>CM035229.1:32649866-34065119 GCA_020226215.1 Sindora glabra
TGTTTTTCTACAAAAATTTAAAATAAATTTAAAGTTACCCTAAAAATTTGAAAACTCCTATTGGATAAAAAAAGTGAAAAGTGTTAAGACTTGTGGAAACTGAGTACCGAGATCCATACCAATTACAATCAGGATGGGTTGTGACAAGTACCATTCTTAAACACATTTAAATTTACTCAACAATGACTTCTTCACACTTTTTTAAATTTAACTGCCTTAATAAACAATAATATGTTAATGAAAACATATACATAAAATATTAAAAGAAAAACTAATCAATATAGATGTTTTATTTTCACATCTAGAAGAACAAGCTTAATGCTACTCATTACATTCTTGTTTGTGGGGAAGGCATATTCCATAACCAAATAATCCTAACCTTGATCTTCTATGGCTTTTTTATGGAAGAAATATCATTAACCTTATCAATTTTCAAAGCCATAGGGGACAATACTCACACACACTAATTTAGAATAGTGAAGAATATGGATTGAAATAGAAAAATATTCTCAGGTAAGGGTGTCCATTTTTAGGTCAACCTACCAAAACTAATTGAAAAAGCTTGAAATAGGGCAGTTGGTAGCGGCTTAGGAGGCCCCAACGGTCGATAATGAAATAAAAGAGAGGCTTAATTCGATTTGGCTAACGGTCATGGGTGTTGGGCTTATCGGCCGAAGGAGATCAAGCTGACCGAAGCTCACTCAAATGACGTCATTCAAATAAAAGTCCCTTTGCATTTTGTTTGGTATCAAGCCATTTTGCAAACCTTATTCCCTTATTTGCTCTGACCTCCGATTCTTGGCCCACCAGCCAACCCCTTACTAGCACCTCCTAAAGAAACTAGTCGGAACCACCTTTTTCTTAACCTCAAACTCCATTGAAGCCATCGAACCAGTCCACCAACTGCAGCATCTTCGTCTGGTAAGTTTCATCACTTTGTTCTGTTTTATTAATTCTTTTGTATATGATTCTGTTTCCTTCTCCACCTTTTTGTTTTGATGTTTTATCTTTTATATGTGATTCTTTTACCCGACTGTGATTTTCGGTTTTGTTATTGTCCTTGTGCTCTTCATTTAAAGATTCTATGTTTCATGTATAAGGGACCTGAGTTATTTATCATTTTAATTTTATACTTTGAACTTGCTTTAGGAAGTTAATTATACAATTTGGGTTTATGGGTTTTGTTCTGCTGAATTTCTTAATGAAATCCTTTAAACAGTCAAAGCTAAGTTCATAAACCAAAAAACTCATCTCCTCAAGCACAACATCCAAAAAGGTTCATTCGATATACAATAAGTGAAGAGCATAGTCTGAATCTATTGAAGAAAGGTCTAGTCAACAAAACAAAATCAAATAATTATAACAAAGCATACCTATAAAACTATTTTAGACAATGGTTTCATCATTAAGTTAGTGGAATCTAGTCTTATTCTCTCTTTAATAGTCATTAATGTGTGTTTATTTCAATTATCACGTTGTCGCCAAATACGAGATATCAAAGTCCTACCATTGGCAAACTGTGGCTATGACATAGATGTAAACAGCTCTTATAACTGTACTAAAGTTTTTTTGAAAGTGTCAGACTATAGGATTGCTCGGAGGCTTAGAACTTGGGAGGAAATAGAAATTTTAAGTTAGTAGCTTTAAATTCAACATAACTTTCAAGTTTTAATTAAGCATTGCTGGGGTGAGAATCAAATAGTTATATCTTATTTAAGAATTATGGTTAGGATGGAAAATTGGCATTTCATTTCTGATAGGATATGAATACGGGTGGATAATTATGTGTTTTCTATGTAAATAAGCCCTCCAACTTATGTAGATTGCCAGTATGATTATAATATGCAGAAAAGTTAGCAGAAATGTAATAGTATTTTATTTCAAAGATGGTATATCACCCATAAATAGCGAGCACGTGAACCTGAATTTGTATTTAGGCATGTCAGTTTTGGTATTTTTAAATTTTTTTAAAAGGAAATCCCACTTATAAATTAAATCATTAACTTGGCCAAACTTGACTTATGTACTATTATGTTAGAGATTTCCTTTAAAAGGTGAATCATTTTGTCTCTTGAGATGTCTAACATGAAATGGGGAAAAAGGTATAATGAATGATAATGGTCTTTTTTATCTAAAACAATCGGATATCTAAGGCACAAAGTAATGTGCTTAGTTGTAAATCACGAAGCCAATTCATTGTGGTCGCATCATGCAATAGCAACATGATTTCAGATAATATTTTCGTTTAAATCTTGTGAAGTGTGATATTTTTGTATTTATTGGAACTTCCTTACTTATGCGTTGATTATTATTATTATTATTATTATTATTATTATTATTATTATTATTATTATGGTGTACAATGTGGGTAGATTGCATCATTTGGAGATGAAGGGAAACTCTTTTCCATTGAATCATTTTTTTTATTTGATAAAAAAATATACTTTTTTTTATGTGTGGTTGAAGCACATATAATCACTCAAATTGTGACTGCATGTTCGTCAGCACCCACCATGTAAAAAAATTAGGTCTCCTTATCTTCCATTACGTATGATTTTTTTTTTCATGAATTATCAAGTCTTGAAGCAACATAAACTAATCCAAAGCCTGATAGTTTCAAGAAAAACAATTTAAATCCTTTGATTTCTTGCCTGCTCACACTTCCTATGTTTACGTCCACATTTGTTCCACCCAGCTCTTGACCTGCTTATAAAAAAATCATTTTAGAATAGAAATTTTATTTCAAATTATGTTATATTAGCAAGATCTCAACATTATTATTGTATTTAACAAGTCAGCTATTTTGATGTCACGTTAGATTGGATTTTAAATTTTAAGAGGCAATTTTCACTCTAAGAACATAAACATTTCTTAGACATCACTAATTGAATGCTGATATGCCGTCCTAGTTTCATAAACTAGAAAACTCATCTCCTCAAGCACAACATCCAAAAAGGTCCATTCGTTGAATGATATATAATAAGTAAAGAGCATAGCCTGAATCTATTGAAGAAAGGTCACGTCAAGTCAACAAAAATCAAATAATTATACCAAAGCATACCCATAAAACTAAAGGATGCAAAGCTTTTCATTTTGGGTGGTTGGGGAGGATGTTTGAAATGATTGAAGGCTATTTTGTTGTTGATCCATTTCCTATTTGTGTTGTTGTCTCATATTTCCAAGTTCTATTTATTTGGATGTTATAGATCTTTGCTTCCCCGTTGGTTTTGTTTTGCTATCATATGAATTATCAGTTCCATTTCTTTTTTCCAATGCACTGTCTTTTTGGCTATTACAGATTTTTGTTTCTTATATGTTTCGGTGTCAGTATAGAGAAATCAGTTCAGATATTTATTATGATCTTGTTATCAATTAACTCAATTCAAAATATTATTACATTTATGATAGATAATAGATTGAACAACAAATATCCTTACATTTGGTTGTTGCATTGTATGCATTTTTTGGTTTCTTCTGAGTTCGTATCATTGGATAAATCTAAGTTTTTGGTTCTTTTCAATTTATTAGTTTTTTTTGGATGATAATTGACTTATTGTGAGAATTTATTATGAATAGAGAGTGTTGCATAGATAAGCCTGATGAGCATAATGTTGGTTGGGCAGTAACAATAATATTTACTCCTACTTCTCAAGGGGTTGGCCCTAGTGGACCACCACCATCAATAGTTAACAAATCTAGTCAGAAGAGGAAGAAACCCATAAAAAGGAAGATTTTGGCCAATAAGCTAGTAAGTATCATAACAAGGAAGAGGAGCATTGCTTGAGATCATTTCAAGAGAGTATTTGATGAAGAGGTAAGTGAACCAATAACTAAATGCATTCATTTTGGCATTAGATTTCTTTATGATAGTAAAGGAGATGGTACTTCCAACATGTTAGCCCATATTCTTAAATGTCTTAAATTTGCCTTTGCCTTAAAGAATGATCCCAAGCTACAAGTTCTTGATTTTGAGAAGAAATCTAATAAAAAACACTTTTAGTAGGTTCCACCCCTTATGTTTATGACTTAGAAGAGTGTAGAAAAGTCATTTTTGTGTTTGTTATATGTGATGAGCAATAATTTAGGGTAGTTGAAGCTTATGGCTTTAAATATATGTGCATGAGATTGAACCTTCAATTGTATGTTCCCTTGAAACAAACTACTAGAAAAGATTGCATGAAATTTTCATGGAAGAAAAAGGCAGGTTGAATAGTTGTTGAAACTTAATTGTGTTAGAGCATGTATAACAACTGATTGTTGGACTAGTGTGGAAAACCTGAACTATATAGCATTAATTATACATTTATAAATAATGAATAGAAGTTACAAAAATGGATCATTAATTTTTACCTTATACCAAACCACAAAGGGAAATAATAGGGAAGCAAATTGAATAATGCATGAATGAGAGGGGTATTAGGAAGTTGTTTAGTGTTATCGTAGACAGTACTAGTTCAAATGATAGGGCTATAACATATTTACAAGAAAAAAAAGGATAAGAATTGGAAGAGGTTGGTATTAAATGGTGAAATGTTACATATAACATACTGAACTTGGTTGTTAATAAGGGATTAAAGGATCTCCATAACTTAATTGTTGCAATTTGGAATGCAGTAAGGTATGTGAGATCCTCTCCTTCAAGATTGACTAAGTTTAAGCAAGCCATACAAGATGAACATATCACTCATAAAGCACTTATATGCCTTAATGTGCCCATAAAGTGAAACTCCACATTTAAAATGCTAAAGTCAACTTAGAAATACCAAAAAGCTTTTGAAGATTATAAGATGATGATAGTGATTATACTATACACTTCAAGAAGATTCCAAGAGAATAGGGCACCAACTACTAGTGATTAGAACAATGCAAGGGGTTTTTTCAATTTCCTTAAAATCTTTTATAATATCAGTTTAGCATTTTCAGGGTTATTGTATATCACTTCAAATTCTGCATTACACATTTATCTATGTTATAGGTGAGATCAAAAAATGGAATGATAGTGAAATGAATGATTCAGTCTTGAATATGATGGCAATAAGTATGAAAAGAAAGTTTGAAAAGTATTGGGAAACATGGAAAACATTAACCTTTATTTTTATTGCCAATGTTCTAGACCTTAGATATAAGTTGGCTCTTGTGACATGGTCATTTGAAAAATTTATGGGGAACATATGGCCTAAACAATGGTTCAAAAAGTTAAGGATGACTTGGTGAGGATATATGAGTAGTACTTAAGAGAGTATGGGTAAAGGGAGTCTAGTGCATCTATGACTATATCAACCAAGGACACAACCTAATGTATTTGTAGCTAAAGATTATGGATATAAGGCTTGGAATGCTGCCTTATGATCTCATTTAAAGAAAAAAGATACCATTGATACAAAAAATGAGGTGGAAAGGTTCCTTAATGAAGCATGTATTGATGAAGATGATAACTTTGACATTTTGTCTAACATGACCCACTACACTCTAGTTGTGCCCGATGTAAAGATATCTACCAGGACTAACTACTTGGATGGATATCTTTACAAGCTTTTAGTGTGTGTATGTGTCACTTTCCAAAAATGACGGATTAGGTAACAACATTATGCGAATAACTTTATATTTACTAAAATAGATTTATGTATATATGTACATAGATGAGAAAGTATAGTAGTTATATAGCTTAAACAAAATATCGTAATAACATCAAAGTCTAAAACAACTTATTCGACTCTTCCTCCTCTGGAAAACTCAAGAGGAGTGGAACTGGAGCCATTGCTCCTGTGTCCCTCTGGAGGAGTAACTTTATGTAGTGTAAAAATAATAAAAGCATTAGGCTCCGAGTTCACAGGTTCAAAATCCACCCTGTATCGGAAACCTATTTCTGTTATAGTAATCCAAACTTCGAACCAAAATACAATTTCACAATGCCAAAGGGAGTGGAGACATATCCGCGATAAGTATCAGTGTGGTATTCTAGATCGTGCTCGCTACCTGCAATTGTAATTAAATAAATAGGTGAGTATAAAATATACTTAGTGAGCAATAATTTATCGAAATGTTCAATTCATCCGCAAGGGTGTTCCTTATATTTTAGGATTAACAAGCTAAAATTGAAATTTTGTTATCTATATAACTAGTTTTCTTTTTTTTTTGAAATGTTAACATTTGGTATACAAGTTCCACCTTGTATCTTCGGTTCAATCTTATTCCCTCGTCACCTATTGATTTGCATGCATAATAAATAATAATGGGATACTATTGCATCAATCACATTTACAAATCCTCAAGCGGGGCCTGCAAATCCTCAAGTGGAGCAATTCAAAACACATCTTCCCACGAATCCTCAAGTGGGGCAAATCAATTATACATTCTCGCGAATCCTCGAGCGGAGCCCATACAAATACCAACTTTGCCATAAATATCTTATATTCTTTTTTTTATTTTAATGGTATTTGTATAGCAATAATGTTTCACTTGTACACTAAGTTTTCTTATATTAATCAAAGTTATTGTTGAATTTATCACACAATTTCAAAGATAATCCATGTTTTTCTATTGTTCTCGACCCTATTAGAGCAGTAATGGGGGACAATTTTTTTAAGGGATAAATGAATTTTAAAAATCATGATATTTTGTGCCAAGCTTTCTAATTCCTTAAATGATTTTCAAAAAAATTTTCAAAATTTTTCTTGACTTTTTGATGCTCTAAAAATTTCATGAACAACACTAGCAATTTCTAGATACTGTTTTGGATAGTTTCGTTTGCAATTTTGTTGGATAATCAAATGAGTTCTGTTGGTCACAAAAATTTTAAAAAATTACAATTACACCTGAATTGATGATTATAAATTTTATTAGAATTTTTCAAGGCCATTTGATGCTTTAAAAATTTTCAAACCTAAGACTATGGCATAGGGGTTCTATTCTGGACAGCTTTGATCACTTACCATAGGAGGTTATTCTAAAAATACCTATAGGTTTCCAAATTTCACCAAATTTTTTGGAGTTCATAATTACTCTATGATAAGTCATATAACATTAAGAATCAAATTTTTTAAGGATCATACACCTAAGATTTTCGTGGGTAATATTCAGCCATTTCCTAATAGCATTTTGGAGTTTTGTTTCAACTATTTTCTTTGCCAACCATCAATTTTTTTTCTACCATGGTCAATATCTATTTATTCCACACTAACACTATTTCTATCCTCATTACAACAGCATTATATCATGGTAACCTCAATTTAAATCAAATTATAAAAAGTCCTATAAGGTATACATTTATAATAACATCATCAAAATAATAATTTCAACATAACTTATATAAAATTTCTTCAATAAATCATCACTCACCTTGTCTCTTTCACCTTCTCTCTCTCTTTTTTTTAATGATCCTTAAGATGATGAGGAGCAGCTTCAAGAATCAAATTCAAATTTTAAGAGTTTAGAGAAACTAAATTTACAAGGTTTAAAGGAGATTAAAAGATATTGGTAGTCACCTTGCAAAATCTTAAATTTTCTCTTAGTTGGTTGCCTTCATTTGAATCAATTTTCTTCTTCTTCTCTTGTGTATGTTAGTCACATTTTGGGGCTGGTTTGGAGCTAGAGGGACCAGAAATTTGCTAGTCTAAAAGTCCCTTAATTGTTTAAATAAAAACTAAACTAAAATTCTATAATTTTCCATCTTTTTTCCACCTTTTCTCTTTGATTTTTGTGACAATTAATTTGGGGACAATTGCAGCCCTTTTCTAGCTATGCACATGGGTTGGGGATTAGCTTATGATGCTTGCTTCCACTAATAAAAATTTGTCACACACAAAGCAAATGGGGTTATTTCCAGAAAGACCCTAAATTTTGCTACTTTTTTTTTTGCATTTTGATCCTTAGCTTTTTTTAGAAGTTTGGGCCAACCTTGGGCCACATTTTTCAGCTTACAAAATTCATATTTGGGCCTTCAAAACATGGGATAACACAACCCAACACATTAAAGGCTAAATTGACCAAAAGGATTATAAAAGATTTATTACGATTTAGCCTCGAATTTTCACTTTCTTTGTAATTTCACCTCTAGCTTTTCTAAAAATTTTGAAACTACATTTTGACCTTCTATGATCAATTTCAAGCTCTAAAATTAATTTAAGGTAATTTTAATATTTTAAATAAAAATTACGCTAGCTTCCTAATCATCCTTATGATCCTCTTGAAATTTTTTTATTCTTCCTACTAGAATTTTTGGATTGGAGTGTCCTAAGGAATTTTTCCTTCTTGGTGTTTCCTAGTCTATTTTAGGGTATTACAAATAGAGTAAAAGGTCCCAAGTTCAATTATTTCTTAGAATCCATCTAAGGAGTGAATTTTTTTTGTTATATTTAAAAGAATATTCAACAATAAAAGTGAAAATAAATACTCAGTAGGCAACTATCTAACCCACTCTTTGATAAGTTATAAAGTTAATTAATTCCTTATAAATAATATATTTATGAATCCATAATTTATCATTATATCAATAAGTGTAATATTACATTAATAAATTTCTAATTAAATTATCCAAAATTTAATTACACTATCTTTAAAAGGTATGAAAAGAATGACAATAAAGTATATAAATTTCTACCTTATTACTCTCTTCAATCATAAGCCTCTTTCTTCCAACCTTATCCTTTACTTTAAACATAATGCTCTCTTCCATAAATGGCATCAAAGTCAATACATTTCTTCCCATCCTTTTATTGAATTATTCCTCAATCAAAAACTGGAGATTCAAAAATATACCTTTGTTGTTAGAATATTTATTATTTTTTATTGTAACAAGATATTACAAGAGACGCATGAAATTTTTTTGTAGAGCATTCTACATGCCATACAATTGTATAATTTATTGTCACTTTTGTAACTTTTCTTGAACGTATAACTTAAAAAGTGAAATGATCTAATTATAGAAACTCAACTAGCAAGCTATGTAGCTTATTAAAGAAATGTTAAGAATATGTATATAGTATTATATTTTCTTGTTCACTTAACACCATGCATAATTTCATATCATACAATACACTATTTTATCAAGTGTATTTCATGAATTTAATAACAAGATGTAATATCCTTAGGAGACTTTTCTCAAGAACTACTCTTTAAAGTATCAAAGTGAATTAACACTTCTTAGTTAAACGTGCTTAACTTAGGAAAATTTTAGAGATTGGGTAACCTTCTAGAAAGTTTTCCAACCCTTTGAAACATTGATGGAGATAAAAATTAAGCTAAATTATTATTATAAATGTATCCAAAAGATTAGAAAATTTTGATAGAACCCAACTCGATTGTAAGGGTCCGGATAAGTTGAAATTCGATAAAATGGGATGAAATTGTAATAATTTGATTTGATTTTTAAAATTCTTTTTAGATGAATTAAAATCCATTTATTAAGGCTCGAATATATCTCTAATAAGACCAAATTGAACCCAAGGACTAAATTGAAAATTGGCTAAAGAATTTTGGATAAAAGTAAAATTTTAAAAAGTTTTGGATTAATTGTAATTTTTTTAAAAATTGAATGTGGCCCATTCTTTTTATTATTAATTTTGGATGAAATTTGGCTGAGAAGAGCCCAAAATTTCTGAATTTTCTGCTGCAAAATAGCAAAGAAAATTTCAAAAAGAGTCCATGGATATTTTGGGTTTAATTACAAAAAGGCCCATTTTCATGAATTATGTAAAAAACTTAAGAAAACTCCATCCAGCTTTTCTCCTCCTCATTTTGTATGAAATTGCAGCTGCCATAGGAAACTTTTTCAAGCTTTCAACACAATCAAACACATAAACAAGCTAAATCAAATATAAAATTTCAAGTTTTTCCACTTATTTGCTTGAATACCTAAAGAGAAATCATAAAAAACTTAGAGCTTTCATCTTTTTCTTCTTCAAATCAGAAACTCTTTCATTTAGGGAGCAACTTAAAGCTTTGAAATATAAAAGTTCAGAGGTGAGCAAGAACTCACTTGATTCCCTATTGAAATTTGATTACAAACTTGCCAATATTACTTTCTAGAATTGTGATTTCATAAAGCTAAGGGTGTGGCTATGCAATGAAGGCATGGTACTGAAAAATTGTGTTCTTAACTTGTATTTAAAGATATTAGAACAATATTAGCATGAATGAATGATTAGATTACCATTTGTTAAGCCTTGAGTGTAGATGGAATAGAAAGAGCTTAGAAATTGTTTTGCTGATTTTGCTTCTAGAATTTCTGAAATCTAGAACTAAACCACAAATTTTAGGGACATGCTAGAACCTCTTAAAATTCAAAACCACCCATTTTATAGTATTTTATAATGTTGGGATACATATAGAATTTATTGAAAATTTTTAGAAATTTTTAGAAACCTGAACAAGGAACATTTCTGCATAAAGGTGTAACTCACCCAAAAACAGGATGTGAATAATTTCACTTCTGTTCTTGAATTAATTAGGGTATTAAATAGTACAAATTCTACAAAAAATTCTTGGATACCCTTCCATATGTTAGTTAAAACATAGTTAATTTTTGTGACATTTGAATTCATTTTCCTAGTGAATAAATTCATACAATTTCATAACTATAGTGCTGCTAGAGATTGAAACTATTTTGGAAAGACATGATTCACGAATTTTCTGGAAAGATTATATTAATTAATTATGAAACCTAAGGATTCATATTTGTCAATTAACATGTTGAGAACATCATATAATTATTTGAGAAATTTTGGAGGTGTTTTAGAAGTCATAAAAGGTCTCTTATTGTAACATATCCTCTGCTGCCCTGTTCTGGAATCTGAATGTGAACAGTATTGTTGAATGAATATTTGTGAAATATACTAAGTATTTGATTCTTAGAAATACATTGTGATGATATTAGAATATGATTGGAACAATGTGTTGAATTATTGTAATTATTTGAATGTTCTTTAAGGGTATAGAATGTAATGATAGATTAGATTGAGTTGTAGAATATTAAATGTGTTGAAATTATTATACATTATAAGAATATGCCATGATTTACACTTTTTAATGTTAAATGTGAAATCTGTACTTGTTACATTAATTAAGAAAAATAAATTAAGATGCTAATGGCTAGTTGGTATTGACCATACCTTTATTTTATGAAATTGACATGATTTTGCCTTAATTGGCACAAAAAGTATTTCACGGCTTATATGATATTTTAAATATGATATGTGGAAGGAAGAATTTAGCCTAGTAGCTTGCAGCATCCTTCTAAAGGAAGGAGAGGGGTGGCAAGAAGTGGAGGGAAAAGGTTGGAGGTGAGTATGATAAGGTTAGCCTGGAGAAATAAGGAGAAAACATGTATATCATACTAGCCATATTTATTAATATAATGTTAATACATAATGCATAAGATAGATATTAATTATTAGATGTGAATAAACCTAAATATATGAAAATTTATCTAGTCTTCCTAATTTTATATTAAAGAGTATTGATCATGGAAAACTATGGGAATAAAGATTGAGTCATTGAATATTTTGTATACTCACTCCTTTTCGATGTTGCTTTGTTTTACAAATAAAGAATAAGGAGCCCAGGTGAAGGATTGATATATTGCATAAAAATTTCTAATCTCCATAGGGCATTATGTAACAAAAGATTAATATATTTGAGTTGTCCTTTGTACAGTTAAAGTCTATGTATGTGATAAATAGTTTTGTTATGCTACTATATATTAATATCATGTATTAACTTTTTTATTGTACATGCAATAAATTTACTTTACTTATATTATTTGATATTATCATATATTTTCCTTTTATTATAAAATAATCAGATATAGTTTTCTACAAGCTTGTAGAGATGTCTAATTGGTTGGATATTAGTTAGATATCTTTACATTGATCATGATACCTGAAATTGGATCGTAACACAAGAGTTCTTACAAATGAATAAGCATAATTAATACATAAATATAATATTATTTTGTAATAAATAAATAAGAATATGAGCAATAGTTAAGATAAAAATGTCACTTTTTACTTATTATGGCTTTTTCAAATAATAATGATAAATATTATGGATAAATAAATATATAAATTTAAAGATAAGTTTTTACTATCTAACTTATTAAATAAAGGGAAAAGAGTTACTTACTCGAAGAGAAGATTTTACTTGATTACTTAAAAATTATAGTAAAAATATTTTAGTTTTAGCATTTTAATTTATTATTGTTGTTATTGTTATTGTTGTTATAATTTAACACAACAAAAAAAATGTAAGGAAAATTATTTTTTACTTTAGATAAACTTTTTTTTTGAGTAAAAGACACAAATAAGAGTAACAACATTTAAGAGCATGGAAGAAAACAAATAGAGCAACACTTAAGAGGTTAAGAAAAGATTAATAATTAAGTGATGTCATGATCTAACTGAAAGAGGTATTTATACTAAAATTAAAATATTCATAGAATAATAAATTGCATTGATTATGGGGATTATGTTGAGATAGGTGGTAAAGAATTCGTTGAAAGTCTATAGTGACTATCTTAGTATTTTCTATTGGTGTGTGTGTCCTAGGAGCCAATCCTAAGATAATTGTAATAATGTACAATGTATCATATTTTATTTTAGGCAATATAATTATTATATTTTGTTTCATTTTAATGTTTGTACAATTTATAACTTAATATAATAATTATCTCTTAAATAATTTTACTATTCCTAAAATGTTCTTAGTCGAGTATTATTACGAAAGGGATAATAATAATACATCGAAACTACTATGTATCATGATTAATAATTATAAATCATCAATATATGATATTAAGTCAATACATTGAGACATTGTTAATGAACAGACGTACTAAACTGACTCATTATGAGAGTACTACATGGATTGTTATGTGTCTTTAGCTATTCACATGTAATCACATTACACACAATCCTTTGACCTGAAGTCACTATAATTTCCTACATGAGGAGTCAAACACTTTTGATGCTATCCTATGTCACATTTAACTGAAATGTCATGTAAGGCGTTAATTGGGTATATTATGAATCATACAAAGAAATGTGAGTGATATAGATGAGATTTTATTTCTCCTGTATAGAAAGAATGATATGCTTGGGCCCCTTAATTGAGTAAGATTAAGAAATGTATGACCATACTTAAATGGATCAATATATGATACTAATCATTTGTTTAAGTTAGTTTACTCGATATCAAGAAATGTGAATTGAATATTGATGAGGATGACACATTCCATACCTTTAGTTTAATTTGAATATCATTACAAAAAGGACTTTATTACAAAGTGTTATTCATACATTAGGTGGATATCAAATCATAAACATTCTTGCTACTTGGGTGGTAGTGATGCATCGCTAGATATCGTTTACTATTTATGATCTATTGATGGATCATTACTAATGTAATAAGAACCTATAAAGTCATATAAAAGGAGTAAGAATGAGACAATAATTAATTATATTTTAGTTAGACTAAAATCTTATTAATTGGGCTTGTTATTTAATGTATATATTATTAAAGTAATAATATATATTATTCACCTACTATATAGTATATTATGTAATATTATTTCATATTAAAGTAATATCAAATAATTATATTATTTAATATTAAATAATTATATTATAGGATAATATTATTATTTAATAATATTTAATTATTAATATTAAGATAATATTAGATAATTAATAAATAACCCTATCTCTTCTTACTCTCACCATGATAAGGATAAGGTATTGATGGTTGAATCAAATTAAGAGTGTGTAAGTAGTTTCCTAGTGAGACTAAGAAAGTGACATGTTTTAGTTCTATAAAAAAGGCATTAAGGCATCACTTTGTTAAAAGAATAGAAATTGCCACCAAAAAAACTACATCAAAAACCTTAATCTTATGTGAAAGAAGTGCTTCCTAGCAGATTCACAGAAGTTGAGAAGTCATTATCCATTCTGTGTAGATACCGTAAAGGCACCATCACTTCATTATCCTTGTAATTTGTGATTTGCATTTCAAGAGGTAACTCTTGTATACATAATTAATGATCTATGTCCCTGTGTATTGATTTTGGAAGGGTTTCACATTTTTTTTAAAATCCATTATGCTTAAGTATATGTGAAACCTAACATTTTCCTCATGTGTTGCATGAGCCAGTAGCTATAAATATAGATTTTTTTTTCTTTAATTTTAAGGTTATTTGAGTCTTCCAAAGGATTATGTTTCTATGGCTCTAGAGAATCATGTCTCCATGGTGACAAAAGCAAAGTTATTATCTTAAACTTAAAGGAAAATATCTATGTTATAATATATTTATATTTGATTCATATTTAATTATAACATTGTATGCACATGTAATGACATAATTCCATTCTGATCAAATTTGCACTAGTTTTTGCATTCCTATAAGCATTAAAATTACCTATATATGGCATCTATATCATCAAGAAATAAAGTTAGTTTTTATAGCTTGATTCATATATATAAACTAAGAAATTCTAAAATTCTAATTTCTATTATTCACAAATTCTAATCTCTAATATTCTATAATTTTATAATATTATACTATTTAATTTATTTTTAATTTCTACAATTCTATTATAATGTTTAGTTTAATTTCTCATAGTTGCACATTAGTAGATGTCACACAACCTTACTGTCTCAATTTTGACAACAAAAAAGAATGCTTCTTTCCAATCCTTGCTTTTGTAAAGAATCCTTTTACTACCAATCTATCTTTGTACTTTTCAAACGTACCATTTGGTTTCACTTTAGTTTTATAAACCCATTTCACATCAATTAGCCTTTTATCTTTTGGAAAATTAATAAGATCTCATGTCTAATTTTTCTTAATTTCTTTCAACTCCTCTTTCATTACTTCGATCTAGGTCACTTCTTTAATTGCTTACTTAAAGCTCATTAGATCATAACTTATAAGTAAGGCTACTTGCCCTAAATCACCATCTTCATTCACTTGATCATCTGAGAACAATTCATGCTTTTTGAGTCTGATAGATTGTTGCTTGATTTTACTTGATTGTCTAGGTTCAGAGGTTGATCCTTCACTTTTCATAACATGATCATTCACCCTCTTACTTGAAGAATCACTCTTTTCTTTAGTCTTAAGTAACACACTCTTTTGCTTTTCTCCTTCTCTTGCTAATTCCATGCAATAGTTTCATAAATAATCACATTTCTACTAATCACATCAATAATCACTTCTCTTGGGATTGATCAGTTTATAACCCTCGGGATTGATCAGTTTATAACCCTATATTGAATGATAACCTACCAAAACTACTTGATCACTTCAATTGTCCATCTTTTTCCTTCTTTCTTATGGAATGTGCACATGACATAAAGAGCTAAATACTTTTAAGTGATCAACTGCAAGCTTTTCATCGATTCATATTTCCACTGGTATTTTATTGATCAACTTCTTAGTTATGCATCTATTTAAGATATGTACCACTCCTTAATAATTGGTTGGCATGTTCTTTGTCCTCAACATGCTTATTACCATGTTTAATACGATTCTATTCCTCTTTATATTAAGGTATTTATAGAGTTGTGACTTTATGTATAATGCTTTCTTTATCACAGAATTCATTCAAATCATTAGAATTGCATCCGCTTGTACTATTAGTTCTTAGCACCTTCAAAGATTTCCCACTTTGCTTCATTATTAGTTACTTGAACCTTTTAAAGGTCTTAATAGCTTCTGGCTTGTTCCTAATTAAATAGACTTAGATCTTTCAAGTAAAGTCATTAATAAATGCAATAAGATGGTTATTTTCACTAAGAGATGAAACACTTATTAGTTTACACATACAAGAATAGATAAGTTCACAAGTTTAATTGTTTTATATTCAAATTACTTCTAAAATGATCCTTTATGTTGTTTTCCTACTATGCATCATTCACAGAATTCTCCAAATTAATCCACTATAGCTAGACTAAGCATTATTCTTAATTTACCTATTTGGTTTAAGCTTTTGAAATTCAGATGACCAAATCTGAGATGCTAAATCTAGGCTTAATCCTTTACAATAGCACTTAAGCATTGGTAAATGCTATTTTGAATTTAAATTTTAAAAGCCCTAACTTTGAATAAAGGAGCCTTCAAGATATTCCTATTATTTTAATCAACCACTACTAGTTCTCATTGTTTTATCTACATATTACAATATTTTTTTAGTAATTACCCTAAGATTAAAAAATTACTTTTCATGGCTAGTAAATATAGAACATAAAAAATGAATGCATGACCACCATTCTTCCATTAGATCAAGAGATTGTCTTTTCTTTTAACTAGAATAATGCTTTTATCAGCAAATTTAACTCTTGATTTTACGAATTTATCTGATTCAATGAATAACTTTTTTCTTCATATCATATGATTAAAAAAAATAGAATTTGAAAACCATGAACTAAACTTAAACTCATTAAAGTTAAAGTTACCATTAATAATATACAATCATTATCATTACTTTTTTACATAAATTTAGCTACTTTTTTAACCTGAATAAATGTTTTCTTCGATCTGCACTCATCAATAAAGTGGCCATATTTATAGCATTCATAGTATTTAATATGGGACTAGTCAAATCTCAATATTTTGCAATTTTCTTTACCTCTTGTCCTTTTCCAAGATTTATACATGCTTGATCTTTTATGTTTTGCTTCTTCTCTTTGACCCTTATGATCATCTTACCTCTAGAAACCTTTTCTACCATAATTACCTTTACTATTTGCCTTTTAATGTCTCTAAGGATTTCTTTCCCTATATGATCATTTAGATTCTCATTTTTGTTTCTCAACATAACTTTGAAATGCCTACTTCACTAATTTTTTAGAACTATTCTAGTTGATCTTTTGCTCAAAGGCTTCTAGAAAACTCTGTAAATTATCCATTGTCATGCTACCCAGTTCCTCTAACTCTTCAATTACAGTAACAATGGGATGAAATCTTGCTATCAAACTTTTAAGAATTTTCTCTATAGTGGCAAAATCTTTAATGTTATCTTCATTAGCCTTCATTTGGTTTGTCAAAGCCAGAACTTCTATAAAGTAATTACCAATGCTCTTTTGGTTACTTATCTACGAAAGCTTAAATTTTCTATTCAATGTTTGAAGAAAGACTTTCTTGATCTTGTTAGCCCTTTTATAGCATTTCCTTAATATTTCATATGCATTCTTTAAGTTTTTAGCACCATTAATATTTTTAAAGATGATGTTGTCAACATTTCGGTGAATGAAATAAAAAGCCTTACAATCTTTTTTTTTGTTCTCAAGATAAGCTTTCTTTTTACTTTTAAAAACTCATTTGCTAATTTTTATAAATCCCTCAATAACAGAATTTGGAACTCTTTAATAACTAAAGAAATCCTTTATCTGAATGCTCCATTTATTGAAGTTCTTTCTATTCAAGATAGGTAAAGAAGTATGAAAAGACAAACTCAAATTCTCAATGATCAAACCTTGCTCTTGATATTAATATGTTAACAATGGATAACATTAAAGATAAATAAAGAATATTAAAGAAGAAAAACATGAATATGTTAGTATATGTGCCCTAAAATCAATCATATTAATGATTGTAAATTTGAATCGTATTATTTTAATGGCAATTTCAATTATTATATTTATATATATTGTCTGTGTAATATATTTAATTATAATAATAACTTTAGAATAATTGTATTCTTAAATATCCCTAGTCATATATAATTATGGATTAGGTTGTTTTGATATGTTAAGACTAGCATGTGTTATGACTTATATGGGATATTAAGTTTACATATGAGTACAAGTTAGAGAACTTGTATACTGGACCGACCTATCTTAAGAACACTACATGGATCGTTATATAAGTGTCATAAGTGATTCTTAGTGATCATTATTAATATGGTTCTTTGACCTGAAATTGCCAAGGTTCCTTACATGTGAGTTTCATATTTTGATACTATTCTATGTCACTCATGGTTGAGTGAATGCAATGGTAGTTATTGGATATGTCACATATCATGCAGAGGGGTTTGTGTAACTAAGATGGAATTTGTCCCTCTTATATAATAAGAGTAACATCTGTGGACCCTTTGATTAAGTAAAGCTGAGAAAATATACGGTCATGCTCAAATGAATTGACATGGGATGTCAATTAGATTTGTTTCAGTCAGCTTACTTAAGAATCAAGAAACCTCAAGATTGGGTTATATGGGAATGACACAGTCCATGTCTCGTGCTCAATCTAGATGTTTAAGACAATAGGACATAGATGATAATCACATGTAAAGGTTTAGTTAAATCACTGACTTTCTCAATACTTAGGTAACAATGATGTATTGCTAGACACCACTTATTGTTTATGATTATTAATATGATTAATGATTATTGTCAATGTAATGAGAGCCTGTAAGGTCGCACACTTAGAGCTTAGTGAATTTAGAATTATAGACCAAATTGTTTGGGTTTGAATTCCATATTATAATTATAAGGCCCAATAATAAGACCATAATTATATATGGAACAAAGCCTAATTAGTTAAGATTTTTTATGCACCTATTTAAAGAGGCTTGTTAGGTAATAATGTAGGATTATTATTCACGCATTCTAAGCATAGAAAAATCCTAGCACCTCTCATTGACCAAAAACCCTTGAAGAGGCGTAACTAGCACTACAAGGAAAAAGAAGAACAATTCTAATCGGTGTTCGTGTGGACGTTCATCAGTGATTCGCAGGTTCGTATAGATACCTCGGAGTCTTTGGCCAAAAGGAAGCTGAAGAGGTGATCAATAATCGAATTCTTGAGTCATCAATAAGGTATTGAACGAATCCTTATTCTAATTTAACATTTTACATGGATCCATTGGTTAAGATCAGTTTATTCCGCTATACTTGTTTAGCTCCCGATCCCAATAGAATAAATTGTACTTGGTCTTTTATTTCTAATCTTTATAATTTTTGTTGCATAATGATCATCCACTTTGCACTCTTATAGAATCACATCTACATAACACTCATTCTAAAGTGATTTCTCACACAATATTGATCTCTTACTTTTGAATTACCTTTTAACAATAGAGAAATGCCCCTTTTTATAGTATTAAAAAATAGCTGACAAACTAAACATTCTAACTAACTAATGACTTGGTTAATATATTCTCTTAACCATTCTAACTAACTAACTAATCAACCACTTAGTTAAGAATACTTCCTTTTTAGTTTTGGATTATTCTTTTACAATAAAATGTTCATTATAGGTTGTACATAGTAAAATAATAAAATATCTATAATACACCTAACCTTTCATCTTATTGATATTTAATACATAAAAAGCCATTTGATATTTTAAAAAGATTCAATTAAACATTTAAATAATATATATTATTATACATGCAAGAAACTTCCCTTGTCATCCTTCAATATATACTTTTCCTAATTCACCGAAGTTACCAAACAACATAGAAAAACCAGCGCCAAGTTCATTAGAACCACTTGTTGTTCCACTAAATACCCAAAGTTATGCTTTAAGTCTCTAGCAAAATATGCAGCCTTAATTCAAATAAATTATGTGCTTCTAATAGGCATAACCTTAAATGTGAAACAAAGTATCAACAAAATCAACCCTTGCAATGGCATCCAATCTAGTTTTGGGTGAATTTGGATGAATTGACTCAAGAAATGTATTAGTGAACTCTGAAGATTAAATTTTGAACTAAAAATAAATGTTTATATTGCTATAATCCTAGATTTTGTCTTTAAAACTTTCAATAATAAGTTAGATGTTGTTTATGTATCCATGAGTTAAAGAAGCAAAGAGAAAGTATAGAATCTATCTCTAAAGGTTTTTTGAATTATATTTAGAAATTTTTTCTCTATTTTAATATCAATACAAGGAAGAGCTTTCCAAGAAATTTTCTTAATTATAATATCATATGCATTTGCCAAAGAATTAATGGACCTTTAAAGGGCATTCTCTCTGTTGCAATAGGAGATTAAGGGGAAAAATTATTTAGAATTGTAGCTTATAACAAGCAAATGCATATTCTATTAGCAATTTGGATAGAAACATAATAAAAAGTGCTTTTTGCGCTATATATTTATAGTTTAGGTATTTAATAGAACATATTTAAATATTGAAGGACTTTTACATATGAACTATATAGTATGAGTGGGTTATATATTTTGGCCTAATAAATAATACCTTATTTTTATTGTGTTTAACACACTTGGTATGAAGAAAATATGACAATATTATAGATAGAAAGTTCATGAGATACATAATATTTTTTAGATCACATCATATATAAATGGTGAAAATATTTCTCCTTTGTACTAGGAATTTTAGCATCATAGTAATTAGTTTTTTCTTTATAAAGATGGTAACTATGATCCTTCAAATTTCACAACTAATATTATTAATTCTTTATTTTTATTTTAGCTGCAATTATTCATGCCCTTCCTTCACTCATATCATAACTGAATGATGAAAAAAAAAAGAATATAGCTAAAAGGTAAACATGTTTTTAATATTGCTAAGGTAAAATTTAACACTTCACTTCAATAGTTTGTTGTATTTTTAGTGAAAAATAACTTCACTAAATCATGTGAAAAGATATAAAATTAAAACATATATAAGATGATAATAAGTTAATACTTGATAAATCCATTATACTAAATAAGATATATGAATTACAAATTGAATCATGATTTGCCTTGATTACAAAAACCTCAAAAAGATTATTGCTTCTATCAACCCTAGCTATTAACTAATGTTTTTAGGGAAAAAATCTATCACTGATGAAGAATGAATATAATGACCTAAGATTTAAGAGTAACAAACCCCATTTATAGCTTCTAATAGTTAGTGGATTGACTCATTACTAGAAACTATTTGTTATCATGTTAACGGGTTAAATTGCCACTTGGGCTCAAATTTGATAATCACTTTAATATTAGCCTAAATTTTTTACATCTTATTTATTATTGAATTAATAAATCAAAATTGAAAAATCTAGTAATCTCCCACTTGAAGCATATAATTTAATAATAATGCCTATTTTAATAAGATGTAAAAGCAAATTAAAGCATCTTTACATTGATCGATTTATATTGAGATCATAAATATCCAATAGCATGTAACATAGTATTAAATAAGAATATCAACAAAATACACACTGTACACTATACACTTATACCTTGGTAACTAAATACAATATCCAATGAAGATATATATAATAAGATTGTGCTTAATAAAGTTTACATAACAAATTGTAATAACATATGTAAATTTTCACATATAGGATCATAGCATCCACCCAAGATGCCAAAAGAGAATCATAATTCTCAATATAGTATGGAGGTAAAGTCTAAATGTCTTTATAAATATGCAATAACAAAAAATATGCATAATATATGATAAAATATAAATATTTCATTATGAATATTTTATTTATATACATTTTGAGAAAATAGTATACATTATATTACTCTTACCAACCTAGAACATTAAAAGACTTAATTAATCCCACATTGATTATAGGATTATGATATATTTCTATTGCTAAGCCTTTGGTCAATAGATCTGTAAGCATACAATTTATGGAGAAATGTTAAATAAATGTAATATGCCTACATTCCTTCTCTTGTACAAATTAGTGCTTTATATTAAAACGCTTTATATAGGTAGAACTTTTGTTACTTATGAGAAAATTTCATAATAGTATTATTATCGCAATAGATGATCAAAGATCTAGAGATACTCTCAATAATCTCATAATCAACCATAAAATTTCTTAACCATATAATAACATAAGTAGTTTTATAACACATGACATACTTTTCTTTCATACTAGAAGTTGCTGTTAAGGATTACATTACAATTTTTCATGACATATTTCCTTCTGTCATCAGGAAGATGTACCCAGATATCAATTTATGATCATCTGGATAACTAATAAAATTTGAATCCAAGTAGTTTGTAATCATGAGATCTTTCAATCTCTTGTAGAATAGCTTATAATCTTTCCTATCCTATGGGTACCTTATGACTCTTTTTTATAGTAACCTAATGTCTTTAATGAGAATTACTTAAATACCTACTCAGTACACTAATAACATAAGTTATTTTAAGATGTGTACAAACTTAAGCATACATTAGGCTACTAACAACCAATGCATATGAGATATTTTTCATTCTCTTTATTTTAATGTTATTTTAAGGAGATTGAGATTTAAAGAAAATTTTCCTTTTTGAAATAGTTATGGAAACTTAAGATCATGTTGACATATTAAACCTTTTTAGTATTTTCTTATTGTATATCTACTTAAACAAACTAAGTAAACCTTGGGATTTATCATGATAGATCTCTATACCTAAAATATAAGAAACATTTCCAAGATACTTTGTATCAAATTGTTTAGACAACATTTATTTATTTCAATTAGTAAGTTCACATTATTGCTTGTAAGGAGAATGTCATCCACATATAGTGCCAGTATAATAAAATTGCCTACCCTTATTAATATGTAAATGCATTGATCTATTGAATTCTACTTGAACCTAATAGAAGTTACTACATTATCAAACTTAAGATATAATTGTCTAGAAGCTTGTTTTAAGCTATATATGAACTTTTTAAGTTAACACACAAGGTGCCTTTTTCTTTTACTTGGAAATTATCTAACTAATTCATATAAACAATCTCTAATAAATTACTATTAAAAAAGGTTGTCTTTACATTCATCTAATGTAGCTCTAAATCAAAGTGAGCCATTAATGTCATGAGAACTCAAAATGAGTCTTTAGTTGAAACTAGTGAAAATGATTCTTTATGTAGCCTTTGGCTACTAATCTGGCCTTATATCTCTCGATTTCACCTCAAGTATCCTACTTGGTCTTAAAGACCCATTTACATCCAATCGACTTGTAACCCACAAAAAGCTTTACTAAATCTCACACTTAATTCTTATGCATTAAAGCTAGCTCACCATTCATAGCACTTATCTAATCAAAATAGTTTAAACTAGATACGACTTGAGAAAAGGTTGAAGGATCAATATCATCACTAATTTTGTACTTATACTCTAGTAGATATGTAAGGTAATCATTAAGAATTGTTTGTCTACAAACTTTATAAGATCTCTTTAATAGAATTTCTTCTTTCCTCTCATTTGGTTTGACACCTTCTATTATTGGCTATACTGGATCAACTAGTGAAATAACAAAAGATAACTCTCCCAATATTTGGTGCTAGTAAAATAATTACGCTATCTTTAATGAAATCTATAATGCTTGGTATTTGGTTCCTATTGTCCAACTCATCCTCAAAAAAGATAGTTCAGTCTAATTCGATCACTTTAGTCATATAAGTCAAATAGTAAAATCTACTTCCTCTTGAATAATTACAGTATCCAATGAAGTATCTACTAGCAATCTTTGAATTTAATTTCTTAATGGATGGAATGTACAATTTTACTTCAACTTTATGACCCCAAACTCAAAAATTCCTTAAACTAAGCTTCTTAGAGTACAATAACTCATAAGAGGTTTTAGGAACTAACTTAATAGGGACTTGATTGAGAATGTATGTTACCATTCTTAATACATCACCCTATAAGAATTTTGGTAGCGAAGTATGAACCAACATACATTTTACCATGTCTATCAAAGTTAGATTTCTCTTTTTTATAATTTTGTTTTGTTCTAGCATCCAAGCATGGTGCAACTTACTTGAATTTCACACCCCTATAAGTATCTCATAAAAAGGCCAAGATTTCTACTTGTTTCATCATACTTACCATTATACTCACCACTTCTATTAGAATTGACTATTTTATCTATTTCCCTCATTTTAGATTAATTGTTACTTTGGACAACTTGAAGGCTTCTAATGATGCTGACTTCTCACTGAATAGCTTCATCTAACAAAATATAGACTAATCATCAATGAATATGATGAAGTATCTATAACATCTTATAGCATTAGTGTTATTAGCCCACTAATGTTAGTGTAGATCAAGTTCAAAACACTCTTTTTTACTTCTCTTACCCTTCCTGACTCTCATCATAAGTTTACCCTTAATGCAATCTACACAAGTTCCAAAACCCAAAAAGTTCAGGTTAAGAAGTACTTCCTCTTTTACAAGTCTCTAAATCCTTTTTGGAGAAATGTATCCTAATTGTTTATGCCATAATATTAAGGACTTTTATCAATTTGACATCTTTTTTTAGCAATAATGGAGTTTATTGGATTTACAAAATTAAGATCTAAATTAACTCCATATAAACCATCACACAGAGCTAATGCCTATAAAAATGATTTATAAAATAATTTAACTTTTCTATTACTAAATAACAAAAATATCCAACAAAATTGAAAGTAAAATTGAAATTAAATTCCTTCTCATGAAAGGTACATAAAATACATTATTCAAGAGCAACTTATGTCTAGACTTTTGATTTTATGTACTCTATTTCAACTCTATCTCTATTTTTTAGTCTTATAATTGACTTTTCTTTGCTTAGTTTCCTTAGATTTGTTAACCTCTAAAAATAATTAGTAATAAGAATAGTCATACTACTATTTAACCATTTAAAGTTTAACGACATATTAGCAATCTTTGATCCAAAACAAACTAGAACTGGATAGGTACCTTTCTTTTTCTTCTTAACTTATTCTTAAAAAATCTACTTTCTTATGCCCATACTTCTCACAAAACTAGTAGTTACCCTAGAATTGAGTCTTATTAGTTTTATAGCATTGCTACCCATTAGATTCACCCTTCTTACCCTTCTTCCTTCCATTGATATATCAACCTTTATTTTCTTAATAAGCCTTCACACTATGGTCTAAATTTATGCCATGTACTATATAATTTATCTCCTAAACCTTACCCTTCTTCATATCCTCCTTAACCTATGTAATGATGGAAATGATCTCATTAATTATCAATTCAATTTTCTAACTGATATAAGACATCTTCAAAATATCAAATTGAGATGATAGAGACACTAGCACATATTAAGTTAGATAATTATCCCCCAAATTAACTTGCATAGTTTTCAGCTTGTATTAATTG
Organism: Sindora glabra; assembly: GCA_020226215.1. Taxonomy (NCBI): domain Eukaryota; kingdom Viridiplantae; phylum Streptophyta; class Magnoliopsida; order Fabales; family Fabaceae; genus Sindora; species Sindora glabra. Next base: position 32,674,935 of record CM035229.1, read on the forward strand.
ATTAACCACAAAATATGATCTCTTACCCTACTAACATTTTTTTAGTAGCAAAAGATATCATCCCTTCTTAGTCTTATTAAATTTCTTATATTTTTTAGTTACAAAATCTATGAATGTTTTTACATTGGTTGTGTCAAGGATATTCTTTTAAGGTCGTATCCATCGTATACTTTATTATCATTAAATACACTTTGTTAGAATAGTTTCACTTTTCATGGCATCTTCTTTGGTCTCCTGTAGATTTAACTTTAATTTAAGGCTCTGTCTCCCCAATTGCTAGATTTAAATTAGTGATTAGAAGATATAGCTTTAGCCACTTAACCTAATTCTTATTATTTGTCTTATTAAACATTTTAACTGCATTTAATTGCATAGATAGAGAAGTTAGGAAATAAATTTAAAACATTAATGCATATTTAATCTTGAATCATGCTTGAAACTTTCCTTAATAAAATATACAATCTAACTAAGTCTTATACTATAAAGTTTAATATCAAAAAGACATTAAAGGCTTTATAATATGATATAAGGATTAAATATCATATTCCTAAAATCTAACACTAATAGTGTGATAAAAATTTTAGAAACACAATATCTATTTCTATACTTATGTTATCACCGATAAATCATATTAATGATATCATACTGATAGAATATTAAAATATTATTAATATAATACTCTCCTTAGTTAAATTATCACTTTATTAAAATGAATAAAGTTCTATGTAATTGGGCCCTATGATGGGTAAGTTTATAATTACACAAATTTGATGGTATAACATAAGCCCAAATAATCCCCCTAAAAGTATTTTTCTATATACATTTATACATAGAAAAATAATTAATAGACCAAATAGTATTAAAAAAATTCACAAAAAAATCTATGGGAGCCCAAAATATAGAAATCATATTGTAAAAACTTTTTAAGCCCAAATAAAATTAATTGGCCACTTAATTTAAATAAGAAAAAATAATTAAATATTTTTAATTTAAAAAAAATTAAAAAATACTTAAAAAAAGTTTAGAGAGCGAGGCTCATTGGTGTAAATATCACCATTGCTTGATATCAAGAAGATGGCATGTGGCCCTACACACGCAGCTCTTACATTTGGGATTCACCCATTTGCGCTATGCAACGATCTCCTACATTTAGCCGAGTTTGCAAACCAAGTTGAGTGACCCAATTGCAGACTTGCCCAACTGGGAGGGATTTTAGCCTATTCTTCACTTTTTTTACACAATTTTTTATACAAAATCAATCTTTAATGCTCCTTACTGCAAGCCATTCCAAAAAAATAAATAAATTAAAAGCCATTTAAATGATTGTAATAAAATTCCAAAAAACTCCATTTTCAACTTCACATTTTAATAGTTGAAAAACTTGTTAAAACTAGCCATTTTACTTTCAAACTCATCATTCCTTGATGGAAATGATTTCCTCTATTAAAATTATGCAAAAAAATTTCTGTTTCAAATTTGAAAGTTTCTGGCAATAAACCTCTATAATCACCATTGATGGTAGATACTTAAAATAGCCTTTTAACACATATTTCTCACAAGAAATTTCCAAAAAGAATTTTAAAAAAATATGTTCACAAAAATCCCAGAAAACTTGTAAATGCTTATTGGAGAATGCTAAAACAACACCTCGTTGCATTTACCCTTTAGGAGTTTTATGACATACTATTTTTTTTATAATTTATCATGAAAAACGTGAAAACCAAAAAAACCAAAAAATAAGAAGTAACATTTTATCAAAATTCATGATTTTGATAGAAGTGATAAAAAATTTTGCGATATACACTAAATTATCCCATAAGTATAGCACATACTGTTTGATTGATAAAGTATATCAACCAGATTAGCATAAATGGTAGCAATTATGGTATAAATTCTCAGAAAACATATATTTTTGGAACTCATCCAAATACCCACAAAAAATGTAAATTAGAACACAATTCATCCAAAAAAACTTGTATAATATGGATGAACCATATTCAAATTTCTCACGGACAATATGTGAATATCATTAATAATAAAAAATAACACATATATAACAATAAAATAAATAGTATGAGCATTATGAAATAATTTTGAGATTCATAACAAAATTTTGGCTGAAAAATTCATAACATAATATAAAATTATTCAAAATAAAATATATTTCTAAATTCATGTAATAATACAACTAATTTACATGATTTAATAACTCTAATACCAATTATTATTTTTTAATAAAAAATAACCTCATTAAATCATGTGCAAAGGTAAAAATATTAAAATATAGATAAGATAATAATAAATTAATATCTAATGAATTCATTGTAATAAATGAAATATGTGAATCATGAATTGAATCACAATCTATCTAATCATGAACATCCAACAAGGATTATCGCTCCTATCAATCCTATCCATCAACTAATGTTTTTGGGGAGAAATTCTATTTCTAACTAGGAGTAATCAGAATGACTTAGATTAAAGAATAACAACTCCTATTTATAACTTATAATAGTTAATAAATCAATTCATCACTGAGAACTACTTATTATCATAGTAATAAATTATATTGCCATTTAAGCTTAAATTAAATAGTTATTTTAATATTTAGCCAAACCTTTTATATTTTGTTTATTATTGAATTAATAAGTTCAAAATAAAAAATCTAAACATACTTTTCATTTATTTTCATATTATATGTAAATAAAATGTTGAATAATTATAACAAAAGTAAACATAAAAGATTAATTATACTAATTATGATATTTGAATGATATAATAATTATCACATTTATAAATTAGAAACTAATTTTTATATTTACTCTATATTACATTTTGTAACTAGACAAGTATGTATAAAAACTCACTTAAATTTTTACATCCACCAATCATAATTTCAAAATATCTTGCTTATCGTAACGCCTAAGGAAGTAATAAGGAATTTTGAAATATTTTTACAAGTAACGTGAAGCTCTTTTACCTTCTTTACTTATGCACAAGCCAACGGTATATTTTTCTAAGAAAAAGTCTTACGATGCAACGTAAGCACCAGACTTGCAAATTTGCTCGTGTTTTTTCTGCTAATTTTTCAACAAAATGTGCCTATGTAAGCCTCTCCTAAATTGGTTTAAGTTCAGTTGGTGTCAATTCTGATGAAGATTAATTCAACACACCGGGATGGATTTACTTGGTTAGGCGTACCAAGACAGCACCGGTTGTTGTCAACGCTAACAAAGGTAGCTTCTAGGAAGTAAACACAAGTCAAAGTCAAAAAAGCCACCAACACCTAATTTGAATTTTCCAAACATTTTTATGTTATATGGCCCACAAATATCCTTTCTCCCTTAGCAAACCGACCAAGCGATCAACTTCCTTAATTAATTCTACGAAAATTCGTGCATATATTATAATATATATTCCTACGTTAAATTAATAAAAAGAAATTAATTATTATGAAAACCCATAATTTCTAATTTTCAGTACATTAAGAATTATATTGCATTTTTCATCTATTAAAAATATGAACACGTATCGTTATTGGAGCATACAGTAATTTATCGTGCTAATCATGATTAAGTTTCTCTATAAATATCCCAGCTATCCTCAAGTTCTTACTCACTCACAAATCATAGACTACAAGCAATTCTTCATCAATTTCCACTTCGCTTAAAGAAACCTACTCACTCAGTTTCAGATTTTGCATGCCCTCAATCTTCTGCATCAGTACGTATTATTGATGGCAGCTTTGTTCTTCAGTTGCTTTGTCTCTTCTTCTTCTTCTTCACCATCATCATCTGCTCGCATTTCTGATCTCCATCAACAAGAAGAAACAGAAGCTTCCAAACAGAAATCATCACCTAATTCTTCTTCTGCAGAGGAACCAAAAATGAAATCAAACTCAAAATTGAAACCAAAGGGATCATCAGCTCCTGTAGTGCTTTTTTATTTTCCTATCAACTCTTATGTCTCACGATTGTAGTTATATAGTGGCTTTTCGTTCGAATCGCCAATGTTAGGGTTTATTTCGTTGAGGTCATAGGAAGAAAACGAAGTTGTTAATCCCAAGCATAAAGTACTAGTACTATGAAAGTGACCTGTAACAACTCCAATATCTAACCAAGTTTTGTTTTAGATTCTTCACTTTGATTTTATTGTCAACTTGATTCATTTGTAGTTTGCAGTTAATTACACTATTAGGATGTTGTAAAATCGAAATACTAAGCATTTCTTTTATTCACAAAACCTGAATATCATTCATTTTAAATTACTTCTCTGACAAGGAATGATTTCATACGTTAGTTGTAAACGTTATAGATTAATGTTTGCCTTACAATCTTCAACAAATGTAGTAACGCCTATCATTTTGGCAGATGAATTGGCATATAAATAAGTATAAAAATATTTATTCTAATTTTCTTTAAATTCAACTTTAGAAACACTAATCATTCTCATTAATTCCATGAAATTTCGGACTATAGCTTGAAATATAAATGTTATAGTTTTGGATCTCCAATTTCTTATGATATTTTAATCAACGGTCCATCTATATATATACCATTTGACGATCTAATTTCTTTTAGATGCATTAAAAAATTAATTCTTACTTCTGCTAAGCAATCTAAAATATACAAATAATTAACAGTTTCTCAAGTATTTTTTTGAAACTAGCTTACTATGAACCCTTATATATATATATATATATATATATATATATATATCCACCATTATTTTTCATATTACAAAATTGTTTTTCTTACCTAACCATATTCATTATTTTGCTCAATTTCGTCTTTCTACCACAGTTTTGTTATGTGTCTCTGACATTGTATGTCATAAACAAATGAAATATTTTTTTAAGGAACTTTATAAATGAATCAAGACTATTGTTTATATATGTTTTCCCTAATGTTTACTGTTCCTGTCCAAAACTATCAATTTTCACCTTTCCGTCTATTTACCTTTGTTTACGTACACCTTAAAAATATATTTCCTTGCTTCAAATTTTATGAAATAAATAGGCATATCGATGGTGTGACACTCATTAATAAACGTATTAAAATACAATTATCTCAAAATTAAAAATGAAATATTAAAGATTTTCATAAATGTATAATTTTAAGAAACTGGTTTATTAGCTCTTGCATCAAACAAGGATTTTAAGCTTTATATAAAAAAAATGCGATGTTATCTGGACGTAAATAAATTTTTTTAGGAAGTTGGGTGTCTTCTTGTACTTCTTTCTTATTATGTTTGTTTTCTTTTCTTTAGTGAAATCTAATATCAATAAAATCTAAAAAAAAAAGGAATTTCATTGGTTACTAATCATTCTTTGAATACATGATAAAAAAAATTGTGCTACAAGTTAAAACACTTAATTTCAATATATCACATTAAAAAACAAATTGCAAAAATCAAACATAGGCATCAAATATAACGAGGAACTTCATCATTTATAAACACTTCGAAATAATCATATTAATCTTCTTTTCAAATCGAACTTTTGATTAGGAGTGTAAACTCATTTGATTAAAATAAAATACGATTTATAGAACGTAAAATAATTTTGGTAAGCAAAATAATTTTATAGAAATATATATTATCCTGCATAAATAAATTCTGAAAAATAAATTTATACAATAATATGCTATATAATTTGACAAATATCTTATTAATATCAATGTTCAAGTTTAAAAATTATATATATTAAACATCTAAAATAAGTATTAAAAATATATTTTAAATTAATCTTTTAACTTAAAACCTCTAACATAAATCCCAATTTCTCACTACTGTACCCCCACCTAATATGTTTAAATATATTTTTTTTTTAAAAATCAGTTGTTTATAAACCAAGCAATGAGAGTTTTAATTCTTAAACTTAGCCCGTCTATCAGTTCAACTTAACTTTATGTTCGAGATTGTTTACTTATTAAATGTATTGATTTCAATCTAACCAGTATCGAAGTTAACTTCGTCATAAATAACATGTTTTATTAATAGCACTATTTTTAGTGTTACAGTCGTAATTTTATGCTATTTATCAAACTTGTAAAAAAAATTACAAAATTTTATTAGAAAACTTATAAAGATCACAAAAATTACTATACTAAATTTGGGGGGAAGAAAAGGAGTGAGACATGGAATTAAGCATCATCCGCAGGATCAGCGAGAAACCAGATATATGTTGGGGGGGGGGGGGGAGAAGGGGGCTATACTAAACCTAAAAAGGCGGACGAAGGAGATGGTGAAAGAAGAACAACGTTTTGATCACATATTTCGCTATTAAAATTAACACATTAACATACGGTCTTTCATATATACAACAATCCCTTAATTTTCCATAACAAAATCAACTCAAACCTTTGAATTATGTTATCATGTATACGTTGATGGAGACATACTAGATCAGATTCATTGTTAGCAGGTAGTTAAAATCAACTTTTGTGATTTAAAATCTCATTTAAAATGAAATAAAATTCAATGATAACATGTACTAAATATTTATGCAATAATATCACATTTGTATAACCATATAAAAAATACTATATTAAAAAACTATTTCAATATGTGTTGTTTTACGCACTTATCAAGACTCACTAAATAACAAATTTTACAAGTCAATTTTTATAAATAAGAAGATAATAATCTGATATTTTTCGTTTGGAATAATGAAAACAATTATATTTTTCTTATTCAAAGCGGATTCAAAATAGAACGGGACTAAATCTTTAAACAAGTCTTATCAGATTCGAATCTTTAAGAGATTTGCTTTGGTGATCCCTTGCTGCAGGGGGTCCATGTTACCATTACTAATTAAATTTGCTCCTGTTTTGAAAAGATTATGCTAAAATTAAAGTTTTATAAAATAATAATCTAAATTAAATCATGTACAAATATAATATTATATATAAATAAAAATAAATAGTAATTACTTGATGCATCCATTTTGTAATAAATGTAGAATCTGAATTTATTGTAGGTTACAAGCTATTAACTCTAATAAAAAATTTGTCACTACTATCAACTTTAGATAAATATTTGATTAGGGAGACTCTCTAATATTAATAAGGAGTGTTCAGAATTAATTTTAAGGTTTAAGAGTAACGACCCTTATTTATACTATAATATTATTAAATCGGTTTATCACAAAGAACAAATGTTACTATACTATTGGATTAACTTACTACTAAACTCAAATTATACAATCTCTTTAATATTAGGTTAAACCTTTTATATTTTCTTTTATTATTAAATTATTAAGTCCATAATAGGAAATCTAACACTTTCCCACTTGAACCATGTAATTTAATAATAGTAGCCACTTTAATAAGATATTAAAAAAAAACTATGATATCTTTACACTGATTAGTCTAAAATAAGATTATAAATGTCTAGTAATATAAAACATAATATCCAATAAAAATATCAATAAAATATATGTATTATATACTTACACCTCTCTAATTATATACAATATCTAATAAAGATTTACAAAACAAGATTATGTTTAATAAGATTTAAATAACAAATTATAACAATTTATGTAATCTTTACACAATAAATTGAAGTATCCACCCAAGATGCTAAATGAAAATCATAATTCTCAACATAATATTGAGATAAGGTCTCAATGTCTCTATAAATATGCCATAACAAAATGTATACAATATATGGTAAAACATGAATATTTCATTATGAATATTTCATTTATATACATCCTAAGAAAATAATTTATATCATAACACTCTCGCTAATACAAAATATCAAAAGATTTAGCTAATTTGATACTAATTAGAAGATCATGATATATTTCTATCACTAAGCCTTTGGTCAGTGGATCTGCAAGAGTATGATCTATGAAAAAATGTTTAATACATGTGACATGCTTGTGTACCTTATCTCACACAAACCGATACTTTATATTAAAATACTTCATAAGAATAAAACTTTTATAGTTTTTAGAGAAGTTTATAACAATAATATTATCGTAATAAATGGTTAAGGGATTTAGAGATGTTCTCAATAATCTTAAAATTAGTTATAAAGTTCCTTAATCATATAGCAGTGCAAGCGGTTTTCATAATATACGATATATTCTGCTTTCATAGTGGATGTTGCTGTTAAGAATTACTTAATATTTTTCCATGACACAACTCCTACTATTATAAGGATGTATTCATATGTTGATTTGTAATCATTAGACAACTAGCAAGATCTAAATCCGAGTAACCTGTAATTGTGAGATCTTCCAATCTCTTGTAGGTTAGTATATAATCTTTTGTACTCTATAGGTACCTCATGACTCTTTTTACAACAATTCAATGTCTCTAAGTAGGATTACTCAAGTATCTTCCCAATATACCAATAGTATAAGTTATATCAAAATGTATACATACCTGACCATACATCAGGCAACCAACAACCAACATATATGGGACACTTTTCATTCTTTCTATTTCAATATCACTTTGAGGACACTAGGATTTAGAGAAAATTTCTCCTTTTGAAATGTATATGGAAACTTGAGAACATGTTAACATGTTGAACTTTTTTAATACTTTCTCAATATATGTCTAGTGAGACAAACTAATCAAGCCATAGGATCTATCATGATAAATTCTATTTCTAAAAGATAACAAGAATTTCCAAGATTCTTCATATCAAAATATTTGGATAATGTTTATTTTGTTTCAGTCATCAAGTTCATGTAATTGTTTGCAAGGAAAATGTCATTTATGTATAGTAGTAGAATGATAAAACTGTCAGCACTCATTAGTATATAAATCCACTGATCCATTGTATTTTCCTTGACCCAAGAAAAATTACTACCTTATCAAACTTGAGATATTATTATCTAGAAGCTTGTTTTAAGTCATATATAACTTTTTAAGTTGACATAGAAAGTGCTCTTTTCCTTTCTCTTAGAAACCATATGCTTGGTTTATATAAATAATCTTTGATAAATCACCATTTAGAAAGGCTATCTTTATATCTATTTGATGCAATTCTAAATCAAGATGAGCCACCAAAGCCATGACAACTCAAAATGAATCTTTGGTTGAAACTAATAAAAAAGTTTCATTATAGTCTATACCTTCCTTTTAGGTGTAACCTTTAGTCATTAATCTAGCCTTATACCTCTCAACTTCACCTTGAGCATTGTTCTTAGTCTTAAAGGCCTATTTGCATCCATTTGGCTTACAACTTATAGGAAGCTCTACTAAATCCTATACTTAATTTTTGTGCATTGAAGCGGACTTATCCTTTATAACACTTATCCAATCAAAATAGTTTGAACTAGATATGGCTTAAGAAAAGATTGTAAGATTAGTATCATAATTAATGTCATATTCATGCTCTTGTAGATATATAAGATAATCGTTAGGAATTATCAATTTACAAACTTCATAAGATCTCATTAATAAAATTTCTTTATTTATTTCATCTTGTTTGGCATTTTTTGCCATTAGATGTATTGGACCAACTAATGGAATAATAAAAAATGACTCTCTTAATATTGGTGCGAACGAAATAATTGTTCTATCTTCAAAAAAAATTATAACGTGTGGTATTTGACTCTCACCATCCAATTCATCCTTAAAGAAGATAGCTCGATCAAACTTAATTGCTTTGGTTACATGAGTTGGACAGTAAAATCTACTTCCTTTTAAGCCACTGTAGTACCTAATGAAGTATCCATTAATAATCTTTGGATCAAGTATCCTTATGGATGGAATGCATAGCTTTACTTCAACTTTGCAACCTTAAACTAAAAAATGCCTTAAGTTAGGCTTCTTATCGTACAACAATTTGCAATGAGTCATAAGAACTAACTTATTAGGGAACTAATTTAGAATATATGCCACTATCCTTAATAACATATCACTCCACAAGAATTCTGGTAGCAAAATATAGGCTAGTGTGTATCTCACCATGTCCATAAGAGTCCTATTTTTCCTTTTTGCAATTCCATTTTGTTTTTGTGTTCCTAACATGATGTAACTTGCTTGAATTTCACAATCTTGTAGGTATCTCACAAAAGGACTAAAGTTTCTTCTTGTTACATCATATCTACCATAATACTCACCACCTTTATCAAAATTAACACACTTTATTTATTTCTCCAATTTCAATTCAATTGCCATCTTGAATAACTTGAATGCTTTTAGCGATTCTAATTTCTCACCGAGCAACTCTACCTAATCAAATCTAGAGTAATCATTAATGAATGTATTAAAATATTTATAGCTTCTTATAAAAGTAGGTATTATAGGCCTACTAATATTAATATATATCAGTTCTAGAACATTATCATTTCTATTTCCCTTACTATTTCTAGCTCTAACTATAAGTTTTTCCTTAATGTAGTGCATACAAGTTCTAAAATGTGAGAAGTTCAAATCATGAAGTACTTCTCTGTTTACAAGACTCCAAATTATTTTTTCGAAAATGTGTCTTAAACATCTATGCCATAACATTAAGGATCTTTTATTAATTTGACATATTTTCTTGCCAACAAAAGAGTTAATTAAGTTTACAAAATTAGAATCTACATCAACTCTATATAAATCATCACACATAAAACTAATACCTATAACAAAGGATTTATAAAATAATTCAACTCCATTTCCATGATAACAAGAATATCTAACAAAGTTCAAAGCAATAATTGAAATTAAATTTCTTTCTATGAAAGTAAATAATCTATATTATTTAGTAAAAGCTTATGTTCAATCTTTAACTTCAACTTCATTGATCTTACATACTCCATTTTAACTCTGTTTTCATTTCCAAGTCTCAAAATTAGCTCTCCTTCACTTAGCTTCCTTGAATTTGTCAACGTCCAAAAATAATTAGTCACATGAATAGTTACATCAGTATCTTATTGGTATGTATCTTAGAAGCCAATCATAGAGATAATTGTAATATTACACAATGTATTAAGCTTCATTTTGACAATACAATTATTATATTTTGTTTTATTTTATTTTGCGTTAATTATAATTTAAATATAATAATTGTCCTTGGAATAGCTTTGTTATTCCTAAAATGCCCCTAGTCAAGTATTATTATGAAAATGATAGTAATAATATATCGAAACTAACATGTATAATAACTGATAATTATGAATCATGGATATGTAATATCAAGTTAATACATGAGTATATTATTGGTAAATAATGTACTGAACTGACTAATTATGATAATACTACATAAATAGATGTATCATTAGTTATTCTCATATGACCACAAATGCATATAATCCTTTGACCTGAAGTCACTATGGTTCCTTATATGAGAAGTTACTCACTTTGATATCATCTTATATCACTTTTAATCAGGATGATGAGTAGAGCTTTAATTAGGTGTGTCATGAATCATGCAGAGGGAAGTGAGTGATGTAGATGAGATTTTATTACTCTTGTATAAAAAAGAGATATCCTTAGACCCCTTGATTGAGTGAGACTTGAAAATGCATAGCTATGCTCAAATGAATTAATATGTGATATTGATCATTTGTCTTAAGTTTACTCAATATCAAGAAATATAAATTAAACATTGACAAGGATGACACACTCCATGCCTCCAGTTCGATTTGGATATTATTACAAAAGGAATTATGATAGAAAATATTGATCATATATTAGGTAGATGTCGAATCACAAACATTCTTACTACTTAAGTGGCAGTGATGTATTGTTAGATACCGTACACTGTCTATGACCTAAAATAAATCATTATCAACATTGTAAGAACCTACAGGATCACATAAAAGGAGTAGGAATGAAATAATAATTAATTGGATTTTAGTTGGACTAAAATTCAATTAATTAGACTTATTTTTGTGCATATATATATTATTAAGATAATAATATATTTATTCACATAATATATATGTAATATATTATTTGATATTATTTGATATTAAAGTAATATCAGATAATTATATTATTAGATATTAGATAATTATATTATAAGATAATATTATTATCTAATATAAGATAATTATATGCTAATTTAATATTAGATAATTATATTATGAGATAATATTATTATCTAATATTAGATAATTAATAAATAAGACCTATCTCTCCCCACTCTCTCTATGATAAAGATAAGGTGATAGTTGTTAAGTGAGATTAGATTTTTGGAAGCATTATCCTAGTAGGATTAGGAATATGAAATGCCTTAGGTCTATAAAAAGGAACTTGAAGGCAACACCTAACACACATGAGCTACCATTAAATCCTAACTCAAAAAAAAAAAAATGCATTAAGCTTAATCTTAAAGAGAGAGACAAATCCTAGCAGCTTCGTAAAGGGAGAAGTCGTTGTTCACTCTATGTGGATACTGTAGAGACGTTGTACCTTTGGTCGGCATTTGATTTATCCATTCTATCAAGGATTTATTCAGAAAAATATAAGTAGAAATAAGATAAAACCCTAATATTGATTTATGCCCTTTTTACATGGATTCTAAGTAGGATTTGCATCAAAATTTTAAAAATTTTGCTACATACATTGATCCAAAACCTAACATATCTAACTATAGAGAGTTTAATGACACATTAATAATGTTTAAATCAAAATAGACTAAAGCTAAATGTGTACCTTTTTTTCTTCTTCTCAACCCATTTATCATTATTAAAATAATCCGCTTTCTTATATACATACTTTTTATAGAACTTGCAATTACCTTTGAATTGGGCCTTATAGCACTGTTGTCTACTAGATTCATCTTTTTCACCCTTCTTCCTTCCATAGTTATAATGACCTTTGCTATCTTATTGATTAGATCTTCCACCATGATTTGAATTTGTACCTTACAAGGTATAATTAACTATTTGGACCTTATCCTTTTTCATGCTTCCTTGGCTTGTGTAACAATTGAAATGAGCTAGTTAATAGTCTATTCTAATTTCCAAGTATTATAAGATATTTTCAAAACATCAAATTGAGATGGAAGAGACTCTAATACCCATCAAGTTAAATAACTTTCTTCTAAATCAATTTACATGATTTTTAGCTTGTTGTAATAGTTAACCAATCTCAGAATGTGCTCTCTCACCTTATTGACACCATCATACACTAATTTTCTCAAGTAATGGAAGATATCATCCTTTCCCAATCTTACCGAACTTCTTATACTTTTTAACTATAGAATCTAGGAACTCTTTCACATTTGTTATTTCAAGAATGCTCTCTTTTATTGTCTTATCTATTATATATTTCATTACTATTAGATACATTTTGTTAAAGTAAATCTACTTTTCATGATAATTTCTTTGATCTGCTATAAACTTAATATTGATATGAGGTTTTGCTCCCTTAATCTCCAGATTAAGATTAGAGACTGTGAGATATAACTTTAGTGACTCAATCTAGTTCTCATGATTCATCTCATTAAATATCTTAATCACATTTAATTGCATACATAAAAAAGTCGATGAAATAAAATTTAAAAAATTAATGTACATTTAACCTTGAAGATACTAGAAATTTTTTTTAATAAATTATGCAATTGAATTCAATATTACATTATAAGGCCTAATCTTAAAGGGTATTAAAGGCCCTATAATATAATATAAAGACTAAATATCCCATTTCTAAAATTTTAACATTGATAGGATGATAAAAATTTTAGAAATATGATACTTATTCTTATACTTATATTATCACCAATAAATTATATTAATAATATAATACCAATAAGGTATTAAAATATTGTTAATATAATATTCTCCTTAATTCAACTATCATTTTATTAAAATGAACAAAATTTATGTAATTGGATCCACGATAAGTGAGCTCATAATTACATAATTCTATGGAATAATATAAGCTCAAAAAATTTTCTAAAATTATTTTTCTATACATAATATAATTAATAGATTAAATAGTGTCCAAAATTTTCACAATATATATATATATATATGTTGAAGCTCAAAATATAAAAATATTATAATAAAATTTTTAGCTCAAAATAATATTAATTGGAATGATAGATCGACTGCGAACCTGAATGGCATTCGAATGACGAAAAAGGACACTCAAATAATTCCAACAAAGCAGTTTCCCAATTAGTTTCCACTTGAATCCGGTCATGATGGAAATTATTAGCAACTAGGATCCCTTTCTGAATGGCTAGAAGTTCAGCATTTAAAACAGTTGAGCATTCAAAGTTATCATATTATATCCTCAAAGCAACACCATCACAATTTTTAGCAATTGACGCTGTTGAGGCTCTTCCATTTGCTCAGGTAGTCTCAGCATTAATCTTAGTTGGGTGGGACCCAAAACATAGCCCTTTGTCTGGCCGTTTCCACAGTACGGGAACCTTTAGAATTGAGAGCTTCCCTCTCTATCGCCCTTTTCTCAGCTCTGATGTCGTCGAGAATCAACTCAAATACTCTCTCCAGATCCACTGCTTCCTCACTGTTGACGACTCTAATGCATTAAGTGTGGAAGAGGAGATAATTTGTGTTTAGGTACTGGGTTCATATCGTGTTCAACATAGGTAATAACTTGAATATACAGAACCTAAACTAAACCATATAATAATTATATCATATGAAATTAACCTATTTATTAAATGTATTAATATGAATCAATACATATAATTTTTTAATAATTTTAATTAATAAAATTTATAATATTTATTATTAATATTTTTAAAATTTTAATATGAAATTTTAAATTATAATTATAACTCAATTTATTTATTATTTATATTAAATCGATCAATTTATTTACGCTTTGATTCACGTTGTCTATCATATCATGTCAAAAAGTTAATCAGACGAAGGATCGATATATACAACCTAATAACCTCAGAGCAATTAAGATTATCTTGTGTTTTTTCGTACATTCTTAACCAAATGTGCACTCACGAGAGATTCATTTGTTTAGGTGAATGGAGACAGCACCAGTTGTTGTCAACACAAATCGAGGCAGCTTCCAAGAAATAAACACCCCTATCAAGCCCAAGCTAAAGTCAAAAAGGCTGCCATGAACCTTGAATTTCAAAACATCACTACGTATACATGGCCCCATTAATATCCTTGCTCCCTAAGCCTTTGCTTGGTTAGGGACGAAGAGAAAGAAAATAGATGAGAGTTTAAATTTTTTTAGGTGTGTTTGGACACAGGAGAAATTAAAAGGGAGAGAAAACAGAAGAGAAAATATTTTGTAAGATTGTGAGATAGAAGGAATTTGTTAGATATAAGGGGGTTAAATTTTTTTTCACTTCTTTTAATTGTAAAATTAAGAATATAATGTATAATAGTTTGGATTAAGATTTACAAGATAAATTTATATTAATATTTTCTAATATAAAATATTGTATTCAATTTTCTCTAAAAAAAATGTAATCTCAAGTAAATAAAAAATTATTTTTATGAACCCACTAGTCAAGATTTTAATAAAGTTTTTTCACATTGTCAACATTTTAAACTTTTGTAGAAATAATATATACCCACATATGAAGTCAATAAATTAATATAAATATCATTTTATACAAATTAATACTATATCAATGGGAACTTCATTTTCTTGTTCAGTAGTCATTTGATTATGAAGAATATAACAAATCAAATTCAAATTAATACACAAGTCATGTATTAGATAATAATATTCCGTGGAAAGATGTTGCCAATGTTAGCAATCAATTTTACATGTCTTTTTCCATCAGGTCCCATCAAGTCGACAAATCAACTT
Organism: Sindora glabra; assembly: GCA_020226215.1. Classification (NCBI taxonomy): domain Eukaryota; kingdom Viridiplantae; phylum Streptophyta; class Magnoliopsida; order Fabales; family Fabaceae; genus Sindora; species Sindora glabra. The sequence continues at coordinate 32,690,651 of CM035229.1, forward strand.
CAAATCTCCATCTTTTTAAAACAACACAACCTACTCATTATATAAGGTTAATACTTAATTGTCATGTTTTAGATACACACAAGAAGGATAAAGAACAATACACAATTTGGTCTAGTACATAATTCAAATTCATGTAGAGGAATTTACACACTTTGTATATACAAATTCATGTTTTTACAAAAGATGAATAATTTTTTTTCCCTTTAATTTGTCCCAAAAAAAGGGCATGCTGGACCGGGTCAGATCTGCTCCAAACTGGGTTAGGTTAAAATCCGAGTCGGATCCCCTGACCCAACTTGGAGTAGATCCCCCAACCTGGTTCCCTTGAAACGCAGCAGAAAGGAGCATCAATTCAACAACAGCAAGATCAACCAGTGAGATTTGAGATCTTTCACATGGTGTAGCCGGAAAAGCCGCCGCCGAGTTCGTCGGATCAGCAAGCAGCGGAGGAGGCGATGTAGATGAGGACCCATACCCAGCCGATCGGAGTGAGATTCTGATCCAGTCCACCGTGAAGGATGCTGAACGGCAAGCGAGCGTCGCACTCTCCACAAGCAGCACTGGGAATGGGGCAGGACACGACGCAGGAGCGGCACGGCGATGAGCAAAGTAGCAGGAGAGGGAGGAGCTGCAAGGAAAAGTTCTTTTGTTACACTGTGCAGCTTATCACTTGATTTTCACCATTTATCTGAGGTAAAAAAATGTTGTGGGACCCACCGTACAATTTTCCCCTTTTTTCCCCTTATGTGAAATTGCCTCTTTTTCTGCACTTTTCAACCCCCTTTTTCACTTCTCCTCCATTTTCACCGATACCAAGCAAGGCATAAGGAAATGGACCAAGCAGTTAGGGGCGTGAATGAGTTAGATTAAGTTATACTTTATTTTAAATAGATTAAATTTTTTCCAAATTATTAATTTGATCTTAATGTATTAATCTGTATAAAATCAAATTTTAAACTCGTCTTAACTTATTAAAAAAATTTGACTAGACCTGTCAATTTATTTAAAAATTTTCTTATATAAATAGGCTTTTAAAATTATTAATATATTAAAATTTTCTAAGATCTAAAATTATCCAATAACCTAATTAAGCTTATATATATGTATATATATGTATTAAAATATTTATATTATTTGTATATATAACATATATTATATTATTTATATATATATTTATAATTAAATAGGCTAGCCTAATAGACTTATAAATTAAACCTAAAAAAAATCTAACCTTTTTATTTAAATAAGTTAATTTATTAGTTTAAGCTTAGTTTATTTAAATAAATAAATCAAATTAAATTAAGCTTTAAACATATTAAATTGTAAACCCTTGACAGATCGCCTGATTTACTTGCACTCCTGCGAGCAATTAACTTTCATAATTAACATCCTGTAACAAAACGTGATTAAACTTCTCTACATGTAGCCTAGCCTTTCGCAAATTCTCACTCACTCACAAACCATAAATTACAAGCAATTCGGAGTTAATTTCCATTTTGTTCGACAAATCAAAGAACCCTATTTACTCAGTTTCAGGTTTTGCAAAACTGGATCTTTTGCATCACTGCATCAGTAATGGCAGCTTTATTCTTCTTCAATTGCTTTGATTCATCATCATCATCATCATCTGCTTGCGTTTCTGATCTCCATCAACAACAACAAGAAGAAGCTTCTAAGCAGAAATCATCACATAATTCTTCTGCAGAGGAACCAAAAGTCAAATCAAAATCAAAATCATCAGCTCCTGTTGTGCTTTCTTATTTTCCTATCAACTCTTTCGTCTCGCGATTGTAGCTGTATAGTGGGTGTTTGTAATTCGGATCCCCATTCAAAGGCAGATTAGGGTTTTAATTAATTGAGGCCACAGGAAGAAGACGAAGCAAATATTCCCAAGCAGTAACGGTGCTATCAAAGTGACCTTCAACAGCTCCAAGTTGTGTTCTAGATTCTTTGCTCTTATTTTATTCTTGTTTCACATTTCAAGTAATTCTTTTGTAATTGCAGTGTTATCATGTTGTCACATTTGTTCTCTTTATACAGTTTACAGCGATACTTAGCATTTTTTATTTAGAAAACGACATTGCTGCAGGAAGAACGTAGAATACCATGTTCTATATTACCACTGCGAATATGGTTTTTCTATAATTAACAAAATTGTGAATAAATATAAATATCAGAAAATGTGACCACTAAAGTGCAAAATTATAAAAAACATTACGAGTATGACATAGATCATAATAACATTATGGCAATTGCAGATTTCAACGTAGAACTTTGAAATATATACCTGAAAAAAATATAAAGTATAAAAACAATTTTTATTATTAATGTCATGGTTTAAAATTTGGTTACATTGCAGTCATAAGGCTACTTTCTGAGCAATTGCTACTTTATCTAAAATAGTTAAAGAGAAGGACCTAATCTAAAAATATAAACTATTTTTTCTTTATTAGTAAAAAAAATACTAAACTTAAATCTAAATTTAAAATTTTAACTGCAAAACAGTGAAAAAATATGATTATAAAATTCAAATTTAACGATATGAGGTATCCTAAGTATTGTAAGAAAAATATACGTTGATATTAAGTTCAAATTATTAAAATATACTTAATTAAAAAGTAAAATTTTGAAATAAATGTAATAATTTTTTATGCATTTGCACTTAATTAAAAGACATATTTCATATCATTCAATTTGGTAACAAACTATTTAAAATATTTTATATTGTTAAATTTGAATCAATAATATTCTTTTTTAGTTTATTAATGAAAGGTTTAAATTTAAATTTAAATTTAAATTTAATATTTTTTTTGCTTAAAAAAGATTTATATAAGTTTTAAAATAGAGATTCAAGTAATTATTGGAAGTATGAATTAAAAATCATAAAATATATAATTTATCATAACAAAATTATAAGCGTACCTGAAGTATAATTTGATGAGGTCATGATTGATCTGAATGATAATAATGAGTAGAATTATAACATACTTCATCCCTTAGGTTATCCAGATAGAGAGAAAAGGGAGAAAAAATTTTAAAAGAGTGGGAATCCTTATTTTTCAGTATCAAAATAATAACCCTGATTTTTCTATTTAAGGTCAGACTTATGATAAGAAACTACTGACCATTAAAGGGCTGTAAGTTGGGACCTCTACCCATATGGATTTATGCATGATCCAACCTATTACGAACCATACACATTAAATTAGGGCCTAATCTGTTCTATATTTAATGTTAAAATATAAAATTAATTACTTAAATAAATATTTTGATAATTAATTAATGCTAATCCATATAATATTTTGAATAAAATTAATTATTTTATTTTTAAATACAACAATCTCCCACTTGGATAGCATTAATTAGTTATACATTAAGTTATAAACTTAATTAAGAAAATGATAGTACACATAATCACTGAATCCGATAGGGAGACAAATGATATAATATCTCATAATCTGAAAAGAATAAAATAAGGTTTAGTCTTTTGATTACAGTTCAGAAAAGAAACAACTCAAAATCATTGAATCCGATAAGGAAACGAATGATTTATATATATGTAAAAAACATATTACCAATGTTTCAATATCCAAACTAAGTAACGATTGCATAAGTGGAATGAGACCATATAGAATCACTGAATCCGATAGGGAGACAAGTGATATTTAAATATAATGTCTCATAATCCTAAAGGAATTGGATATATATAAGGTTAGTCTTTTGACCACAGCTTATAAAAGAAACAACTCAAAATTATTGAATCCGATAAGGAAGCAAATGATTTATATATGTATAAAACATATTACCAATATTTCAATATGAGCAATTATTAGTCACAAACATCAATAAAATAAAACAAGTATATCTTAAACTCCCACTAAACTAAGGCTTTATTAAATAATTTAACAAGACCCATATAAGTTACTTAATTTTAAATACTCTTATAAGTAAGCCTTAAGTCAACAGATCCCTAGCATGTCTCTACTAGTGCTGTGTTCAATGTGAGTCCGAGATTCAGCAATCTTCTCTCTCTAACAAACAAGAGTTTAACATAAAAAATGTTCAATATGACTAGAATTCCTGTTATTTTGAGAGAAGCACACAACAGAAGAATTATTGCAATAAAAATTGGTAGAGATTGTGATATAGAATTAACCAATTACATGCCAGATATCAACTTCCTCAATCATATAGCCTGACGAGTAGCCTCATAATATACGATAAACTTTACTTCCATTATTGAGGTAACTTTGAGTGTCTATTTAACACTTTTCTATGAAATAACTCCTCCAAACATCATAAAGATATATCTAGATGTTAACTTTCGATCATCTATATATAAGACATAATCAGAATCTAAATAACTAACACCCTCAAGTAAATTAGATCGTCTACAAATTAACATATGATTCTTGGTATCTTAAAGATACTTCATTACTTTCTTTGCTGCTTTTCAATGATCCATCACAGGGTTACTCAAGTATTTTTCAAGCACATACTAATAGCAAAAGTTATATCTAAATGAATGCAGACCTGTGCATTCATAAGATTACTAATAGTGGAAGAGTAAGGAATCTTGTCCATTTCAACCCTTTCAATATCAGCTTGAGGGCAATATGATTGAGACAACGTATTGTCTTTCTAATTAGACATTGGACTAGATGTACAGGTATCCATTTTAAATATTTCAAGCATTCGTTCAATCAAATTGGCTTGGTACAAACCTAAAATATTATGAGTTCTATCATGATGGATCTAAATTTCAAAATAAAAGATATTTTGCCAAAGATCAAAATGACATGATAACATGTCTTTTGACTCACCTAGAAAAAGATCGAGTTACTAGCTAGCAAAACGTCATCAATATAAAGTACTAAGATGACAAAAATTACCCCATCAAATTTCTTAAAATTCCTGCAAGTACACAATATAGTCATTTGGTATTACAAATCTCTAAACCCTTTGAGATCGTCTAAACTCAATGGCTAGCTGATCAGGTTCTTCAACATGAGGATCTTTATTTATATGAACTGGACTGTTAATATTATCTCCTCTAGTGGTGAAGGAATCAAAATAGGTATAGGCAGAATGGTGGCTTTGTCACATAAATTGATACCCCTAAGTATCAAACTCTCACTATCTAAGTCATCCTTAAAATAAAATATCCAATCAAACTTGAGGATCTTGGTACTATAAGTGGGATAATAAAATCTATAAACTCTTGATCCAATTCAGTACTTAATGAAGAACTTATTGATTATTCTAGAGTCTAATTTCTTTAACTAAAGATTTTATGGTCTTATCTCTTCTTTACAACCCTACACTTAAAAGTTTCAAAATATGATAAATCTAAGTCTAACAACATACCTTTGTTTTACCAATCTTTCTAATATCTCTTTAGAAAAATGGCCTAAATGTCAATCCCACAAATGGAAGAATTCTTACTCATTCTAGGACATTTATGTCTAATCATAACATTAATGGGAATATCAGAAAATATAATAGGACAACCATTCAAACTCAAATGATACGAATCATTTTGTAAGGTGGCATACCAAAAATAGCAAAATCATAATAATAAATTTTTTTTTGTCAAAAGGAATAACTATAATTATCCAAAATAAAACTAGAAATCAAATTTCTTCTCAGAGAATGTACATAAATGACATAATTTAAATTCAAAGTGTCTAGAAGATAAACATAGAAAAAGAAAATGATCCTATGTATTTAATTTTATCCTTACTTTTTACTACTCAGAATATAGTTTCTCCTTTCTCACTTGGGATCCGCCTGTTTCTGAGCCCCTTCTTGCTCACGCTTATTCTTTAACTTATAACATTGAGACTTTTGTGTCCAGGGATCTTGCAATAATTGTAATTGCCCTTAAATTTCTTTTGTTGTCCTTTGCCCTTATCACCACTTTTCTTGAACTCAAGCTTTCTAGATATATGTGTTTCTAGTTTCTTTCCTCTTGAGTTACTATAGAAATTATCTGGTTTATTGTCCACTCTCCCTCTTATGAATTATAGGAAGTTCTTAGGTAATTATATTCAGCTGACAATGACTGAAAGACTTTGTAAATCAAAGTACTCTCTCCTAAATCAACACCGTATGATCTCAGCTTATTGTAGTAATGAATCATTTTCATGATGTGCTCTCTAACACCTAAAACTCCATCATAATGAGTGTAGTCAAGCATGGAGAGATAATAAGCTTTTTGAGTTTTATCAAACTTTTAAAATTTTTCATCAACAGTTTTTATGTACTCCACAACAGTATCCTTATTTAGGATACTCTCTCTAATTCCCTTTTCAATTGTGAACTTAATTATTGCCAAACAAATCCGGTTTGACTCATACCATTATTTGTAATAGGTATTATCTGTGGCACTAGACTCAGGTAAAAGATCAGCTGGCTTCGGTTCTCTAAGAGCCAAATCCTCCTTAGAGATTGTCAGATATATATTCAAAGACTCTCTCCATTCATCATAATTTGTTTCATTAAGAGTCCTCACCACAAATAGTTGTTAAAAGATCGAGATTGATGCAACAAAATTGAAAAATTATTAATTATGTATACACAACATAATTATAACACATGATTTCCAATTAAACAAATCAGTCAAACAACTATTTAATAAAGTGGTATCAAAATTACATATACCATATGATTTAACTTATACAAGAGTCTACACAATAATGTAATCAATATAGTCATACCAATAGAGTACAAGAAATATTGAAACATTATAATTACTGCATACTTATTCTAAGAAGTCTAAACCCTAAAATTATATTAATAATGTTACACCGATAGGGTATATCTATCATTAATGCAATATGTTCCTAGATATCCCAAAAGGATAATATTTTATGTAAAATAGTATTATTATATCCATAATTTATCACTTGTGTGAAATAAATGATTTTAGGTGTCTTTATATGTATAAAATTATATAATTAAGGGCTCAAAATTAGTCTAATAAAGCTATGCTTACAACCAAAGAGAGTAACTTCTCACCAAATCTAGAAAAAATGTGAAGAATATCCACGAATTTTTTTTAAGCCGAAAATTCCACAGGTAAAAAAAATTTTGTTGACCATAAAAATTCTTTAAAAAAAATACATATGGATAGAAAATTGAATTCTATACGATTGGGCCAAAATTTCATAAATAATATATATATTTTACACATTATAAAATTAAAATAAATATTTATTAATCATAAAAAAATTTTGAAAAGTAATAAATAAAAATAAATAAAATTCAAGCAAACTAGGTCGAGTGGACCGAAAGTATATTGAAAGTTAAATGCCGGTTAAGCGGTATCATGATTCATGTGCACCACCTTCGAGGAGATTGCATATGTTTAACAATTAAATGCTTCCTGAGACTAACCACGCTGAATCGTCTATCATATGACCGCGTGAATTGTTTTCTTACCCAATTCCACTTTTGTCTTGATCTGGCACATTAATTCTAGCGATCCAGTCGTATGGTGCCAAGTCAAGATAATAAAATTTCCCCAATAACAATTCAGATAATCAATAGTGAATGAGACAAAATAACTTATAAGAAGGTGCAGCGTGAAATTTCACATGTCAACTTTGAAATAAATTAAAACATTTGTCAGCTGATGATAAAATGCAGGAAAAGTCCAGCGTATGAATCACACGCTCTAACACGTGCGTGGAATTGGCTGGAGTTTAGTTACCTTCAACCTTTCACCAGCAGTTTCTGGCAGTTTTAGTCATGGTGGATTTCCACCATTAATAAACATTTAAAGCTCCAAAAATAATTGTTGGCCCTTTTAATGCCACAAAAAATTTATCTAAACTATTTTTTTTAAACACAGATTCATGTATTTACCATAAGGAAAAACTTCAAAAAATTGTTTTCCGAAAAAAAAATGCACACTAATGTACAATAATAACAAGATTTATACAATCAAATAATAGAGTAGTATTTCTGATGTATGTAAGAACAGGATTCATAATTTAATCGAAAAAAAAAAAGATCCGAATCATTTTAGAATTAAAATCAAATTGATAATTTTATGTTCCAAAAAGAAGAGAGAAAAATTGAAGATTTTATAAATTTTGCAATGACAGCCGAAATTGTTCATAATCAGATAATTCATACTATCAATATGTTCTGATATTAATTGTTGGAAGTATGAATTAAAAATCGTAAAATATATAATTTATCATAATAAAATTATGAGCGTACCTGGAGCATAATTTGATGAGGCATCTGAATGATAATGATGAGTAGAATTGTAACTTATTTCGCCCCTTGGGTTATTTAGATAGGGAGAAAAAGAAGAGAAAATTTTAGGAGAGTCGGAATCCTTTTTTTTTAGTATCAAAATAATAATTCTAATCTCTCTATTTAAGATTAGACTTGTGATAAGAAATTACTGACCACTAAAGAGTTGTAAATTGGAACCTCTATCCATATGAGCTTATACAAAATTCAACCTATCACGGATCATATACATTAAATTAGAGTTCAATCTGTTCTATACTTAATGCTAAAACACAAAACTAATTATTTAAATAAATATTTCAATAATTAATTAATACTAATTCATATAATATTTCTAATAAAATTAATTATTTTATTTTTAAATACAACAGTAATTTCGTTGAAATTCATGGAAGGTAAAGCATTTTTTCCTAAAATATATTTTTGCTTAAATATAGAGATATACGGTCGCCAGTCACAAAGGAAAAAAATGACCTGAATCACGTGAACAACGAGGAAAGGATGTTGGGATCATAGAAAACGATTTATTTTTTAAGTTAAACACGAAGAATGCAATAAAAAATAATATACTTTATTCTAGGGGGAAGTTATTCTTCTTTTTATCTGTGACATTATCATTTAATTTCAATGGAGCTTAAGAAATTGAAATTTCTCGGCAGTTTCAAGAAAAAGGCATCTTTTGTGTTGCGGAAGCCAACATCAAGTTAATAAATTAAGTTCACCAAAGTACAGGCTCAAATATACTATCTTATCATACATTATTATTTTAAAATTATTAACTTTTAATTAATTTATACAATACTATAAAAATTAATAAATTTAAATCATTAAATTTATTGATGCGTGCATCGAGTTCTTTCTCATTTATAAATTTATTTGTATTTAACGATATTTACCTAATAATATTGTTTGTGGGACTTCCGATCCAGATATTAAAGATCTTTAATATCTTGGATTCGACGTGAGAGCCCGCAAGACCACTTTTGTTATCGCTTAAAAAACAATTGAATTTTTATGGGGGATTTGATTGAGATCCAACGGATTCAGCGGATGTGAACTAAATTTTAACACGTTTAAATTCGATTTTTAAAGAAATTCTTGTTTATAAATTTGTATGATACTCAAAATTTTAAAATTTAGAATGATATAATAATTTTAAAAATTATTAAATTAGAATTATTTAATTATATATATATATATATTAGAAAATAAATAATAATAATTAAATAATTTTAATTTATTAAATTCAAAATTTTTTACGCTATTCTGAATTTTAAAATTTGAAAATTACTCTAACAAGCATCAATTTTATTTATTAAGTGAAGTTTACCATCTATTATTTTGGTCTTGAATATGAATTAAGACAAAAGAATACGGAAAAATTCTAAAAGTGTGAAAAAAAAAAGACAGTTGTATTTTTAGTTTTTTTTTAATTTATTTAGTGAAGTTTAGCATCTGTTAATTTGGTCTTGAATATGAATTAAGACAAAAGAATGCGGAAAAATTCTAAAAGTGTTGGGAAAGAAAAACAGTTGCATACTTAGTTTTTTTTTTTTTTTCAGCAAAATATGTCTATGCAGTAATGCAAGTCCGATTCAAATTTGTTTGGCTTTTATTGAAGCCAATTCTCGTGAATATTCCACACGTATAACACCTTCGTGAAGCATAGGAAGACGCACACACTAATTAAGGCAGCTTCCTAGAAGCAAACATTCATCCCAAACATAAACTATGGTAAAAAAAGCCACCAAGACCTTATCTTGAATTTTCAAAAATTATTATATATTGACCTTACAAATATCCTTGCGCCCTAAGAAAATGGACCAAGCAATTAACGTCCTTAATTAATTCTTCATCCTATCACAAAATGTGATTAAATTGCTCTATAAATAATCCAGCTTTCCTCAAATTCTTACTCACCCTCAAACCATAAATTATAAGCAATTCTTCATTGATTTCTACTTTGCTCAGCAAATCAAAGAACCATACTTATTCAGTTTCAGATTTTTCCAACCTCAGTCTTCTGCATCAGTACCATATCTGCATCTCCCAACAACTGAAGCTACGCCACAAACAAGAAAGCGAAACAGAGAGAACCAGAATAATATTATTATATTAATGGCAGATTCATTCTTCTTCAGCTGCTTTTGTCCATCACCATCTGCTCGCATCTCTGATTCTGAGCAGCAACAATGTTCTAAACAGAAATCATCACCAGATTCTTCTTCTTTGAAGGAACCAAAATCAAAATCAAAATCAAAGAGATCGTCAGCTCCTGTGATGCTTTCTTATTTTCCTCTCAACTCCTACGTCTCTCGCTTGTAGTTATAATCCGGATCCATCACCACTAAAATAATGCTTTGCGAGCTGCAGACAGAGTTCTGGAGCGGACAGGACGAAGCAGATTATAACGGTAAAGGCACGGTCCCCTGAGAGTAGCCTTCCACCAACTTGATGGCGTCAAGCTAATTACTATTAATTGACTAGATTAATTAGGAATTTATAATCTCCCTATATTCTTTTAATGTGTTTCTTAGTTGGAGGGAGGTGAAGACGAAAAGTTGTAAAATTTACTTCATTCATTCTTTTTTTATTCGTTGCACTTTGAAAGATTCTTTTATGTTATTTTAAAATTTTAATGAAATATTAAATTTTTTTAATTTTATTTTTATTAATAAATATTTTATTATTTTATATTTTCAATCCATTTTATTTATTTTATTATATTTTTCTTTTTCTTTTTTATCATCTTAAACTTCATGTATAGAAGATAGTCTTAGAAAGTCTACTAAAAATAAATAAATTGAATTATTTTCTTAATATTTATAAAACCAATTAACTATAATAAATAAAAAAGAGTGAAGAGAATATTAAATACAAGTATTTTCTTATAAAAATAAATAATTTATAATTATTTTGTAGAATCATTAATTCAAAAAAATAACAAAATGGTTGGCAATGTTGTATTAAATCATTATTTTATTTTAAAAATTATAAGGTAATTATAAACGGATACCAATTTATGATTAATAAAAGAGTGAATTCTATGCTAATGTCCACAAAGACTAGTGAATGCAAATAGCCCATACAGTCCCCTTCTCTTTAAAAAAAAAAAGGAAAAGAAAAAGAAGTTGTGCATTTAGAGGTTTGTTTGTTTAACAAAAAAGTTATAAAAATAATCTTATCTACTTGTATTTATAACTATAAAATATTAAGTTTTACTTGTTTAATTAATATTATATATGAAAAATAATATTTTTTATTTTAATTAAAAAATTATTTTCTTCCAAAATTATTAGGTTTGTTTGTTTAAACAATTAAAGATCTTTCTTAATAATAATCTTGTTCACTTATATTTATAATTATAGGATATTAAATTAAATTCTACTTATTCAATTATTATTAAATATGAAGAGTGTATTGAAAACTAATATTCTTTATCTTAAATAGAATATTATTTTCTTCCAAAATTATATATCATGCTCATTTTAGATGAACTTTAACTGTTGGTAAGGGTTCGAATAAAAAATATTAATTGGGGAGAAATCTATTACTATTTTAATTTTATTGTGATTGTTCCACTTGCTGGTGATTTAAAAAAAAATCACAAGATATCTATATAAATAGCATGATAACTCTGTACTTAATAGTTAATAAATACAAACAAATACAATTTTTCAATGGTAAATATGTTCTGCCAAGTCAAACGTAACCTTAATTGGTTTTATATAATAACAGCAGATCAGTTCAAATTTAAGAATTTTGTACTCTATATCCCTCAATGCAGACCATATAATATTGTTGTTTCTATAACCTTAACCATTCAAACAATCAGGATGTTCTAGTTAATTTAAATGTGAAATGTGATTACTATTAAGATTTGTTCATTGTTGTATACTTATGTAAATATACGGACTGTGGAAGTAACCGCTAGGATTGATTGATTCTTCGATCATTGGAATAGGTTCAACTTTCAAGCAATTTTAATTAATTGTAATAACCTTTAATTGCTGTTGATTATGTATTCCTCCATGTATAAATATAAGCTTTAAACTACGCACATTATTTTATAAATAGAAGTTCACAAGTACAACAGGTTGTTTTCGAAGTAGATATGGAATATTTATATGCAATAAAATTAGAAATTTCTATTAATGCATAATAAAATTCACAAAAAAAAAAACTTACATTTATCTTTCTGACGCGATAAGAAAATAGCTCAAAGAAGCAAAATAGGAAGACCCAATCCATTTTATTAATGATTAAACCATCTTGCTTGGTCAAAAGTGGCAGCAAGACCTACTCTTTGAATTTTCAAATGATTATTGTTTGACTCCGCAATACAACAAATCCTTGCTTCCTAAGCAAATGGACCAAGCAACTTCCTCTTCCACGTGATATCAGACAAAGTTAATCACCAGCTCTACAAATAGCCCAACTCTGCTGCTCAAATTCTTATTCCCTCACAAACCATTATACAATTACGAGAAATTCATCAATTCCACTTTGCTCAGCCAACTAAAGAAAATCACCTAATCGGCTTCATATTTTGCAGCCTCAGTCAGTTTTTGTTTGCAGCTCACAGCCACTGAAGTACTCGCTTCCAAAACAAGAAAGGAAGATCAGAATTCAAAAATATTAATGGCAGCTTTGTTCTTCAGTTGCTTCGGTTCTTCTTCTTCTGCTGCTCGTGTCTCAGATCTTCAAAAACAAGAAAAAGGAGCTTCCAATCAGAAATCATCACCTAATCCTTCTTCTTCAGAGGAACCAAAAATGAAATCGAAGTCAAAATCAAAATCATCAGCTCCTGTTGTGCTTTCTTATTTTCCTATCAACTCTTATGTTTCACGATTGTAGTTGAAGAGGCTCTTTGTGCAGATCGCCATTGATGGCTTAATCTGTGAGCAGATGACAGGGTTTATGATTAATTGAGGCCACAGGAAGAAGACGAAGCAGTTAGTCCCATGCACAAAGCTAGAGGTACCACGGAAGTGTTCTTGATCAACATCTCTAACTTGATGGGACCAGCTTGTGCTTTAGATTCTTCACTTTGATTTTATTAAGCGTGCAGTTTACGGTATTATATAATGTAAAATTTGGCCTGTTTATACATATTACTGAATATATTAATTTAGCATTTTTTTCCACAAAATAATGTACGTTGACATGATCCATTTATCATTTTTTTATTATTATTTTTTCAATGATTGTATGGAAATGCCAAAAATAAATGTCAAATTTTTAAGCACTTTTGATTCTTAGGTCAGAGTTGGAAGAAGGTTAGGTTGCACTCGATTTTGTTTAAAATGAACAAGGACAACATAAAAAAAAAAAATAGTTTGAACTTTTTAAAATTTTACGTTAGTGAAGCTTAAAATATTCCTCGACTGATACGTTAATTATGTTATCCTATTCTTATAATATTATATATATATGTATATTTTTAATCATAAAATATATATAAATAACAAAAAAATATATAGTAAAAATTTTAGTACTACTGCTGTATTTTGACCATCATAAAAACTATATCTTAAATTTTAGTATTTAATTTAAGAATTTAAATTTAATTTATTATTAATGTAAATTTTTTTTACACTAGTAATAAATAAAAAAGTGACATCTCACTAAAAATTAATATAAATTAATAATTTTTATTGATAGTAAAAAAAATCTTAATAATTTTTTAATGATATGATAATATATGGATGTATGATAATATAAAATTAATTTTTACTGATGAATTAAATTTAAGTTCTTAATTTAAATTATGGTATCAAAACATTTTACTTATTAATTTTTACTGATGAATTAAATTTAAGTTCTTAATTTAAATTATGGTATCAAAACATTTTACTTATTAAAATACAAATGAAAATAGTACTTCTGCCCAACATCTCCTTGCTTAAACGAAAATATTTTATTTATGTGCACAAGTACGCAGCCTAAACCTGCAAATTTGCTTGTTTTCTGTGCTTTTTCTACAAAATGTGTCTATATTAGTCCAAAATTGGTTAATGTTTAATTCATGTGAATTCTGATGAAGATTACTCCCACACGCCAGGATAGATTTATTTGGTTAGACGCACCAAGACAGCACCGGTTATTGTAAACGCTAATCAAGGCAACTTCTAAGAAGGTTTTTTTTTTTTTTCTTGGTAAAGAAAGGAAAAATATTAAAACAAAGCAAAACTACACAAGCCTAATATGCACAAGCCAAGTAAAACAAAACTTCTATGGGAGGAGAATACAAAATACTTAACATATTATTGCTATAAATAGTATATCTAGCAAAAAAATCAGTAACTTGGTTCGCTTCCCTGTACACATACTTAATCTATGAATTACTTGGTTGCTCAAGAAGTTCCTTGCACTCCTCCACCAAGTTGATAGAATCAAAAGGAACATTAGCAACATTATTACTTAAAGGCAATATAACTGAAAGAACATCTAATGCCATTAGAATTGGTAGGAGGGCCCCGTGCTTGGCCAAATACAAACCATCTCTTAAACCTATCAATTCTGCAATGAAGTTTGAACATTTGCCCAACCCCCTTGAGCATCCCATAACCCAATTGCCCAAACTATCTCTTATAATTGCAACACCAATAGCTAGCTCTAGAGTGCCTTTGGACACCCCATCTATGTTTAACTTATAATAGCCCATAAGAGGAGGAATCTAGCCGACATTCACCACCTATCTATTAAGTGGTTGCTTTAGGATTGTTTTAATAGCCCAATATTCATAAGCTTTGCTTTAAGTAGCAGCTTTTAAATCAATACTGCCCTGGTGATTTTGTAAATAATTTTTTATTTTGAAAAAGCCATAAATTCTAGAGAGCAAAAGCAAAAATGGTAGCCCACTTAACTAAACTATTGTAACTTAACTAATTAAAGGTTAACTTTGTTTGCAAGCAAGGAAGAAAATCCAAATGCAAGGAATCTTACTAAGAATCGGGTAGAGGGAGTGATTGCCAAAACTTCATAGAAAATGAACATTTCTAGAAGATATGACTACTACTAGCTATCCCAATATTACAAAGAACACAATTGGGAGGAATTTTCATACCTTTATGAATTAAAAATTCCCTAGTAGGAAGATGATTCCAAGACAAAAGTCAAAGAAAAAATTGAATTTTTGTATAAGTATCAACTTTCCATATCCAAGAAGAGTTCCAGCTAGAGTTATGATTCTATTGATTTTTAACATAAAAAATAAACACTTTTTACAGAGCAAGATCAAGATTTGGATAGTCTCCAAATCATTTTATCATTAATCTTTCGTTGATCTCGGGGCTTTCTAATCATGAGAAGTATCTTTTCTTATTATAGGCTCTCCTTATTGTTATATTGAAGGTATTTAGCCCTTAGAACCTTAACCCATAAATAATTATCATTCTCAAGAAAAACTCCAAGCTAACTTAGTTAAGCATGCTAAATTCATGACAAAGAGATCCTTAATTCCCTAACCTCCTTTGGACTTAGGTAAGGTAATGACATTCCAACTAAATAAGGGAATTTTCCTTGAATCAGCAGAGTTTCCCCATAAAAAATTTCTAAGCACTTAACTTATTTAATGGTGAATTGACCTAGGAATTTTTTAGCAACTCATATGGTACAAGGAGAGGGCAGACAAAGTAGAGTTAATAAGAATCACTCTACTAGTTAAGAATAGATGGTTTGTCTTCCAACCATTGATCCTATCTCTAAGTTAATCTACTATAAAACTAAAATCAACTAGCTTATAATTATCCTTTATTTCCATACCAAGATATTTATCTAGTCTCCCATTATGTTGTATTCCCAACTCCCTACTAAGCTTATCTCTGAGGGATAAATCAACATTAATAGAAAAATAGACTTTAAATTTTTTTCTCTGTTAACCTTCAAACTCGATACTGAAGCACAATGAGTCAAGACATGATTAATAGATTGATAGTTTTTAAAATTAGCATGAGTACACAAGATAACATCATTAACATAAAATAAATGTGAAAAGCTAATACTATGTTTACTAGACTTAATTGGGTGCCATTTGTTTTGACTACAACTTTGTTCTATCAAGACATGCAGATATTCCATGCAAAGTATGAAAAGATAAAAAGATAGAGGATCCCCTTGTTTAAGACCCTTACTAAGGGATAAAGTATTTAACTTCCCTCCATTAAAAAAAATTTGATAAGAAACCCTAAATATAATACTCATAACTAACTTCATAAAGTTATCTGGGAAATGAAAAAAAAAACTTAAAACTTATCTAATAAAATCCCATTCTATTTGAGTTATAGGCTTTTGCCTTATCTAACTTCAAAATCATGTCCCCTACTTTAGCCTTAAATCTATCTATGGTATGCATTGGCTCTCTCAAAATTATGATGTTATTTGTTAGCTTGCGAGAAGCCACAAAAGTTGTTTGAAAGAGGGAAAGGAGGTGATTAAGAAAAGGTTTCATTCTTTCTACGATAATTTTAGAAATTATCTTTAAAATTGTATTACAAAAACTAATGGGGTGAAAACTATTCAAAGTTTAATGGGAGGAATTTTTAGGAATAAAAAATATAAAAGTCTTATTTATCTAACTAGGGATTGAAAGGGATAAAAAAATTTGTTAAACATAGCTGATAATAGAATACTTAACTAGACTCCAAAATCTTTGATAAAATCCTAAGTGAAAACCATTGGGTCCTAAAGTTTTAGTAGCTTTTTGATTTTTTAAGGCTACCTATATTTCGCTTTCATTTGCAACCTTAACTAAATCATCCATACTATAAGCATTTAAAAAAGTATTCCATCTAGTTAGGATAGGTCTCTTAAGAAAGGAAAGCTCTTAGGATGTTCTAAACTTACCATTAAAGGCTTCAAAAATATAATTTTGAATCTTAATAGGATTATATATTTAGTTCCTGACTTGGTTTTTCAAGGCTTTAATTCAATTCTTGCTCCTCCTAACAATAATGAATAGATGGTAAGTATGAGTATTTCTATCTCCATCTGAAATCTGATCTAGCCTAGATTTTAAAGCCCATAACTATTCCTCCTGCCTGAGAATCTTAAGTAACTTACTTTGAAAAGCTTTATCAAGCCTGCATAGGGATTTAGACTTTTGGATGCTTAATTGGTTCTAAACACCTGAAAGTCTAGCCAGAACCTTTTTCTTTTTTTAAAAAATATCACCAAAGATATGAACATTCCACCACTTAATATAATTAACAAAATCTTAAGTGGCATAATACAACGATAAATTACAGGATCAATAGGATTGAATTATATAAAGGAAGTTAAGATGAGATAACTAACAAATTTTAAAATGAAAAGGTTTAACTAACTTACTCACCATCCTAGAATTAAGCTTAACAAGAATAGGACAATGGTCAGAACTAATGCGAGGCAGGTGAAAAACTTTAACTTTTGGATATAGTAAATGCTAAGCATCATTACAAATAGCATGATCAAGCCTTTCCATGATTAATTAACTACCTTTCCTATAATTTGTCTAAGTGAAAGAAGGACCCACAAATCCTAATTATCAATTAAGTTACAGTAGTCTAAGTAGTCATTAAACAAACTAGCTCTATATAAATTAACAAGGGCACCACTAAATTTTTTAGATGGATAGGAAGTTTCATTAAAATCATCCATCACTAACCACAACAAAGAATGATTATTAACCACTACTTTAAGATTACTCCATAATATCTTACGATTTGCTAATTTTGGACTTGCATAAACTCCACTCAAAAGTTAGAAGGTGAAGTAGGGGTTACTTTAACAATAGTGTGAATTTCTTGTTCAAACTTGTTAACAATCTCAACTTAAACTTCTTCCTGATTCCATAGAATCTAGATGCTGCCAACATAGCCAATGGTATTTGTAAGTTCTATATGAGAAAAAAGTGATAATGCTCCTAGCTCCCTAGCATAGTTTCCATCCAAACATGTCTCGATCAAAATGAGAACTTTAACATTTTCCTTGGCCAATAGCTCCACCAACAACTTCTTAAAGTTTGGATGTTGAACTCCTCGAACATTCCATACCAAAATACCAAAGTTAAACACTTCCATAACAAATTGGCTATTTGCTTGAAATAATTTACTAGAGCCCTTAGGTAAACCCTTAGGATAAAAGGTTATCTATACTAGAATTCATCCAAATAATTCCTAATCCATCATGAGTAAGTCACTCATGGTTATTTGACATTCTGATATCCAAGGATCTAGTGCTATAAGTTGGAGTTCTTATTTCCTTCCTCTTAGGCTAAAGTGATTGCGTTTAGCCTTAGAGTAATTTTTTTCAACTACATCATATCCCGCCAAGGTTCCGAGCAACGACATGAAATGGATTAAAGGGAGACACCAACAAAGGTGGCTCATTAGGCCTAGGTAGATTTAGATTGATTTTTAAGGCTCTCCAATTGGGTGTGTCATCCAGATGGATTATTAATAGTGGAATCAATAGATTGACATTCTGTTTTTCTAGGGGAACTAGATCTGAACCATTTGGGAGGAGCTTGAACAATTTCAGATTTTTCAAGGCTGTTGCATGCTTCAAATCGAATTTTGATAGTAGATGAGTTAGGTCTAAGGTTATCCACTCCATTAGGTCCTTTGAGATCACTTTGATTCTTCCTTGACATTAATAACCTTAAATCACCTTTGGCAATTCTAGACCTGATTAACTTCCTCATTCATTAAAGAGGATAAGATGCTTTTAGAGGACTTCATTCTTTGGTAAATTGATGCTAATTTCAGTGAAAGGCAAATCGGTCTAAGCAAAGGCTAGAGTGTTGGAAGTATTTAAGGGAATTGGGGGGCTTTTCCATTGCTATTACCTCCTTCTTGAGACTTTGCTAACTATTCATTTTTTGAGGAGATAATTTTCAATTAGGTTTTGAAACACACACTTATGCACCCAATTTTACACCCATATCCGGCCTAGGTTTTTTGGGCCCATTAAACTACCTATCTACCATTAGTCTCAACTTGTTAGGTTGATTTGATTTTCTTTTATTGTTTATTCTTATGCCTTTTAACCCAAAAT
Organism: Sindora glabra; assembly: GCA_020226215.1. NCBI lineage: Eukaryota > Viridiplantae > Streptophyta > Magnoliopsida > Fabales > Fabaceae > Sindora > Sindora glabra. The sequence goes on from CM035229.1 coordinate 32,709,956, forward strand.
CTACATATCATATCATCCACGTTAGCTACTTGTGGACCACTTATCCTTTGGCCTACCAAGTTATGAAAGGCTTCACCCTTTCTGATTGGTTTCGACCTGCTTTATGATACTCTTTATTTTTCTTACTCTTGAGAAACAAGGATGGAAGAATCAGTAACACTCTTTGAATTGCTAACATAAGGACAAAATTTACATTGATGCCCAATTCTTCCACATGAAAAATGCACCTTATTTAAACCTTCATAAAGAAATCACCTATTTGAAGCTTCTGATATGAATTGTACAAATCAATGATTTATTTGAATTAATTTATACATAGACTCTAACATACTTGCCTTTGTCTCCAAGGTAAGTGTAAGAATCTACTTTCAACATAAGATCTATCTCTTTTGCAATTTGTAGTAAAATATGAGAATGATACAATTCTACCGAAAGTTCTGGAAATCTATACTATATTTTATTATATTTTAATAAATTAATAATGTTGATGTTATAGTTGAGTGATATTTATAACTAAGAGAATAATTTTTTAATTTATCAAAAAATTAAAAAATAGGATTGAAATTGATCTTAGGGAAAATCTAAGGTATCCCCAGAGTTTCTAAACCCTGAGTGGTGTGACAGAATCTCATCCATTGGATGAGATTACCAAAGATTTAAGTAATCTCATCCAATAGATGAGATTATGCCACACCACCCAGGGTTTGAAATCTCTGGGGATATCATAATCTTCCCCTTGATCTTATTATTGAGATAGAACTAGAAATTTTTCGATCATATCCAAAGCTAAAGTAAAAAAAGCCGCCAACACCTAATCTTGAATTTCGAACACATTATTACAACTGTGTGGCCGTACAAATCCCCTAGCTGCCTAAGCGAATGGACCAAACAATTAACTTCCTTAATTAATTCCTCATCACTTCACAAAATGTGATTAAATTTCCCTATAAATAACGCGGCTGTCCTCAAATTCTTACTCACAAACCATAAATCACAAGCAATTCTTCTTTAATTAATTTTCCACTTTGCTTAGCTATTACAGAAATCTTTTCATATTCAAAATTTTCAACAGTCAATCTTTTGCATCAGTATAGAATTTAAGATTGTGAATTTAGAAAAAAGATAAACATGAAAAAAAAATTTTATCAAAAAGACATAGGTACCAGTAAAATATAGCGAATCTTAAAATAGAAAGCTTTATTTTCATTCTCATTCTATTGCACCATACACAAGACAAATGTTCTTTCCTCTTATCATTACCTTCAACTATTATAATTATATTAATTACGTGTAATGAAATTTAAAATAATAAAAAATTACATATAATTCATTTTTTTATAAATTAAATAATATATTTTAATGTATATAAATTATTATTTTTAAATTTTATTTTTTATTAAATGTTTGACCGTGCTATGTACGGATTTGGTTACTAGTTTAGAGGAAAGCAAAAGCTGCGTGGTGGAATGAGGCCTGCCTGTATACCAAAAAAAGAAAAAAAGGGCTGCGTGGTGGAAGCCGGTTCTTTATCAGTGAAGCAATCCAAAGAAAATCCGAAGTCTTCGGCGGCTCCGAATGTTGCTGGCCATTTTCCTGTTAACTCATCCGTCTCGCGTGCAGTTCGTTGCGCGTGCAGTTCTTCAAATCTGCAAGAAATTGGCTTTAGAAGACAAAGGGTATATGGAAAGAAAACATCAAACATCTTTGGAGACGTTGAGGTTTACGATTTCTAATTTTATGGGGTCTCGCCGTTATTGTGAGAAAATGGTCATGTTATTTTGGGGGGATGAAAAATTGACAGTCTTGTATTATTATTATTATTATTATTATTATTATTATTATTATTATTATTATTATAACTAATCCACCACGCTATCACCAGCGATGTAAATGAAAACAAAATTTTTAATATTTGCTGAACCATAGATATTTTAGTGTGAGTATAATTAATTTAGCCTAAGTATTAACTTTATTAAATTTAGATGTAAAATATCTGGTTATAATTAATTTAGTTGAAATATTTTCAAAGTTGATCTCAAGCTATTAGACAACTTTATAAAATTGTTTTGGATTGAAAATTATGTTGAAAATTGTTTCAAAAATGGTTTTAATTAAGTTAAAAATTTAGAAAAAAAAATGTTTTCAAGGCTTAAATGGTTTTAAGAATCGATTCACCTTATCTATCCACGGAGCAATTGGAATGCTAAGAATCAATTCCCTGATGAGAGGAGCATCACAGTGTGAGTTCTGAACGATCGATTCCATAGTCGATTTCCAAATAATTTTGCATTATTTAAAAAGGTTAAAAAAGAAAAAGGTCAAAATCATTTCATCCAGTATAAATATGAAAAAAAAATAATTCGGAGAATCAATTCTCCCAGGCATAAAAAAGGAACCCAGAATATAAATTTTTACCGCCTCAGAATCGACTCCATGATCGATCCAAGATTGAAAATTTTGAAATATGAATCACAAGAATCGATACACGAATTTAAAAAATTGAAGTTAAATTATTTATTTAAAATAATGGAAGATAAATTATCTATATCCTCATTTTATAATCACTCTTGTTAAATCCTATTGCAGTTGAGATATTCTACTTGATGAATTTTGATCTAAAACTTTAAGAAATAAAAAATTGAAGATAAATTATTTATGTAAATTTTGTTATATAATTACATAATATTAATATATTATTTTAAAAATTTTAGAGGTAAGGTCACCTTTAAACTCCTCACTAAGCTCTGCCTTTGAATAGTCCTAAGATTTTCAAAAATTATACTATTTCTTTTAAAAAAATCACAAATATTCTTTTTTGAATACCAATTTCTTTTATGATAAAAAGCCATGTCATTTTACCAAACAAAGAGAAAACGACAGAGCATATTTCCTCGGTTCATCTAGCATAGGTTGTCCTTAGGCTGGGACGGAGGCGGAATGTGACCCATTTTCTATGGGCCCAAAACTGTTTTAAGAGTGGAGAAAAGGGTGTAAATAATTCTTGAATTTGAGAGAAATAAATGAGTTTAAACTTAAATTTGTCGGTCTTGTAAAAGCTTGACTGTTATACAGAATTAATCAAATTTAGATAAGTTATGAATTTTTAAATTGTTTATTCATATAAATTCCTTAAATCTAATAAATTCAACTTATATTTTTAGTAGGAAAAATTCTCTATTACAATTTTATTGATAATTTTTTAGCAATTGATCATCCAATTTTCAAAAATTAAATTAAAAATTAAATAGTTGAAATGTGATAAAATAATAATCGTTGTACATTAAAAATTAATAACTTAATAGAAACCTAGTGAATAAGATATTATGAAGATATATAATATTTGTAAGTACAAATTTGTAAATCAATTTATGCTCGCACCGACTGACCAAAACCGAAAATGGTCGGTTGATAACGATTTAAAAATGGTGATTGGGTGAGGTCGGAGGGGAATGCAAACAACACCCGGTTGAGCGGTTGGTTGCAGTTTATAGTATAGTAAACCGAGTAACACCGAACCAACCGAATTTGGCATAAAACGGTGTCGCTTGCGAGATGATGCCATGCATTTTGAAGCAGGCCCTAGGCACCTTGAAAGCCACTTTCCCCCATTCGATCTCTCAGTCTCTCTCACATGCCATAAACTTAGCAAAGCACCGCCGGTGATTCTGCCAGACAGCATTTTTACCAGCATCATCAACCAATGTCCGGTCGGAACCGTTCTCCCGGCAAGAAAAGAGAACAACTTTCATCTTGAGTGATTGTCATGCCTGCCGAATGATCAAATTTTCGTTTTAATTGGACTCTATCTGTTGGCCACTATTTTTAACCGCCGAAATTGTAACGTTTAGCCTCTGACCCGTCGATACTGGCATAAAACCGACCGAATGCTTATTGACCAATTATAATTATAATCGGTTTCTAATTTACCATCAGGTATAACAAACTTTTCTAGATCGGTTGGTTGACCGAGTGGGTGTTAGCCGCTCAGGAGAGGCCAGAGGCGGTAAAAGTATCGATTTATCATTTTTTTTAAATTTTTTTTATTTTATCATTATTTTAAAATATTTTATTAAAATATGCATGAAAGGTATTATTATATTGAATGGAGTTTGCAGGCCAAAGACACTAAAATGAATAACGTCCTTACAGTTTGAAAGCGCCAAATTCAATGGCGCCTTTGTAACTCAGTAAACTCTACAAAAGTCTCTTTTTTTGTGCTCCGTAGTAGAATGAATCCAGATACCCCAAAGTTAGGTATAATTCCCCTTGGTGCAGGTATGTGCTTACTGTTAAAATATTTTTGATATTTCATGGCCACTCATTGAGAAACCTAGAGTGATCAAAGAGGAAATGATCTCCACCCCGCACAATTGCAGTCAAATTGAAAGTGCATACGGTTCGGGAAGTGTCATTTCCACTTCTAGTTTTTAATTTACAGGGTGATCTCAATGAGTTTCAACCTTCTCTCCTAATTTGCCCAAAGGCAAGGGCACCATTGTGTTTGGCTCCTTCAAGTTGCAAGGCGGCCTACGAATTTTGCTCCAAAGGCACCATGTAGTGTGGTGTCTCTTCTTCCCATAAATGTCATTTAATGTGGCGTCTTTTAACTGCATGCGTACTTTGGTAAAATGTTTCAAAACAACGGTAAAATATAAATTTTTTTTTAAAAAAATGGCAAATTAGTACTTTTGCCGCCAAAGGCTGTAGTCCGAGTTTTTAGTGTTAATAACCATTACTAAAACAAATATCTTATTTTACTATAAATTTCAGATAGATTTTAAGCATATAAAAGAATATATATATATATAGAGAGAGAGAGAGAGTTAATAAGAACTGACTGACTAAGTTATTTACTTATTTTGGCTATGTCCATATTTAATAATAGCAATAAGAAATATGAAACAAATTCTTCTCATTGTCCCTATGTGTTCTCTATTTTTTTATTTATTATTCTTTTTTATTAAAGAGAATATACTATATTTAATTATTATATTATCTTTAACATTTATAATTTTAAACATTATTTGTCATATTTTTCAAAAAAATATAATTATTAAACATTAAGATAAAAATATTTTATTTGATTAATAATAAATTAAAAAATAAAAAAAAATAAATTTCAATATTTTGTTGAGAAATTTATTTTTTTCTAATACTATACTTTTAAGTATTATTTTTTTAATTATGAATACAAGTGATATATTATCCCTTGATGATATATAGGCAAACGATACTTTCCTGAAAAAAAAAAAAAACCTTTTCATGAAATATAGAGAGTCTTAAAAATGTTTATTTTGTGAAGGGGCCAAGTAAACAAATTTTTTTGACGAAATCAACAATGGTGTCCCCAAAATTATGGAATGATGAAAAAGTAATTTTTGAATTATATAAAATTATAATTTTATTCTTAAATAATAATTCATATATATAATTTTATTTTTTAATGGTATTATTCAAGAATGAAATTGTTTGTACAAAAGAATAATATTGTATACACGAACTATTATTCAAAGATAAATTTGTATTTTTATATAATTTATGAACTATTTTATTAGCATCCTACAATTTTAGAATAAAATTATTAATTTTATCAAAATTCTTTATAATAAAAAATTAAATATATTAATTATATTTTGAGTAAACATAAAAATTAATCTCTTATTTATAAAGATTGTGACTATTGCATCACTTAATTTTATAACAATCATTATTTATCTTTTATTTTTATTTTTATTATAATTATGTGTCCTTCTTGGCACCGGTAAAAAAATAATATAACTAAAAAAATATTGTTGACATATTAAGATGAGACTTAACAAATAAGGTTAATATTTTTTATTTATTTTAATATTGTATATAAATAGATGGATCAATGATTATAATAAAAATAAAAATAAAAAAGTAATAATAATTATAAAATTTTTAAACTAAAATAATTATTGTATTTATAAGTAAAAAATTAATTATTATGTTTGCTTCTAAATGTTTTCCAAAATTTAGGGGCTATGCCCTAGATGCATGCTTATACGCGGCCTCACACCAAACTTCACCTTGAGTAGATTCAAGGTGGTAATTATAAAGAGTAATAACAAATTGGTGTTATATTACTTTAATCCATAATTGCAATAATTTGCTTTGTTTTCGTCTTGTTCCTAATTGTGGGTAAATTGGTATCCCATCTTTGTAATTTTGCGGGGCATCGTTGATTCATAAAAAAATTTGAAATATTAAAAAAAATTAAAATTTATAAATTTTAAATATATATATAATTAATGTATAATATTCAACATAATATAATAACATTAGCCTAAAATCATACATAAGTATTTATTAATAATAAAATTACTAAAATGAATTTATAGTGATATATATTTTCAAGTATAATATAAAAAATAAAAATAATTTATTATTTGCAGAGTAAGGTAAAATAATATTATTTTATTCTATGTAATTGTTCTAAATTAAAAACTTATCATGCGAAACAAAAATTTATACTAAATCTACACTCTTCCAAGCAAAATTTGCAGGACAAGTCCCAAGACCTATATATATATATATATTTTTTATCATGCCTAACCTTGAGAGCTTAAATGTACCCTTACTAATATGGCAACATCCAATAAAATTAAAAGTTATTTGATTCATCTAATAGTTTGAAATTTTTTATTTTTTAGGAAATAAAATGAAATAAATTTTTAATTAATTATTATCTAATAAATTAAGAAAAATAAAATTTTTTGTAATTTTACTTCAAATAAAATATGGAAAGTTACTTATTTTTTTTTAAGTAAGTTCTCCTTCCTATATTATTTATGAATATAATGATAAAATTATTTTTATTGAATTAAGTTAATAATCATTAAAATTTATTAATTTATATTATAATAATATTAAATATATAGTGGTCATTGCATTAATATTTTTTAAAATATTTGAAGTTGAACTAAATAAAATATAAGAAATTACTTGATAAAAAGTGGTATTTTGTATATATCAATCAAATAATATTAAATATTTTTTAAAAAGTTTACATAAAAAATATTTTTTAAAAAACTTAATTTTTTGCAAAAAAATTACTTTTCGATAAGTTTTCCCTAAATTTTGGAAAATATTTAGAATCAAACGACTCTCTGATTTTTGTTAGCAATTATATTCGGCTATTCGCCGCCTTCAATTTTCGCTACACCCGGCCGCAGGTTGTTCCAGATGGATATCATCAAGTACGTTAACTTTATATCGCGCCTGTTTCTAAAATCTAATAAAACACTGCCACGTGTTGCGTCAAAGTAATGTTGTGAGAAAAATGAAGTGGCATATAACTATTGGCTACGCTCTTTGTAAATATCTTACGACTAATCCACCAAATATGCCTAATTGGAATACTTGCCTCTCCCGGAGCCGAAAGAGCTACATAGACCGTCTCCTCAATCCCTCCGAAGTCCATTTCATTGCTGCAATACACTCCAATTCAAACTCTACCTCCATTTTAAGCCGCCCTTTCTATTCTTTTCTTTGTGCCTAAAAATCCCACTTTTCTTTCTTCTTTCAAGGCCACCAAATCATGGCTCTTCTTCAAAAGTTTGCATCTTTCTCATCTCTTCACTCCCCCAGTGCCAAAAAGCAAAATTCTTTGAACCCACTTCCCATTTGTTCATTCAGCTGCAGTTCCTCCGCTTCACCTTTCACAGAGAAGCATTCTGTTGAGAGGTATCAAAGGGACCAATGGATTTATGGGAACCAATGGGGGCAAGCTGTTACTTCCCCGATTCCACCTGATTCCAAATCAGCGAGGGAAGATGACATAGCTCTTCAGCTGCCTGAGCTGAAGAAATTGATTCAGGTTTTGCGAGAGAAGCGGGAAAGTGAAGGGAAATGCAGTGGAGGGAAATGTGCACCTGGGAATGTGTTCTTGGTTGGGACTGGGCCTGGAGATCCTGAGCTTCTGACTTTGAAGGCTGTGAAGGTTATAAAAAGTGCTGATTTGTTGTTGTACGATAGGTTGGTGTCAAATGATGTGTTGGAGTTGGTTGGTCCTGATGCTAGGCTTCTCTATGTGGGTAAAACTGCAGGGTACCACACCAGAACCCAGGTAAAAATACTATCTTAGATTCTCGGATCATAGATTTAGTGTTTTGTGTTAAGGGTCCACCGAGAGAGAGTTAGAAACAATGACCTAGATCCTACCTTGATACAATGGTTTGGGGTCCTCCCACTGTGTCTGCATCTCTTTTATAGGACCCCTCTGCTGGAAATCATAATCCTTACAGTGGGGTTGAGTTTCATTAGGATTTTCAGTGAAGGGCCTTTTTGTCATTGTAATGGAGCTCTTTGATGCCTTAATGTGGTTTGTAATTAACTTGTGACAGGAGGAAATACATGAGCTTCTTCTAAGTTTTGCAGAAGCTGGAGCAACTGTTGTGAGACTTAAAGGAGGTGATCCATTGGTGAGTTTACAATAGAAATTATTCAATGTGATATGTAATTGTGATATAATTTAGCACATCAGCTCATTCTGGTTAACATGGTGATGCTTAATGCTTACTGTTGGGTATATGTAGGTATTTGGGAGGGTTGGGGAGGAAATGGATTTTCTCCAGGACCAAGGTATCCAAGTGAAGGTTATTCCAGGTGTGCTGCTGATAAAATTGTGAAGCTGGAATTCTTAATTATTGGATTGGATTCTCATGAATTTGGACTTGCTGTCTTGTTGCAAATATGGAAATTTACGTGTAAATATTCATTTTTCTAAGATATAACCATTAAGGGCATTGATTAACTTTTGAAGGCCTATAACTTGTATTTCCTAATTTGCCTATCGAATGCATTTTGCATATTTTCAGTATGGTGTTAATCTCTTTGTGAGTTATTTGTTGCCAGTGTACGGTTATTTAATTTTCCTTAAAAAAATGAATGCTTTCTTGACATTATAAATAGAGGCTGAGATTGACAAAAATAAAATGACATACACAGATGATTGTCCAAATGGTTAGTTTACTCCTTGTGGCACTGTGTTGTTGATCAAGAGGAAAAAAGAACAAAAAAGAGTGTAATTTATTACCACTGATTAAGTTACAATTGAAAGAAGCATGAATGGTTTTGTACCTACCTAAATCATTTTTTGGTTCATACTGTTTACAGTACAGTTATTGAAAAATGCAAGGTGAAAGCATGAAACATGACTCCTTTGATGCCTTTTCACCTTGTTATTAGTGTTATAACAATAATAATTCGACGACATGCTTATGTTGCAATGGATATCTGAGGTTGCAGATCTATAACTGGATTTATAAATAGAAGGCATAATTGTGGTGATTCTACTTATAATTCTAATTCTCATTGGGTGCAGGTATCACTGCAGCCTCTGGAATAGCAGCAGAGCTGGGGATTCCATTAACCCATCGTGGTATTGCAAATAGTGTGAGATTTCTCACAGGACATTCAAGAAAGGGAGGAACAGATCCTCTCTTTGTTGCAGAAAATGCAGCTGATCCTGAATCTACCTTGGTGGTTTACATGGGATTGTCCACCCTCCCTTCCCTAGCCCAGAAGTTAATGCATCATGGTCTATGCCCTCAGACCCCAGCTGCAGCCATTGAGCGAGGGACCACACCACTGCAACGCACAGTAAGCATAATCTGATGTCTTGCAACTTCTGTTTCTGATAGTTAATGTCTTCCTATTATATAGGTTTAGTATCTAATCTCTTGTCTTCCTTCTGTATTCTTGCTTTTCAAAATAATAATAATAATAATAAATAAATAAATAAATAATAAAAACTAACACAATAGAATAGAGTAATTGGGCTTGCATTTTGACTGAAGTAAATTTTTTGTTTGAATTTACTAATGAAGACTACCAACTGTCATCCTGAAATTATTTCGAGAAGTTATGAGCTTCAATTCTTATTTTTTGGTACATTGGGAATCGAACTATGGTTTTTATCCAAATTCCAGCCTGCCATAACCACCAAAGCTAAGGCCCAGCAGTTTATGAGATTCATTTCTGGTCACAATCAGTGATGATCGCCACAGTTTATGGACATAAAGCATGCAAGTCCAGAAATATGGGAATTATCTATAATCATAAATGAGTCTGGAAATGTGGGAATTATCTATAATCATAATTATTTCCAGATTTCTCATTCCTAAATTGAAATTATATGTAAAGATCATTGTCTCAAGATGGCTAGGTCTTAATTTCAACCTCGCAACCTGAAACACCCTTCTCCTTCCACATTGATTGCCCTTGTTACATCATACTTGTGAGGAGAACTAGAAGCTTCGATGAAGAACTGGTCCAAACGATGGCTGTTATGGAGCTGAACTTGTTCAAATGTATATTGTAATGTATAATCTGTATTTGACAATTATCGATAACTACTAATAATAATATATTACGAGTGATCAATGCCCTTGGGTTTTTCCTTTTGGATTCGGGACCAAATAACTGAGTGAACACATGTTTGAAATCATGCAGGTTTTTGCAGAACTTAAGGACCTTGCTGCGGAAATTACATCAGCTCAGTTAGTGTCACCAACTCTGATCATAATTGGAAAAGTTGTTGCACTATCACCGTTTTGGCCAATTCCTGCGAAAGAAGAATCATGTTTGTTACAGGTATGACAGATATTGTTGAAATAATGTATTGACGGGCCTGTGGGAGCGAAGGCAACATTGCTGAGGGAGTTGATTTAGTATAATGAGCCAAGCAGTTTGGTTATATTCAGGTGAAGTGGGATAGCAAGCAAAAATGTAGTTCATATTTCCTGGCTGGGGGATTCTTTCAAGGTTATATTTTTATGCTGATATTCATTGGAGTGATTGTGAACTTGTGATTTTTTAGCACAAGTGCTTCAAAGACAAAATCTGTTGTTTTTACAAACTGGACATTGAGATCACTGGCAAGTTTTCTAAATCTCATGCTGTGTGTAGAATACAGGATATTTATCTCATTTCTTGCAGGCAGTGAAGTTAACAAAACATTCAGTAGGTTTCTGAATCAAGTCAACAGTTTGATAGTCCTTAAGTGAAATTTTGTATCGAGAGGAGCTCAAGCTTATAGGGTGATGATAATTGTGAAGATGTGATTTGATTTTGATGTACAACAATGCTGTTTACGAGCTTCTTCTTAAGAATCTGTAACAGGTTAAGTATTTTGGATTAATTGACACTTTGGTTATGTTACCAACAATGTTCTTTTTCCTTCTATTATCCTGGTTGTTCCATCAACAGTTAATAATTGCCTTCAATGGGTAAACGTTCGTGCTCCTTAAAATTTTGTTTTGCAGCTAACTTGTATTATGCTATTACCTCTCTTTTCAAGTAAAGGTGATAATTTCTGACACGATACGATAACCCAATACGAACATGATATGATTATTTGGACTTGGGTTGATACATTAATTCATTTAAGAATTTTTATTAAATTTTTAAAAGTCTTATTTAAAAAGTAATTAATATTTTAATCATAAATAGACATATATAATAAAGATATAAAATAATTAATTTAATAAAATAATAATAAAATTTTAAAAAATATTTTATTAATATTTAAAAAAAAATTTATAAAAAATAATAAGTAATTAAATTAAATAAATAATTTTATAATAAATTTTATTAATAAAATTATTAAATAAATTAAACGAGTGATTCGTGAATGATTCATTTTGATATGTTTAATAAATAAATTAATTCGAATGATATAAATTGTCACTCCTATTTTCAAGCAAATAATTTATAACTTTTCTTGAAATTTTGTAGTTTTTGGAGTTGTGAATTGTAAATTACATTGATTTTTTCTAAATTTTGATTCAATTATGTTTAACTTTTCACATTTTGAAATACTTTTAGTATTATAAAAAGCAATAATATTAATCTTTGAATTGCAATCTTTGTTTTAATGTTATCTTTTATAATTAGGATATCATTTTCTTATATTTTTATATATGAGTGTATTTTTCTTTTTTGGAAAATAAAATTAATATCTCCTTCTTATGCAGGACTTTGTTCGCAATATTTTTACATAATATCTATAAATAATCTTTTAGCTATAAAAGATGACATTCAGAAATGAAGTAAAAAATAAATTAATGTTATTACATTTTATAATAATTAAAATGTTTAAAGAATTGAAAGCATATAATTTTAAAAATAAGGGATGTATTACTTATTGGATCAAGTTTGAGGAAAAGTTAATGTAATTTACCCATTTAATTTGGGAATAAGAGTGAACACTCTCCTTTATGGTAAGATATTAAATTGGAATTTTATTAATAAAAGTTTTGTAGTAAAGTTTTTGAAAAGGATTTAGGTCTATTGCAAATTTGCAAGTTTCCCAAAAAAAATAAAATAAAGTGGATTAAGACTTATAAAAAGTAAACCCATTTAAATATGAATTTAAAGCGGTTTGTTTCATCAAGTCAAAGTTTCATATGAATTAGATTATTGGTTTGTAGATGGATTTGCATTTATTATTTATTATTGTTTTTATATCTTTATTTTTAAATTAAATTAATATGTTGCATAAATTTTTACTCATCCAGTCTAATACTTATTTTCGAACTCAATTAGTTATTTTTCAAATTAACCTAACTTAAATAAATTATTTTTAAATTAATAATTTTATTTCTAAATTAATTAATTTTTATTATAGTTTATTTGGATTTAAATTTTTTATGTGAAATAAGAATCCATTATATATGTAATTTTTGAATTTATAATTATTATTTTAGATTTAAAATTATTTTAAAATACTTAAAATTATTTCTTAAAAAAAAGTTAATAGGCCATGAACTTTAAAACTCGAACTCCCATTTTGTAAATTTGCATTTTTCATGAATTGAATCCAATCTAATCCATTTATAGCCGATCCTTGAACTAACCAAACAAGTCTATTTAATAATTATATTTTGTGGTATGTAAAATGAAGATCTATAGAGAGAAAGAAAAAGAAAAAATAAAAAAGAAAGTTAGGTTGGTTATTAAATTAAGTCAAATTATTGTTAGGTTAGGCTAAAAGAGTATCCCAGGAAATTAGGGAATTTACAAATATCAATTATCTTATTTAAATTTATTGCTACAACATCAACCTGGATAATTTTTTATTTGTCACTTAGCTTTAACAAAATTGTAAAGTCCAACTCCGTTGAATTTCAAGGCTACATATGGAACAAATGAAATCAAGAAGGAAGAAAACAAAGGAAGTGAAAATGGAGATAAGAAATTGTTTTTACATGGAATCAAGGGGGTAAATTAGAATGAAAATATAAATTGGACTCACTACAAAATTTACCCATAATTTTATGCATTCTTGTGAAAAGGACAAAACTTTAGTAGCTTATGCATCATAACCATTAAATTTTGTAAATTCTAATATTATAATGGTGGAGGTTAAAATAATTAATAATTAGAATGCATTGATGTCAATAGTACTACATAATAAAAAGTGTTACCAAAGGATGCCCTTTTATAAAATCATGAATGAACCACATCTTGTGTGAAGTAATTTATTTTACTCTTAGACTTTAGCTTTAAAAAAATTATGAAGTGTACTATGTTTTACTAACCATATAGTACAAGTTTTATATGTGCAATTTACTGTCCTTACTTGGAAAATGAAATCCCTTATTTGCTCCATTAGTTTAAGAATTATTTCAAATTTGCAATATCTAAAATGCTTTGTGTAGAATTAATTTTTCTAAAATTGATTTTATTTTTATTGATTAAAATATTATTATTATTTTTTTCTATTACAGTTGACACATTTAGAAGGAGAAACAAAGCAAACTTAGAACAATAAACAAGGTCTAGAATCTAATACAACTCTCAACACATTTAAAATTCTAACATAACTTGAAACAATAACAAAAGGTTAGTATATCTACTAATAAAACCTTTAATCATGATTCTCCTCCTTTATGTCAAATGGCTAAATAAGATCTTCTAAAACAATTTTATGTTATTTTATTCTTCTTGAAGGAGAAAAGGAATATGAATTATGCTTGTTGCTTTTGGAACTTGCAATGGAGGTGAGACCTAACTTTTTTGCATTGGTAGAAAGATAGTCATCTTTCATACTAGAGGGTCTTATCATAGCTTCTACTATGAGATTTATGAAAGGAAATATGGTTTTGAATATGGCTTGCATCTTTTACATTATGAAGTTGATCCAATTCAACCTTCATTAGCTCATATGACACATTAAGGTTGAAATCATCCTTTTAGACCTCCTATGTGACTATGAAAGATTGGCTAGTTGAACAGCAAAAAGATGGAGAAGCTGGCTAAGTAAGGTGATAACAAGAAACATGTCTTGTAAAAGATTGGAAATAAAATGGACATCTGTTGTAGTCACTACAAGGAAGGTCTTTTGCTATTATATTTCAAACACTAATTATTATAATGTCTTATATGGTCACACTTGAGACATAAGAAAATATTTCTCCTCCTTTTTAAATAAGGCAAAGACCATGTTATGTGAGATAGTAGGAATGAAAGCACCAAATCCATGTGTTGAGAGTAATTTGCTTTTTATGATTTAAATTGAGTAATTTGAGAGAGATAGTTCCCATCCTTTGAGATCGTTGTTAACTCTTTCACTTGCTACTCAAGCGTGGATTTGTAACATTCTAATGGTTAAACTTTATCTTTCGAACTTGCTAAACATAGAGCAACCTCCATTTCTTCTTGCAATTAATTTAACAGCTTTCTAAAAGTAGTAAGAATTAGTATTTTCTAAAATATAAATTTTATTATGCAATTTTCCACCTTCCAATAAGCAATCATGTTATTTTTTTATTCTACTATAGTCATAATCTTAGTTTTAAACTTTCAATCAATGACTAATTTTAAAATGTTTGAAAAAAATAATGAGGATTATTTGATGTAGATGCAAATGAATCTATACAATCATCCTTAAATTCTTACAATATAGCCATAAAAGATAGCCAATATTCACCCAAAGATATTTAAATTGTAGACATGATTGAAGAAGACATGCCTTAATCTTCATGCTCAACCTTAGGAAGCTTAGGCTACTTAAGAGATTTCTTTTTGACTAGAATAGTAAAAAGCTCTTCCTTAGTAGGCAAAGGGAACTTATTTTGCATTGAGAAAGTTTTTTTTTTAAAGATTTGGGTCCCCTCATTATACTGCTAATCATTTGGACAAGTTTTAACCTTTATGTATCAAATTTGATACAAATTCTCCATAGCCAAATTGAGACCAACTTTGGCAAAAGCACAATTACAAATAGTGCTAAAAACCTATCAATAGTTAAAGGCTTAAAGCAATTCCACTCTTATGAAAAGAAGCCCCATTCCTTCAAACTTTATGGGATATTAGAAATTGAATCTTTGTTTTTGATTTGCCATGAATCTATTACTATCCATGAGGTGTGATGAAAGAAACTTCATCAAGATGAGGATCTTAGTTGTGGAAGTTGATCGGCGTTAGAAGGTGCATATGAGTTAGAGGTATTTAATGTTCTTCTGAGAATAAGAGGTGTTGCGATGACCAGAAAAAAAAGAAAAAGTTAGGCACAAGAAATGTAGCTAGACAAATGTTTTTATTTTATTTGCAAATAAACTTTATTATTTAAAAATATGTCACAAATAAGAAAAAACTTACGGTGTATCACTAATGCAATGCTGCACTAACTTGTTACCAAATTTGATCATTAATATGCAATTATGTGGCATACTTTAGGAAATTATCAATTAGATATGCAATTTTATTGTATCAGTTGTATACTATAAACTTTCCTTATAAGGTAACAAAGAGTAACTTAGTACAAAAGATATTTTAATACAAAGTTGTGTTCTTATTATATTAGTACAATATAAAAATTATATTTTTATGTTTTAATAAATTATTGAATTGAGTTTAAATCATTGTCAAAATCAAATAATGATTTTAAGGAAATTTGAGGTATCATATTTCACATTGCCAATTCCTAGCATGCACATGAAAAGTGAACACATGAATTTAAATTATTTCTTTTTAATTTGTTTATACTAACTATATTATTGCAAAAACATAGATATATAATATAGTGAAACTATAGTTTAATGAGTTAAAAAAATCTTTGTCTAAATAAGACTACGGTACTTCAATAAAGGAAAAAAAAAACAAATGAAGCCTTATGTTAAGCTTAAGGGTGAAGTTATGTCTTGCTTTTGGGGGTGGCTAAGCCACCCTAAAATTGGGAAAATTTTAAAAATTTACCTTACATTTTTTTGAAATCTTTTTAGTTAGCCCCCCTAAAAATTATTAAATTTTCATATAAGTCCTTAGTAAATTTTATTCTAACCTTTAATACTTTTTCTTAGATCCACTCCTATATTTTGTATTGTATAGCATGCTACATCTTACCTATTTCTTAGTGTTGGTTAATTTATATGCCATAATAATTTTGCTTTCTTTGATCATGAAAGTTTTCATTTGAATATTTATTATTATGACTAAGATTTGCACTAGTGAACACTTCACCTAAACTCATAAAGATTCCATTTGTTTGTTAAAAGATATTTTTTGTTGAAAACTCTCATTTACTTGTATATAAGTATACATCATGACTAACATAACAATGCAGAGTATTAGATAGTAAAGAAAAATAACTTTTTCTTTAATATAAAATTTTTATTTTTCATATTCTCATTGTTAGAAACTAACCTCTTTTCACAAAACTTATGCACATATTTCCCAATTTCCTAACAAACTAGTTAACTAACATTTTCTTCACCTCTTCTTTTCAATTTCTTCACCAAATCCTGAGCTATCTCATAAGGATCATGCTAATTTCTTTAAGGATTTGACATTAATCTTTCTCCAATCAAGGTAACCCTTTATAATGTCAAGTTTTAGATGATAAATTTCTAAAGTTTTGTTAAGAAGAAGGGAAGTTAAGGTTTCCAAGATGATTTTCCTTGATTTGTGTTCAATAAGGTCCAGTAATCATTCTCCTACACTTTTCTTCATCTCTCTAGCACACAAGTAGATAATCTCTTAAATCTTTAATGCTAGTCAATTTTTATTTGATGTTATTGGAGTCATTATGGATTATGTGTAGGAATTTATGTTTAAATGCACAATTTATGATTTGTAACATGATTTCTATTATGGTTAAATTAAAAAAGGTTGTGTATGTTGAATTATTGCAAGTTTTAAGTCATGGTGTTATGGTTGATGAATTTAGTTGATAAAAGGAACCATTGTGAGGAAATTTAGTGAAAAGCTAAATAATTCCAACTAGTATTCAACTATAGTAGTCAAATATAGCTTGAAAATTCTCTTCAATAGGCCTATATTCGACTATCGTAGTTGAATACCACCAAAAAGCTTAATGTTTGGAAGCTAATATGTGATTATAGTAGTTAATTATGATCCTAGGGATTAATTCCAAGTGGTTATAATTAACTACCATAATCGAGTACTACAAAATAAGTCACCTTTAAAGTAGAATATTCAAGTACAATATTTGATTATGGCCACCACACAAATCAATAATAAACTACTATAGTTGAATATAACAAAAACATGTGCTTACTAGATTAAACTATTTGACTATAATAGTTAAGTATGATTCCCTGAAGCCTTGTATTCAACTATTATAGTTCAATATCCTTGCTAATCCCCTTATTTAGTATTTGTATTGAAACTTCATATTATTAATGTTTGGAAGCTAATATGTGATTATAGTAGTTAATTATGATCCTAGGGATTAATTCCAAGTGGTTATAATTAACTACCATAATCGAGTACTACAAAATAAGTCACCTTTAAAGTAGAATATTCAAGTACAATATTTGATTATGGCCACCACACAAATCAATAATAAACTACTATAGTTGAATATAACAAAAACATGTGCTTACTAGATTAAACTATTTGACTATAATAGTTAAGTATGATTCCCTGAAGCCTTGTATTCAACTATTATAGTTCAATATCCTTGCTAATCCCCTTATTTAGTATTTGTATTGAAACTTCATATTATTAATGTTTGGAAGCTAATATGTGATTATAGTAGTTAATTATGATCCTAGGGATTAATTCCAAGTGGTTATAATTAACTACCATAATCAAGTACTACAAAATAAGTCACCTTTAAAGTAGAATATTCAAGTACAATATTTGATTATGGCCACCACACAAATCAATAATAAACTAATATAGTTGAATATAACAAAAACATGTGCTTACTAGATTAAACTATTTGACTATAATAGTTAAGTATGATTCCCTGAAGCCTTGTATTCAACTATTATAGTTCAATATCCTTGCTAATCCCCTTATTTAGTATTTGTATTGAAACTTCATATTATTAGTTAATTAAGTAGGTATCTATAGTGATACAACTAATAATGGATGAATTTATTTGTCGTTAAAATGTTGGATCCCAATAGGGATGTGTTATTATATGGAAATACGAATTAGGGGAAAGGATATAGAAATATAGTGGAATAGTATTGAATTTGAAAATTGTTTGTGAACAGTTAAGGTGCCCGAAGAAGTAATGTTAGGTTTATGAATAGACAATGTTGATCAAGAGGCATAAGATGGATTAAATATTTGTTATTTGTTATCCTTGATATTATACATTACTTTTACTTTTGCTATTAAGTGAATGTGAGTATTGCATGATATATGAATTGGAAAAATGGTTATAACTGGGCATTGAAATATATATATAATAGAAAGAATGTATAGTTATTTATATTTTTATTAAGAGAATTATTTACTTATTGAGTCAATAATTTATTATTTTAGTTTATTTTTTTTATAAGGATGTGCTTGCAAAAACTCATACCTCCGCTAATAGCTTGGGAATGAAAGTCTCTTTGAAATTTTGTATTGAGCAGCTATAATCAAATTTAAATTGTAGCTAGAAATAGTTGGAGCCTTATATATGGTTTTGAATATGCATTTGTGTAAATTTTGTCTGTAAATATTTTGAAAACATTTACAAAAAAAAATGAGTGGCATTCCAAAATTCTGTGTGATGATATTAATCTTAGGATAATGTAGGCTAGTGGAAAATGGAAAATGGATTCCATGTCAGTTATGAGTAGATAAGTGGTGAAGGTAATAGTCATGTTTGATATATTATCAATTATTAGCATTGATTGTAAATACATATTAGCCTCTTCACACAAATTTTTCCCATACTTAAAACCTTTTTTTCCTTTAAGGAAGTTAGAATTTCTTGCTAATGGGACTAATTAGTTCCTATTAACAAAATTGTCAAACGAACATGTTTGTTCCATCTGTAGACATGAATTGTTTCATACAATCAGACCATAAAAAGATTAATTCTCAAAAGATATGGACATTCAATCTTTACAACTTAATTCTGAATATATAGAGCTTATGAACCATCCTATTTT
Source organism: Sindora glabra (assembly GCA_020226215.1). Lineage (NCBI taxonomy): Eukaryota > Viridiplantae > Streptophyta > Magnoliopsida > Fabales > Fabaceae > Sindora > Sindora glabra. Next base: position 32,729,341 of record CM035229.1, read on the forward strand.
TTCTCTAAAATATAGTGTTAAGTTCCTTTAAATCCATTTTTAAGTTATTTTAATCTCTTAATTCAAACTAACACTTTTGAGTTTAAAAAATTTTAAAATCATACTTATATTTATTCTCAATATTAAAAAAACTTGGTTTTATACAAAGTGAAAACATGAAATCAAACAAAAGCTATATAAACAATAATAGACATATAATATAAATGGATTTGGAAAGTTTCAAATTAATACTCTTATATGATTTGATTACTTTTGTTCCTCTTACAATATATATAAATATCAACAAAAAAATCTTGATATGATATTTATATAATTCATTTTTACTTTAGATCAACTTAAAAAAAAGGAAATATATTTTGTTTTTATTCAATAATTCGCAGCCCTTATTAGAGAGTTTGTGTAGATCAAAAGAGAGAGCTAAGTAAGAATTTATGCAAGATTGAGAATGAAAGAAGAATGGAGGAAGGGAGAAAGAAAATTTAGTTTCAGCATTTCCTCTATCTTAAGGGACGGAGAGCAATTAGCTAGGATATATAAGAGATAATTATGGAAAATTATGAATTCAAAACAAATATAATTTTTAAATTCTATTTAAAATAAATAAAATATTACCAATTTGTCCTTATTTTATCAAATTTGAAATAAAAAAAATATTTTTTGGGAAAAAAATGGAACCCGGCTACCCCAATCTCTTTTATAACACTGTAGATTGAACAAATAAAATATTTTTAATTAAAAAATAGATTTTTTTTATTATCTTAATATTTCTTGATTATAAAGAAGTGGAATATTTTGAAGTTTTCCACTGGAGCACTAGAAAACAAATAATTTCTCCATTATTTGAAAGATAAATTCTTAATTGCCTAGTGATCGTACAAGTTGGGTTGCCCAGTGAGCATACATATTATGTATTCACTATCGATAGTAAATAAAAAAAATTGAGAAGTATTAACCGCGGAATTAATTATTATATTAATAATATAATAATAATAAAATAGAAATTGAATTAATAATTTGTGTATCTATTGGACAAGAATTTCTCTTATTTGAAGTTTGTCTGCAACTTCAAGAAAGCACCTTTAATTTTACGGAAGTCAACGTCATCTTGGCGTAATAACATCAGACGCGTTATTCGGATGACCAAATACTCCCGCTTCTTTTTCTTACGAGGTTTAAGGTTGTTGGATAAAAATTAATAATTAAATAGCTTCAATTATATTAAAGAGATTTATACATTTTAAAATTATTTTCTTATTTTTCTATCATTATTTCTCTACTATTTTTAACTGTATGAAAATTAAAATTATAAAAAATACACACAAAATAGAAAAAAAAAATTTCCCAAAACGATAGATAAAAGGTAATAGAGTACAACTTGAATTCTTCTATATCTTGATATCATGATGTTGGACATTTACTAGGACCTTCTCTACTTTCATTAAAAATATAAGTTGTATTATTGGCTCCATAATGTGTCTATATGTCTCCCCCAAATTGGTTTAAGTCAGTGCTCGCGGAAATTCAAATTCCACACGGCAAAACTTGCACATTTATATACTTTCATCAATTATAGGAAGCCACGACAAATGCAGATCAATCAAGGCAGCTTCTGAGAAGTAAAGATTTCTCCCAAACGTAGACTATGGTAAAAAAGGCCATCGAGACCTTATGGCCCTACACATTTCCTTGTTCATTGGGCAAATGGACATATGCAATGAACTTGCTTAATTAATTCTTCATTCTATCACAAAACGTGATTAAATTGCTCTATAAAATTCCCAACTTTCCTCATATTTTTACTCACTCAATCCATAAATTAAAAGAGTTTCTTTGTTTCTTTCCACTTTGCTCCGTAATTATTCAGTTTCAGATTTTGCAACCTTCAATCTTTTAATGGCAGCCATCTTCTTCAGTTGCTTTGGTTTTTCTTCTTCTTCTTCACCATCGCCATCTGCTCGTGTTTCTTGTGATCAAAATCATCAAGAAGAAGCTTCTAAACAGAAATCATCACCTAATTCTTCTTCTTCAGGGGAACCAAAAATCAAATCAAAATCAAAATCAAGATCATCAGCTCCTGTTGTGCTTCCTTATTTTCCTATCAACTCTTATGTCTCACGATTGTAGTAGTTAATACATAGTTCGGATCGCCATTAAAGGCTCAATCTGCGGACAGATCGTAGAGTTTTATTAATTGAGGCCACTGGTAGAAGACAAATCAGTCCATTGCAATACCCAAGCATAAAGTGTACCATGAAAGGGGCCTTCGAAAGCTCCAACTTCATCGGGCCAAGCTGTGTTCTAGGTTCTTCACTTTGATTTTTTTCATGTTCCAGCTCCAAATTTCAAGCAATTCATTTGGAAATGCAGTTTCCTGTGTTGTAAAATTTGGTATGCTTATACAGTTACAGCAATACTAAGCATTTTTTATTCACTAAACAATATTGTGGCAAGAAAAAATGTAGAAAGTCAGAAAATATGTCAAATTATGATTTTTTTTTTTAATAATAAGAAAAGTGGCAAATCACTTAAGCCACACAAATAAGGCTTTTTTTGGTTAGTGAAACAAGTGATAAATCACTTAATAGGTATATGCAATGTATTGAATTCAAACTATGAACTACTACTCCATGTTAACAAGGATTTAAAAAAAGTCTTCTTATAGCCGATGTCGATGCCAATAGCAATTTTATCTAGGACAGAACTCAGATAATAAGGTTGTTTAAGTATATAACGCAGAGGTTTTTATTCAAATTATAATACGTGTATTAATTATTAATAAATTTACATTAAATACTTAAGAAATTTTAAGTAAATTATCCTTTAATCTAAGCATATAGACTATTGTTTTCTTTATTATTATTTAACTTCATTTTTTAAACTTCCGTATACTCACATGTGGCATTTTGTACATGAAAAGTGAACACGTAAATTTCAATTATTTCTTTTTATTGTTTAATATTAACTGTACTATAGCAAAATATTTATTCATATACACATTAAAAATTTAGCAAATAATTAAAAAGTCTCCTTTCAAATAATAATACGTTAACAAAAGAAAAAGAAGGATGATTTAAATCGTGGGTACAATGAGGAAAATTTTTTCAAATCAGTTTGTTGCGACTGAAAACATCTATGTATCTGGAAATAATTTGATTTATTTATATTTATAGTTATACAATAATAAAATAATATAATATTTTAATTATTTAATATTAAATATAAAAAGTGTGATGAAAAATAACATCTTTTTAATTTTAAAGAGGAAATTGTTTCTCAATACCATTAATACATACCTTGTATACATTTTTTTAGTGGCATGAAAGTTATATATTCGCACCTAAATAAATGAAATTTTTTTATGAAAAATTATTTCAAACAAACAAACAAACCGAACCTTGGCAAAGAAATAATTTCTCCATTGTTTGAAGTTTCTTCGCAGTTTCAAGATAAAAACACATTTATATTTTATCAAAGTCAACGTCGTCTTAGAGAATACAATTTATTTGCATGAATTAAATTTATAAATTTCTTTGTGTTTGTTGGTACTTAAGCGATGACATTATTTGTGGAGCTACGTGCGAGTTTGGAACACAGATCTGCTGTCGAAGGCTGCATTTTTTTTTTATTTTTTGTTTTTTATTCAACAAAATGTGTCCACATGACCCCCCCCCCCCCACACACACACACACAAAATTTGGTTCAACATTTATTCAAGTCAATTCTAGTGCAAATTCCACGCCTACAGATTTATATCACTATCATTAAGCAAAGGAAGACACCCCAAATTGATCAAGGCAGCTTCTTAGAAGTAAAGATTCCTCTCAAACAAAAGCTAGAGACAGGAAAGCCACCCTGAACTAATATTGAATGTTTCAAAACATGATTATAAATATATACACATGACCCAACAAATATCCTTGCTCCCTAAGCAAATGGTCCAAGCAATTAATGTCCTTAACTAATTAATTCCTCGTATCCTAATACAATGTGATTGAGTTTGTCTACAAATAGCGCAGCTTCCCTCAAATTCTTGCTCACCCTCAAACCATAAATTACAAGCAATTCTTCACTGATCTCTACTTTGCTCAGCAAATCAAAGAACTATACTTATTCAGTTTCAGATTTTTCCAACCTCAGTCTTCTGCATCAGTACCATATCCGCATCTCCCAACAACTGAAGCTACGCCACAAAGAAGAAAGGGAAACAGAGAGAACCAGAATAATATTGTTATATTAATGGCAGATTCATTCTTCTTCAGCTGCTTTTGTCCATCATCATCTGCTCGCATCTCTGATTCTGAGCAGCAACAATGTTCTAAACAGAAATCATCACCAGATTCTTCTTCTTTGAAGGAATCGAAATTGAAATCAAAGAGATCGTCGTCAGCTCCTGTGGTGCTATCTTATTTTCCTCTCAACTCCTACGTCTCTCGCTTGTAATTTTAATTCAAATTCATCGCCATTAAAATAAGCTTTGCGAGCTACAGATAGAGTTTTGGAAGGGACAGGACGATGCAGATCGCAGCGGTAGAGGCACGGTGCTGTGAGAGTGACCACTCTCCAACTTGATGGCTTCAGTAGATAAATTGGGGATTCGTATCATCTCGTTTTTTATTTTTAAACGGATCTCTCGTGTTTGTGTTGGAGAATGATAAATACAAAATATTGTAAATTTTGTTATATACAACCATTTTCTTATTTCAAAAGGAAATAATTTGTAATTTTTTCACTATAGTCATTCTTTATTTAAAAAAAAGTTGTGCATTTAAGTTTTTTTGTTTAACAGAAATTTTTTTTAAGAATAATTTTATTTATTTGTATTTATAATTGTAAAATATTAATTTTTACACATTCATTAAATAGGAAGAGTATATTGAAAAATAATATTTTTTTAAAGAATAAATTATTTTTTAACGTATCATATTTTATTTTCCTTCAAAATATTTGATTTATGCAAGCATGTTAGTGCAGGATAAATTTTACCTCTCGACAGATGTTGAAATACAAAGATAATCTTTATTGCAAGGGGAAAAAAAATCATTAATACTTAAATTCGCACGATGATTACCACTCTTTTACTCGATACAGGCAAATATGATATCACTATGGTAAATATGGTCTGTCAAATCAATTTGACCTGAATTTGTCAAAGATATCTATGTATGTATGTATATATGTGTCAACAGCAGAAAAAAGGTCCAAATTCAAGAATTTGTGTTTAACTAAAATTTTTTATAAAAATATAATTATAAACTATTAAAACAATTAAAATAATTTATATATTTAATATTAAATATAATATATTTAATAAATATTTTATTTAATTAGAAAGTACAAAGATATATAACACCCCTTTATTATATATAAGAAAATAAAATGTTTCTACAAAAATTATCTCTAATAAAATAAAATAAATTTAAGAATTTGCATTCTGCATCCTTCAATTTAACCATATATTATAATATTATGACTTACGAATTAATATTGCTTTTGTTAACTTAAGGATGACAAAATTTTAGAACAGATACTTGCCCAACAATTTTTGTTCTGATGGGGCACCAATGTAATAGGAGAATTTATTTTGCGAGTCAAGGTACAGGGTCGGTTTTTTGCCTGATAACAAATTTGGAGCATGGAGCAATATTAGTGCAAATTAGCTCGTGGAGATCTATACATATAAAATTACAAATTTACATATATATATATATATATATATATATATAATATTATATGTAAATTTTTTAGTAATTTAACTATTTACAATATTTTTTTAATAATTATATTTTTAATTTAATTATTATATAAAAAAGAAAATTTAGTGTTTTTCTTAGTTTATATATCATGTATCTTCATTATTTTTTTCATAATTTGAGATTGTTGACTAAGTTATGTGTACTTCTAAATTTATATTGTGAGATTATATTAAATATTATATGTTATTTCTGTTTAAATTTCAAATATATAAAATTTAATATTTGTATCAATTTTTTTAATTTTTTTTTTATGAATTTCTCCGCAGGTCATTGATGCCTGCGAATTGTAGAAACAGCGTTTTAACTTGTCCCATTTTATAAGGCGGGGCAAATTTGAGGCAGAGTGTGGGGAATGTTAGGCAAGACAGTTTGAGACAGATCTGTTCTCACTTTGCTTCATTGCCATTCCTGTGTAAGCTTATCCATTTAAACAACCGGGGTGACTTAAATCAAAATCTTCTATTTTAAATATGACATGTAATTACTATTAAAATGTGTTCATTGCTGTATAATTACGTAAATATACAAGCTAGGGAAGAAACCATTAGGATTGATTCTCCTAACGTTAGAAAAGTTTCAACTTTTCAAGGAATTTTAGTTAATTGTAATAAGCTTTAATTGCTTTTGAATATGTATTCCTCCATGTATAAATATATGCTTAATTTAGACTAAGTTTTTATAAATAAAAACTTACAAGCTGGATTACTTTACCTCAAAATTAGGACATGCCATTAACTTTTATCAGGGCTTAATGTATCCTTAGAAGACAGCTAATCTTTTTTAATCACTAGTAACGAAATTTAAATTTAGGATATAAGTTTTTCAAAGTAACAAAAACTTATCATTTGAGTAAATCCAAAGGTTTTTGGGGTAAGTATTTTGATCATTCTCAAGCCATTGACACAATTCTCAATTTTAGGCACTGCCTAGACCAATTATGTAAAAATTTCCTTAAATTGATCCAAATCAATCCTTGTCCACGAAGTTTTTTTTTCTTTCACTACAGGAAAAAAAACTTTTAACAATGACAATTGTCATTAGTAAAGATTTTAAAGTCGTCGATAAAAACAGAAGTCGTCGTTGAAAATATCTTCGGAATAGTTTCGTAACTGAAATAACCAACACCAACAACAATTTATCGTCGCTAAAAGTACCATCTTCAGCAACGACTAAGTCGTCGTGAAAAATAATTTCAAAATTCAAAAAAATTTAAATTTTGAATTTTGAATTTTAGCTGCGACATTGTCGTCGCTAAAATCACCTATAGCGACGATATTGTCGTCGTTATAGATATATTTAACAATGATAATTATGGTCGGTGTAGTTTCCATCTTTACCGATGACAATGTCGTCGCTGTAGGTCTAGTTTAGGCGACGACATTGTTGTCACTGTAAAATCCACCTTTAGCGATGACAATATTGTCGCTGAAAATCAATTTTGTCATTAGTGATATTTATTGTCGTCGCTAATGACTATTTTTGAATTTTTTTAAAATTTTAAATTGAAATTATCATTATAATTAAGTGTATTTCAAATAATATATTATATTTAACAATATAATTTAAAAGATTTTTTGTTTGAATTCATTTGGATCATATTTATATTTTCTTAATTTAATTCAATTGAAATTATACAATTATAATATATCAATAATACTAATAATAATGTCTAACAATTTGATCCAACATTAAAAGAAATGAATACCCATAAAACAATTGTAAATACAATATTTTTATGAAAAAATTAAATATACACAATTCATGTAAATGTCTACATATGAGAAATACAAATATACATATACATGGGATACTACGGAGAAGGGAAGTGAAGATATGCCGATGTATCCTCATCATCATCGTCATTATTCTGACAATGAGGACGATACAACGATGGTGATGGCTGAGAAGAATCGAATGGCTAAGCGGTAGGTGCCATCACAAATCTGCTCGGCCCAGGCGGTGTAGCAGTAGCAGCAAATGGCGGCGGCGGTAAGACAATACCTTGCTATCTAAGAATGGAACTCATCTCGGTAAGTTAAGTCTGAATTTGCTACTCCATTTGCTCACACATATGCTCTTGATGCGTAATCTGCTGCTGCTGATGATCCAGTCATTACTGCTGCTCCTAAATCAACCGCTGGCTATGTTGATACTGCTCTCAAGTCTGATATAGCTCTTGTTGCAACTCAGCTACCTGAGACACAGACTGCGAGCTCACCGTAGCACTAGAAGTCCCCGCAGATTGATAGGACTGACCAGCTAGCACATACCCAACAACCCTCCTATGTCCTCACGAGTACCAAGCACCTTGTCGGCAACGACAGCCTCATCAATCTGTACAGGAGTCGTAGACAAACTAGTGGATAGTACACTAGATTGTGAGTGCTAAGTCACGAGCTCAATCATCCTCGCCTTAAATTATCAAAATTCTAAGTTAGGATAATAATTCTTATCATATATATTCGTAGTATTATATTTAAAATGTAAATTTTAACTAACTCACATATTATCCCTGATGGATTGGATGCACCCACTCCCCTGATTTATAGGTGTGCTGGTCCCTAAAATTCTTGGGAACCGACTGCAGATCAACAGTATCTCTATTCCTCTGTTCATTTTTTGTAAGAAGAAAAAATTGATGAAAATAAATAAATGATATAAATAAATAAATAATGAACAAAAAGCTATCTAGAAAAATGTGCATTTAAAAAATAATGTAAAAAGTTAATTTACCTTATCAAATTGATGTGCAGCAATAGACTTTGAACCATGTCGATAATTCACGACCTTTTGTGCCCTATTATTAGCATTCCTGCCAAACAAGTCCTGCAAATTAAAAAAAATAGTATTCAATTTTTTTCGTTTATAAATAAGATATGTGGAAAAAAAAGGTAATCCCATTGAATGTCATACTTACCTTATAGGCGTCACTGTCAAAAAAGTCCACGCACCTCTGCCATGTCTCAGGTGTAATAGATCGGGGCACACAACATCTAGCATGATCCAGATCATAATCCTGGTCCTAATCACTCCCATGCTCCAAGAAATGCTTGTTCAACCTGTACTTTCAATCCCTGTACAGGTCTGTAGTAGATCGTATCAAACCGGAAATGGCTCTATCCCAATCACCCTCAAAGACGCCCTGAAACTCGAAGTGGGACTACAATAGAAGATATTTAACAAATTTGTGAGTTTTATATTTAGGAATTTTAATCTCAGAAGGATTAATTCAGCAAATGGAGGAGATGGATACTTACGCAAACCTCTTGCACAACTTTATCTCGGATCTCCTGAGGTACAGCCTGCCATGACTTATAATAAGGTGGGATGTGAGCTCGAATCATACTGTCAATGTCACAAGGGAGATGACTAGCATTCTTCCCAACCGCGGAACTGTACAGGCATCGGTCTCCCCCCACCCCGGCCTATCTTTTCATGTGACCTAAGGGACTTATTCGGACCCCTCTTTCTCACAGCTGTCACTTCAATAGATAAAAAAAATATCAATACCATTAACAAGATATTTAATCAATCTCAAGTATGTACAACTAAGAACAGATACCTGAGCCCTTGCATTGCGATGGAATATGGGTGGGATACTTGGTGGGTTACCTCCAGTATCACCTTTATGGTGTCATGCCTCGACATCCACTATATCTGAAATAATACACATTATACAAGTCATTAATGGAGAACATACAATAAAAAAAATCAAATTATCAGGTATAAGGTTTGGGAACCATATAGATTATTTAAACCATCATGCTTACATAATTACAAGTTGTAATTCGAAAATCTTATTTTATCCCTAGTTTGAATCAATATCAGTGAACCTAATAGACTCATTGCCATCGGTTTCTCCTTTGTTATCTGATTATAAAGGCCCCTCCTCTGTATAATCATCCATCATTTTATTAGAGAAACTATTGTCATCATCGATGAAGGTATCTTCTCCATGTTCCCCAGATCCAACATTCCTAGAAGGTGGAATGACTGAAGGTCCACTTCGTTAATTACTTAGATCTACTAGATGGAAATCTTTAAGATCAACTATCAAGTTAAAATTAGATGAGTTACTATCTTGCAAAAATAACAAGTCTTGTGCATTGTCTTTATCATTGGGTAGATCCCATATGTCACGATGCACCAAATTATGGACGACCTTCCAATTTGGTCCATTGAGGAGATCTTCAGTGTAAAATACTTGTTTTGCCTGGGTAGCAAGTATGTAAGGATCATCTTTATTCCATTGCCCATTAATGGAGATGCTGGTGATATTCTTGTTAATGTAAAATTTCTTCTTTATAAGATCAGTGTCATACCACTTGCATTTAAATAAAGTTACATTGCAATTATTTAAATAAGTTAACTTAATAATTTCCTCCAGTACACCATAGAACATGTTACCATTAGTACCTAGAACAGAAATGCCACTATTTTGCATTTTATGCTTCTCATCTCGAGTTTCGACTACAAAGCGAACTTCATTCACAATACACGTAAAGTATATCATGCTAGTGAAACTGGGACCGGAGGCTAAAGAAAGTAACTCTTCAATGGCCTCTGGAGAACCGTTCATATGTAAATGGTACATCTATAAAAGCGCAAGAAATTTGTTGAATTATATTGAAAGATTTGTAGGAGTAATTGTCAATATTTAGGATATCAGTTTAATGCATTTGGGAAGAAAAAACCCTTACCTTCGAGTAAAACCACGAGGGGAATTTGGTTCTCTGCAAAATGTCAATGTTCTCAGCACCACTTCATTCGAGTTCCAGTCAGTGCTCACTGTAGAACATAAGAATCTTAGTCTATTATAATTATTTATGAGAAAAACACAAATGATCATAGATACTTACTAGAGATACTTTTCAATCTTAGTATAATTATCCAAGATGTACCACACTACAACATCTCGATCCTTCCTATCAAAGTGAGAAATAATCTTCTTCCCTATTGGCCAACACTAGGATCGGAACACTGATAATGTCATTCTTGTTTGATTATGTGTTACATCTTGATTTCTATCAAGCCAGTTGAATCTGGTTTCCATTCTTTCCAAGTACATGGAGAAGAGTGTTAATGCTTCATCAACAATATACCCTTCTGAAATCGAACCTTTCGGTCAAGCACAATTTCGGACATAATCCTTTAACTTTTTTATATACCTCTTGTATGGGTACATCCATCGAAAATGAACAGGTCCGCCTTCTAATGCTTCATCTGACAAGTGCATCACCAAGTAAATCATTATGTCAAAGAATACCGGAGGGTATATCCTCTTAAGCTTGCATAAAATAATGATAATGTCTTGTTTGGCTTGCAAAATATCCTTCCTATTGAGAGTTCTGGCATATATTTGATTGAAGAAGTTGCATAACTCAACAAGTGGGTATGATAATTCCTTTGGCAGAAAGGCTCGAACTCCTGGCCCTAACAATCTTTGCATAATAACATGATAATCATGTGATTTCAACCCCTTTAATTTCATATCACGATCAGTAACATTCTTCCAGAGACTGCCAGCAAACCCATCTGGAAATTTCACATTTTTTAAATATTAACAAAATTGTCTTCATTCCTCCTGGTTAAGCGTGTATGCAGTATGGGGCTTGAATAGTTGACCCCTCTGCTCATATAGATGTAAGTTAGGCCTTATCTTCATAACTGTCAGATCTCATCTTGCATTGTCCGTATCTTTTGTTTTGTGTTCAATATCCAATAATGTACATAGAACACTATCACATACATTCTTCTCAACATACATCACATTAATGTTATGTCTTAAATTCATTATCGGCCAATACGGGGGATAAAAAAAGATACTTCTTTTGCGCCAATTAAGTTCATCAGCACCCTTCTTTCGCTCTACACCACCAAATTGAGCATGTTTTCCAGGAAACCTCCGTGCCACCTTTTCTAATTGATCCATGATAATGTTATTAGTAACAGGACAAGGAGGTGCCCTCCTCTCTGACCTCCCATTAAATTCTTTCCTGCTCCTCCATGTGTGACTTCTTAGTAGCCAATGATGATGACCAACATAAGCTATTTTTCCCCTGAGATGGATTGATGGAGTATTCAGGTTGCATGTAGGACATGCTTTATATCCTTGTCCGCTCCACCCAGAGAGACTACTTCGAGCAGGAAAATCATTCACAGTCCATAGCAAAGCTGCTCGCATGTTGAACTTAGTATTTGTGTTCGCATCTCAAGTTTCTACTCCTTTTTCCTAGAGATTCCTCAACTCTTCTATGACCGATTGTAAGAATACATCGATATCCTTGCCTGGTGCTTACGGTCCTGGGATTAATAGGGTCAACATGAAAAAGGACTGATTCATGCATATCCATGATGGCAAGTTATATGTGGTCATCACCAATAGCCATATGCTGTACAACAGGCTCCTGTCACCAAAAAGATTAAATCCATCAGTACTTAAACCTAACCTAACATTGCGTGAGTTAGCAGAGAAATTGGGATACCTTTTATCGAACTCCTACCAAGCTTTTCCATCAAAGGATGTCGCATCACCCCCTCATCTTTTGACTTACCAGTGTGGTGCCATATCATATTCTTTGAAGTATGTCTCGACCCATACAATCATTTTAATCGAGGAGTTAATGGAAAATAACGAACCACCTTTTGAGGCACCTTCTTTCCTTTCAAATTTTTATCAACCCAACGGCTCTCCCCACAGATTGGACAATTATCCTCTGAAGCATATTCTTTCCAGAAAAGTGGGCAATCATGTTTGCACACATGAATTGATTCATACCCCATCCTAACTTGTTGAGCCATTTCCTTACACTGTAGTACAATTTGAGTAATTTATTATCATTCAGAAGTGCCTCGTTTAACAACTTTAAAAGAGCATCAAATGACATATTTTCCACTTATGCAGAACCTTCAAGTGTATGAGTTTCACCAGAAAGTTCAAGGCTGAAAATGATGAACATCCTGGGTACAACTCTGCTTCTACTTGCTCGAATAGATTATCATAATTACTATAGTTTGCTCCAATGTCTCCGTCAAGTGCATTTTCACTCCTTTCCACATCATTGTGAACTACTTCTTTAGGTAGATGAGGGTCGATGAAGTCGTGTAAAATATCTGCCACTTCATTTCTATTATTGGTAGATGCCCCCCAAGTTCCTTTTGAAGTTGAAACATCCATTTCACCATAATGTACCCAATTTATGTATAATAGATGAAATCCATTATCTATAATATGTGCCTCCAACGTTAGTAATGTTTGGAATAATAAGTTCACATACTTTTTGCATGGGCATCTCACCAAACCCTTTTTATCAACAAAGTGTTTAGCTCTTTCAACAAATGTCACCGCACCATTCCAATACTTATCCAACAAGCAATTTGGTAGATGTATCCAACTTTTATCTATGGACATTGTATCACTGAACAGAAAGATAATAGCTTTAGGTGGAATAAAGTGTTATGACTAATATTTGATATGTACATTAAATTCACTATATCACTCCAACTTTGAAGAGTAGGGTCCTATCCCATTTCAACAGCATTTCCCCATGGTTTTCCAAGTGTGTAAACTATACGACTGTATAGTTTATACTCGGAGAATAGTTAAGATGCTGAGATATTCTCACAACATCAAACAATTGCCAGATAAATTGCTAATAACAACTACAGAACATATCTTAAACTGTCCAATTTCTCAGGACAATTTAAGGGTTGGTTGATGTATAAAGAACAACCAACCTTTGAACGGGTCTAAGCTTATAATGTAAATGCAAATGCAGATCTATTTAAAATTATTGTAAAAAAATATTTACAATAATTAAAATTAAAGATACAAAATTTTATGAGGATCATTATTTAACCATAAGTAAAATTTTATGAGGATCATTATTTAACCATAAGTATTCTTATTTAAGTGTCTTATGATTAAAAATTAATGATTTTTTTATATATTTATAATAATTATTATGTTTCACAATAAATTTTTGATAATTCAGACGTGTAACCTACTCTGCTATATGTATAAGGTGCACAATTCAACATTTCTAAAGAGACGTACATTTTATGAGTGCTTGTAAATTATCATATGAGGGTAATTTTTCGATTTCTATTATTATAAGGTAGTTTTGATGATTTTGCCAAGAAGTCTTTTCATCTCCAATACTATATATAATAATTACACAAGTGTAATATGTCACAAGTTATTGTAACTAAATAATAACATTTATCATTATAACATTGAAAGAAAGTAAGTTTTTACTCAGCATAGAAAACCATTATTTTTCAATATTTCTTTTAATTTAATAGTAAACAAATTAAATAATTTTTATCATTTTAATATTTGATAATTCTATTCTTTTCATTTAAATTTAAGCAAATTCTAAGAAGTTTTAAAATAAATAACACCAAATTAATATCCAAGAGATTATAGTATTAGTAGATTTAGCTTCAAATTTTGTTCATTGTACAGTTATTATTAATTTCATAAGTTATTCATTAATATAATGTTATTGTAACTTTAGCTATTAGAATTAGGTACATAACATATAATTTCTCAAAATAGTATTGAGACATATTTCGTAATTTTAAAAAATTATATTTCTTAATTTGAAAATTAATATTTAATCCAAGAAAAAAATCACATTACATAGCGGTTGAAATTGTTAATTGTAAAACTAATTCACTAAATTACAAATTTGATACTGAAACTAATAAAATATAATCTTCTTCAAATAATATAAAAATATAATTTATTTTGAATGTTTGTAGGATCTAGCTTTAATTTGGATTTTAACAAATAAATCTTGAAAATTGGTCAATTATAAATTTTACTAATTTTAAAAATAAAAAGTAATTTTAATTTATCCATAAATGGGGTGATTTTCATATGACCTCAAATTTAGTTGAAATTTTCTTTTTATATAGTGTAGATAGTATAATTTGGATTGTTAGGTTCGATTTTCATGTGGTCTAAAGTACCGTTGAATTTTTCTTGTTATGTGGTATAAATAGTATAATTTGGATTGGTAAGTTTCAATCTCAATTTCAATTTTAGTTTTAATAAAGAAAGAGATTATATTATCATAATCTCTTATTTTAAGCTATCTTTACATACTTATTCTAATTTTCTATGTTATATTATTTCAACAAAACTAATAACTTTGAAATTTCTTAAATTACAACCTAAATTTTAAATTTTGTAGAAAAAATATCATAACAACCCTATCTTACATTAGTCTAATAATTTAATCTACACATATATCATATAATATAAAGTTATAATTTAAGGAATACATAATAATAACAAAATTTATATTTATAAATTTTATACTAAGATAAATTTACGTAAACAAACTTAATATTTACAACATGCAAAATAAAATAATATGAAATTTCATATTAAATTGAATATATTATCAATTCTATTAATTCATTACAAACTACTAATCTCACATATAATATTGTACAATAAAAATACTAGAAATTTTAATTCACATACCTTAACAGCAAAAATCTACTAATCAAATGTACTCTGAATACTCCCTATGAATAATGATGAATGCTAATAATAACTAACAAATTAAAATATCAAATATAAAAAATTATTACAAATCAATATATATAAAAAAATAAATACACTAAATTAGAGAAAAAATTATAAGAGAAACTTACCTTAGGTCCAGCTTTTGTAATCGCGCGAATGAGAGGTGAGGAGGCATGGATCAATAAATAAGCATACCCCTTCAGCGACGACAAAAAAACTCGGTCATCGGTGAAGAGTCGTCGCTGTAGGGTCCACCCTTCACCGACAACACTATAGTCGCTGAAGCTTTGCATTGGAAATTGCAGAAACCCTTCACCGATGACATTTGTCGTCACTGTAGGGTAAACCTTTCAGCGACGACAAAGGTCTTGTGCAATTTTCGAGATCGACCTTCAGCGACAACAATGTCGTCGGTGAATGGTGAACCATATTTGTCGTCGTTAAAGGTCTTATGCTATTTTCAAGACAGACCTTCAGTGACGACATGTGTCATCAGTGAACGGCTTGCCCTATAGCGATGACAAAGTTGTCGTTGAAGGTCGGCAATTCCTGTTGAAATTATTTTTAGCTCTTTAGTAACGACATTTGTCATCACTAATGCCTGTTTCCTGCCTGAATTTTTTTTACACTTTACCAACGAGATTGTTGTCGGAAAAACCTTTAGCAGTGACCGAAAAATTATCGTCGTTAAAAGTGTTGTCGTTGTTGCTTCTTTTTCTTGTAGTGTTTTTACATATATTGATGATAAAAAAATGCAAAATTTAGATAATAATACCTCCAACATATTATCTGAAGTCATCAACGTCACTAAAAACCTTTTTCACATGCAATTAATAATATTTTTCTTAATT
Organism: Sindora glabra; assembly: GCA_020226215.1. Lineage (NCBI taxonomy): Eukaryota > Viridiplantae > Streptophyta > Magnoliopsida > Fabales > Fabaceae > Sindora > Sindora glabra. The sequence continues at coordinate 32,745,486 of CM035229.1, forward strand.
TACAATGAGACTTTCTTTTGTATTTTTTTTCTTAAATATGAATTTAATCCTCATGTGACGCTAAAGTTTTATAACTCTATCAATAAAAGCATCACCAATATTTGAATTTAAAATTTTTTATCAGATCTGAAATGTTTTGAAATTCAACATATTTTCATTGAATTAATTAATTTTTAATAGCTAGTAATATTTTTCTTCATTTAGTTTTATGGGCAAACTTACCTTATATTTCTTATATTTTTTGCACTTTTATTTGCATATATTCTTAATAACAAATTACACATATATCTCCTTTGAAAATTATGCTAATTACATTTTCTCTCTTTTTGTTTTTAAAAATTTACACTGATCCTTGTTTCATATACACCTAAATAATCAATACGAATTGAAGCTATTACCATCATCGTGGAAGTTTCTCCATTTGAAGTTTCTCCGCAGTTTCGAGAACACGTTGAGTTTTGACGAAACTAAAAAAAATGCATTTTTGAGGTTTGACGAACCCATATCCTCCTGGAAAATGCAGCTTGCTAGTGTGAAACATATAAAATATCAAGATATTAAAAAATGATTTATTTGTTCAAAAAACTTTTATGGAAAATGACTTTTTTATTATTATCATATATTTATCTATAATTTTTTTAATTACAAATTATGCGTCATTTGTATATAATAAAGTAATTTTAAAAAAAAATATCTTTGAAAAATAAATAGTGTCTAAATTTGTGAATTTGTTTTTTATTGTCAATATTTTTAATGTCCGAACTGAAGCCTTCACTTTTAATTGACGTCATGAGATCTATATTAGAGCACTGTGTGCGTGTTAAGATGACCGTACTATATGGTTAACAAGAGTGAAATATGCGTGATTTGTGTTATACAGGTGCTTTATCAAAGTAGCAAGTTATTCTTATGTTTTAGTCGGGGCATTTTCCAAGGAAGTAAGAACTAGCCTTCTCAGCAAAATATATTCCAGTTAGAATTTAGATGATTTCCTTTTTGTTTTGATCATATTATTCTATCTCGTCGAATTTTATATGTAATGAAATTGAAATTTTCTTTTCATATATGTATAATAAAATTTACAAAAAATTGTACATTTGAGTATCAATAAAAAGAATCTCGAAATAAAATTGGAAGGCTTAATGCAATTTATTAATGATTAAACTAACCTGCTTGGTCAAAAGTGGCAGCAAGACCTATTATTTGAATTTTCAAATGAGTATTATAGTATTCCACAGTAGAGCAAATCCTTGCTTCCTAAGCAAATGGACCATGCAACTTCCTCTTTTCCTCGTCATATCACACAATGTCAACAAATAGTCCAGCTCTGCTGCTCAAATTCTTACTTCCTAACAAATCATTACACAATTGCAAGAAATTCTTCAATTCCACTTTGCTCACCCAATTAAAGAAAATCACATATTCGGCTTCACATTTTGCAGCCTCAATCTTTTGGATCAGTTTTTGTTTGCATCTTACAGCAACTGAAGTAATCCCACACAACACGAGAAAAGAAATCAGAATTCAAAAATATTAATGGCAGCTTTGTTCTTCGGTTGCTTCGCTTCTTCTTCTTCTGCTTGTGTCTCCGATCATCAACAACAACAAGAAGAAGCTTCTAAACAGAAATCACCGCTTAATAATTCTTTTTCTTTAGAAGAACCAAAAATGAAATCAAGGCCAAATGTATCATCAGCTCCCGTTGCGCTTTCTTATTTTCCTTTAAACTCTTTCGTCTCAAGATTGTAATTGTAGTGGCTTTTTGTTAAGATCGCCATTGATGGCTTAATCTGTGAGAAGATAATAGAGCTTAATCAATTGAAGCCACTGAAAGAAGACGAAGCAATTAATCCCAAGCAAACGGCGGTAGTACCATGGAAGTGGCTTTGAACAGCTCCAACTTGATGGGACCGAGTTTTTTTATTTTTTGTAATGAAGACCAATTTGTTTTTTATTCTTCACATTGATTTTAATTATTATTCAGTCAACGGTATTGTAATGTAAATTTTGACCTTTTTATAATGAATATTAAGATCTTTTTATTCACAAAATAATTTGCATTGACATATTTAGTTTGTCTTTTTATTTTTTCCAAGAATCGTAAGTAAATACTGCAAATAAATGTCAAATACAGCTTGTCTATGTTTTACCCAAGCCAACGTCATCTTAGAAAATACAAATATGATGTATATTATCAGGATACTTAAATATAACTTTTTCTTTCGTGTTTTAAAGTTGATATCACACGTCCTAAAACCACTTCTGCTTTCACTAAAAAAGTGGTATTTTTGTTTCCTTTCTCAACAACATGTGTCTAAACAAGTCCTACCCAAATTGGTTCAACTTTTATTCAAGTCAATTCTAGCTAGTGATTGAATTGTTCTATTTATAAAATAGGCCAGCTTTCCTTAAATTCCAATTACTCTCGTACTACCAAACCATAAATTGGAAGCAATTCTTCATTACTAACCACTTTGCTCAGCTAATCAAAGGACCCTATATTTTCAGTTTTGCAAAACTCAATCTTTTGCATCACTGCATCAGTAATGGCAACTTTGGTCTTCTTCAATTGCTTTGTTTTATCTTCTTCTTCATCATCATCTGCTCGCGTTTCTGATCTTGATCAACAACAACAACAATAACAACAACTAGCTTCCAATCAGAAATCATCACCTAATTCTTCTTCTGAAGAGGAACCAGAAATGAAATCAAAATCAAAATCATCAGCTCCTGTTGTGCTTTCTTATTTTCCTATCAACTCTAACGTCTCGCGTTCGTAGCTGTATAGTGGATGTTTGTAACTCGGATCACCGTTCAAAGGTTAGCAGATTTGGGTTTTAATTAATGGATGCCACAGGAAGAAGACGAAGCAAATATTCCCAAGCAGATAATGGTACAATTAAAGTGGCCTTGAACAGCTCCAAGTTGATGGGACCAAGATGTGTTTTAGATTATTCACTTTGATTTTATTCATGTTTCACATTTTCATTTGTATATAACTGCGGTGTTATTATGTTGTAAAACTTGTTCTTTTTATATATGCAGTTTACAGAAATACTAGGCATTTTCTATTCAGAAAATGTTATATTACTGCATGGAGAATGAATGTAGAAGACCGGGGTTCTAATTAAATTGTGATTGCGGTTGGCAAAATTTTATATATATATATATATATATATATATATATATATATATATATATATATATATATATATATATAACCCTTTAAGGTGCAAAATTATAGAAAATTATAGTTGCAATATTGCAATAAAAAAGTCATGATTCTATATTGTAATTACAATTTGTAAAAGGGTCCACACACTTCTTTTTCATCATATATGGGACTAACGCTTGTTTAAAGGAGAAGCAATAAGTGATAAACTTTTTCTAATAGAGGCATTTATAAGGACATTCTAAGTCTGAAATGCCTTAAAACTCAATTTACTTTCATTAAGCCAGTAAATTATTATTCCAACTCCTTTCCATAAAGACAACTTCAAAGATATCTTAGGCTTAAAATGTCTTAAAACCTGTTCTGTTTTCATTAAGTCAACAAATTATTAGAAGATATTGAAATTTAAAACTTAAGAACATGCTTATTATACTTTTTAAAAAGGGGGTCAATATTCAGAATTATAAATTTTATAATTTATAAGGAAAAAGTGAGTAAAAAATGAATGAGCGTAGGAGATTGACAGTAACACCATTCTTAAAAATTCAAGAATTTTTTTCGAAATATTTGATATTTTGATAGATGATAGAAAGGGCGTTCTTTCGTTTTGAAATCTGACTAAACTATTCATTACTTGAAGTGGCCCTCTTTCGTGCATTCATCGAAAGCGCTAATTGCTTCGAATTTTAACAATTGATATCTTTGGAAACAATACAATATTTTTTTCCTTCATTTGAATTTGAAGTAGACTGTTTTCTTTCTATTTCTTATTCGATTTCTGTATTCTTTCTAAATTCAAGGACTAACTCCCGAATCACAAATAAAATAAAAAATGGAGGAATAGATTTCTCTATGATTTGTGATAGAACTTAGACTTGATAGAAATAGTAATAAAGTTGACGAATGGGTTGAAGGTGAATTCATTAAAGACGAAAAATGAAAAATGGCAAAAAAGAAAGTATTGATTCCCCTTCTTTATCTTACATCTATAGTATTTTTGCCCTGATGGATCTCTTTCTCATTTAAAAAAAGTCTGGAATCTTGGGTTACTAATTCGTGGAATACTAGGCAATCCGAAATTTTCTTGACTGATATTCACGAAAAGAGTATCCTACAAAAATTCATAGAATTGGAGGAATTGGTCCTCTTGGATGAAATGATAAAGGAATATCCGGAAACACGTTTACAAAACCTTCGTATCGGAATCTACAAAGAAATGGTCCAATTGATCAAGACGCACAATCAGGATTGTATCCATACGATTTGGAACTTCTTGACAAATATAATCTGTTTCGTCATGCTAAGTGGTTATTCTATTATAGGTAATCAAGAACTTATTATTCTTAACTCTTGGGTTCAAGAATTCCTATATAACTTAAGCGACACAATAAAAGCTTTTTCTATTCTTTTATTAACTAATTTATGTATAGGATTTCATTCGCCTCATGGTTGGGAACTAATGATTAGTTCTGTCTATAAAGATTTTGGATTTGCTCATAATGAACAAATTCTATCCGGTCTTGTTTCCACTTTTCCAGTCATTATAGATACCTTTTTAAAATATTGGATTTTTCGTTATTTAAATCGTGTATCTCCGTCACTTGTAGTGATTTATCATTCAATGAATGACTGAAAAAATGATCCCCCGGTCCCATTATAACGTACTTTGTACAAAAGCTAAACATTAAAAATTTTACTTATTATTTTTTATTTTATTTTTTTTTCGTATTTTTCTTTCTACCTGGAGATTCTTCCTAATATATATTCCAGTAACGTTATTTCACTAAATAGCAGAATCGTGGATAGGGAACTGTACGAGCGACCTACCAAATTTTATTGTAGAAATTTTAGGATCAATGATTGGACCATGCAAACTAAAAATGCCGTTTGTTTGTTATTATAATTAAATAACTGTTTTGTTAACCAATCATTGCAACCAAAGGATAACACCAGAGATTTAAATTGCGGTTGCGGTCGCGGTCGCGGTCGCATCATGATACAAATCAATGCAAAAAAATACAGTTATAACGGTCTAAAATTATAAAAAATTGTGGATGTGGTCTGCTTTAAAAATGTAATATTACAAGTAATATTGTGGTCGCAGACCATTTTTTAAATCCTAGGATAACACCTTGTTTGTACAAGATATGTCAGATTGGAGTGGATATTGATAGCTACTTTATCGAAAATTGTTAATTGTTATAGTCAAAGACATAATCTAAATATATAAACAATTGTTTTCTTTATTATAATTTCGTTTCAAACTTGATTCGTATCACGATAAAAATAAGTAATTATATTAACTGCTAAAAAATAAATAATTATTGATCAATTATAGTATATAAATTAATTTATATTTAATATAATTATTAATGATGACTGATTTGCTTCAATGATAATTAATGTAGAGGTTTTTAGTGATAAAAAATACAATTAATTAATAATTTGTTTTTTAGATAATTTTTTAATCATGATTAAAATTCTTTAATATTAATTCTCTCTTAAAAAATTATTTATTTCTAAAAATTATGCTAAATTTAAGATTAGTTTTGCACACTCCAATCAATAACAAGTTATTTCATTCTTACACTAAACAAGTTCTAGTTTTACACTTTCTTGTACTTAACATGTAGATGTGTTAGCATTTATTCGCATGTGCCAATTCCAGCAGGCACATGAAAAGTGAATACATGAATTTGAATTATCTCTTTTTAATATGTTTATGTTAAGCATATCATTGTAAAAATATAGATATATACCATCAAAACTTTAACAAATAAAAAATGCCTCTTCATATAACACTACCTTAATAGAGAAAAAAAATTATTAAATCGTGTGAACAACGGGGAAAAATTGTTAAGATGCATTTGTTTCAACAGAAAATATATTTTATAGAGATAATCTCATTTATTTATATTTATACTTATAAAACAGTAACATAACAAAAAAATAATTTATTTATTTAATGTTAAATGTAAAAAATATAATAAAAAAATTCTTTATTTTAGAGAGGAAGTTATTGTCCATCAAAACCACAATACCATACATTATTTGCTTAATTACAAAACATATAAATAATATGAAATCATATATATATATATATATATATATATATATATATATATGAGATCTTCTGATTACATACCAAATACCAAAGGGAACCTTAGAAGTTTCTCCGGAGCTTTAAAAAAAAAAAACAGCATTAAATGTTATGTAAGCCAACAATATCTTGGAAAATACAATTTATTATGTAATATATTAAATTTATAAATTTACATGTATTTATCTATATTTAAATAGTCTAATTACACCTAACATTTTTTGTGGAACTTTCCTGCTTTAAGGATTAGATATATCATAATATTAAATGTAAGTTAAGAACTTAAGCCCACTTTTGTTTTACTTCTCAACAAAATGCGTCTATATAAGCCCTATCCAAGTATATCACTTTCATGAAGCATAGGAAGATACCACACGCTAATCAAGGCAACTTCTTAGAAATAAACATTCTTCTCAAACACGCGCGGTCAAAAAAGCCAACAAAACCTAATCTTGAATTTTCAAAATATTATATGGCCCTAAAACAAATGTGAACCTTTCTCCCCAAGGAAATGGACCAAGCAATTAACTTGCTTAACTAATTCCTCATCCTATCACAAACCTTGATTAAATTGCTCTATAAATAGTCCAGCGTCCCTCAAATTCTAACTCATCCTCAAACCATAAATTACAATCAATTATTCATTGATATCCACTTTTCTCGGCTAATCAAAGAACCCTATACTTATATTCAGTTTCAGATTCTTCCAACCTTCAGTCTTTCGCATCATTATCATATATATTAATTTGCAGCCCGCAACTGAAGCTAAGCCACGCGCAAGAAAGGAAAACAGAAACGAACCGGAAGCTCGAAATATTACATTAATGGCAGCTTCGATCTTCTTCAGCTGCTTCTGTCCTTCATCATCTGCTCGCATCTCTGATTCTGAGCAGCAACATGCTTCTAAACAGAAATCATCACCAGATCCTTCTTCTTCTTTGAAGGAATCGAAATCAAAATCAAAATCAAAGAGATCGTCGGCTCCTGTGGTGCTCTCTTATTTTCCTCTCAACTCCAATGTCTCTCGCTTGTAGCCATGATCCGGATCCATCGCCATTAAAATAATGCTCTGCGAGGAGATGGAGTTTAGGAAACCGCAGGACGAAGCAGATCATAATGGGAGAGCTACGCTGCCCTGAGAGTGACCTCCCCCCAACTTGATGCTGTCAATTTAATTATTCTTAATTAGAAATTTTTATCATTTTTATGTGTATGCCACATTGATGGGAGATAAACATACAATATTGTTAAATTTGTTAATTATAAGCATTTTCTTCTTAGAAAAAAAAAAAGAAAGGAATTTGTGACTTCTTGTGCGTAAGCATTCTTTTGTTAAAAAAAAAAAGTTTGCGTATTCGTGATTATTTTGCTTTAATAAAAAAATTTATTTAAGAATAATTTTATTTAATAGTACTTACATTTATAAAATATTAAAATAGTGGAAGATATTTTACATATTCAATATTAAATATAAAGAATATAATGAAAAATAATATTTTTCGTCATTTTAAAGGAAAGTTTTTTCCCTTCTAAAATTATCATTTTGTTCATTATTTTTTAAATTACAATAACCCTTTTAGTTAATATAAGTAAATAATTTTTTTAAGATCTTCCGAGGAAGCAGATGTAGGTTCAGTTTGTCAATGATTTAATATAATAACAGCAGAAAATTTCAAACCATTCTAGGTATCCTTCAATTTGCATCTTGTATTTTAATAAATAAAATAATTACATTCTAAATTTTAATAACCACTCAATCCTAAAATTAAAACACCTCATTTATTAAAATACAAATGCACCGATAGCTCCGAAAATATTTACTAATTTAGATAATAATAAAACCAACATATTATCTGAAGTCATTAGGACAGCATCACTGAAAACCTTTTTGGCATGCACCTAGCAATATTTTTTCTCGCTTAGTTCCATGGACAAATTCTCTTTCAATCTTACCTTATATTTATTTTTTCTTTTTGCATTTTTCTGCATATTTTTTAAGTATAAATTATACTCATCATTAAAACTTAACCTAATTATATTTACATTTTTTTATTTTTTAAAAAATTCACACTGATCTTTTTCATATAAACTTAAATCAATATGTATGAAGCCAATATCATCGCGGAAGTTTTTTCCATTTGAAGTTTCTCCACAGTTTCAAGAAAAATGCATTTTAAGTTTTGACGAAGCCAATATATTATGCTGCAAAGTACAGCTTGTTAGCATCAATTACGTTTGTGACAGCGATACAATACTATTTAACGTTGTCCTTCCAGCTCTCTCTTTTGATGTCATGAGATGGATAGTAGTATTGTTATTTAAAAATAAGATTTTATTTTATTTTTAAATAAAATTTTAAAATTGGTGTTTGGTTAGAGAGATTTTATTTTATTATTTATAATTTTTATTTCAATTAAATTTATTCTATCATAAAAATTATTTATTTTATCAAGAATTTTATTAAAATTCATTTCATTAGTTTATAAAATATGTTACATCAAAAGTTTTATTCTTTTCTTAATATTATATTTATCATAATATTATCAAAACCTACTAATTAATTTGAATTGCATGTATTTTTCATAATATTTTAAACAAAAAATTTATTTACAAATGAATTAAAATTATTATTTTTTAAATAATTTTTAAATGTTAAAATTGACTCATAAATGAGCTGAAATTATTTTATTAAAAAAAGAGAAAAATATAGAAAGTCCCCTCAAAATATGGCCTTATGACAAGAAACACCCCTAAACCTTTAAATGCTACAAAATGCCTCCCTGAATATTGGAGCAACTTGAAAATGTAAAGATCTCAGTTAAAAGAAACGGAAATATCCCTAACTACAAAGATTTTGACCCATAAAATGCCATTAATTACGAGTTGTGGTATCGAAGCATACAGTTCTGTTTGTTGGTAGAAAGAGAACAGAATATACCAAACTCGTATTTGCCCAGAGCTCATCTTCGTCTTCATCCCTGCTTGAACATGCAGCCTTAGGAATCTTGCTTCTCTCGTGTAGCGTGCGAATCTACCACGTACACGCGGTCAATTGTCGGCCAGTGTCTTTCGGCATGCTTACTAATACCATAGTTAAACATCATCAATTAATAAAGTCCATAATTCTGCCAACTAGAGATTTATTATCACTACATAAAAATTTGCTTTACCTTAATAGTCTTGTTGAAGTTCCTCTGGCTTATTTTGGCTCTGTATTTAGGATTCATTTGGTACGCAATAAAAACATATATATAAAAAGTTGTATTTCTTAGAAAATAAAAAATTATAAGTTATTTGATTGTTCATAAAATATAAGAAATTACTTTTTAAAAAATTATATTTCTCACAAAATGTGTGAAATCATTTATCTACTTCCTTCCTAAGTAACTTCTATTTCCTGAGAAATGAAACTTATTTCATGTCAACAAAATAATATTAAGAACTTTCTAAAAAATTCATATAGAAAGTAACTTTTTATGCAATTTAATTTCTCGCAGGAACTTATTTCCGTTAAGCAAATGATTCCTTAGAATTCCTTTCCTTTCTCTCTTCTGCACTGTAACGCCCTACTTTGAAGTTTGTGTCCTCCAAGAATGGGCCTCTGTATTGGGACGTTGCTATCCCTTTCAAGTTCTTGCATGTGAAAGAACCAAATTTCAATCGATTTGAAACTGGAAAACAAGGACAAGAAAAGAATTAATTATACTAATTCTAACCTGCAAATCGCTAGTACTGCAACCTCTCCTCATTTGCCCAGCGGAGAAAGTGTTTTCAGGAGAGCTAAAGGCCTGGCTCTAAAAATTTTTGGAACCCATGACAGAAGGAGGTTGAAAGAGAAAGGCAAGTTTTCCATCGAAAGAGTTGCTCCCTTGCATCCACTTCGATACATTATCAAGCCCACTGTAATTGTGAGGAGTGAACTGCTAATTGTATGTATAATTATAATCAACACTCCCCGTTTGGCATTCCTCAGTTTTCACTTGCAACCCATCTAAAACAGATGAAGTCTCTAAATTCGAGATATTTGACAGAGGAGCTTGGCTATTATGTTGGTAAGGGTTCAGAGGTTCCGAGTGGGCATTTGGAGGAGAAAAATCGAAGAAAGAAGGGGGTAAAGGGTCGAGCCAAGGTTGGATTTCAATTTCATCAAGTGCTTTCTGGATGCTTGTAAGTGAATTGATGTGAGAAACATCAACGGAGAAATCGAGCCAAGAGTAAGAATCCGACAGAAACGGGAGGTCTGTTCCACTTGTATCGGAGAAGACCATGATTGCTCTGCTAACCTGGCAACGGATTACCAAGCAGTAGCTATCTGCTGACCGTCAAAAAATAGTAAGTCATCACGTGGTCTCTGCCGTTACTTCAACGGAGGCTTAACAGTTTCATTTTGGTCCAAACTTGGAGGGGGTAATTTGTAGGGTTTCAAATTTTATGTATCAAATTTGACATTCATCCAAACTTCGAGGGTGTTTTGTGTATTTTTCCCAAAAAAAAATTACACCCATGAAGTTTCATTGATAGGCAGATTTAGTGTATAAACTTAAGAATTAATAAAAATCTATTAAAACTAACGGCAAATCTCAAATGTTTGCGCGCACCTTCACTTCAACTCATTAGTTTCTATTCTTCAAAACCTCTGTTTAATAATGGCTATTTTTATCCTCAATTTTCCCCCTTCATTAATTATTTTACTACATTTTTCTAAAGTTTCATCAAACACACTTCAAAGGGTTCTAATTTAGGAGAATTAAATCCTTTTATTTTGCCTACCTGCTACCCCTGATATAGCTGAGTTCACCATGCATTATAATCTTCCATTGCTTTTCCACAGCGCTTACACAAAACCAAGCTACCTCCCTTCCTTGCAACGGGAATTGGCCATAGGAACCAACATGGTCTTTTATTAGAAAATTTATTGTGGGGCTAATATATTTATTGGCATTTTCAACGCTGAGATTTGACCGAACACCGCAGCATCTCCAATGAATTTGGGTTTGACTACATGGCAGTGTAAAAGGATCAAGCAAGCATTCCAATATTTAATATAGTGGTGTGTAATCATGGCGAGATCTTGAGTCTTCTTTCCAACCTTAAATCAGTTCCCCTTGGGTTTCAACCGTCAGCGGTGCTTCTTCTTCCTAATTTTTATATTGTCGTTAGTTGTTGTTTATCATTCTCAAATTTCCGGTCTTTCATCAATTTAGATTTAGTGGCTCGTTTTGGTGAATATAAACAGTGGCTTCAAGCTGAAATTTCAAGTTGGAATATGTTAGTGGCTAATTTAATCTTCAAACGCCCTTTGCATCTTGGAAGAAATTTCACTGGAATTTCCTTCTGCTCTGTCAGGTTAGTTTTTGCACTGCAGTGGAAAGCTTTGAGTTGATTGGTTTAGATTGCTAACAATTTAGCTGAAATTGACGAATATGGAAAATGAAAAAACTTATTTAGGATTTAAAAAAGGGCTTTTATCGCAAAGCTGTAAAAACAAGAGTCATAAAATGAAGAGATTACAGAAATAGAAGAAATTCAAGTGCCCAGCAGAAGATAAAACTGAAAAATCAGTTTGTCGTAATCCAGAAATGGTGTTGCCTTGTTTAACCATGGAACTAGAGCAATTTGAAAATGATGGTTTTTTAAGAATTTGCCTCTCCTTTGGATGATGGACATAATTTTTTATTGTGGGGGTTTAGTTTTCTTCAATATTTCGTCAGAGATGCTTTATAAAGGATATCATAAAAGGTTGGTTAGTGATTCTGAGTATTAAAGTGACCAAGTTGCAAAGATATAGATTATTGAACTGGATGATCAAATTAAAGATTTGAAAATAAAAAATGAGAGTTTGATCCAACAAATGAGAGATTTGAACAAGAAGATGAATGAGCTTGTGATTAAAACCCAAAGTTCAGAATTTAAGAAGATAAAGCTTTATAACCAAATAGATGTCCTCCAAAAGCAGTGCAATCAAAATTCATGGGTAAGAATTTGAAGAAGTTGGTTTCGGCGAAACATTTTGGGGTGTTTACTTCCATGAATGCAAGTCATACCACAACGGTTATGTTTAAAAAGGAAAGGTGAGAGAGTTATGTACTAATTACGGCTAGATGGGCCATTTTGAAGTGAAATGTAAGCTAACCTCACTCCAATAATGGCATGGCTTCTGCTAAAGATGTTGTCCTTTCTTCTTGCAAAGTCTAAAGGACTCACCGTACGTGATAGTCAAGTTCGACCCTAGAGGAGTGGCTTTCAAACTAGTCCTGATATCACGCTGCCAAACTTTGTTAGAGCAGCAGGAGTGTCAAGAACTGGCTTTGTGGGCAATTACACAACAAAATCTAGTAAACCAACAAATTACATCTAAGATGGAGCTAGACTTTTAGAGGGGTCATCACGGAGATAGGAAAGAGGTAGATATGCTACCCACAAAATAGTCTCATCAAAAACATCACTAGAGATCTCTCAAATTGCAGGTCAGGATGTTCAAAAAACACATTGAATGGTCTCCTGCAAGAGTTCTTCTCATCTATTGGAGTTTAGACAAACCTCTACATGTGCTATTTTCCATCACCGTGACAAATTTATTGTTCAGGATAATTGGCATCGCTTGAAGTTCCACAAGAAATTCATAAGCCAAGGAATAACCACCGGGATTTAGAGAAGTTTTTAATGCTACTAGATAGAATCATGCTAATCTTATATTTTGTTTGTTTTTATGTTGTTTTTCAGGTCTAGTCCAATTTTGTCTATCTAGTATGTAAAGTGGAGTCTTGTATCAAGTATCCTTTTGGTTGGCCGTCTATTCTATCACGGCAGATAGTCTCCCTATGTACTATTTCCTGAGTAAGAGGAATATATATATATATATATATATATATATATATATATATATAGTGGGCTATCATTGAAGAAGATGAAGCACTCCAAATGCAATAATAAGCACAAAATTTACAAATTAGCCCAATGATCGTAGAATTCCAAAGCAAATTGTTTTGGGCTTCATGAATAAGAATTATATCTATAATCAAACAAAGAAGAAAAAGAAGGCAATAAACTTCAAAACAAAGAAGGCAAAAAAGAAATGGCAATTTTTTGAACATTGCTAGAACTGTATTATGCATTTATGTATAAAATTTTGAGAGATTTTAAACTTTCTTAATATCCTTGTATTGAATAGTATTGATTGACATAGCTTAAATAGGACTTTTTTTTGTCAAGTTTAAGGCAACACATAAAACAAATAGTATGTCCATTCTTGCATTAAAATATAAGGACAATCAAAAGTTCGTAGTAAATAAAGCAATTAAACATTTTAAAGTCAATATATACAAAAGTGATGAAATCAAACACCTTAAAAGCCATCAAGAAATATGAAGAAATTATAAATAGAGAATAATCACTTTTTTTTTAATTTCTGGAAGGATGTCATGTATATTTATTATAAATAAAAAGCTTGTTATTTATTGTACAAAACAATTTTTTCATTATATATGTTCATGTATTGATATAAGAATAAATAAAATGGCAAAATTAGTTTTTGTAATAAATTGCCTTCTTTCTCACATATTTCATTTACATTTAATCTATTGCTATTTGTGTATGTTTAACTGTATAAGAAAGATATCATAATATTAAAAAAGAATTTCAATGCCACTGATTTCAATTAGAGTAAGTTTAATTAAGAATAAAATATATTAGTTCATAAATTGATGTCGATGTTCCTACAAGATTTAACTTAATTTATAAAATTATTGTCAATACACATGTGATATATATGTTGTGTTTTGGATTTTGATTTAATATATATGTATATAGTATGATGTATATGTAAATTGTTATCTACTTCTAGTCTAATGTATGATATGTAGTTGTCCATTTTAGAATAATTCTAGAAAGGTTCTACGATTATTATAGAATGGTTATGAAAAAAGTTACAAAAATAAGAAAATATGTTTGTTAATATTATGATGTCAATTCATATTTAGTAACTAATGTTAAATATTATTTCATAGAGCAACATTATCATATTAAAGACAATGGTTTTTTTTACTTAATCAATGTCTAATGTAAAGGTTTTTTATTGACCACAAAATTGAAAATAGAAAGGTTAAAGCATGGCATGAATTGAAAATAAAAAGAATAAAACACTTCACCAATTACAAATTTCATTCGAAAGCTCTTCTAATCCTAAATCACTACCTATCTAATGAAATTTGTTTACTTTTCAAGCTTAAAATGCTTCTCTCTGTTTCTGTATTTGTGCTCACTAATTACTTTCTAAGACTAAAGCATTGTTAGCTCCTTATTAAATATGTGCAGATGTGTATCCTCAAAAAATGTACAATATAAAAATAAAGATTTGTTAAGTTTTTAGGTATATTCTTGTAATTTAGTTTCTTTTTTCATAATTGATCATATTTCGTTACCTAGCTATCATTTTGATATAGTTATCACAGGTTTGTACTTCTAAAAAATTTGATCCCATTTATCTTCTTTGACATTTTGTGATATTATGTACTATTTATTCATATGAAAATGTGTAATATTATGCACTAATTTTTCATGAATGTTCATTTTATTTACAGATATTGTATTTAAGTGACTTTTTAAGGAATGCACAACTCACATATTAAGCAACGAATATCAAGATAAATTTAGCAAAGTATCTACCTTTGATTAAAGTATTGTATGTAGCCTTTCATCATTTTCAATATTTTGTTATCTAATTTATTTTTTAAAATTGTTGAAATTAGGATTTCATAGAGTTATAGGAGATTTTGATTTTTATTTCGAGTTAGGAATACAAGGAAAATAAGGATAACAATAAAGCAAGGAACAAAGGGTTAGGTTAAGGTTTAGGATGAGGGAGTAAGAAACACGAGAATGGATTGATCTAGTTAAGGGATAAGGGAGTGAGGAACAAATGAATGAGCTATTTGGTCTAGTTAGGAGGTGAGACATACCATGTCACTTATTAAAATAAACTACTAGTATAAAGAAAATTTAGTGTCAGTTATTTGAAAATAAATGATATTTAGTGTTATTTCCTGCGATGATAGAAAATAAAATGATGTTAGTTACCTTCAAAATAAAAATTGACATAATCGTTACATTTTATGATAGTTTCAAAATTGACATCAAAATCCTATACACAATGACATTTTATTAAACATTAATCCATTTTTTATGCATAATCTCCTAAACACCCAATGTCAATAAGTTATTCTATAGAAGTGTTAAAAACTTTAAAAATTTATATCTTCACACTCAATTGTCCATTTAGGAAGAATTTTTTTATTTCTTGTAACCTTTCAAAAACTATCCATCTACAAATAGCACCATCTCAAAATCATGAAAAATTACCACTTTCATGTATTTTTTTTTTTACTTTTTCTCCATTTTTCACTTAGCCAATTTTGAATTCTACTTATCAAACATATGATAAGTATCTACAACTCAAATATAACACTAAAAATTATACAAAAAATATAAATAAAAATATCTTAAAAAACTTGTGCAAAAAATCAAAGCAAGAAAGACATCCTTTACAGTTTGAATCTGCTTCATATTCGATATTACTTGAAAGAGTATCGGTAGCTCACTATCCTGCAGGAGAGGATAAAGTGAGATCTAATGTTTAGTAGGGGTAGTTGAATGACAATTGAGCTTGAAAACAAAAAAGAATGAGAGTGTAAGTAATAATGAAGAAAAAAATAAGATTTACTTTATTTATAATGCAAAAATGTCATTACTACCATCACTTTAAATTCTAACTATTTTAGAAATTAATGATTAAAATCTCATGAGAAGAAAACATATAAATTTTTTTTAAAGAATAAACATAAAAATTTTCCTTATATTTTTAAAGATTTACTTTTATAATTTTAGACATTAATTATTTTAAAATTTAATATCTAAAGTCTCGAGAAAAGAAAACATATTAATATTTTTAAAAACTGACCTAAAACATCACCAACTTCATAACTTTAGACACCAATTGTCTTAGAAACCAAACGTCTCACTAGAAGAAAATACATTGGTTATTTATATATAAAAAAAATGACATTTTATGTGATTTCATTTTTTAATACTGGCAGTTGTTATTACTTCAAACCTTATTTTTTTTAAAAGAACAAAAAATTAATGTGTTAATTATATCTTAATTTCTTGAATTTACTTTTCTCCCCTCTTTCAATGTCAGTTCTCTAAGAACCAATGTAAAATATTTTTCAAGTATTACAACATTAATTTTTTATTTTAACTAATATGTTAAGCTACTTATATTTAAAAAATGTCAATACACTATTATATACATCAGTTTCCTATTTAATTGGCATCAATTGGCCAATGACGAATCACATTTTTTCTTTTTTGAAGAAGGAAGTTATACATTGTTGTTTTTATGATTTAGTTGCAGGTTATAGGAAGTAAGAAATATCCTTCTCAATCAAATATATTAGAAGAATTTGGAGAGTTTCCTTTTTGTTTTGACAAATTTTCCTTTTTGTCAAAGAAAAATAAATATAAAATTTTTATATGTAGTGAAATTTAAATTTCTTTTACATATAATGAAATTTTAAAAAAAATTATGTTTACTTCTTTTCAATACAATAAAAAGGATATATTAAAAAAATGAGGAAGATGTAATCCATTTAGGTATGATTAATCTAACTTGCTTGATCAAAAATGTTAGCAAGACCTTTTCTAATATTCAAATGATTCTTATTTGACTCCAAAATAAAGCAAATCCTTGCTCCCTAAAAACATCAATCAAGCAACTTTCTCTTTTCCTCATGATACCAAATAATGTCAATTAATACGCTTACAAATAGAATAGCTCTGCTGCTCAAATTCTTACTCTTTCAGAAACCATTATACAATTACAAGAAATTCTTCAATTCCACTTTGCTCAACCAATTAAATCAAATCATCTATTCGATCGCAGTACAATGAATGTGGACTTTAATAGCTTCAATTTGTGTTTTTTTATTTTACACTTTAATTTTATTATGTGGTTTATAGTAATATGAATAATATTGTAAAAGTTAGCTTATTTATATATATTATAGAATATTAAGTATTTTTTATTCACAGAGAATAATGTGTGATGACATACTCAGTTTGCTTAAAATGATAAGGCCAACATAAAAGGTATTCAATTTTAGCCTAACTTATAAATCTACTTACCCATAAAAATCTTTTGAAGGGTTAAAATGCAAGTTCAAGGCTTTTTATACAAAATTTTTAATATCTAACATATTTTGTTTATGCAGGCCTATTAATATTTCTCCCATTTAGAAGGGAAAGCATGTTTTGCAACTACTGCAACATCATATATATCTTTTTAATCAAAATATTTAAGTCACATGAGTATTTTTAGTCCTATAATAATAATGAAAATTTTAATATTACCACATCATGTATTTTCATGTATTTTGACAAGTATAAAAACTATCACTTAATTCATCTAATTATAACATTAACATATCTTAATTATTATAATATAAAATAAAATAGTATCAAGTTTTATTAACAAGTACGTAACCCAAACTTGCAAATTTGCATGACTTTTTGGCGCTTTTTCAAGAAAATGTGTCAATATAAGTCCTTCCTAAATTAGTTCAAGCTTAATTCACGTTAATTCTCATGAAAATTCCACATGCTAGGAGAGCTTTACTTTGTTAAGCGAGTGAATATTATTATAGAATTGCAATACAACATCACCACATTAACATTCATTAAAATGAAAGTTAATATATGATGCAATGGTGGTATTTTTTAAAATACAAATAAATTATCACATCAGTTTTAATTAATAACCAAAATTATAAAATCATAATATCTTTTTAATGTTGCCTATTAGTTAGCTGACGTCTAATGGAGTATGAAGAATTAATTCAGAAAATTGAGATATATTTACCACTTCAATCTTTTTTATATAATTGATATCTAAAGTGATGACATATTATTTTGTTGTAATATAATACATTCATTCGATTTCTGTAGTATTTTAAATTGTAAATTTGTAATATAATGTTTTATTGTGATATATAATAATGTTTTATTGTTCAATGTGTAAAAAGGCAATTGTTGATTATAATCATGTTTGGGTAAGGTGTTTTGTTTTTTTAAAAGAAAATTATTATTTTATTGTAATATAATATATTGATTTGATTTTTATTGTATTTTAAATTGTAAATTTGTAATATAATGTTTGAAAGTAATATATGATATTATTTTATTATTAAGCATGTAAAATGGTAACCATTGATTATAATAATACCAAGGAAAAGTGTTTTGTTTTTGTTAAAAAAATTATTGTTTTCCACATTGATTATTTAATAAAAACTAATGTGATTAAAAAATTATAATTTATTTTGTTGGTTATTAGAAACCCAACATTAAAAATTAAGGTAAAGCATTAGATTTGAAAAAAAAAGACTAAATAATAAATGTTGATTCTTATATATAACCAATATTGAAAGTTTTCCCCCAAAAGATATTTTTGTAATTATGTATAAAATATCAAATGTTGATTTTAGTGATAATCGATGTCATTTTATATGTTAATAAAGTGTTGTCACCAGTATATCTTAATCTCTATTCTCAAAATTGCAAACAAACTTTGTTTCTATGACAATTTTCTCTTCATTTATGTGTGCTCTTCATTCCATTTTCTTTGGCCTTTATTTAGTGATTGTGTGGCATCAATGTTCTATCATCTTTAGACATCTACTCCATATTATCTAAGGTATTTTTTGCAATTCTTTTATACTTTGTGAGTATTTTATATTTAGATTGTGGCCTTTGGAATTTGATAGGTATCATTGTTGTATACTGTTAAAGAGCTTGCATTTTTTTTGCTTTGAAATCACTCTTCAATAGTTGTAAATATAGTTTAGGCTTGTTATTTAAAATAAAGAGTTATATATTTGCTCACATATCCTATTTTGTATTCCTATTTTTGAAAATATTATTTTTTCCTGAATGTTATGTTTTTACAATAACTTTCTATGTTGTTGTGGCTCTAAATTACAAATACATACATGTCATTCATGTGTTCATAACAATCTTTCTAGATTACATGTAAGGGTAGTATAGAGTAATATAAGGTAGAATAAAAGGTTGTGTAAGATAGTATAGAGTAACATAAGATAAAATAGAAGGTTATGCAACATAATATAAGGTAAGATGGTGAATAAGATTTAAACTTTAAAGATAATGTGGGTAACATAGGGTAACATTGGAGTAGGATAAAAGATAATCTAAAGTAACATTATGTAAAATAGTGAGTAGGATTTAAAATGTTAAGTAATGTAGGATAATATAGGATAATATAAGATAGGATTTAGAATGTGAGGTAGTGTAGGGTATTATAAGGTCAAGGTAACATTGGAGTAAGATAGAAGGATAAGATATAGGTAGTTTTAATGTAACATAGGGTAGGATAAAGAAAGATAGCATAGATTAAGATAGTAAGTAGGATTTAGACCATTAGGTAAGGTATTATGAAGGGTTTATAGTTTTAGGCAAGGTTGCTAAATTAGGATGGGAGAGAAGGTTATGTTAAGTTTAGGATAAACTAGTATAGGTTTTAGAGTACGGTAATATAGGATTTTATAGGGCAAAGTTGTTAGGATAAGATGGAATGAAGGGTTTAGAAGGGTAAGGCTCAAGGAATAAGCTGGAAATAGGGTAAGGTAATATAATGTAATCTATGGTAAGATAAAATGTAATGTGCAAATAATGAATAGCATTTATAAGAGTATGATAGATGGTAATGTTGGATATCATAAAGTCAGATAAAAAAGGATAGCATTGGTTAGAATAATGGATAGGATTTAGAAGGTTGGATGGCGTATTGTTTAGGGTTTATGATTTTAGGCAAAGTTACTAGATTAAGATAGGATAGAATGTAATATAGGTAAATGTGTCAAAATGAGTTGAATTTAACTGGTTGGCATAGGATTGGTATAATTTTGCCTAGCTTGGGACTAGTACTAATATTGATATTAATACGAAAAACGATAACAGTAACTTGACTTAAATTGAGACTGGGACTGATTAACCCGATCTGGTAAAGGAGTGGGACTAATAAGTATTAATCATTGAATTATTAGGTTAACCCATTAACCTGATAATAGTAGCAAGTAATAAATAATTAATTTATTATTATATATTTAATTTTTATATAGATATTAAAATAATAATTTTAATATATTAAAATTATACTTTAATATATACAATATTAAAATTATATATATGACTAATATTAAATAAGTTTTAATATTAAAATTAATAAATTTATATATTTAATATTATCAATAGATATTATATAATTTTATTAAAATAAATAATTATATTAAAATTTGAATTAATACTTTAATATTAAAATGTTAATTTATTAAAAAATTTAAATAAATAATTTTGATAATAATTTTAAATATATTATATACATATTTATAATATAATACATTATTATTTATTTTTTATTAATATATTATTGATATAATTATTTATTTATATATATATATATATATATATTTGATCATATGAATTATAAAATATATTTATTTTTATATATAATATTTTGGACTTGATTAATATATATTTACTAATATATATTTTTTTATTAAATAAAATAAGTATATAATATAAAATAAATATTTTTCATATTATAATATAAATAAAATAATTAATTTATTAATATATATTTAATTTTTATATAGATATTAAAATAATAATTTTAGCTCTATTAAAATTACACTTTAATATATATAATATTAAAATTATATATATGAGTAATATTAAATAATTTTTAATATTAAAATTAAATTTATATATTTAATATTATCAATATATATTATAAAATTTTATCAAAATAAATAATTATATTAAAATTTGAATTAATAATTTAATATTAAAATTTTAAATTATTTATAAAATTTAAATAACTAATTTTGATACTTAATTTTAAATATATTCATATACTTATATAAAATATAATAAATTATTATTTATTTTTTATTATTATATATAAGATTATTATTTTTGCTAATATATTATTTATATAATTATTTATCTTATATATACTTGATAACACATAAATTATTAAATATATTTATTTTTATATATAATACTTTGAAGTTGATCAATATATATAATATATATTTATTTACTAAATAAAATAAATATATAATATAAAATTATTGATTAATATAAAATTCATATTATTTTGTTAAATGTATATATTATTAAATGCAAATTCATGTATTTAGTAGATTTTAATAATATATATTTATTTTTATATATAATATATGTAACTTAATGACATATTTAATAAAATTTTAAGTCATAATAATAATATATACTTATGTTTAATAAATAATAATAATAGATTTTTATTAATTAATGATATAAAATTAATAATAAATAAATAACTAATATGATAATAATAATAAAATATAACGGGTTATAAAAACTTATCTGAACCCACCTAGTAAATATCAACATGAGATTAAGACTAGTATTGATACTAGTACTGGTAGTGTAGCAACTGGATCTAAACCTAACTTGATAAAAAAAATAGCCCGACCTAAGACTGACTTGATCCACATTTTTTACCTGTTGGGTTAGCCTATTTTGACATGTCTAAATGTAGGGTTTTGAGGTAGGGTAATATAAGGTTTAGAATTTAGAATAAGTTGGTATAAGATAACATTAAATAAGATAAAGGTAATGTTGGATAACATTGGATAGGATAATAGGTACAATTTTGAATGATAGCAGTATAGAGTAATATAAAATAGGATGGAATGTTGCTAGATTAAGATAGGATAGAGGTTAATGTAAAGAAGGGTAGTATAAGGTTTTGGGTAGAATTGCTAGATTAGGATAGAATAGAGGGAAATAGTGTTTAAGGTAGAGTAGTATAAGGCAACAAAAGGAATAATAAAGATAATGTTGGATAACATAATGTAAAATAGTGGGTAGAATTTAGAATGTAGGTAATATAATATAATAAAGGTAAGATAGAATGTAATGTAGGGTTACTTTGATTAGGATAATAGATAGGATTTTGAAGGGTTGGATACAAAGTAATATAAGATAACATAAGATAGGATAAAGAAAGGTAACATAGGTTAGGGTAATGGATTGGATTTAGAATGTTAGATAGTATGATATAGATTTTAAGGTTTTAGGCAAGGTTGCTAGATTAGGATAGGATAAATGTTAGTGTAAGGTTCAGGGTAAGGTAATATTGGATTTAAGGCTTAGTGTAGTATAGTGTAATATAAGGTAGCAAAAATGGATATATTATTCTAACCTAATCTCTTCATCCTTATGTTGCCCAACATTACTTCATATCCTATGTTATACTACTACATTATGATATCCTTATTCAACCCTATCCTAAGTCATGAGCTACCTTAACCTTAACCCTAAACCTAAACTATCATATACCCTTCCTTATCCTATGTTACCATGCACTATCCTCTACTCTACCCAATGTTACATTACACTACCCTAAGCTTTACACTTTAGTACTTTACACTATTTAATCCAACTATAAACCCTAAATAACCTAAACTTTTACCCTTAAACCCTAAACAATCCTCCACAATACATTATCCTACCCTATTATAACCTATCTTATGTTCTCTTTAATACCCTCAACCTTACCCTATGTGGACTATGTCACCTTACCATTGCCTATTCTACCCTACCTTATATTACCTGACATTACACTTTATCTAATTATGTTATTATACTTTACCTACCTTATATTACCTTACAGTACCCTTTATCTAACTATGTTATTATAATTTAATATCTTAACCCTATATTATCATACCCTACAATATTTAATCCAAACCTAAATCACAAATTATCCTTTACCCTACCGTATTTTATGTTATCATACATTATCCTCTACCTTACCCTATGTAACATATCATTATCGTCTATCCTACCCCATATTACAATACTATACTACCTTAATCTACCTATCCTATATTACTCTACATTACTACGTATCCTATGTTATACTACACTAACCAACATATTAAGCGAGGGTATCCCCATTAAATTCTACCCTAAATTCTAAACTACCATCTACCTCATTTTAAGTTACCATACACTATCTTCTAACCAACCTTATGTTACCCTTATAATACCTTTTACTTTATCTTATATTACATTATGCTACCCTACGTTATAGTATCTTATTTTATTCAATCCTACCTTAAATACTAGATTAACTAAACATTTACCTTTAAACTCCAAACTAACCTTTAACACAACATTGTCTTTTATTGAACCCTATGCCACAATACTATATTATCTTAATTCATCCATCCTTATGTTACCTTATATTACCATGCATCCTATCATTATACTAATCGAAACACTACATTAATGTATCCTAATTCAATTTTACCCTAAACTATCATATACCATTTATCTTATCCTAGCTTATCATACACTATCCTCTAACCTACCCTACATTACCCCTTATATTATCCTTTACCTTATCCTATATTATACTATACTACCCTATGCTTAGTACCCTACTTTATTCAATCATACCTAAAACCTTAAACTACTCTTTACCCTATCTTATCCTACACTATTCAAGCCTACCATATGTTCCCCTCCATTACCCTTTATCTTATGTTACATTACATTATTCTTAACCTCACATTACACAATGTTACCTTACCATACCCTACTACCCTATCCTATGTTACATTACATTACCCTTTATTCTATGTTATCCAATGCAATGGTATACTATATTAACCTAAGTTGCCTTCTATCATACCTTGTTCTATTCTATCATACCTTATATTTCTCTATATTACTTCTCTATCCTACTCTATGTCACCTTACATTATCCTCAACCCTATCTTATGTTATACTACATTAAGGTAACCCCATTCAATACTACCCTAAACCATAAACTACTATCTATCATATCATAGGTTACTATACACTACCTCTAGCCTACTCTATGTTACCACCTACATTACCCTCTACCCTATCCTACCTTATTTCAAACCATACTACCATATGCTATAGTATGCTACTTTATTCAAATCCTACTCTAAACCCTAGATTATCTGAATTTTTACGCTCAAATATTAAATTACCCTCTACCTTATCCTATCCTATCTTACACTATTCAACCTACCCTATATACCCTAACATTACACCTTATCCTAACCTATGTTACCATATCTTACCCTCAATCCAAACCTACATAATGTTACCTTACCATACACTTTTCTATCCCACCCCATATGACACTACACTACCTTCTACCTACCCTGCCTTACTTATCCTACATTGCCCTGAATTACCCTCTACCTTACCTTCTCTTATTCTACCATATCCTATGATATCCTATATTATCCTTAATCTTACCATATATTACATTATGTTACCTTACCAAACCCTATTGTACCCTACCCTATGTTACACTACATTACCCTTTTATCCTATTTTACCCTACCTTATGTTATCTTACATTACCTTTAACCCTACCTTATGTTACATAATATTATCATAAACTACATAAACACTATTTAATTTTCCCCTAAACCCAAAACTACATAAACCTTAAATTCTTAAATACTAATCTATCTTAACACTATTCAACCTACTTTAAGGCCTAAACTATTAAACCCATAAACCTTACATTGCTTTCTACCTCACCCCATTTTTATCACCATATGTTGCTTTCTACTACATTATGTTACCTTACTCACTATCGAAAACTGTAAAACCTTAAACCTTTAAGTCCCAAACTATCTAAACCCTATTCAATCTTAATTTAAAGCTTAAACTATCAAAACCCATACCTTACCTTATTACTACTCTATGTTACCCTAAATTACTCTATACCCTATATTACATTATATTATTCTATTCCTTACCTTATTTTATATTACCATATGCTAAACTCTACCCTCAACATTATCCTACCATATTCTATATTATCATATACTACTCTTTACTATATTATGTTACCTTACCCTATGCTATTCAACTATACCTTACATCTTAAATCATTAAACCATAAACAATCTAAAAACTATTCAATTCAACCCTAAACTCTCCTCTACCTTATTCTATCTTATATTATACAATACCATCTATCACACTATATTACCTTACCTTACTCTTCCCTATTACTACCCCATGCTACCCAAAATTACCTTTTACCATATGTTACCCTACATTACTTTATAACATACCCTATCCTATGTTATCATATGCTACCTTCTACTATACTATTACCTTACCATATTCTATTTAATTCTACCTAAAATCCTAAACTATCTAAACCTTAAAGTCTTAAATTATAAACTACCTAAACACTATTTAATCTAAACTCTAAACAAGACATTGCCTAACCTTATCTTATGTTACCAAATGCTATCCTTTACTACACTATTTTACCCTACCCTATCCTATGTCGCTATATACTACCCTCTACTACACTATGTTACCTTATTTTATCTTATTCAATCATATCTTAAACCGTAAACTCTAAAACTACAAACTGTCTAAACATTATTCAATTTAAACTCTAAACAACACTGTACCTTACATTATCTTATGTTATCAAACACTACCCTTTACAACACCATATCACCTTACCTTACTCAATTTCAATCTTATGTTACCTTATATTACCTTTTACCATACCCTATTTTACCCAATATTATCCTCTACCCTAACCTTATGCTATGTTACTTTACTTTATTCTTTACTATACTATACTATCTTATCTTATCTTATTTTACTCTACATTAGCTTTTATCCTACCCCATATTACATTATTTCTAAACCCGACGCTATAGTGCCATACATACACTATTTAATCTAATAAACCCACCTATGTTAACCCGTTTATCTTACCTTATTCTGAACCTAATGCTATAATACCCTACACTATTTAATCTTATTCTAACCCCTAAATTACATAAACCCTTAAACCCTAAACTACCTTTTACCCCATCTTATCCTATGTTACCATACACTACCCTCTACTAAACTATATTACCCTCCCTACCTTATGTTACCCTATGTTAGCCACATTATGCTACCATATCTCATTCTACCTTATTTATCCTAACTTATGTTCACTTTTCACTACCCTAAATCCTATATTATGATCCCTTACACTATCCCCAATCCCTACACTATATTATGCTATATTATCCTATCCCTAAACCCTACCTTTTAAATTCTAAACCTTCTACCTTATTCAATCCTATGTTACTAAGCATTACTCTCTACTATATTATATTAACTTACCTTGTCCAATTCTTATCCTAATTTACCCTACATTACCCTTTATTTTACCCTATATTACTTTACATTACCCTAAAGCTGATATTACCCAATACTACCCATTACCATAACCCTATCCTATGTTACCAGACATTATCTTCTACCACATTATATTACCTTACGTTACCTCACATTGCTTTATATTTTAACCTATGTTACATTATTTCTAAACCCTACATTGTAGTATCCTACATACACTATTCAATTCTACCCTAAATTACGTAAATCCTTCTACCCTACCTTATCCTATATTACCTTACCCTTATCTATCCTGTTACCATACATTACCTTTTATTATACTATATTATCTTACCTACCCTATGTTAGGCTACATTATCCATATTATGCTACATATCTCATTCTACCTCATCTATCCTAACTTATACTCACCCTAAACTATGCAATAATACCCTATACTACCCTCTATCCCTTACCCTAAGTTACCCTATACTATCCTATCCATAAACCCTACCTTCTAAATCCTATGCATTATTCTAAATCTTACACCCTAATATTCTATACTACTACCTTATCCTATTTTATGTTACCCTACATAACTCTATATTTTACTTTATGTTATCCTATATTACCCTAACTTTATTCTCCACCTTACATTACCCAATATATCCCGACCCTATTTTATCCTATACTACCTTACCCCTAAAGCCTTACCTTCTAAATTTTACACTACGGTACTTTATACTACTACCCTACTCTATTATATGTTATCTTACATTACCTTACATCCTACCTTATATTATCTTATACCACCCTTACCTTATTCTCCACCTTTCCTTAAGCCTCACCTTTCAAAATGCCACCTTCTATCTTATTTAATCGTACCCTATACTATGATGTCTTACACAACCTTTTATGCCCTACCATATGTCACTCAATACTACCTTACCCTTAAACTTTACATTTTAAATCCTATATACTATTTTAAATTCTATGATACGATACCCTATACTACTACCCTACTTTATTCTATGTTATCTAACATTACCCTACATCCTACCTTATATTACCCTACATTCTCCTTGATGTCATATTCTATCCTATTCTACCCTACCCTATATTATGATACCCTACACTACCTTTTACACCTTACACTACATCACTCTATACTACCCCAACCTTAAACCTTATATTTTGAATCCTATACAAAATTCTAAATCTAATGCTATGATACCCAATACAACTACACCCTATTTTATGTTATCCTACGTTAACTTACATATCATCCTATATTATCCTATACCCTTTTTACCTGATTCTTCACCTTATTCCTGAGCCTTACCTTTTAAAATCTTGCCTTTTATCCCATCCAACTATACCCTATTTCACTTTTTCTATCCTATCCAATGTTTACCCTACATTACTTTCTATATCCTACCTTATATCATCCTATACTACCCTATCTAATCCTACACTATTAGGTACTACCCATAAACCTTATCCACCCTTTCTATCATATCCTACCTGACATCCTCCTTAAGCCTTACCTTTCAAAATGCCACCTTCTATCCTATTCTACCCTACCCTATATTATGATATCCTAAACAACCCTCTATGCCTTACACTATGTCACTTTATACTATCCCACCCCCAAACCTTACATTTTAAATCATATACACAATTCTAAATTCAACGTGACGATTCCTTATACTACCACCTTACCTTATTCTATATTATCTAATATTACCCTCTGTCCAATCCCAAATTACCCCATACCTCCTTTACCCGATTCATCACCTTATTCTTAAGCCTTACCTTTTAAAATCCTATCTTTTATCCTATTTTATTGTACCTCATTCCACCATTTCTATTCTACCCTATGTTTACCTACACCACCATAAACCCTACACTATACACCCTATGTTTACCCTACATAACTTTCTATACCCTACCTTATTGCATCCAACACTACACTATTCAGCACTACCCCTAAACCCTATCCAACCTTTCTATCCTATCCTACCCTACCCTACATTACCCTATATACCCTACCCTTGAACCCTATATTTTAAATCCTATACACTATTATCAATCCTATGTTACGATATCCTATACTACTATCTTATCCTATTCTCTATTACTCTACATCCTATCCTAAGTTATCCTATACCTCCCTTCCTTATTCCTTACCTTATTCATGGAGCTTTACCTTTTAAAATCTTATCTTCTATCCTATTTTACCCTACCCTATTCCACATTTTCTATCTTACCCTATGTTTACTCTACACTACCATAAACCCAACCCTATGCTATAGTACTCTATACTACCCTCTATCTCCTTACCCCTATGTTACCCTATACTACCCATACCTTATTCTTCATCCCTTCTCTTTAAGGCATATCCCCCTTTCCATCCTATCCAACCATACATTCCATTTTATGACTTACCCCTAAACCTAACATTTTAAATCCTACACATTATTCTAAATCCTATGCTATGATACCCTATATTACTATTCTATCCTATTATGTGTTATCCTGCATCCTATCTTATGTTACCCTATACCTCCTTTATCTTATTCCCTACCTTATTCTTGGAGTAATACCTTTTCAAATCCTACATTTTATCCTATTCTCCCCTATGCTATTCCACCCTTTCTATCCTACTCTATGTTTACCCTACACTATCCTAATCCCTAACCCATGCTATAGTACCCTATACTGCCCTTTATCTCCCTACCCAATGTTATCCTATACTACACATATCTTATGCTCTAAGGGTAAGGTAAAAAAAGGGATAAAATAGCAAGTAAGGTGACTATATCGATAAAGTAGGGTAGCAAGTTAGGTAAAGAAAGAGGTAGAAAGGGTGGATGGAGAGTTAAGATAGGATAGCAATTAGAGTATGGAATGGGAAAAAAAAGTAAGGTAAAGCAACATGTAAGGTTAAAAGCAAAGGTAGTAAGTGGGGAAAAGAATAGGTAGGGTAAGTGTAAGGTAAAGTAGAAAAAAGGGTAAGGTAGTAAGTGAGTATAGTAAGGTAGAGAAGGGTTAGATAGCGATTTAAGGTAGGGTATGGAGTAGGGTAAAGAATGGTTAGGGTAGAGAGAAAAGTAGGAATAAAGTAGGGTAGAAAGTAAGATAAAGTAGTAAGTAAGCATACTGATAAGGTAGGGTATAAGGCTAGGTGGAAAATAAGGTAAAATAGGATAGGGTTGGGTGGTGAGTTAAGGTAGGGTGAGATAGAGAGTGGGTAAGGCAAGGTAAGGTAACAATTAAGGTTTGAAGCAAGTAGGGTAGCAAGTGACAAAAAAATAAGTAGAGTAGGGTAGAAAAAGAGGCAAGTAACCTATACCAATAGGATAGGATAGCAAATGGGTATAAAGTGAGGTAGAAAAGGGTTGGATAATGAGTTAGGGTAGGTTATGGAGTAAGACAAAGAATAGGTGGGGTAGGTATTAAGGTAAGAATAAAGTAGGGCAAAAAGTGAGATAAAGTAGCAAGTAGGATACCTATACCAATAAGGTAAGATAGCAAGTCAGATAAAGAATAAGATAGAATAAGGTAGGGTTTAGGTAGTGAGTTAAGGTAAGGTGGCAATTAAGGTATAGAGTAGGGTAGAAAGTGGGTATAGGTACTATAGAATGGGAATTTCAATAATGTGTAGGATTTAAAATGTAAGATTTAAGGGTAAGGCATAGAAGGTAATAATAAGTAGAATAAGATAGTAAGTTAGGGTAAAGTGGTAATTAAGGTATAGAGTGGGGTAAAAAGTGGGTATAGGTATTATAACATGGGAGTTTGAATAGTGTGTAGGATTTAAAATGTAAAATTTAGGGGTAAGGCTTAAAGGGTAATGTTAGGTAGGATAAGATAGTAAGGGTGGATAGGGCTTAAAGAGGGTAATGTTAGGTAAGATAGGATAGTAAGTTAGGGTAAAGTGGCAAGTAAGGTATAAAGTGGGGTAAAAAGTGGGTATAAGTATTATAACATGGGAATTTGAATAGTGTGTAGGCTTTAAAATGTAAGATTTAGGGGTAAGACATAGAGGGTAATGTTAGGTAGGATAAGATAGTAAGGGTGGATAAGGCTTAAAAAGGGGTGAAAAATAAGGTGTAAGTAATATAAGATAACATAAGGTAGGGAGATTAGGGGTCGTATTATGTACTATAGCATTAGGTAGGGTTTAAGATAATGTAGAGAAAACATAAAGTAGGATAGAAAGGGTGGAATGGGGTTGCTTAAGATAGGGTAGAAGGTAGGATTTTGTAACGTAAAACTCTAAGAATAAGGTTGGGAGTAAGGGAAAAGAGATATAGGGTAACATAAGATAGGACGTAAAGTATCATAAAATAGGGTAGGGTAGTAGTATAGGGTGTTATAGCATATGGTTTAAAATAGTATGCATGATTTTAAATGTAAGGTTTAGGGATAAGGCATAGAGGGCAATATAGGGTCCTATAGCATGGGTTAGGGCTTAGGATAGTATAGGGCAAACATAGGGTAGGATAGAAAGGATGGAACGGTGTAGGGTAGGATTGGATAAAAGGCAAGATTTGGAAAGGTATGGCTTTATGAATAAAGTGGTAAGTAGGGTAAGGAAGGTATAGGATAACATAAGATAGGATGTGGGATAAAATATAATAAGGTAGGATAGTGGTGTAGGGTATTATAGCATAAGATTTAGAATAATTTAGAATAATGTGTAGGATTTAAAATGTAAGGTTTAGGGGTAAGGCATAGAAGGGAATGCAAGGTAGGATCGCATAGAAAGAGGGATATGCCTTAAGGAGAAGGGTGGAGAATAAGGTATGGATAGTATAAAGTAATATAAGGTAGGGAGATAAAGGGTAGTATAGGGTATTATGGCATAGAGTTAGGTTTATGGTAGTGTAGGATAAATATAGGGTAGGAAAGAACAGGTAGAATGGGATAGAAAGTAGGATTTTGAAAGGTAAAGCTCCAAGAATATGGTGGGGAGAAAGGATGAAAAGTATAGGATAACATAAAATAGGATGTAGGATAACATAGAATTGGATGGATAGTAGTATCAAGTATTATAGCTTATGATTTAAAATAATGTGTAGGATTTGAAATATAAGATTTAAGGGTAGGGCATAGAAAGTAATGAAAGGTGGGATAAGGTTGATAAGATATAAGATAACATAGGGTAAGGAGATAAAGTGCAATATAAGGTACTATAGCAAAAGGTTAGGTTTAGGGTCA
The DNA here is from genome assembly GCA_020226215.1 of Sindora glabra. Lineage (NCBI taxonomy): Eukaryota > Viridiplantae > Streptophyta > Magnoliopsida > Fabales > Fabaceae > Sindora > Sindora glabra. Next base: position 32,777,297 of record CM035229.1, read on the forward strand.
TATAGTGTAAAATAGGGTAGGATAGAAATGGTGGAATAGGTAGGACAAGAATAAAGTGGGAATAAGGGAAGGGAGGTATAAAGTAATATAAGATAGGACATAGGGTAACACAATGGTCATAGTGGGTTAAAATAATGTATAAGATTTAAAATGTAAGGTTTAGGATTTGGTCATAGTGGGTAACATAGGGTAAGATATAATAAAATGGATGGATATGGCTTAAAAAAGGGGTGGAGAATAAGGTATGGGTAATATGGGGTAATATAGAGTAGGGAGATAGAGGGCAATATTGGTACTATGACATAGGTAGGGTTTAGGGTAATGCTAGACAAACATAGGGTCGAATAAAAATGGTGGAATGGGGTAGGGTAAGGTAGGATAGGATAAAATAGAAGGAAGGATTTTGGAAGGTAAGGCTTTAGGAATAAGGTGAGGAATAAGGTAAAAGAGGTATAAGGTTGGTAACAAAAGTTAGGATATAGGGTAACATAGAATAAGATAGGTTAATAGTATAAGGTACTGTGGCATAGGCTTTAAAATAATGTGTAGGATTTAAAATATATTGTTTTACAATAAGGCATAGAGGTTAATATTGGTAGGATGGGATAGAAAAGGTGGATAAGGCTTAAAGAGGGGTGGAGAATAAGGTATGGATTGCATAGGGTGACATAGGGTTAGGATATAGAGAGTAGTATATGATGCTATAACATAGTTTAAAGTTTAGGATAGTGTAGGGTAAAAGAGGATAGGATAGGAAGAGTGTAATAAGTAAGGTAGGATAGGATAAAAGGTAGGATTTTGAAAGATAAAGCTCTAAGAATAAAGTAGGAAGTAAGAGATAGGGTGTCTAAGGTAACATATGATAAGACATAAGGTAACATGGAATAAGTTAGGATAGTAGTATAGGGTACCATAACATAGAATTTAGAATAGTGTGTAGGATTTAAAATGCAGGGTTTAAAGATTGGCCATAAAGGGTAATATAGGGTAAGATATGATAAAAAAAAGGTTGATAGAGCTTAAAGAGAGGGGGTGAAGAATAAGGCATGGGTTGTATAGGGTAATATATGGCTACGAGATAAAGGGTAGTTTAGGATACTATAGCATAGAATAGGGTTTAAAGTGGTGTGAGGTAAACATAGGGCAGGACATAAAAGATGGAATAAGGTAGGGTAGTGTTAGATAGAAAGTAGGATTTAGAAATGTAATGCTCCAAGAATAAGGTGAGGAATATGGTAAGGGAGGTATATAGTAACATAGGATTGGATGTAAGGTAACATAGTATAAGGTTAAATATTAGTATAAGGCATTATAGCATCAAATTTAGAATAGTGTGTAGAATTTAAGATGTAGAGTTTAAGGGTAGGGCATAGAGGGTAATATAGGGAAGGATTAGATAGAAAGGGTGGATATGGCTTAATAACAAAGTGGAGAATAAGGTATAGGTAATATAGGATAACATAGGTAGGGAGATAAAGGGCAATATAGAGTACTATAGCATCGAGTAGGGTTTAGGGTAGTATAGGATAAATATAGGATAGAATAAAAAAGGTGTAATAAAGTGAGGTAAGGTAGGATAAAAGTTCAGATTTTGTAAGGGAATGCTCCAAGAATAAGGTGGGGAGTAATGAAATGGTAGTATAGGGTAACAAAGGATAGAATGTAGAGTAATATAAAATAGGGTATGATAGTTGTATAAGCTACTATAGCATAGGATCTAAAGTAGTGTGAAGGATTTAAAATATAGGGTTTATGGGTAGAATGTAGAGTAACATAGTATAGGGTAACAGAGGATAGAATGTAGGGTAATATAGAATAGGGTATGATAGTTGTATAGGGTACTATAACATGGGATCTAAAGTAGTGTGAAGGATTTAAAATGTTGGATTTATGGGTAGGGCACAAAAGGTTATGTTGGGTAAGATCGATTAGAAAAGGTGGACTGGGCTTAAAGGGGATGAGAAGAAGATATGGTAGTATAGCACCAAAGGTTGTTGTGTAAAGGCGGTATAGGGTAGCATAGGATAGGATATAGGGTAATATAGAATAGGGGATGATAGTTGTATAAGGTATTATAATATTGGATTTAGAATAGTGAGTAGGATATAAAATGTAGGGCTTCAGGGTAGGGTATAGAGGATAATGTTAGGTAAGATCAGATAGAAAGGGTGTATATAGCTTAAATGACGGTGGAAAATAAAGTACCTAGTACAAGGTAACATAAGGTAGGGAGATAGAAGGCCATATAGGCTACAATAGTATAAAGTAGGGTTTAGAATAATGTATGATAAACATACAGTAGGATTAAAAGGGTGGAACAAGGCAGGATAAGGGAGAAGGTAGGATTTTAGAAAGTAAAGTTTTAGGAATAAGGTGAAAAATATGTTAACATAAGATAAGAGATAGGGTAACATAGAATAAGGTAGGACAGTAGTATAGGGTACCATGGCATACGATTTAAAATAGTGTGTAGTAGTTAAAATATAAAGTTTAGGGGTAAGGTATAAAGGGTAATGTTGGGTCGGATAGGATAGGATAGAAAGCATGGATAGGGCTTAAAGATGGGGAATAAGGGAAATGAGGCATAAGGTAATATAGCATAAGATGTAGGGTAACATATAATAAGGTAGGACAATAGTATAGGGTCCTATGGCATAGGCTTTAGAATAGTGTGTATGATTTAAAATATAGGGTTTAGGAGTAGGGCATAGAAGGTAATGAAGGGTAGGATAGGATAAAATGTGTGGATATAGCTTAAAAAAGGGGATAAGGTGTGATAGTTGTATAGAGTATTATAGCATAGGATTTAAAATGTAAGGTTTAGAGGTAGGGCATAGAGGGTAATATTGGGTAGGATAGGGCAAATAAGGCCTGAAGAGGGGTGGAAAATATGGTATGGATAATATAGGGCAACATATAGTAGGGATATAGAGGGTTATATAGGGTATTATTGCGTAGGGTAGAGTTTCAGGCAGCATAAGGTAAACATAAGGTAGGTTGAAATGGGTGGAATGGGATAAGGTATGGTAGAATAGGATAAAAGGTAGGATTTTGAAAGATGAAGCTCCAGTAATAAAGTGGGGAGTAATGTAAGGGAGGTATAAGATAGCATAAGATAGGATGCAGAGTAATATAGAATAGGGTAGGATAATCGTATAAGGTATTATGGCATTGGATTTAGAAAGGGTGGCTAAGGCTTAAAAAAGGGTGGAAAATAAGGAATGAGTAGTATAGGGTAATATAGGGTAGGGATATAGAGGGGCATATAGGGTGCTATAGCATAGGGTCAGGTTTAGAGTATAGGATAAACATAAGGTAGGATAGAAGGGATGGAATAGGGTGAGGTAGAGTAAGATAGAAGGTTGGATTTTGAAAAGTAAAACTCCAGAAATAAGTTGGGGAGTCATGTAAAGGAGGTGTAAAGCTACATAGGATAGGATGTCAGGTAACATAGAATGGAGTATAATTATTGTATTGGGTGCTATAACATAGGAATTAGAATAATGTGTAGGATTTATAATGTAGGGTTTAAAGGCAGGGCATAGAGGGTAATGTCAGGTAAGATAGGATATAAAGGTTGGATAGGGGTCTAAAAAGGGTGGAGAATAAGGTATGGATAGGAAAACATAAGGTAGGGGGATTGAGAGTCATATAGGTACTTTAGTATTGGGTAGGGTTTAGGATAGAGTAGGGTAAACATATGGTAGGATAAAAAGGTTGAAATAAGGTAGGTTAGGATAGGCTAGAGGGTAGGATTTTATAAGGTAAAACTTTATAAAAGGATAAGGGAAAAGAGGTATAGGGTAAGACAGTAGTATAAGGTACCATAGCATAGGATTTATAATAGTGTGTAGGATTTATAATGTTAGCTTTAGGGATAAGGCATATAGGATAATGTAAGGTAGGATATAATATAAAAGGTGGATAGAGTTTAAAGAGGGGGATAGGGTACAGTAGTATATAGGGTGTCATAGCATAGGATTTAAAATAGTGTATAGGATTTAAAATATAGGGTTTACGGGAAAGGCATAAAGGGTAATGTTAGGTATGATAAGATAGAAAGGGTGGATATAGCTTATAAGGGATAGAGAATAAGGTATGAGTGGTACAAGATAACATAGGGTAAGGATATAGATGGCCATAAGGGTTTTAGGTAGTGTAAGGTAAACATAGGATAGGATAGAATAGAATCAGTGGAATAGGATAAGGTAGAAGATAGGATTTTGGAAGTTAAAACTCCAAGAATAAAGTGGGGGAAAAAGGTAGGATAGGATGTAAGGTAAGGTAACATAGAATCGGGGTGTAGGGCAAAAAGTAATATGCCTAAACCTATAGGGTAAGATAGTTAGTGGGAATAGAATGTAATAAAGAGTGGGGTCTGTTTACCTACAAGGAAGTGAGTAGTGTTTGGATTGAGTTAAAAAGTAAGGTAGAGTAAGGTATGGAATAAGGTGGGGTAAAACTTGGGTAGGGTAGCAAGGATACTTATACTTATAAGGTAGCAAATAAGGTACCTTTACTTGTAAAGTAGAATAGTAAGTAGAGTAGTAGTAAGGTACCTATACACATAGGGTTTAGGGTAGCAAATAAGATACCTTTACCTATAAAGTAGGATAATAAGTAGAGTAGCAGTAAGGTACCTATACACATAGGGCAGCAATAAGGTACCTATACTCATAGGGTTGATAGTAAGTGGATAGCAATATGGTACTTATACCTATTGGGCAGCAAATAGGAAACTTATAGGGTACCTATACCTATTATACAATAAGTAAGGTACATATACTTATAGGATAACAAGATATCTTTACCCATAAGGTAGGGTAGGAATTGGGTGTAAAGCGTGCTAAGATAGATAAAGTAATAAGGTATGGATTAAGTTAGAATGTGAAGTAGAGAAGTGCGGGGTAGAAGAGCAAGTAAGGTACCCAAAGGGTAGCAAGCAGGGTAGCGTTACCTAATAGGTAGGGTATAAATGTGTAGCTAGTAGGGTACCAATACCTATGGGATAGGGTAGTAAGTGGGAAGTAAATAAGGTTCCTATACCCATAAGGTGGCAAGTAGGGTAACATTACCTAATGGGGTAAGGTAACATTACCCAATGAATAACAAGGTATCAATACCTATGGGGTAGCAAGTAGGGTACCAATACCTATGGGATAGGGTAGTAAGTGGGAAGTAAATAAGGTTCCTATACCCATAAAGTGGCAAGTAGGGTAACATTACCTTACCCCGTAAGGTAATGTTACCCAATGAGTAACAAGTAAGGTATCAATACCTATGGGGTAGCAAGTAAGGTAACGTTACCTTATACCCATAAGGTAACAAGTGGGGTAAAAAAAGAATGGAATAGAAAGTGAGATAAGGTAAAAAGTAGGATACCTATACTCATCCATTGTGCCACACCACCCAAGGTTTAGAAACCCCTAGGGTATTTTAGAATTTTCCATTTATAGAACAAGGTAACAAATGCAAAGTGAAATAAAGAAGGGTAAGTAACCTTACCTAAAAGGTAGGGTAGGATAGCAGTAAGGTACCTATACTCAAAAGGTAAGGTAACATATGGGGTAAAAAAGATAGGATGAGACATAAGGTAAAGTAAATAGTGGGGTGCTTACAATTATAGAGTAGGGTATAGGTGCCTATTACGTATAGGCACCTATACCCATAGCATAGGGTATAAGTACCTATACCTATAGAGTAAGTTAAAAAGTAAGGTACCTATACCCAAAGGATTAGGTAGGGTAGTAAGTAGGGTACTTATACCCAAATGGTAAGGTAGAAAGCAAGGTACCTATAACTTACTTTGTGGCTATAGGTATTTATACCCAAAGGGTAGCAAACGAGGTAAAAAAAGATAGGGGTAAGGAGTAAAGTAAGGTAGAAAATAATGTATCTATACCCATAAAGTAGGTTAACAAATAGGTATAGAGTGAAATAGAAAAGGGTAAAGTAGTAAGTGATAGTAAGGTAGTTAATAAGGTTGTAAGGAAGTGTGTGGGTTGGATAAAGGGACAGATGCCTATACTCAAAGTATAAAGGGTATAGGTACCTATACCTATACATATAAAGTAAGGTAAGGTAGAAAGTGAGGTACCTTTACCCAAAGGATAGCAAATGGGGTAAAAAAAATGGGATAGAAATAAAGTAGGATATTTATACCTATAGAGTGAGATAAAGTAGGGTATTTATACCTAAACCCTAAACCCTAAACCCTAAATAGATATAGAGTGAGATAGAAAAGGGTAAGGTACCTATACCCAATGGATAGGATAATAAGTGGGGTAAAAAAGGAGGATGCAAAAAATTGGGTAGGATAGGGTAGGGTTGAAAAGTAAGATACCTATACCCATAAAGTAGGGTCGCAAATGTAGCCTTTCCTAAAGAGTAGCAAATGGAGTAGGGTAGGATAACAAGTGGGATACTTGTACCTAATAGGATACCTATACCCAAGAAGTAGGGTAGGGTAGGATAGGGCAGGATAGGATAGGAAAACAAGTGGGATACCTATACCTAAGGGATAATGTAGCAAGTGGGGTAAAAAAGGATGGGATAAGGAGTAATGTAGAGTAGGAAATGGGTTATATATTTCGATAAAGTCAAGTGCCTATACCCATAGATACTTGTATACCTATAAAGTATAAGGGATATAGGTACCTATACCCTATACCCTACACCTATACCTAAACCCATAACCTATACCCATAAAGTAATGTAAGGTAAAAAATGAGGCATGTTTACCCAAGGATAGCAAATAAGGTAGAAAAGGATGGGGTAAGGAATAAAGTAATATAAAAAGTAAGGTATTTATACTCATAGAGTAGGATAGTAAATAAGTATAAAGTGAGATAGAAAAGGGTGATATAAGGTAGGGTAGGTAGGATAAGATAGCTAATAGGGTACCTATACCCAAGGGGTAAGAAAGCAAGTGGGGTAAAAAAAGATGAGGTAAAAAATAGGGTGAGGTACGATTGAAAGTGAGGCACCTATACCTATAAAGTAAGGTAGCAAATGTAACTTTATCTAAAGGGTAGCAAGTAAGGTACCTATACCTAAGGGACAAGGTAGCAAGTAGGGTAAAAAAAGATGGGGTAAGGAGTAATGTAAAGCAGGAAATGGGGTACCTATTCTGATAAAGTAAGGTATAAGTGCCTATACCCATAGGTACTTATATAGGACCTATACCTATAGGTACCTAAACCCTAAATGCTATAGGTATAGGTATAGGTGCCTATACTTTTGGAGCTTAGAGTTTAAGGTTTAAGATTTAAATATCTATAGGTATATGTACCTAAACTCTAAATTATAAACTGTAAACCCTATTCCTATAGGCACCTATAAATAGGGTAAGGTTGAAAGTGAGGTACCTATAACCATAGATAGGATAGCAAATGTAACCTTACCTAAAGGATAGCAAGTATAGTAGGGTAAGGTAAGGTTGCAAGTGAGATATCTATATCCAAGGAGTAGGTGGCAAGTGAGGTTAGAAAGGATAGGATAAGGAGTAATGTAAAGTAGGAAATGAGGTGCCTATTCCGATAAAGTAAGGTATAGGTTCCTATACCCATAGGTACTTGTATAGGTACCTATACCTATACCCATAAAGTAAGGTAAGGTAGGGCAAGGTAGAAAGTGAGGTACCTATACTCAAGGGATTGCAAGTAGGGTTCCACCCTTTCTATCCTATCCTATATTTAACCTACACTATTATAAACCTTAAACTATGCTATAGTACCCTATACTACCCTCTAGGGTAAGATAGAAAGTGAGGTACCTATGCCCAAAGGATTGCAAGTGGGGTTTCACCCTTTCTATCCTATCCTATATTTAACCTACACTATTATAAACCTTGAAGCACCCTATACTACCCTCTATTTCCCAACCATATGCTACCTATACCTTATTCTTCACCCCTCTCTTTAAGTCCTATCCACCCTTTATATCCCATTCTACTATACATTACCCTCTATGCCCTACCCCTAAACTCTACATTTTAAATCCTACACAATATTTTAAATTATATGCCACAATACCTTATTATAATATCCTACCCTATTATATGTTACCCTACATCTATCCTATATTATCCTATACCTCCCTTGCCCTATTCCCCACCTTATTCCTAGAGCTTTACCTTCTAAAATCCTAGCTTCTATCCTATCCTACCTTACTCACTCCACCATTTCTATCCTCCTTATGTTTACCCTATATTATCCTAAACCTTACTCTATGCTATAGTGTTTAGGGTTTAGGGTTTAGGGTAATATAGGATAAACATAATATAGGACTTAAGGTTTAGGATTTAAAGTTTAAGATAATATAGGGTAAACATAAACCTTAAATCCTATAGTACCCTATACTATCCTTTATCTCCCTACCCTATCTTATCTCATATTACCAAGACCTTATTCTCCACCACTATCTTGAAGCTTTATCCACCCATTCTATCTTATCTTACCCTACATTACCCTCTATACCATACCCCTAAACCATACAATTTAAATCCTACGCACTATTCTAAATCTTATGCTACAGTACCCTATACCACTATCCTACCCTATATTACCCTACACTCCCTTGAACCCTACCCTATGCTATAATACCCTAAACCACCCTTTATTTCCTTGCTTTATGTTACCCTAGACTACCTATACCTTATTCTCCGCCCCTTCTTTAAGCCCAATCTGCATTTTCTATCCTATCTTACCTTAACTTTATGCCTTACTTCTAAACCCTACACTTTAAACCTTACATACTAAATCCTATTCTATGATACCTTATACTACTATCCTACCCTATTCTATGTTACCTTATGTCCTATCCTATGCTACCTTATACCTCTTTTCCCTTATTCCCTACCTTAATCCTAGAGCTTTACTTTCCAAAATCCTACCTTCTATCCTATCCCACCTTACCCTATTCCACCCTGCACTATCCTAAACCCTACTTTATACTATAATACCCTATACTATACCCTAAACCACCCTTTATTTCCTTGCTTTATGTTACCTTATACTACCTATACCTTATTCTCTGCCCTTTCTTTAAGCCCAATCCACCTTTTCTAATCTATCTTACCTTAACTTTATGCCTTACTTCTAAACCCTACACTTTAAATCTTACATACTAAATCCTATTCTATGATACCTTATACTACTATCCTATCCTATTCTATGTTACCTTACGTCCTATCATATGCTACCTTATACCTCATTTCCCTTATTCCCTACCTTAATCCTAGAGCTTTACCTTCCAAAATCCTACCTTCTATCCTATCCCACCTTACCCTATTCCACCCTTTCTATCCTCCCTATGTTTACCCTACACTATCCTAAACCCTACTTTATACTATAATACCCTATACCGCCCTCTATCTCTCTATCCTATGTTATCATATACTACTCATACCTTATTCTCCACCCCTTCTTTTAAGCCTTATCTGCTTTTCTATCTTATCCTACCCTGCATTACCGTCTATGCCTTACCCCTAAATCTTACAATTTAAATCCTACACATTATTCTAAATCCTATGCTATAGTACCCTATACCACTATTCTACCTTATATTTACCCTACACTACCTTGAACCCTATGCTATAGTATCCTATACTACCCTCTATCCCCTTATCCTATGTTACCCTAAACCCTAAATCTTACATACTAAATCCTATTCTACGATACCTTATGCTACTATCCTATCCTATTCTATGTTACCTTACGTCCTATCCTATGCTACCTTATACCTCCTTTCCCTTATTCCCTACCTTAATCCTAGAGCTTTACCTTCCAAAATCCTACCTTCTATCCTATCCCACCTTACCCTATTCCACCCTTTCTATCCTCCCTATGTTTACCCTACACTATCCTAAACCCTACTTTATACTATAATACCCTATACCGCCCTCTATCTCTCTATCCTATGTTATCATATACTACTCATACCTTATTCTCCACCCCTTCTTTTAAGCCTTACCTGCTTTTCTATCTTATCCTACCCTGCATTACCGTCTATGCCTTACCCCTAAACCTTACAATTTAAATCCTACACATTATTCTAAATCCTATGCTACAGTACCCTATACCACTATTCTACCTTATATTTAACCTACACTACCTTGAACCCTATGCTATAGTATCCTATACTACCCTCTATCCCCTTATCCTATGTTACCCTATACTACCCATACCTTATTTTCCACCCCCTCTTTAAGCCTTATCCACTTTTTTATCCTATCCTACCTTACATTACCCTCTATCCCCTTATCCTATGTTACCTTATACTACCCATACCTTATTTTCCATCCCCTCTTTAAGCTTTATCCACTTTTTTATCCTATCCTACCTTACATTACCCTCTATGCCCTATCCCTAAACCCTACACTTTAAATCCTACATACTATTCTAAATCCTATACTACGGTACCCTATACTACTATCCTACTATATTCTATGCTACCCTACATCCTATCTTATGCCCCTCTACCTCCTTTCCCCTAAACCCTACTATATTTACCCTACACTACCTTGAACCCTACCCTATGCTATATAATATCCTATACTACCCTTTATATCCTTACCCTATGTTACCCTATACTACCTATACCTTATTCTCCACCCCCTATTTAAGCCTTATTCGCTTTTTTATCCTATCCTACCTTACATTACCCTTTAATACCCTACCCTTAAACCCTACACTTTAAATGCTACATACTATTATAAATCTTATGCTACAGTACCCTATACTACTATCCTATTATATTCTATGTTACCCTACATCCTATCTTATGCCCTTATACCTCCCTTCCCTTATTGCCCACCTTATTTTTGGAGCTTTACCTTTCAAAATCCTACTTTTATCCTGTCCTACCCTACCCTATATTTATCCTACACTACCTTAAACCCTACCCTATGTTATAGTACCCTATATTGCCCTCTATCTTCCTATCCTATGTTTCCCTATCCTACCTTACCCTACCCTACCCCATTCCACCCTTTCTATCCTATCCTATATTTACCCTACACTACCTTAAACCTTACCCTATGCTATAGTATCTTATATTGCCCTCTATCTTTCTATCCTATGTTACCCTATACTATCCATACCTTATTCTCCACCCCCTCTTTAAGTCTTACCTTTTAAAATCCTCTCCTATTCTACCTACCCTACCTATTTTACACACTACCTAACCTTATTCAACTGTTACATTTCATGAATTTATTGTAAAAATGAGCAAAAAATGAGTAAAATTAACTTAAATATTTTAAATTAACATTTCTTTATTATAATTACATAAATTCCCTTTCTTATAAGAATGTAGCTGTTAACAATCTCTTATATTTGAAATATGGCAATTTTTTATTATTAATTAGCATATCCATATATTTTAAGAAATTAAGTCCTTACCTTACCCATAACTAAATTTGGTGATTTAAACAATGTCTATAAGAGTTTAAAATGATTATATGAGATAATAAAAATCACACAATACTTGAAAACAATTGGCAAATATTAGAATAATTAGAAATATAACAAAATACATTATGTGATAATTAAGCACAACCAAATAGTACAAAATTACATAAATTCCTTTCTTATAAGAATGTAACTTAACAATCCCTTATATTTGAAATATGAAAATTTTTTAATTATTAATCAACATATCCATATATTTTAAGAAATTGAGTCCTTACCTTGCTCATAACTAAATTTGGTGATTTAAATAATGTCTGCAAGAGTTTAAAATGATTATATGAGATAATAAAAATCACACAATATTTGAAAATAATTGCAAATATTAGGATAATTAGAAAGATAACAAAATACATTAAGTGATAATTAAGCTGGTACAAAATTTACCTTTTCACCTACAAACCTTTGATGTTCATTGTTGTTAAGATACTTTTTATATCAATAAAGTTATTAACTCAATACCTATAAATTTAAAACAACTTCAATTGGTAATAGTTTTTAATACCAATAATATTAATTTATATAACCACAATTCTACAAGAAGCCTAAGTAAGCACTATGATCACCCAAGAAGTTACCATGCTATTTTATCAATAGAAATAAAGACATATAGCCTTATTTTCATAGTCATATATGATAATTCATCTTCAAAAAATAATAAGACTTCTAAAATAACTAATAAATTCACACTCTTCCCAAAACTAATGAATTGAAGTAGATAATTGAAAGTTAATAAATCTTGAATAGGATAACATAATTATATGATAGGTTTAATGTGAAAATGAAAAATAGATTTAGGCTGCAATACATAACTGGCCCTCAAATGGTTAACTGCTAAACAAACTAAAAATATATTTTATCTTCCTTTTTTTGCTTCAAACCATTAACTATAGAGTAGTATGCCAATTATTCAATATGCTCCAAAACTTAATACCTTCAATTTGAGGTAATAGAACAATTCCTACGCCAATTATTTCATAAAAATTGAATGCCATTACATAAGTTAAGAACGAACACTATATCATATTATTATGATGAGCAAGCTCTAATAGATAAGTATGAACATTCCTCAAGGAATACCATACTTCCTAAAAGCAAGAATATCATGAAAAATTACTGAGAAAATGTTCAAAAGTAGTAGTTAAAAGGACGAATTTTTCATAGTGAGACATCTAGTTCTTACCAAACATTACAAGTTATCCAATTTTATGATTTCAATGGAAATATCAACTACAATCAAGATATTGAATTAACAATCATGATAACAATAACTAAAATAAAAACATTAATCTCTAAAGTCAAAATTGGGCACCAACTTCAAAATAAAGGCTTCTAAACCAAAATATAAAGACATGAGTTATGACCTTCGCGTTTGAGGTAATAGAACAATTCCTACGCCAATTATTTCATAAAAATTGAATGCCATTACATAAGTTAAGAACGAACACTATATCATATTATTATGATGAGCAAGCTCTAATAGATAAGTATGAACATTCCTCAAGGAATACCATACTTCCTAAAAGCAAGAATATCATGAAAAATTACTGAGAAAATGTTCAAAAGTAGTAGTTAAAAGGACGAATTTTTCATAGTGAGACATCTAGTTCTTACCAAACATTACAAGTTATCCAATTTTATGATTTCAATGGAAATATCAACTACAATCAAGATATTGAATTAACAATCATGATAACAATAACTAAAATAAAAACACTAATCTCTAAAGTCAAAATTGGGCACCAACTTCAAAATAAAGGCTTCTAAACCAAAATATAAAGACATGAGTTATGACCTTCGCGTTTGATCCTTGGATATGAGCATAGATTTCTTGTGGTTTCTTTTCCTGAGTTGTCTCTTGCAGTCTTCACTACACACTACAAGTGTTGAAGCTTTTAACAGTGATAAAATATGCTACCAAAGTTTTGAGTCACTGCTATATTCCTCATTTTGCAGCGACAAATTACTGCTGCAAGCCGCTGCATTAGAATGTGCCACAAAAAGCCTCTGTGACGAGCAAGGTAATCTCGGGCTATGTGTCTTCTCTTGTAGCAATGGATGTCGCTGCCAATTGCTAATGCTTCTGCACCGCTTGGCCTTCCCAAAGTAAAGGCAGCCTTCTCTGGCTTTGATATTTACATTTGCTAAAATACCACTTCTATTGTAATTCATAAATTTAACTCCTACAATTAATTTAAATCTTATTATGTAAAAAGAAAATATGTATTTAAAATCTCTTAATATTTACACGGCATTCAATGGTTCAAAATATCTTAGAACATACATGTCATATAAGTTCAAGGAAAGATGCACCTACAGTAATAATACGCTGAAGTTGATACTTGAAACCTACAATAGCCAGAAAATTTTGGTCAATAACAATTCCAATCATTTTATTCTCTAGCTTTCTAAACTAGAAAATTAGAAGAAAATCAAACTGAGAATTTATAAATATCTAAACAACTAGTAACATGTCTACCTCTTACAGCATGAACCTAATTTTTCTAATTGTGACAAAAGGAAAGAGCATCCAAGAAAGTCAGCCACTGCACCTTGTAACATTAGATTTATTCATAATACATCAAAATGATTATCTGCACAAAATTATATTTAATATATACCCATAATATCCCTATCAGAACAGTTGGAAATGAGACCGATGAAGCCGAATGGTGTAGTAGAACCAAAATTTGATTAATAAACATTCAAGCAGAGTGTTAGTGAAAATTTTCTAATACAAAAAACCCAGATATTTACAACAATAAACATCAATTGAATTGAACTTGCAACCAAAAGTCTATTTCTCACCAGGCAGGAAACTTACCGAGCAAATTTTATTATTAACTTGGTTGATGTGGTAATCTCACGATCCAAGGTGAATTAATAAGTAGACTGGGAAAATAAATCTGCATTGATAATGCATTTGCAGGCAAGTGATAAACAACGAATTTATACATAATGCAATACCAAGCAAATCAGCGCCTGTACAAAATATCATAATTCTTCTATTAGAATGATGAAATAAGGGACACCATTAAAGTAACAGATACTTGATTACCTGAGGTGGTTATCTACGTGAACATATCAAAGAGTTTCAGAAACAGAAGCCATTAGGAATGTCAGTAGCATCTTTTGCATCATCAACTACAAGATGTTAATATACAATCGGCAACTAGTATGCTGATCAAAGCATAGCCTGTTAATCAAAGTATGCTATCTAGCAAATTAAAATTATATTCAACTGATGGGAAAATCGCTTTCAGGTCAACAAATCAACCACATATATGCAGAGGATAGAAAATTTCAGGCAAGTTTAACTTCTAAAGCAAATGGGGAGCTGGTTCAGCAGTTCCTTGATACAGCATATAGTTCAATTCCAACAAAATTCTTTCTTGAAACATAGAAAAATTATGCAGTAGAGAGTTCCATCAAGCCTAAATCTCAATAACAAATAGCAATATCCCCGTGCCAAATTTACACAGGACTTATTTTCCAATATGAGTACCTTGTCCAAGCTCTTAACTAGTGAAGAAAAAGACGGGATGGCATCATCAATCTCCTTTACTAATAGCAAACCTTAACGGGCTGCAATTCTCACGCCTTGTAAAATTCTGCCTGCACAGATATTTTCACAAGTAACTTCATTTTTATTGCAGATAATAATCAATAGTGATAACTTATGATTTTTGCTGTTGTACTACTACTACCTACCAGGCTCCTTGTTGGAAGATGGTTGAGCAAGGATCACTATTTGTAGCTGAGTCCATATCAAAAGAAATAATTAGGTATCAGTTAAGTTTCATCATTTTCAGCATAAGGGATGAATAATGTAATAAGAAATGATTAAAGACATTCAATAATTGATTAAGTTAAAAAATTCCTACATAGCTTACATTGGAAACATCAATTATATGCAATTTATAATTGAAATAATGAATTTTAATTGAAGAGTTTCAAGTAATGATTCAGTAAGTTAGGCCATCTCAATAAATAATGGAGTTTCAAACAAAAAGAGGGATAATATTTATATTTCGTTAATCATGCAAAACATGAAAAATTTGGTAGGAGAACCCAAAATGGAGGTAAGATTGCGTAAATAACAACAAATTCAAACAAAATCCCTAATGATCATCATAAAAAATAGAATTTTAAATTTTAAAGAGCATTAACGACATGCAATTTATAATTGAAACATCAATTATATTTTAAGTTATAATTGAAACATAGCTTACATTGGAAACATCAATTATATGCAATTTATAATTGAAATAATGAATTTTAATTGAAGAGTTTCAAGTAATGATTCGGTAATTTAGGCCCTCTCAATAAATAATGGAGTTTCAAACAAAACGAGGGATAATATTTATATTTCGTTAATCATACAAAACATGAAAAATTTGGTAGGAGAAACCAAAATGGAGGTAAGATTGCATAAATAACAACAAATTCAAACAAAATCAAGGTTCTAATGATCATCATAAAAAATAGAATTTTAAATTTTAAAAAGCATTAACGACATGGATATATGCACAAAATACACATACCAACAGAATTACAAGGATATATTCTTTATAAAGGGAAAGAGGTAGAGAACCCACAAAAGTAGGAAGGGAAAAAAAAATACTCACTCTATTTCAAAGCTCACAAAATCAAAACAGCAAGAAAATACATAAAATTGTGCTAGCAAATTAAAGTTTGCCCCGAAAATCAGAGGCACAGGCAAGAATAATGCAAGCTGCTGTAAAAAAAATTAATATTGCTTCCCTAGCTTAGAAAAATAAAGTCAGAGCATGGTGGTGACCTGATGCAAAGAGAAGGTAGGAAATAGTGTTTAATCAGCCTTGCAAATTCGAATATCTTTTGATATCGCATTATTTTGACAAAAATCACTGCTTTTTTAGAAAAATAAAATGGACTTGATTATGAGCTTAATCATAATTAGAAATTGACATCGCATAAAAAAAATGAGATCACCAATTGGAGTTAGCTTTTCAAGTTCTGTTGAAAATCTTTAAAAAGAAATCAGAGACTAGGATCCATTAATTTTTTCATCCACTTTGATTGTGAATTTCTATGTCCTCTTTGCCCGTAAATCTGTGAAATGGAAGTTAGAGAGAAAATTTTTAGAGCAACGAAAAAAGAGAATGGAGATTAGAGTTACCTGCTTTTCAATTGTGGAATTGTGTAATACCGTTTTAGTTTCTATGCAACATGTTATCCATGCTGAACGAATGGATTTTTTTGAGGTTGCAAGTTTTGTTGTTGGCAAGTCAAGCATAAGGTTTACACTTCCTTATTGACCTATATGTCACGGCCCAAAGCTTGTCAATGGACAGCAACAATTTACCTACTACTAAATAATCACTGTAAATTTATCAATCTTTGGTAGTGACACTTCCAACTTTAAAGATTCGCCAGTGCTTCACCAACAGCAATGCACACAGACTGGTCTTTGATGTCCAGAAGACTAGATAGATATGACATTGAAAGACATCAACAACAAAAGGACCAACTCGTTATCTGTTGCCAAAGTGACGTATAGAACTAATAAGCAGAAAAACATGAGTCACTTCCAACGTGAAATCTTGCAAGAATTTAAAAATGAGAAACAACAACTAGATTGTTCTTACTTTTTCCAAACTTTAGAATTTAGCTTCAGGGCATCCATGGTAAATAGGAGGAAGCATCAAGCAGACACCACAACAGTTTTTAACAATGCAGAAGGTTTGCCTGCAACTACCTAAAAAATAAAACCGATGGAGTAAATCTACAAAAGAAAAATCAGCCACACCACTAAAGCAAGAAACTCTCCTCATCCTTTCATATTCAGAGTTGGAATCATCTCGTGCAGACCAAAATTATCATCACACACATATAAAAACTAATGCTCAATCTTATTAGCAAGGGTTCATCAGCAATTAAACTAACAATACTACTAGAACCACAGAAAACCTATCAAGAAGAATGAAACAAATGCCAACATCATAACCTAATTTAGGATGGATGAATCTCTCACCACATCTTCATGTCCATTGATCTCTCTATTTCCTCTTAATCAGTCCCCCAAACGAAAGTGAAAATAGCTAAGCATCCAGCAACTGTAAGCATCAATGACAATGATAAGAAAAACTCAGTTTCAAAATCTAAAACCCATAAGGAAAAATTGGACTCAAGACCTAACAATATCATTATAATCCCACTTACTAATGATATTTTTGAGGCAAATGACCTAGAGGTAAGAGATTTATCCAGAGGACAGATGGATTCTTGTAATATTGCTCATGCATTATCCCCGCGTCCAACAATTAAGGCCAACAAACCTACGCAATGATTCAAAATAAACATTTAATTCAAAGCAATTACTCAAAGTTAATGAGAAACACAAATAAGTTAATTAAAACCTTACCAATGCCATGAGATGCCAAAGCAATCTCCTCTGCAAATGCCATTTTGGATTCTTTTTTTTTTTTTTAATTGAACTAAGACACTGATGTAAGAAGGTAGCAAATTTGACAAAAAAGGACAGCAAATCTAGGTCATGATAATCATCACACTTATGTTTAGACAAGTAAATATAGCATCAGTACTAGATGTCAATAATCCATAAATATAACTTCCTAGTTAACAGGATAAGTTCCATATTAAAATGAAGACAAACACAGCTTGAAAGGGCAGAGACTCAAAATAGAATTTGCAATTACGATGCATATATCTGGAGTAATTAATCCATAAATGTGTTCCCCAAGTAGATTTCATCCAATAGAGTTAGCAAACTAATCACAGCCTAACTCAAATTAATATACTAGAAACCAAAGAAAAGTTGTTAAGCTAACAAGACAAGCATCATGATTCATGATCATGACTTATAACGAATATGGGTTTTGAAGGAAAACACTTATATCTCTATGGACTGCCTATGTGTCATTTAAGTAATTGTAAGAACTTATAAGCAATTGTGTAATGGTTACATCTTCTCCATAAATTGATAGTGCATATTGCTATTAAATTCCTCAATGATTGAAGAAGCAGCTTTTTCCCTTGTAGAACCCCTTCATACAAACAAAAATAACATAGGAAGTCAAAGCCAGATTATATCTCATATAATATGTAATATCATGGGCCACTTGCGTAATTTATTGTCCACACAATGGCATAAAACTTCAAAAAACCTGCATGGTATATCATCCAAAAAAATACCCTACTATTAGAACTATTAAAATCCTATCTAGTAAATATATTTTTATAAAAAGATAATTGCAGTAGATACATATGACACCCTGGTCCTCTCTCAAACAATGAAAAAGAGCAGAAGAGAGTCAAAGTGGGCAAATCAACTTAATATATCTAAGATAAAAGAGAGCGGAATTGGGCTCTTGATTTATGAAAAATTTTAGGGAATGTTATCTTTTAAATAAGAAAATGTTCTGATTTCTTGAATAGCTAAACTGCCTTCCTGAAATTATGAATTCAAAGAAAAGGGTCATCAAGCATACAATATCTGGGACAAATAACAGCAATCAAGACCAGTGTTTTTAGACCCTTAAAGACAAAAGGTCACCATGAGCAAATATTACCTTGTTTGCCTTAAGCTAAGTTGAAATGTGACATGCTTCCAAATTTCTCTTGAAAACCTTGTATGCCTGCCAATTTTAAAAACCTAGATGAATAATCAAGTTCATAAAAAGAAACAAAACAAAAAAAATCAAATATAGAGTTAAGCACAAGACCTTATATAATTGAGTTCTCAAACAGTCCAAAATTTAATACCATATATAATATATTCTTCTCACCTAATATATTTTTGGTAATTCTCTCACTCAGTTTATTATGATTTTTTTGTTTGCATCTGTATTTTCAAAAATATGCAGGGAAAATAATGTATTCATACACTACTAAGAAAATCTTTTTACCTTTTTCATAATACAATGTTGAAGGCCACTCCAATGGTAATGCCCAGCATGAGCATTGGTTGAATGAGAAGAATCAAATCAGAGTCAATAATTGGCATATTCATTGTAGCCTTCAGCCGGAGGTACACAGTTGAAGCAATTGCCCCCATTAACATATCTGAAACAAACACAAGTTAGGCTCCTGCAAGTTGCAATATTAAGTTTTTAATTCTCCAAAAAGAAGCACTTTTAAAGAATTTAGTCCTAAGATACCTCAGTTAATTATCCAAGTAGCTCAAGCGGTGTGAGCGTTAACATTACATGGAAGTATTTGAATACCTATAAATTTTATTTTTTTACTTCCTTTAAATTTTGTTCTCATTATGCTAAAAGGCAAAAAGAGTAATAATACTTTCATATTTTACCATTCACATCTTCACTGACTTCCTCAGCATAGGAGTGGGTTAATCTAGAATTTTAAGGTCTACTGCAATTTGAGAAGTGAACGGGTGTATTTTCCCAACAAATACACACTTTGCTCTTCATTCAATAATTATTCCAATTTTACTGAGTCAAACGAAGATATTAAAATATACACTTTGCTCTTCATTTAAAAAGTAATTTTTTGGGATAGAAAATAGAAAAAAGCTGGCAGATTACATTTTGAGATGTGGACAATTTTGTATCGAACCCAATAATGAGGCTGAACATAGGAACAAAAATACCATCACCAACTATAACACAAATGCTGCCAAATGCCAATACTCTGCAAAACCCAATTATATTTCCTACAACAATTTGCCACACAAATTTCATATCCTGTGAAAGCAAAATATGTTTAGTCATGACATAATAGAAAGTAACAATAGTTGTAAATTTAAATTCATCTACTTTCACAAGGTTACTGTAATAGAACCCACTTGTCCTTAACGGCAATAAAACAAAAACAATCAAAGTGGACTAAGCACCAGGACAAAATACTTCAAAAAGTGTTATGTTTTCTATCTCACAAGTTGTCACTCTTTGTATATTAAAGATAATTCAATTTGAAACAATCCAACTTATACTGAATCAAAGAGCTTATCGTCCAAAAGTGTTGATAACCTGCTTCCCCTGGCTACCATAAGAAATTCATAGTTTTAACGAGAAAATTCTTGTGCTGTGCTTTGGTTTCGTTAAAGTCAAGCTGCAACACAGGAAGTATATGGACACAGGAAGTATATGGACATTAACAACTTGTAACTGGAAAATAAAAAGGCAACCTTCAATCCATTTCATGACAAGTGAAGCATAAGGCTCTGCAATAGCAAGATGAACGGGATATCAAGAAACAACTGGAAAAAAGCAAATGTTAAAACTTTATTCTGCACACCCAGAAATCAAATAAAAAGTGAATAATTATATTATCAGAAAAAATAGGAATTTTCTGAAATCAAGATTAAACTCATACAGATGAGAATCAGACTGTTCATTCCAAAAGGAAGAAATCAAGTTTTTAATTTCACCTTTCTTACAAAACTAAGAAGAGATAATGAATAGAACATGAATCAACAAAAACCCAAACCCCTCATAAAAAAAACCCATGATTACCCATTGGGGAGTTTATCATAGTAGGCGAGAAGGATTTTGAGGAACCACCTTCTGATCCCAACCCAGCTTGCATCTCCACGATCGTAGCATCCATCACCACCTGCCATGGCCTCCCGACCGTTGTATCACACCCTTCTCTCGGTTTCTTCCTTAAAACTCCAACCATGTCTTTCTATTTTACTCTGCTTTTCACTTTGCGACCCACCACCAATGCAGCAACCGCACATGCCATAACACTCACCTCCACATCCAGAACCACTCTTCTTATATCCAAGATCAATTGATCACCGTCACACAGCCGCTTCCCCACTTATTCTGATTATAACATCTCCAAGACCACACCCAGAAAAATTGTGACTGAAAACCCAAACCCATTGTAGAAAAACTCAAGAAAGTGATTAATGGCAAAAGATTTCAACCCAATGGAATAGAAAAAACACAACAGTTGATAAGATTACTCATTGGGAATTTTATCAGCGTAGGTGAGAAGCATTTTGAGCCTGGAACCAACTTCAGATGTCAATCAAGCTTACCTCTCTACAGCCATATCATCCACCACCTGCCTCAGGCTCCTAACTGTAGTATCACGCCATTCTTCTAGTTCCAAACCCATTGGGAATTTTATCAAGAAAGTGATCAATGGCAAAAGATTTCAACCCAATGGAATAAAAAAAACACAACAGTTGATAAGATTACTCATTGGGAATTTTATCAGCGTAGGTGAGAAGCATTTTGAGCCTGGAACCAACTTCAGATGTCAATCAAGCTTACGTCTCCACAGCCAAATCATCACCACCTGCCTCAGGCTCCCAACTGCAGTATCACGCCATTCTTCTAGTTCCCCCAAAACTCCAACCATATTCTTCCATTTCCGTCTGCTTCTCACTCTGCGATGTAACACCAACCACAACTGTACATGTCGCCACAGCAACACTTGTCGCTACACCCAGAACCACTACTCCTATATCCAAGATCGATCGATTGATCACCATCGAACAGATGCCCCTTCCCCCTTCTCTTCGACTCTAGAATCTCCACAACCACACCCAGAGGCCAGAGCTACGTTTCTTCCATTTTTAGAATGTGCTAACTTTTGTTTGGGATCTGTTGATTTAAAAAGAGGATTTTCTTGGGGTTGCTTTTTGACCGTTACAGACGATACGTGTATTTCAAAAGTAAATTAAATAACCAGAGGCCAAAGTGACTTTTCTACCGTCTTTAGAATGCGATAATTTCTGATCGTGATGTCTTGATTTAAAACGAGGATTTTCTTGAGGTCGCTTTCCGACCGTTACTGGTGATATGTGTATTTGAAAAGTAAATTAAATAAATAAATTTTACGTATTTAATATATAAAATATAAACAATAAATTAAATAGAAAATTCACCATATAAATTATTTTCTAGACTTTTTCCATGCTCAAAAATTAAGAGCCATTATTTTGTATAAATTTATTAAATATAATTATAATAAATCATAAAAAAATTTTAAAGATGGGATATAAAATATAAAAAATTTATCTTGCTCAAATTTTATTTGAATTAAGAAAACTACTGGATAACTTTTTTTGTTACCGAGTAATGATGTGTATAAACAAATTTTTTACGGTCTTCATAAAATTATTTCAAATTATCAAGTTATTTTTATGGACTACAATCTAATCAATAACAAAGCAATAAAATTAAGTGTGTAAAAATCTTTCGTGTATATATATTTGCATTTTCTTATAAGTATTTTTTGGATTTTGAACAATTAAAAAGTTATATTAATATTTATATATCATTTATGAAAAATAGTGATGGTCTAGAAAACAAAGAAGTGAAATGGTTTATATGCTCAAAGGCATTAAAATATATAAAACTCATACAAACTTTACTAATAAATTTATATAATTAATTTTAATTTTAATTTACAGTATTTAGCTTATGTAAAATTTGTTCAGTGAAGTTTAGAAATCCGTCTAATTTATACAATGAGTTTTTATTTTATTTATTATTTTGTATATAATTTAAATAGACCAATTGCATTTAATTTATTTGATCAAGTTTTCTAACACACATATTCATGTAAAAATTTCTATACCACCTAATGGGTGAATGGTTAACTTTCTGTTATATCAAATTTATAAATCTAACAAAATTATTTATCAAAATTAAGACCGGTGTCCTTATTAATATATAAAACAAAATATTTAAGAGAAAGATATATTTAAATTCTACAATTATATTATTAAAATATTTATTTAAACACAGATCAACCTTATAAAGATGTAGAATTATAATTATAATTTAGAAAAAATTATATTTTACCCTCTTTCAACTATGAGATTATACGATTTTATTCTCTTGAACTATTAAAATTTAGATTTTACCCTCTTCAACTTTATAAAACTTAAATTTTTCCCCCATCGTTACCAATTTAAAAAAAATTGTTAGGAAAATTGTCGATATCATATTTTACTTAGCCGCAATTATGAACCATCGCTAAAGATGATAACGTCGGTTTCTAGTCGCTGCTAAGTGTTACAAATCACCGCTAAGTGTTATGGCCCCTAACTTGGTAATAGTAAAGGTAAAATTCAAATTTTATAAAGTTGAAGGAGATAAAATTTAAGTTTCAATAATTCAAAGGGATAAAATTCAATAATCTTATAGTTGAAAGGGATAAAATGTAATTTTTCCTATAATTTATAATATAAAATAAAATAAATTATCAAACTTATATAATATTTTTTTAATTGTGCTATATCTTCAAGTTAGAAATTAGTAATAGTGAAATTGAAAGAAACAGGGGAAACGTGGTTGATGAAAGGATGATAGAGCTACAAAGGATTATAGAATTTAGGGTGGGCTCACATAATTAAACTCTTTCGAGATTGAAGGGAGAAAACTTAGATAAAATTAATGTTAATACGTATTAGGTATCCTTTTCTTTTCATATTTATTAATTGATTGATAACTACATGGGAATATTCAAATTCTCTCCTCTGGGTGCCTTGGCAAAAAAATGAATCTTTAGTGTTTGAATCACGGAATCAGGCTTTTCCAAAAATTTTGATATTAGCAGAAGTTTAATTTTTGAGAATATGATGTTGTCATATTTAATTAAATTAAAAGTATTTTTAAAAATATTATAATACTACATCATTTTCATTTATAAATTTTTAAAAATATTATTAAATTATCAAAAATATTTCATTAAAAATTAAGTGGTTATAAATGGTAATAACAAGACATAATCAATGGTGTTAAGTTGTGGTAATGGTGGTCATCAATAATGGACGATAACCAATAAAGATCATCAATAGCCTGTAGTGGTGATGGCAATCATCAACAATGCATGGTAACAAACAAAGCTTATTGGTGACAAGTTATGCTAGTGTTGGCTATCACCAACAACAATCGATGACGATAATGGTTACTGGCAACAACAATCATTGATAGTAAGTGATAGTTAATGATAAATGATAGTTGACAAAGATTATTAACAATGAGTAATGGTAACAACAGTAGTTGACAATGTGTAATAATAATAGCAATCACTTATAATTACTGCTAATTGGTGACAGGTGGTGGTCAGTCATAATAAGTAATGGTGAAATCCAATATTAAAAATGATAAGGCCTTAGTGAAAATGTGGTAAAATAATTTGTTTATATTGCTAAAATATTCTTATGTTATGGAAACGTAGCATATCACCTCCACTATACAAATATTTTATTAAATTAAAAATATTCTTAAAATTATAGAAAAAATTCTACAAATCAAATTATACCTTAAAATAAGAATGACTCTTACTAGTTACTAGTTGATTATATAAACCAGAGAAAAAAAGTAAACAAATTTAATCTTTATTATATGTTTATCAGTGAATCGTAATTATTTGTATTTTGCGTGAAAGTCATTTCTAATAGCCTTCTCATTTTTTTAGAAGATGAATGGATTTGAATTCAATAGAAAATTAGGTTTTAAAAATAAGAATGTTTTAACACTTTTCATTAATACAATTAATGTGATAATACATAAATAAATGATTGTATAATACTGATTTATATTGGTAGTAAATCAAGTTTAAATCTTAAAAAAATATATAATTAAAATATAAAATTTAAATTTTATTGAATCTAAAATAGGAAATTTAATTATAACATTTTGTTTTAATATAAAAGATAATGTTAGATATCAATAATTAGCTAGTCAATTAATGAGTAAGTTTTAGATGGTTAATTTAAACAAAAATGTTTAATAATTTTTAGTTTAATCACTTAGGTGTTTTGAAAAGAAAATAAATTCAAATTCAAAAATCAATTAACCATTGCATAACCTTGACGGATTTCTAGTTTTGAAATGCAACCAATGGTGGATCTTGAGTTAGGATGTATTTGACAACTCTAATTCAACACTTAACAAGTTCAAATTTAAAAGTATATTTTACTTATTTGATTTATTTTATGTTGAATATTAAATTAAGTAAAAATTCACTTGTAGAGTGTTTAAAAATACTAATTCAATGCTAAATTGAATGGATTCAGGCTTAAGATTAGATTTCATTTATTTGATTTTTCCAAGAAAAGAAAAGGATCCATATATATATATATACACACACAAAATTTGACTATTTTATGATAAAACTTTCATAACATTATCTATATTTAGTCCTTAAAATTCTTACATTATAAATTTAGCACTTAATGAATTTAGGACATAAATTCAATGCTTAATTTTAATACTTAATAGTTATATAAATATCTAAAAAAATATATTTATTATTAAAATATATAATGCATAAAATTTTAAAAATTACATTACAATTAAGAATAACTTTGAACTATACAAAATTTCAATGTTTTAGGATCAAACCTTTGAATTGTTAATTAAATTCAAAGCTTAAAATATGAAATTATTCAAACGCCATAAACTTAACATTTAATAAATTTATCATTTAAAATTCAGTACTAAATTTTAGCATTTAATACTTCGATGTTATCAAACACATCTTTAGTATTTTGAGGAAGAGGGGCCAAATGATTTACGCAAAAATACTATAAATTTTTTTAAGGTAATTACATAATATTAATATATAATTTAAAGTTTTTTGGTTCTATGTCCCTGTGAAGCTTTACTAGTGAATTCAACTTGTACTTACCTCTTTTTTTCTAATTCAAAAATAAATACAAGGATTATTTGATTGAAAATGAAGGAAAAAATGAATTAAGGAAAAAATATAAAGGAAGAAAATAGCCCATGATTAAATTACTAATAATTAGCCTTTACACTTTTTTGATCAAATACAATTTAATCAAAATTAAATATAAATACCAATGGTAAGAAACATTTTATTCAAGTGGTATTCATTATTTTTTAAAGGTTTTATACCTTTTATTACATTTAGAGTTTGATTTCTTATGTGTGTACAATTAGTGATCTAACCACTTCTATTATATTAAAAAAATAAAATATTGATTCTTAGAAATAATAAAATCATCATGAACTAGCACTCTCACAAAACTAAAAATCAATTAATATAACAGCTTGATCAAAAAAGTATAAATTAAAATGACAAACACAATCCCAATATAAATTCTCCAATTATAAGTATTTTAAGGTTGGTGTTTCATTCAAATTTTGTTTATGAAAATGCACTATCATAGTCTCTTAGGCATACTTCTCACCTAGTCCCTACTATCCAAATTAAGGATTGTAATGCGGCTAAGAAGAAAAAAAGGGGAAACTATGGACATAAAAGTGTAAACACATACATAAAAGGCAAGTAGTTTATGTTTATAAATTTGGGTTGGCCATTGGTATTAACTATTCAAAGCTTTCACTAAAATACAAACATTTGATAAAATAAAATGTAAATTACTTTCCCTAACTTTAAGGTAATTGTATTCAACATTTTATTTTAAAAGGGCAAATATGTTGAGTTTAACGTAAAACTTCATGTAAAAAGAAAAGAAAATGTTAAGGTTATGTGATTATAGATCAAATATAGGAGTAACCTAATTTGTGCATATATATATATATATATATTGTTTATATTTCCTTGCTATAAAAGTATTTTTATCATTTTGATATGGTTTGTTTATTCAACATAGGTATAAAAGTACATTATTATAATTTTTGTATTTGTATTGTCTTATATATGACATTTAAATTTTTGTCAGAATTGTGGAAAGAAGTGTTATGAGAGTATAATTTATCATCACTTATGAATAATTTTAGTGAATGATTGTAAAAACTAATAGTTATAAATGTTAAATATAACTATCCAACATTGAAGGGGATAATTTATATTTTATTGTGATCATTTATATTTTCTTGTATTAATATTGCAAGAACTCGCTAGTATTAATTTGTTCAATCTCTTCAACACTTTATTGTATGATATTTGTAATGTAATTATGGTTAAATTATTCTATTTTTCCTTAATCCTTACAACATTGCGCTATTCCTAATTAAGATATTATAATTTAAAAGTTTAAAATTAGTTCCTTATACTTGATTTTATATCTAAATATATACATTTTATTGCAAAGAATTT
Source organism: Sindora glabra (assembly GCA_020226215.1). Classification (NCBI taxonomy): domain Eukaryota; kingdom Viridiplantae; phylum Streptophyta; class Magnoliopsida; order Fabales; family Fabaceae; genus Sindora; species Sindora glabra. The sequence continues at coordinate 32,804,788 of CM035229.1, forward strand.
ATTTACTTGATTAATTACCCATTTATATTTTATGAGCATTAATAGTGTAATGCCTATACCAAAACAAAAGGTTAAAAAAATGGAATTGAAACATATAAGTATTGATACAAAATGATTAATACTTTAAGAAGTTTAACCTCTTAAGAGGTTAAATATTTTATATCATCAAATTATTTTTTTTCAAATATTAAAGCAAGCAAAGTAAAATTAAAAAAGGATAATGTTATGGGGAGCTCCATTTCTTATGAGATTGAGTGTTTCAATCATTAGATTAATTTTTCTCAAATCTCAAAGAAAGTAAATTAAATTAAAAAATATATAAATCTCAATACAATAAATATAATCTAATAGTGAAAATACTTAACTTCTTCCTCTTAAGAAGTGAAACTTTCCATAGTATTATCCAATTAAAAATATAAATTTCAATATATTAACTAATATGCAATTTATTGATTGAAATCCTTAACTTTTTAAGAGGTTGAGCTTCTAATAACGTTATCCCAAAAACAATATATGTAGAACAATCACAATCATAAATATAAACACTTGAAATTTGAATACTTAATGAATTGACAATCTATTAACAAAATTATGTTAATCATAATCAAGAAAATGTTGTAGATATAAATGTTTTTGTTCAATCTTGCTCCTAATGATCGACAATGATTAAATGGCCCCTAACCAAATTTATGTAATACTGACATTTGAAGGGGGACTTCTTATTTTTTATCAATACAAGAGGCTAAAAGCTGCGAAAAAAAAAAGAAAAATAATTAAATAATGATTATTATAGGAATAGAGACCCCACTAACATTAACTAATAAAAGAAGATTAATATTTGAAAAAGGCTTATCCAAATAATGCATTCTCAAATCACAAGAAAGATTATAATTAGTTAGCCAATGAACACACCTGTTACTTTTCCTCTAAGTATGAATGATTTTGACCTTCCAATTCCTATTGAGTAACTCCTTATAATGCTTTATTAAAGGAGGCCTATCCAGAAGAAGTAGGACCTATCTTGCTATGATTATTTTAATTACAACTGATTAGCTTTTATATGTATTATTAATTAAGATTAAATTTTATTTATTATATGAATTAATTTTATACTATTATTCACTTATATATCACTATGTTAATAAAAAAATTTTAAAATATTTTTATTACTTTTAAAAATTCTTAATTACTATTACTTTTTTAATGAAGTATCTTTTTTTCTTTTTATGAAAGTAATTCAAATTTAAATTTTTATTTAAAATTTTTTGCATATATTATCTCCAACATCATAAAAATTATCTCTAATGTATCTGTAGGATTATCTCAACTATAAATATTAACCTTGGAAATTTGAATACTAATCAATTGGCAATTTATTAATATAATTATGTTAATCATCATCAAGAAAATGTTATATACATATTTAAAAATTTTGTACTAATCATATATAATTTTTAGTCATGACCAATCCTTAATATTATAGAGATTATTTTTAACATATTTGTAGGATTTTCTCAACCATAAATATAAAAATTTAAAATTTAAATAAACAATTGACAATCTATTAACATAATTATCTTCAACATAATCAGGAAAATGTTGCGTATATAAATTTAAACATTTTGTACTAATCATATATAAATTTTAACATACAAATTTGAGTGCTAATTAATTGTGAATTTATTAACCTTTTGTATTATTTCTATTTTAAATCATAATATATAAATTTTTATGTGTATACATCGAAGTCAGTAAAAATTCCTTATAAAAAAATTAATTACAAACCCAAAGAGATTTAAAGAATAGGAGAAAATTTGAAAAATATACAATAATAAGTAATGAATCAAACTGTCCCAATGAAAACACTTATATATATATATATATATATGTGTACTACTCTAAGTTTTTCTGGCTTTCTGGTCGATTAATAGATAATTGAATATTTAAATCGTCCTGATGAATAAAAGTAGAAATCTCTTCGAGAGGGTTAGGAGGATCCTAACTAGACTAAGCTTAGATTATTCTCACTGCCAAAATATATGACACATCCTAAAAACGTTATAACAAAAGTAAATTAGGTTATATAATCACAATAAATCATTAAATTATTCCTTTTATGAAAATTAAATTGTCAAATTATAATTATTATTTTTTATTTTATTAATTCTAATGAAATTAATTAATAAATAATTTTTTGAAATGATAAAATCCATACAAGGACCTTCTTATACATATATACACATATATATGCATAGAAAGAGGACAACATAGACGATGTAATTAAAAGAATTTATTAGGTACAAAGGAATTTGTTGGATTATTAAAATTATAATTTCTTATTTCTTAATTTCATAATTAAAATATTTTATTAATTTATAGTTAATATGTATTTTGATTTAATTGACTAATTTATAATGAAAATCATGGTAGAGTCTTAAATTCATAACTTGACTATTCTCAATTAACCAATTTTGCATTTCTTTTATTATGATATCTAGAAGCACGGAGATGAAATCAAATTATTCAATAAATAATCAAATTATCCTTTTATTATGAAAATGAAATCATAAAATTATAATTAATGTATTAATATGTTTTAATTGATAAATATATTTTTTAAACAACTCACCCACAACATTGATGGAAAAGTGTCACAACCTATAAACTAGCGTAAAATGATCAGTTTTTTTCACATTCTTACAAACTTACATGCATGGTCTCTCTCTCTCTCTCTCTCTCTCTCTCTCTCTCTCTCTCTCTCTCGCTCAAAAAATGATAAGGAATTTTTCTTACTTACTCACTTAAAAAAATAAGCGTAAAAAATCTCTTCAACATTATACCTTCATAAATTATCACTAAAAGGCAACTCTTTCCTTACTTTGATGACCATTTTTCTACATTCTTAGATAAAATCTTCTCTTTTAATTTAAATTTAGTTCCTTGTTTTCTTAAGAATTTTATACTCATTTATATGGAAAAAAAAATTAGATTCTTAAGTTCTAGATACTTCTTTAGGACTATTTCAAAAATATTATGAGTGAAAACTTTCCCTTATTCTCTTAGATTTTTGTTAAGAAATATATGTATGTTTAAGGTATATATTATTATATCATGTTTTTGCATGATAGGGAGTTAAAAAATGTTTGAAATAATATAAATAAAATTTTCTTGAAAAAATGTAAATTTTCATTGTAAATAGGGTTCTTAGAAATCGGAATTTGAGAAAAGTTAAAATTTAGTAGCATGAAACTAAATTTAATTTGTAGTAGATATAATGGAAAATATATTGATGAATATTGGCTTATGGTTCAACTTTCAAAACCATGAGCCATTCCAAGAGTTTTTTAGGAAAAATTTAACTAATATTCTTCTATGGTCCCCATTTAAAGTTATATGTGCAATAAAGATTAAAAAAAATGAAAGGAAAGGAAGCATGAAAGCTTTAACTCCTATGTGCTTAAAGGAGAAAATTTTGGGATGTCTATATAAAAGTAGGCGAAAGCTTTTCTATATAAATTTCTCTATCTTAACCATAAATATAAACATCCTAAATATTTTGAATTAGAATGAAACCTTACTAAAGAATAGTGTGTTGAATATTGATATCCATTTTAATCTTGAATAAATGAATTTTCCTGTGACTTATGCTCTATTGAAGGAAAACTTTCACCTTGCACAACAAAAAGCATTATGTTACTTAATTTTACTTGAGAGGTAATAGTTTTTGACAAATATGCAATACATTTAATCTAATTATAAGGAAGGAAAATCTAGTAATGTAATAAAGTTAAAAGCACGCATCATTCAATTTTCAATGGATATTTATGATCATAATATTGTTATGAACACTTTGCCCTTATTTACTGAAAATTAGAATCTTTCTACAATCATTAACACTAGATAACATTTATCTTTAGGAATGATACGAACTCTTAAAAGAAGATTTTATTTGTGGAATGCTAGAAGAGTATTTGCTAGGATGACAAGGAAAGCTAAAGACCTTCATTCTTAGTTTCCAGAGGTTTGGGGTTATATAGCATACTTGAAAATATCCAAGAGTCAAAACTTAATTTGTAGATAGATTCTCTAGAATCAAGAAATGGCTTAGATTTATTAATTAATTCAAATGTTGTAATGTTACATACTTTATTCTCATCTTCCATTCAGTGGATACAAAATACAATTATTACATACCTTTGGGGCTTAATGATTTATCATTTGTCTTTGTTATACATTTAGTGAATTAGCTTTACTTTGAGATGTTTAGTCAAAGAAGCAGTTAATTCTAAAAAATTGCAAGAATTTTTAAGATCACCTTGCATCCAAAAGGAAGGTCACTATACAAGAGATATCAGATGAAGAATTTCAAATGTTGCAGGTTCAATAACAACATTTTCCTTAAATTAATCCTTCATAGGTTCTAGATTCCAAATTAATTACTTAAGACAGAGCTAGCACAGAGTTAATAGAAACTTATCAAATTCTAAATATTCAAAATAATGATAATGTGATGTTGAACTTGCAAATAACTAGGAAAAATTCTAGAAAATGGAAACATGATATGCAATCTTGAAATATTATCAATAGAAGGAATATGATCTATTATGATGAGCCATATAATGCTAATGCTTCCTTAATCTAGCAATCTTCCTAAATTATAGTGATTGATAGCAGTAATAATCCATAACAATAAGGTATGTTTATTGATGATTTAATTAATACATTGGCTATAGTTTTATTAGGTTTCGAGAGAGTTGTATCTTGTTAGCCCTCTAGGTAAACATGAAAATTATAGCATGGAATTACACATGTTTAAGCTATAGCTTTACAATTCAAAAATTTAAATAGCTTGTGCAAAAAATTTGCCTAAATTTGGTGTTTTTGGCTAAAACTATGGTTCATTTGAAAAAAGATCATAGTGTTTTGTATAAATAAGATTTTACTTAAGTAGTAGGTTTAGATGCTGATGGGCATAATGATGGTATTATTTAGGCTTAGAATGTAAGCTTTATGGTTAAGCTAATTCAAATGACTACCTATTGGGTTCACTTGAAATTGACTCATTCATTTTTTATATCAGTTTTCTTGACAAGAATCTATGAACCACCAAAACAACAAAACAAGCAATTTTTATGGAAGTTTTTACAACAAGTAAATGAACAAATTATAGAATTGTGGTTACTTTTGGGTGATTTTAATCATGTACTTTTTGCTATGGAGAAATTCAGTCCATGCTAAAAGATAGTTGATGTAGATCAATTTCAAGAAGTAGTGAATCATAGCAGTTTAATTAATTTACCAAGCAAAGGAGCATGATTTACCTAGATCAATAATAGATGAAGGGCTACTTTTGTATAGGAGAAACTAGATATTATGTAATGAAAAATAGCTTTTAGCTTTCCCTTATACTTATGTTTCAATGCTTCGAATATTTGCATCTAGTCATTCCCCATTATTTATGCATACAACTTGACAACATGGTTATAAAAAAACATGTTTTGCATTTTCAAAACATGTGGTTAGAACACTCTTCCTATAAGGAAGTTATGTTGAATGCTTAAGAAAGATAATAAGATAGTTCAAATGCCTATCAACTTAAAATAAACTTTGTGAGACAAGAAAGCATTGAAGAATTAGGATAAAAATACATTTAGAAAACTTAGTACAAAAATTTTTAAGTTGGAACATACATTATGAGAAATCTAGAGCAATTATATGAACATGGATTTTGAAGATGAGTAAAATGTCAAAACTTAGCTAAATTTTTATCTATACTACTAATAAGTTAAACTAGCTTAAGAAACAAGGAAAACATAGTTTATTAATAGAGATCATAACATTAAATTTTTCCATCTAACAATAAATAACAAAAGAAATAGGACTAGAATTGAAACCTTACAAGATAAGGTAGGGAACTAGTGCTTGGATCATTATTAATTAAAAAGATTGGCAATAGATTATTTCAACAGTTTATATAGTATATCTTTCAATCATATAAAGCAATTGGAGTTATAATAGATTTAGGTTCCATGCTTATTAATAAATCACATAAAAGCTCTTAATGTTGATTTTAATTATCAACAAATTAAAAATGCTATTTTTTGTATGAATCTAGATAAAACTCCTGGTCTTAATGGTTCATTGCTAGATTTTTCCAAAAATTTTAGAGTCTTATTGGACCTTAAGTTTAGAGTATGGTGTTTTCTCTTCTTAGAATAGGATTTTTGTTGAAAACCTTAAATTAAATAAATAACTATTTAATTATAAAAGGCAAAAAGTAAGTGGTAATGGTAGACTATGTCCTATCAATTTATGTAATATGGTATACAAAATCATTTCAAAAATACTAGTTAATTAATTGCAAAATATCATGGATGAAGTGATTTTACCATACTAAAATGCATTTATCAAAGGAAGAGTCATTTCTAATAATATTCTTCTTGCAACTAAAATTATAGATTATATAAGAAGGATTTGTAGTAAGAAATGTTTTTAATGAGCATTGAAAGTAGACTTCCAAAAGGCTTATGATAAGATAATATGCAAGGCTATTAAGCTAGTCTTAGAGCATACGAAATTTCCATCTAAATAGGTTCAAATTTTGATGGAATATATCATAACAGTGTCATATCCAATTTTATTTAATAAAGATGAAATAGAAAGCATTAAACTAACAAAAAGGTTAAGACAAGGAGATATAACATCTCCTTATATTTTTATATTATGTGCAAATGTGCTTTCTGCAATACTCCAACAAGCTAAAATGGAATAAGGAATTAAAGTCAGTCATAAAAGTCCTAGAATATCCTACTATTTTTATAAATGACTTAATTATTTTTTTTTCAAAATGACTTTTTAGTCTTATCAGTTTATTAATGATTTATTGACTACATTTAGGAGCTAGTCCTAACTATAAATTAATAAAATAAGTTTGAAGTCTGCTTTAGTCCAAATACTCCAAGTCAGATGAAGATAAAGTTAGCATAATCTCTTAGAGTTTGATTAGTTCAAGTGATAGGTAAGTATTTTAGGTCATGTGTTGATAATCTTAAAGGTAAGGAGCACATTGGTAAAAACATTATGGATAAAGTTACAAAGAAATTGCAAGGCTTGAAATCTAAGCATCTATCTCAAGTTGGTGAACAAATTTTGAGTAAAGTTATTTTACAAACCCTTTCTTCATATCATATGGCTACTATAAGGTTTAAGATAGGTTGCATTAAAAAAATTGAAATAGTTATGAGATATTTTTTTTGTTAAGAAATATAGAAGGTAACTAATTACATATGATAGCTTGGCATAAATTGAAGCAACCTTTATCAAAATAGGGTCTCAATTTTCTAGATTTAAAACTATTCAATGAAACTTTTTTAGTAAAGCAAATGTGGTGCATTATTGTAACCCTTATCTTCTAATAATTCAAGTTATCATTAAAGGTTATGTGAAAGGGCAAGTTGAGGATATTGGGAAAGTTTATCAAAAAAGATCATAAAGATAGAAAGATATTCAACATGCTGGGAGATTAATTACAAATTATATTTCTTGGCAAGTTAGAAAAGGTGACAAAATTAAGCTATGAAGTTAGTACTATTAGCTAATTCTAGAACTAGTAATGTAACATATTAATTATGTTGCTAACCTTAAATCTTAACAATTTGGCAAATTGCAAATAGAAAAGTTACAATCTAATTTCAATCAACAATATTAAGAGAATATTTATCAAATTTTGGTTAATAGAAGATTAGTTAGCTTGGATAAAAAGTAAAATGGGAATATATAATGTTAGTAAAGGGTATGCAATTTTAATTGTGAGGCATTTTGAAAAGTAATTAATATCTAAAAGAAAGGAAAATAATTTTGGAAAACATTATGGAAATTTCCTTTACCTAGAAGGGTGAATGTTTTTTTATGGAAATTGTGCATTAGAGCACTATCAACTAAAGTTTTACTTAATAACAAATAGATTCATTAAAACCCTATTTGTGTTTTGAATCAAGCAACAAAAGAATCAATGAAGCATTTGTTTATAAGGCGTCCATTTTCCAAATCTTTGTAGTTTGGATAGGGATTAGGTTTAAGCATTCATAATTTTCCTAAAATAATTTTAAAGCATGGTTTAAAAAGATTCTTCAAGAAATAATCCAAGACTTAGGTTTGAGAATTAGACTATTATTAGTATATGTTATTTGGTACCATTAGAATAAGATCATATTTAAAGAGGCTTAACTAAATATTAACAAAATGATGTATATAATCAAAATATAAGACAAAAATTATAACTTACTCAAGTTTTAGAGCATACCTCATCTGGATTTGAAAGATTGTTCATATAAGTAACCGAATCCTAATTTTAAGATTGCTAAGATGACACCATTCTCATTAGGATTTTATGTTTTTTAGCAAATTTATAAAACCAGATCTAATTTTAAGTTTAGGTATATTGTAGAATGCATCCTTATTATTCATAATCAAAGAAAATTTGCATCTAGATACTTTTACTAAGGTATTGAAAGCTTAAGATCAATATGCTCTTCTGGCTTTTAAAGATTTACTTATGATTCCATGCCTTCATATAAATGAAGATCTACATGTTTTTACAAAAAAAAAATTCTTCTCTAATGGCTACTTAAACAAGAAAACCTCATAATTTCTTTTCACTTGTAAAATTTGAGCGTGAAGGTAAAAAGTTTAGTTTCTAGTTTCAAGGTATTTAAAATCCATTATCAAAAGAAGCTTGTTTTGGTCTCCAATATAAGTAAAATAATAATCTTATTACTAATTTGTTAGGAAAAAATATAGTTGGTAGTATTTAATTAAGTCACATTAAAAAAAGAGAAAATTTTGCATATATATAAACATAGGAGAGCTCATAGTTCTACATGAAACTTGTAAGCTTTCTGTTATATTTTTGAAATAATTTTGGCTTATGCATGCTACTTCAATGTATAATGGAAGTTTGAGTATGAGAAAATATGATGTTCAAGAAAACAAAAGGGAGACCTATAGGTATGTGCTGTAATTCATCAGTACCATTTTTGTTTCTATGCATTTTAACTTATTATTATTCATTTAGGAACTACTTGTAAGAAGAGGAATTCCTGATTATTTTAAGAAGCAAAATCTTGGAGGAAAATAGATGAAAGCTCACAAGTTACTCAAGGAACTCATGAGACTTACATGATTTTTCTCCAAAATTTTGCTAATTTTTTAACGTTTAAGGTCCATATGTCATGGACTTTCAAGATAAATAATTGTAACATGTTTTATTTAATTGAACCTATTTAAATGTAGGATTGATCAAATTAATCATGTAATAAATGTTTGAGCTAAAAAAATAGTTAGACTTCGATTATTATAAAAGAAATATAGATTTAATCTAACACTATATCATTGAATGGAATTGAATTAATATATTATGAAATGAATTTTTAGACTATTAAAAAGATGATTATGACAAAAGGGCAAAATTTTGACTTTACCGTGAAATTAAAGACTCTAGTGGCTAGTTTAATAATTAAATATTATCAGAAGCTTACAAGGTTATCTTCATTGTAATTACTTAAAAAGATATATTTTATTTAAAATATGTGTAGAAGTCTATGGCATGATGCCTTCTATATTGGTAAGTGGTTATGTATGAAAGGATAAAGATAGTGATAGATAGGATGTGAATTATAGGAATAATAAGAAGATAACTTGTATACCACCTATCATTTATATTGCAAAAGTGAATCATGAATTATTTTTAAATCATTCAAGTAAGAAAATTCTATTTGCAATATATATTTCTATAAATTTTTTTAGCTAAAACCTATTAAAGTAAGGATTTAGTAGCTATTTATTGAATTATTATACTAACACTCATTGTTAATATTTTTTTCATACACACCTCTCATTTGATAGATCTTATGAAAATTATTGATTGGTGTTGAACATACATAACTGGATTCAAGATATACTGTGTAGAATTTTATTTTACCATTAAAGTTGATCACTTAGGCCCTTTGTATCTGTCACATAGGAGAATGGTACCAATAAAGATAGTTTCTACAATACCAAATCCTTACCATAATAAGAATCCTACTATTTTCTTTAAGGCTTTTCAATTCTTACTTCTCCAGCTTGTACCCAAGGCATCTCTTGTCATAATCCTGATACTTTATTTTTACCTTTAATAGTTTCTTCAACAATATTAGCCCTAATACGATTAGTAACAACTAAAGTATAAGTAATAGCACCATCTAATTAGTACCCATAGGTTGAACACTTTGGCACATATGACCTACCATAGGATCTCCTATATTGCCTTATCCTTTCTACTTATTTAGCCTTACTTTATACATTACCTAATCATACTTATTTGCCTAAAACTACTATTCTAAATCTTACCACTATCTCACCTTATGTTACTTTACACTACCTTTTATCCTACCTTACATTACTTTATGCTACCTTATCTTATTGTCCACCTAACTCTTTAAGCCTTACCCTCTTAAATTATAACTTTTATCCTATTTTACCTACACTAACCCTTTTTATGCTATTTTTTTTATTTTATCCTATATTACCTTACACTACCTTTTACCCTACCCTTTTAAATCTTACCTACTATCATACCCAATGTTACCCAACCTTATTTCCACCTTACCTTATTCTCTTACTTCCTCTAATAGCTAGTAAATGCTAACCAAGAAGGGAGAATAAATGGCTTGGGAATCAAATGGTTCTAAGCAAACTTAGGCAGTTGATGCTTTAATTATCATAGAATATGAAAATCCATCTTCCCTAAGCTTTACCATCTTAAGTCATACCTTTTATCCTATTTTACCTAACCTAATTTTCTATTTTATGTAAACCTACATTATACATTACCTTACCATTTTAAATCTTACCTACTATCATGCCCAATTTTACACTACCTTATTTTCACCCTACCTTATTTTCTACCTTACTTATTAAGCCTTAATCTCTTAAACCATATATTTAATCCTATTTTACCTACCGTACCTTTCTATCCTATATTACCTAACTTATCCTTCTATTCTATTTTACCTACCTTTACCTTCTTTATGTTACCTTTCTTTATCTAACTTTATGTTACTTTACACTACCTTTTACCTACCTTATAAATCCTCCCCTATATTACCTATACTACTTACCCTATTTCCACCTTGCTCTATATGCCTTGCCCTTTTAAACCCTTCTTTATCCTATTGTAGTAACCTTGCCTTAAACCCCACACTACACACTAGCCAACCTTATAAATCCTGCCCATTATCCTAACCTATGCTACCTTTTCAATCCTAACCTATGTTACCTTACCATTATAAACCCTACCTATATTTTTAATTTATGTTACCCTATACTACCCTACCTTATTTTCACCCTACTTATTGAACCTTAACAATCTAAACCTTACCTTTTATTCTATTTTATCAACCCTACCTAAAACTAAATATTATTTACCACCTTACTCTTTTGCCCAACATTTCTAACCCTATCTACTATCTTACCCTATGTTATCTTAATCTAACAACCCCTTCAAAACCTTAAACTCTACATTACATACCATCTAACCTTTTAAATCCTACTTACTATCCTTACCTATGCTATCTTTCTTTATCTTAACCTATGTTACGCTACATTACCTCTTATCCAACTTATATTACCTTATACTACTAGTTTAGGGTTTAATGTAGTGTAATGTAACATATAAAGTAAGATAGAGGTTAATATGGATTAAGATAGGGTAAGGTAGAGGGGAGTGTATGGTAATATATGTTAGGAATTTGGATTATCATATGTAGCAAAAATTCTAAATTTGATCCGAATTGTACCTAGGATCCATGCAAAAAATATAAATCAATGATTAGGATTTTACCTATTGGGCACTCGTGTTTCTACTAATCAAAACTTGAGAGTGGATGAATCAAATGCCGACCGGAAGGTATAGAGTCTCTACGGTATCCACACGAAGTGAGCAATGACCTCTCACCCTCCACGAATCTTCTAGGATGCATTTTTCTCTTTAGGAATTAGGATTGGATGTTTTCTGAGTGATTTAGGATTTGTATGAAAGCTTTGGGCGTGTTGTAAAAGTGCTGCCCTGAAATCCCTTTTTATAGAACTTAGGCAAGCCATAATCCTAATCTTACTAGGATAATGCTTCCAAAATTCTAATCATACTTAACAACTCATCTTATCCTTATCCTAAAGATAATGAGGAGAGATATGACTTATCTATTAATTATCTAACATTAGATAATATTATCTCATAATATAAATATCTTAATATTAGATAATTGCATATAGTTATTAAATATTAAAATAATATTATCTCGTAATATATTTATCTAATATTTGATAAATGTAATTATTTGATATTATTTTAATATCAAATAATATCACATAATATATATATATATATATATTATGTGAATTTATTATTCTTAATAATAATATATATATGCATAAAAATAAGTCTAATTAATTGGATATTAATATAATTAAAGTTCAATTAATTATTATCTTATTTCTACTCTTTTTATATGACTCTGTAGGTTCTTACTATGTTGACAATGACTCATTATTGAGCCATAGACAGTGAGCAGTATCTAGCAATACATTACCGCCACTCAAGTAGTAAGAATGTCTGTGATTTGACATCCACCTAATATATGATCAACATTTTGCATCATAACTTTTTTGTAATTATATCCAGATTGAACTGGAGGCATGAAATGTGTCATTCTCATCAATGTTCAATTTTATATTTCTTAATACTGAATAAACTTAAAATAAATGATTAATATCACATATTAATTCAATTGAGCATGGCCATGCATTTCTAAGTCTCATTTAATCAAGGGGCCCAAGGATATTTCTCTTTTATATACAATAGTAACAAAATCCCATCTACATCACTCACTTCTCTTTGCACAATTTATGATACACCCAATCAATGACCTACTTGTCATCCTAATTAAAGATGACATAGGACAATATTAAGGTGAGTAATTCCTCATGTAGGGAACCGTAATAACTTCAGGTCAAAGGTTTATATGTATTTGTGATCATATGAGAATAACTTATGACACGTCTATCCATACAATATTCTCATAGTGGGTCGGTCCAGTACATTGTTCACTAGCAATGTACTCATGTATTGACTGGATATCACATATCCATGATTTATAATTATCAATCACTATACATGCTACTCTCGATGTATTATTACTATCATTTTCGTAATAATACTTAACTAGGGGCATTTTAGGAATAGCGAAGCTATTCCAAGGATAATTATTATATTAAGTTATAAATTATGCATAATAATAATAAAATTATAAAAATAAAATATAATAATTAAATTTCTTAAAATAAAATATAATACATCGTGTATAACTTTAATCATCTATATGATTAGTTCTAGGACACACACTAACAATATAGAATATTATAAGGTACCATAGTATAGGGTTTAGGGTAGTATAGTAACACAAGGTATGATAGATAATAATGTATGGTCACCTTTGATAGGTAAATTTGAACCAAGGAAAGTAATTAACAAGTTTTATCCTAGTTTTATCTTGCTTCATGCATAAGCTACACAAGCTTATATTAGTGAATTAAGATGCAACTTCTATTTTGAATGCTTCCTTATATTCAATACTAAAGACTTTTAAAAAGTCACTTCTAGGCATTAAAATTGAGGCACTTGAGACTAGAAATAAGGCATCTGATACAAAAAATATTTAACAAATGAGAAAAGAGCAGTTTAGGTGGGAAATTTAAAAAAAAAGGAAGAAAAAGAAATATGTAGTAAGTCACCTTATTTTAGTTACTAAATAAAGAGGATGTAAAAAAAGAAGGCCAAAGAACTATTCATCAAGGAAAAGTTTGGAAGGCAAGGCCTGTATGTTGTAACATAGGATAAGGTAGGGCAGATAAAAGTTTAAAGTAGTTTAAGTTTAGAGTAGTATAATGTAACATACAGTTAAATGTAAGGTAACATAGGGTTTAGTAGATTAGGGTAAGGTAAGGTAAGATAACATTATATAGTTAATAAACTAGCATAGAATAAGGTAGGTAGATTAGAGTAGGATTAAATAATGGTACATGATTTAATGTTTAGGGTAGGGTAGGATAGATATTAATATAGGATAATATAAGATAAGGTAGGAGATAATGTATAATGATATAAAATAATATAAGGTACCAAACATAAGGTTTAAGGTAGTATAATATAACATAGGATTAGATAGAGGTAATGTAAAATGATGTAGGGTTAGGTCAATTAGGGTAGTATAATGTTGTAATATTGTAGGGTAACATAGGGTAATGTATAGTCACATTGGATAAGGTAGGGTAAAGTATGGTTTAGGATTTAAGATTAAGATAGTTTAGGGTTTATGGTAAGATTAAATAGTGTAAGGAATATAGGATAAAGTAGGTAGAATATAGTTTAGGGTTAAGGGTTAATGTAGTTTAGGGTTTATGGTTGATTAGCAGCAATGCAACCTCTTTTTTAGATGAACTAAATTAGGTCAAACCCATATTATAGATATGGAGATACAAAATATTAAGTCAATTTTTCCTAGCAAAAGGCTAAAAGTGAGTGAAGAAATAGTTAAGAAGGTGTAAGTCTTTCAATTTTAAAGAGAACGTAGCTAGATCTTTGCAAGTAACTACATAATGGAAGAAATAAGTTGTAATGGAAATTGACTTAGCTATGATATCCTTGAAATAGTTCCTTGCTATCACATCTTTAGCAACTATTTTAATAATTAAAATGATACCTATGAAAAAGATTAAGGAATTGCTTCAAAGATATCATAGTGTAGGAAATTTTCATCATTGTTTACTTGCACAATTATGCAGTCACTTTTGAATACCTAGCTATCTTGCAACTTTTCTTTAAAGTCATGAAACCCATACCAAGATCTTTGACTACTTGTGTTATAAGCATGTAGAAATGGCTTATTCTCTCATAATTAGGAAACTATTAAATAATCATAGTAAAGAAATTAAAAATACCATTAACATTGTAAAAAAAAATCACCCATAAATTGCATATAATGCAAAAGACCTCTAACCCATAAAAGCCTCACTTTTTTTTTTTACCTTGAATGTGCTATTCCATATTAAGTAATAAGCCATGTCTTTCAATATTACTTCCCTTATTCCCTACCTTTTAGGAGGAGAAGTTATCTCACTTAATAATTCTAATTCCTAACGATATAGGTTCTTTCTCTTTTGATTCTTTTATAAAAGAAGTTACACCCCCACCAATTTTGGTGGTGGTAAGGAGAAGAGATCACCCAAGATCTTCTTTAACCTACATATGGATTACACTTAGCAGCTAATAGGATAATTTTTGTTGCACTGCTACAAACTAAAAGCAATCCCCCAATAGGATAAAGAAGATCTTAGATTAGCTCTTATCATTACCATTACCAAATTAACAAAGGTACAATCTCATTTATAAAAGAACCAAATGATGAAGGACTTATATTTCCAAATATGAAAATAGTAAGTATTAGTTAGACTTTGTAAAAAGTAGGACTGAAGGATGCAACCATAAAAGAAGTAACTTATTGCTTGATGTAGAATAACACATTCCAATTGAAAAAAGGAAGTAATGCATTTATGGGTCAAAGGTCTTCTACACTATATATAAGTCGCAGATGACATGTTTTTTTATGATCTTAGTAGTAATTTTAATATTCTTATATGATCATTTAATGGTTTCCTAATTCTGAGAAGAGAAGGTGTATAGATTATGCCCATAATATAAGCAAGTAAGAAGTTTAGTGTGGTCCTTATCACTTTAAAGAAAAGGTACAAGACAATTAGGTATTCAAAAGTAGCCATATAAGCACTATAGTATCATAAAAGTAGTTCCATGCTCCTACATTTATGAAAATCATTTTAATCCTTAAGGCCATTATTAATAAACCTTTGTAAAAATACTTGCTCATTCTACTTAACAATGCTTTTAAATTCACTCCATTAAGTTAGTAGTGAATAAATTGAAACAAGGTCATTATTAGTGAATCTAATTGAATTATAGACTCTTTTTTCCTAATGATACTAGTATCAACTTTACTCCATTGAATTGATAATGAATAAATTAATGATACAAAAATTAAATGTAAATAAGAATAGGGAATTAATGCTAATATGAGATCCATCACATGTCTTATCTTAGGGAACCATTAGTGGAGCCAAGAACCCATGATTAATGGATTTGATTTTTTTTGTATTTATTTTTAAATTTAGGATTTAATCTTTACATTAAACCAAATATCCACATTGATATATTGTTTATTAGTTTTTTATGAAAACTTATTAAAAGTTATTTTTATTGATTTATGTATTTAGATTTTAAATTTAGGATTATATTTTAAAATTAGGCAATTGCATCATTAAATAGAGAAACATTACTACAGTTCAATTGAAAATGACATATATAACAAGTATATCTTAAAAATTGCATAAAATTGGATTACACTTTTATAGATTCATTACTCCATTTTTTAATAACAGATGAAGGTTTTAAGGCATTTAATTAGGAATTAGAAAGGATTCTTGTCACAACTTATCTCTAAACCATCATAATTATCATAAAAATATCAATTAGATATCTTTACAAGCCTTTTCAAAAAAATCGATTTACAGAACATGTTTTTTGAAAACAAGCATGATATAACCTCATCTTTAGGTAAGCAATACATGTGTATGTATGTGTGTGTGTGTGTGTGTGTGTGTGTGTGTAAAAATACATATATATACAAAAAAAATATGTATCTTTGTGTTGTGTATTCTTTCTTTCTTTCTTAAGGAAATTCTAAAATTAGACATATGGTATTTTTTTTAGGAATCATCCAAAATATTTTTATTTTCTTAATTAAGAAATAGTTGAAATATAATTTTATAAACTTAAAAAATATGAAGTTTTGTTTAAGTGATTTTAGAAAAATATGTCCCTTAGATAGAAAATAATTAATAATTACTATCAAAGTCTTCATTAATATGTAAATAATTTTTAGAAGATATTATGACAATTTAATAGATAGAAATATAGAAAAAACTTCTTTGGATATCATTTTTTTAAATTTCTCAATAAACCAAAAAGAAATTTTAGAAAGAAAATTATTGAATAATTTTTTTTTATTTTTTAAAAGGAATTAAGCTTTTTTTCTAGAAATGACAACTCAAACAATAAAACAAATACAATAGAGTAGAACCAAATTAGTAAAACTAAGAAATGAAAAGATCTTACTTTATTAACAATTCACTTTAAAGATAACACACTCTCCATCAAAACTTAAAATCCACACTTCCTCCTTTTGAAATCAAGTCAAAAATATAATTTTCTATTTCTAAATATTCTTAAAAATCATATGACATACCTAATTCCAATATGTATCCATATAATACTTTTAGAAATCCATTATCCTTCCTTTTTATGTAGATGAAAACCATTATCCTTCCTTCTTTTTTCTTTGAAATTTCATGAAATTCTTTGTTTGTTTTACCAAACATTCCTTTAATAAAAACATTAATTATTTATGAGTAACAACCAAGCAAGTTAAGTAGTAATACATCATATACATATAGTATAATTAAACTTATGCTTCTTTTATACAAGTGTTTTAAGGGACCTAGCAAAACCCTTTATATATATATATGCTTGTTTATACATACATATATATAGAACTAAGTGATAACTATCTAGTGGATCATCAAATCCTCAAAAAAAGGAATGTCATCAAGGTCTTTAAAGAGCAATCTATAGAGTAGTGTAACTAAGACATATGGTTGTGGCTCTATCATTATTGGTGGCAATAGTAATGTTGAAGGTATAGGTGATGTAATTGAAAGTATAGGTAGAGAAGTTAAGATATCAAGAGCTAGCATAATTGGATTAAGGGGCATATCATCATATAAAAGTATGTTAACAATTCTTCCAACAAATATAGGGTCATTAAGGATTAGAACTTCTAATGTTGCCTAATATACAAAGTCCACCAAAAATTGATTTGAATATATTTGCATAGGATCTAGCTTCTGTAGTTGTCTATAAATAACCTTTAACTATGCATTCTACTAAATGTTACTATCCTTATTAATTAGTATGGTAAACTGGAATCCTATCTCAATATACCATACTGGGTATGATAGATGTGCCACCATACATCAAAAATCTCAAAAGGTACCATGTGGAAGACAATTTTAAAATATAACCACAAATAAAATGAGTAATAAAATTACTCAGTGAAATAGTTACCACATAAATTTTCTAATGAGTTATAATCAAGCAAATCATTTATATACAAGACACATAAATAAACCTATTCTTATAAGAAAGTATTTCACATTAAGTAATTTCATATACTACATAAATAACTACTTAGACAAGATATAATTTAGTTATATAATTTAATTGTGAACAGAATATAATTTAAATGGCGTGGAAACATAAAAGGTTATTCCTTGTTACTCTAGCTAACCTTATCCTACACATATCACAACCTTGATCTTATGGGTCAATTGTATCCTACGTGTCATTTTGTGTAACTCAAAATATAAGACATCAGGCCAATCCTTTATCCTTTCCACAAAGGTTTCATTTTACATAGTCATATCACAACATCACATATGGCATTGAAGCCAATAATCATATGGAACTCTTAATGGCTCATTTCCATATGGAGTGCTTACTAGCCTATCTTTTTAGATAATATAAGGTAAGGTTAAAATGCTTTCCATTTTCCATAATCCAAGATATAATAAAGAATATAATCTTGCAAGAAAGATTTTATACTTATCTTGTACTTTTTTAGTAACCATAACAAGCATTAAAGCTTTCATTTCGAATGCTAGATTACTATATCTCTTTCTCAAGAGTTCATTGACACTATGAGCTTCATTCATAATATTCTCAAATATAAATTGTTACATCCTTTTTAAAATATAATAAATTAAAATTTATTTTAAAAGAGGAATAATCTTGATGACAAAATTTTTTTTGTTAAATTCAAAGTTTTGAAGATGAAATATGAAATAAAATAAAGTTATTAAATTAATGAATACAAAAATATGAATTTTGTGAGAATTGGATGAGAAAAATTCAATAAAATTATAAAGTATATAGTTTTGAATTTGTTATAACTGAATATGTAATTATAGAAAAAATTTTAGAGCATATTCTGAAAATGTCCTTGGGGCATTATTCTTCATTTTATTCAACCTCCAACCTTCCATTCTTCACATTTTCCTCATCTTTCCCATTTTCCCTAACTCTCTTCATCATTTCTTCTCACAACTTCATTAAACAAGCAAAAAAGCTTTAATTCTTCTCAATTTCTTTAATCAATCAACATATAGTCTTCCTATTTCTTCCTAGGTTAATGAAGAAATTTAAGGTTGTTTAGTTTCTATTAGGAATTCCAAATCTTAACTTTAGAATCCATATATTTTAATGTGATTAAGCTTAAAAGACCCTTGAAATAACTTTCTAGCATCTTCTTCCATATAAAGTGAATGGATAATCTAGTTAAATTCATTGATTTGTGAAAATGTGATAATATTGATGAAATGCTAGATTTTATATGATTTTGCTTAAAATTTTTTTAATTTGATATTATAAATGCAATAAATGAAAGAAAAGGGTTATATAAAGTGTTCAATATATGTATTAATGATTGTATAAAGGTTTCATGTGTAGTAAATATGTTTGAAGGAAATTTATGATTAGGAGAATAGTAAAAATTTTCTCAAAATTGAAAAGTTTTCATACATAAATAAAGTGTGCAATCTATTCTCATTGTTTAAAAGTAAATTTGGGACAGAGGAATCGATTTTGCAATAAATTCTCCATTTTTTCTAGATATTGTTCATACTTGAATTAATTGTATAATTGATTCCTCATGTCTAGAGGTGACACTCAAATAAGAGAACCGATTGTACTATCAATTCCCATTGCCTAAAATTGAAGATACTCACCTTGAATCAATTTCACAATTAATTTTCATTCCCTATTTTGTATTTTAACATTGAAGTCAACCTAATTTGGTTTCTTATAATAAATATAAGTATAGTAGTGATGGATAAATACCTTATCAAAGATTTTACCTTTCTTAAGTGAGTGCATGTCTATTTTATCACAAGATGGGTTAAGATTGAACATATCACTTAATTTACAAAATAAAATGAGATTAACCCTTAAGGTCGTACATTATGATTGATATAATTTATTCTTGTTTATGTAATTATGTTACTAATATGGTATATGGTTATGCATTTGATTCAATATTAAATGATGATTGAGATGAATCTAGCTTATGGCGAATTTTGGAAATGAAATATTTTGAACATATTGCATACTAAGAAAAATGCAAAAAAAGGTGTTTTGAGTATTAGATGCTTAATTCGTTATATAAGACAAATAAGGTATAAGGTTGGTTCAAGAAGAACAAGGATAAAAATAGTTGGATAAGGTATAAGGCTGGTTTAGGAGTCATACGATGGATACATGTATTTTAATTATTGCTCATTATTTCATATGTCATGTGACTTTAAGTATGATTATATATAAATGTTCTCATGTGAGCTTAGGTAATTGAATGGATATGTGTGAATTTTTAAGATTATTAAAACTTAATTAATAATGTGCTTAATTGTGAATATGAATTTCATAGGAAGATGGTCCGATAGGTAAGTTGTTATAAATTATTATTATTTTCATAGATTATTCATCCACCAAGACTTAGATTCACTTCTCTATGATTTATTTTGTAGATTCTTATGTTGATCCTCCACCTCCATCTCTATCTCCACCTTTACCTACTTAGAGTTAGATTTTATGGGATCTCTTCTTGGTTATATAGTAGTAAAGGATTTTGTATATAGTATATTTTAAGGCCTTATTTTTTTTTACAAGTTTAGGTAGAGGAATGCTTAGATTGAATCTTTGTGAGTTAGTTAAACTAGCTTATCCTCTTTTGAGAGAATAATAAGCAAATTTAACTTCATTATCTTTTATGAAACCCTTAATGAAATTAAATAAATGTTCTTTTTTCTAAATTGCCACCTACTATCATATCAGTATCCTATTATCAATCAAGAATATGCTAGACAATTAAGATTAGGCTGGTAGAAATTGGAAAGTGAGTTTCACACTAATCATGATTGAATTAGAGTTATGACATAAACCCATTAACCCTTAAGTCTCATACATATTGATGTATGTGGGCCTATTAGTTCACTTGCTAGAAGAGATTTCTAGTACTTTATAACATTTGTTGATGACTTAAGTAGATACGGATGTGTATCTTATGAAACATAAATCAGAATCCTTTGAAAAGTTTAAGGAATTCAAGAATGAAATGCAAAACTAACTTAGCAAAAGTATTAAAACACTTTGATCAGAATGAGGTGGAGAATACTTAAGCTAAGAATTTGATGACTATCTAAAGGAGTGTGGTATAGTATCACAACTCACTCTACCTGGAACACCACAATGGAATGGTATTTTAGAGAGGAGGAATCGTACCTTGTTAGACATAGTACAATTTATGATGAGTTATACAGATCTTTCAATTTCCTTTTAAGGGTATTCTCTAGAGACAGCTACTTTTATGCTCAACTGTGTTCCCTCTAAAATGGTTCAAAAAACTTCATATGAGATATGGACTAGGAAATGTCTCCGTTTATCTTTTATGAAGATTTGGGGTTACAAGGCCTATGTAAAATGTCAAGTTTCTAATAAGCTTGTACCCAAATCAGATAAGTGCTACTTTGTAGGGCATCCTAAGGAAACTAAGGGATACTATTTCTACAATACTAATGAAAGCAAAGTATTTATCACACGAACTGGTATTTTTCTTGAAAGAGAATTTATTTCTAAGAAAAATAGTGGGAGGAAAGTAGAAATCGAAGAAGTATAAGACTTACAAAGTAATACTGAACCTATAATAGAGCCTGAACAAAGATCACAAAATATTGTGGCTTAGGAACTAGCTCAAGTAACACAAGGCCCATGTAGGTCTGGTAGGATACGCTATGAACTCAAGAAATATGGATTTCTTGTAACTCAAAATGGTGATGTTTTGCTCATGGACCAAGATGAGTCCATAACTTACCAGGAAGCTATTAAGGGGCTAGACTCTGAGAAGTGGCTTGAGGCTATGAGATCTGAAATGGATTCCATGTATACTAACTAAGTATGGACATTGGTTGATCCACCTAAAGGAGTAAGACCTATTGGGTGCAAGTGGGTTTTCAAGAAGAAAATCGATATGGATGGTAACATTCAAACCTTTAAAGGGCGATTAGTCGTAAAAGGTTATAGGCAAGTTCATGGTATAGACTATCATGAGACCTATTCCCTAGTTCCTATGCTTAAATCCATTCAAATCTGACTTGCTATTGCAGCTTTTTATGATTATGAAATTTGGCAGATGGATGTCAAAATTGCTTTCCTTAATGGAAAGTTTCTCAAGGATGTGTACATGACACAACTTGAGGGTTTTGTAACTCCTGAAAATGCTGGAAAGGCATGTAAGCTACAACAATCCATTTATGGATTAAAATAAGTTTCTCGAAGTTGGAATCTTTGTTTTGATGAAGCAATCAAAGAATTTGGTTTCATAAAAAAAGAAGATGAATCTTGCGTTTACAAAAAGGTTAGTGGGAGCATAATTATTTTCCTTATTTTGTATGTGGATGACATACTACTCATTGGAAATGATATCCCTACACTGCAAATAATAAAGACTTGGTTAGGGAATTATTTCTTGATAAAAGACTTAGGTGAAGCTACCTATATATTAGGCATTAAGATTTATAGAGATAGATCAAGAAAATTACTTGGCCTAAGTTAAAGTACATACATAGATAGAGTGTTAAAATGGTTTAACATGCAAGAATCCAAAAGGGGATTTTTACCTATGTCGTATGGTATAAACTTGTCAAAAGCTCAATGTCCTTTAACATAAGATGAGAAGAACTGCATGAATAAGATACCATATGCATCAGTAATTGGATCTATCATGTATGCTGAAAATCGCGCATTATACATGCACAACGGAATAAAAATTTTTGCACGATTTCCACCAAGGATCCATGCGAATTTAAGAACGCCATAGATTAGGGATTAGGGTTTATACCTTTCAGCAAAATTCTTCTGACCGCTGCAGCAAATCCGATCTGCTTCCAAATCACGAACCGGAATGGAAACCAGTAAATCAGATCACCAGTACAACGTTTTGTGGCTGCACCTCTGTGGTATCCACACGAACCCGTGAATCACCGATGAATGTCTGCTACACACACCAGTTGGAATTGATCTCCTTACACCTCGTAGTGCTAGCTACGCCTTTTCAGAGATTTTGGTCAAGGAGAGTGGCTAGGGTTTTTCTATGCTTTTACTTGGGGTGCATGAAGAATAATAGTAATCCTATTATTACCCAATAAGCCTATTTAAATAGGTGCATAGAAAAACCTAACCTATTTGGGCCTTATTCCATGTATAATTATAGGCTTACTATTGGGCCTTATAATTATAACATGAATTCCCAAATATTAAGCCCAAACAATTTGGTCCATTAATTCCAAATTCACTAAGCTCTAAGTGTGCGACCCTACAGGCTCTCATTACGTTGGCAATGACCATTAATCATATTAATGATCATAAACAAAGATTAGTGTCTAGCAACACATCATTGTTATCCAAGTAATGAGAAAGTCGGTGATTAGACTAAACCTTTACACGTGATCATCACTTATGTCCTTTTGTCCTATACATCTAGATTGAGCACAAGACATGGATCGTGTCATTCCCGTATAGCCCAATCTTAAGGTTTCTTGACTCCTAAGTAAGCTAACTGAAACAAATGTAATTGACATCTCATGTCAATTCATCTGAGTATGGCCATGCATTTTCTCAGCTTTACTTAGTCAAGGGGCCCATAGATGTTACTCCTGTTATATAGGAGGGACAAATCCCATCTTGATCACACAAACCCCTCCGCATGATATGTGACATATCCAATATCTACCCTTGCATTCACTTAACCATTAGTGACATAGAATAATATCAAAATATGAAACTCACGTGTAGGGAACCTTGGTGATCTCAGGTCAAAGGACCATATTAATAATGATCACTAAGAACCACTTATGACACTCATATAACGATCCATGTAGTGTTCTTAATATGGGTCGGTCCAGTACAAGTTCTCTAACTTGTACTCATGTATAAACTTAATATCCCATATAAGTTTTTACACATGCTAGTCTTAACATATCAAAGCAACCTAATCCACAATGATATATGACTAGGGACATTTAAGAATACAATTATTCTAAGGTTATTATTATAATTAAATATATTACGCAGATAATATATATAAATATAATAATTGGAATTGCCATTAAAATAACATGATTCAAAATTACAATCACCAATATGATTGGTTTTAGGGCATATACACTAACAATGTATGCCATATTATATACTCGTTCTGATGTCTCATATGCTTTGAGCATGATCAGTCGATGCCAGTCAAATTCAGATGAACATCACTAGACTGCCATTAAAAATATCCTTAAATACTTGTGAAGGACTAAGGATTCATTCTTAATATATGGAGAAGAGGAAGAACTTATTGTAAAAGGTTACATTGATACCAGTTTCCAATCCGACAAGGATGACTCTAAATCGCAATCAAATTATGTATTTATCCTAAATGATGGTGTTCTATGCTTGAAGAGTTAAAAGTAGGAAATAGTGGCCGATTCTACTATAGAGGTAGAGTATATTGCTGCCTCTGATGCATCAAAAAAAAGAATTTGGAGGTAAACTTGTTCAAAAAATTTGGTTTGTGAATATTTGATTATCAGAGTAGTAAGTTCAAGAAATAAGTAAGAAAAGGAATGTAGGAA
Organism: Sindora glabra; assembly: GCA_020226215.1. Taxonomy (NCBI): domain Eukaryota; kingdom Viridiplantae; phylum Streptophyta; class Magnoliopsida; order Fabales; family Fabaceae; genus Sindora; species Sindora glabra. The sequence goes on from CM035229.1 coordinate 32,829,739, forward strand.
TTCGTGGACGGTGAGTTTAAGCCACGCCATGAACAAAGAGAGAAAATTCTCAAAAATTGTAATTTAAACAATCAATAAGTAGTATATAACAGTAGGTGTTAAAAAGAGGAATTCGAAATAATGTGATGCCAAAGCATGGTTAATAAACCAAGTTAAAAATTAAGGAAAATGAATCTAATAATTATTTGTGAGAAGTTATGGGTCTGAAAATCCTTAAGGGGACATATATATTTCCTTTTACAAGTAACCCCGTAGAGGAGATGAATGAAGCTCAGTAAAAGCTTCGAGGTGAATTCAAGTAAGTTAAAGTTAGTAAAAATGAGAAAAAAATAGAAAAATAGTAATTACTACCAAATTTGGTAGCGATCCTTATGTAATAAAGTGATAACGAAACAGCGCAATAGTAACTTTTCAATGTGATGATAATTTAGGGTAATAATTATATACCTTAGAATGTAAATTCTTATGTGCCCATTATTATGTATATGTATGGATATATAGAATGATGGTTTGTGCCATGGTTTAATTATAACTATTTATGCATTGTTAATTAATAAATTATACAGAGTTTCACTCACTAAATCTTTATGACTTATTCGTTCATTTTCAAATACTTTTAGGCACTAATCTTCAAGACAAGGATACTGTACTTTGAACATACTGTCACCATTGCGTGCATGCATGTGGGACTGTTCACATCTATTTTCATTATTGAATGTTCATGGATATTGATGAATGTATTTTGTAGTATCATATGTATCACAACTATAAGGTGTGACCTTACAATTTAATCCATACCCAACGAATAGTCTCAATTTTCATTCATTTGGGTACAGGTATGGAGCCTTGAAAATGGATATGAGTATGGAAAAATATATTTTTATGTGGGTTTTATTAATTGTGGGTATAGGTACAGAAATTATACTACCCAATTTTCCCTATACTCATATCATACATATATAATTGAGCAATATAATAATATATGTTTATATATAAATTTGATATATAATAAAAAGAAAAATTAAAAAATAGATATATAATCAATTAATTTAAATATAAAAATCTTTTAAAAATAAACTTTAACAAAAGAATTTATTCTATTCATTATTGTATTAGTATTATTAGAATTTTTAAGTAACTATTATTTTATTAAGAAATAATAAGATATGGATAAATATGATAGATACAATAACATATAGATAAATTATAATTGGATAAATATTTATTAAAAATTATAATAAGATATAAATAAATGTACATCATTTAAATAAAATGAAAAAATGGGAATAGAGATGAATATTGAAAATTTTGCTCATGCAATTATGGGAATGGAGAAGAGCAAAATATTTTGGAATGGGGATGTTAATCCCCTACTTATACTATCCTCATTCTCATTCCTAGTGTGAACCAACATAGTCAGTCCCCTAGTTAAGGGTTGCTTTGCCAGGTTTTTGGAGGGATGTAAGGGGGAGTAGGTTTGTGGGGTAAAAGGTGCCTAACGAGGTTTTTGATTGATTTTAGGTGGCTGGATGTCCCTTCCTTGTTTACAATTTGATATGGGACACCATGTTATGATTATGCAGCAACATGTGGTGTGTTTGAAGTATTGACTTTACACAGCCATTTATGCATATGTCGACACATTTCCAGCAATGTTAATATTTTCAAAAAATGATTTTGGTAAAATTAGCTTACAAGTTGGAATTTAAAATTAGAGATGTTACATCACTTCTTTAAATGGATTTCCCTCTTTAGATCTCAAATATTCTCAGGTCTTTTTCTAAGACCTTCACTTGCAAATTGACACTTTGGGCGTGTGAAAAGAAAATACTATAGTCTATTTGAAATAAAATATTTTTTATATTTACTTCTACTTTGTTTTACTAGCTAGGGATTTTATAAATGATACATTTTCAAAACTCTTGTAATTGGGAATTCTATCATAGTGGAGGTTCGAAAAATCCTCAAATTTTAAGGTAAAATTCTTTATGTTCTTGGAAAATCAAGTGAGAATGATTGTGATGGGCTTGTAAATGAAATTTTTAGTGGATAACCATCAAGGTTTCAAATGGCCATGAGAGAGAGGACTACCCTAAAAGGTGCTTCATTTTGAACTATTAAACCTCATATCAATAGGTCTCTCATTCTCTTTCGATACTTTTTTACATTCATATACTTATAATTGTTCATGTTTGCATGCTATTACCTTGATCTTTCATTATATTATTTTTAGTTTTTTCCTTCTAGAAATCACAAAAGTAATATTTTGAAAATATATAATTGTGATTCATACACCAATTCACCTTTTTTTTTGTGTATTTGTCCTGTCAACATAGGTGTCGTTTCCACTTTTATCAAAAAGATCTTATGAAATAGATTTTCAAATAGATTTGATATAAAATATTGTTTCATAAAAATTGGTTTGGGAAGGTTTTCTTTCGAAAATTGTAAAAGACTCGATTTTTTATTCCAAAGTGTTTAAAAGGAAAATTTGCATTGCATCCATACCGTCCGTTAACTAATATTTGTATTCATTAGATTGTTTAATTCACCCCAGTTGAGGCTGCAATATGTTTTGCAAGTTCAGTTCAAGGGCTACAATTGACAAGCCAAATTGACGAATCAAGAGTAGCAGGATAGGATGGGTGTGTGGGTTTTAATTGCATGACGTTGATGTAAGAGAAAGAAAAATAATTTGTACATATATGATATTATGATCGATGAAGGTTTTTTATTTCATTTGCATGCACATTTAGCATCATTTAGGTTTGTGTTAGCATTGTCTAATTCCTAGCTTGATATATTGACTGGATTATGGTTAATTTGATGTGGTTAGGGGTAATCAAATCTCAGGATAGGGATCCAGCAAGGAAATATACATTAATTTGACTGGATTATGAATTTGATCTCAATCCAAGTTTATATGAAATCGTACCTTAGGACCATTACGATGTGCACCTCCTAGTTGCTTTTTTAAATATCATTTCAAATATGCAATTTTTTATTGATGAAAGTTTGAATTCTTTTTAAACATTATTTCACATTGTGTCATAGGGTATTGAAAGGACTAACACCTATTAGTTTGAGTGGTGAGAAGTTCGGCACTCTTTAAACAAAATCTCAAATTCGACCCTTACGAATAAGAAAAAAACAAACTTCAGAGAGATTATCCTTCATAATGGAGTTTAACTAGAGTTGACTTTGAATTAATTAGGGTTTAATGTGACCTACCAAATATCAAAATATTTGTACTAGAATAGGGTATTGAAGGGAGGATTTGTAATAAAAAATCTGTTTAATATTCAATGTTTTATTTGTTTTTGTCTCATATTTTTTTTTTTGATATCACGTGAGTTACATTGTGCCCTTACCTTCAAGTGTACTTGTTGAGTTGCTTTGCTCAACGTTGTTAAGAATTTCTGTTGTTTTTCGAGAACATTCTAGTGTAAACCAACTAAAGAACAAGTGAAAATACAATAGGATGAGCCTTCAGAAATTTTCACACATACGTTTTCTACATATTTTTAAGTGTATACTTCCATGTCCTGTTATTTTTTACGGGGCAAATATATTCTAGTTATTCAATGGTTGATATTTGATCAAGAAGACAAGTAGTGTTGGTCTCACATGGAGCCACCAACTCTTTATTAATATTTTTTAGCCCTGAAACTTGTGTTATAGAATTTTTGCACATATCACATCTAGAGTTTTTTGTTCTGCTTGCAATAACCCCTCTTTATAATGTTGTAGTTAGTCGTAATATTATCCAATATCATCGTAGAACCAGTTCTGCTCCTGCTATTTTTTATAATGGTGGCCGAAATGCTTTTATCAATTTTTTTTATTGATAACAATTGGTGGGCTTGGTCATTAGGTTTTGACTTATATTCTTTGAAGATGAATTCAAGGAAAGTTGTTTTACATTTGTCTTAAAAAATCTTTCATACACTTTTTTGAGGGTATTTATTCATTTATTATTGTGAATGTGATTTGCAAAATAAGATTTGAGCCAGGATTTGTGAATGAAAATTAGGGAGGAAGTTATTTAATCTTTCTTTTTTTATTATAGTGAAATGTTATAATTTTAATAAAAGATAAAACGGATGTTCTGAATTTTAATTACTTAGAAAGCGTCATATTCAAATTAAATTATTGATGATGATAAAGTTATACACAATGGAGTTTGTTCAATGTATTATTCCGTAAAAATTATTTAAAATATTATATTAGAATACATTTAGTCTTCTTGTCACATGACTAATTACCATTATTTTCATTTTATTAAGTGTGAAGAGTAATTATTATAAAAATATAAAAAAATCTATTCTATATATTTTAAACTTAATTTTAAACTTTTGAAGAAGAAAAATAAGATAATTATTTAAAATTATTTTTTTAATAATTATCTGTTACTAAATACTATCAATTACCCTTAATTGTATATGTAGTTAATTAAAATTACACATTCCAGCTTATTCTTTATGTATTAAAATAAGATTATATGTTAACTATATCTCATTAGTGGATAAATGTCTTAAACATTTTCTAACATAATAAATAAATTATTTGTTTCTTATCATCGACTTCATTGAAAAGTCTGATAAAATTTTTAAAGTGAACTTAAAATTTTTATGAATTTACTATCAAGTATAATATTTATATTTGATAAATAGATTTAATCCAAGAAAATTACTATTCACTTCATACATCTAAGTGTATCAAAATCAAAGAGATCTCAATGTCTGTAGGTTAAATATAAGATGTGAAAACAATTTATGCTTATTTTTATTGATGAATATAACATTAACCAAAAAATTTTCTTAAAAAATTACTTTAAGAAAGTGATTTTATGAAAAAATTATGAATTAACCTTTAATATTACTTGCAATTATTTCAAGATTTAATTTTTCATTTTTTTGTACACTTGCATTATTTTTCATTATATTTATTAGGTTATGTATATTAAAAATAAGTCAATAAGCAGATAAAAAAATCCAAATGCAATAAGTGAAGAGTTACAACATTATTGATTTTGCCTATAAAAAATTATTTTGTTCAAAATTTTATAACACAGAAATTTTAGGACTTAAAAAAAATTAAAAAACAGTAAGTAGCTTCATGTGATTAGCTCTACTTTTCATCTTGATCAAATTTTAATCATTGGATGACTAGGCCAAATGTGCCTCAGAAAAAAGTATTAGGGCACGAAATCTTCATATTTTTATGAAAAAGATAATATATAAGTATATAAAATAATATTCAGATCAATATTATATGGATAAATTGTTTTATATTTTTTTATATGCATGCACCTAAAGTTTAGTAGATCCTGAGTCTAAGATTTAGCTTGATAGGCTAACTTAACCAATGTTTTGATTATAATGATTAGGCCCAAGCCTAGATTTAATTTATGGATTTGACACGTCCATTTAATAGTTCAAATATATATTGTTGGCAATGTTATATATAGTGTTCCAATTTTAAGCTATTCATGTATAATATCTTTTGAATGAAATTACAATTTAATTATATTATTTTCCAAACAAATATATAAGTATTTAATAATTTGTATTATATCATTTCAAAAGAAAGACATGTGTGTGCATGTGTGTGTGTGTGTGTGAATATATATATATTATGTAAAAAAAAAACTGATGAGAATTATTTACCTTTATTTTTGGTTTTGAAATTTATCAACTCTGACTCCTGGCATGCATCTTTCCTAAAGGGTTGCTTCCCATCATTTATAGTACCATGCTTCGAATGCTCTTGTAAGATTTGATCTACCCAAACATACCTCTCTTTCATCTTCTTTGTTCGAATATATTCTTCAAGACATATTTATATGCAAAGTAGTTTCTAATAATAGTAACACGTGTTTTCTTACATATATAAAAAATATCTATAGTGAACGATAATAGAAGAGTGTGTATGTGGGGTACTAATCAATTGATACCAGTTTAAATTATATCTTAACTTACATACACTGTCACATAACTTTTATAGAATGAAAATCTCATCAAATCTGCCATTAGATTCAATACATTAACCATGTGGATCATATTTGTAAAATTTTATGTCAATGTAAAATTATAAAAGTTTTCATAAAATTTTATACTTTAAGATTGTTATAAAATTTGCTTCCCAAACGTTAGGGAAAAAAAGCTATCTGATTGCCTACTTATTATTGCTAAATTTTTCTAAATTTTGGTATTCATGATTGACATTGTGATCATTTTTAATCCAACAATTGGATGTATTGAAATCAATTTTTGAGATAGTTATTCAATGATGTAAGTCTTGGTATACGTATTGTTCCTTTCTCTCATACATGCACACAAATATAGAGTAGGGATTAGTTGACACAAACTTAACTTTATCAAGTCTCACACTATTACATAACACTTTATAGGATAAATTTTTAATGAAAAAAATCAATGAAATTCAAATTAATATCAATTACATAAATCATATTTTAAAATTTTCATATTGAACTAATACAATTTGGTACTTCCTCGAAATATTCCAAAATTAGAGTGGATTATTTTTATGCCTTTTCTAAAAATTTAAAATTTTATTTTGACAAGAGAATAATTAATTAATTTTAATGATAATAATTAAAATAAAATTTATTTGTTGGATGTGTAAAACTTTTGAGATGAGAATATATGACGAGGTGTTAAGCAAAAATATGAATAATTAATTGAATGAAATATAAGGTAAGAACATTGTGTGAAATAAATGAGAAAATATAGGTAAAATAAAATGTTTAAAGATTATGATTGTTTAAATGTGAGTATGTAAATAAGAAAGAGATTTAAGGCGTATTTTTGAGAATGCTCTTGTCCTTATCAAACCCAAACTTCAATCTACATTTTCACTATTCCTTATTTCCAAACCTTAATTCTAATCTCTCTTAGCTCTCTTCTCTTCCTCCTTCTACCCCTTTATATTCTTCATCAATCAAGTAATTAGGGAGCTAAACTTCAACAAATCCTTCACACAAGTAAGGTAAACTTCATCGATCAAGTAATTAGGGAGCTAAACTTTCGATTGTTGTATGTATAAAACTATGAATAGATCACTCTTGATGTTGTTTACCATATAGTTTTGTTTAATAATATTAATTTTATCTAAATAATTTACTATTTTAAAAAAATAAATTATTTGAATAATTAATATTTATTTATCCAAGTGCTTTTTGATAATAATTGATGTCTTGTTTAGTAATTGTTATATTTTTAGGTGTTTATATAGTTTAACTTCCAAATGCATATTGATGTTTGAAAAATCCTTTTTAGATTATGTATCTAAACATATATAAACTATTCTTAAGTAGCATTTATAGTTGTAAAACTTATTTAAGCTCTTATCATGTAAACTTCAACTTAAGCTAATTATCCAAATGGAACCTAACACTTTTTTGTAATTAAATCTTATTTGCCAAATAAAGTTTTATCAATTGCTCTTGATGTTTGAAAATTATCCCTTAATTTTCATATATATTTTAATATGTTAATGATGGAAAAAGGTTAAGTTGATGGAGATCAGATAAAGTTCCATGCCAATCATAACTAGGGTTAGATTGTGACAAAAGTAGTATCAAAGTATGTTCTAGGTTCCTAATAGGATGAGATCCGTAGGTTATATCTATATGTTGCCTAAATAGGTATTAATTGAAATTGTACTAGTGGTGTATGTACACCTACGATCACATATCACTAGTGTTAATTCAATAGACTTTATAATGCCTATTAATGTTGGTGATGGAGCTTGTTAGTAATAGATTGCTTGATGACTACTTTGATTTTTGTTTGACTATTTGGAGAATTTTGTGAATTAGGCAATAATTAATACTAGATGTCAAATACAAGCTAGCAAACTTGAGCATGAAAAGTCATCTAGGAGTTCACAAGCTCAAAGTAGTAGATGAAAGGAGACAGAAAATAATAAACAATAATATCCCCTTGAGCTATAATGCAACAAGTCTTGAAGCAAGCTGGAAGGGCTGTTGATTACAATCAATCAGGGGTATGATCATCATAGATATCAAAATAATTGTGATAAGGATTATAATTAGGAGAAAGAGCAAGAGCATAATCCTCTAAAGAAAAGTGCCACAAATAAATAACAAATAGTCCATGAGTTTTCAAAGTTGAAGCCACATGGGTGCTTTAGTACCAATCCTTCTATGGATTCATATTAATTTCTTGATCAAATAGAGCATTATGAGAAGATGTCAAGATACTTGAACTAATTATTGATAAAACTTATAGGCTACTGGTTGGATGATATGGCACACTAATAGTTAAGAAATGTCATAAAGGATAGAGATTTGAGTTTATAGCCCATGACATAGGTAGCCTTCTAAGAAAGTTTTATCAATCGTTACTTACCTCTAAGTATATAACAAGTAAAGATGTGAGAGTTTGAATACCTAAAGTAAGAGAGCTTTTCTATTATTAAGTATGACACTCAGTTTACAATACTTTTTAGATACACAACTTATTTGATCCCTTCTAAAAGGGCTAAAGTTGAGAGGTTTGTATAAGCCCTCAATGAATTTTATTTTGAGCAGATTCACATCAATGATACAACTACTTATCAATAAGCATTAGTGCAAGCCTTGAGGTTTGAGTTTAGGATCAAATAGAGGGAGGGAAGGGAGGCTTAAACAAGGAGTAGGAAATGAAGTTAATTTAAAAAACCAAATTAAACATAATTATAAAAAAGAATGCCTCCTAAATAGCATCTAAGGGTAATAAAAGTGGTTGTATTACAGGAGCAACATCATTATTTAATGCATGGTATAGAAACTTTATCAAGGAAAATACTAAAACTAAAAGAAAAGGAAGTTATTTAAATCTACCATTTAGCAATTATTCAACTCAAGCCAATGTGAAGTTTGGGGTGCCATAGTGTCCATAATATCGATTTCATCATAATAACCTATGCAATCATTTTAGGGGAGTGTTCTTCAAATGCAATCATAAATGGCACAAAGTTAGGAAGTGCCCTAAAAACTTCCATAACTAAAATGTTAATTATATTGCGTTTTAACAGAATGCTTTAAATCCTCCACCTATGAATCTCCTAAAAGTTAACTGACATGTTTAAGAGATACCAACATGATCAATCAAGAAAGAGTTACAAGTGGAAGTTAACCGAAAGTCTATTCATTAGCATGCTAGGAAGTTTAAACCTCTAATGCTACAATGTCTAGTACTTTTAAAATTAATAACTTTCTTAATAAATTTTGATTCATGTTACTTATTCCTTCTATAAAAAAGATTTGTTACTACTTGTAAGAAGATCCTAAGCCTATGAGTACACTTTTGATTGTAATGACCTCAATTGATAATCCCCCTTTAGCTACTTATAAAATAGAAACTTAAGCATTCATGCACATATGTTGTCTTCCGATTCTATTTTGCTTGATATGAATGGTATTGATGTGATCTTAAGGATGAATTAATTAGCTGAATGTCATGCTTGCATGGATTGTTATAATAAATCTATCATTTCTACCATAAAAAAGTTTCTACCTATTGAGTTTTAGGGAAGTAGATTACTAGAAACTATTAGCTTGATTTCAAGAATTATGGCTTAGAAAATTATTAGAAAGGGATGTATGGTGCATCTAGTTGTAATTTGAGGTTTGAACTAACAAGTTCCACATACCTACAATATCTTTACGCTTAGAGAATGTGTATCAAGAAAGCCTTATGTAACCTAAAAGGAACCATTATAGCTTAACCTTAAATTGTCATACAAGAAGTGACTAGTTGAAATTTGGGATTACTAACATGGGAAGTTAAGAACCAAGGAGATTCTATCTCTAAAGGTTTATTAGGAATGCTATAGAGTAAAAGAAATCAAGTGGGAGCTAGAGCCAGATATGCGTTTTGTAAGAATTGAGTAGAGCATCAACATGAACTTATAGCATCATTAGATTAGCAAGTCCTAAGAATCCGAGGATAAATTCTTTTGAAGGGAAAGTATTATTATACCCTTTCCAAAAATTTAAAGTTTATTTTGACAAGGGAATAACTAAATAATTTTAGTGATAATAATTAAAAGAAAACTTATATGTGGAATTGGTAAAAATTATTATATAAGAAAATATGAATAAGGTCTTAGGCAAAAATAGAAATAATTAATTAAATGAAATATGAGGTGAGAATATTGTGTGAAATAAATCAAGTAAAATAAAATGTTTGAAATTTATGAGTATTTAAAGATGAGAATATGAATATAGAAGAGATTTAGGTATATTTTTTAAAATGCCCTTGGCTTTGTTAAACCTAAACTTTGACTTTTATTTTCATTGTTCCTCATTTCCAAAACCTAACTCCATTTTCTCTTAACTCTTCTTCTCCTTTTTCTCCTCCTTCGTATTCTTTATCAATTAAGCAATTAGGGAGCTAACCTTCATCAAATCCTTTGCACAAATAAGGTAAGATCTCTTTGACAACAAGATTATCCATTGTTTTCTTTGGATTTAAAGATATTTGAGTATTGAGCCTAAAAGGATAAAAATAAAACCTAGTGTTACCTTGATTATTTTAAGCATTTAGGAGCTAATAATCCCCACTTTCAACTTTCCAATTTCTTTATAGTAGATGAGTGAACATTTTAACTTTACCTAGAAGATTAAAATTAATTTTATTTAGTAAGGTTAAAGTTTTGAGTTTCTAAATGAATGTGTGAGAAATATGACATTTAATTTGATTTTGAAGTTGGAATAGCTTATATAAGGTATTCAAAGTATGTATTTATGATTTAGTATGGATTGGTTGCATAATAAACGCATTCGGATGATATCTATGGTTGATGAACAATGTTCTCGAGTTAGAATGCTATAGGAAACTAAGATATAGTCAACTATGTCCTAGAATAAGCTTTTTGGGTATGCATTGACTATGAGTTATAAGGTTGCTCTCTAGACCTATATAATTGATTATAACCTAGCAAAATTACTCTTTGAGCTATTATAGTTGAGTATATAATTGATTATATCCTATAAAATTCTATACATCATGTTATATAAGGAGTCAAGTTGTAAATAAGTGTCCTACATGTTAAAATTGATTGGTATATGATAAATTATGATGAAAATAAAATGTGAAGTCATGCAAAAAGGCATAGTATTACTATAGATTATAAATTATGATTAATATTTAGGTTACTATGTTATAAAAAAAATCAAATATGATATGTGCTATGAAAAATATGATGGGGTGATGTGATATTTGAAAACTAGATTGACTAGCTATTTGTAAAAGGATAAGATTAACCTTAGAGGGATAAGGATAGGCTTATAAGGGACAAAATTAACTGAGAGTCATAAGGAGATTCATTTACTATCTTTAATTTGTTATTATTGTGCATAATATGATGTGAATGTGAGATGAATGTATATTCTCTTAAGTAATAGTGATGATAAACACCTAAGATCATTGATGAATATGATGATACTAATGAAAATTGTGTTCTAAATTGTGTGGCTTAAGTGTTTAGATTTATAATAGGTAAATCCAATTAGTAAGCTTATAATCATTTTTTATATTTGATTATGTTAGAATGTTTGCTCACTAAATCTCAAACTTATCCCTTGACATGTTTTCACTAAAAAAAATTTCATATTAATCCTTTACCAACACCTTAAAGTTCAATTCTATGAATGACTCTTCAATATGGCTTGGGTAACATTGGGTATATTGAATGTAGTGAATTATTTGGAGCCCTATCGTATATAGGTCAAGGCTTGAAAAATAAAAACTCATTTCTTTTTATGCTAGTTAAGCCAATTTATTGTTAAGTTTAGATGGATTATAAATATACTTAACTTCTTTCATAATTAAATCTTATTTGCCAAATGAAATTTTATGTAGTCCTCTTGATGTTTGAAGATTATCATTTATTTCCATATATGTTTTAATATGTTGGTGATGGATAAAGGTTGGGCTAGTGGAAATTGAGTAACAAGCTCTAAGTCAGTCATAACTAGGGTTAAGTCATGACAATTATAGTTTTCAAATATATAAGAAAAAGTAAAGAGATTGATTATATATTTCTTATTATTGGATTTTTCTGAAATTTATTATAGGAACCAATACTAAGATTATGTACATATAATCCAATAGTCCATTTTATTCATATTACCTTCTAAAAAAAGTTATATTACAATATAAAATATATGTAAGTTAAACAACATAAATTGTTACACAATAAATACATACAATTGTGTGTGTGACAAGTTTCAAAAAGCATATAAATACATACCTTGTCCCAAGTACTGAAGAGTCTGCAAGCATGCAGCCTTAGCAAACATGTAAAAGCTGCAATAATTCTGTTGAGCATCTTTTTGCCAATTTTTTTAGGAGGTTTCTATGTTCGCTTCTTTATCTTTATTTTCCTTTGAGATTTCTGGATTTTCTGGGTCCATTGTTGCTTGTTTTTGTCCCGTAGATCCTGAAAACAAGGCTTAAAAATATATTGATTGTATCATAGTACTTTTTGAATAAATAAAAAAAGTAAATTGTATATCGATATCTCATATATATACAAAATAAGCCTATTGTTATTTCTATGTTTTTGCCTAAATATGTGATATATTATGCAATTTTAAATAAAAGACCAAAGAATTTGTATTAAATTAAGCTAAAAATACATAAGGTACTTGTATTTTCGAAAACAAAATGTGACATTTCTGTCATTTAGATTTATTCATAAATAAAATAAGGAAATAAATATTTTATGAATAAAGTGATGTCATATTATAACAGAAACTTATTCAAGACATTTTAACTTGATATATCATTAAAAATAATTTATTAAATCTAGTGGCAACATTTATTTTAGCTATGCCTTTTTTTTGTACATTTAAAATTTAGCTTCATCTTAAAACATTAAAAAAATAGGATCATCATATGGTTTCATAACCATATAACAAAGAAGGGGTAAATAATTATACCACTCAAGCTACGGTCCAAAATCCCTTCAAAGCTATCAAAATAATAAACGCTTTTATAATTTAATTTTGATTTACCATAATGACCCAAGGTTACGCTATTGAAGTTTAACCATTAAAAATGGTTTTTATATGGCTAGAGTAATAGGAAAAAGAAAAACATTTAGACAAGGTGATGTTTTAAACATGTTAAGTATGCCCCAAGCAACAATTATTCTATTATGAGATACAAACTTTATGTTAACTTGACTAAGTCATTTGTTGATTAAATGTTGCTCATTTAGAAGTCTAAATCTTCAAGCAGAAAGTAAAATAAAATTGTAAGAGAGAGAGAGAGAGAGAGGCTATTGAACTAGAAGAACATGGTTCTTAATGGAAATACATGAAAGATGTTCAACGATGAGCTTGAAAACCGAAGGCCGAGAAAAAAGATAATTAAAAATAGCTAAATTATAAAGGCAACAAATTTCAAGGGATTTTAAGATATTTTTGAGACAAGAACTATCTATTTGTACATGCATGCTTAAATATAATTAAGGCATTCTTTGATATGCTAATTAGTCAAATAAGTATCTATTTGTACATGCATGCTTAAATATAATTAAGGCATTCTTTGATATGCTAGTTAGTCAAATAACCAACCTTGAAATTACCTTTAATTAACCCCTTTGAGCTTTAATTAACTTTTCTTTTGTTGTTTAGCCTTTTAACAAGCTTTTCAGTAAAAAGGAACAAATGTGTTTATCTAACCTTAAGTTAAGGATTGATAAAGTATTTAAAATCTTTGAGATGGGATCTTAGATAAATGTGGATGTGTGTATGTTACGTATGAAGAAAAATAAAAATCATCAATTTCAATTTTAAGGCTTGATTACAAAAATAAAATAATGAGAAAATTTTCATAAAAGATAAAAACAATCAGAAGAAAGAAAAAGAAAACAAAATGAAAATGAGAAGAATACCTTAATCATATTTCCTTACATGCATTAGTGCTTTTAGTCTCTTTTTCCTTATTTCTTTTAAGTTAATCAAGGGTTTTAATGCTTCTTTCACTCGAGACACGTGACAATAAATTTAAGTACTTCAAGAAGGCTTGTAAGACATGAAAATCTCATTGAATGCTTGTACCACCCTTTTAAAGTAAGGTTGAAGCTTGTACATCAAGGGTTAGTTACATTCAAGGGTTTGAAGGTATTAGGATATAGAATGGATAAATGTCCAATGAGAAGTAAGTGAAGATATATATATATATATATATATATATATATATGTAAAGGCAGAGAGAGAGAAGAGTTCTCCACATATGATGAATGGGAACTAGAATGTGATGGGAAACATAATTCAATAGGAAGTGGATGAGAATAAGATATAGCGATAATGAGTAAGAATGAAACTTGGGAATAAATCACATTAGCAAGGTATGCTCATTTTATAGTTTATTTAAAGGAAAAATGTAAATTGCCTTACAATTTTGGATTAATTTCATTTAACATCCATAACTATTAATTTTTTAAATCATCGCCCGAAACTTATTCATATGTAGTAAATTACACTCAACATCCATCTTGTGAACAATTTGAGGGGCAAATGTAATTATTTTGACACCAAACTTTGTTAAAATATCATGTATAGTATGGATGTCTTATATCTTAAGTTTGAAAGTAATGTAATTTGTGTACTATTGTTCCAAATTTTTCTGTTTTGGCATATTTTAATCATTTTGACAGGATTTGCTTATCCAATGCAAGTACAAAAGCATATGGTTGTAATCTCTATATATTTACCACTTATAAATGAATTTAGAAGGACAATTGCAAAAATTACTAGTTAAAGGTGTTAAATGCAACTACTTCAAAGTTGAATGAGGTGATTTACATATTTTTAAAGATGTTTTTTAATGTTTTATATTTTTTATATAGATTTTGATTTTTTTTATGAAAAAATAGTTTTCAAATGGGAGTTTTAAGATCGACAAGATATTTTAAAGATTGAATGTGGAGGCAAATTGGAATAGAGTTGGAATTTTGAAGCAGTGGTTGAGACCTAAAGATTAACTCATAGAGGAGCTATATATTATTATCATGCAGGCTTTACGTGTGCTTATGTGCGTATTGATAAGAATAATATACAGTTATCTAATATATGATGAAACAAACTGGATGGACAAAAGGGAAGATTCATGTTAAATGATTGGATCATAGATTGGATCCTTTGTAATCCAATCATGGATTGATCAAACTATAAGAAATAAAGATTTCACTTTTAATTTTAAAGGAAAAGAATGTTCACAAAAGTTGCTTCAAAAGATTTTCGAAAGTGATTTGATATAAATGTAATTTTAGAAAGAAATTAAGAATTTTGAAAAGAAAGTTTGAGAAATGATGTGGATAGCCTAGATTTACTTTTGATTAATTTAGTTAATTTTAAGGTGATTATTTGGCTTTCAGAGGCAATAAGGTAAAAAAGTGAAGATCACGTAAAGTGATGATATTTGACTTGAGTTGTGGAACAATGCTAGGAATAATTTAAGTAATTTTATGGAACGGCCTCGCAACCTCAATGAGAAACCCATAGTTCATCCAAAATGTAAATAAAGGCTTGAATTAATTATTTTAAATTAGTTTGACCAAATAAAAAAATATAGTCACTGTAGTTCATTTTGTGTAAATTTACAGCTAGTGGAAAGCTATTGGAAAGAGCTAATTTTTTGTCCATATTTCGTTGCTAACGGGTATTGAAAACTTAGTTTTGGACTTGCATAAAGAAAATTGATCAAAAAACTCAAAACTTCAAAATTATCAAAATACCCTTAATCTTAAAATATTTTTATAAAGTATAACAATAAATTTTTTATGAATGAATTTGTCTTTATTAGGGCAATAGCCGAGAATTCTTAAACCATCATCTTCTTCATCTTTTTTTTTTTCCCATATTTCTATTTCACCATCGAAGAAACCTTAAGGTAAGCTCCCTTTCAACTACGGCTTCTCTAGTTTTTCTCTTTCAATCTCTTTAGAATTTGTGTATGTAAGATATTGTTTGCCCTTAATTAATCCAAGATTATTAGTTTTATTAATGATTAAATCAAATTATTTGAATTTGCGAAGATTCAAGGCCTTATTTGACCTTCTTATAACTTGAAAATTTTCTTGAAAAACCAAGCTTAAAGCTTCACTTTAGAGTTGGAAAAGGAATGAATGAATAGGAATCTGTTAAAAAAATAGTTGACTTAGAAAGGGGAACTAAAAGGGAAGTTGAAGCTTTAACCTTTTGTTCATGCTATTTTGTTGCTAGAAGGTGATCTAGCACGAAGACAAGTCAAAATTGCTAAGTAGATCTTAAGTGAGTAATTATATATTAATCTATAATTTTCACACCTTTAACTTGATAATTACTTCTATATGTAATGGTGTGTTAATAATAGTATCTATAGCTCATTTATGAAATTTATCGCTAAATATATTGTTTAAAGAATTTTGAGTTACAGAGTATGAATTATTAATCTAAACATGTTGCATGAGAAAGGACAAAAATAATGCTAAATGTGGGTTTAGTAATGCTTTAAGGACTATAAAATATGTTACATGAGCCTTGGTTATATTAAATGAGTCTCGAGCAAGCTATATAATTTTTGAATAAGTTGATTGGGCTAAAACAATGCTTTATGGATTAAAGTATGATAATTGGGCTTTGAGGTGTCATAGAAGTCCTAGACTTGATAAATGGGCAAGAACATATATGGAAGCTAGAATATGACCCATGGGGTAAAATATTCTATGTAGGTTTGTCATGTGTTATTTGGGCGTAAAGTATGTTTTTTAGATTTTTAAACATGGTAGTTGGACTTGAGATGTATAAAATAGGTATTAAATATAGTAAATGAGCCAAACAAACTGATGACCTGGAAATCTAAAGGAAGTTACTTTCTTTATATATTTGGTATTATTCATAAATTACCATGATCAAGTTATTTGTATGTTTGGCAAACATTAAGAATTTCTTAAAGAAAGAGCAAACGGACATTCCTATTCATATGGTATTAAATATGAAATAACATATTTGAGATGTCCATATATCATAAATAACTCTACTCTTTGCTACTATTTGTAAATTGTTATATTTAAGTTCTTTTCAAGATTCTTCTAACATTGAACTTATTTTAAAACTCAGTTAGTATTTTATCCTAATACTCATTTTGTTTGCAACCAATTATATGTGTATGGTTGTAAATGTTGTCATTACATTTGTTATGATCCATCATATTATTTATCTTTTACTTCATCATAATTCATGAATAACTTTACATTATTTTGTAATTTATTTCTCTTTCAATTAAAAATATGGATATTCTTATTTAATTATTGGCTAGGATAATATCATATATTAAGTAGATGATTATATAACTATGTGGCTGAATTTACCCTTCCACGGAACCTTTTTCTTTTTAGATTCTCAGGAAGAATTTTAACTCCTATTTGTAATTAAGGATGGTTACACTTATGCAAATGTATACTACTAATATATAGATTATCAACATAGAGAGTTAATTCATGACCTATATCATTCGAATCCTTTACATGATAATTCTCAATATTTTTGGGTGCAAGGTATCTTATGATATGGAGGTCATGCTAGTAAAGGGCCCTATTATACTACATCCAATAGTTTCGGACTAATTAGACTTGTAAATTGGCTTTGTAGTGGGTTGAATTTTTGCTTATAAGTTATAGATGTAAATAGTCTACTGTGAATATGTGAAACCAAAAGAGAAAGATAACTTGCAAACTAATATACAAAATGTGATTTTGAAAATGTTAAGGTAGCAAGGATACTTGTATCTCCTAAGCTAAGGTTTGAGTTGCTTAATTGTAAAGTTGAGTGATAATACTAAAACTATAGAGCATGTTAGGAAATTTAAGAAGAAAGGTTTGTGGAGCTTGTTCTACGTGAGTTGAATTCCACACTAGTCACAACTCTAGGCTAATTGTGATATGAAGGCTTTGATTTCAAATGAGCATTTTAATGTTTGAGTTGTACCCTTTACCTTTGAGTTGCCTATGTTTGTATTCATAGAGTTGTTTAGTTTACCGGATATAATTTTGATGGTCTTTTGAGCGACACAACTGTATAAGCAAAAATAACAATTTCGGTTGGGTTCTGGGATTATTTTCTATATTTAAATAAAAATGTTGTATTTCATTCACATATTCTTTCAGCATTAGTTAGGTAGGTTGATTGACTTAATATCAAGTATGTAAATCATCTTGACCATGTTAATTTAGAAAGGATAAGCAAAGTCAAATATTAAGATGAGAGTCTAAAAGTTATAGAGAGTACAAAGGAATTTTGCATTTTTAGTCATGTATATTTTGTCCTATTATTAGAAAAAAAAGGAAAATTTTTATAATTCTTTGATTGTTAATAAAGATTCTTAATTTTAACATATTTCATTTTTTGGTGATATAATAAGAGTAATTAAATTATTAAACGTACATATACAAATATTAGAAATCAAATTTTAGATATAATGGAAGGTACAAAACTTTTAAGAGATATCAAATGTCACTTAAATCAAAGGCTTTCAACTTAATAAATTCAAATTTGTTAATAGAGAAAAAATTATAATAAATAAAATGTAAATTCATGTCGTTATCTGTTCATGAATATTCAAAATATGTGTCTAGTAGTAACATAATTATAGAGAAAGGAAAATAAAGTGTAGGTGTTCCAAATCACATACCAAATAGAGCAATAAGTTTTCTCCATATGCTAATAGCAATATTATAGCACTTCTTGTTCTCCTCTTTCATCAATTCAATTTCTGAGTCTGGGTACTTCCTTTTGATCTCCTCCTTCCATTCTTCAATTCGATTGCCCGGTTTTGGTACACGTATACCTTTGGCAACAAAAGCATTTAGATTATTTATATAGAACTTAAAAATACAATCTTTATTTTTTTTATAATTTAATTTGAAACATTAATAATATAAAAAAATACATAAAATTTTTACTTGACATTAGCATATTTTGATTTTTGTTGTTGCTAGTTTCCAAAACATGAAATTAAACTCTTAAAGTAGTCATACAAAACTTGCAATTAACTCCACCTAGTCATCTAATTAAAAATATTCATTAAACATGTGATCTATTTAAATGAGAACTATAATATCAATAGATATTAGTTTTCTACAGAAATTTTTGTCCCCATAATTTATAATTCATTTCCACATATTTATTCAAGATTTCACATATCTAAATATTATACCCGTAATCTATCCAAGTTGGGAAGAAATGGAGCGACAGCAGCTAACAGTATTGTGTTATTTATTCAAAAAGTTCATCATCAATTAATTAGTTAATTAAAGAAGTATTGTTACGTGGATAATAAAAATTCATTATAAAATTTTGTATAGTTTAAGGTATGGTAGGATTTGGTACGAAAAATTTAGAGATATATATGGTTAGGTCATTAAGTTTAGGGCTGGACTTTTTATGCATAATTGCATGAAACACAATGACCTAAGTCTGAACTCGACTTATTTATTTATTTTTTAAAAAATTGGCCTAATTTAACTTAATTAAATTTGTATATGACTAAGACCTAATTCGCAAGGTTGATTATTTTTATTATTTTTCTAAGTAAAAATAAATTTTTATATAAAAATACATATTTAAAGATATAATAGAACATTTACACATATAGTATATTTAGTTATAATAAATTAAATATTTTTACATTAAAAATATTTAGATATAATTATTTTAATATATAATTATATTATTAAAAATAAATCTATATAATTATGGTTGGTCAGGCCAACCCAATTTTTATTGTCACGGCCCGAGCTGGGCCTAAATATTGAGTTATAAGAGGAAAAATCTAATAAATATTTGGCTCATAACAAAAAGGGTCCAAAACTTATATTTTTTAGGTTAGGCATGTTATCCGACTCATGCATGGATCTAGCGGAATTAAACATTTTCAGAAATCCTAATATACATGAAAATGAAAATGTGGTTTCTAAGAATATACTTCTCAAGAATGTCATATTACCAAAATTGCTTCAATAAAAAATATCTTTAAAATATTTCCCAAAAAAAAAGAAGATATATCTTAAGAATATTACAATATTTATTTTAATTAATTGATATATTTCTTAAAATATTATTAAATTATTAAAAATATTTTTATTGAAAATTTAGCAGTTAAGTACAGTAAGTGGTAATACAAAATGTTCAATAATAATAAATGGTAGAAGTAGTGATTAACAAAAGTGGGTGGTAGTAAACAATTATTTATAGTAGATAGTGGTAGATGATAGTCAACAATGTTAAATGGGAGTCAATGATAATGGTTGGTGGCATATAGTAGCCATCAACAAGGTAATGATGAAATGGTATATTATTGCTAGTAAGGCTTAATATAAAAATAGTTACAATAATCTATTTATATCACTCAAACATTATTAGGTTATAAATATGTAAGATATCTACCCTCTCATAAAAATATTTTAAGGGTTTATTATGTTAAAAAATCTCCAAAAATGTAAACTTTTTGAATTATATTCAGGGTTTTAAAAAATGGTCCGCAACTGCAATATCGCCCACAATATTACAGTTGCAGACCACACCGCATCCGCATTTCTCCGCAATTGCGCTTCGCGAGGGCTGCATTTTTTCGCATCACGCGATATCGCAACTGCAATTGCAACCGCAATTTAAAACCATGATTATATTATTCTAATTTTTGAATCAAAATAGGAAACATCCCCCATAATATTCTTAGAAATGTAAGAAATTTTCCTCTAATCAAACACAATCTAAGTTTTTATATATATAGAATGAGAGTGAATTCGAACCATTCAAAATTAATTTAAAAACAATGAAGTTTTTCATTATAATTTTTCTCATGAAAAACTTAGCTTTCACTTTTATCCCTCTGTTTGGGACCTAAAAATGTTTGTATTGGATTTATTCGAAGCTGGACTCATAAATAATTTTATACATATATTCAATCTTAAGTAAATTGAAGTCTTAACCTTTTTATATCAAACAAGGTTACAGAATTTGAAAACAAGCACTTGTCATATGACCATAATCAAGGATTCCACTTTCACAATTTTCTTAACTTTCGTTTAGTATCACAAATAGAAAAATATAAAATATTCCTTCAGATAGTTGTATTTTATCCCATTAATTTTAAAAATGTCAAATCAAGCTTTTAAACTAACAAAAATTTGTAATTAATAATCACTATTTATTTAATTTATCATGTTATTAAATTATATAATTTTTTAATTGTTTAATCAAGAATCACAATATTATTGTATGTTGTTTTATTACATTTTTACGTAATTTCATAACTTAATTTTAATTATTTAATTAAAATTTTATATATCTAAGTTAATTTTTATTAATTATATAATATAAAAATTATATATTGAAAAATGACGACCAACATACAATAATATTGTTATTGTTATTTAAATTTTTTTAAAAAATAACATAATTTGTTAAATTGATTAATTAAGTAAATAATTGATATTAATTGCAAATTTTATATAAACATAGAATTTAATTTACAACATTTTGAAGTTAGTAAGGCTAAAATATAGTTATCTCAAAGTTGACAAGAATATTTTATATCTTTCCCTTAAGAATATTAGAATTTAATTCACTTAAATTTAAATTATTAAAAATTTCCACAATAAAATCAATTTTAAATAAATTATATCTTTTTATGATTTTCAAATTAAGATGAAGCTATCTTTTTTATTATGCCCCCGTCCTTATACTTACAGCGGTACAAGATTTCTTTCCACCAGCTAAGGCAGCTACTGCTCTTGAAGGCCGAGGGCTTGGTGGCAAGGATGTCAAGACATGTTTTGCCGTTCTCATTCACATAGCCGACGAGTGCTCCTCTTCTCAATTGTGTTAATATAATTGCCAGATCTGTTCAAGCACATAATAACATGTATAATTAAAAAAAACAAATTAACCCATATAATTATGAAAAAAATTTAGGTAAATTTTTTTAAATGTTTACTATAAAATTTCAATTCAGATTATATAACAATTATCATAATAGACCACAAACAAAGAGTAAATAACATTAAGAAATTATTTTCAGGAAAATAAATAAATAAAATTAAGAAACTAGACAAACATTAAATTAGCATTGGAATTTATTTGATATCAATTTATTATTAATTTACTTTAAATTATATTCATTTCTCTTGATTATGTTAGATTGGGAAAAAAATCCCTTGCCCAAACAAATAAGAATTAAGGAATCAAGACAATATAATAACACAAGAATACACAAATAATTTATTTTAAAAAAAAACTGTACTTTAGAATAAACATATATTATAAATGATAAGAAATTCGTCATAATATTAAAATTACAGAATTCATACCTAAAATTTCTTAATTATAACTTTACAACTTTCCACTAAAGGGTCGCAATTTTTACATTTTTGTTTAATAGCTTAAACATTTAAAATAAAACGTATTAATTAAACACCTAGATTTAACAAAAAGAATAAAGAGAAGCCTCTTAAACTGTTTTAAATGTTTATTGCGTAATGCGGAGAATGCAAGCGTCTGTTCGTATATTGTTTTCTAAAATAGTTTTCTGCTTTTATATTTTAAAAAAAATTCCATTTAATAATTATTTTTATGATCTATTTTAAAAATTGTAACTTTTAAAGTATAATATAAAAAAGAAAATAATTTTTAATTTTTTCTCAATATCAATTGTATAATTAAAAGAAACATTTTCTTATTTATTTCATTGAAAATTTTATATTCTTGTTTTTCTTGAATCCATAAATAGTTTTTAAAAAACTAAAATATATTTTAAGAATATTTTTAGAAAAAATCTTGATGCATCCTAAATTCCTAAATCCTACGGTGGGATTCAAACGATTTTTTATTTAATTTTTATGCCCATCCTTTCTAGGGAAATTATTAATTAGTTAATTAACACAAAATTTGTATGCTCGTTACCAATGATAATTAAAATAAATATAAAGAAAAGTATCCAAGAATCTCTCTTAGCAAATCTATTTCGAAATAAGTGAACCGTCCTTTTAATAATAAATATATAATATTTCTTTCATTTTCTATTATTTATCATATTTTTTAAACAAATTATTTTTTATTTGATACTTTAAAATTTTAATGAAATATTAAATATTATTTGTCCAATTTTACCTTTCTTTTTCACTAATAAATGTCTTATCGTCCTTCTTAAAATGTGTCAATATCTTTATTCTATCATAGTTCTTTTTTTATTTTCAATTGTCTTAAATTTTATACATAATAAATAATTAAATATTAATTTAAAAAAATTATTAAAAATAAATAAATAATATTTTTTAAATATTTATAAGACTGATTAACTGCTATAAATAATAAATAATAATAAACAAAGGTGATATAGGGAGAGAATGGGATGATTTGCTTACCAAAATATTCCCTTCTAATGGCAACGTGTATGACGGTATCTCCATCTTTTCGTCTAAAATACGGCAATTGGACGTCCTGATCATCATCAAAATATCCAAAATAGAGTAACAAGAAGGCATCTCTATGCCAATTGAGACCAGCCAAAAACAAGGGCGTCTCTCCGTTGTTGTTTCGAATGTCCAGCAGTTTCCTGTTTACTTTCGCAATACAATTACAGCTTTTGGCGAAGCCCCTTGAAGCCGCAAGGTGCAGAGGAGGATCCCCCTTTCACATTCCTCGCGGTTAGAGCTTTGGGCCGGACTGATCCTCCTCCTTCTTCTTCGTTTATTTCTGAGTCTGGTAGTAAAATTTTAATTATGATGATAATAAAAATTTATTATCAAAATTTTAATTGTTAATATTTAATCATCGAGAAAGATGAAATATTAGATGTGAAAGGAAGGCTACGTTTGTTTTATCAAAAACTATTTTTTTGTAAAATATTGTTTTAAAATGTTAAAATATAGAGAAAATATTTTACTTGTTTAATGCTAAAGATAAAGAATTTGGAGAAAGCAACCTCTTCTCTTTTTAAATGGAATTTGCTTTCCTCTATTTCTAAACTTATAAGTATTATTTTTTCAATCATTAATGTAAATAATATATCATCCCTTTATTAATATATATATATATATATGTGTGTGTGTGTGTGTGTGTGTGTGATATTTTCCTATGAGAAAAAACTTTCCGATGAAACAAATAAAGCTTGAATTCATAAAAAATTATGAGATTGTGATATGTGGAAGCAAAATTGATTCCATAAGAACAATAGTTACTATTTTAAATTGGTGCATATAAGTTTATGAGAGAAAACTTCTAATTATTTTCTAATAGTGGAATATCCAAAAATAAAAACTCTTTCATCCAAATGAAAAAATAAACACTTATTCATTTCTTAACTTTTCTTATTTTATAAATTTTTCATCATAAATAAAAAATAAGACTTTTAGGCCTCTACATATAAAAATTCATATTTAATGGTAATTTAAATCCATTTAACCCTAAATTTTATTAAATTACTTTAATTTGAATCAAATTTTATAATACTAAATAATGTACAATTATTAGTATTTATCCATATATATATATATATATATATATATATATATATATATATATATATATATATATATATATATATATATATATACATATATACGTGTGTATATGCGTATTAAAAGAATCTAACAGAATGTTGTTCATAATCACAATCACCTTGATCTTGATACTTCAAAATTGCATCTAATAGTTGTTTGACAGTTTCTTCTTGTCCGCTGTCGGCGGCTACGTGCAATGCGGTGTCTTGGTAGGCGTTGATCCTCGTTGTGTGGGTACACGGATAAAGTCTGTATATCTCAACAGCACGCTTCCAGTCACCATCCAACGTGAAGAACCTCAATCCTTGGCAGATCTCATCTTCATTTCTGCATGATTCTGGAACCTCGCTCATTTTTTTAAACTCTTGTTCTTTGAAATTACAGGAAGATGGATGGGAACAATGGCTTGGAAGAGAAGAATGTGGGATTGAAATTTATAGCACTTGACAAGTGGGAAACAAGAATATATGTTCACGATGTTTGGAAGAATGTACCCTCTCCAAACACAAAAATTGAGAATTAAAATCAAGTTGGAGACAAGAATAAATGTTCACAATGCTGGTTAGGATGTAACTACTCTTTTCACCAGCAAAAGAAAAAAAAGAGATGTACCCACTCTAAACACACAAATATTAAGAATTAAAATCAAGTAGCCTAATAAAATATATAAATAATTTAATGTAAAAAAATTCAAACTTTAAGAAAAAAATTACAAATGAAAAATAAAATTATTATATCATCAAAAATTAAAGATTACACAATAATACATGTGAAAATTTTCAACCATCATCCCACAGTATTTTAATCACCATCCTTATATCTTTTACAAACCCCTATGAGGGTTCTAACATAACTTCATAAGCACTCAATTTTCAATTTTCTTATACCTCAAATTCTTGACTAATATAAATATTTATATTTCAAAAATACTTATTTAACAAGAATTCCTCGTTCTATTCTAATACAAAGTTATTCTATTGCAAAATACGACACAAGTATTCTAATACAAAGTTATTCTATTGCAAAAAACAACACAAGTAGGATTGTAAATGAACCAAATTATTCATAAATAACTCGAATTTGTCTCATAAAAAGTTTAATTCATATTTGAGTTAAATAAACTTGAGTTTAAACAAGCCAAACTTGTGTAATTGATGGGCCAAACTTGAACCTTATAACACAAAGCTTGTGATATTCATAAAGCCTAAATGAATATATATATATATTTGTTTCCAATATTGTTTATAATTTTATTGAATTATTAATTCATTTAATTATTGAATATTTTGATATTAACAAAAATTCTTGGTAGTTTCATTTTACAAAAGCAAAAAAATGCATAGAAAATTGTTCATCAAATACCGTAATTTTTATGTTTGAATACATGAAAACGTTAGGATTTCTAATGACAAGTTTTGCTACTTATATTATTATTTGTTTACTTATTAGACAATGTTTAAACATTATAATTTGAATATTTTATGTGTATATTTATTGAAATAGAATGAGGTTTATATTTGTAATGTCATAAAAAATCAATCTTACATCTTTTTGTATTATTATTTGTTGAAGAAGTTATATAATATGTCAAAGTTTATTTAAGTTCGACTAAACTTGTTTAACAATTGAGCTCAAGCTCCAATTCTAATTCTAAGAGCTTGACGAATTCAAGTTTAAGCTCAATTTTATTTAATTTGCTTGAGTCCAAGTTCAAATAAGCAAAAATTCAACTCAACTAGTTTACGGCCTTAAAGAAAAGCCATGGGTGCATCCATCATAAACATTAATCGCCAACATAATAAATTTAACAATAAATACATAATATCTCATTAAAAATAAATATATAAGGATCATGACAAATAATTAATTACAAATAGTTAATTGATACTTAATTTGTATATAAATATTTAATAAAATTAATTATTTATTATTAATTATTTATATATAAAATGATATATAAAAATATAAGTATATTTTATGATTCAGGAGTTCCTTTGTTTGAGAGAAAAATGCTTCTCTAAAATTCGCTTTTCTTGCTTTCCAATGTTTAGAAAGAATAAGAAAGTTAGTTCATGGCAACTGAAGTTTGATCAATAGAATACGATACATATTTGGGAGAAAGTGACTTTCTATTTTAATTAAAGGAAATCACATTTCACAATCACCTTATATTACATAATTTAACGCCTGCTTTTTACTTTCCTCCTTTTTAAAAGAATATAAATTAACTCTATGAGGAAATGATGAAGATGAAAAAGAAAATTTGAATACTTTTCTTTGAATGTTATTTTTTATGTAAAATAAACTTAACTTTTAAATTTTTTACGATTGATTTGCAGACTCATATGTTTTAAACTTTTTAAAAATAGGTTGGATTTTATGCAATTTAACTTTAAAAACAAAATCTATACCAATAACAATGTTTTTCCAAAAGAGAAAATAATTGACCTTGTGCAACCAAACAATAGAAAGTGTCTTGAGTGTGTTTGGTGTACTTTCTTATCTGGGTAAAAAGCTTAACTTGTAACTTATAGAATAGATCATAAGTTGTAAACTAACTCTTAAACAAAGTTGGTATACTATCTTATTGGGAAAACCTGTAATTTAATAAGTTACACATGGTATCTTATAGCTTATACATTATTATTTTTTTTAAATCTATCGCTTTTTATTTTAGTTAATTGATAGCCTATGTCCTAATTAAATAAATAAATATGAATAAAATTAATAATTTTATCTTTGAAATTATAAGGTAATAGCAAAATGGTTTCTAAATTATATAAAATTATAATTTCAGTTTTGAATAATTGCTTGTACATACAAATATGTCTCTCAATTACATTATTCAAGGATAAAATTATTTGTATCAAGTGATGATATTTATGTATGGACAATTATTTAAAGATAAACTTATAACTTTATATAATTCATGGATTATTTTACCAACATTCTACAATTTCAATGACAAAATTTATTAATTTTCTTTTAAATATTTGATCAATAATCATTAATTTAATAAAATAATGAGTAAGTAAATAAATAAATAAATGTGTAATATTATAAAATATAATTAATTAAATTTTAAAGAACTATGTTATTAATTCAATTATTTTATATTAATATAATTTGATCTCAAAATAAATATGAAATAATTTACTGTCTTTCTGATCAGTTATAGTTATCACTATCAACTATTAACTTCGATTAACAAAAAGCAATTAACTTATATGCTATCTGTTGTTTATACCAAACAAAATCTTTCTCTTATGTTCTAAAATAATAAAAAAATTAATTCATTTTTTCAAAATGCATTTTTCTTAGAAAAAGTAATTGGGGTATTCCTTTCCTTTGATAATATTTCAATTTTTAATATATTATTTTTAAAATTAACTTTTAAAAAAATATATATCATTATAATTTATTATACTTATTTAATTTTCTATAAGAAACAATAACTATAATATTCTAATTGAGGAAATTTTATAATGTTTGTATGCATATATAAATAGCAAATAAAATTAAATTTTATGACATAATCAATGAAATCAGCTTAATTTTTCTAAGAAAAAGAAAAGCTGTATCTAAGGTGATAACGTTTAGTGTTAAGGGAATAAAACTGACGGAAATTAATCCATCAGACGCAGCAAGTCAGGCAATATGGAAAACACTTATAACCGACGAAACCGCTAACATTGTGGGCTTCAGCGAGTATTACGATAATTACAGAAGAAATTTAACAGACAAAATTAATCGGATAAAGTTGCTTACGGAGGAACCGAATTAGGCTAAAGTTCACATGGGGTGATCTATTTGATGTTTTTTGTTTCTTTTTATAGGCTTATTTTGGATGATTCGGTCAGCAAATTAGGTTACTTTTTTTAATTTTATTTTTAATTTTTTATATTTATTAGTTTTATTATTTACTATTAGTTTTTGTTATATTTAATTATTTTGAAAAATTAAATTTAGCTTTTTTAACAATTAATTGTGTTTTATATGAAGTTATGATGTAAAAATAATTTAAAGGTCACCTTCTGCTTTTTCTAAACACAAGTGTTATTTAAACCATATAATAGGAAAAATTTTAAAAGTAATTCAAGTTCGTTTAGGCATACGAACCAGCTCAAACTCATTTTTTAACAGGTTTAATTTATCTTTTTTTTAGTTCGGCTTGCACAAAACTTATAGACTATATTCCCGTTAACTGGTCTTTCATCATTATCAAATTTTTTATTGTTCAGTTTATTTTTTAAAAATGTTAAAATTGAGATTTCATAATATCATAAGACATGTTAATTTTTATTTTTAATTAGGATATTCTATAAAAAAAATATAGAAAGAATAAAGAGGATGAGAGATTAAATTATCATTAAATAAGAGGCAAAGATATTTAAAATTTTTTAAACTGGAGCAAAATTATAATTTAAAAACTTTAAATTATAAGTTGGTAAATGTATAAATAGGTTAATAATTCTTTATCAAATTCAAATCCATCCACAAGTCACCGCTAGAACCTTGTTATAATATTTTTTTTTATGTATTTCATGTACACATATAATTTTGTCCTTCATACCTTTTTTACGCCAAAAAAAATGGAAAAGTATAAAAGAATTTGTACAAATAAATTCTTAACAAAATTAAAAAAATGATTCTTTATATTATTAATACAGCATACATGGAAAAATTCTGAAAAGTAAAGGACCTACTAGCTAGCACTAAAAAACAAATTTGCTTTTGCCCTGCTCTCATAGCATCTTAAATGAATTTACTTTATACGTTCTTTGAAAAAGAGAAGTCAAAAGAAAAAAAAAAAGGGCCAACTGTAACTTCACACTAGTATAAATTCTTGTGTGCATTATTAAAGAGATGGTTCTCGATTCATTCTATCAGCTGTTTAAGATTCAGATTATTCTTTAATATAATCATTTTACCTCAAATTTTCCTTGTCTGCCATTTTATTTGTCAATTTCTAAATTCTAAATGGGAGAATTATAAAATATAAGATACAATGGAAAGATTTGTCATTTTCGTAGGAACCATAGTACGAGGGATTTTTAAGTGGAAACTAATTCCCAACATGAATTGTGTACTTCATTAGTATTCTTGTGCTCAAACTGCAACTTGTTATTATTTTATTCTTTTCAATTTTGAATTATCATTCCTATTAAAATTAGACTGTTTTTAACAAAAATTATAATTATTTTTCAAACAAGTCACTACGCTACTCTAGAAATACTAAATAATATCAATTATTTAATAAGTTAGACGTCAGCTATTACTAACATATATATAAGCATTATTATATGTCAAACTATGTTATGTTGATTGTATAACAGATATGAAGAAAGATTATCACGTTAATTTTTTACTAAAAAATTGACAACCTTTTTTAAGATTTTTTTTTTATATATTTCATGCCTGACATAAAATGTTTGCATAATTTTTTTTTTAAATTAATATCGAACTAGAATGAATCATACATAAGTATTGAATGTATTATATTGATGAATGTAAATGTAAGTTTTAATAATTCTTATTTTTAAGATGAAAGAAATTAAATTCATTGAATAATCATATAACAAATCTAAATAATTGAGCATATTATAATATTTTTTGTTAAATATTGATTATATTCTATACATTTAATAAATAGGAAGTTAAATAATTATTTATTATTAAAGAAAAATTCTTATAATTCAATATACATGAAATTTATATTGATATAACTAAAGATTCAAAGTGCGTAGAGGTTAATTGTGTGGTATTTCATCCTAAAGACTTTAGATTCAAGTCCTTTTGCTTGCATTTTTAGTAAAAAGGCATAGTAACTGATTTCGCAAAATCGAATCTGGTTCAATAGTTCTAGTGATTTGATCCACTTTTGGGGGCATTTTTGCTGGTTCAGTTCGAGCTAATCGCTATAGCGAGTCTAACATATCAATTAGGCTAGAATCAAGCTCAATTCCTAGTTGAACAAGTCAGACAAACTAGTTCGGTCTGGTTTTATAAAGACTACTCTAAAGTTATTTATTTAATTGGATTCATTAATGTAACGGTTAAATTTATCCAAATGAATGGAATATGTGCAAATGGTTGAATCGCACAAATTGTCGAAATCTGTCTCTTTTAACATAATAAAACCACAATGAAATCTATAATCATTCTAGGTGCCTCTTTCCTTCTTTTTTTTTTAATGTGAAATTGTAGTGTGGAAGTAGTGTCTCTAGGAAAGAGGAAGACTTCAGAGCAGTGGTTCCATATAGCTGATTTTGCAATATGGGATTGGGTATCAAATTTTAACCACTCAATTTCAACGTCCAAGGAAATTTTTACGGTCTAGTACTAAAGGCACAACTGTACACCATCAAATTGAAGAATATGAATTTGTTGATGGGTTATATGCTGAATGAATAATTGCATACTAACCGAAATTAGAATAGTGCACTAATATACTAATAATTTAGTAGTACATCATAGACACTCCTCTCATACAATTGATAATGTCATCACACTTATTAATCAACATAGTCTACATAGAAGTTGATGAAACATGTCCCACCACCCGTTTCATAGCTTTATATATTCACTTCTTTAATTGACTTACACTGTAAGAATTTCAATGACGCCTTACATAAATTTCGGATACGAGAAAATAAGTGGAACAGCTTGTATTTTTAGCATAAGGCTTCCTTTTCTCCTGCAGTACGTGCCTTTCAATGGAACAAGCCAATGTCTAGATTAAGGTTAGGAGTAAAAAGGAGATTTAACTAACATAAATAAAATCTTATTACACTCTCCCATTACAAGCTAGAAAAGATATAAACTTATGTTTTGACTGCCAAATATATTAATATATAATCAAGTATCTATAAGTACAAATAATAAGTGGAAGCATATTTGTTTGAGTCTCCATAAAATTGATAATACACGAGCATATATTGTTGGTAAAAGGCTTCCTCTTCTCCTCCAGTATGTGCCTTTCAATGGAACAAGCCAATGTCTAGATTAAGGTTAGGAGTAAAGAGAAGATTTAACTAATATAAATAAAATCTTATTATACTCTCCCATTATAGGTTAGAAAAGGTATACTTATGTTTTGACTGCCAAATATATTAATATATAATCAGGTATCTATAAGTACAAATAATAAATTACTTTAACAACTTATGCTTTAAAAGCTAAAAAAATCTTGAATTATTATTTAGCTAGCTTTATTAAAAAAACCTATAATTAATAGTAGTTCACATAAAAAAATCTAACATTCTCTTACTTGAACAACATTAATTATAAATATTTTATTTTAAAATATTTCCTATGAAAATAACTTTCAAACTGAATACAAAATTTTAAGTATATGACAACAATTTGAAAACACATAATTTAAGAGATGATACCTAAAACACGACTCACACTTAAACAATCAACAATATTGAGTCATGATAATAATTGCATTATTATCAATGCAAGACCTTCCATAATTACATATATTATCAACTATTTAAGTATGAGTCATTAATGTAAAAGTGTAGCAAGAAAAATAAGATCAAAGGGGTGATCTAACAAAATGTGTTATTTTTCAAGTCAATCCTCAACGATTTCTCTATAACAAACTCAACAATAAGGCAAAGAAATCTCCTAACAACAATAAAGCTTATTGCCTCAAAATCCTAAAATAATATCACTAAGATACAAATATCAAACTAGAGGAGGTAGCAATTGACATTAAGTCTCAGTCTTTATAAATCTGTTTACCAAAACATCTAGTTTCAAGATGTTATCAATTGAGAGATGAATATGTAATTTAAGAACTAACAACTCACCGAATCTTTATCCTCATAAATATATTGTTAGAATATCTTAAAGTTTAAAAATGGTGTTAATTAAGAGACAAATGCATATACTTGGAACAAAAATAAATACAAAATCTTAATCTTGATAAGATATTAAACATAATAACATATTAGACTTGATACCTACCTTTTATCAAGGTAAGTCTCATTATTCTAATACAGTGCATATAAAAGACCACATGTATAAGCTTAAGAGAAAACAACTAACACCAAATCTTAGTCCTTATAATCACAATAATTAATATATTTTATAATATAAAGATATATGTATTAAAAAATCATAAATTGCATATTTCAATACATAATGATGTACCAGTATGATCAAGAATAAATATAATAATGATACACAAAATAATTAAATATAGTTATTTAACAAATGGGCTAAATTATGCAAAAGTTCACATTGGCATGATCCATTTGGGTTTGCATTTTGAATGAGCCTATTTTGAATGGTCCAATTAGTGTGTTAGCTTGCATTTTTTATTTAATTTTATTTTTATGTTTTTATATTTATTCTTTATGTTCATTAATTTTATCATTTATTATTATTTTTGTTATATTTAATTATTTTGAGTAATTAAGTTTAGGTTTTTGACAATTAATTGTGTTTTATGTTGAGAGTTCTTCTTTTAAACATAAATGCTATTTAAATCATTATATATAAAAATTTTAAAAAGTAATTCAAGCCCATTTAGGCTCATGGACCAACTTGATTCATTTTGGTCTACAACCTATCAAACCAAACTCATTTAGAGCCATTTTTTTAACAGGTTTAATTTTTTTTCTAGTTCAATCCACATAAAACCTACAAACTATATGTCCATTAAGCTGTCTTTCATCATTTTTCAAACTTTTATTATTCACTTTGTTCTTTAAAATTGTTAAAATTGATATTGTATAATATTATAAGAGATATTAATTTTTATTTCTAATTAGGATATTCTATAAGAAGAAGTATAAGGGGAATTGAGAGGATAAGAGAATAAATTACCATTAAATAAGAGCTAAAGACGAATTAAAATTTTTAAACTGGAGTGAAAATTATAATTTAAAAAATTTAACTGTAAAAAATCATTTTGTATTGGTATGGGGAGCCGATAAGGGTGAGAAAAACAATAACAACAATAACAAAATAATATATATAAAAATACGTAAATGAATAAATAAATAAATCGGATTGACTCTTTATTTACAGGTTATAGATCAACATTTAAAATTTTAGATAATTCATAAATGTGTAAATAGGTTAATAACCCCCTATCAAATTCAAATCCATCCATATGACACCGCGAGAATCATGTTATAATTTTTTTATGTATTTCATGTACATATAAAGTCTGTTTAACTTTGTCCTTCATATTTTTTTACACAAAAAATGGAAAAGTATTAAAGAATTTTATACAAATAAATTCCTAACAAAATGTACAAAAAAAAAAGATATTCTTTATATTATTAATAAAGCATATTTGCCAAAATTTTTGAAAACCATCTACTAGCTAGCACTAAAAAACAAATTTGCCTTTGCAATGTTCTCATAGCTTAAATGAATTTACCTTATGCTTTCTTTTAGAAAGAAAGGTGTATATATATATATATATATATCTAAAGCCTATTTTAACTTCACACTAGTATAAATTCTTGTGTGTGCATTATTAAAGAGATGGTTCTCTATTCCTTCTACCAGCTGTTTAAGATTTAGATTATTCTTTAGTATAATCTTTTTATCTCAAATTTTTCTTGTCTGCCGCTTTATTTGTCAATTTCTAAATTCTAAATGGGAGAATTATAGAATATAAGAGACAATGGAAAGATTTGTCATTTTCGTAGTAATCATGGTATAAGGGATTCTTAAGTGGGAACTAGTCCCCAATGTGAATTGTGTACTTCATTAGATTCCTTGTGCTCAATTCTTTTCAATTTTGAATTATCTTTCCTATTAAAAATAGATTTTTTTACGAAGATTATAATAACTTTTTCAACAAGTCACAACACTGCTACAAAAATATTGTATAACATCTGTTATTTAAAAAATTAGATATTAGTTACTAATTAACATATACATAAATATTGTTATATATCAAACTATGTCATATCTGTTATATAATGAACATGAAGAAAGGTTAATATATTGATTTTTACTAAAAATGTTGATTTCTTTTTCTAAAAGATATTTTATTTTTTTATATTTCACGTCAATTTTTAATAAAAATCCCATGTAAAATATTTGCATAATTTTTTAAACTAATGATCGAATTGGAATGTATTATATATAAGTATTGCACGTATTATATGTATCAATATAAATAAAATCTTTAATAATTCTTATTTTTAATATGAAAGAAATTAAATTTATTGAATAATTATATAACAGAGCTAAATAATTGTACATATTATAATACTTTTTATTAAAATATTGATTATATTCTATACATTTAATAAATAGGAAGTTAAATAATCATTTATTATTGAAGAAATATTCTTATATTACAATATATATGAAATTTGTATAATATAACTAAAGATTCGAAGTGGTGTAGTGGTTGATTGTGTGGTATTTTTATCAGGCCCTAGATTCAAGTCCCTTTGCTCACAGTAAAAAAGGCTTAGTAATCGGTAAAAGCGGATCTAGTTTAATAATTCTAGTGACTTGATCCAATTTTGGGGTGATTTTTTTTTGGTTCGATTGAAGCTAACCGCCACAGTGAATATAATATAAGAACTGAGCAGGAACCAGGCCTAGTTCCTAGTTAAACTAGTCGAATAAACTGGTTCAGCTTGATTTTATAAGCACTACTCTGAAGTTATCTATTTAAATGGATTCATTGATGTAAGGGTGAAGTCTATCCAAATGAATGTAAGATATGCAAAGGGTTGAATGGCACAAATTGTCAAAATCTTTCTTTTTAACATAAAAAAACAGCCCAAACTACAATGCCCTAAAACTATTCCTGAGCAACTTGATATTAGCCATACGAAGGTCCATCGGATAAGAGTTGTCTTCATTGAATGGATGGTATTACCTTTTAAGCGAGGCTACTGTGCATTAAAAGAGACTTTAACCTTTGTATTTTTATATCTCAAAGTATCATAATATAAAAATGTGACCCCACACTATTCTTTTCTTTATGTTTTGATCACATCAGAAAGCGATCGACAAAAAAGTAATCCAGCTGAGAAATTTTCGTTTAATTTACTTTCAATATAAATAATATATTTTCACATAAAAAATAATGTAAATTCATTGTTATTATTATTATTATTGTTATCATAATTATTACTTTAAAATAAAAGTACCAAATTAGAGATCTAACAACTAAATGAATTTTAGCTTTTGAAATTTTATAAATTTTATTTTTAAGTTAATTAATAATAAAAAAATTTATCTTCACCTTCATTAAATAAAAACTGAAATAATATTATAATTTAGTATGGTACTATAATAATGTGAGAGTAAAAAATTTTGGTACTAACTAGTTACAAAATGCTTTATATAATTTTTAAAAAGATTAAAGGTATGTTTATATATGTTTTTATTTTTTATTTTTAAATATTATTTTTAAAATTATTTTATATAAAAATTATTTTTAAATTCAATAAAAATAAAAATATATATTTAGTAAAGTAAATAAGCAAAAGTTTCATTTAATTATAAAACTATCGTCAAGAATAAAAAAAACTAGCAAACGTCTACAAATTGTTCTCATTTTTTATTTTTAAATAAAATTTTCAAAAATAATTTTTAAAAATAAAATTTAAAAACACGTTACCAAATACGTTTTCCAACGTTTTGATTTTTAAAAATAGGAACAGAATCCAGATGGACTCCAAATCACTTCTACACGGCTTGGTTAGTAGAAATTTTTTTATTTTAATTTATTATTACAATTAATTTTACTTTAATAATAAATCATAAATTGGAAATATAAAACATAATTATTGAGAGATAGCAACTTTGTAGTTTATCACATAGGCTTTTTGTTATATTTTTTATTTTTCATTTTAATTTTATAATACAATTAATTTCACAATTTATTAAAATTTATTACAATTTGTAGTTTGCACGTGAGGTTTTTGTTACATTCTCAATGTTAAATTTTAATTAAACATTAAATTTAATTGTATTTATTATTATAAAAAATAATGAAATAGAAATATTAAACATAATTATTTGAATATTATCCACAGAAAAAAAATTAATATCAATCATTGTAAATGATGCTTTGAAAATTGTGGTTGTCCAATAATAAATTTCAAGTATTTAATTAATCATCAAAGACATTTTACAGATTATAATATTTAATTGATTGCATATTAATTTAAAAAAGATTTACCCAAAATTTAAATTATTAAAGATTTTGCTAGTCATTGAAATCATCATAATGTTTAATTGTATTGATTAGCATGTGATTATCTACTTTTTATGAATGATATAACCTATGAAATATCATTTTTTACATAATTTTTTTAGCATGAAGACTAACATTTGCAGCAAAAAAGATATTCAGGAGTTTTTATAAAAAGATGCAAATTTTATGGAAGAAATTGAAATATTTTATAAAAATATTACAAAATTTATATAAAAAGTTATAAAAGCCATGTCGATACCTACTATTTTAAGGAAACATCGAGGAAGAACATTTTATAGATTTTAACAATAATTTTTAGAGTAAATTACTTCGACTTCTTCTAATATTATGCTTAATTACACATGACTCCCTCAATTTTAAGAAATAAATTAATATTTGTCCATAATTTTTCAATTAATTTTAAGAAATAAATTCATATCATAATTACACTATACCAATTCTCTCTCTCTCTCTCTCTCTGTCAAGAAAATCGATTGTTATTGGAAATTATGTCAAATATAAAATCATGCTACACATTTAAATTTATCAATAATCAATTATCCCTATGCCCAACAAAGAAAAAAATTAATGCTATTTCAATACAAATATTATTAAATATATTATTTTTCCAATTCAACAATTTGTTATGAAAAAAATTAGCTATTTTTTTTGCAAGAAATCAAATGTTTGTGAGAAAATGAGATTGTTGAATTAAAAAAATAATATATTTCACAATATTTATACAAGAATAATATTGAATTTCCAATGCTAATATAAGATTAAAAAATTCTTCATCAAAGAAGTCATGTAGATGTGATTTGATCTCTCTAAAAATTACCTAAGTCATTTTATGATCAAGTAGTTCCAAATTTTTTTACTCTATTATTGTGATACCATACTAAATTATAATGTTATTTCCTCTTTTATTTAATAAAGGTGAAAATAAACTTTTGCCTTCTGAGTTAAATTAAATATGAAATTTATAAAACTTCCAAAGTAAAAACTTATTCAGTGAAGTTAGATCTCTAATTTTGATCTTTTATTTTAAACTAATAATGATGATGATAATAGTAATGAGTTTATATTTTTTGTGTAAAAATATATTATTTACAGTAAAATTAAATCAAATAAAAATTCAAAAGCTAGATAACTTCGTTGTGGATCACATTTTGATGTGGTCAAAATATAAAGGAAAGATAAGTGCGTGTCTCCTTTAGTACGCAGTAGCCTCCCTCAACAGGTAACAACATATATCTATTCAAGTTAAATCTTATCCAATAGACAATCCATTGAACAGCTGATATTAAGCCATCATTCCGAGGTGAGTTGTCCAGGAATAGTTTCAGGACATTGTAGTCTAGCCCAAAAAAAACCACAATGAAATTTACAAACATTTTGGGTCTCTCCTCTCTCTCTTGAAATATATATAGTTGAGTATTGATCATACATTTGTACACCACCAAAATGAAGAATATAAATTTGTTGATGGGTTGTATGCTAAATAAATAATTGCATACTAATAAAATATAAAATATATTTATATATAGTAGTGCAATATAAAAGAAAAAATATATTAATAATACAACATACGCACTTCATTGACAATGTCAACACACTTACTAATCAGCATAGCCTCATAAAAGCCAATGAAACTGCTCCCACCACCCATTTCATAGTTTTATTCATTTCTTCGGTTGACCCATATAACCTAAATCAAATTGCCCTTTTAAGTTAACAACGTTGCTAAATTTACACTTTCCAAACCCACAAACTTCACCAACTTTGCAAGTGATGCGGAGTGAGTTTAAATTTACAATACAAAATTAGACGTTTTCCTTTAATTTCAGTTTGGTTTGATTTTAATAGTTAAGATGTAATACCCGAATTACTATTTTATTAATAATTTTTATTTATATTTTGAAGTATTTATTTTAAACAATCGTACTAGTTAAATTTTTTCTGTTAAACCATATTTTGGGTAAATAAATTAACTATTTGTACATTTTATTATTTAAACATCATTCATTTTATCTTATGAAAAGATTTAGAAATTTCATGTTTTTCTTGGTAATATCAAAATTTTATTTGTTTAACTAAAGTTTTGTTTGAAGAATTAATTTAAATGATTTTCATGGGAAATTGTCACAAAAATTGAGAATATTGAATAATTATGATTATATTGATTTATAAAAATACTTGTGCATATTTTAATAATTATTTTTCTCAAAAATTATAGAACTTCAAAATATTTACTTTTGAACTCTTAAATTTATTAATTTATTGTGAAAAATATTAAGAAAATAGGAACGATGAAAATTAGAATAATGTGGTTTTGATTTAATAGGATTAGAATTGGTGTGAAGGAGTGATTAAGATTGAATTTATTATGTAAGTATCCTATGTTGTATTATACCTAGGGCTATCAAACGGATGGGTCAAAGCAAGTCGGACCGAGTCCACACAGGTTTTAACCCATCACAGACTAATCCATTTAACCTGTACTGAAAAACAAACCCATTTGTATTAGTCGGAGTCTAGCCTATGGAAGTCATGGATGGACCAGCAAATCATCCGTCTTGCATATGCATAGAAATCTAGAGCCATTTATATTGGTCTATGAAAGTTTATAGACCAGTCTATTTCTATATAATGGAAGACTAGTAGTGGCAATTAGTGTTTTGCATATTTTGTTGCTCCTGTAACCTATTTTGCATAAGGTGTTTTATCAGAAACTTACCTAAAAACAAATCCAATGAACTAGGAGGAGACCTCTACGTTTCCTACTGCATTAAATTAGCAAATTTAAAGTTAAAATCCTAATATCCTAATATTTAATACAATTAATTGTTTATTCTATACATAACACATTATAATCATAATAACATAAAATCCACATGTATGTTCCAATGAAATTGTTTTCGAAGTCATCCTAACTTGTGCAGGTAGCAGGGCAGCACGTAGTGTAAACTCTTTAAAAATATTATTCATGAACAAATTATTCCTTCTTATTCCAAACAAAACCAAAAATACATCACATTTTACCATATTTTATGGTATATAAAACCAAAATTATAGTATTATTTTACCAAAAAATTAATACAATTATTATGATAATATGATACATACAAGTATATAAAATGCAAAAGGAAACTAGGTGAGAAACACACACTAGTAGCACTCTAATTAACTAGCCAACAAGCAATCAAGATTCAAATCAATCAAAACACATAAATTCTTTGATTAGTTAGTATAATTAGCAATAGCACCCAATCAAACAAAAATTAATGGCAAATTTAAAGAACTTCACAACAAAAACAAAAAGCTAAGAAGAATAGGTAGAAAATCTAAACATAATGAATTTATTGATTATATTCAACATAAAAACAACAGAAATTAAATTTAAAGTAAAGTTACAATAACATTGATTAACTTATTCACTTACTAAAAAATAAGTGGGAGACCTCTATCTATAATATAGATCCTCATCATCATGAACTTTCGATTCCTTATTTGGATCAATTGTTGCATTTGTGTTTGAATCCTCAATTGAGACATTTGGGCCTTCATCATTATCTCCAAATCTACAATTGAAAGTTTAATTGTTAATGAACTTCAAAGATTAAAATAACAAAGATTAAAATTTTTTTAAATTAATTAGAAGTTAAATCAGTAGGATTACCAGTAGGACTAAAACCATGGAGCCAATTGCAAGTGAAAATCAAAGCTTGAACTTTCTTTGGAAGGAAATAACTTCTATACTTATTTAACACATGCCTTCCAATACTAAATGCTGATTCGGATGCCACTATGGTAATTGGCACACTTAACAAGTCATAAGTCATGATGGCTACATCTACAAATCTAGTCTTATGCATTGTCCACCAATTTAGAATATCCAGATCTTCATAATAAGAAAATTCAAACTTTGGATCTTCCAAATAAATCTCCAATTGAGATTTTTTAGCTCTTGTAACAATTTGGGAACTAAAAACCTTGAAATTCTAGTAAAAAAATTCATATAATTAGAAAATAAAAATAAATCAAGACACAATAAATTGTACAAAAGCACTAAATCATATTTATAGGCAATAAATTAGAATTGAAAATGAAAAAAACTTATAGTGAAAGGCTAGACCTTTTATTGATGATAGTTGTCATTGCTAAAGGTCTATCTCGAAAATCAAACCAGACCTTCAATGACGACAAAAGTTATCAGTGAAAGTCCAAACTTTCAGTGATGACAAAAGTCATCGCCAAAGGTCTGGTCCTATTTCTGAGACAGACCTTCAGCAACGATGACTGTCATTGATAAAAGGTCTGGCCTTTTAGCGATGACAATTGTTATCGTTGAAGGTTTGTCTCAAAAATAGAATCAGGTGTTCAACGATGACCAAAGTCATTACTGAAAGTTCATACTTTCACCGATGACTTTTCAATGACAACTGAGATTTTTTGTCATCGCTAAAGAGTCTGGCTATATATACCCCTTCAGCGTCTTTGACCTTTCATTCACGCGATTAGAAGGAAGAAGTTATGGACTTGAGGACCTAAGGTAAGTTTTTCTTATAAACTTTTTATAAATTAGTATTTTATTTTTTATATCTGTTGATGTGTATTAATTTTTTTATATTTATAATTTTAATTTGTTATTTATTGTTGGCACTCATCATTATTTGTGGGGAGCATTCAGAGTATATTTGATCAGTAGATTTTTGCCATTGAGATATGTGAATCAAATTTTATAATATTTTTATTGTAAAATATTATCTGTGGGATTAATAGTTTGTAATGAATTAATAGAGTTGATAATATATTTAATCTAATGTGAAACTCCATGTTATTTAGTTTTGCATGTTGTAAATATTAAATTTGTTTACATAAATTTCTCTTAGCATAAAATTTGTAAATATAAAATTTGTTATCATTATGTATCCCTTAAATTATAACTCTGTATTATATGATATATGTATAGATTATTTAATTAGATTAATGTAAGATAGAGTTGTTATGATATTTTATCTACAAAATCTAAAATTTATGATGTAATTTAAGAGATTTCAAAATTATTAGTTTTGTTGAAATAATGTAACATAGGAAATTAGAATATGTAAACATAGTTTAAAAAATAAGAGATTATAATCATATAATCTCTTTCCTAATTAAAATTGAAATTGAAACCTAACAATCCAAATTATACTATTTACACCACATAATAAGAAAAAGTCAATTAAACTTGAGGTCACGTGAAAATCAAACCTAACAATCCAAATTATACTATCTACACCACATAGAAAGAAAAAAGTCAATTAAACTTGAGACCATATGAAAATCACCCCCTTTATGGATAAATTAAATTTACTTTTTATTCTTAAAAATAATAAAATTTATAATTGACTAATTTTTGAAATTTATTTGTCAAAATTATTTTTTAAAGCTAGAACCTGAACACAATCAAAATAAATAATAGTTATATATTTTTTTAATTATATTTTGTTATTTTCAACGTCAATTTTGCAATTAAGTGAATTATTTTTTTATTTACAATTTTAACCTCTATCTGATTTGATATTTTTCTTGGATTAAAAATTGATTTTCAAAATAAATAATATAATTTTTGAAGATTATGAAACAATTTTTAATTATTTTAGAAAATATTTGTTATGTACGTAATTTTAATAGCTAAAATTACAATAACATTACATTAATGTATAACTTAGTAAATTAATAATAAATGTATGGTGAAATATTTTTTAAGCTCAATCTACTAATGCTATAATCTTTTGGATATTAATTTGGTGTTATTTATTCTAAAGCTTCTTAAAATTTTCTGAAATTTTAATGAAAAAAATAGAATTATAAAAAATTGAAATTATGAAAAATTATTTTATTGGTTTAGTGTTAAATTAAAAAAAATATTGACAAACAATGGGGGACTTATTTTGTGAGTGAAAAATTTCTTTCATTGTTATAATGATAAATGTTATTATTTAATTATAATAACATGTGCCATATTACACTTGTATAAAAATATATATAATATTTCTTATAAAAAGACTTTTTGACAAAATAACCAAAACGACTAAACAATAATAGAAATTTAAAAATTTTGAACATCTAATAATTTACAAGTACTCATAAAATGCACATCTCTCTAAAAAAGTTGAATTGTGCACCTTATGAATATAGTAAAGTAAGTTACACATTTAAATTCCTACATGCAAATTGTGAAACATAATAATTTTTGTGGATATTTAAAAAAAATTAACAATCCAAGTAATAAGATACTTAAATAACAATATTGTACTTAAATAATGATACTCATAAAATATCATATCTTTATTTTTAATTATTGTAAATATATTTTTATAATAATTTTAAATAGAATTATATTTGCATTTGCATTATAAGCTTAGACCTGTTCAAGGGTTGGTTGATATCTATACATTAACCAACCCTTAAGTTATCCTAAAAAGTTAGACAATTTGAGATATGTCATGTAGTTTTTATTAACAATTTATCTAGCTCTTGTTTGATATTGTAGAAATATCTTAACATCTTAACTGTTCTCCAGATATAAACTATACGGACATATAGTTTACACACTTGGAGAACTATAAGGAGATGCTGCCAAAATTTTTACATGAAATAAATGATGAGTGTGGATAAATTGAAAAAAATCATAACTATAAAAATATCTTGAATGGGATAGGACCTTACCCTTCAGAGTTGGAGTGATATAGTGTATTTAGGGTACATTTCAAATATTAATCATAACACTTTATTCCACCTAAAGTTATTTTCTTCCTATTCAGTAATACAATGTCTATAGATAAAAGTTGGATACATCTACCAAATCGCTTGTTAGATGAGTATTGGAATGGTGCAATGGCATTTGTTCAAAAAGCAAAAAACTTTATTGATGAAAGGGGTTTGGTTAGATGCCCATGCAAAAAGTGTATGAATTTATTATTCCAAACATTACCAAAATTAGAGGTACATATTATAGATAATAGATTTCATCCATTATACATAAATTGAGTACACCATGGTGAAGTGGATGTTTTGACTTCTAGAGGAACTTGGGGGGCATCTCCCAATAATAGAGATAAACTGGCGAATATTATACACGATTTCATTAACCCTCATTGACCTGAAGGAGAAGTTGGCAATGATGCAGAAAGGAGTGAGAATACACTTGACGGAGACATTGGAACAAATTATAGTAGTTGTGATATCCTGTTCGAGCAAGTAGGAACAAAATTGTATACAAGATGTACATCATTTTCAACTTTAAACTTTCTGGTGAAACTCATACACTTGAAGGTTCTACATAAGTGGACAAATAAGTCATTTGATGCTCTTTTGAGGTTGTTAAAAGATGTACTTCCGAATGATAATAAATTGCCTAAATCGTACTATAGTGCAAGGAAATGGCTCAACAAGTTAGGATTAAGGTATGAATCAATCCATGTGTGCAAATATGACTACACACTTTTCTGGAAAGAACATGCTTCAGAGGATAATTGTCTAATTTATGAGGAGAGCTGATGGGTAGATAAAAATATAAAAGGAAAGAAGGTGCCTCAAAAAGTGGTTCGATATTTTTCATTAACTCTTCGATTAAAGCGATTGTATGGGTCGGGACATACTATGAAGAATATGATATGGCATCATACTGGAAGGTGAATAAGGAGGGGGTTTAAGTTGATGGAAAAGCCTGGCAAGAGTTTGATAAAAGGCATCCTAATTTCTCTACTAACCCATAAAACATTAGGTTGGGTTTAAGTGCAGATGAATTTAATTCTTTTGGTGATAAGAACCTGTCCTACAACATGTGGTCAGTGGTGATGACTACTTATAACTTGCCACCATGGATATGCATGAATCAGTCTTTTTTCATGTTGACCTTATTAATCTCAGGTCCTCAATTGCTAGGCAAGGATATCGATGTCTTTTTACAACTGTTCATAGTAGATTTGAGGCATCTTTAGGAGAAGGGAGTTGAAACTTGAGATACCAATATAAATACAATGTTCAACATGTGGGCAGTTTTGCTA
This sequence comes from Sindora glabra, assembly GCA_020226215.1. Classification (NCBI taxonomy): domain Eukaryota; kingdom Viridiplantae; phylum Streptophyta; class Magnoliopsida; order Fabales; family Fabaceae; genus Sindora; species Sindora glabra. Next base: position 32,874,574 of record CM035229.1, read on the forward strand.
TGGACTATAAATGATTTTCCTACTTAAAGTAGTCTCTCTGGGTGGAGTGGACAAGGATATAAAAGCATGTCCTACATGCAATTTGGATACTCCATTAACTCGAGTTAAAAGAAAAATAACTTATGTTGGTCATCATCGTTGGCTTCCAAGAAGTCACACATAGAGAAACAGGAAAGAATTCAATGGGAGGTCGTAGAGGAAAGCCCCTCCTCATCCTCTTACCAATGACATTATCATGGATCAATTGGGTAAGGTGGCATAGAGACTTCCTAGAAAACATGCTCAATTTGGTGGTGTAAAGTGAAAGAGGGGTTCTAATGAATTTAATTAGAGTAAGAGAAGTATATTTTTTTATCTCCCATATTGGTTAACAATGAACTTAAAACATAACATTGATGTGATACATGTTGAGAAGAATGCATGTGACAGTATTCTAGGCACATTATTGGATATTGAGCATAAAACAAAAGATACGAACAATGCAAGACAAGATTTGGTAGACATGAAGATAAGGCCTAACTTACATATATATGAGCAGAAGGGTCTACTTTTCAAGCCACATGCTGCATATACACTTAATCAAGAAGAACGAAGATGATTTTGCTAATATATAAAGAATGTGAAATTTCCAGATGGCTTTGCTGGGAGTTTCTAGAAGAATGTCACAGATCGTGATATGAAATTGAAAGGGCTAAAATCACATAATTGTCATGTTATTATGCAAAGATTGTTAGGATCAGGAATTCGAGCTTTTTTGCCAAAGGAATTATCATATCCACTTGTTGAATTATGCAACTTCTTTAATCAAATATATGTTAGAACTCTCAACAGGAAGGATATTCTGCAAGCCAAATAAGACATTATCATTATTTTATTGAGAGGATATACCTTCTAGCATTCTTCGACATAATGGTTCACTTAGTGATGTATTTGCTAGATCATTGGAAGGCGGACCTATTCATTTTCTATGGATGTACCTATACAAGAGGTATATAAAAAAATTGAAGGATTATATTCGAAATCGTGCTCGACCAGAAGGTTTAATTGCAGAAGGGTATATTATTAACGAGGCATTAACATTCTTCTCTATGCACTTGAAAGGAGTGGAAATTAGATTCAACCAGCTTAATAAAAATCAAGATGTAACACCCAATCAAACAAGAAGGGTATTGTTGATGTTCCGATCCCAGTGTCAACCACTGGGGAAGAAGATTTTTTCCCACTTTGATAGGAAGGATCGAGATGTTGTAGTATGATACATATTGAATAATTATACGAAGATTGAAAAGTATTTCTAGTAAGTTTCTATACTCATTTGTACTTTTCTCCTAAATAATTATAATGGACTAAAGTGTTTATGTTCTATAGTGAGCACCAATCAAAACTCAAACGAAGTGGTATTGGAAACATTGAAAACTTATAGAAAACCAAAATCCCCTCATGGTTTTACTCAAAGGTAAGGGTTTGTTCCTTCTAAATGCATTATACCAAAATTTCAAATATTATTCATTACTCTTACTGATCCAACATTTTAATTCTTAGAAAAATTACTATTTTAATAGATGTACCATTTACATAGGAATGGTTCTCCAGAGGCCATTGAAGAGCTACTATCATTAGCCTTCAGTCCTATTTTTACTATCATGATATATTCTGCGTTTATTGTGAATAGAGTGTGCTTTGTAGTTGAAACTCGGGATGTGAAGCATAAAACACAAAATAATGGCATTTCTGTTCTGGGTATTGATGGTAACATGTTCTATGGTATACTGGAAGACATCATAGAGTTGACTTATTTAAATAAGTGTAGTGTGACTTTATTTAAATGTAAGTGGTATGACATTGATCCTACAAAAAAGAAACTTTACATTGACAAGAATATCACAAGCATCTCAGTTAATTGGCAATGGTAAAGAGATGATCCTTATATACTTGCTACCCAAGCAAAAACAAGTCATTTACACTAAGAATCTCCTTAATGGACTAAATTGGAGAGTCATCCATAATATGGTGTATCATGACATATGGGATCTACCCAGTGATGGAGATAGTGCATAGGACTTGTTATTGTAACTCATCTAATTTCAACCTCATAGTTGATTTTGGAGATTTCCATCTAGTAGATCTAAATAATCAAAGAAATGGTCCTTCAATCATTCCACCTTCCAAGAATGTTGGATTTAGCGCTTATGGAGAAGATGACTTCATCGATGATGAAGGTAGTTTTGAAGACGAAATGCTTGAGGATTATATGGAGGAAGTGCCTTTACAATCTGATAACAAAGGAGAAACCGATAACCATGAGTCTGTTAGGTTTACTGACACTAATTCAGACTTGGGAAAAAATAAGATTTGGATCGTACTAGATGTTGTGTGCCGCGATCTATATCACCGTAGACATAGTAGAGGTGCGTGGATTTTTTTGACAGCGACGAGTACAGGGTAAGTATGACATTTTATAAAATTAGGTCATTATTTCACATATCTAAATTGTAAACATAAAAATTTACTATTATTTTTTTAATTTGTAGGAGTTGTCTTGGAGGAATGCAAATAACAGAGCACAAAAGGTTGTGAATGATCGACATGGGTCAAAGTCTATTGTTGCACATCATTTTGCTAAGGTAATTTAACTTTTCTATTCATTTTTTAAATGTACATTTTGTTAGTTAGCTTCTTGTTCATTGTTTATCCTATTTTCATCCTTTTTTCCTTTTATAAAAAATGAATAGAGAAATAGAGATATTGGTGAGCTACAATCAGTTCTTGAGAATTTTAAGGACCGACACATGTATAGGTCGGGGGAGTGGGTGCATCCGATCCCTTAGGAGCAATATGTAAGTTAGTTAAATTTTATATCTTAAATGAAATTTTACAAATATATCTTGTAATATTTATTATTGAATTTTATTTTAATAATTTAAGGTGAAGATGACTGAGCTAGTGACTTAGCAAGCACAGTCTAGTGTATCATCCACTAGCTTTCCCAGTACTCCTATACAGATAGATGAGGTTGTCATCACCGATGAGGTACTTGGCACTTGTTAGGGTATAGGAGGGCTGTTGGGCGTGTACTAGCTGGTCTGTCCTACCATTTGGCGGGTGCTTCTAGAGTTGCAGGAGTAGTTATAGCAGAGTCAAGATAAGTTCCAGTAGAGCCAATGATTGATTCAAGAGCAACAGCAGCAGCAAATTACTTAGCAATATCAAATGCAACAGCAGCTTGGGACTTACCTTATTGAGACCACCTTTATTCTTAGATAACAAGCTATTATCCTACTGTCGCCTCCATTTGCTATTGCTACACTGCCTAAACTAAGTAGATTTACGACTGCACTTGCCACCTAGCCACCTGGTCCTTCTTAGCTATCACCATCATTTTATTGTCCTTGTTGCCAGCATCATGATAATGATAGTGCTGACACTGATGAGGATGCATCAGCATATTTCCACCTCCCCTCCCTGTAGTATATTATGTATATATATAATTTTTTTCACATGTACACATTTACATGGATTGTGTATATATAATTTATTCATATATATATTGTTTATACAATTATTTTATGAGTACTCATTCTTTTTATGTTGGATCAAATTGTTATACATTATTATTAGTACTATTGATGTATTGCAATTGTATAATTTTCATTAAATTAAATTTAAAAAAGATAAATATAATTCAAATGAATTCAAATACATAATATTTTATATTATGTTGTTAAATATAATATATTATTTGAAATACACTTAATTATAATATCAATTTCAATTTTAATTTTAAAAAGAATCCAAAAACCTTCAGTGACGATATTGTCATCGTCGAACCTCAGACTTTCAGTGGTAACAATGTCATCATTGAAGCCTAACCTATAACGACAACATTGTCACCATTGAAAATTAAATTTCAAAAATTTTTGAATTTTAAAAATGTTTTCTACAACGACAAAGTTATCGTAGAAGGTTGTACTTTTAGCGACAATAAATTATCGTCAGTGATGGTTGTTTCACCTACGAAGCTATGCCGACAACATTTTCACTAATGACTTTTGTATTTATCGATGATTGAGCACTCTACGCTAACAACAATTATTATCACTAAAGGTCTTTTTTGCACTAGTGTAATGCAGGCTAACCAAAAGGCGGAGTGGGCTAAATTTATTTAGTTCCTTAAAAATACAAGCCCATATAAGTTAGCTTGCATGTGCTCAAGCCCACGTAGACTTAGCTTGTTTAAGCATGCTCCATCTGTTTTATATTCCTACAAATTAAAATGGATGAAGTTCAAAATTAATCTATATGTGAAACTTAAAGAATAATGGAAAATGAGCAAGGGAAAGAGATCAACTAACGATGGTGAAACATAAAGAATGAAGGAATACATTGGAGGCTAAGAGAAACCAGATTATACTTGAAGCCACCAACGTTGGCCAATCAAGAATGAAGACGGACGCCAGCACATGAAAATCTGTTTCAAACTACATGTGCCGATGTGCATGTTCCGACTTCCTCTAAAAGGGCCATGAGCCTAAGCCTATTTTGATGTCATGCCAATCTCATATTCTCTTTCAATCTACTGTTTCCGACTTCTGTCTTCATGTTACCAGAAGGCAAAAAACTTTGGATGTATTTGCCTTCAATATTTCTGTAAATCTTCGAAAACCCTGAATTTCAATCTACTGTTTCCGACTTCTGTCTTCATGTTCGGACTTCTGATGTCACACCGGCTTCCCCTTGCATGAAGGCTGAGTACAATTTTAGAAACAGGATTAGTTCAAAAACAGTGCAAGGCAACTTGAGGTAAATCCTATATGTTAATTATCAATGAAAATTACAAAATTCCTCCTTTAGCATGGAATCCTACTCTGATGACAATATGGAGAAAACAAGAAAGAAAAAATATGGTCATATCTAAATATCTGCACGATCAAGCATATCTACTAAGGTCATTTTCCTTGGAAACGTTGGTGGGAGCCTCAAGATCATGGCGTCTTCAATTGCAATTGGCAAATGAGTAGCCACAATCACAATGTCACCATTTCTTCTGTGTTCTGAAATAATATATTTAAGTACCACTACGTCGTCATCCAATGCAACTGAAGACTCATCTAGCAACCATACTGGACGATCAATTGGCAGCAATCTGGCAAGTTGCAATCCTTTTCGCTGCCCCATGGACAGCAATCGTGCCTTCTCATTTGCTAATCTTCCTGGTCCAATAAACTTGAGTGGAGGCAAAGACTTCCCCTCCTTTCCTTCAAGAACTTCAAACCATTGGACATTGTCCAGAACTGTAAATATATCTTATTAATATTTATAAAATAAATTATTATATTAAAAATAATATTATATGTTATATATTATATTTAAATGAACTAAATAATCTAGTTAACAGCTGGTTTGCTTTATTTTTATTCAAATTTACTTACTTGAAACTTTGATTTATTTCATTAGATCAAACAAGTTATTGAGTTAAGTTGAATAGTTCACAAATTTGAGTTAAAGATTTTGATTCTTTTAAATATGAATAGAGTTTTGAACCGAGTTAAAGCTAGATTTACTAGAATTACACCAAGCTGATTGGCTTTACTCTTATCCACGAATTTCCAAATGCTTTGTTATGGACAGATTCACTGAACATGTACTAGCGTAGTCTAAGAAAGATAGCAATGTAACAAAATAATGTCCACAAAATTAAGCAAACCCAAAACCAATCCCTAAGGAGATAACAGTCATATAAAACTCACATTTTCACCTCTTACATTTGAGGTAGTAGAATTTCCAACAATAAGCAATTGGTAACATTTTTTGGGTGACACCAGCAAATTTATACTGAAGGAATTAAGAAATCTGTGCTACCACTTTGAAATGCAGACCCTTGGATCTAATCCAGATTGTCATCAATCAAATAATTGTTAGCTCACTAAGGTATTGAAGATACAAAAATGTAAAAGTTAAGGATGATCATTTTATGAATTCATGAAAATGAAAATCCAACGAGGGCACAGAGTCTAACACCTGGAAGAGAAGCATAGGTAATTTTATCGTTTTTGTTTTTTTGGCCGTAAGTTAACCTTATCTTTGTACAAGTAATAAAATAAACGGTTCCATAAGGCAAGATCTTAAAAATATGAGTTTCTTGAAATGCACGCATACTGCAGATTACAGGGATTTACCAAACGGATTTGCAAACAGATAAGCCATTTTACTTGCATTTTGCGTATGCTTAATTTCGCAAGGCACTTAATTTTCACCAACAAGAACATGGCTTTGATGTCGAATTTATTGATCGCATAGAAATTAAAATTTAAAATATTTTAAAAATCCAATTTAAAATAAACAGATAGTTACAAATTTGAAATGAAAATTCAAAACTCAAACTCAGGTTCAAATGAAAATGTAATATAAATTTCATAGCACTTTCAAGTATTTAGAGATTAACACGAAAAGAAATTTAGTCAAGTGAGATTTAACCAAAAAAACATAAAGAAACCCACACCTGAAGAGTGGTAGTCGAGTTTCCCATCCTTTTCAATCCCAGTCGTCTGTAATTTCTTCGGTGATGAAATTCAGCATTACCTTCCAATTTGGTTTTGTTAAATGCATTGAAGTTAGATCTCATTAATATCTTGGGTTGTGTTCTGATCTAGCTAGGACTGTGCCTTTTAAAAAGTTACTTCTGAAAGTTGAGGGGTCAATATGAAAATTTTCATCCTCTCAAATAGCAGGTAAGAAAATTAGATAATAAGATATGCGATTCATTCTCTATCATTGACAGTGTGATACAGCTGCACCACTTTGTCAGTGATGCATAGTAGCGGCTTCCTTTCAATATTATTCTCTGAGAATTTTCTAATTAACATATTTTTATTTTCATATCTACCATTTATTTAATGTATTACCCGCTTTTGTCAAAATATTTCTTATATGCTGACTTGCTCCAAATTGCTTATATTTCATATCCGGTGTATAAAATCTAGAAACACAAGTCGAATACTGAAATTGTCAATTTGGCTATGCATTTAAATGGGTACTAGAGAGAACAAGATTGTTTATTTTATTTTTTTCAGATTTATACTGGAAACCAACAACTTTGGGCACCACCAGTGCCCAATCAAGCAAATGAAAGTCAGTTGCTGATGTGCATATTTCAACTTCTTGTGAAAAAGAGCCTAAGCCTATTTTGATGTTATGCCAGTCTCATCTTCTCTTTCAGTCTACTGGTTCCCAACTCTGTCTTCATGTTACCAAAAGGAAAAATCTTTGGATGTAGTTGGCTTCAATGTAAACCTTCAAAAACCCTGAACTTCAAGGAAAATAGAATTCATATTTTCTACTGATAAAGTAAAGGCTTTATAGACTGCTGATAAAGTAGATTCGGGCTTGAAAGGAAAAAATTAACTAAGCATGGAGTGATCAATTCTATTTTCTACTCAAATGGTGGGTATGTCTCATGCTTCTTCACAGTTAGAAGTAGTTTGCCATGGATACTCTTTCCAAACCTTACCTTGGTGTAGCTATCATACAACATCTAAACAGCTTGTGCAAACAAGAGTGTAAGTGCTCTAAAATAAGTGAGTTGTGTGCTCTTATAAGGTCCTTCTTTTATCTAACCTTTCTTGCAAGTAAAGGATGTTGAGAGGAAATGACATCTATACTTACTAGCTCGAGAGTCTAGATTCCACTATGAGAGTTATGTTTCAACACTTTGAAAGATTAAGTGCACAAATTGCAGGGAAAAGGGACAAAGAGGAGAAAGAAAATAAAATGATAAGCATATGAAAGATAAAAGAGTAAAAAACTTTGAGTAAGAAAGTGATAGATCAGATGGATCAAATAGAGGGGAGAGAAGAAGAGGTAAAAGGAGGCATGATAGAAGAGAAAGTGATGGGCAAAAAGTGAGAGTAAATGCCAATCCTACAACATTAAGATGAAAAAAGATGAAAATCTCATCATTCCAAGAAAGAAATAACTTGGATGCTTACTCTGAGTGGGAAAAAACATGGAAGCAAATTTTAATTACTACAATTATTAGGAAGAAAAGAAGGTGAAGCTTGTCGTCTTGGAATTTTCGATTATGCCATTACTTAATGAGATAAATTGATAATAAATGTAAGGAAAGAATATGAAAGACAGATTAAAACTTGGGAAGACTTAAAGTTTATCATGAATTATCATGAAGAAAAGATTCATCCTTAGCCATTACTAAATAATGGGATTTGCATTAAAGATTGCAAGGTCTAATCCAAAGGGTAAATAGTGTTAATGATTATTACAAGGAGATGGAAATTACTATAACTAGAGTCAATGTGGAGGAAAGTCAAGAAGTAATTATAGCTCGGTTTCTCCATAAATTGAATAGAAACATTGCTAATGTGGTAGAGTTGCAACACTATGCAACCTTGGAAGAGATGGTAAACTTGGTTATGAAAGTAGAGAGGCAACTCAAAAAGAAGGGCTCATCAAAATTGCTAATGTGGGCTAACATTATTTAAACATGGTCTAATAGTATATATTTATGTATTATGCATATATATAATTTTGTTAAGGATTTAAATCTTATTTGCTATTAATATAAATGAATTTTATACTACTATTCACTAATATATTATTATATTAATAAAAAATTATTAATTTTTTAAATATTTTTTAAAAAAATTAATTATTATTTTTAATTACTACTTCTAGATTAATGATAAATTAAATTTAAACTTCTTTGTTAATACATTTTTTAGGTTAAAATACACTTATAGTAATACATGGAAGTCCTTATCAATTGGTTTTTTATTTTTTATTACATTAATTTCATATTAACACTACTAAAAAATCACATTATTTTATGACAAATTTGATGTAATTTTTTATTAAGTATTAAAATGGTGTACTTTATTGAGTAATTTCTACTAAATTAATGCAATAAAAAATTTTCAAATAATTTGATGTTAGCATGACTTTTTGAGAATAAGTTTAGTGACATACTTAATATGTTAACAAAAACATCAAAGTAATAGTTAAATGAATTGAATAATAAATCAATTAACACTCATCAATCAATTCATTGGTAAGTTAAAATATGGGATTCATAAACCATAACTTTGTGATTGTAATGTATAATTATGATAAGAAATTAAAGGACAAAATTACTATATTTTTTTCGATGAGGGAAAATTACTATAATTTATAATTGAACCACTCAATAGTATGATATTTTAAATTTCAAATAACTAAAAAAAGGCATCCTGTTCAAAATTTTATGCAAAAAGAAGCTGATGCGAAATATAATTGTCAGCAAAAAAAATCAATTAATATTGTATAATACTATACATAAATTGAGTGCACCCAAAATCAAATTAAATTTGGTTATTATGATATCATTTATATTTTCTAAACTAAAACAACATTTTCTCTATTGGGTATCAATTTTTATATAACTAGAAAGGAAGAATGCAAAATATCTCATGTAACTTTAGATTTTACTCCTTTCAGCTTTAGAAACTTGAAAATTACCTTTTCAAATTTTATAAAATTTGAAATTAATACCTATTATCTATTTAATTAACCAATTTATCAAATTATGTATTTTTTAAATTTTTAAATAAAAATTATAAATTTTATTATTATTTTTAACATATAATTTCTATATTATATAATTAATAAAAATTAAATTATGTGTATAATTTTAATTATATATTCATAAATGAAATATGAAATTATATCAAAAAATGGATAAATAACCTAAAAATTTATAATATCATGATACTATGATTTTTATTTGAAAATTTTATACAAAATTATAATATAGTAAAATAATTAATTCAATTGATGATTAATATTATTTTTAAATTTTATAAAATTTAGAAGGATAATCTTAAAATTTCCAAAGGAGATGGGAGCAAATCTCCATCCATCCTAAAAATGAAGGTGTTTTGCATTTTTCTGTCACTACAATACAATTCCTAAGCAATCACCTTATCGTCATCCATTCGAGTGGAAGAGAATATGAGCTTCCCTCCCTTCAAAATCAGTGAAATCTTGCTCAATCAATATTTTTCTCATTTTCTTCCTTAAAACTCTAGGCACTAAAGAATCTATGAGGATTCAATGCTCAAATTCAAAATAAAGCTAGCAGCAATGGAGAGGAAATATTTTTGTATCAAGTCCTAACCTCATTAACTAGTTCTTGACCTTATCTTCTCCTCTCTTCTAATACGACAATACCCATTTGCTTAATAAATTGATCAAATTTTGGCTTATATATGTTGTAGTTCGAATTTTGCCTTTGGAAGTTATGAATAATGCAAATTTATATGGACAATTTAGTTGCCCATTGCATGCTATCTGCTTAGATTGTGGACTTTTTAAGTTTTAGGTGCAAGTATGATGTGCATCAAATAATTATTATATTGTTGATAGTTAAATGTTTCCTAATTGATTCCCTTATAGATTCTTTAATTATGCATTTTCTTTAACATGAAATTTGGCTAATAATTTTCAATTTCACATTTCATAGTGTTTTTTTCAAATTCTAGATATTGGTAGCAAGTGGAATTTGTGTTGAGTATCATAGCATACATAACAAGTTTAACAAATACTAGTTGCTATATAATGCTTTATGACTTGTATTGAGATAGGAAGATAGGGTCATATTTGTTACGAAGTTAACACCTAGTTTGCTAGCATCTACATTCATAAGTGGATTATCTAAAACCATTCTCCTAATGACCTTTGAATAGATGCTAAATCTAACTGTATAAGTTTTCGCATGCTTCTATTGATATAATAAAAGGGTTAATATCAAAAGTTTGTTGTTTATTGATTTCAAACAATTAATTAATAAATTACTAAAGGCAAAACATCATATAAACTCTTTAAGAGATTATAATGCCTTCCTCTATTCCTTGAAGTAATATCATCATTAAAGTGATAAATATGTTAAACATAAAACATCTAAGAGCCCTATACAAGCTCTAGAGAGATTTGGAATCTCTTTTGCCTTTTACGCCTTTGAAATTCTTTAGTTTGTTCACTTCTCTATGTTACTTTAGATTGATAGTGCAACATTGAGAGGGTTGCTTGGTGCAACCCTTTCTGATGTTGCTCCTTTTCTTAAATGTATTTACATTTATTCTTCATTACTTAGCTACTAATTAAATTTGCAATCACCTATTTAAAGTGGGAGGGAGTTCCTTTGTTCTTCCCAAATACCTATAAAAATTCTTTCTAGTTTGTTACAAGAGGCTTGTTAGAGTTAAGGATGCTAAAGTATTATGAAAATTTGATATGTTTCTATTCTTTAGATCATTTGGCTTGAGTGGAATGCTCAAATTTTCAAAAAGAAGACTTTGGTATTATTAGGGCTTTGGAATTATGGTATTTTCTTGGTTTCTTTATGGGTTTTAGCCTACATTAGGAGTTTCTATGACTAAAGTGCTGAGAGACTAGATTGCCCTCTTCAATTGATGTTTCCTTTGTTAATGTTTATTTTGGTTTCCTTTTTTTGTACTTTGCTTTGTTTTGTTTGGAAAATCTCTCCACCTAAATATATATATATATATATATATATATATATATATATATATATATATATATATATATATATATATATATATATATATATATATATATATATATATATATATATATATATATATATATATATATATATATATATATATATATATATATTAATCAAGGAATACATTTTTTTTGGTAAATACAATCATTGAATACTTGTTTTACAAAAAATAATATTTTTAGCAATTTTAATTGCTTATAACATTTCAAAATTTCTTTTATGTGCAATGTTTTTGTTGAACAATAGTTAATCTTACATGTGTAGCTTAAATGGTTTTGCCTAAACCCTAAACCCTAAACCCTAAATGGTTTTGCCTTTATATTTTTTATAGGGAGAAACTTTACTTAGATTCCTTGTGGCACAAGGCCTTCATAATTACTTATTGTGATTATCTTAGTTAGTTATTTATTTACATTTCACTAACACTGATATGGTATTTTTTTTTGGACATATATGTCCATATAGCATTCAAAAGAGTGAAGGTGATGTTTTTTGGTAAGTCTGTCTTTGATCCTCATGGAATTAGAAATTTTAAGCATTCATCTCATGATATGTACATCTACTTCCTTTATAAAATGTCAATTTTACTTAACATTAAATATTAATTTTATTTAGAATAAAAGGAATAGATTACTTTATTACTTATAAGTCTGATCAAGTTTTAACTAGATATTTATAGTTTAAACGTTTTAAATTGAGATTTTTTTATCCTAAATTCTTCTAGCTAGCTTTTTGTTCTATTTCATTAGTAAACTGGATACATGAGTAATGCTTTCTTAATGTATCTTGATAGTTAATGATATGGAGCTTTCATGCCATTTTTATTGGTATTGAAGTAACAAATAATTTTGAGAAAGTTATGTGATTTTATGGTGTTATTTCATTTTTGGAGCAAAATGATGGGTCACGTGCATCTTCCATTAGTACTAAAAATCGATGAAAACCATTCAATTAAAAATAAAACTTTAAGTAAGGGGATTCAATTAAAATCTTTTAAATTATGAGAGCTTAATTAGAATTAGAATTTTACTTCTAAAATATATAATGCATAGAGGGTCAAAGTTCTTTTTCCCATAAAAAATTTATGATCTTTCCCCTCAAAACATAGCTCATAGCTTCTACATGGAAATATAAGCTCCCTCTACCATTGACATTATCATTAAGAATGTGTGGTCCAATAGGACTAATATATCTAATTTTTACTCCATTTATTTTTAAAAAATATTTTTACTAGATTATAATTATAAAATATTAAGATAGTAAAAAATTACTTATATGTTCCATATTAAATATAATGAATTTGTTATAAGATGATTTCCTCCTTTTTAAAAGACTTTTCTCTCCTATCATAAATTTAGGTATCATTTTTTTAAAATATAAGGTATAAATATATATGATACTCCTTGAAATATATAATGAAAATAATTTTTTTATAAAAAATATCTTTAAAAAAATGAAATTAGTAAAGGAATACAAGCTTCACAGAGCTTGTTTTGCTGGCATTTGTGTTTGCATTGACCATAGAGTTGTACAAAAGATTCCGCATTCTTGTTAGGATGGGATGAATTGAGACCAATGTCAATCAAATTTATGCTTAGATTATTGCTTAATTTTTTATGGAATAAGTTTTTCACAAAATCAACCGTTGGATTTAAGATACTGTTTCTCTTTCTCAGTCCGTCCTACTATAGATGACCAAGTAGCTGGGTCAAACATTTCCACACCTTATGTGTGGAATACGAGTTAATATTTGGAAGAAAAATCCAGTGAGATAACATTTTTTTTTTCCAAGGAATGGGACCCGAAAGCAAACTCTCATAAAAATCACAATCAGGTAACATTTTTTTCAAAGTCTGTAGAGTGTAGTCTTTCCTTTAGTTCTTAGTTTGAAGTCTTCCGTTTTGTTCGAAGTCTGTTGTCTTTTTATTTCATTTTTCATTTTTGAACTGACAATTCTTACCCTGTTATTATAAAATTAAAAATTATATTGGTACAGCTATAATATTATATTGAGATAGTAATTGTCTTCTCTAAAGATAAATCCAGAATTTGATTGCATTCAAAAGAATCTGTGTAGAAATAAAATCTTATTATTTGAATAGAAAATTATATACAGTAATTAATTAATTTGAAAAATAATTTTAGTAATAATAAATTTTAAGGTAATCATAAAACTTTAGCGTAAATCCTTTACTTATTTATTTTGCACGTTGAATAATGAAACTCTTTTTAATCCAGCATTAGAGTTATTTTGTAAGTGCATTTTTTTTTCCTAAATCAAATTAGCAAATCGTGTTGCGTTTTATCTTAAACTTTAAAATCTAATGACATTCTATATAATAACAATTATCTCAAGTAATCTTGCACCACAAAAAAATCTCAATTACTCATAACCATCCTTAAGAAAGATGTAAACGTATATTTCATTATAACAGTATAAGGAATATCCATAAAAAATGAAAAATGTTTATAAATTAATGCTTAATTTGGCAATAACTTAATTATAAATTCAATCATTTTTATATGTTCATATGATATAAGACTATTCAAGCTAATTATAGAAATAACTGAATAAAAATCCAAAGGTCACGGATAGTATTTTGTTATCTTGTCATTTTTCAATTTTGTATTATTGAAAGTGTAATTAAGTGATGGCTTGTGATATGGATTCAGATGACATATAAAAAGGTTATACTTTGGTATGTTTTGGTATGTTCTTGAAAAAATATGTATTGATACATGTTCATGACATTAACCCAATAAATGAGTCTTAATTGATTCCCTTGTAGGATTCTTAATATACATTTTCTTCAACTTGATATTAGCCCAATAATTTTTGGTTTCACATTTCATAGTGTTTTTCTCAAATTCTCGATACTGGCAGCAAGTGAAATCTGTGTTAAGTATCATGCTTGCTGCCAGTATCATGGCATACATAAAGAGTTTGACAAATACTAGCTACTATATAATGCTTTATAACTTGTATTAAGATAGGAAGATAGGGTCATGTTTGTTACAAAGTTGACATTTGGTTTGCTAGCATCTACATTTACAAGTGGATTATCTAAAACCATTCTACCAATGACCCTTGAATAGATGCTCGATCTATCTGTGTAAGTTTTGGCATGCTTTTAGTGATATAATAAAAGGGTTGAATGTCAAAAAGTTTGCTATCAAGTGATTTCAAACAATTAATTAATAAATTACTAAAGACAAAACATCATATAAAACTCTTTAAGAGATCTAAATGTCATCCTCTATTCCTTGAAGTAATATCATCACTAAAGTGATAAATATATTAATCATAAAGCATCAAAGAGCCCCATACAATCTCCAGAGAGATCTAAAAGCTCTTTTCCTTTTACTCCTTTGAAATCCTTTAATATGTTGACTTCTCTATGTTGCTCTAGATTGACAGTGCAACATCGTAAAAGTTATTTGGTGCAACCCTTTGTGATGTTGCTTCTCTTTTTAAACATCTTTGCATTTATTCTTCATTGCTTAATTGTCAACTAATTTTGCAATCACCTATTTAAAGTGAGAGGGAGTTGCTGGGTTCTTCCCAAATACCTATAGAAATTATTTCTAGTTAGTTACAATGGGTTTGGTTGAGTTAAGGATGCTAAAGTATTATGAAAATCAGCTATGTTTGTGATTCCATGGATCATTTAACTTGTGTGGAATGCTCAAATTTTCAAAGAATAGACTTTGTTGTTACCATGGCTTTGGAATTATGATATCTTCTTAGTTTCATTACGAGTTTTAGCCCACACTAGGATTTTCTTTAACTAAAGTGCAAAGAGATTGGAGTGCCTTCTTACGTTAACGTTTCTTCTATTTAGGTTTATTTTGGTTTCCTTTTTTGTTGTGCTTTGTTTTGTTCTGTTTGGAGAATCTTTCCTCTTGTATTTTTTTAATCAAAGAATACTTTTTATAAAATAAATACAATGATTGAATACTTGTTTTTACAAAAAAAAAAAAAATTGTAGCTCTAACTACTTTAACATTTCAAATTTTCTTTTATGTGTATTGTTTTAGTTGAATAATAGTTAATCTTACTTGTATAGCTTAAATGGCTTTGCTTTTATTGTCAATTTAGATAAGATTTCATTATTATTATTTTTTTAGTGAAGGGTGAAGGGAGATTGTATATTTTACACTCTTGTGGTATGAGGCCTTCATAATTACTTATTGTGATTATTTTATTTATTTATTTATTTACTTTTCACTGACATCAATATGGTGTTTTTCTTGGATATATATACCCATATGGCATTCAAAAGGATAAAGGTTATATGTTTTTAGAGGTGTCAAAATGGGTTGAGTTTAACAGGTTGACTTAGGATTAGTATAATTTTGTTTGGCTTAGAACTGAGATTGGTATGAAAAACGATAATAGTGACTTGACCTAATAAAAGATTGTGATTAGTAAGTGTTAACTTATCGATTTATTAGGTTAGTCCATTAGTCTAGTAATAATAGTAAATAATAAATAATTAATTTATTATATATTTAATATATTTATTAAAATAATAATTTTGGTATATTAAAATTATACTCTAATATATATAAGATTAAAATTATATATATGAGCAATATTAAATAATTTTAAATATTAAAATTAATAAATGTATATATTTAATATTGTCAATATATATCATATAAGTTTGTCAAAATAAATAATTATATTAAAAATTGAATTAGTACTTTTATATTAAAATTTTTAATTATTTATTAAATTCAAATAAATAATTTTGATATTAATTTTAAATATATTATGTACATATATATAATATAACACATTATTATTTATTATTTATTATATATAAATTATTATAATTTTTTCTATTAATATATTATTTACATAATTATTGATTTATATATACTTAATAACATATATTTATTTTATTAAATAAAAAAAATATATAACATAAAATTTGAATTATTTTATTAAATGTATATATTATTAAATATAAATTCATGCATTTACTAGATTCTAATAATGTATAATTACTTTTATATATAATATATAACTCACTAACATATATAATAAAATTTTAAGTGATAATAATAAAATACAATTATATTTTATAATATATTTTAATTAATTAATAATATAAAATTAATAATATAAACTTATCTAGTAAATGTCAACTTTAGATTGGGAATGGGATTAGTGTTATAACAATCTGATCTGAAGTTGATCTAATAACAAGGTAATTTAGTTTGGGACTAGTCTGACATATAGTTTTTACTCGTTGAGTTAGTTGAATAGGGTTGAATTAACTCGTTTTGACAAATTTATATATATTACTAAGTTTGTCTTTGACCCCTCATGGAATTTAAAATTTTAAGCATTCATCTCATCATGGCATCTACTTCCATTATAAATTGTTAGTTTTATTTATAATAAAAATGATAGATTACTTTACTACTTATAATTCCGCTCAATCTATTTACTTCCTTATACCCCGTAATTTTGTTATGTATCACTTTAATATCTCTTTAAGCTGCTTTGTTTTCTCTTTCCTGCATTGTTGTTTTTTGTCGTCTTGTTTCTGCTTTGCTTTAAGTTTTACTGAGCTGCCCTGCTTCATTCAATTTTAATTATGTCCGCTTTGCAGTGTTTCTATGTGATTCTAATAAACCATTTATTCATTTACTCAATTAATTAATGCTTTAATAATGATGTAAATTAATAACTTATTGTTAATTAATTATCATTTTATCATTTATCCATTTCTTTTATTTTGTCCAATTTTCATGATAAAAAAATTTTATAATACAAATATTATATTATATTTATACTATTTAGTAATACAATATTTAAATTATAAATAATAAAAGTGAATAAAAATAAAGATAATATGTAATAAAATAAAGCAAAAATAGAAATAATGTGTGAACTCCGACTCCTTAGCACAAAATATTGATTAATGTATATTTAATTTCAAATATAGCACTTGAAAGGTAATATTAAAAATATATATAATTCAGATATATTGGATTACATTTACATTACATAGTATTATTAATATTATTAAATTATTACTTATCTATATATTTTTTAACTTTTATTACTTATAATACACACACTATTAAATTAATTTTTTAATGTACTCAAAATATTTTCATCTTAAAAGTATATTGTGTTATATTACATTATTTAATGATGTAGTATTTAAATTATAAATAATAATAGCAAGTATTAAGTCATGTGTGAATAATAAACTCTTAACAAAATCTTAATTTTATTAAATTACCTAAGAAAGCTTTTAAATTTTATTCATCGGTAATGTAAAATATTTTATATTGTTAATGAAAAATATATCATTAGAAAACAAATAATATTAAAAAATTTTAATTGTGAGATTTTGATAGAATTTTATTGATATAATAACATATAAGTAAGTGATAATGTAAAAATAATTTACACTAATAGTAAATTAAATTTAAACTAATTTTGATAATAATATTTGAAAATTAAAATTAAAAATAATAATCAACGAAATCAGTTAATCTACTTATCTACTTCTACTTAATTTTTTAAACTGTATATTATTGATATGATAATATATAAATAAGTGATAGTATAAAAATAATTTAAATTTATTTTGAAAATAAATTTGAAAATTTAAATTAAAATAATAATTAACTAAATCAATTAATCTACTTATCTACTTATATTATATTAGTCATGAAATTGTCGAGCACCTTCTTTTCCTCTAGTTTTTTATCAGTACGCGTTGCCAAATTATGCGCTTAGCATGGCTATTTACAAAAATAGCGACTTTCACTCACTCATTCATATGCAGCAGGAGTTAATTATATACTTCTTTTATTTTTGTTTCTAAATTACAAAAAACAATTCGACATTTCAACAAAATTAACGCTTGCAATTTTATCTTTCTCAACTGCAATCAATGGATATATGTCATCAAGCTTTATCTTAATGTGGATTGAATCAATCTTGCATGATTTGCATATTTGCTGCAGTCGCTTCATAATAGATTTGGGAAATTTGAAATAATAGGATTCATCATTAGCAATCAATAGATACATGTCAAAGGATTGAATCTAAATTGCATGACTAAGAAGCTCAATTTAGCTATGCTAAAATAGGGCACCTCAAGGCTTCATCTTCCTTAGTCTCCACCCTCTAGCCCAAAGCCCCTTTTTGTCTAGGACTTTTTAAAAGGGGGGTTTGGGATTTATTTCAAATATTTTCTTTTGTAAGTTCTATTCATTTTCAAATATGTTCAATCTCTTAGGTTTAGAGTTTGATTGGTTCAATTGTTACTAGCTGATTTTAGGATGGGAATTCAATGGGTATTTTTTATTGTTATTGTCTTGAAGGAAAATTCAGTCTTCACCTTATTCATAGATCAGGTAAACTCTATCCATTGCTTAGGGAACACTATTAGTGAACTATAGTGGTCGACAATATCTTAATCCTAAAAATGCAGTGTATACTTTTGCTTGAGAATTATCAAAGAAGATGGCAAAATCTAGATGCACAAAGTTGAAAGTGGCAGACCTAAAGTATCGATCATGTTGTAAAATAGGTTGAGAAACGATGGGGTAACTTTTAAAGTCCCTATTTATCTATGATAGTGCTTTTATCTATGTTACAAAATTGTAAAAGAAGTTTTTATTATGTCATCATGCTTTATAAAATATCATGCTTTTTTGGGACTCCTTACGTGTTTTGCTACTTATTTTTAGTATGAGTCCATTTTTCAAATGCAAATGGATTTAAGTGCTATTTGTATTGATATCTTCATTCTCCTTCTCTTTAGCTTCTATTTTTTTCTCCTCATTTTTGGAGAATGTCTCATTTTCTCTTCTAGCATTGAACGTAGTAAAGTTACAACTAAATAATTATTTTAGTGAGGTGCATGACCAAGCAATGTTATCTTGTAATGCTATACATCGTGAAAGGAGAATATTATTGAAACAAGAGATTTGGAGAATGGTACTATTTTTATTGATCAACCAAGCCTATTGGCACCAAACATCCAAGTATTACTTCAAATAAGTAGTGCATATGACATTTGTTGCATCAAACTATCTCTTATATATGTTAATGCTTAATAAAAAACTTATGTGCCTATTCCTCTCCAATGGTTTCATATCAACTTTTTGACTTTGCACTATAAAGGAAAAAGAATTACAAAAAAAAGGATAAAATATCATTAAAGGAAAGACTTCAATTCAAATATCCAAATGTATCAATATTTAATTTACTGCCTTTTATTATTTTTTATTAATTTTTCTCCAGATTCACACTATTTTAAAATCAGTTTCACATGTTTGGTATTATTGTTATATTTGTATTACATGTATGGCAACTGGTTTTTAAGATAGTTTTATTGAAATGGAAGTTGAGAGGATCTATTGGCATAAAAGTTTTCTGATTCTTTATTTACTATTCTATTGTCTACATACTTAATCAAAAGAAATGGTAATAAAAAGAATTTGTAATTACAAAAATACAGTATAATTTCCAATGAGACGTGGTATCTCATGAAGTAGAAGGTACATTTGCAAATATATAAAGTTGAAGTCACTTGCATAGACAATTTTTTATTTTAATAATACAATATTATAATTATATATTAATCATTTATAAAGAGAATTAGATGAATTTTGATTAATATATAGCAAACAATTCTAAGGAAAAAAGTCATCTCTCCACTAATTTTGCTCCACATTTAAGTAAGTAAGTAATTTAGAATTCAAATATTGCATTAATTAAATACCCTTTTTAATATAATTAACATCACTAATATTAATATTTAATAATATAATTTATGATAAAAATAATTTTTTAATAACAATATATTCTTTATTTGCCACATTATATTATGAAACAAAATTTTGAAAATAGTAATTTTATATTGCAAATGAGTATTTATTTTAATAATACAATCTTATAATTATTTATTAATTATTTATGAAGAGGATTATATGAAAATTTTATTAGTATATAGTCAACAACTTTAAGAAAATAAAAAAGTCATCTTTCCATCTTTAAGATATTTAAAAGAGTAATCTCTCCATTCATTTTGCTCAACATTCAAATAGATAATTGATTTTAAATTTATTTTAATAAAAAATTAATTTTAAATTTAAATATCATATTAACTAAATATTATTTTTCAAGATAATAATTATTATTAATATTAATATTTAATGATATAATTTATGATAAAAATAGTTTTTTGTAATAACAATATATTTTTTATTTACTATTTTATGGTATAAAACAACTTTTTGGAAAGTTTTCTAATTGTTTATTTACTGTTCTATTGTTTATATACTTAATCAGAAGAAATGGTATCAAAAAGAATTTGTAATTATAAAAATGTTGTATAATTTCTAATAAGACAACGTATCTCATGAAATAGAAGGTATATTTGCCAATGTATGAAGTTGAAGTCACTTGCTATGTTTACTAATATACTAACATTTATTTTGTAAATGTATTATTTTTCAAGTTGTATACATAATAGAAATACAAATATTACAAATTCATTCTAACACTTTTAAATGAATTATCTTTCTATATTATTTTTTATACTCTAATCACAGCAAAATAATAAGTATCTATGCGAATGCACTGGGTTAAACTAGCTTTTAACTAAATCTTTATAGTTTAAAATTTTTGGATTGAAACTTTTTTTCCCTACTTAAATTCTTCTAGTCAGCTTTTGTTCTATTTCGTTGCCAAACTGCATACATGAATAATGCTTTCTTAATGTATCTTGATGATATGGAGCTTTCATGCCATTTTTATTGGAATTGAGAAAGTTAGATGATTTTATGGTGTTTTTTTTTTTTGGAGCAAAATGATGAGCCATGTGCATCTCTCTTTAGCAACCAAAAATTGATGGAAAGTATTCAATTAAAAATGAAACTTTGGGATTCAATTAAAATCTTTTAATTTATTAGAGCTTAATTAGAATTTGTATTTTATTTCTAAAATATCTAATGCCATAGAGGGTCAAAGTGTCTTTTCCCATAAATTTATGATCTTTCACCTCAAAATTCAACTCACAGCCCTTACATGGAAGAATAAGCTCCCTCTAAGGTTAACGCTATTGTTAAGAGTGTGCTTCCAGATAGGATTAACATTCCTAATTTATGCTCCTTTTATTTTTGTAAAAAATATCTTTTATTGAATTATAGTTATAAACTAGTTGAAAATAATATATATGTTTAATATTAAATATAAAAAATTGATTGTAAGATGATTTTCTGTTTTTTAAAAGACTTTTCACCCTTATCATAATTTTAAGTATCATATTTTTAATATATATATATATATATATATATATATATATATATATATATATATATATATATATATATATATATATGATACTTCTCCAAATATATAATAAAAATAATTTTTTCAAAAAAATATCTTTCAAAAGATAATCGCAATTAATTAAGGAATACTGTGAGCCTGTTTTGCTGATATTTGTGTTTGCATTGACCATGTAATTGTAAAAAAGATTCTGCATTCTTGCTAGGATGGGGTGAATCGACACCGGCGTCAATCAAATTTATGCTTACATTATTGCATAATTTTTTATGGAATAAGTTTTTCACAAAATCAACTATTGGATTTAAGATATCTATTATGTAGATCATCTCACTTTGTTTCTCTTTCTCAATCCCTTTCCTACTATAGATGACCAAATAGCAGCGTCAAACATTCCACACTTTATTATTATAAAATAAAAATTGGAAGAAAAC
The DNA here is from genome assembly GCA_020226215.1 of Sindora glabra. Classification (NCBI taxonomy): domain Eukaryota; kingdom Viridiplantae; phylum Streptophyta; class Magnoliopsida; order Fabales; family Fabaceae; genus Sindora; species Sindora glabra. The sequence continues at coordinate 32,896,913 of CM035229.1, forward strand.
TCCACCCAGATAACAATTTTTTTTCCAAGGATTCAGACCCGAGATGCAAACTCTCATAAAAATCACAATCAGATAACATTTTTTTCAAAGTCTGTGGTGTATAGTCTTTCCTTTTGTCCTTAGTCTGAAGTCTTCGTTTTTGTTCGAAGCCTGTTGTCTTTTTTATTTCATTTTTCTTTATGGAACTGACAATTCTTACTCTTTTACTATAAAATTAAAATTTATATTGGTATAGCTATAATATTCTTGAGATTGTAATTGTCTTCTCTGAAGCTGAATCCAGAATTTGATTACATTCAAAAGAATCTGTGTAGAAATAAAATCTTATTGTTTGGATAGAAAATTATATATGGTAATTGATTAATTCAAAAAAATAATTTTAGTAATAATAAATTTTAAGATAATCATAAAAACCCTAGCGTAAATGATATACTTATTTATTTTGCACCTTGAATAATGAAACTCTTTTTAATCCAGCATCAGAGCTATTTTGTAAGTGCATTCTTTTGGTTTTTCTTTTTTCTATAAAGAAAAATCAAATTAGCAAATCATATTACATTTTTTCTTAAACTTTAAAATCTAATGACATACTATATTATAACAATTATCTCAAGTAATCTTGCACCAAAGAAAAAATTATCTCAATTACTCATGACTATCCTTAAGAAAGATGTAAACGCATTATAACAATATAAGGAATACCAATAAAAAAAATGATAAATAAGATAATGCAATGTCCATTTTATAACTTAATCCATAATTTGGCAATAACTTAATTATAAGTTCAACCATTTTTATATGTTTATATAAGACTATTCAAGCAAATTATAGAAATAACTAAATAAACATCTAAAGTTCACAGACAGTATTTTGCTATCTTGTCATCTTTCAATTTTTTAATTATTTAAAATGTAATTAATTGATGGCTTGTAATATCGATTAGGACCACATATAATAGGTTATACTTAGGTATGTTCTTAAAAATATTTATATTGATATATGTTCATGTAGCTTTTGTAAAAAATAATCATACTTTCAGGAACTGTTTTATTATTCGTAATTTTTATACGGGGAGCAAAATTTTCAAATATTTTTTTAATATGACTTTGGCTGATGAAATTGTAACTTTCTATGTACTTTCACATGCAAAGTCCATACAAAATTGCAATCTTGTGAAAAATTTCAAGATTTCGTATATACAGTTACGAATTTTATTTTATAATTTCATAAAAATTTGCAAAATCTGGATACTTTCCAAAACATTAGCCATATAAATATCTACAATGGTAGAATCATGTTCCGTGCAAATTTACTCTAGTCTACATTAACCCATCTCCCTCCGACTTCATTTTGCAAGGGAGGGCGAATGGATGGTCACTACTTTGCATTCCCAAACTTTCTCCTTTACCCTCCCTATAAATAGAGGTCCTAGAAGGGGGAGTCATTGAAGCAAAACAATTCACAGGAAAGTTCCTCCAAGAAAAGGAGAGAGAGAGTGAGAACCAACTTAGTGGGAAGAGGTTGAGAATTCCTCAGATTAGTTTAAGTGATCCACCAAATTCTAATTGTCTATCTTAATCCTACAAAGAAGAAAAGGGAATTGCTTCCATAATTCTAATACGTGCGTTATCTTAACAAGACTCTCTTCCTCTTCCAATTCCATTTACATGGCTCTTAAATTTATAATCTATCTCATTATACAGTTAGTCCTTTCTTGCTTTGTTGCTAGCTACTACTAATTCTTCCGGTAATCAGATAGACAATGACTCACTTTTGGCCTTCTCCAGAAAGTTAACCATTTCTTCTCCTTACCCTCTTCTCAATTGGACAGGCTCTGTTGATTGTTTTTCTTGGGAAGGCATTTTTTGTGCTGAAGACAAGGATAGTGGGGATAAGAGAGTCATAAATTTATTGTTACCATCAAGAGGTCTTTGTGGCTCAATCCCAGCTTATCTTTCAAACCTCACTGGTCTATTGCAGCTTAATCTATCTCGTAATAGATTATGTGGTAATCTTCCAGCCCAATTCTTCTCACTTCTAAACCACCTTCAGATTCTTGATTTGAGCAACAACCAGCTTTCTGGTGAATTGCCAAACGTTGTTGCCAATAACAACAGTAGCAATAGTACTATCAACAAGGTGGATTTGTCAAGTAATCTATTCCATGGAATAATGCCTTATTCCTTCCTCCAGCAAGTCGGAATTGCAGCAGCGGGAGAGAGTTTGACATATTTTAATGTTAGTGATAATAGCTTCACAGGTCAAATTCCCATCTTTTTCTTTTGCATCGATGAGAATAATTTCTCCTCGCTCAGGTACTTGGATTTTTCGTCCTATAAATTCAGTTATCAGATTCCATATGGAATCGGAGCTTGTTTCAAATTGGAGACTTTTAGAGCAGGTTTCAATTCAATAGCTGGGCCTCTTCCTTATGATATTTATGATGCTATCTCCTTCATAGAAATCTCCTTGCCCCTCAACAAAATTTCTGGAATTGTTAGTGATGACATCATTAGCCTTACCAATCTCACAACTTTGGAGCTTTTCTCCAATCAATTGTTGGCCAAATTCCAGAGAGTATTGAGAAACTCTCCAAATTGAAACATCTTCTCCTTATTTGACAGGTACCCTGTCCCCATCTCTGATGAATTGTGTCAATCTTGTCACCTTGAATTTAAGGTTCAATTTCTTGGAAGGAAATCCACGGATTTCAATTTTTCCCGATTGGTCAAACTTACTACTCTTGACCTTGGCAACAATAACTTTACTGGTATTCTGCCGCCAACACTTTTTTCATGCAAGTCACTTGTTGCAGTAAGATTTACGAGTAATCAGCTGGAGGGACAGATCTCGCCTGACATTCTTGGACTACAGTCTCTGTCTTTCTTATCAATTTCTACCAACAAACTAAGGAATTTCACTAGGGCTATGAGAATAATTAGAGGGCTCAAGAACCTTACTACACTAGTCCTCTCCAGGAATTTTAATGAGGAAGTAATGCCAGATGATGAGAATCTCTTAGGCCTGGGTGATTTCCAAAAACTCCGGGTTTAAGGTCTGGGTGGTTGTAGTTTCACAGGTTCAATTCCAAGATGGCTTGCTAAGTTTAAGAAACTTGAGATCATATACCTGCCCTATAATCGATTGACTGGTTCAATTCCTGCTTGGTTGGGCACACTTCCGCAGCTTTTCTACTTAGACTTGTCTTACAATTTCATTACCGGAATTTTTCCTCCAGAGCTTGCAAGACTACCAGCCCTATCATCGCAGCAGACAAATGATAACATTGAAAGGATTCACCTGGAGTTCCCTGTTTTTATTGTGCCTTTCAATGCTAGCCAGACGATCAATTTTCCTACTTTCGACTTGCAATATGTTTCGGATACAACTGGCTCAGTGGCAGCATCCCCATAGAGATTGCTCAACTGATAGCCATTCATCAGCTGGATCTGAGTCATAACTTCTTCTCTGGCAATATTCTAGTTCAGCTCTCTAACCTCGCCAACTTAGAGAAATTAGACCTCTCAGGAAACCCTTTATCTGGTGAAATTCCTGATTCACTTAAAAGCCTGAATTTCTTGTCGTCTTTCAGTGTGGCAGATAATGATCTAGGAGGAGGGATACCAACAGGTGGTCAATTTGATACTTTTCCCCCATCCAGCTTTGAAGGGAACCCTAGATTGTGTGGTATTTTAGCTGTTAACCACTCTTGTTCTTCAAAACATGAACCAGGAAGCAGTGCAACTCCTCCCCATTCAAGCAGAGCACTGCATATTGGAGTTGGCTTTACCATCGGTTTTAGCGCTTTTTTTTTTATCTTGACTGTGTATACACTATGGTTCCGTTTGGATAGACTTCTAAAGAAGTACTTCTCTCATTGAGTTGTTTTTATGGAAAAATTCTACTATGCTCTGCGATCATAAAAATTGAAAGGGGATAAAGAGTGGATTCCCTTCCATGCCTTCATCTATCTCTCTTTTAGCAGAGTAAAAATCTTTATCAATTTATGTGATACAGTAAAATGTTTCTTTTTTTAAATATTTTTTTTTCAAGGAAATGAAAATTGCGTTTGGTTACTCTATTCGAGAAATACCGTTCCACTTTATATACTATTGTGAATTTTTCACGTGTGCATAATAAAACATAACCCAACTATAAAGATGTTATACGTGTGTATCAATTCTACTTATTATAAATCAAGATTAGAAGCAAATTATGACTTATCATCATTATCTATCTATATCTATATCTTATTTACTAATATCTTCTTCTATTCATCTATACCAATAGAAAAGAGATTGAAAATTTTTTGGCTCCCATTTTTCTTTTTGGAAAAATCCAAATATAAATCATGTCTAATTTAAATATAAAAGAATTATGATATAATTTTAATCCAAATACATGAAATCAATTCAACAATTACTCATTATGATGTACTTATCGGTTTTCAATTGAATTTATTTTGAGATTCATTGCTTATTATTAATAATATCTGATGAGCATTTATCTTAAAATTATTACTTATTATTAATATTTAATAGACATTTACTTTAGATCATCATTACCTATTATTGGTATGTATTTCATCAATTAATTACTTTCTCAATTTTTTATTATCTATCATAATTAATTAATTTTAGTTATTTATTTTTAGTAAACTTTTCAATATTATCATTTATTTACAATTACAATGTTCAAAACAATTAAAAATTTCAATATTATCACATAAACTCTTTAAGAGATTTGAATGTCATCCTCTATTTCTTGGGCATGTGGCAAGTTTCTGTCTCACCATGTGTAAAGATACCAGAATGAATAAATTTATCTATTATAAACCTACTGTATTTTTACATTGTTCATCTTCCTCACCCTTTCCTCTGTTCTAACGCTATTCAATCGTAGCGAGTAGATTTTCTTCCTTCTTCTTAGCCATCGTGTTTGCCAATTTTTATACTCTCACCATTTTGTATCCACAGCCTTTACCAGTAAATTGGCATGACTTACTCCGTTTCGATCTGTTCATTTTGATGGACTCACTATGCATTTATGAGATTTTGATTTTGACTTTTGTTATTGTTGCTTTTTCAATATTTGAAGTTTTTGATTTCCTATTTGGTGTTACATGTCTTAGTGTATTCTTTCTGATTTTGGTTTTTTGCTTTTTCAGTGAAATCTACATTTTATAGTCTAATTTGCCTATTTGAGCCCTCATCTCATAGGCATAAATTTTGATTTTCTCCATTTCTCTTTATTTTTTATGATCTCTCATTGCCTTTGCCCTAATCATGACATCTTTGCATGATTTCCCTTAAAAATCAAAACCCTAATTTCTTTGCATCTTAATACTTTCTACTTTTATGTAATATTAGGGATCCACTAATCATGTTTATATATTATTGATTTGTTGATTTCTCGTTGCCTTTGCCCTAATTGAAACATCTTTGCATGATTTCCCTTAAAAATTGGCACCCTAATTTCTTTGCTTTTGAATACTTTCTACTTTTATTTAATATTAAGGATTCGCTAATCATGTTTATATATTACTGATTGCGTTTTGGAATTCGGTTTGATTTATATTAGTGAATTGAATTTGAATTTCAAAATGGCCTCAACCTAATTTTTTATATTAACTTTGACATTTGACCTAAGCTTCAGACATTCTCAGCATATTTTTTGTTTTTCTCATCTTTATGGACTATTTGACATTCTCAATGTATACATATTGAAGTTTATTATGTCTTTTGGATTTTATTTGGAGCTTTTCTTCTCTTGTGGTTTTGTTCTTTTGCATTCTCTATTTTTGGGAGGTAAGTTGTTTATTTATCCTATTTCATTCATTCATGCCTAACTTCATTTCTGTTTTTCTCATATGTAGATATATTCATGATCTTGAACCAAAGTAAATGGCTTTCATTAGAATCAAAATTAACAAAACACAAATAGCATGGCCAGTCATACCAATGACTAGATATGTTTTCCTTTGACAATGTTTCATCTTTCATATTTGTTTTAAATAATTTTCTATAGTTTTAATATTTGTTCTCATCATTAAATATGAGCTTCTCTTACAGGCAATTGTGAATATTACTTTGATCATAAACACATACATTTTCAACTTTATTTTGTAGTTCACATGTGAACCTTCATGAATGAAAGTAAATGGCTTCTTACAACTAAAACTAAGCAAACCCGAATATCATTGCTAGAATATCATTGCTAGATATACCAATGAGCATATATGTTTTACTTTTCCTATGTTTCATCTTTCGTATTATTTCATATTTGTTTTAAATATTTGTTTGTAGCTTTAATATTTGTTGTCATCATTATAGATGAGTTTCTCTTTCTCTCCCAAACAACTATCAATATTACTTTGATGATAAACTAAAGAGTATTTCATATTGTTTTGACTGTGGTTGAAAGATCCTACCATTTTTTTAGTTTCACATCCTATTTTTTCCTGTTTAGAAACTGTATGACTTTACATCATTTAAGATTGCACCTATGATTTAAAAAATGGTCTGTGACTGCAATATTGCCCGCAATATTGCATTTTCGAGAGAGACCGCATCTGCAATTTTTCGTAATTTTAGACTGTTATGGCTGCATTTTTTCACATTCGTCTGCATCGCAACGCAACCGCGACCACAACCTCAATTTAAATCCCTAGATTACACTAATTAGTCCTGATATTTAGAGTAGAACTGAACCAAATTCCCTCTATGAAGGAGAATTCCAAAAACTAAAATGATTAATTGACTCTTACTCTGTGTTACATAGAACACACTATACTATTGATAATATTTCTTTGACATAGAGAGTGATTAGTAGGTAAAATTTGCTTGGCACTTCTCCATAAAAATATATGCACCCTTACAAGCAATGATAATCTCTATATCATACTCCATGGGGAATGAGAAATTGTAATTATTAGTAATTGGTAATCTTTTTTAATAGTGTAGATACTATAGCTTTAGTCCATATTAACTAATCTTTTGTGCATTTTAAAAGTAATGATGTCTTGATAATTTCCTCTAATAAAATAGTCCTAAAATTTGAAAAGATTGTGGATGCATCGTAACCTTTAGTAGTCTTTAACATTGAATCTGTAATAGTCTGAACATTATAATTATTAAAACTACATGTTTTAACTGTGGTTGAAAACTCTTACCATTTTTTCCAATTGCATGTCTTTTTTTTCTTTGTTTAGAAACTATATTCCTATTCAAGGAAGTATTGGATAGCCATAAAACTATCATAATTATTCAATTTTGTAAGTCATGCATACAAGTTTGATGTTTTTCAATTATTTTTTATGTGATTGCAGCATGGATCATTGTTTAGATCACTTTCATTCCATTGACAAATCTAAAAACAATTGGAAGATTGTTGATCATACAATAAGGATTTGGGATGAATTAAGGCCAAGGCCAACCAATATTTTGCAATTGATTGAGGTGATTTTTATAGATAGACATGTACTTTCATAATGGTTATGGTTCAATCCTTGATTTATTTTTGAGATTATCTACGATGATTGTTTCTTAATGTTAATTTTTTTACCAATTGCAGAGGAATAAAATTCAGGCTATCATTTATGGTAATTTACTTCACTATTTCCAAGTCAATTGATTGAAGGGAATTTGATGTGAAATTGTTGGATCTTTCCCAAATCAGATGCAATCAAAGTAAAAAAAAGAATGATATTCCTGCCATGCTTCAGAAAAGAGGAAGAATTGGAAGCAATAAGAGATATATTTGACGCCACAAAGGTTGAATGCCCTTTGATAAGTCTTCAAGTTCATACAAGAACCTAGAGAGAAAACCCTCATAAGCAATTAGCTTTTTCTCAAAATGTCTGAATTCTGATAGAATAAGGAACAAGCCTCCTTATTGACTCTCTAAAACCCTAATTGACAAATGGGCTCAAATAAAGCCCAAAATAGGTCCAAAGTGATGCAGCACAAAATAATTACAAATTAAGAATCCAAATGCTATAAAAAAGCCCAAAACACCAAATAATAGAAAATGAGATGAGGTGGCGCCAATTAGGACTATGGCTGATGTGGCAATGATGTGGCACCATCTCCAAAATGATGTGGCAGTGACATGGATTATGGCTGATGTGGCGGTGATGTGGCTCCACCTCTGATGATGTGGCAATGACATGGATTGTGACAATGATGTGGCTCCACCTCCTTGATGATGATGATGTGGCACAATTCAAATGCACTTGATTAAACTCTCCTGCTATCTTACTTCCTTATGATTGACTCCCTTTAAATTCACATCAGAATTGCTATAGTGTTAATAATTTCAATGTTATTAACAATTTAGGGAATTTCAAAGCCACCCATTATGGCTTTCACATTATATTTAACACAAGCATTGAAATCTCAACCTCTAATGCTGTTATTCTTTATAACAGTTTTCATTGCATTCCTTTTCATAAGATTCTTAAAAGTTATGTTCCATTGAATTATAAGCTTGGTATGTTATAATTATTTTTTACAAATTCTTTTCCTTAACATTTAGTCATTACCATTTCTTATTTTTCTCTCTTTTCACTAGAGTTTATCTTTTTTTTTTTATTTGTATCAAATTTTTCATGAAGATGTGATTGGTGATATCAAGCAAGTGTCACTTTTGGATCGGTTTGATGTTGATGGTAAAATGGTGAGATGTCTTGAAGTTACTCTCCAAGATATAATCTAAGTATAAACAATATTTGTCTCTTATATGTTTGTTAATTTTTATAAATATTTTGCTAATTTTTCTATTACTATTTCAAGGGTTGCCCTCTCAAATATGTGTTATGAAACTTGAATGCTGATTTGGTCATGAATCATTTCAAGCAAAGTTGTAGTGATGAAAATACTATGATTTTTCAACTTACCCAAATCAAAGTGTTAGGTTATAAGTACTTTTTCATTATTTGTTTTTAAAATATATGAATTCATTTTCTTTCTTAATGTTGTGCTTTTTTTTTAGCTTCTATCTATGTCACACATGCTAGCTGTACATCCAAAGTTATATTGACTCTTTCTTGCAATCTCGTGGATAAGTTGCAAAATGAGTAAGTTAGATATCACAAAGATAAATAATTTTTTTATAGTTTTTTTACTGGATTTTTCAATAAGGTAATAATTTTGCCTTAAATATATGGAATTTATTATATAGGCTTATTATGTATTCTCTTCCAAAGTCTATTGCTCAACTAAGGCATTAGAATTCAGCATATGAATTTATTCCTAAAACTCTTCTTAAGATTATTATTGCTAAAGTGGTTAATGTTGAATCATTTAATCATTTTTCTCTTTGTAATGATTTTTTCTGTATATATTTCACACTTTGTCATTTTATAATCTTATAGCCTTTCCTATGTATGATTGTTGCTAAAGTCAAAAAATTTAACACTAGCAGAAGTTAGTTTTATAAAGGCTATCCTGATTGCAAATGTATAGTGCATTTAGTTGATGATGGGATACAATGTCATCATTGTAATGTCTCTCTAGCATGTTCTATCCCTCGATAAGTAAAATTGATTCACATTTTTATATATATGAGAATTAAATGAAATGTAATTTTTTTATTAATCTAATTATTATTTTATTTTGTATTTACTTAGGTATGTCATATTTGTGATTGTTGCTGATACAAAGAATATTGCTCTTTTTTTGCTTTTGGATGATGACATTGAAAAGCTTATTAATGTTAGTGCAAAGGATTTGAAGGAATCTCTCTTCAATGTATGTGTAGTTTTTTTTTTATATCAATAATAGTCCTTTCTATCATAAATTTTATGTTTTTATATTATATTTTTTAATAAATTAATTATATTATTCATGTTACTCGTCAAGAATATGGTTGTTATTCTTTCTCTCAAGTGATTATTGATAATCTTATTGAGAAAACCTTCTACTTTAAGATTTATATTTCAACAAATAACATCAACAAGGTATGGGAAAACTACTTTGTTTTGGAGATGTCTCTGCCTAATTCTAAAGTAAAGAAAGAACAATTTGAAAAGAATCTATTGAATGAGGTTTGTTAATGTTAGAGTTAAAAGAATCTTAAACTATTATCTTAATTGATCTAAATGTTGTTTATTTCTTTTTAGGCTTCTGCATCTAAAACTATTCTTTTTGAAGCAATTAGTGAAGTTTATGAAAAATGTCTAATAGTTAAAGAAGTTTGTTCTTTTTGTTGAAATATTACAATTTCAGTAATTGTTTTCCACTATACAACTTATCTTTTATCTTAAAGCAGGGCAAAATGTTTATAATTAGATATGTCATTATTGTAGGGTGCTCAATCTCGCACATCTTGAATAAAAGGGCATATTTGGAACTTATAATTTGATGGAGCTATGATGTATTGGTTTAATATATTATGATGAGACAATTTGTTGTTTAAATTAGCCATACTTGGTTTCAAATAATTATTAGTTTATTAACTCAGACTTATCTTCTAAATGAGTATTTGTTATTTTAGCAACTGTAAAAACTTTATATTACTATGTATGTGGACCTAATTATCAATAACCTTTTTAAATTATTTTTATTATGGATTTGATTATGTTAAACCAAAATCACTGACACAAATATTTTAACAATTTGCAAATTAGTAAGTAATGATATTAAGAATGAGAAAAATAATCTTTCATGAAGAGGTATTTCTAAATTGCATGTTCGCCATTGATTTGTAATTTACAAATTAAAGGCACTTATCTTTATCCATATAAAGGAATACTAAAGATATGATTTTTACAAAGAGGTACTTCTAAAGATTGTATTTTGATTATTTGAAGTAAGTTTTTTATTTTGATTGCTATTTGGTAATATTTATCAATTGTTTATGTGTTTATATTGTTAGTATATATGCCTTAAAACTAATCATATTGATGATTATAAATTTGAATCATGTTATTTTAATGACAATTTCAATTATCATATTTATACATATATTGTCTACGTAATATATTTAATTATGATAATAACCTTAAAATAATTATATTCTTAAATGTCCCTAGTCATATATCATTGTGAATTGGGTTGCTTTGATATGTTAAGACTAGTATATGTGGTGACTTATATGAGATATTAAGTCTGCATATGAATACAAGTTAGAGAACTTGTATATTGGACCGACCTATCCAAAGAACACTACATGGATCGTTGTGTGAGTATCATGAGTGATTCTTAATGATCATTATTAATATAGTCCTTTGACTTGAGATCGCTAAAGTTCCCTACATATGAATTTTATATTTTGATATTACTCTATATTACTCATGGTTGGGTGAATGCAAGGATAGTTATTAGATATGTTACATATCATGTGGAGGGATTTGTGTAATCAAAATGAAATTTATCTCTCTTATACAACAGAAGTGACATCTGTGGGCCCATTAATTAAGTAAAGCTGAGAAAATGCATAGTCATGCTCAAATAAATTGATATGGGATGTCAATTATATTTACTTCAGTCAGCTTACTTAGGAATCAAGAAACCTTTGGATTGGGCTATACGAGAATGACACAGTTCATGTCTCGTACTCAATCTAGATGTCTAGGACAAAATGACATGGATGATGATCACATATAAAGGTTCAGTCGAATCACTAACTTTCTCATTACTTAGGTAATAATGATGTGTTGCTAGATACTGCTCATTGTTTATGATCATTACTAATGTAATGAGAGCCTGTAAGGTTGCACATTTAGCACCTAGTGGATTTGAAATTAATGGACCAAATTGTTTGGGCCTAATATTTGGGAATTCCATGTTATAATTATAAGGCCCAATAATAAGCCTATAATTATACATGGAATAAAGCCTAATTAGTTAGGGTTTTCTATGCACTAATTTAAATAGGCTTGTTTGGTAATAATAAATATTTTTTTATGCATCCCAAAGCATAAAAAACCCTAGTAACCCTCTTTGACCATAACCCTTGAAGAGGCATAGCTAGCATTATGAGGCAAAGAGGAGAACTCCAATCAATGGTTGTGGACATTCACTGGTGATCTACTGGTTCATATGAATACCTTAAAATTTTTTACCGAAAGGAAGTCGAAAAGGTGATTAGCAAACTAGTCCTTGAATCATCGAAAAGGTATTAACCAAATCCTTTATTCTAATCTAACCTTTTGCATGGATCCATTGGCTGGGATTGATTAATTTCCATTGTTTTTGTTTGGGTCTTAATCCTAACATATATATGTGAAGGGCATTACTCTTTAGCATGACAATAACACATTATAGTCAGAGTAGGTTTTATATAGCTACAAATTAGAGTTTAGATTGTGTTTTCCAATTTAGCTATGGTGGAGATTTTTTTTTTGTACTTTGCTTGTGATTTCCCTTTTTATGCTATCACAATTTTGTTTTTTCTATTTTGGAAACTTACAACTCTCTCTTTGTGAATGCAGGTTTCTATGTGAGTATATATCAAGTTTCATGCTTTTTGTATTTTTTTCACTATTTTCTGGACTTTGCATTTATATGTTTACATTTTCAAATTTCAAATTTCAATTATTCATCCCTATTTTTATTCCAATCCTAATAACCAAGAATTTATATAGTTGTAAAACTTTCTACTTTATAATTTTTTTTAAACAAAGTCAAAAATTATTGACTTCTTTAATATGTTTCTTCTTTTTTTAATCTTTCATTCTGACGAGGGTGTTTTGTATTTAAGATTTTCCTATCTATCATTGTGCAGTAATATGTTATTGTTGTTTGTAGAAGCAAGGTAAGTTCAATTTTCCTTTGTTTTCTTTCTTGCTTTTTCATAGTTTAATGCTTTTATTCATATATGCTTCACAATCTTTGTTTCTTATTTCTTTCTTTATTAATTATCTCTTCTAACTTGAAGCTCTATTTTAAAAGTTTTGAAAAGACAAGATATTTATTTCTTAGAGCACTCATTTTTATGCTATTTTAAAGATTTGTAGTTTTTGTTTGATTTATGCTTGTATTCATCAAGTTTTCTTCCTTTTTTATGTTGTTTCTATTTTGAAATCTTCTTTATCTATTAATAGAAATAGAAAGTGTTTTAACTAATTGTATGTTCTCCACTTTTTCCTTTTTTTGTAACTTTTAATTTATAGATTGATCAAAGTGTTGATAAATGTTGACATTCAGAGTGCATTTTCCTCTGTAACTATGATGGAAATGTTTTCTTTTGTACTTTGTTTGTAATTTGCCTTTTTATGCTATCATAATTCTATCCCTTTCTATTTTGTCTAGAGACTCACACCTCTTTCCTTGTGCATGCAGGTTTCTATGTAAGCATATATGAAGATTCATCTTTTTTGTACCTTTTTCACTGTGTTCTACACTTTCCATTGATATGTTTACATTTTCAATTTTCAATTCTTCATCCCTGTTTTCCAATCCTAATAAGGAATTTTATATATTTATAAAACTATCTACTATGACTGTCTATTTATAAAACTATCCCTATTTAACACATTACTTCTTTGCTTGATCTTTCATTTGGACAAGGCAAGTTCTTCCTTCTGACGTTGTGCTGCATTAGGTTATTTTTGTTTGTAGAAGCAAGGTTGGTTTAGTTTTCCTTTGTTTTGTCTCTCAATTTTTCATAATTTTATAGTTTTATTTATATATGCTTTACTATCTTTCATTTTGTTTGCTTTTTTTGTGTCCTATCTCTTCAAGTTTCTTTAAGCTTGTAGCTATTTCTCGAAAGTTTATTCGTTTATGAATTGACAAGGTATTTATTTCTCAAAGGACTTAGTTTTATGTTGCTTTACAGAGGTGTATTTTTTGATTGATTTATGCTTGTGTTCATCATTTTTTTTCTTTTTTTTTTAAATGTTGCTTCTATTTTGAAATATGCTCAGTCTATTCACATTGTCTATGTTCAAAGTATTTGAAAGTGTTTTAACTAAGTGTATGTTACGTTTTTCCTTTTTCACTTTTGATTTATGGATTCGTTTTATGTTGACAATTTCTCATGTGGAGAGACATTGTTTAGTTGTTGATCTTGGAGTTTGATTCTTTTTCAAATTGTATTTATTCATGCAACTGATATGAAGCTATTTGATAAGAGTTTATTCATTTTTCAAGAGAGAAGATATTTATTTGGTGAAACAGTTATTTTTATCAGGTGTGTATTTTTTTTTCTTTTCAACTTTTGATATACAAATTCATTTTGTGTTAACAAATGTTGACAGCTCTTCAAATTGGATGATATATTGGTTGGTTCTTAATCTTGAAGTTTATTTTTTTTGTTAAATCATATTTATTTTGTAACTGATATGAAGCTATTCTGTCTATTATACTGTATGAACTATTTGCATAATTTACTTAATTTCCTTATAATTATAATTATAATATAAGTCTTACAATGTTTACATAGTGAGTTATTATTATAGTTTGCATAATGTAATATAGAGTTTATAGTTAAAAGGTATTTACTTTGACTTGCTTAGTGCTCACTTACTGGGTGAACATATAATAAGTTTCTTTACTCATTTTTTATTCTTTATTTTTTGCATAGTATAAAGTTTTACGATGTATAAGTTATTTGCAGAAGGAGGTATTAATATCATAATGAATTGATATATTTCCTAAGTGACGACAGTTAGTCTAACTTGCTTACTGTATATATGTTATGTATTTGTACATTTTGTTTTGTAGTTTTAATTTTCCAAATTATGTAGTTATATAATTAACATTTAATTATTGGTTTTGTTAATTAGTTTCTTATAGGTAGCCGTGTTGATTCAATTGTTGCTATCAATGACAAGAAAGAAACTTGGAAAATTATCGCTCTTGCTATTTGTGTTTGGTTCCATACGAAAAAAGATAGTAGAGATACGATTAACAATATCGAATTTGTACTTGTAGATGAGAAGGTAATGGATATTTGGTTTTATGTTTTTAAATGCGACTTTCAATTAATAATTTTACTTAGGAACACTATTAATTAGGTTTTAAATTTCATTCCATTCATTAGGGAGACTGTATTCGTGACATTGTGAAGAATTTCCTTATAGGCAAGTCTAAAAGTGTTTTTGTTGAAGGGAAAAGTTTTTTGGTACAACACTTTCATGTTGAGGAAAATAATGGTAATTACAGATGCATTAAGCACCCGTTTAAAATAATGTTAAATAGATCTTCTATTATTCAATCAAGAGAAGTTGCAATCCCTTATCATGGATTCGAGTTTGTTGATTTTAAGGATATTCTACTACACAAGTGTCCTAAAGAATATTTGCTTGGTAATATTTATTCACTTGAAATCTCTATCTCTTTATTAAATTTGTTGATATGTATGATATTTTGTTACTAATTTGTTAATTTTTCTTTATTATTTTAGATGTGATTGGTGAGGTCAGCTATGTTAATGATGTTAACAAGTACACTAACAATGGACTCACAAACAAGAGAATTGAAGTTGTTTTGATTAATACAAAGTAAGTTGGACCAATCTTAGTTATAATTTCATTATCTTTTTTTACTAATTGATAGCATGACTACCATATAAGTCTTAAGGATTATTATTTCTTTAAGGGGTAACCAATTGAAGTGTGTATTATAGGGTACATATGTTGAATATATATCAAATTACATCAAGGAAAACAACAAGAAGGAATTACTCAATGTTATGGTTTTCCAATTGTATCATGTTAAAAATTCTGGAGGTAATTTCAAAACTAAATAAGAAAGATTTTATCTTTAGATGTATTTAAATTATGAAATTATTAAATCATAATAGTTATTTTTAGTCATTGGAATAAATAATTTCAACTAGAATTGATATGTTTTTCAGCTTCATTAATAATTACAAATTCCTTGCAAGCTTCAAAAATATTCTTCAATCCTAACATACTCGAAGGCGAAGATTTGAAAAAAGTGTATGCTTCTAAAATTTTCCTGTAATTTTTTTCTAATTTTTTTAAATTTCTAAGTTTTCAACTATCTATTACTAGGATTAGCTTGTCTGATGATAGTCATTCGCAACTTCTCACTCAAGCCTTAAGTTATTCTAGTTATAATCTTTGCGAAGACTTCCATTATTTGACTCCTAAGAAAACTGTAATAGAGATTGCTACTACAATAGAGGTAATATATATATTTTTACTAAATCATAATCATAGCTTGACTTTAATATTTTTTCATATAAGTAATCCATCCAATTTTTTATATGCCTATTTATTTTATACTAGCTTGGAAAGGTCTTACTCTAGCAATTGTCCATGTGATGCAAACTGATCAACCATGGTTTTTATGAAGCATGTGTTTCGTGCAAGAAGAAATTCAATGGAAATGATGGTAGAACCAATTGTTATGTATGTGGTTGGCCACCTGTAATGATAATTCTAAAGTAGGGCATTTTTTTATGTTTATAAAAAATGTTTTAGAAATAAACTTTTTGAAAATAGTACTGTTAATTGTGTTATAATTTTTATGGCAACAAGTTTCGAATCCAGATGTTGGTTAGAGATGTGAAAACCAAATTATCTCTTGTTGTTTTTGAGCTTAATGCAGCCACTATATGTAATGCGACAACATCTAAGATTAGAGACCAACTGACAAAGGTACAAACTAAAAAGTGCAAATATTTACTTATTTAGCTATTTTTTAAATTAATTTATTTCAAGTGTTAACTAACAAGTTATTATTTTAGGATGGTGAGGGTTTTGATTATCCGTATGAGATTGAAGAAGCTTTCCTGGAGAAAACATTTCTCTTTAAAGTTGACATTGCACAAAACAACATCAACAAGGTTTGGCAAAGTTTCATTGTGGTTAAGATGACAAATGACGAGTCCATAATTGCTGATTTTATCAAACTCTATGGTGGAGAGAAGGTAATTACTTATTAAAGAATTAATTTTACATTTTTTCCTATATCATTGTTAGTTAATCTCTAAAAAATTATCTGTTGTTTAATTATGGTCATATATAATTTTCTTAGGATGAAGATGTTGAAATTTCCAGTGACGTTGCTGTCCCTAACAAAGAGGATTTGATTTCAAATGTTAGTTTCATAATTCATAGCCTTTTCAGTTCATGTCTTATTCTTATATAGTTTGCGCTTAGTATGTTTAATCATTCCAATATCCATTTATATTTCACATCTACTTTTTCTGTATATATAATATCTTCTAATTTTCCTTAACTCTGACATGTATAGTTGAATCAAACTTTGTCAGCATCTTCTGAAAATGATCCTGAGGTTGGGTCTACAACACTTATAACTCCGCTTAAAAGAAATTCAGAAGTTGATGTTGATGATTTTATCCTATCCTCTTTGATACCTCCTCAGCATTCCAGCAGTAAACTGAAGTTGAATATAAAACATGAAAAATTAGATTGAAGGGGAGTCGAAAAAGTTACTGTCATTGAGAAGTGTCTGTTGTTATCAATCTAAGTTGATGTAATTGTTGAAGATATGATACCAATATTGCTTTTTGTTTTCAGAGTGAATGTTTGAACGATTTGCTTTTTGTTTTAAATAATAATATGTCTGCACAATTGAGTTTATTTTGCATTTATATAAAAACTTTCAAGAAATGTGATTTTCCAACCAAGTGGCTCTTTTGTGTTAACATATGATATTTGTACTGCAATCAGGTTTTTAAAGTTCTGATTATGGTAAAGGTATGAAGCAATAATTTGATAAGTATTGGATGTGAATAATGTAAAGCATCTACTCCACATCTGCTTGCAAGTTGTAGCAATGGAACTTTAAGTTGAGTATACAAATTGAAATATGCAAAATCTGTCGTAAATTATCTCCATAGTTTAAAATGAAATTAAATCATATTTTAGGAAAAAAAGATAGCAAATAAATTCCATTTTGATTCTTTTTAAATCTGTAATAATGCCAAAAAATATGGCAATAACAAGAATGATATCATGTTAACTTTGAATTCTTGCTGGAGGCTGCAATATGGACACTAATCAGTGCAATAAAAGTTGGCTTGGACACTGACCAGTGGAAGAAAGGCTTCCAACGATTAAAAATAACCAAGTTGCTGGCCATGAAAAGAACATGGTAAATGACACCAAGTCGTTGAGAAACTATCTGTGAATTAAACTAATTACTTTAAGTTATACTCAAAATTTTATAAAAAGAAAACTTTAAACATAATTTGAGGCTTGACTAAAGTCAAAATAATCTCAATAAAATTTTATAAAACGAAAGATATTACTATAAAATTTTATTGAATAATATTTGAATTACTTAATATTTTTAATTTTAATACTTAAATACTTAAATATTTATCTTTTGTAAATGAAATAATTTTAATATAAATGAAAGATGAAAATTTTAAACATAGAAAAGTTGTTTTTCTTTTACGTGGTTCACTTTGTTTTTAAGGATTTTGAAAGCCCGTGCGATTTTTCCCTTGTCGGGCAAAATTGTTGCTGAAAGGTTGTACTCCCCAAAAGCTTGAACAATAAAACCCATTTCACTTTCGCATGCCAGGACTAGCAGAAGATGGCTTCTTATCTTTTGAACAGAGTTGTCAGTGATCATTTTAAATTCATGGACAAAGAAAAAAGGAAGATTGTTGTCAATGATCATTTTAAATTCATGTATTTTTTGTAGGGAGGAATTCTACTTAGACTTGTGGTACGAGCCCTTCATAATTACTTATTGTGATTATCTTATTTATTTACTTTTCCCTAACACCCATATGGTATTCTTCCTGGACATATATACCCATATGGCATTTAAAAGAGTATAGGTAATATTTTTTTAGTAAGTTTGTCTTTGACCCTCGTGGAATTAAAAATTTTAAGAATTCATCTCAAGTTATATCATGTCATTTACTTGTTTTATAAAATGTCAGTTTTTCTTAACATTAAATATCATTTTTATTTATAATAAAAAAGGGTAGATTACTTTAGGAGTCTGCTCAATTATTAATTAGGTCTTTATAATTTAAAATTTTTGAATCTACACTTTTTTTTTCTTATTAAATACTTCTTGTTAGCTTTTTGTCCTATTTCATTAACAAACTGCACACATGGATAATGCTTTCTTAATGTATCTTGATAGCTGATGACATGGAGCTTTCATACCATTTTTATTGGTATTTAAATAACAAATAATTTTGAGAAAGTTAGGTGATTTTATGATGTTATTTTGCTTTCGGAGCAAAATGATGAGCCATGTGCATCTCCCTTTGGCAAATAAAAATTGATGGAAAATATTCAATTAAAAATGAAAATTTAAGTGAGAGGATTCAATTAAAAACTTCTACATTATTTGAGTTTAATTAGAAGTAGAATTTTACTTCTAAAATATCTAATGCCATAGAGGGTCAAAATGTCTTTTGTCTTAAATTTATGATCTTTCACCTCAAAACTCAGCTCACAGCTTCTATTGGGAAGAATAAACTCCCTCTAAGGTTGATGCTATTGTTAAGAGTGTGCAACCCAATAGGATTAGCACTACCAATTTAGGTTGTGTTTATTTTGTGAAAAATATATTTTGTTGGAATATAATTACAAAATATCAAGATGATAAAAAATATTTTATATGTTAAATGTTAAATATAAATACATATAAATAATTTGTTGTAAGACAACTTTCTCTTTTTTAGAAGACTTTTCTCCCCTAACATAACTTTAGGTATCATTTTTTTAAGTAGTATTAATACATATGATACTCCTTCAAATATATAGTGAAAAGAAATTTTCTTATAAAAAAATATCTTCCGAAAAAAACAAATGGAATTAATAAAGGTATACAAGCGTCACAGAGCCTGTTTTGCTGATATTCGTGTTTGCATTGACCATATAATTGTACAGAAGTTCTGCATTTTTGTTAGGGTGGAGATGAATTGACGCCAATGTTAATCAAATTTATACTTACATTATTGCATAATTTTTTATCGAATAAGTTTTTCCAGAAGATCCTCCATTGGATTTAAGATACCTATTATGTAGATCGTCTCTCTTTGTTTCTCTTTCTCAATCCCTGTCCTACTATAGATAACCAAGTAGTCGGCTCAAGCATTCCATACCTTATCTGTGGAATAAAAGTTAATAATCGGAAGAAAATTCTAGTCAGATGACATTTTTTACGAAGTCTTTAGAGTTAGTCTTTCCTTCTGTTCTTAATCTGAAATCTACCTTTTTGTTCAAAGTCTGTTGTCCTGTTTCAATTTTCTTTTTTGCACTGACAATTCTTACCCAGTTATTATAAAATTAAAAATTATATTGGCATGGCTATAATATTATATTGAGATCGTAATTGTCTCCTCTGAAGATAAATCAAGAATTTGATTGCATTCAAGAGAATCTATGTAGAAATAAAATCTAATTATTTGAATGGAAAATCAGATGTGGTAATTGATTAATTTGAAATTTAATTTTAGCAATAATAAATTTTAAGATAATTATGAAAACTCTGGCATAATTCCTGTACTTATTTATTTTGCACGTTGAATAATGAAACTCTTTTTAATCCAGCATCAGAGTTATTTTGTAAGTACATTCTTTTGGATCTTTTTATTTTTTAATAAAAAAATCAAATTAGCAAGTCGTGTTACATTTTTATCTTAAACTTTAAAATCTAACGACATACTATATTATAACAATTTTCTCAAGTAATCTTGCATAAAAAAAAAAAAAATCTCAACTACTTGTAACTATCCTTAAGAAAGATGTAAACTTATATGTCATTATAACAATGTAAGGAGTACCTATAAAAATATGATAAATGAGATAATGCAATGTCCATTTTATAACTTAATTTGGCAATAACTTAATTATAAATTCAACCATTTTTTATAATTTTATATGATATAAAACTAATCAAGCTAATTATGTGAATAACTGAATAAACATCCAAAGTTCTGGGGTAGTGTTTTTGTTATCTTGTCATCTTTCAATTTTTTATTATTTAAAGTGCAATTAAGTGATGGCTTGTAATATGGATTCAGATCACATATAATAGGGTAAATTTGGTATATTCTTGAAAAATTTTATATTGATACATGTTCACGTAGCTTTTGTAAAAAATAATCATACTTTCAGCAACTATTTTATTATTTGTAATTTTTATATAGGGAGGAAAATTTTCAAATACTTTTTTCATGTGACTTTGGCTGATGAAATTGTAACTTTCTATGTACTTTACATGCAAAGTCCGTACAAAATTGCAATCTTGTGAAAAATTTCAAGATTTCGTATATACGGTTGCAAATTTTATTTTACAGTTTCATAAAAACTTGCAAAATCTGAATACTTTCTAAAACATTATCCGTATAAAATATCTACAATGGTAGCATCCTATTCATAAAAATACAGAAAGTAGAACTTACCTAGAGGAGGTGGGTAAGTAACTTCTTTACTCTATGAGAAGTAAAATTTCTTGAGAAGATCTATTTCCTCCAGTTTGTTAAATAATAATTAATCAAACAACTCATTCCGTTTCTATTTTTTTGGAAATAAGACTTGTTATGTTATTTTTGCAAACCAAACTAAATTTCCACCTTTTTGACTATTTATAGTAGATTATATTGCACGGTGGAAGTCATTAGTGTTCATTTTCAGTAGTGGGGTGGGGCATCAAAACATACAAATTATAATAGGAAGTAATTTTTTATATTTTATTTGGTTCAAGTTTACACTCCCAACAGGTATTAACAAAATAACCATTATATCTTTCATATTATTATAATATAAATTAATAAATTTTAATAGTCATTAATTAAATTTAACAAAGATAATTTTATCTTTGCATCAATAAAAAAAATACAAGAAGTAGAATTTACTTAGAAGAGGTGGGTAAGTAACTCCCAAGTAAAATTTCTTGGGAAATTTATTTCATCTATTAGATAATGATTAATCAAACCACTTACTCCCTTTTTATTTTTCAGAAATAAGACTTGCTATGCTATTTTTGTAGATCGAACTAAATTTCCAGCTTTTTGACTGTTTACTGATTATATTGCACGGGGGAGGTCATTAGTGTTCATTTCCAATAGTGGGGGTAGGGCGCGCATTAAAACATATACATTATGGGCATACAATTTTGAAACATATCATTTTCCATTCAATGCAGAATCAAATGAACAATTGCAATTGGGTGGAAGAATAAAATTATTGCTACACTGCTCACAAGAATGCATGAAATCCCATCACAAAAAATTGAAATCTAGAAAATAGAAATTGGAAAGAACGAGAAAAAGTGACCATTAACACTGAAGCAACATCTACCCATAGAGCCTGCAAATTTGCAAAAAGCAATATTACTTGCACTCTCTCTCACTTTTCGATTCATGTAAAGAAAAAAGGACCTTTTTTCTAGTGAAAAATAAAATTAATTAACTTATTTTTTAATGCAGAAAAAAAAATGAGAAAAGAGTGAGGAAGACGGAGTGCAAATAGCATCATTCACAAATCAAGCTTCCATGAATGATCATTGCAATAAAAAAAGAATTCATCATATAAGAATCTTCCTAATATTATATAAGCGGCGACATTACCATTTTTATAATATGCTGTTCTTAAAGAAAATGAAGTCTATTTCCCTTTAATAGATTGTTCTTTAAAAAAAAGTCAACAAATCATTTCTTTATTATAAAGATATTTTAAATAAATTAAAATTTTAATATAGAAGGTACATATTAATTAAATTAATTATATTTTCAATAAAAGTATTTAAAAATTAAAATTAATTCTATTTAAATTTTTTCAATATTTTTATATTAGTTTTCAAGTATCATATTTAAAATTAAATAAATATGCATTAATTAAAATTTTATCATAAAATATGCATATTTTCTTTTATCTACATCATTGAATAATATAGATATAATAAAATATATTTTTTATTATAAAAATATTCTAAATAAATTAAATATTTTATTTTTAACTTTTATTATCCTAGCATACTATTTCTTTTCTTTTTACTTACTCTATCCCATATTTTTATTTTTATTAAGTTCATTTCTATTAAAAATGTTTCAAACAAGTTAAAATTTTAGTTTGGTTAAATTAATTAATTTAATATTTTATTTTTAACTCTTATTAATATACAAAATTTTTTATTTTCTTCTTCATATATATTTTCTTTTACAACCCATATGTTAATATTACAAAATAGTATAGGTATAATGCAATATATTTTATTTGTATAATAAAGATATTTTACATAAGTTAAAATTTTAATTTAATTGAATTAACTATTGAATATTTTTTCAACATTTATTTCTATAGAGTTGATAGATTTTCTCTTTTTTTTTGTTTGCTAATTTGCACACATGTTCTTTTTTATATGTCCATTTTTATTTTTTACATCTCATACTTTAATATCACTAAATAGTGTATATATATATATATATATATATATATATATATATATAATGTGATATATTTTGAGTAAAATAAGTTATACAAAATTTTAATTATTTAGTTTTTATTTACTCTGAATTATATTTACTTTATGTTGAGGATTTTCATTTGATCATGGATTCAAGTTATGAAAAACATGGTAACAAAAATCAATTGATTTTGCATATCTTTATTTAGCAAAAAAAAATGATATATATGTTGATAATTTCTAATTCACAAATTCAAATATATGATTGTCAAATAAATATAATAATTAGATTTCAAAATTTTTATATCTTTGTTTAAATATGAAAAATAAAATTTAATTATATAAATAAATGTTCAATTTAAATAGAACAATTTTCAACCCGTGCATTACTTGCACTTACAATCTAATGTATAATATATGTGGTATGCTAATCAAAACAATTTTCATTTTTTTCCGTGAATCACCATAATTATATTAGTAAACAAAGTTTTTAATGAACATGAATTCAAATTCCAAAAATAAAATTTATTGAAAATGAAAAATTCGATAATATTTTAATTTGCAAAGTGACTATCCAACCCATTTGGTGTTCCAAAAAAAAAAATTGGTGTTACCCTTTGATTAAACTACGCTCAGTTAATGTAATTAAAATTTTCAAATTGATTTGTTGTCAAGATCACTTTTTTACCTTTTTGATCGTAGATGTCAACATAACTTTTTGAGAATAATTTAATGATTTACATAATATTTTAATAAAAACAATAAGATAATAGTTGGATAACATAGCTTTACATAATAAATCAATGACACAAATAACAAGGTGGAATATACAATTAGCACCTCAAATTAAATTAAATAAAAGCATTCAATCTCTTAAAAACTTCTCATAATATTACTTTTTTTCCATAAAAATATAAAATTAAGTTAATTATTATGATATCATCCATTAGATTAAAAGACAATCGAGCTACGTGGGATTAGCCCAATAAATGTCAGTTGTAGATATCATAGTGTTTTCTTTAGATTCTAGAATCTGGTGGCAAGTGGAATCTCTGTTGACTATCATGGCATCCTGGAAGAGTTTGCCAAATACTAGCTGACATATAAAGCTCTAAAAGACTTGAATTAAGACAAGAAGACAAGGTTTCGTTTTTTTACATGCTTTAGAACATCTCTATTCGTGAATGTATTATCTAAAACAAATGACCGTTGAATAGATGCTAAATCTAACTATTTAATTTTTGGCATGATTCTAGCGATAAAATACAAATGGTTGAATGTCAAAAAGTTTGCTATTTTGTGATTTCATGCATCTTATACCAAACACTTAATTAAGACAAAACATCATATAAAATCTTTAAGAGATTTAAATATCATCCTCTATTCCTTGAAGGTAATATCATCACTAAATTAATAAATATATTAAACACAAGGCATCAAAGAGCTCCCATATGAGCTCTAGAGAGATCCAGAAACTCTTTTACCTTTTACCCCTTTGAAATCCTTTCCTCCATTCATTTTTCTATGGTGCACATTGTGTGCATTATGGTGCTCCAGATTGAAAGTGCAACAAGCAACCCTTTGTGATGCCGCTTCTCTTTTCAAACTTCTTTTCCTTTATTCTTCATTGCTCAATTGCCAATTATTTTTGGAATTGCTTATTTTCAGTGAGTAGGAATTCCTAGGTTCTTCCTAAATTCATACAAAAGTTTTTTCTAGTTAGGTACAATAGGTTTGGTGAAGTTAAGGATGCTAAATTATTATATCAATCTGCTATGTTTGTTGTTCCTTGGATCATTTGGCGATAGAGGAATGCTCACATTTTCCTTAAGACGACTTTGTTGTTACCATGGCTTTGCAATTATGGTATCTTCTTGGTTTCTTTGTGGGGTTCAACCTATACTAGTACTTTCTTTGACTCAAATGTAGAGAGACTGGAATTCCCTCTTTAAGTTCAGGTTTGATTTGTTTTAACCTTTGTTATGTTTTGCTTTGTTTTGTTTGGAGAATCACTTCTTTGTCTCCTCCAATGCATTTTTTCTTCTTAATTTATGATATTACTTGTTTTACCAAAAATTAATATTTTAGCAACTCCAATTGCTTATAAAATTTTAAATTTTCTTTTATGTGCATTATCTGAGTTGCATAATAATTAAATCTTACATGTATAGCTCAAAATGGTTGTGTTTTATAGTCAATTTAGATCATAAGATAATTGTTTTTTCTTTTTGGTAAGGGGACTGTATATTTTTGCAAAGGAAAACTTTGATTAGAGTCTTTGTGGTATAAGGCCTTTAAAATTACCTATTGTGATTTTTTATTGTACTAACACCCCTGCAATATTTTTGTTGAACATATACCCTTATGGTATTGAAAAAAGCAAAAGTTAACATTTTTTTGTCAGTCTATCTTTGACCCCTCACAAAAATAAAAATGTTGAGCATTCATCTCATGTTATATTATGGTATCTACTTCCATTAGAAAATGTCAATTTTAAATATCATAGATTTATGTTTAAAAAAGAAAAAGGTTAGATTATTTTACTACATTACATAATTTCCCTCAATTTCTAATTAGGTTTTTATAATTTAAAAGTTTTGAATTGAGTTTTCATACTTTTATTTTCTTATTGTATTCAAGTTTTGAATTCATTTCTTTTACTTTGATTTTCTAATTGAATATACTTAGAGTCACTTTTTTGTTTTATTTCATTAGAAATAATGCATTTTTAATGTGTCTTCATGGTTGATGATAGGGAGTTTTCATTCCATTTTTGGGTATTTAAGTGGCAAATAACTTAAGAAGGATAGGTGATTTTATGGTGTTACTTTGTTTTTGGAGTAAAATGACGGGTCATGTGCCTCTCATTTTAGCAACAGAAAATTGATGGAAGGTACTCAAATAAAAACAAAAATTAAATGAGAGTATTCAATAAAAAATTTATAAATTATAAAAGTATAATTAGAAATTGAATGTAATTAGAAAGAGAAAAATTGTAATTTAACCAAAATAAAGCATATGAATTGATTTCTAAAATATCTAATACCATAAAGGGTCAAAGTGTCTTTTTTCCTTTATTTATAATCTTTCTCCTCAAACCTCAGCTCACAGCTTGTATATGGAAGAAGTAGCTACCTCTACGGTTGAGGCCAATGCTATGAGTGTAAAACTCAATAGGATCAACACTACTAATTTAGTAAAGGTGTGCAAGCCTCATTGAACCTGTTTTGCTGATATTTGTGTTTACATTGACCTTATCATTGTGCAAAAGATTCTTGTAAGGGTGGAAATGAATTGCTGCTGGTGTCAACTTTTCATGGAATAAGTACTTTACAAAATTTACCGTTGGATTTAAGATATCTATCCTATAGATCATCCTCACAAAACTTTATATCAATATGAAATTATTTACTATCCCATTAATAAACTTCAAATTTGACATAAAATATGCTTATGAAATGTAAGAAACTTTCAACACTTTAATTTTATGCATATCATTAAATATTCCAAAATTTTGCATACAAGAGGAATATGATGACTACTTGTTATAAACTGATTGGGTCAAAGAAAATCTTCTTATTGAAAAAAAATTATTAATTGGTGTAACTATCTTAAATCTTACACTGGTTTATCTCTTCCCTTTTTATAATATAGATTTTCAGTTTTACCATCGAAATTTTCGTTGGCAAGATTTTATGAATGAATTGATATTATATGATCATTTGTATATTAAACCGAGCAACTTCCTATGGAATCGAACATTCTGGGAAGAAGTTTCATATCTTATGCAGAAAGGTTTGAAATTTTACCTTCTTGAGACAATAGCTTATCATAACTGTTGTTCTGATAACTGGTATGTTTCTTTCCATAGTCAACATTTCTCTTTTGTATGCCCTCTCTACAAAAAAATAATGCTTTTACATTATTTAATTATATAACACCTTGAGAAGAAAATTTCAAAGATTAGTTATACTGTTAAGTCTATAAACTGTAACTTGGTATAAAAAACTGAAGCAGGTTTCAGATTTGGAATGGTTTCTTTTCTTACTAGAGGCAATCCTAAAAAATTTGTTCAAAAAAATATCTTTTGAAAATTATCTTAAAACATGACCAAGTCTTCAACCCACTTTTGAGAAGGAAAGGCTTTGAAAAAGAGATGCTGCAGGGGCCAGGTGTGACCTGCATGTGTAAACTAGAATCCTTTCAAAAGACCAAAAATCAAAGAAGTTGTTGATTGGGTAAAGAATTAGAAGTTAGGACAGCTAAAACATCTAAATAAAGACTAGAGAGCCCCTTTTGTCCATCAACAAAAATTGTCGCATGCATACATGTATAGAGAATTTCATTTTTATGGCTGTAGAGGACGACTTTCATCATCAGTATTGTTGCTGGCAAGATTTCATAAAGGAATTATGAGATCATTTATGTCCAATTGAGTATTCTCTCTCTTTCTCTCTCTCCTTCTTGGATCATTCTTTTTTACTATCTGTCTGTGTTCTTTCTCTCATTCTCTCTATCTTCCTCTCTGTTTCTCTCTCTCACTCTCTGTCCTACTGCAGTCTATAGATAAGCAAGTCACTGGGTCAACCATTTTTCAATTTTTTGTTGTCTGCTCTACACCTTATCAGTGATATAGAAGTTAATCACAAGAACTTGGCCACATCCAATTTGGACATGGTATTCCACATCCTCTGATACAGGGCGAGACTAGCTGCCACCTGCTTCCCCTCAAGGTTCGAGATCCAGAAGCAAACTCTCGGGAAAATTACACCCAAATAACCTTTGAAAATGTCTTTAGTCTTTCTTCTTGTTCAAAGTTTGTAGCATTATTTTTTTATAATTTTTGAAATGACAATTCTTACCTTGTTATTATTGAAGGAAGATTAAAATTACGTAGGTATAGGTATCATTTTCTATTGACATTGCAATTGTCATCTCCGAAGATAAATCCACAATTTGGTTACATTCAAGAGAATCTGGGCAGAAATAAAATCTAATTATTTGAATAGAAAATCATATACTGTAATTGATTAATTTGAAAAATAATTTTATTAACAATAAATTTAAGATAATCATGAAAACTGTAGAGTAAATCCCGAACTCATTTTACACGTTGAATAATAAAACTCCTTTTAATCCAGCATTAAAGTTTGTTGTAATTGCATTCTTCTGCTCTTTTAAAGGATAATCAGATTAGCAAATTTTGTTAGTTGTTACATTTTTATATTAAACTTTAAAATCTAAATCTAATGACATACTATTTTATAATAATAAACTCAATAAATCACAACTATTTATAAAACCGATTTAATTGTATTTCAACTTTAGTGAAAGATAGTCATACTTTCAGCAATTAATTCATTAGTTGTAATTTTTATACAAGAAGCTAAATTTTAAAATATTTTTAATGCAATTTCAGTTGATGGAATTGCAACATTTTAATTTATGTACTTATTACATGTGAAATCCATACAAAATTGAAACTTGTGAAAAGTTTCAAAATTTGGCCGGGGCTATGACAATACTCACAGGATTCAAGAACGTTACTCTCCTTGTCCTTTCCGAGAATTTCAATGAGGAAGTAATGCCAGATGATGAGAATATGATAGGCCCTGATGATTTCGTAAAACTCCAAGTTATAGGTCCGGGTGGTTGTACTTTCACTGGTTCAATTCCTAGTTGGCTTGCCAAGTTTAGGAAACTTGAGGCCATGGACCTGTCCTATAATCGATTGACTGGTTCAATTCCTTCTTGGTTAGGCACACTTCCGCAGCTTTTCTACTTAGACTTGTCTTGCAATCTCATTACTGGAATTTTTCCTCCAGAGCTTGCAAGACTACCAGCCCTATCATCGCAACAGACAAATGAGAACATTGAAAGGATTTACCTGCAGTTACCTGACCTTATGGTGCCCAGCAATGCTAGCCAGGAGCAATACAATCAACTTCCCTACTTACCACCAGCAATATGTCTGGGACACAACAGGCTCAGTGGCAGCATCCCCATAGAGATTGCCCAACTGATAGCCATTCATCAGCTGGATCTGAGTCACAACTACTTCTCTGGCAATATTACAGTTCAAATTTCCAACCTCACCAACTTAGAGAAATTAGACCTCTTAGGAAACCATATATCTGGTGAAATTTCTGATTCGCTTGAAAGTCTGACTTTCTTATCGTTTTTTAGCGTGGCAGATAATAATCTAGAAGGAGAGATACCAACAGGTGGTCAATTTGATACTTTTCCCTATCCAGCCTTGAAGGGAACCCTAGACTGTGTGGTTTAGCTGTTAACCGCCTTTGTTCTTCACAAGAAGAACCAGGTGGCAGTGCAACTCCTCCAAGCTCAAACAGACCACTTTATATTGGTCTTGACTTTACGATCGGTTTTAGCACTTCTTTTAACTTGACTGTGTACACGCTAAGGTCTCGTTTGGATGGATCTCTAAAGAAGTACTTCTCTCGTTGAGTTGCGGAAAAATTCTAATATGCTCTAGAAGATTCTTACTCCTATCAAGCGAGGGATGGACAAAATTTAGAAGGAGACATGTCAATTCTATAACAAGTGGATCTCCTCACATGCTGGGCCTTTATCTATTTCTGTTTTGGTGGAATAAAAATCTTAATTTATTTATGTAACATAGTAGAATATCTCTTTTTCAAGTGGTTCTTTAAGGAAATAAAAGTCGTGTTTGGGTACTCTATCGAAGAAGTATTTGTGCACTTTTTTTAGTTATAAAGTAGTTTAGATGCAAAGATATAAAAGCACATTTTCAGTTGTAAAAAGGATGGGAAGGTAGCAGGAGGGTTGGTGGTGAGCGGTGATAGTGTTTGCGAACAAATTTATGGGTGGGGAACAAGGCATGTGAGTGGTGGTGGAAGTGGTGGAAGCTGTTGATGTGAGCAGTGATGGTGGTGGGGACTTGGCTGAGTGGTGGAGTTGAAAGGTAGTGTTCTTTGTAAGTTGTGGTCGTGGAAGATGGTGATGGGGGTTGATGGTGGGTCAAGATGGGAAACAGTGATGCTGCTTAATGTGGCCTGCTTGTGTGTAATCAGAGAAGTGTATGTAGATTGGGTACAGAAGGCAGGAACAGCCAACCATCAGGGGAATGAGGACTTCACAAACAACGTTGTCCATCCAACAAACCTTGACAGATATGTATACAATGTCGTTGTGTTGGTGGCAAGATTCTACGAGTGAATGTAATATGTTGTTATCATCTATATTCTCGTGAGACCCAGTTTCCTGTAACTATTGTTCTGATCAATACAGCATCTGGTATCTCGTCCGGTCTAATTTAATCTGGTAGGATTTGGGTTGGTATGTTCCCATCTGATATATGTCTCCGGGAGTCAGTTTCTTGTACTGGCTTCTCCTTTGATTTGATCTTTTTTCCTTATATTTTGAACCTAAGGGCAGAAGAGAGTTGCAGCTGAATCCCTCTCAGCTTGATCAACTCTAAATCGTGCTCATTTTTACCCTATTCATCTTATCTTCCACATACAAAGCGACAAGAGTGAGAAATTCAAGCTTTAGAGAAAAACAGTACTCTCATTCAAACTTAGAAGAAGAAACAAAACGAACTGACTAAAACCTTACAATGCTTTGTAGTGAGTGCTCTGCTTATTATGGGCACTCACCATACTTTAAGGTCAAATGTTTGCGTATATTCTTGGAACAAGTGTCATTTATTAGGTCAAAAGGTCTGAAGCCACTTCACCTTTGCTGTGTTCTGCACGTTAGTATGCTTATGGTCTTGGCTCTCTGTGTAATCTGGTGAGGTGACAATAGCAGTGGAACAGAGGTTTTAAGGGGCCATTTTGATATTATTCCAAGACAAATTGATCAACATCTACTCTGTCTCGAAAGAATTTAGGGGAAAATACAATATACATCTTTAAATTTTGATTGAATGATAAAAATAGTGTATGAATTTTAAAATCTCATAGTTTACCTCCCTAATTTTGAGAGATTAAAATGATGTTAAAATAATACATGAACTTTAAAAATTTTATATTTTATTCTGCTAAACTTTTAGAAAAAAATAAAACTGTTAATTTTGAATTAAGTTTAATAAAAACATTTGTTGATCTTACTTTTTCACTATGTCAAACTACTCAGTTTAGACAAATGAAAAAAAAAAAAAACTCAAGTTGGATGATAAATCCTTTAAGAAAATCAAAGAAGAAGTGAGATATTAGGATTAAAATTGCTACTAAAAGTTGGGGTAATTTTTTTCCTAAGCACATAATTTATTATAATCACATCAATTTGCTTAACTTTTTTATAAATATGAACAATAAATCAAACATGAAATCTTAGATCCATTTTGCCTCCACCAAATTAAAATTTTCATTCATACACTATCTTCTAAAATAGTAATTTATCAAAATAATTAAAAAAAATTCTATAATGTTCACAAAATGTGTTGCTCAAATAGTTTGATTTTTAAATCTATAGATTAAATAAAGTTCATTAGGCTTTCACAACTATAAACTTTGGAGTCTTTTGAGAAAGAAACTTCCATTAGATACAAGTGGATTAAATTTTAACATCATGTATTTTTCAAGTTCCAACGATTGTCATAACATGATTTATAAATGAATGACTTACCTTATAAACCATTAAAATAGTTAGGTTAGCAATGGCTTAGATTTTACTTGTAAGTTTAAGAGCATAAAGTATAAAGTTTTAAAATTTATGAAATATTTTTATTATTCAGTTAAAGTTCATGGGAGTAAAGTGTAAGGTCTTAAAATTCATGTATTATTTTTGTTATTCAATCATGGTGAAATTGTATTTTCCCCAAGAATTTATGATGCTAAAAGTTAGAAACAACCAAATTGTTTCTCAATAATGGATATACAGAATATAAGTTTCTTGATCCTTGTGATCCAGAATTGTCAAATTAGACAAATGAGGAACCATCATAATGTAGTAAAAAATAGCATAAACAAAAATTACTAGAAAGAAATTTGAAAAAGGGAGGAAGTGAGAGAAAATAATGCAGTATATATGTTAATAAAATCACAATATGTCTATAGATAAAAAAAATTCTGACATTATTTTATCTATTTATGCACTAACAACTACGCTTATCTAGCAGCGTTTGAGGCACTTGAAATATCTAGGTCTATGAACATAAAGTCTTCTATCAGCACTCATTTGAACAAGAAATCACTAATCTCCTTGTCAATTCTTAAATTTGACTTTATTTGGCTTGCAATTTCTTTTCAAAATTCTATTTCTTGGAACTTCCATTGTGAGATGGATCTGTAGCTGAAAATAAGGTTATGATACTCATGTTGTTCTTATGATAGTAGGTTATCAACAATTGAATAAACTTTTTTTTTGGAGAGGGGTGATATAATAGTAAGCATGAGGTTATAAAAATGTAGGATTTAATCAAAAGTGGTGATGATTATTCCAAAACTAAAATTGCAATTTTTTGAGTGTTTAGAGAAGAATATATTGCATACCAAATAGAAGGTGATTAGTGTTCATTTTCCGTAGTGGGGTTTTAAAACATACATATTATGGGCATAAAATTTAAAAACATATCATTTTTATTCAATGCAAAATCAAATGAGCTATTGTAATTGGATGAAAGAAATATTATGCCCCAAATGTGGGTTGATTCTTCCAATATAGAAAAGATGAAAAGAATAAATTATTGTTATCTTGATGTTACAAGAATGCATAAAATCAGAACACAGAAAATCCAAGTCTAGAAAATAGCAATCAGAAGGAACAAGAGAAATTGGCATAGATGCAAACTAACTATAGGACTGTGGCTATAGGAAGAAGAAGAAATAGAAACAAGCCTGATTAGCTTTAATTAGCAACCGCACCCCTTAACATCGAGGCAACTTCTATGAACAGAGCCTGCAAATCAAGCTTCTAAGTTAATGAATTCATGAGCAAAATATGGAATAAGAATGCATTATGTGTGCCAAGGGTTATATAGCCAACGTAGTCGGGATCTTAGAATTTCACCCCTTATTTTCACGCCTATTATGGTTCAATGCCTTGATTTGATTTTTTTTTCTCTCTTCTTAGTCTAAACTTCTAAACTACTATATGGAAGGGATTGAAAAGTTCGATGTCCACTTCATGAAATTATTCTACAACTTTTTTCTTCAACAAAGGGAGTTATTTTCAAAAATTAGTATTTCAAGAGGGGTATGTTTTAGATTTTAATTTTCTTTTTCAATCTCCTTCCTTTTTTTGACATGAAAATTTGACTTATTACATGTTGAAAGACAATAACTTAATTGTTTACATTAATTTTTATTTGAAAAGTTTCACAATTTTATTTAAACACTTGAATTTCTATTTTTATTCAATATTTTATGCATTAATTTTATTTCTTTTATTTTTCTTTATTGTTCCTTATTCTAATGTTTCATGCAAAAATTTCATGAATAAGTTTAGCCTTTCTCAACCTTTTTTTTTTGTTTGAACATAGAGAAAAGTATTGGTGGAATAAGAAGCAAATAAAAATAGAGAAATCACCAAATTGTGTCAATGACCATATGCTAAAATTTTGTCAAAACATTAATTTAGTACTTAATTAGTTACAAAAAGTTTATCATGTAAAGATTATGAATATTTATTGAATGGACTTTATCCTGCATTCAATCTCAAATGTTATCTGGTTCAATACTTTTATTCTAAATTTTAAGCATTTGCAATTTATTGTTTATTTTTTTCCTTTCTTGAACAGTTTCTCCTTTTTGCAAGGACGGAGCTATGGAAGGGACATCTAGTAGCAGATAAAACAGATAAAATTGAATCACAACTTAATAAAATTTAATTACGAGGGTAATGCCTTAGTATTTTTTTAAGAATTTTTTCGAAAGATTAAAATAAAATTTATATATGTTGTAGCTTTTTATATTATTTTTGCAAATTTTTAATAAAAATTGCAAATGTAAATGTATTTTATATGTTGCATTTCTATCATTCAAAGTTGCAATAGAAAAATCCTTAACAAATTTACTCATTGTTATATAAAAGTTAAAAGCTTGTAAGAAAAGATTTCTCATAAATATCATTTTTTTACCAAAACATTCAAGAGTATATACTATTATGAATTTTCTCGTGTGTATAATAAAATATAATCCAACTTAATAAAGATGTTATAAATGTCTATCAATTCTACTTATTATAAATTAAGATTAGAGACAAATTATGACTTTTATCATCCTTATCTGTCTATATCTATATCTTTTATACTAATATCTTCTTCTATCTATCTATACTAACAGAAAAGGGATTGAAATTTTTTGGCTCCCATTTTTCTTTTTGGAAATATCCAAATACAAATCATGATTAGTTTAAATATAAAAGGATTATGATGTAATTTTAACCCATATATATGAAAATTTTGTCTACACTTTCAACTTAATAATTAATCATTATGATGTACTTATCACTTTTGAATTGAATTTATTTTGGGATTCATTGCTCATTATTAAGGGTATATGATGAGCATTTATCTTAAATATTATTATTTATTATTAATATTTACTAGACATTTATTTTAGACCTTCGTTATCTATTATTGGTATGTATTTCATCCAATAATTAGTTTCTCAGTTCCTTATTATTTACTGGAATTAAATAATTTTATATTTAATTTATTTATTTTTTGTAATTGTTTTAAAATTACGCTTTATATACAAGATTCAAGACAATTGGAATTTGAAAATAGAAATAGAGTTATGGTGGAATAAATGCAAATAAATTGAGTATATAGAATAATGAAATATTTATAAATGAAATAAAAGGAAAAATTAAAAAATATTTAATATTTTATTAAAATTTTAAAAATAAATCATTTTTAAAAAAAATTCGATGTATAATAAAGAATAGAAAAAGTAATAAGCAATGGAGGTCTAAGTACTCATTGTTAGTAAGAACCCTCTCTCTAATATTGATTACTTATTATTAGTATTTGATAGAAGTTTTCCTTGGATTCATCACCTGATATCATTAATTTTAAATTTTCATTTTGAATTATGTCTCATTTCATTATATTTATTACTAACACAAGTATTTTTTTATAAAATTTAATTCTTATAATTTTATTATGTATTTTTTTTTGCATAGTTAAAGATTTTTTAGAAAAGCAATTTACTTCTTCTAAAAATAATAAAATATTTAATATATTTATTTAATTTTATACATATTTGTTATAAGGATGTTATTATTGAGGCAAATTATATTTATAGCTAATATTTTAATAACAATAATTATAATTTTTATTTTTTTGAGGAAAAAAGGTCTCTAAACAGGCATGGAAGTGCCTACAATTTCAACCAACAATAAATTTAAAATTAAATTATTAAAGTATAGATAAATAAATAAACTAACATATAGTAGTGTAGATAAATAAAAAGTGATAAGATTGATAGAAGAAGCAAAAAATTAATAAATAAAGAAAAAAATGAGCAATATAATTTTAATTTTAATTGTAATTAAATTTTTTATAATTGATAAGTAAATTAATATTTAATTGTTAAGTAAATTAATTTCATAATTACATAATTATCCATTCTTTTTTCCTAATAAAATAAGTTACCATTGGTAGCATTTACACAATAAAATTACACTTATCATTAATGATATGAACCAGTCCAACACTTTGCATAATCAAGCCCAAGTAGAAAAGGACTTAATTTTAAGTGAAGGCCCAATAACAAGAGGAAGGCTTAAAAGAATACAAAAAGCAATTGGAGCCCATGTAAATGCGATTCTAGCCCAAGGAGCCTAAGTAGATAAAACAAATAGAGTTGAAGTGCTGCTCATCTAAGCCTAAGAAATCTGAAGATAGTTGAAGTGTAATGAATCTAGACACATTTTCCCAATACAGAGCGTAATATATTATGAGATAATTTTCTATTACAGAATTCAACGAATCTAGACACATTTTCCCAATATGGAGCATGACAAATCGGGAGATAATTTCCTAATTCAAAGTGCAACGAACTTAGACATATTTTCTTAATATGGAGTGCAATGAACCTAGACATATTTCCAATATGGAGTGCAGTAAATCCAAAGACATTTTCCTAATCGGGATTGTAACAAATAAGGAAAATCTAAGAATAATTTCTATTTTTAATTTAGTGATAGTCAAACTATGTATTCATGGCATTTACTATTTGTATTTTCCTAAGACTAGTATAAATAGGAGACAATGTAACTCAAAATGAAGCAGTTCATGAATAATACACAAATTTGAGTGTTTCTTCTCTAAAGTGTGAGAATATTATCTTCTTTTACTCTTGTGAAACCTTGCTTTGTCAATCTTCCTTTATAAGATTGGTGATTCAAATTCATAAAAGCCCCCAATTTGTGCTTCAACCCAAGTGCGTTGTTGTGTAGATTGGTCAATTCATGTTCGTGGTTGGACAAGTGGTCTAAGTAGTAGGTTGCATTACTTATAGCGTTGATTGGCTGCTTGCATTCGTTAAGTCATTGAACCACCCAAGTCAGAGCTTATCACTCCTAATTTCCTTCCTAATTTTTGAAGTGTGGCGCTCATATCATTCTTTTATATTATTTTTTATTTACTTTTCTTGCTTATGCCGTGAAGATTGGGACACCCCTATGGAATTCCCTATCATTTGTTATCCAAGCTACTAGTTAACACAGTAGACATTTATTTTTATTTTTTTTATTCTACAATATATATATATATATAAATTCATGCAAAAAAATTCAAGCAAAAAAAGAGAAGAAAACACAAAAAAGAAGCAAAAGTAAAAAAATTGTGAAAAAAAATATATAAAAAAAAGAGAATAGAAACGTGAAAAAAAAAAGGAAAGTGATACAAAAAAAAGAAGACGTGACTATTCAGTTTCTTACAATTTGAAATTTTAGAATTGTTGAATTGCATAGTTGAGATAGACATTGTTTTGTATACATAAGAAATTTCATTACTTTCATTTACAAAACCTATCCCTTATCTTGTAACCTATTTTGGCTATCTACATTCAAGTGCTTGGTTGAAGCCAAGAAATTGGCAATTGTTGAATCACTTACAAGGATTTAGGTTGCATAAGAGCATAGGAAGGTATTGAGGGATTGAGAGCTAGTGAGATTATCAAGAGAGAAGTGAAAACACTTAATCGAGAGAATTTGTGAGATCAAATATTCTATTTCCCTTTTTCACTAACATGGCAGAAAATCAAGAAGATATTCCATAAGCACGATTTGATATGAACCAATCCAGCACTTTGCATAAGCAAGCCCAAGTAGAGAAAGATTTAATATTAAGTGAAGGCCTAATGACAAGAGGAAGGCTTAAAAGCATACAAGAAGGAATTGGAGCCCATATGAATGCATTCCTAGCCTAAGAAGCCTAAGTAGAAAAAACAAGTAAAGCTGAAGTGTTGCTTATCTAAGCCCATGAAATCTGAAGATATTCGGAGTGCAATGAATCTAGACACATTTTTCCAATATGGAGCATGACAAATTAGGAGATAATTTCCTAATTCAAAGTCAATGAACTTGGACATATTTTCCTAATATGGAGTGCAATGAACCTGAACATATGAGTTAATTATGAGATAATTTCCTAATATGGTTCAATGACCTGACAAATGCAAGCAGCTAACTAACGCTATAAGGAATGCAACCTGCTACTTAGACCACTTGTCCAACCATGAACATGAATTAACCAATCCACACAACAACGCACCTAGGTTGAAGCACAAATTGGAGGCTTTTATGAATTTGAATCACCAATCTTATAAAAGAAGATTGACAAAGCAAGGTTTCACAAAAGCAACACACTTTGGAGAAGAAACACTCAAATTTGTGTATTATTCATGAACTGCTTGATCTTTCTTAGGTGCTGGTATTTTAGCTTTCTTTGAACTGATCTCTTTAGAATTTGAAGTAGAAGATGTGTCTTTTTTTGAATTATTCTCCCACAAATTAAAAGAAATTGAATTTGTGTTCTTTTTACCAATATTTCTTCTTTTTAGTTATTGTTCAACCTTGATGACTTGATGTACCATCTCTTGAAGTTCTACATAGTGATACATCTTTACAGCATCAGCTATGTCACGATTCAATCCATGCAAGAAACAAGCCATTGTTGCCTCTCGATCCTCCACTATGTTGGCTCTAATCAAGGAAATCTCCATTTTTTTGCAGTATTTATCTACACTCCTTGATCCTTTTGTGAGGCACTACAACTTGTTGTGAAGCTCTCTATGGTAGTAAGATGGAATGAACCGACTCCTCATGATCGTTTTCATCTCCTCCTATGTGGCAATTGGGCATTCTCCACATCACACTTTCTCTTTTTGCATCTGATGCTACCAAACAAGAGCATAATCTGTAAATTCAAGAGTTGTAAGTTTTACCTTTTTCCTTTTAGAATAGTTATGGCATGAGAAAATCTGTTCAACTCGCATCTCCCACTCTAAATATGCCTCTGGATCATTTTTGCCTTGAAATGAAGGAACTTTAATTTTAATTCCTCCAAGGTCATCTTCTCTATTTCTATGCCTCCTTGGTTCTTCTCGATTTGGCCTCCTCCTTCTTAGTTAGTAATCATCAAATTCATCTTCTTCATCCCGACTCTCCGCATTTCCATGAGATTGTTCACCTTGCCTTCAGTTGTTTTGATTCTCCATTTGTTCCAACCGGTCATGAAGTCCTTCTAACTTTCTATCAAACAGCCTTTTGAGATGACTCACAAATGCTTGCATTTGGATAGGGGATAATCCTGCTTATCAAATATCTTCTTAATTTCTTGCCATGCTAGTGAAAAAGGGAAATAGAATATTTGATCTCACAAATTCTCTCGATTAAGTGTTTTCACTCCTCTCTTGATAATCTCACTAGCTCTCAATCCCTCAATACCTTCCTAAACTCTTATGTAACCTAAATCCTTGTAAGTGATTCAACAATTGCCAATTTCTCGACTTCAACCAAGCACTTGAATGTAGATGGCAAAAATAGGCTATAAGATAAAGGATAGGTTTTGTCAATGAAAGTAGAGAAATTTCTTATGTGTGTACAAATGTTTATCTTAACTATGCAATTCAACAAATTTGAAATTTCAAATTGTAAGAAACTAAATATTGATGTCTTTTTTTTTTTTGTACAACTTTCTTTTATTTTTCCATGTTTCTGTTCTTTTTTTTTAATTTTTTTCACGAATTTTTATGCTTTCTTTTTTTTTGCATGAATTTTTTTTTATTTTTTTACTTCTTTTTTTTATATATTACAAAACAAAAGAATAAAACTAAACGCCTACTGTGCCAACCAGTAGCTCTGATATCAAATGATAGGGAATTCCATAGGAGTGTCTCGATCTTCACAGCATAGACAAATAAAGTAAATTAAAAATAATGTAAAAGAAGGATATGAGCGCCACACTCCAGAAATGAGGAAGGAAATTGGGAGTGATAAGCTCTGACTTAGGTGGTTCGATGACCTGACGAATGCAAGCAGCCAACCAACCCTATAAGGAACGCGACCTGCTACTTAGACCACTTGTCCAACCACGAACACAAATTGACCAATCCACACAACAACGCACCTGGGTTGAAGAACAAATTGGGGGCTTTTATGAATTTGAATCACCAATCTTATAAAAGAAGACTGATAAAGCAAGGTTTCACAAAAGCAAAAGAAGATAATATTCTCACACTTTGGAAAAGAAACACTCAAATTTGTGTATTATTCATGAACTGCTTCATTCTGAGTTACATTGTCTCCTATTTATACTAGTCTTAGGAAAATACAAATAGTAAATGCCATAAATACATAGTTTGACTATCACTAAATTAAAAATAGAAATTATTCTTAGATTTTCCTTATTTGTTACAATCCCGATTAGGAAAATGTCTCCGGATTTACTACACTCCATATTGGAAATATATCCAAGTTCATTGCTCTCCATATTAGGAAAATATGTCCAAGTTCATTACACTCCGAATTAGGAAATTATCTCCCGATTTGTCATGCTCCATATTGGAAAAATGTGTTTAGATTCGTTGAATTCTGTAATAGGAAATTATCTCCTAATTTATTACACTCCGTATTAGGAAAATGTGTTCAGATTCATTGCACTTCAACTATCTTTAGATTTCTTGAGCTTGGATGAGCAGCACTTCAACTCTATTTGTTTTATCTACTTGGGCCAGAATTGCATTTATAAGGGCTTCAATTGCTTCTTGTATTCTTTTGAGCCTCCCTTTTGTCATTGGACCTTCACTTAAAATTAAGTCCTTTTTTACTTGGGCTTGATTATGCAAAGTGTTGGACTGATTCATATCATTTAACTTATCAATTATTACAAACAAAATAATGTAAATGACGTTGCACAACTTTTTTTTATGAAATTCTTTACTCTTTTCACTTTAAAAATGAGTTCTTCACTGAATTGACATTTCTTAAAATGTCTACAAATTCCACTTGCGCATATAACCTAACATCTATACACTGTGATTTTATTAAAAAAAAATGGGTCGGTATTGTGAAACTGGTACCAAAATGAAATACACTGCTTTTTTTTTCAGACAATTTTTGAGAAATTAGCATATAAGTACAAAAAGCGTAATTCTCAGTACATGGGATGTTAATCAAAACATAATTTTCAATCACTATGGGCTTGACTAGATTGTACGTATATATATAGTTTTATGCAATCAAAATTTTAGCACATGTCCAATTTAAATGGGCTAACATTATTTAAACAAGGTATAATATTACATATTCTTGTAATAATTCTGTTGAGGATATAAATTTTGTTTACTATTAATATAAATCAATTTTATATTATTATCTATTTATATATTTTTATATTAATAAAAATTATTAATTTTTTTTATTTTTAAAAATTTTAATTATTTTTTATTTAATTGTTACTTCTAGATTGATAATGAATTAAATTTAAACTCCTTTATTAAAACATTTTTTGGGTTAAAA
Source organism: Sindora glabra (assembly GCA_020226215.1). Lineage (NCBI taxonomy): Eukaryota > Viridiplantae > Streptophyta > Magnoliopsida > Fabales > Fabaceae > Sindora > Sindora glabra. The sequence continues at coordinate 32,938,192 of CM035229.1, forward strand.
TATACTTATAGTAATACATGGAAGTCCTTACCAATTAGTTTTTATTTTTTTATTACATTAATTTAATATTAACTACTAAAAAATTACATTATTTTATGAATAATTTAATGTGATTTTTTTGATTAAGTATTAAAATTGAGTAATTTCTGCTAAATTAATGCAATTAAAATTTTCAAATAATTTGATGTCAACATGATTTTTTGAGTATAAATTTAATGGCATGCTTAATATTTTAACAAAAATATCAAAGTGATAGTTAAATAAATTAAATAATAAATCAATTAACACTCATCAATCAATTCATTGGTAAATTAAACTATAAAATTCATAAACCATAAATAAGTATTGTAATTTTGATGTATAATTATGATATGAAATTAAAGGAAAAAATTACTATAACTTTTGGTGAAGCAAATTAATATAATTTATTATTTAGCTACTCAATAGTATGATACTTTAAATTTTTGAATAATTAAGAAAAAGGCATCCTATTCAGAATTTTATACAGCAAGAAGCTGGTTCGAAATCAATTGTCAGCAAAACAAAATTAATATTGAATAGTATTATACATAAATTGAATGCAACCCAAAGTCAAATTAAATTAAATTTTATGATATCGTTTATATTTTTTAATACTAAGAAAACCCATTTTTATTAGGTATTCATTTTTATACAATTAGAAAGGAAAAATGCAAAATATTCTATTTAACTTTAAGGTAATTGGATTTTACTCTCTTTAATTTTAGAAACTTGAAATTTCCACTTTAAATTTTATAAAATTTAAAATTAATACTCATTATACACTTAATTTGCTAGTTATCAAATTATGCATTTTTTAATGAAGTTTTTAAATAAAAATATAATACATTAACTTTTATTATTTTTTACATATAATAAAAATGAAATTAAATTATATATAATTTCATTTAAATATTTATAAATAAGACGTAAAATTATATAAAAATGGAAAAATAAACTAAAATTTTACAATATCATGATATTTATGATTTTTATTTAAAAATTTAATAAAAATTACATAATATAATAAAATAATTAATTAGATTATTGATTTATATTAATTTCAAATTTTATAAAATTTTGAATAATAATTTTAAAATTTTCAAAGATGATGGGAGCAAATATTCATCCAACGTAAAAGTGAAGTGTTTTGCATTTTTCTATCACTATAATGCAATTGCTAAGTGATCACCTTGTCATCATCCATTAGAGTGGAAAAGAATATGTGCTTCTCTCCTTTCATAATCAGTGAAATCTTGACCAATCAACATTTTTCTCATTTCCTTTCTCAAAGCTTTAGCCATCGAAGAATGTATGAGACTTCAGCATTCAGATTTCGACTAAAGCTAGCAACAATGGAGAGGAAATGTTTGCGTATTAGGTTCCAACTCTAGTCATTGATACATGGAACATATTAGCTTAATAAATTGGTCAATTTTTTGTTTATCTATGTTGTAGTTTGAATTTTGTCTTTGTCATTACAAGGAATGTGAATTTATATGGATAATTTTAGTTGCCCATTACATAGTATTTTCCTAGATTATGGACTCTTTAAGTTTCAGTTGCAAGTGTGATTTGCATCGAATAATCATTATATTGATGATTAAATGAGTCCTGATCGATTCCCTTCCAGATTCCTTAATCATACATTTTCTTCAACATGAAATTAGCCTAATAATTTTCAATTTGACATTTCATAGTGTTTTTCTTATATTTTGGATACTAGCAGCAAGTCGAATCTATGTTGAGTATCATGTTATACGTAAAGAGTTTCACAAATACTAGCTACTATATAATACTTTATGACTTGAATTAGGATAAGAAGACAAAGTCATGTTTGTTACAAAGTTGACATCCGGTTTCCAAGCATCTACATTCACAAGTGGATTATCTAAAAGCATTCTGCCAATAACCTATGAACAAATGCTAGACCTAACTGTGTAAATTTTGGCATGTGTCTAATGATCTAATAAAGGGGTTGAATGTGAACAGGTTTTCTATTTAGGAATTTCAAACAATAAATTAATGAATTACTATAGATAAAACATCAAATAAACTCTTTCAGAGATTTGAATGTCATCCTCTATTTCTTGAAGTAATATCATTAATAAATTGATAAATATATTAAACACAAAACATCAAAGAGTTGTATACAAACTCTAAAGAGATCTATAAGCTCTTTTGCCTTTTACTCCTTTGAAATCCTTTAGTCTATTAACTTCTTTATGGTGCTTTAGGCTAAAAGTGCAACATTGTAAAGGTTGCTTAGTGCAACCCTTTGTGATGTTGCTCTTCTTCTTTAAATGTCTCTACATTTATTTTTCACTGCTTAATTGTCAACTAATTTTGCAATCACCTATTTAAAATGGGAGGGAGTTCTTAGGTTTTTCTTAAATACCTATAGAAGTTCTTTCTAGTTAGTTACAATAGGTTTGGTGAAGTTAAGGATGTTAAAATATTATGAAAATTTGCTATGTTTGTTGTTCCTTGGATCATTTGGCCTAAGTGGAATTCTCAAATTTTCAAAGAGAAAACTTTGCAGTTAGTGTGGCTTTAGAATTATGGCATCTTCTTGGTTTATTTTTGGGTTTTAGCCCATACTAAGAATTTCTTTGACTAAAGTGCAGAGAGATTGGAGTACTCACTTGAGTTATTGTTTTCTTTGTTTAGGTTTGTTTTGGTTTCCTTTTTGTTGTGATTTTATTTGTTCTGTTTGGAGAATTTCTCCTCTTGTATATATATATATACACATATTTCAATCAAAGAATACTTTTTTTTTGGTAAATACAATCATTGAATGCTTGTTTTACAAGAAATAATATTTTTAGCAACTCCAACTGCTTATAACATTTGAAAATTTCTTTGATGTGTAGTGTTTTAGTTGAATAATAGTGAATCTTACATGTATAGCTCAAATGGTTTTGCCTTTATAGTTAATTTAGATAAGATTTTATTATTATTATTTTGGGGTGGGTGGGGAGAGATTGTATGTTTTTACAGGAAGAAACTCTACTTAGACTCCTTGCGATACAAGGCCTTTATAATTACTTATTGCAATTATTTTATTTATTTACTTATTTACTTTTCAATAACACTAATATGTTATTTTTGTTGGACATATATACCCATGTGGCATTCAAAAGGGTAAAGGTAACATTTTCTCTTAAATCTATCTTTGACTACTCGTGGAATTAAAAATTTTAAGCATTTATCTCATGTTATACCATGACATCTACTTCCATTATAAAATGTCAGTTTTACTTGACACTAAATATCAGTTTTATTTATAATAAAAAAGAAAGATTACTTTACTTCTTATACTTCCACTTAATTTTTAACTAGATCTTTATAGTTTAAAATTTTTGAATTGAGAATTTTTTCCCCTACTTAAATTCTTCTAGTCAGTTTTTGTTCTATTTCATTAGCAAATTGCATACATGAATATTGCTTTCTTAATGTATCTTGATAGTTGATGATATAGAACTTTCATGCCATTTTTATCGGTATTGAAGTGATAAGTTGGGTAATTTTATGGTGTTATTTTGTTTTTGAAGCAAAATGATGGGGCCATGTGCATCTCCCTTCAGCGAGTGAAAATTGATGGAAAGTATTTAATTAAAAATGAAACTTTACGTGAGGAGATTCAATTAAAATATTTTAAATTATTAGAGCTTAATTAGAATTTGAAATTTACTTCTAAAATATCTAATGTCATAGAGGGTTAAAGTGTCTTTTGCCATAAATTTATGATCTTTTACCTCAAAACTTAGCTCATACCTTCTATATGGAAGAATAAGCTCCCTCTAAGGTTCTGGGCGCCTTGATAGAATTAACATTCTTAATTTATGCTCCACTAGCTTTGGTGAAAAATATTTTTTTATTAAATTATAGTTATAAAATATTAGAATAATAAAACTTCCTTTTTTTCAAAAAACTTTTTACTCCTATTATAATTTTAAATATTATTTTTTAAAATATAAATTATAAATATAGATAATATTCCTTCAAATATATAGTTATAATAATTTTTTTATAAAAAATATCTTTCAAAAAAATATATGAAATTAATAAAGGAATACAAGCCTCACAGTGCCTGTTTTGCTGATATTTGTGTTTGCATTGACCGTATAATTGTACAAAAGACTCTGCATTCTTGTTAGGGTGGGATTAATTGACACCAATGTCAATCAAATTTATACTTACATTATTGCATAATGTTTTATGGATAAAGCTTTTCACAAAAATCAGGAATAAGTTTTTCACAAAAATTAACCATTGGATGTGGATCATCTCTTTTGTTTCTCTCTCTCAATCGCTGTCCTGCTATAAATGATTGGAAGAAAAATCCAGTCAGATAACATTATTTTCAAAGGATTGACATAACATTTTTTCCAAGGATTGGGACCCGAAAGCAAACTCTCATAAAAATCACAATCAGATAACATTTTTTGTGGATCATCTCTCTTTGTTTCTATTTCTCAATCCCTGTCCTGCTATAAATGATTGGAGGAAAAATCCAGTCAGATAACAATTTTTTCAAAGGATTGACATAACATATTTTCCAAGGATTGAGACCCGAAAACAAACTCTCATAAAAATCACAATCAGATAACATTTTTTTCAAAGTCTGTAGCAAACTCTTGTAAAAATCACAATCAGATAACAATTTTTTGCGAAGTCTGTAGAGCGTAGTCTTTCCTTTTGTCCTTAGTCTGAAGTCTTCCTTTTTGTTCGAAGTCTGTTGTCTTTTTTTTTTTCATTTTTCTTTTTTGAACTGACAATTCTTATCCTGTTATTATAAAATTAAAAATTATATTGGTATAGTTATAATATTATATTGAGATCGTAATTGTCTTCTCTGAAGATAAACCCAGAATTTGATTGCATTCAAAAGAATCAGTGTGGTAATAAAATCTTATTATTTGAATAGAAAATTATATACGGTAATTGATTAATTTGAAAAATAATTTTAGTAAAATTAAATTTTTTGATAATAATTAATAAAAACTTTAGCGTAAATCCTATACTTATTTATTTTGCATGTTGAATAATGAAATTCTTTTTAATCCAGCATCAGAGCTATTTTGTAAGTGCATTCTTTTGTTTTTTTTTTAATTCAAATTAGAAAATCATGTTACATTTTCTCTTAAACTTTAAAATCTAATGACATACTATATTATAACAATTATCTCAAGTAATATTGCACCAAAAAATTTAATTCAATTACTCATAACTATCCTTAAGAAAGATGTAAACGTATATTTCATTATAACAATATCAGGAATATTCATAAAAAGGATGAATAAGATAATGGAATGTCCATCTTATAAATTAATGCATAATTTGGCAATAACTTAATTATAAATTCAACCATTTTTTATATGTTTATATGATAGAAGACTATTCAAGCTAATTATTGGAATAATTGAATAAACATCCAAAGTTCACGGATAGTATTTTGTTATCTTGTCATCTTTCAAATTTTTTATATTTTGGTATGTTCTTGAAAAAGTTTATGTTGATACATGTTCATGTAGCTTTTGTGAAAAATAATCATACTTTCAGCAACTATTTTATTATTTGTAATTTTTATACGGGGAGGAAAATTTTCAAATATTCTTTTAATGTGACTTTGGCTGATGAAATTGTAACTTTCTATGTACTTTTACATGCAAAGCAAAGTCCATACAAAATTGCAAACTTGTGAAAATTTTCAAGATTTCGTATATGCGGTTCCGAATTATATTTTACAGTTTCATAAAAACTTGCAAAATCTGATTAGTTTCTGAAACATTACCCATAAAAATATCTACAATGGTAGCATCATGTTTCTTGCAAATTTACTCTAGCCAACATCAACCCATCTCCCTCTCTCTCCCTTCAATTTGCAGGGGAGGATGAATGGATGGTTACTGCTTTGCACTCCCAAACTCTCTCCTTTACCCTCTCCTTTACCCAAACTTTCCAACTGCACCTTCGGGTCCGTTCTAATTATTTAGGAAGCTCCAAAACAAAGACGAACCTTATCGACATCGAGGAGAAGACCCTCTTCCTCTTCCTGTTCCATTACATGGCTCTCAAATTATTGTTGGGGGACAAGGCATGTAAGTGGTGTTGGTAGCTGTTGTAGGGGGTAGTGATGGTGTTGGAGATTTGGCTCAGCTGAGAGATAAGGTAGTTAATATGATATATATTATTAATTATGGATTATTTATATAAGATAATCAATTCCTTTTAAATTTCGTAGACACCTCCCTATATATTTATTAATCTATTTTTGTAAAGAAATATTAAATTAAATTGAAATATCTTTATGATCCAGGAATTTTCATTTAATATATTAATTGCATGAGAGAAAGTAGATTGTATATGGTATAAAAAATGATTTAAAGGAAATTAATCTCATTTTCTTAATTTTAATAGGAATGACAGATTAGATTTAGTATAAGTCATTTTGACTTACATATACACTAGTATCAATGGATCCCTCCTATAATATATATATATGAAAGTTGCATAAGAAAATTTCTTATTTTTATATAAAAATAATCTTTGATAAAATGCATAACCATGAATAATGAATAATTCAGTAATGAAATGACTAGGTAAAATAAATACCACTCCAAATAACTTACGCATTTGTGTTCTTGTAGAATTTCTCTGTATGGTCTGTAAGAGACCTTTCTGATGTTATTCGAGTATGAATCAATCAATAATCAATTTCTATGTTAACACCTGAGAGAATTAATTGTGCTCAAATAGACAAACTATCATGGCACAAAGTAATAAAAAGCGTAATTATAATTTTCGTTCTCTAATATACAAATTACTTGCATTTGATTAAATCTATCATTTTATTTTAATCCTTCTAATATTCAAATTAAACCAGATTGGGTAAACAAACGTAACTTACGTCAGATTAAAGGCTAAAAATTATAATTTACAAACAGAACTTCATTGAAACTTCAAGCTAAAAATTATAACTTAGGTCAAATTCGTCATTGTTCTCTTTCAATATTTGCCATTGCAGTCCAATGGAAATTCTGAATATTATTAATTAGGGTTTTGCAGGGGAGGATGGATGGATGGTTACTGCTTTGCACTCCCAAACTTTCTCCTTTACCCTCTCCCTTACCCAAACATTCCAACTGCACCTTCGGGTCCGTTCTAATTGTCCAGGAAGCCACAAAATAGAGACAAACCTCATCGACATCCAGGAGAAAACCCTCTTCATGTTCCTATTCCATTTACATGGCCCTCAAATTAATGGTCTATTTCATTGTACACTTAGTCCTGTCTTGCTTTGTTGCCACTACAGATTCCTCTTGTAATCAGATAGACAAAGAATCCCTTTTGGCCTTCTCCAGGAACTTAACCATTTCTTCTCCTTACCCTCCTCTCAGCTGGACAGGTTCTATTGATTGCTGTTCTTGGGAAGGCATTTTTTGTGTTGAAGATAAGGATATTAAGGATAAGAGAGTCATAAATGTATTGTTACCATCAAGAGGTCTTTGTGGCTCAATCTCAGCTTATCTTTCGAACCTTACTGGTCTATTGCAGCTTAATCTATCTCGTAATAGATTATCTGGTAATCTTCCAGCCCAATTCGTCTCACTTCTAAACCACCTTCAGATTCTTGATTTGAGCAACAACCAGCTTTCTGGTGAATTGCCAAACGTTGTTGCCAATAACAACAGTAGCAATAGTGCTATCAACAAGGTGGATTTGTCAAGTAATCTATTCCATGGAATAATCCCTTGTTCCTTCCTTCAGCAAGTAGGAATTGCAGCAACGGGAGGGAGTTTGACATATTTTAATGTTAGTAACAATAGCTTCACAGGTCAAATTCCCATCTCTTTCTTTTGCATCAATTAGAATAATTCCTCCTCGCTCAGGTACTTGGATTTTTCCTCCAATAAATTCAGTGATCATGTTCCATATGGAATACGAGCTTGTTCCAAATTGGAGACTTTTAGAGCGGGTTTCAATTCATTAACTGGTCCTCTTCCTTATGACATTTATGATGCTATCTCCCTCACAGAAATCTCTTTGCCACTCAACAAAATTTTTGGAATTTTTGGTGATGGCATCATTAGCCTTACCAATCTCACAACTTTGGAGCTTTCCTCCAATCAATTGGTTGGCCAAATTCCAGAGACTGTTGGGAAACTCTCCAAATTGGAGCATCTTCTCCTTCATAACAACAATTTGACAGGTACCCTGCCCCCATCTCTGATGAATTGTGTCAATCTTGTCACCTTGAATTTAAGGTTTAATTCCTTAGAAGGAAATCTCTCAGATCTCAATTTTTCCAGATTGGTCAAACTTACTACTCTTGACCTTGGCTTCAACAACTTTACTAGTATTCTGCCACTAACTCTTTTTTGATGCAAGTCACTTGTTGCAATGAGATTTTCGAGTAATCAACTGGAGGGACAGATCTCGCCTGACATACCTAGACTTCAGTCTCTGTCTCTCCTATTAATTTCTAGCAACAAACTAAGGAATTTCACTGGGGCTATGAGAACACTCGGAGGGCTCAAGAACCTAACTACCCTTTCCCTCTCTAGGAATTTTGATGAGGAATTAGTGTCAGATGTTGAAATTTAGATTAGGCTAGATGATTTCCAAAAACTCAAATTCTTAGCTTTGAGCGGCTGTAATTTAGGAAGCTCAATTCCTACCTGGCATGTGTCACAAGTCGGTCTTGCACACTAATTGACCAAGCAAATAAGCTTCGTTCAAGCTGAAACTTGACAAATAATTCAAGCATAGGATGGAGACATTGTGGCCCAAATTTGGGGTCATTCTGACTTGTGTACTATTTTTTCCATTTTTCTATGTATCTGCACTTTACTTGCATTTTTTACCAAGGTAACTTGTCCAGTGCGAGTAGGAAAGTACATGGCTGTGATCCTTGCATTATTATCTTTCTACTAGTGTAATTTTGTATTAAAATTGCACCTGGAGCTTGTCCAAAATCTTTTATGATAACTTAAAAAAAGTATGTCTACTCTTATAATTTGGGGTTTAGCTTATAATGCTCTTTAGGGGGGGAGTGTAAGGTGACCATGGTAGGAACCTTGCACTAGCTTAGGAGATAGAATGTGCAGCTTGGTGCCTCCCTTGCATATTTCTAACACTGTATTGAAGGATTATATGAATAATAGAAGTAGCCCCTATTCTAATTTCGATGTCTTGAATTTTAGCCGATTTTGGCTGCATTTGCCCGAATTGCATATTTTACACTTGTACGCATTATGCTTGTCTTTGATACGCTTTGTGCTATGTGTTATGCTATCGTTGCCCCTATTTGTGCGTATTTTGATTACCTTGAATGTTTAATTTCCGCTGTGCTCTTTATTATCTAGCTGCCCAGCTTATTTACCCACTTGGGTGTCATGAGAATAACCTTTGGCTAGCTTGCTTTTTAAGTTGTTGATTGCAAATACTGCATAATCTAGCAAGTAAAGTTGCCAGCTCGTGACATTTGATATCAGAATGGGTTCAACCCATTTTGGAGATCATTTGAAATTGCTGTGAGATTTAAAGAGCAATAGTAACTATGTCGAACACGGTGTGCATTAATGAACTCGAGAATTAAATGGGGTAGGTGGAAGAATTGTACAAAGCTGTTAAAGAGATGCAAGTTCATGACATTTTTGAGCTTATTGAACGGGCTAGGGAATGGGAAGGTGTGGCCATTCAAGTTGCAGTTGTGGAATCTTATTTGGCCATTGATTGGGAAACTCCAAGTACCACCACGGAAGGCAACACGGGTGACTCGATTAGAGAACTAATAGCTGAACTAGCTGACGTGAAGGCCCAGCTTAGAGTTCTTACAAGAGCATTAGGTAACCAAGGCCCCAACCTTGGAACACCAGAATATGGGCATATGAGGGTGCCTGAACTCCGCTGTTTCGTGGGTGCACAAGATGCCAAAGAGTTAGAAAACTTTCTCTTTGATATGGAACAATATTTTCGAGCTATAAGGCCAAATTTGGAGGAGGTAAAAGTTACGACCACAACCATGTACTTAACTATGATGCAAAACTTTGGTGGCGGACCAAATGTGAGGATATTTTAGTAGGAAGATGCATCATTGACACATGGGAAGACTTGAAAAGAGAGTTGAAGTCCTAATCCTTCCCTGAAAATGTTGAGTACATGGTTCGACACCAACTCCGGGACTTGAAACAAACTAGTACCATTCGAAAATATGTGAAAAGATTTTCTGCCCTAATGTTGGACATCCGGGATATGTCAGAGAAAGATAAGATGTTCTTCTTTCTTGAGGGTCTCAAACCCTGGGCAAAGACTGAGCTCCAAAGACAATAGGTTCAAGAATTGCTTACCGCTTTGGCTACCGTTGAACGCTTAACAGACTACCACGTCAAAACTCCTAGTAAAAAGTTCCAACCAAATAATGGATCTCCTTCTAGTAGAAGTAAGGGACAGTCTAATAAGTCTAGTAAGGGCAAGAGTGGGGGAGGAGACAATAAGAAAAGTCCTATTAATGCAAGCTCGACATCTTTGTAAAATACCAATAACACGGAAGGAAAGAGAATCTTGGCTTATTTTTTATGTAAAGGTCCGCATAAGATGGAAGACTGCCCACAAAAAGATGGCCTCAACGCTATGCAAGTCCCGACAAAAGACCAAGATAAAGAAGAGAATGATTGTGATAGCGAAAAGGACATAGCTCTGAGAATAGGTGCATTGCGGATCCTTGGTGCCTTGAAAAAACAAGTTAGAAAAGGGAAAAGTAGCCTAAACCATGGCCTCATGTATATAAAGGGGCAAATAACAAGAAAGGCTGCCTCTAGTGTGATGGTGGATACTGGTGCCACTCATAATTTCATCTCTGAAGTGGAAGCCAAAAGGCTCGGTCTGAAGTTAGAGAAGGACTCAGACCGCATGAAAGCTATTAATTTTAAAGCATCAACCACCACGAGAGTGGCGAGACAAGCAATTGTAAAGCTTGGCTCATGGTAAGGAAAAGCAGATTTTATGGTCACTAAGATGGATGATTTTGATATAGTATTGGGAATGGAGTTCCTCTTGGGCCACCAGCTCACACCAATTCTTGCAGCATGCTACCTTTTGTTCATGGGGGATAATCCAAGCGTGGTACCTATCCAAAAAAAGCAACCAGAAGAGACAAAACTCTTATCGGCTATGCAGTTCAAGAAGGGCTTAAAACGGAGAGAGCCCTCATTTGTTGCCACAATTGTGGGGGATGGGAAGGGAGAAGCAACACCTGATGGAATTCAATACATGTTAGAAGCATATAAAGATATTATGCCCGACATGTGACCCCCACATCTCCCTCCTCGACGGGAAGTTAACCACCAGATCGAGTTGCTACCTGGTGCAAAACCCCCTGCCAAAAATTTGTATAGAATGGCCCCTCCCGAACTGGTTGAATTGCGGAAGCAATTGAAAGAACTGTTGGATGCAGGTTTCATCTAGCCCTCAAAAGTACTGTTTAGAGCATCGATGTTATTTTAGAAGAAATAGGATGGTAGCCTTCGATTGTGTATGGACTATCGGGCCTTAAACAAAGTCATTGTGCTAAATAAGTACTCGATCCCTTTGGTTCAAGATCTTTTTGATCAGATGAGCGGTGCTAAATACTTTACCAAGTTAGACCTTAGATCGGGATACTATTAAGTGAGAGTAACATAGGAGGATGTAGCGAAGACTACTTGTGTTACGCGTTATAGGGCTTTTGAGTTCCTAGTGATGCCTTTCGAGTTAACCAATGCCCCAGCTACATTCTGCACTCTCATGAACCAGGTGTTCCATGACTTTCTTGACAAAATCGTGGTGGTCTACCTAGATGACATTGTTGTATTTAGTCCCACACTAGAAGAACATATTGAACACTTGCGATTGGTGTTTGAGAGACTAAGACAACACCAATTGTATGTGAAGAAAGAAAAATGCTCCTTTACTCAAGAACGTATTAAGTTTCTTGGGCATATCATCGAATATGGAGGGATTTGAATCGACTTGGAAAAGGTGAAAGCTATCCAAGAGTGGGAAGCCCCACAAAGATGACTGAACTAAGATCCTTTTTGGGGCTTGCAAACTACTACCGTCGATTTGTAGTAGGATACTCAAAATAGACAGCACCATTAACGGACCTTCTCAAGAAGAATCTTGCTTGGATATGGGATGAAGAACGCCAAGCTACATTTGAAGATTTAAAATGGGCTATGACTGGGGACCCTGTGCTTGCCTTATCTGATATAGCTAAGCCCTTCGAGGTTCAGACAGACGCCTCGGACTTCGCCTTGGGTGGAGTTTTACTTTAAAAGGGCCATCCTATTACCTATGAGAGTCATAAGTTGTCAGAAGCTAAACGAAGATATACGACACAGGAGAAGGAAATACTAGCGGTTATTCACTGCTTAAGAGTATGGAGGCATTACTTACTTAGTCAAAATTTGTGGTAAAGATTGATAACTCGACAATTAGCCACTTTTTCACCTAACCAAAGTTAATCCTAAAGCAAGGCCGGTGGCAAGAATTTCTGACAAAATTCAATTTCGAATTTGAACATAAGGTGGGACGGAGCAACCAAGTGGCGGATGCCCTCAGTTGAAAGGCCATGCTCGCAGCAATGATATTAATGGCTTGCACAGCAAGAAGCCAAATTACGTCTACAATGCGAGAGCACATACAGGAGAATCTTCCCAAAGATCCGGTGGCCTAAACAATTATGAACCTTACCAGGGAAGGAAAAACTTGTTAGTTTTAGGTAGAAAATGATCTATTGTGGGCAAAAGGGAGAAGACTCTTCGTTCCCAAAGCTAGCGATATGAGAAAGGTACTTCTAAAGGAGTGCCATGATACTTTGTGAGTGAGTCATCCGGGATGGCAAAGAACTCATGCTTTACTGAAGCAGGGTTATTATTGGCCACAAATGCAAGATGATGTAGTCAATTATACAAAGGCCTGTCTCATTTGCCAATAAGATAAGGCTGTGAAAAAGAAGGCCACAAGATTTTCGGAACCACTGCAGATACCCAGCAAACTGTGGGAGAGCGTATCGTTGGATTTCATTTCCAATCTTCCTAAAGTTAGGGATCTATCCACTATCTTGGTGGTAGTAGATTGCTTTTCGAAGTATGGAACATTCATCTCGGCTTCAAAATATTGTTTGGCAAAAGAGATAGCTCGTTTGTTCTTTAAATTCATTGTTAAGTAATGGGGAATGCCCCAGAACTTAGTGAGTGACCGAGATAGCTATTTCACTGGGACCTTTTGGTCAAAACTATTTAACATTCTCAGATCATAACTTAATTTCTCGTCTAGCTATCATCCTCAAAGTGATGGCTAGACCAAGAGATTCAATGCCTATTGGAGGAGTATTTAAGGCACTTCACTAGTGCTAATCAGAAGAATTGGCCATAACTTTTGGACATTGCGCAATTTTGCTTCAATGCTTAGAAGAGTTCTGCGACCAACCAAAGTCCGTTCGAGATTGTAATGGGCCAACAGCCACTCTTACCCAATATGATGTTCGAGGTATATAGAGGTGTAAATCCTAGTGCACACCATTTCACCAAGGATTGGAAGATGAACATAGAAGTTACCTGTGCTTACTTGGAGAAAGCCTCTAAGAGAATGAAGAAGTGGGCAGATAGGGGACGTCGAGAGTTAGAGTTTGAAGTAGGCGATCTTGTCCTTGTTAAACTCTACCAGAATAAAAGAGTGTGAGGGCCAAAGATAGCAGATTGCTTCGCAAATATGAGGGTCCAGTTCCAATCATAGCCAAGGTTGGGAAGGTAGCATACAATGTTGCTTTACCTAAATGGTTGAAGATTCATCTAGTCATTCATGTTAGTAACTTAAAACCATATCATCCAGATGCTGAAGATCCAGCCCATAATCAGCCTACCAGGCCAAAAGTTAACCCTACCTGTAGAAAACAGAAATCTGTGGAGAAGATTCTAGCAAAGTGTGTGGTGATCGTGCGAAGACATCCCAGAAAGGAATTCCTGGTGAGATGGAGGGGTTTAGGAGATGAGGAGATTAGCTGGGAAAAGGAATAAGACTTATCAAAGTTCAAGCAGCAGATACGAGCCTTCCAAGCAACAGAGTTTTCGAGGACATCGATCAACTGAGTGGAGGAGAATGTCACAAGTCGACCTTGCACACCAATTGACCGACCAAGCAAACAAGCTCCGTTCAAGCTAAAACTTGGCAGATAATTCAAGCATAGGATGGAGACATTGTAGCCTAAATTTGGCATCATTCCAACTTGTGTACTATTTTTTCCATTTTTCTATGTATTTGCAATTTACTTGTATTTTTTACCAAGGTAACTTGTCCAGTGCAAGTAGGAAAGCACATGGCTGTGATCCTTGCATTTTTATCTTTCTGCTAATGTAATTTTGTAACAAAATTCCACCTAGAGCTTGCCCAAAACCCCTTATGACAACTCGAAAAAAGTATGTTTATTCTTGCAATTTGAGGTTTGGCTTATAATGCTCTTTAGGGAAGGAGTGTAAGGTGACCATGGTGGGAATCTTGCACTAGCCTAGGGGATAGAATGTGTGGCTTGGTACCTCCCTTGCACATTTCCAACACTGTATTAAAGGATTGTATGAATAATAGAAGTAGCCCATCTTCCAATTTTGATGTCCCAAATTTTAGCCGATTTTGACCACATTTATCCGCATTTCCCCGAATTGCATATTTTGCACTTGTATGCATTATACTTGTCTTTGATATGCTTTGTGCTATATGTTATGCTATCGTTACCCCTATTTGTACATGTGGTTGCTTTGAATGTTTAACTTCCGTTGTGCTCTTTATTATCTTGCCGCCCGACTTGTTTGCCCACTTGAGTGTCATGGGAATAACCTTTGGTTGGCTTGCTTTCAAGTTGTTGATTGCAAGTGCCGCACAATTTAGCAAGTGAAGTTGCCAGCTTGTGACACTTGCTAAGTGTAAGAAACTCGAGGTCCTGATCCTGTCCGATAATCAGTCCAATGGTTCAATTCCTGCTTGGTTGGGCACACTTCCTCCCGAGCTTGGAAAACTACCAGCACTAACATCACCACCGGCAAATGATAAAATTGCAAGGACTCCTCTGGAGTTGCCTATTTTTATGTTGCCCAGCAATGGGAGCGGCTTACTGCAATACAATCAACTTGCCTACCAGCGGCCAGGAATATATCTGGGAAACAACTGTCTCAGTGGCAGTATCCCCATAGAGATTGCGCAATTGACAGCCATTCATGTGCTGGATCTGAGATATAACTACTTCTCTGGCAATATTCCAGCTCAACTCTCCAACCTCACCAACTTAGAGAAATTAGACCTCTCAGGAAACAGCCTATCTGGTGAAATTCTTCCTTCACTCGAAAGCCTGCATTTCTTGTCGTTTTTCAGTGTGGCTGATAATGATCTACAAGGAGAGATACCAACCGATGGTCAATTTGATACTTTTCCCCTGTCCAGCTTTGAAGGGAACCCTAGATTGTGTGGTATTTTAGCTGTTAACCGCTCTTGTTCTTCAAAACATGAAGCAGGAGGCAGTGCAACTCCTCCCAATTCAAAAGCACTGCATATTGGACTAGGCTTTACAATCGGTTTTAGCGCTTTTTTTAACTTGATTGTGTATACACTATGGTTCCGTTTGGATGGGCTTCTAAAGAAGTACTTCTCTCATTAAGTTGTTTTTATGAAAAAATTCTAATATGCTCTGTGAGTAAATGAATATTTTTACTGCATCAAGTGACAGATGATCACAAAAATTGGAAGGAGATAAAGTGTCGATTCCCTTACATGCCGTCATCTATCTCTCTTTTGGCAGGGTAAAAATTTTCATTTATTTATGTAATATAATAAAATATCTCTTTTTTAAATAGTTTTTTTTAGGAAATAAAAGTTGTGTTTGGATACTCTATCCGAGAAGTACTGTTCTTCTTCTTTTTTTTTTAAATAATTATTATAAAGTTTTTTAGAAGCAAAAATGTAAAAGCAATTTCAGCTGTAAAAATACGGTAAATGAATATTCTGACAGTTGTATGTATCTGTCATCATGGTGCTATGGGGGCTGGTGTTTGTTGCAATGAAGGTGGAAGTTAGTAGACGGTGGTTGGTATGGAGGGTGACGGTGGTGGTGGGTAGGAAAGTAGTGATGTATAAGGATCGGAACGTGGCAGGGGGTTTGGTGGTAAGTGGTGATTGTGTTGGCAAATAAACTTGGGGGTTGGGGGTGGGGGGCAAGGCATGCAAGTGGTGTTGGTAGCTGTTGTAGGGGGCGGTGATGGTGGTGGAGATTTGGCTCTGAGCGTGGAGATGAGAGATAGTGTTGGTTGTAAGTGGTGGTTGTGGAAGATGTTGATGGAGGTTGATGGTTGGTCAACATGGGAAATAGTGATTTTGCTTAATATGGCCTGCTTGTGTGTAATCCAGAATCTTTTCAGGAGACCAAGCATCAGAGAAGTTGTTGAATGGCTAAAGAATGTAGGAACAGCCAGCCATCAATGGTATGAATTGTGTTGGTGGACTTTGCGCAGAGGACTCTGCATTTTTACGAATACAGAGTTTCATTGTTGCCATTGTAATTGATGATTCTCAATGTCAGAATTGTGTTGGTGGCAAGATTCTATGAATGAATGTAATATATTGTTATTATCTATATCTTCATGAGACCCAGCTTCCTGTAACTACTTACATGAGCCCCCGTCTATTCTGTTTGCTTGGTTGATAATTAATTAATGAGTAATGCTTTGGTATGGAATTCAAATTTTACACATTTTTGTATAAGTTTAGAGCAAATGTAATTTTATATATGAAATCCTGCGAATTTTTTCTTTCTTCACAAAAGTTGCAATTTTGTACTTTTGGTACATGTAATATATATATATATATATATATATATATATATATATATATATATATATATCCCTGAAAGTCACAAAGAAAAATTTCTTATTTTCATATAAAAATAACTTTAATAAAAAGCATAACCATAAATAATTCAGTAATTAAATTACATGTAAAAACAAATACCACTCCAAAATCCAAATTCTCCATGTATTTGTGCTCTTGCGGAAATACTCTGCGTTGTCTGTAAGACCTTTCATATGAATCAATCAATAATCAATTTCTATTTTAGGACCTAAGATTAATTGTGCTAAAACAGACAAACTATTATAGCATGAAGTAATAAAAGGCTTAATATTAATTTTGGTTCTCTAATATACAAGTTACTTGCATTTGATTAAATTTATTATTTTATTTTGATCCCTCTAATATTCAAATTAAACCAAATTGGGTAAACAAAAGCAACTTTTTTCAAATTGAAGGCTAAAATTTGCAATTTACATACAGAGCTTCATCGAAATTTCATGCTAGCTATAAACTGATGAGGAAAGTGGAAGGTTATGTGACATAATCGTCAAATTAAGATGTTTTTACGATATGACTGGTTCATATAATTTGCAGTTTTCTAATGTGATTAGTTGAAATTCATTAGTTTTCTTTTTCAATAATTGTCATTGTAAACCTATGGAAATTCTGTATATTATTAACTAGGATTTTCCATTTTCAATTGGATGGAAGTTACCAATTTGAATCTAATTCATTTCGATTTATATATTAGAGCAACCAAAATAAAATATTATATTTAAGGATCAAATACTATCAACTTGGATATTAAGGGACGAAAATGGTAATTAAGTTATAAATAAAATACTAAATTGTGAACAGCTTTAAAGTGATTAGGATTTTGGTAATTGGATTAGGGTATAGTTGTCTTTTTAGTTTATATTGTCCTTTTTAGTTTTTAATTTGGTTTTATCTCAATTTCCATAAGTTGGACATTATTTTGTCACTATTGTTCCAAACTTTCCTATATTTTCTTCAGCATTCATTGGCATAATAGTGTAATGCAACTTCATATGATTTTCAACCACATGAGATGGCCATGGAAGAAGAAAATAAAATACTATGGTTTGTGAGAAATTCTTGTATGCTTTAATTATGTCACATTCTTTAGTCATGGCCAATAAATAAAATATATTTGTCAAATTTTACAATTTTTAATATTCAAAAAAATTAAAAAAATCATATTTTTAATGAACATAGACTCACAAAATTGATAAACATTTTTCATTTATTAACCATAATTAAATATACATAGCATAGTTGGATCATACAAGAATTTCTTGCGATCTATAAGTGGAAAAGAAAAGATGATGGAACCACGTAACAAATGAGTCCATGGGCCTCAAGATAGAGAAAAAGCATACTATTTATGAATGTTTTGGCTATTAGGGGGTTTGGAAGGGTTGGACCATAACTTTGAGTTCACGGCCAAGAAGGATAGAACATCACATAAGTTACAATCAACAGGGATTTCAATCTACATCTCAGTTGGTTACTCCAGCTCACAGTTGGAAGTTTGTTTTGCGGCAAACAACAACTCAGCAACTTTCAGAGGGTTTTGTATCTATTGCACAACCACCTACTTCCATTGAGCCTTTGGTTAGTCATGACTAGTATTGTACATATGGTTATGTCGTGTTCGTTTGTTTGCAAGGTTAGTTAAGGCATCTAATTTGTGTATGTTGTAGTCATAATGTTCCTCTTTCATCTTTTTATTTATTTCTAGTGAAACATTAGAAAAATCCTATGTTAAAAGCATGTTCTTTTGTAATACAGGAATTCTTATTATAAATCATTTTTTGTTTTGAGGGTCATTTTTAGCAAAAGGAATGAACATTATAGTTGACTTTTTCTCATAATGCATCTGATATACTTTTCGAGTTTGAACTTATTCAATTATTTATTACATCTACCTAGAGTTGAATGGAAATTTTGTACATCAAGAAGTAAAATGACTAAATAGATAAGTGGTAAGGTTAACTAAAATAGTATAAACAAAATTTACTAGAAAGAAATATGAAATAAAGAAAGGATGAGAGTAAATAATGCAGCACTTCTAAGCACAAAATCACAAGCTTTCTATCAATAAAAAAATTGATATTATTATATATATTTAGGCAATAATAGAGAAACTACACTTGGGCAGTAGTTTCTGTGGCTCTCGAAGTATCTAGGTCCATGAAATCCTCTGTCATCACTTATTTAAACAAAAAATCATTGATCTCCCTGACAGCCTTTTGCTAGCAATTTCTTTGCAAAATTTAATTTCTTGGAACTCTTTGTAAGATTGGTCTGTTACTGAAAATAAGGTTATAATACTTATTTGCTCTTGAGATAGCAGGTTATCAACATTTGAACACACTTATTTTTTTCTTTTTTTTTTAGGGGGGAGGGGTGGTAATGCAATAGGAAGCATGTTGAAAGGTTATAGAAATGTAGGATTTAATCAAAAGTGGTCATGATTATTTTAAGAAATTGTTTAATGCACATAGAAAATAGGTTTTCATAAGAAGTTGAAATTCTCAAAAATAATTTTTTTATGTGAACTTTTTAAAAAATGCTCAAAGTTATTTGGTTGATATTGAGAAAGTAACACTTCCTAAGAAGTGATTTCTTATATTTTGTTTAGTTCAACTTTACACTTCCTAAAAAGCATTAATAAAATAATTACTATATTCTTAATATTATTATAATATAAATCAATAAATTTTAATTGTTATTAATTAAATTTAATAAAAATAATTTTATCTTTATATCCATGAAAAATGTAGGAAGTAGAACTTACCTAGAGGAGGTGGGTAAGTAACTTCTATACTCTATAAGAAGTAAAATTTCTTGAAAAGATCTATTTCCTCTAATTTGTTAGGTAATAATTAATCAAACAACTCTCTCTCTCTTTCTATTTTTTGGAAATAAGACTTGCTACATTATTTTTGCAAACCAAACTAAAATTCCAGATTTTTGATTGTTTATAGTAGATTATATTGCATGGTGGAAGTCATTAGTGTTCATTTTCAGTGGTAGGGGTGGGGCATCAAAACATACAAATTATAGTAGTAAGTAATTTTTTATATTTTATTGGGTTCATCTTTATGCTTCCTAAAAAGTATTAACAAAATAATTATTATATCTTTAATATTATTATAATATAAATTAACAAATTTTGATAGTCATTAATTAAATTTAATAAAGATAATTTTAGCTTTGTATCAATAAAAAATATAAGAAGTAGAATTTACCTAGAGGAGGTGGGTAAGTAACTCCCTATACTTTATGAAAAGTAAAATTTCTTGAGAAATTATATTTCTTCTGTTAGATAATGATTAATCAAGCCACTCACTCTCTTTTTATTTTTCAGAAATAAGGCTTGCTATGCTATTTCTGTAGATCGAACTAAATTTCTAGCTTTTTTACTGTTTACAGTAGATTATATTGCACGGGGGAGGTCATTAGTGTTCATTTTCAATAGCGAGGGTAGGCATTGAAACATACACATTATGGACATTCAATTTTGTAACATATCATTTTCCATTCAATGCAGAATCAAATGAACAATTGCAATTGGGTGAAAGAATAAAATTATTGTTACACTGCTCACAAGAATGCATGAAATCCCATCACAAAAAAATTGAAATCTAGAAAATAGAAATTGGAAGGAACGAGAAAAAGTGACCTAGATACTTGTTAGATATTGGACTGAGGTTTATAGGAAGAAGAAGAAGAAGAAGAACTAGAAACAAGTCGGATTACCTTCGATTAGCTATTGTGCCCATTAACACCGAAGCAACTTCTACCCATAGAGCCTGCAAATTTGCAAAAAGCAATTTTACTTGCACTCGCTTTCTCTTGTTCCTCTCTCACTCTTCTATTCATGTAAAGAAAAAAGGACCTTTTTGGCTAGTGAAAAATTGAATTAATAAACTTATTTTTTTAATGAAGAAAAAAAATGAGAAAAGAGTGAGGAAGATGGAGTGCAAGTAGCTTCATTCACAAATCAAGCTTCCATGAATGATCATTGCAATAAAAAGTGAATTCGTCATATGAGAATCTTCCTAATATTATATCGGCGGTGACATTACCAATTTTATAATATGTTGTTCTTAAAGTAAATGCAGTCTATTTCCCTTTAAAAGATTGTTATTTAAAAAAAAAATCAACAAATCATTTCTTTATTATAAAGATATTATACATAAATTAAAATTTTAATATAGAAGGTACATATTAATTAAATTAATTATATTTTTAATAAAAGTATTTAAAAATTAAAATTAATTCTATTTAAAAATTTTCAATATTTTTAATCAGTTTTCAAGTATCATATTTAAAATTAAATAAATATACATTAATTAAAATTTTATCATAAAATATGCATATTTTCTTTTATCTACATCATTGAATAATATAGATATAATAAAATATATTTTTAATATGAAATATTCCAAATAAATTAAATATTTTATTTAATTAAATTAATTTAATATATATTTTATTTTTAACTTTTATTACTCTAGTGTACTATTTCATTTCTTTTTATTTACTCTGTCGCATATTTTTATTTTTATTAAGTTCATTTCTATTAAAAATGTTTCAAACAAGTTAAAATTTTAGTTTGGTTAAATTGATTAATTTTATATTTTATTTTTTGACTCTTATTATTTTGCAATTTTTTTTATTTGCTACTTTGTATATATTTTCTTTTACAACCCATATGTTAATATTACAAAATAGTATAGGTATAATGCAATATATTTTATTTTTATTATAAAAATATTTTACATAAGTTAAAATTTTAATTTAATCAAATTAACTAATTGAATATTTTTTTCAACATTTATTACTATAGAGTTGATACATTGTCTCTTCTTTTTGTTTGCTATTTTGCACATGTTCTTTTTTATATGTCCATTTTTATTTTTAACATCTCATCCTCTAATATCACAAAATAGTGTGTGTGTGTATATATATATATATTGAGTAAAATAAGTTATACAAAATTTTAATCATTTAGTTTTTATTTACTCTCTATTATATTTACTTTATGTTGAAGATTTTCACTTGATCATGGATTCAAGTTATGGAAAACTTATACTTGGTAACAAAAATCAATTGATTTTGCATATCTTTATTTAGCAAAAAAAATGATATATATGTTGATAATTTCTAATTCACAAATTCAAATATATGATTATCAAATAAATATAATAAATTAGATTTCAAAATTTTTATATCTTTGTTTAAATATGAAACATAAAATTTAATTATATAAATAAATACTCAATTTAAATAGAACAATTTTCAAACCTTGCATTACTTGCACTTACAATCTAATGTATAATATATGTGGTATGCCAATCAAAACAAATTTCATTTTTTTTCCCGTGAATCACCATAACTATATTAGTAAACAATGTTTTTAATGAACATGAATTCAAATTCCAAAAATAACATATATTGAAAGTGAAAAATTCGATAATATCTTAATTTGCAAAGTGACTATCCAACCCATTTGGTTTTCGAAAAAAAATTGGTGTTACCCTTTGATAAAACTACACTCAGTTAATGTAATTAAAATTTTCAAACTGATTTGTTGTCGAGATCACTTTTTTTTCCTTTTTAATCGTAGAAGATGTCAACATAACTTTTTGAGAATAATTTAATGATTTACATAATATTTTAGTAAAAACAATAAGATAATAGTTGAATAACATAGCTTTACATAATAAATCAATGACACAAATAACAAGGTGTAATATACAATTAACATCTGAAATTAAATTAAATAAAAACATTCAATCTCTTTAAAAACTTCTCATAATATTACTTTTTTTACCATAAAAATATAAAATTAAGTTTAATTATTATGATATCATCCATTAGATTAGAATAGAATCGAGCTACGTGGGATTAGCCCAATAAATGTCACTTGCAGATATCATAGTGTTTTTCTTGGATTCTAGAATCTGGCGGCAAGTGGAATCTCTGTTGAGTATCATGGCATGCTTGAAGAGTTTGCCAAATACTAGCTGATATATAAAGCTCTAAAAGACTTGAATTAAGATAGGAAGATAGGAAGATAGGGTTTTGTTTTTTTACAAACTTTAGAAGATCTCCATTCGTGAATGTATTATCTTGAATAGATGCTACATCTAACTATTTAATTTTTGGCATGATTCTTGTGATAAAATACAAATGGCTAAATGTCAAAAAGTTTGCTATTTTGTGATTTCATGCATCATGCCCCAAACACTTAATTAAGACAAAACATCATATAAAATCTTTAAGAGATTTAAATGTCATCCTCTACTCCTTGAAGCTAATATCATCAGTAAAGTAATAAATATATTAAACACAAGGCATTAAAGAGCTCTCATATGAGCTCCAGAGAGATCCAAATGCTCTTTTTCCTTTTATCCCTTTGAAATCCTTTCTTCTGTTCACTTTCCTATGGTGCACATTGTGTGCATTATGGTGCTCCAGATTGAAAAGGCAACAAGCAACCCTCTATGATGCTGCTTCTCTTTTTAAACTTCTTTCCCTTTATTTTTTGTTGCTCTATTGTAGACTATTTCTGGAATTGCCTATTTCTGGTGGGTGGGATTTCCTAGGTTCTTCCCAAGTTCACACGGAAGTTCTTTCTAGTTAGGTGCAATAGGTTTGGTGGAGTTAAGGATGCTAAATTATTATGTCAATCTGCTATATTTTCTATTCCTCGGATCATTTTGCGATAGTGGAATGCTCACATTTTCCTTGAGAAGACTTTGCTATTACCATGGCTTTGCAATTATGGTATCTTCTTTGTTTCTTTGCGGGGTTCAACACTTACTAGTTCTTTCTTCGACTTAGATGTAGAGAGACTAGCATTCCGTCTTTAAGTTCAGGTTTGCTTTATTTTAACCTTTGTTCTGCTTTGCTTTGTTTTGTTTGGAGAATCTCTTCTTTGTCTCCTCTGGTGTATTTTTTCTTCTTAATCTATGATATTACTTGTTTTACCAAAAATTAATATTTTACCAACTCCAATTGCTTATAAAATTTCAAAATTTCTTTTATGTGTATTGTTTGAGTTGCATAATAGTTAAATCTTACATGTATAACTCAAAATGGCTATGTTTTATAGTCAATTTTGATCAAATAAGATAATTGTTTTTTTTTGTTGGGGGACTGTATATTTTTGTAAGGGGAAACTTTGATTAGAGTTTTTGTGGTATAAGGCCTTCAAAATTACCTATTGTCATTTTTTATTGTACTAAATTACCTATTGTCATTTTTTATTGTACTAACACCCCATGCAATATTTTTGTTGAACATATACCCTTATGGTATTCAAAAAAGCAAAAGTAACATTTTTTTGTCAGTATGTCTTTGACCCCTCACAAAAATAAAAATGTCGAGAGTTCATCTAATGTTATATTATGGTATCTACTTCCATTACAAAATGTCAATTTTAAATATCGTAGATTTATGTTTAAAAAAGAAAAAGGTTAGATTATTTTACTACTTTACATAATTTCACTCAATTTCTAATTAGGTTTTTATAGTTTAAAAGTTTTGAATTGAGTTTTCATACTTATATTTTCTAATTGTATTTAAGTTTTGAATTCAGTTCTTATACTTTGATTTTCTAATTGAATATACTTAAAGTCACTTTTTTGTTTTGTTTAATTAGGAAATGGCACACGTGAATAATGCATTTTTAATGTGCCTTCATGGTTGATAATAGGGAGTTTTCATTCCATTTTTATTGGTATTTAAGTGGCAAATAACTTGAGAAAGATAAGTGATTTTATGGTGTTACCTTGTTTTTGGAGTAAAATGATGGGTCATGTGCCCGTCATTTTAGCAACAGAAAATTGATGGAAGGTACTCAATTAAAAACAAAAATTAAATAAGAGTATTCAATAAAAAATTTATAAATTATAAAAAATATAATTAGAAATTGAATGTAATTAGAAGAAGAAAAATTGTAATTTAACCAAAATAAAGCATATGAATTGATTTCTAAAATATCTAATACCATAAAGGGTCAAAGTGTCTTTTTCCTTAATTTATAATCTTTCACCTCAAACCTCAGCTCACAGCTTGTGTATGGAAGAATAAGCTACCTCTACGGTTGAGGCCATTGTTACAAGTGTAAAACTCAATAGGATTAACACTACTAATTTAGTAAAGGTGTGCAAGCCTCATTGAACCTGTTTTGCTGATATTTGTGTCTACATTGACCTTATCGTTGTGCGAAAGATTCTTGTAAGGGTGAAAATGAATTGCTGCCGGTGTCAACCAAATCTAGACTTAATTACACTATTGCATAACTTTTCATGGGATAAGTACTTTACAAAATTTGCCGTTGGATTTAAGATATCTATCTTGTAGATCATCCTCACAAAACTTTATATCAATATGAAATTATTTACTATCCCATTAATGAACTTCAAATTTGACATAAAATATGCTTATGAAATGTAAGAAACTTTCAACACTTTAATTTTATGCATATCGTTAAATTTTCCAAAATTTTGCATACAAGAGGAATATGATGACTACTTGTTATACAACAATTGGATCAAAGAGAATCATCTTATTGAAAAAAAATTTATTGATTGGTGTAACTGTCTTAAATCTTGCACAGGTGTATTTCTTCCCTTTTTATAATATAGATTTTCAGTTTTACCATTGAAATTTTTGTTGGCAAGATTTTATGAATGAATTGATATTATGTGATCATTTGTATATTAAACCGAGTAACTTCCTACGGAATCTAGCATTCTGGGAAGAAGTTTCATATCTTATGCAAAAACGTTTGAAACTTTACCTTCTTGAGATTACAGCTTATCATAACTGTTGTTCTGATAACTGGTATGTTTATTTCCATATTCAACATTTCTCTTTTGTATGCCCTCTCTACAAAATAATAATGCTTTTACATGATTTATGGCTGTAAAGGATGACTTTCATCATCAGTATTGTTGCTCGCAAGATTTAGATATTCAAGCGATAAGAGTGACTAAAACCTCACAATGCTTTACAGTGAGAAATTCAAGCTTTAGAGGAAAACAGCACTCAGATTCAAACATAGAAGAAGAAGAAACGGAACGAACTGATTAAAACCTCACAATGCTTTATAGTGGGTGCCCTGCTTAATATGGGCACTTACTATACTATAAGACCAAATGCTTGCGTATGTTCTTGGATCGTGTCATTTATTAGGCCAAAAGTTCTGAAGCCACACCACCTTTGCTGTGTTCTGTACGATTGTATGCTTATGGTCTTGGTTCTCTCTGGAATCTCGCGAGGGAATTGTAGCAATGGGATAGAGGTTTTAAGGGGCCGTGTCGATTGGTGAGGGCTACAGTGTCTTTTGGGGAGTTTGGGTTTTGAAACTCAAAGCACGTGGCCAAAGATATTGTGCCACGTGATAAGTGAGCAGACCTAAAAATATAATTTAATGGTCATATAATTTGAATAAAATTACAAAAATGGCCCAACATTAAAAACAAGAAAAAATTGATACCAGGTCGTCCATAGCATAAGTGGTAGAATTAATATTTTAATTTTTCTTAAAGTTAAATATAATTATATTTAGACCTCTCAATTTTATTAAATTATACTAATAATTAACATCCTTAAATAAAATAACAAAAGATAATTCTATCCTCTATTAAATCAAAATGCATGCCAGTAACATTTCCTCACATTTTATTATTATAAATATATTTTTAAAAATTTAAAATTTTAATTTAATTTAGTTAATTATATATTTTATTTTTATACTAATATTACTAAATTATATAAATATAAAATGGTATATTTTATTTTTATTATAATTTTTAAATAAGTTGAAAATTTTAATAAAATATATTAATTGAATTAATTAGATACATATTCTATTTTCTAATTAAATTATTTAAAAAATAAAATAATATTTATTTATTTATTTATTTAAATTTTATCAATATTTTTATATTAATTTTTTAATATTAGATTTTTAATTCAAGCATACATTAAATGAGATTTTATCAAGGATTTACAAATCATGTAAATTTTCCCTTCCTTTTATGTTATTCATTGCATATTTTTCTTTCTTTCTTTTATCCATTCTTACTATTTATAGTTCAAACACCACTAAATATAGTATATATATAATATAATATAATATAATATAATATAATATATTTTTATTTTAACAAATGTTTAAATATGTTTAAATTTTTATTTAATTGAATTGATTCACTAAATAATTCTATTTTTTTAACTCTTATTAGTTTATGGTTTACACATTTTTTTCCTCTTCTAATTTTTTTATTTTTTATTATTTTTTCATATCCAATTCTATTATAGCTGGCGGAGATGTAAAATTTGTTTTAACAGTTTAATGTCATTATGTGCTTTTGTAATCTAGAAACAAGTAAAGGAAAATATAATTTGTTTTTACATCATTAAAAAATAATAGTAATTAAGAATTTTTAGTGGTAATAAAAATTTTTGATAATTTTTTAGTATCATAACAATATATGATTAAATGATTGTATAAAGTTAATTTACCCTAATAATGAATTGGAGTTAAATCATATATATATATATATATATATATTATGCATTACCTTTCTGTATTTATTACAAGAAATCTTTTTAGTTCTTCAAATATAATTCACAAACAATAAATGAAGAGTAAAAACAAATTGTAAGAGTTATCCTTTATTTTATTTTTTTTTAGATAAGAATTCAAATTTTGAAAAATTTATAATTAATGATAAAAAATAATTTATATTTTTGATATTTATTTTATTTAACAAAAAAATATACATCTTAAAAATTTATAATTTACGAATTTAAATGTATGGTTATAAAATAATTATAATAAATTAGATTCCAATATTTTTGTAATATATTTTTTTATAATATGAAACTCATTTAAATTTTATTTATATAAATAATCTTCAATATAGATGAAAGTTAAATTATAATTGTGCTTTTTTGGGCATATTTAATGATTTTTTAGAAAAGCAATTTACTTCTCCTAAAAGTAATAAAATTTATAATATAATTTATTTAATTTTATACATATTCGTTATAAATATATTATTATTGATGTAAGTTATATTTATAGTCAATATATTAATAACAATAATTATAATTTTTAAGTAAAAAAGCTTCTAACGAGGCATGGAGGTACCTACGATTCCAATCAATAATAAATTAAAAATTATAATTATTATAGTATAGATAAATAAATAAACCAACATTTAGTAATGTAAATAAATAAAAAATCAAAAGATCGATAGAAGGAAAGAAAAATCAATAAATAAGGTTAAAGATAAAAGATAAAATTTTAATTTTAATTGTAATTAAATTTTTTGTAATTGCTAAAGAAAGTAATATTTAATTGTTAAATAAATTAATTGCATAATTATAAATTATCCACTTTTTTTCTCAATAGAATGAGTTACCATTGATAGATTTAAAGAATAAAATTACACTTATCTTTAACTTATAATTATTACAAACAAAATAATGTAAATGACATTACACGATTTTGTTATGAAGTATTACTCTAAAAATGAGTTCTACACTGAATGCACATTTCTTTCTCCACAAATTCCACTTGCACACATTGCTTAACATCCATACTATTATATAAAGAGAATCGGTGAGTTTGGTATATAATTTTTAAAATAAAAACTAGATATTATATAATATTACATAAACATATTTATTAAATAATAATGTATTTGTAATTATGAATATTTAGGAATGAAAGCAACTCTGTGAGTTAGCTTTGTCTAAACTAACTAAATAGAAGGGTTAAAATTATAGTTGTCTGCACTTGTATTGGACAGGTACAACTATGTTTTGACCATTGTCAAATTTATGTTAATAAAGCAAAAGTATTTATTTCATCAAACTATATCGATCACAAATACCAAATTCGTTGTAGGTATTGTGAAACTGGTACCAAAATGAAATACACTACTTTTTTTTCACATAATCTTTGAAAAATTAACATATAAGTACAAAGAGGGTAATTTTCAGTACATTGGATATTTATCAAAATATAATTCTCAATAACTATGGGCTTGATCAGATTGTTTGTATAGATATAGTTTTGTGCAATTAAAATTTTAGCCCATATCAAATTTAAATGGGCTAACATTATTTAAACATGGTACAATAGTACATATTCACGTATTTAGGCATATAAAACGAGCCTATTGTTCTCAGGCTTGTGCGGGCTCCCGTGGATGCGGGATGGTCCGAACCCCAAAAAATAAGGTTCGTTTTTAATGCAGGTTTATGCAAGTTTAACCGCGGGCCCCCACGAGCTTAATAAAATTTTTTATTTTTAAAATTTTTGTAAATAAATTTTCATATATTTAGATATTATTTTAATCCAAACCAATTTTTAATGTAATGTATAATGGCTTAATATAATTTTTTAAAATTTATTTAATTAACTCATTACATAAAATAAAAAAATTTAATTAATTAATTATAATTTATGAAAAAAATAAATATTTTTTAATCTAACTCAATTTAATATCCTATTAAAGATATTTTTCTCAATTTTTAGAATTTGAATTTTTTATTTTTGTATGTGTCTTTATAATAATTTAATTATTTTTAAGAATTAAAAAAAAAGAAAATGTGTGGGCCACCCGCGGACCCAATTCATTTTGCTCACATTTTATGCGAATTTATGCACCCTGCCCCATTTCGCCCACCTCGTTTTACATCTCTACACGTATTATGCATATATATAATTCTATTGAGGATTTAACTTTTATTTATTATTAATATAAATTAATTTTATACTACCATTTACTTATATATTATTATATTAAAAAATTATTTTTTATTTTTTAAAATTCTTAATTATTATTATTTTTAATTACTACTTTCAAATTGGTAATGAATAAATTTAAACTCCTTTGTTAATACATTTTTTTGGGTTAAAATATACTTATAGTAATACATGGAAGTCCTTACCAATTAGTTTTTATTTTTCTATTACATTAATTTAATATTTAATAATAAAAACCACATTATTTTATGACTAATTTAATGTGACTTTTTTTATTAATTATTAAAATTGTGTGCTTTTTCTTAGTAATTTGTACTAAATTAATGCATTTAAAATTTTCAAATAATTCGATGTCACCATGACTTTTTGAGAATAAATTTGGTGACATACTTAATATTTCAAAAAAAACATCAAATTAATAGTTAAATATAATAAATAATAAATCAATCAATTCATTGGTAAGTTAAGATATGAAATTCACAAACCTTAAATAAGCATTGTAATTTTAATGTATAATTATGATACAAAATTAAAAGGCAAAATTACTATAATTTTTTCTTTGGTGAAGGAATATTACTGTAACTTATAATTTAATTGCTCAATATGATATTTTACATTTTTTAATACTTAAGAAAAAGGCATCCTGTTTAGAATTTTATACAGCAAGAAGCTGATTCGAAATCAATAGTCAGAAAAAATTAATTAATATTGAATAATATTATACATAGATTGATGCAACCAAAATCAAATTAAATGTCAATATTATACATAGATTGATGCAACCCAAAATCAAATTAAATTTAGTTATTATGATATCATTTATATTTTTAATACTAAAAAAACACTATTTTTTACTATTAGGCATCCATTTTTATATAATTAAAAGGAAAAATGTAAATACCTTTAGTTTTAAAAACTTGAAAATCACCTCTTTAAATTTTATAAAATTTAAAATTAATACTCATTATTTGCTTAATTAGTGAATTTATCAAATTATGCATTTTTAATGAAGTTTTCAATTAAAAATTATCAAAATATAATATATTAAATTTTAATTATTTTTCACATATAATGAAAAGTAAATTAAATTATAAATATAATTTCTATTAAATATTTATAAGTAAGATGCAAAATTATATAAAAATGAAAAAATAAACTAAAATTTTATAATATAGTGATATGTGTGGTTTTTATTTAAAATTTCATAAAAATTATACAATATAATAAAATAATTAATTAAATTTATGATTAATATTAATTTTAATTTTTATAAAATTTTGAAGAAAAAATTTAAAAATTTCGAAGATGATAGGAGCAAAAGTCCATCCATCCCAAAGGTGAAACGTTTTGCATTTTTCTATTACTACAATACAATTGTTGAGCAATCACCTTATCATCATCCATGAAAGCGGAAGAAAATGAGTTTCTCTCCCCACGTAATTAGTCAGATCGTGCTCAATCAACATTTTTCTTATTTTCTTTTTCAAAGCTTTAGTACCTTTCTTTGAATTGAGATGAAATTAAAGGGGAAAGAAAATGGGAGAGAAAAGAATTTCTTTTCGATTGTTTGGCATGAGAGAAAATATGAAGAAAAAAATAGGAGAGAAGAGATTTCGTTATTTTGTAGGAGAGAAATTTGGGGAGAAAGAAAATAAAATAAGATAAAATGATTATAATGCCCTTAATGTATAAAATATAAAAATTATTATATTTTATTTTCACAAAATTTATTGTGAAAATATTTCATAAATGATAAAATTATATATAATTAATCAGTGGTAAACCTTTCATAAAATTTATAAATAATCATATTACAAATTCATCAAACTTAATGAGAAATTATTTCATCATAAAAAAATGTATACAATTAATGAGTGATAAATTATTATTAGAAAGTTAAATATTCTAATAAAGTAATTATTAATTTACTTAAATTACAATAAAATCTTAAGCTCTATGCACAACCTTTAATCATATTTGTGGATTCAATCTAATAGTTTAACAATTGTATAATACTAATTGAGAATTATTTAATTTAAATTTAAATTTTTATTATAGATAATTAATGTAAATTTTACTTTGAAAATAAAAATTAATAAAAAATTAATATTTCGATAAAAAAAGGAAAAAATATTATTTTATATTCTGGTATCTAATCTAATTTTTAATAGAAACCAAAACGGCAAAACCCGATGGGTACGTTGTTCACCCAAGTTATACATCAAAGATGGGCTGCCCCCCGTCAACATATCAAAGCATCTTCATGACCCGACCCATTACCTCTCCCCAGTCTACATGTCATATTTTATTTTTAAATAATACATTTCCCAGGCACTGTTGTTTTCTCTCTCTACTGCCTCTTTCTATGTCTATATATGCCTCTCCCATTCTTCAAAGCAACAACAGTATCGCTTGTAGGAAGTTCTTCCCCACTATTTCTCGAGGACAGCTAGAGTTCCCCCCAGAAATGTTGCCATCACCGCATTTTCTGGTGACACACTGTCGCTACTGATTATTCAAATGAACCCAGAAAAATGCAAGAGACTCTACTGACTCTTTCCGAGCAAGACATTAATCCGAACTCCACTGCCACCAACATAGCTAGGCGCAGAGGCATCCACAAATCCATATAAACCAAACACGCCAAATCACAGTTTACACACAATAAATCACACTAATCACACAATACCTGAGCGCAGAAGACGTTCTTGACTTCAATCAGCTGTGTTCCAGCTTGGAATGAAGACTCCAATGGCAGTTGTGGTGAAGATCGCTAACGGGAGAGAGGAGGTGAGGAGGTTTCTGGACGACGAAGGGCATTGGTGGAACAAATGGGAAAAATGGTTCTTCACCCCTATTTTCTCCGCACATTTAGGGGGGAAAAGAATTTTCGTGAGGCCTACTGTTTTTTCCTCTACAAATTCTTTCCCCCTGATTTCTACCGTGCAGCCAAACAAGGGAAATTCTAATTTTCCCTGGATTTGTCCCTACCCCGTTTCTTTCCCTCTAGATTTCCCCTCTACTAAACAGAGGATAAAGAATATATGAGATTTCAGCACTCAGATTCATGCCAAAACTGGCAGCAATGGAGAGGAAATGTTTGCGCATCAGGTTCCAACTCCATTCACTAATTCTTCAAACCCATTAATGAATTGGTAAAATTTTTGCTTATTTACACTGTAGTTTGATTTTTGACTTTGAAATTATAAAGAATGTGAATTTATATGGAGAATTTTAGTTGCCCATTGCATAGTATCTACCTGGGTTATGGACTTTTTAAGTTTTAGCAACTAGTGTGATCTGCATCTAATACGATCTACATTAAACAATCATTGTATTGTTGATGATTAAATAAATGTTAATTAATTCCCTAACATTAGCCCAATAATTTTTGAAAGATTATTTTATAGTATTTTTCTCAGCTTCTAGATATTAATAGTAGGTGTAATTTGTATTGAGTATCATGGCATATGTAAAGAGTTTAACAAATACTAGTTGTTGTATAATACTTTATGACTTGAATTAAGACAAGAAGATAGGGTCGTATTTATTACAAAGTTGACATTTGGTTTGCTAGCATTTGCATTCACAAACGCATTGTCTAAAATCATTCTACTAATGAACTTTAAATATATGCCAAATCTAACTGCATAAATTTGACATGCTTCTTTCAATATAGTAAAAGGATGAATGTCAAAAAGTTTGCTATTTAGTGATTTCAAACAATTAATTAATAAATTACTAAAGCCATAACATCATATAAACTTTTTAAGAGATTTAAATTTCATCCTTTATTCCTTGAGGTAATATTATCACTAAAGTGATAAAAATATTAAACATAAAACATCAAAGAGGCCCACACAAGCTCAAGATAGATCTAGAAGCTTTCTTGCCTTTTATCCCTTTGAAATCCTTTAGTTTGTTGACTTTTCTATGGTGCTTTAAATTAACTGCAACATTGTAAGGGTTGCTTGGTGTAACGCTTTATGATGTTGCTTCTCTTCTTAAACATCTTTGCGTTTATTTTTCATTGCTCAGTTACTAACTAATTTTGCAATCACCTATTTAAAGTGGGAAGGAGTTCTTGGATTATTTCCAAATACTTACAAAAGTTCTTTCTAGTTAGTTACAATGGGTTTCGTGATGCTAAAGTATCATGTGTTGGAAATTATTAAGTTATTTTTGAAAGAAAAAAAATATAAATGGTGGCAACCCAAATACTTAGTCATAAAAGAAGTTTTGTATGTGGTAATCATACCTCAACATGGAAAATAAGAAGTTAACAACCAAAGCCATGCATTTATAAAGCCAAAATTGATTGAAATATGTGAAATAAGTTAATGGTAGATATTGAGATAAGGGAAAGATTATATTATTATAATATTTCATAAGTTGATTCACTACTTCCTATATAAAGAATGTTTTACATTGAAAGAATTTAACTTAGTAAGCCTTGATAAGCCTAATATTATTGAGAGAGCTTTGTGTAGTTAACCTTCTAGTAAGTTAAGCCTTTGTAGCAACAAGGTAGAAAATAGTTTGTTTGTTATAGTGTTTTGGTGAGTAAAATAAATAAATAAATAAAGAGGAGGCTTCAATGTGAGGAAAAAATATTGAGTCTTGTTTTTATAATAGTATACAAGAGAAAAATATAGTATATTTCTACTTGTCAAAGTTATTATAATTATAAAAGAAGAAGATTTTTTTCTCATTTCTGTTCCTTCTTGACAATTTTTTTTTAATTTTTGGTACCAATATCATTAGTAAATATATTGGTTTCAACATTTAGTATCATCACTTGGTTATACAATGGTAATAATTTGATTTAATTGCAATTTTCCAAATTTAGCTATCGAAATTTCAACAATAGGAGCATCAAGTTTAAAGTATTCTTTATATCCCAAGATTTATAAAATTTAGTGGAGAATGACTATATTGAAGTAGAAAATCAATAAGAGTTTGATGTATTAGAGAAAGATAAAAAAAATGCATTGTTGCAGACTCGTAAAAAAATTAAAAAGCATTGCACACGATCTTTGAAGTCACTGAAGAACACATTTGAAAAAAATATCATTTGCAAATGCATCAAAAGCAGCATGGAATATTCTGCTTGGATCTTACAATCGTATGAGACAAGTACAACTACAAACATTAAAGAGGTGATTTTAAGTCTTTAAATATGAATGACTTAAAATCCATTTTAGCATACTTTAATTAAGTTTGGACTGTCATTAACTAGTTAAAAGTTATTGGTAAAGATATTTTGAACACCAAAGTTGTAGAAAAGGTTATATGATCTTTGACTACAATATTTGAATATGTTATTATAGTAATTGAAGAATTACAAGATATATTATCCATGTCAATAGATAAGTTATTGAACTCGTTGTGCTTACACAAACATCAAATAAGTAAAAAAGCCACTAGCTTGAGTTTTAAGCAAGCTTTGTATAGTACGGTAATTTAATAAAATTATGGAGGCTACCAAGGTGGTTGAGGTCATGGAGGCTATCAAAGTGGCAAACAAGGATAAAAATACAAAAGAGATAGTTATTATAATACCACTCATAAAGAAAGATCAAATGATGTCAATTATTTTAAAAGTTGAGGAGGTTATAGTGGAACAAGAAATAGATTTAATATCCAATGTCATAAATACAAAAAATTTAGACATTATTAAAATGAATGTTACTCCAAGATACTAAATAAATGGACAAAATATGCAAATGCAAGTCTCACATTTAAATCAAATGAGTTAGATATAGAACGTGTAAATATATGACACCTTGATATGGGATGTAATAATCATATGTGCGTAAAAAAAGAGTTTTTCTCACATTTGGATGAATCCATATATGCATAAGTTAATTTTAGAAATAAATTCAAAATTTCTATTATGAGGAAAAGTAACATCAATATTCAATTTAAAGATGGTACAAATCTTATTATCATTGATGCTTATTTTGTGCTAGAACTTTTTTAAAAGTTTGAGCTAATTTTCTAAAAAAGGGTACAAATTGATAATTAGAATGGAGTTTGCACAATTAGAAGCAAAAATAGTAAGATGATTGCAAAAGTGCAAATGAGACATAACTATATTTTTCCTTTAAATTTCCAAACAAAATCCTTGATGAATTCTTCAAAAATTTTGAAGGATGAAAATTGGTTAAATTATTTTTGGTTTGGTCATTTAAACATTCGTGGGTTGAATTGACTAGCTTAGAAAAGGATGCTTATTAGCTTATTAGTAATTAATGTTCTTGATCAATAGTGTGAGTGATGCATCTTTGGAAAGTAACATAGAGATTCTTTTTCAAGTGGAAAAATTAGAAGAGTTAGCTAAATGTTATAACTTATACACATAGATATTTGTGGCCCAATTGAGGTAAAAGCACTTGGATACAAAAGGTACATTCTAATTTTCATGAATCATTTTAATAGAAAAGCCTAGGAATATTTTCTTGAAGAAAAATGAAAAGCTTTTGAGAAATTCAATGAATTCAAAAGCTTTTATTGAAAAGTAAAATAACTTTTATATGAAAACTTTAAGATCTGATAGAGGTCAAGAGTTTACATCAAATGACTTTTTAAACTTTTGTAAAAATCAAGGAATTCAATATCAATTGATAGCTAAATTATACTCATGGTATAGTTGAAAGGAAAAATAGAACAATTTTTGAAATGGTTAAAAGTTTGCTGAAAGCTAAAATTTTTACAAAATCCTTTAAGGCAAAAGCCATTGCCTCTACTGTATTTTTATTGAACAATTTTTTTAAAAAAATTTTCTTAGAATAACTTCTAAAGAAGCATAGAGCAATAATAAGCTAGATTTTTTTTCCTAAATGTATTTGGGTGTATTACATATCCCCATGTTCTAAATGAGTGAGAAAAAGCTTAATGACAAAAGTCAAAAATGCATTTTTATTGGCTATAGTAATGTGACAAAAAGACACAAACTATATAATCCAATGGTAAAAGAAGTAATTATTAGCAAAGATGTCCAATCTATTGAAGGTGAAGTTTTGACTTAGAATCAAAGTGATGAAAAACAGCATCAATGAGTCATGATAGAAAATGAATCAAAGTTAGTTGAAACAAATAGTTCTATTCTTGACAATCCATCTCTCATCAAAAGCTTTTTTCCACTAACAACAGTTCCATAAACTTTAACATGTCCTTAATGAAAGTGAATGATGCAATCCGCTTGCATAATTATGCGATTGCATCAAATAATAATAATAGTGATATAATTATTGATGAAATAGTTGTAAACTTTTACCTATTTGCAAATTATGACCTAATTTTCTATAAAGATGCTACAATAGATGAATGATGGGTTCAAGTAATAGATAATGAAATTCATTCAATTGAGAAAAATAACACATGGGAGTTAATAACTTTATCATATGATAAAAGGCCTATTGGTGTCAAAGTCAATGTATAAGACAAAGTACAAACATGATGGACAAGTAAATTGTTATAAAGCTAAATTAGTGGTTAAAGGTTATAAGTAGAAATCAAGTATTGATTATTTTGATTTATTTGCACCATTCTCTAGAATGAATATCATTCGAATAATTCTTGCCTTTGTAGTATAGAATAAATGAAAAATCCATCAAATAGATGTGAAGTCAACGTTTTTAAATAGCATTTTTGAAGAAGAAGTTTATGTATAGCAAAGGACATGAAGAAAAAGTTTATCATTTGAAGAAGCCTTTGTATAGATTAAAACAAGCACTTCGAGTATTGTACACATGGATTGATGTATATTTGTTATAAAATAAATTCCAAAAATGTCCTTATAAGCATACATTATATATCAAGTTAGAAGCTAATGGAAATCTAATAATTATATGCCTTTATATTGATGAGTTAATATTTTTAAGAAATTTTGAAGAGTTGTTTGCAAAATTCAAGAAAGCTATGAATAACCAGTTTGAAATGACATATATGGGATTGATAGCCTATTTCTTAGGCATTGAAGTGCAGCAAATTAATAAAGACATTTTCATTTCTTAACAAAAGTATGCTAATGATATTTTGAAAAAAATTCAAGGTGGATTCAACGGTTCCAATCCAAACCCCTATTGCTAAATGCCTAGAGATAAAAAAAGAAGGCAATAGAAAATTGATAAACCTAATTTACTTTAATAGTATAGAGTACAGCTACAATCCATGCTATTTAATGGAAAATTCATAACAATCACACTTATTTTAATATCAATCATTTAATGGAAAATTTGTATCAATCATACTTACAAATAGCTAAGTAAATTTTGTGGTATATCAAGGGTACTTAAAATTATAGGCTTTTTTAAACTTATTTTGATAATTTCAACATAATTGGATATATAAATAGTGATAGGGTAGGTGATATTGAAACTTTAAAAAAAATATTTGGTTATGTTTTTTTATCTTGGAGATAGTGTATTTTTATTTTATCTTTAAATAAGTAACAAGTTGTGGCCTTATCAATTGTAAAAGTTGAATACATGATAGTAGCATTTGCAGCTTGTTAAGCAGCTTGAATTTGCAAACCACTTAAAAAGTTAAAATATGTGCAAGAATTTTTAACAATAATCATGTATGGTAATAAATCAGTAATTACATTAGGCAAAAATCTAATTTTTCATGGTAGAAGCAAGCACATTAGAATTAAGTATTATTATATTAAATAATTCATTAAAAATAAAGAAATAAAGCCTGAGTTTTACAGATCTGATGGACAAGTTGCAATACTAAAGGTGAATGCATTTGAGAAGTAAAAAATAATACTTGGTGTTATTTCAAAATCAGTTTAAAAGGAGGTTGTTAGAAATTATTAAATTATTTTTGAAATAGAAAAATATAAATGGTAGTAACCCAAATACTTAGTCATGAAGGAAGTTTTGTAGGCAATAATCATATCTAAACATGGAAGAAAAGAAGCTAACTAATGAAGCATGCATTTATGAAGCCAAAATTGATTGAAATATATGAAACAAGTTAGATGGTAGACATTGAGATAAGGGAAAGATTATATTATTATAATATTTCATAAGCTAACCCACCACTTCCTATATATAAAGTATTTTGCATTGAAAGAATTTAATCTAATAAGCCTTGATAAGCCTAATATTATACAAAAAACTTTGAGTAGTCAATTATGCAGTAAGATAAGCCTTTATAGCAACAAGACAGAAAAGAGTTTGTTTGTTGTAGTATTTTGGTAAGTGAAAAAAAAAGGAGGAGGATTCTATCAATGTGAGAAAAAAATATTAAGTGTTATTTTTACAACAGTGTACAAGAGAAAAATATAATATATTTGCATTTATGAAAGTTATTGTCATTATAAAAGAAGAAAACTTTCTCTCATTTCTACTCCTTCTTTACAATTTTTTTCTTTTATTTTTTGTGCTAATTTTATTAGGAAATCTATTGTTTCCAAAAATTTACTATGTTTGTTGTTCCTTGGATCATTTGACTTGAGTGAATGCTTAGATTTTCAAAAAGAAGACTTTATTGCTACTGTAACTTTGGAATTATGGTATCTTCTTGGCTTTTATGCAAGTTTCAACGCATACCAGTTGTCTCTTTGACTAAAGTGTAGGGAGACTAAAATGCCCTTTTGAGATGACGTTTCTTTTGTTTAGGTTTGTTTTGATTTCCTTTTTGTTATGCTTTGCTTTATTTTGTTTGGGGAATCTTTCTTCTTGTATGTTTTTTCTTCAATCCAAGAGTACTTTTTTTTTTATAAATACAATTATTGAATACTTATTTTACAAAAAGTAATATCTTTAGCAACTCCAATTGCTTATAACATTTCAAAATTTCTTTTATGTGTATTGTTTTAGTTGAATAATAGTTAATCTTACATGTATAGCTTAAATGGTTGTGCTTTTACAACTAATTCAGATAAAATTTTATTATTATATTTTATTTATTTCTTTTTTGTGGGGGTGGGATGGGGGGAGATTGCATATTTTTGTAGGGAGAAACTCCACTTAAACTCCTTCTGATACAAGGTCTTCATAATTACTTATTGTGATTATTTTATTTATTTATTTACTTTTCACTAACTTTGTTATGGTATTTTTCTTGGGCATATATAGCCATATGGCAATCAAAAGGATAAAGGAATTTTTTTTATTGGTAAGCCTCTTTTTGACCTCTCGTGATATTAAAATTTTTAAGCATTCATTCTACTTCCATTATAAAATATCAATTTTTCTTCATATTAAATATCAATTTTATTTATAATAAAATAGATAGATTACTTTACTTAACTAGATCTTTGTGGTTTAAAATTTTCGAATTGAGGACTTTTTTTTTCATATTTAAATTCTTCTAATCAGCTTTTGTTCTATTTCATTAGCAAACTGCATACATGACTAATGCTTTCTTATATCTTGATAACTGATGATATGGAGCATTCATGCCATTTTTATTGGCATTGAAGTAATAAGTTAGGTAATTTTATGGTGTTATTTTGTTTTTAGAGTAAAATGATGGCCAACGTGCATTTTTCTTTAGCAACTAAAAATTGATGGAAAGTGTTCAATTAAAATAGAAACTTTAAGTGAGGGGATTCAATTAAAACCTTTTAAATTATTAAAGCTTAATTAGAATTCGAATATCACTTCTAAAATATTGAATGCCAGAGAGGGTGAAAGTGTCTTTTCGAATAAATTTATGATCTTTGGCCTCAAAACTTAGCTTGCAGCTTATTCTTTTATGTAGAGGGTTCTTTTAAGGTTGACACTGTTATTAAGAATGTGTGACCCAATAATATTAATATTACTGATTAATGTTCTATTTATTTTAATGAAAAATATATTTTATTGAATTATAGTTATAAAATATTAGGATAATAAAAAATAATTTATATATTTAATATTAAATATAAATAATTTGCTGTAAGATAATTTGCTCTTTTTTAAAATACTTTTCTTTCAAATATCATTTTTTAAATATATATATATATATATATATATATATATATATATATATATATTCTATCAAATATATATACTGAACATAATTTTTTTTATGAAAAATATCGTTTAAAAAATAAACTGAGTTAGTAAAGTAATAAAGGACTCACGGAGACTGTTTTGCTGATATTTGTGTTTGCATTGACCATATAATTGTACAAAAGATTCTGCATTCTGTTTAGGGCGGGCCGGATGAATTGACACCAATGTCAATCCAATTTATACTCACATTATTGCATAATTTTTTATGCAATAAGTTTTTCACAAAAACAACCATCGGCTTTAAGATAACTATTATGTGGATCATCTCTCTTTGATTCTCTTTCTCAATCCCTGTCCTGCTATAAATGATCAAGTAGCTGAGTCAAACATTCCACACCTTATCTGCGGGAATGCGAGTTAATGATCGGAAGAAAATTCCAGCCAGTTAACATTTTTTCTTCCAAGGATTGAGACCCGAGAGCAGACTCTCATAAAAATCACAATCGGATGTCATTTTTTTCAAAGTTTGTTCAAAATCCGTTGCTTTCTTCTTTTTTTTTTTTTTTCTTTCTTTTTTGAACTGACAATTCTTACCCTGTTATTATAAAATTAAAAATTATAATGGTACAGCTATAATATTATATTGAGATTGTAATTGTCTTCTCCGAAGATACATGTTCATGTAGCTTTTGTAAAAAATAATCACGCCTTCAGCAACTATTTTATTATTTGTAATTTCTATACGAGGAGGAAAATTTTCAAATATATTTTTAATGACTTTGGCTGATGAAATTGTAACTTTTTATGTACTTTTACATGCAATGTCCATACAAAATTGCAATCTTGTGAAAAATTTCAAGATTTCGTATATGCGGTTGCGAATTTTATTTTACAGTTTCATTAAAACTCTGAATACTCGCTGAAACATTACCCATTCAAATATCTACAATTGTAGCAACCGTAGCATCATGTTTCTTGCAAATTTACTCTTGTCAACATCAACCCATTTCCCTCTCTCCCCCCTCTCATTCTGCAGGGAGGGTGAATGGATCGTTACTGCTTTGCACTCCCAAACTTTCTCCTTTACCCAAACTTTCCAACTGCACCCTCGGGTCTGTTCTGATTATTCAGGAAGCTCCAAAACAAAGACGAACCTTCTATGCACTTCTACAAGCAAATGTAACCTTCTATGCACTTCTATGCACTTCTACAAGCAACTATTTTTATACGGGGAGGAAAATTTTCAATATTTTTTAATGTGATTTTGGCTGATGAAAATGTAACCTTCTATGCACTTCTACAAGCAAAGCTCATACGAAATTGCGATCTTGTGAAAAATAACAAGATTTCTATATATGGTTGCAAATTTTATTTTACAGTTTCACAAAAACTTGCAAAATCTGATTACTTTCTGAAACATTACCCATATAAATATCCACAATAGTAGAATCATGTTCCTTGCAAATTTACTCAGTCAACGTCAACCATCCCCCCCTCTCCCCCTTCATTTTGCAGGGGAGGCTGAATGGATGGTTACTACTTTGCATTCCCAAACTTTCTCGTTCACCCCAACTCTCCTACTGCACCTTCGGGTCTGTTCTGATTATTCAGGAAGCTCCAAAACAAAGACCAACCTCAACAGCATCAAGGAGAAGACCCTCTTCCTCTTCCCATTCCATTTACATGGCTCTCAAATTAATGGTCTATTTCATTATACAGCTAGTCCTGTCTTGCTTTGTTGCCACTACTGATTCTTCTTGTAATCAGCAAGACAAAGACTCTCTTTTGGCCTTCTCCAGGAACTTAACCATTCCTTCCCCTTACCCTCCTCTCAATTGGACAGCTTCTGTTGATTGCTGTTCTTGGGAAGGCATTTTTTGTGCTGAAGATAAGGATACTGGGGATAAGAGAGACATAAATGTATTGTTACCATCAAGAGGTCTTTGTGGCTCAATATCGGCTTATCTTTCAAACCTCACTGGTCTATTGCAGCTTAATCTATCTCATAATAGATTATCTGGTAGTCTGCCAACCCAATTCTTCTCACTTCTAAACCACCTGCAGATTCTTGATTTGAGTTACAACCAGCTCGCCGGTGAATTGCCAAACGTTGTTGCCAATAACAACAGTGGCAATAGTGCTGTCAACAAGGTGGATTTGTCAGGTAATCTATTCCATGGATAATCCCTGAATCTTTCCTTCAGCAACTAGGAATTGCAGCAGCGGGAGGGAGTCTGACATATTTTAATGTTAGTAACAATAGCTTCACAGGTCAAATTCCCATCTCTTTCTTTTGCATCAATGAGAACAATTCCTCCTCGCTCAGGTACTTGGATTTTTCGTCCAATAATTTCGGTGATCAGATTCCATATGGAATAGGAGCTTGTTCCAAATTGGAGACTTTTAGAGCAGGTTTCAATACATTAACTGGGCCTCTTCCTTATGATATTTATGATCCTATCTCCCTCACAGAAATCTCCTTGCCCCACAACAAAATTTCAGGAATTGTTAGTGATGGCATCATTAGCCTTACCAATCTCACAACTTTGGAGCTTTTCTCCAATCAATTGGTTGGCCAAATTCCAGAGACTATTGGGGAACTCTCCAAATTGGAGCATCTTCTCCTTCATAACAACAATTTGACAGGTACCCTGCCCCCATCTTTGATGAATTGTGTCAACCTTGTCACCTTGAATTTAAGGTTCAATTTCTTGGAAGGGAATCTCGCAGATTTCAATTTTTCCAGATTGGTCAAACTTACAACTCTTGACCTTGGCAACAATAACTTTACTGGTATTCTGCCACCAACTCTTTTTTCATGCAAGTCACTTGTTGCAGTAAGATTTGCGAGTAATCATCTGGAGGGACAGATCTCGCCTGACATACTTGGACTACAGTCTCTGTCTTTCCTATCAATTTCTATGAACAAACTAACGAATTTCACTGGGGCTATGAGAATACTCAGAGGGCTCAAGAACCTAACTACCCTATCCCTCTCGAGGAATTTTAATGAGGAAGTAATGCCAGATGTTGAGATTCAGATTGGGCCAGATGATTTCCAAAAACTCGAAGTCTTAGCTTTGGGCGACGGTAATTTCAGAGGCTCAATTCCTACTTGGCTTGCTAAGTTCAAGAAACTCAAGGTGCTGGTCCTGGACAATAATCAGTTCACAGGTTCAATTCCTGCTTGGTTGGGCACACTTCCTCAGCTTTTCTACTTAGACTTGTCATATAATTTTATTACAGGAATAATTCCTCCCGCGCTTGGAAAACTTCCAGCACTAACATCACAACCGGCAAATGACAAAATTGAAAGGATTCCCCTGGAGTTGCCTGTTTTTGCGGCGCCCTTCATTGGGAGCAGCTTGCAGCAATACAATCAACTTACCTACTTACCGCCAGCAATACTTCTGGAAAACAATTGTCTCAGTGGCAGTATCCCCATAGAGATTGCCCAACTGAGAGCCATTCATGAGCTGGATCTGAGTCATAACTACTTCTCTGGCAATATTCCAGTTCAACTGTCCAACCTCACCAACTTAGAGAAATTAGACCTCTCAGGAAACCATCTATCTGGTGAAATTCCTCCTCCACTCAAAAGCCTACATTTCTTGTCGTTTTTCAGTGTGGCTCATAATGATCTAGAAGGAGAGATACCAACAGGCGGTCAATTTGATACTTTTCCCCCGTCCAGCTTTGAAGGGAACCCTAGATTGTGTGGTATTTTAGCTGTTAACCGCTCTTGTTCTTCAAAACATGAACCAGGAGGCAGTGCAACTCCTCCCAATTCAAACAGAGCACTGCACATTGGACTTGGCTTTACAATCGGTTTTAGCGCTTTTTTTAGTTTGACTGTGTATGCACTATGGTTCTGTTTGGATGGGCTTTTAAAGAAGTACTTCTCTTATTGAGTTGTTTTTATGGAAAAATTTTAATATGTTCTGTGAGTAAATGAATATTTTTACTCCATCAAGTGAGAGATGATCACAAAAATTAGGAGATAAAGGATGGTTTCCCTTTCATGCCTTCATCTATCTTTCTTTTGTGAGAGTAAGAATCTTCGTTTATTTATGAACATGG
This sequence comes from Sindora glabra, assembly GCA_020226215.1. Lineage (NCBI taxonomy): Eukaryota > Viridiplantae > Streptophyta > Magnoliopsida > Fabales > Fabaceae > Sindora > Sindora glabra. The sequence continues at coordinate 32,982,952 of CM035229.1, forward strand.
TAAAATGTCACTTTTTTAAGTAGTTTTTTTTTTTCAAGGAAATAAAAGTTGTGTTTGGGTACTCTGTCCCAGAAATACTGTTCCACTTTATGTACTATTGTGTGTCTGGGTGCATAATAAAACATAACCCAACTACAAAGATTTTATGCATGTGTATCAATTCTATTTATTATAAACAAATTATGACTTCTATCATCCTTATCTATTTATAACTATATCTTATTTATTAATATCTTCTTCTATCTATCTATACTAATAGAAAAGGGATTGAAAAATTATTAGCTCCCATTTTGCTATTTGGAAATATCCAAATAGAAATCATGTTTAATTTAAATATAAAAGGATTATGATATAATTCTAACCCATATACATGAAAATTTTGTTTACACTTTCAATTCAATAATTACTCATGATGATGTACTTATCACTTTTAAATTAAATTTATTTTGATATTTATTGCTCATTATTAATGGTGTTTGAAGAGCATTTAGCTTAAACATTATTACTTATTATTAATATTTAGTAGACAACATTTATTTTAGACCTTCATTACCTATTATTGGTATGTATTTCATCTATTAATTACTTTCTTAATTCTTCATTATTTGTTATAATTAATTGATTTCATAAATATTAAGAAAATAATTTAATTTATTCATTTTTAGTGAACTTTTTAATATTACAATTTATGCACAATGTTCAAGACAATTGAAATTTAAAAATGGGGATATAATTATGATAAAATAAATGCAAATAAATTAAGAGTATAGAATAATAAAGTGCTTATTAATAAAATAAAATGATAATTTGACAAAAATATTTAATGCTTTCTTAATATTTTAAAAATGAATAAAAAATTTCTTTAAAATTTGATAAAAAAAATAAGATAGAAATAATAAACAATGCAAGAATTTTAATTTTAATTGTAATTAATTTTTTTGTAATTGCTAAAAAATTAAAATTTAATTATTAAATAAATTAATTGCATAAACATGATTATCCACTCTTTTTTCCCAATAAAATAAGTTACCATTGATAGCATTTAAACAATAAAATTACACTTATCTTTTCTTTTTGGGTGGGCTTACACTTATCTTTAACTTATCAATTATTACAAACAAAATAATGTAAATGATGTTACACAATTTTGTTATGAAATACTTTACTATTTTTAGGTTCCGTTTCATGTAAGTAGCTAATAAATTAATTAATAATTGATATAATAATTGGTAGTTAATAAGTTAGTTGATAGTTAATAATTTATAATTGATAACTGATAGCTGATAGTTAATGAGTTAGTTAAAGTATTTCATAAAATTAACTATTAAATTAGCTAAAACTCTAAAATTACATAAAAAGATATATTAATAAAAATAAATATATAATTAAAATAATTTATATCATCTAGAATTAAATTATGTTAATGTAATTAAAAATTTAAAATAAAATAAAATATTTAATATTTAATTAATTATATTTTATAAAATTATATCTTTATTTATATAATTTTTATTTTATTATTTATTTTAAAATTATAATTACTTAAAATATAATTAGTTATATTTTATGATATTATTTATATATATTTTTATATTTTTATAATTTAAAATTAGGATATAATTATGTTAAAATTAAATTAATTATATTTTATAAAAATTATTTAGATTTATATTTCAAAAGGTATGGATTGTAAATTAATAAAAAGAATAATGATAAATTTAAAAAAATTAAAAAAGTAATAGCTTATAAACTTATAAGGTGAGAAACATTTTTAGAGGTTAGCTTATAACTTATTAATCAAGTTAACAAATTATAAACTAGCTTATTTATTATGCGAAAATGCGAGAAACACCTTTAGATATTAGCTTATAACTTATTAACTCGGTTAATAAGTTATAAGCTAGTTTATTTGTTGTGCAGAATGTAGCCTTACTTCAAAAATTAGTTCTTCATTGAATGCACTTTTCTTAAAATGTCCATGAACTCCACCTGCACACATAGCTTAACATCCATACTATTATATAAAGAGAATTGGTGAGTTTGGTATTTATTTGTTTTTAAATAAAAATTAGATATTATATAATATTACATAAACATATTTATTAAATAATGTATTTATAATTATGAATATTTAGGAATGATTTTGGCCAAAAGTAACTCTATGCGTTAGCTTTGTCTAAACCAAATAAATAGAAGGGTTAAAATTATAGTTGGCTGCACTTGTATTGGACAGGAACAACTATTTGACCATTGTCAAATTTATGTTGTAGAGCAAAAGGATTTATTCCATCAAACTATATCAATCATAAATACCAAATTCGTTGCAGATATTGTGAAACTGGTACCAAAATAAAATACACTACTTTTCACACAATTTTTAAGAAATTAACATACAAGTACAAAAAACGTAATTTTCAGTGCATGGAATGTTAATCAAAATATTTCAATAACGATGGGCTTGGCCAGATTGTATGTATAGATATGTTTTTATGAAACCAAAATTTTAGCACATGTCAAATTTAAATGGGCTAGCATTATTTAAACGTGGTGCAATGGCACATATTCATGTATTATGCATATATATAATTCTATTGATTATATAAATTGTATTTATTATTAACATAAATTAATTTTATACTATCATTTACTTTTATATTATTATATTAAAATTTTATTAATTTTTTTATTTTTAAAAATTCTTAATTATTATTATTTTTAATTACGACTTCCAAATTGATAATGAATTAAATTTAAACTCCATTATTAATATATTTTTTCGGTTAATATATACTTACAGTAATACATGAAATTCCTTACCAATTAGTTTTTATTTTATTATTACATTAATTTAATATTAAATATTAAAAAATCACATTATTTTATGACAATATAATGTGATTTTTTTATTAGGTATTAAAATGGTGTACTTTTTTAGAGTAATTTCTACTAGATTAATGTAATTAAAATTTTCAAATAATTTGATGTGAACATGACTTTTTAGAAATAAATTTAGGTGACATACTTAATATTTTAGCAAAAACATCAGTTAAATAAATTAAATAATAAATCAATTAACACTCATCAATCAATTCATTGGTAAGTTAAAATATAAAATTCATAAACCATAAATAAATAAATATTGTAATTTTGGTGTATAATTTTAACATAAAATTAAAGGACAAAATTACTAATTTTTTTTGTGAAGGAAAATTACTGTAGTTTATAATTTAATTGCTCAATAGTATATTTTAAAATTTTGAATAATTAAGAAAAAAGCATCCTAGTGAGAATTTTATACAGCAAGAAGCTGATTTGAAATCAATTGTTAGGAAAAAAATTAATATTGAATAATATTCTACATAAATTGAATGCAACCTAAAATCAAATTAAATTTAGTTATTATGAAATTGTTTATATTTTTTAATACTAAGAAAACCCTTCTTTTGTATTAGATATCCATTTTTATATAATTAGAAATGAAAAATGCAAAATATCTAACTTTGATGTATAATAATATCATACAAAAATTGAATGCAAAATATCTTTTCTATTGAATTTTATTCCTTTCAATTATAAAAATTTGAAAAATTACCTTTTTAAATTTTATAAAATTTAAAATTAATACTCATTATTCACTTAAGGGAGAGACTACAGTACATAACTGAAAAATTGGTGTACCCATACAACGCAAAGTCAATGGTTGCTATTTAATCTTATGGCTGGAAGAAAGAAGTTAGTATGTAGCACTCTTTTAGTAATGGAAAATTGCATTGTGACCCCTAACTTACTGAAAATTACAAATATGCCGTTGCAACATGAAATAACAATTCAAAGGGGGTCCATTGCTAAAATCCTGACAATGCTTCATTATCTCTATTGCATTCTTATCTTTTATTTTTATGCACTAAAACCTTACTTTTTGCAATATACCTGCAATTTTCCTACAATTTTCCATTGCTTTCTTTCTTACATTTTCCAGGAAAATTACATAGATGAGATGTAAATGAAATTCTTCTCTCCTTTTGTAACACATTTTCTTTACTCAATTCCTTTATGTCAAAGTTTCAAAATTTGTTTTTTGGGTTCATTTTTTGTGCCCGTAATGTTGCGCCTGCAATCCCTAAGATTTGAATTTTCATCAATGTGTTATGTAATTTTGGAAAATTTCTCCAAACCCATCAGTCTTGCACAATGTGGACCTCATTCTCCTGCAATTTCTTACATTGTTTATGAATTTTACTCATTTCCACAAGATAGATCTTGGGTTTTAAGGATTTCTGCCTGAAACTTGCCTTTTCTAGCTCATAGTAAATTTTCTCATAGAAAAGCTAGGATTTTTATCCATGGATTCAGTCTGAAGCTTGAAAATCATTGTTGTTAGGTTTCAAATTATCAATGTTGGGAGATTTTTAAAAAAAAATGGAAATAGAGAAGGAAAAATCTTAGCTTTATTGGTAATGGCAGACTTCGAGGAAGAAGATGAGCAGAGAACATAGTAGAAAACACATCCCTTTATTATCAATGTTGCTAGCCCTAACTTTGCCAATTTATCCCATTTTTTTCAATTAATTATTAGTATAATACCACGATGCTTTCTCTATTTTCTGCTTTTGCAAATTATTTATGAATTCTACATTTAAAAGGGCCATTAAAGAAATTCTTTCCTTCCAAATTGCCAGTTCTGCTTGCGCACGATGATTAACCTTTTAAAAAAGAGGTCCTTGTTTCTATGCTTTTGCTACTCTTTTTGATGCTTGCAGTTGTGCTCATGAGCAGAATCTTTGAAATTACTTAAAGAAAGTATTGCTACACAAAATAAGCCAAGTTAAGGTTTTTAATCCTAGCATTAGTGTAAAAAGATCTTTGTTATTCAAAAACACTATCTCTTTAGTAGAAGTGATAATCAGGCTTCAAGCAAGCTCAAGAGTTTAGGTGCTCCAGAAGAAGAAAAGAAAATTACTTTTATCCCATGCCATTGGTCCTTGCTAGTCACTTGGACCTGAATAAAAGTTAAGGGCTCTGGGGTAGAGGAAGTCGAAAGAGATGATTGCATTGGTTCTAATAGAAATGGTTTATCTTGAGATGAAGAGGCATTGAAAGTCTCTTTCCAATTGAACCAGCCAATGTGAAAGTATATTGAAAATAAGTGATTAGCCTTCCAACTCAATCTATCTTCCTTCAATCACAATCCCAAATCAAACCTAAATCTACCATCATAATTTTTCATTTTTCAAGGTTCAATTTGTAATTGTAGACCTTTAGGTTATCCATAACATTTAGGTTGCATCCAAGAATCCTAGCCCTTGATCTTCTAATACACTAATGCACCATTTTTTAAGTGGTGCACCAAATTTTACTCCTTCATTTAATTAATTAATTTATCAAATTATGCATTTTAATAAAGTTTTTAAATAAAATTATAAAATATAATATATTAATTTTGTATTATTTTTTCACATATAATTAAAAATAAATTAAATTGTATATATAATTTTAATTAAATATTTATAAATAAGATGAAAATTTATATAAAAATGGAAAAATAAAATAAAATTTTGAAGAATAATTTAAAACTTTCAAAGATGATGGAAGCAAATATCCATCCATCCCAAAGCTGAAGTGTTTTGTGTTTTTCTATCACTACAATGCAATTGCTAAGCGATCACTTTGTCATTATTCATTAGAATGGAAGAGAATATGAGTTTCTCTCCTTTTATAATCAGCAAAATCTTGCTGAATTAACATTCTTCTCATTTTCTTCCTTAAAGTTCTAGGCACTGAAGAATTTATGAAAATTCAATGCTCAGATTTAGATTAAAGCTTGTAGCACTAGGGAGGAAATGTTTATGTATTAGGTTCCAACTCCATTCATTGGTTCTTGGAACCCATTTTTGCTTAATAAATTTATTTATGTTGTAGTTTTAATTTACCCTTTGAAATTATAAAGAATGCAAATTTAGATGGAAAACTTTAGTTGCCTATTATATAGTATCTGTCCAGATTGTTGACTTTTAAGTTTTAGTTACAAGTGTGATCTACATCAAATAATCATTATATTGTTGATGATTAAATAAGTCCTAATTGATTCCCTTATAGATTCATCAATCACACACTTGTTTCAACATGACATTAGCCTAATATTTTTGGTCTCATGTTTCATAGTGATTTTCTCATATTTTAGATATTAATAGCAAGTGGAATCTATGTTGAGTATCATGGCTTATGTAAAGAGTTTAACAAATACAAGCTACTACATAATGCTTTATGACTTGAATTAAGATAGGTAGATAGGGTCATGTTTATTACAAAGTTGACATCTAATTTGCTGGCATCTACATTCACAAATGGATTATCTAAAACCATTCTACCAATGGCTTTTGAATAGATGCTAGATCTAACTATGTAAATTTTGGCATGCTTCTAGTGATATAATAAAAGGGCTAAATGCCAAAAAGTTTGCTCTTTAGTGATTTCAAACAATAAATTAATAAATTACTATTGACAAAAATACCATAAAAACTCTTTAATAGATCTGAATGTAATCCTTTATTCTTTGAAGTAATATTATCACTAAAGTGAAAAATATATTAAACATAAAGTATCAAAGAGCTCCATACAAGCTCTAGAGAGATCTGCAAGCTCTTTTGCCTTTTATCCTTGTGAAATCCTTTAGTCTATTGACTTCTTTATGATGCTTTAAGGATTGCTTGGTGCAACCCTCTATAATGTTGCTCCTCTTCTTAAATGTCTTTACACTTATTTTTCATTGCTTAACTACCAACTAATTTTGCAATGACCTATTCAATGTGGGAGGGAGTTCCTAGGTTCTTCCTAAATATCTATAGAAGTTCTTTCTAGTTAGTTACAATGGGTTTGCTAGGATGCTAAAGTATTAAGAAAATTTGTTATGTTTGTTGTGCTTTAGATCATTTAGGTTAAGTGGAATGTTTAGATTTTCAAAGAGAAGAGTTTGTTGTTATAGTGGCTAAGTGGAATGTTTAGATTTTCAAAGAGAAAAGTTTGTTGTTATAGTGGCTTTGGAATTATGGTGTCTTTTTAGTTTCTTTGGGGGTTTGAACCCATATTACAAGTTTCTTTAACTAAAGTGCAGAGAGATAGGAGTGCCTTCTTGATTTGATGTTTCTTCCATTTAGGTTTGTTTTAGTTTCCTTTTTTTTATGCTTTGCTTTGTTCGATATGGAGAATCTTTCCTCTTATATATATATATATATATATATATATATATATATATATATATATATATATTCAATCAAAGAATACTTTTTCTTGGTAAATATTATTATTGAATACTTGTTTAAAAAAATAATATTTTTAGCAATTCCAATTGCTTATAACATTTCAAAATTTCTTTTATGTGCATAGTTTTAATTGAATAATAGTTGATCTTATATGTATAGCTTAAATGGTTTTGCCTTTATAGTCAATTTTGATAAGATATTATTAATGTTTTCTTTTTTTTAAGAGTGCGGGTGGGGGGAGATTGTACATTTTTGCATGAAGAAACTCTACTTAGACTCCTTGTGGTACAAGGCCTTCATAAAATTATGATTATTTTATTTATTTATTTACATTTCACTAACCCCGATATGGTATTTTTTTTTTATATATGTACCCATACGACATTCAAAAGAGTAAATGTAACATTTTTAGGTAAGTTTATATTTGATCCTTTGTGGAATTAAAAATTTTAAACATTCATCTCATGTTATATCATGACATCTACTTGCATTATAAAATGTCAATTTTACTTAACATTAATTATCAATTTTATTTATAATAAAAAGGATAAATTACTTTATTACTTCTTATAATTATGCTCATTTTTTAATTAGGTCTTTATAATTTCAAAGTTTTGAATCAAAACTTTTTTTTCCTAATTAAATACTTCTTGTTAGCTTTTTGTTCTGTTTCATTAGCAAACTGCACACATGAATAATGCTTTCTTAATGTATCTTGATAGTTGATGATATGGAGCTTTCATGCCATTTTTATTAGTATTTACTTAACTAATAATTTTGAGAAAGTTAGGTGATTTTGTGATGTTGTTTTGCTTTTGGAGCAAAATGATAGGCCATGTGCATCTCCCTTTAGCGATTGAAAATTGATGGAAAGTATTCAATTAAGACTGAAACTTTAAGTGAAAGGATTCAATTAAAAACTTTTAAATTATTAGAGCTTAATTAGAATTTGAATTTGACTTCCAAAATATCTAATGCCATATAGGGTTAAAGTGTCTTTCCCCTTAAATTTATGATCTTTCACCTTAAAACTTAGCTCATAACTTCTATTTAGAAGAATAAACTCTTTTGGAAAAAAATATCTTTTGTTGGAATATAATTATAAAATATTAGGATGGTAAAAAAAATAATTTATATGTTAAATATAAATAATTTGTTGTAAGATAACTTCCTCTTTTTTAGAGGACTTTTTTCTCTTACCATGACTCTAAAAGTATTATTTTTTTAAGTAGTTTTCATGCATATGATACTCCTTCAAATATCTAGTGTAAACAAATTTTTTTATAAAAAATATCTTTGAGAAAATAAATGGAGTTAATAAAGGTATACAAGCGTCACAGAGCCTGTTTTGCTGCTATTTGTGTTTTCATTAACCATATAATTGTACAAAAGATTCTGCATTTTGTTAGGGTGGGGATGAATTGATGACAATGTCAATCAAATTTATACTTACATTATTGCATAATTTTTTATCGAATAAGTTTTTCACAAGATCCTCCATTGGATTGAAGATACCTATTATGTAGATCGTCTCTCTTGGTTTCTCTTTCTCAATCCCTGTACTACTATAGATGACCAAGTAGCTGGGTCAAGCATTGCATACCTTATCTATGGAATACAAGCTAATAATCCCTGTACTACACTATACAGGCTTTGGAAAAAATAATCATACTTTCAGCAACTATTTTATTATTTGTAATTTTTATATGGGGAGGAAAATTTTCTAATATTTTTTTAATGTGACTTTGACTGATGAAATTGTAACTTTCTTTGCATTTTACACGTAAAGTCCTTACAAAATTGCAATCTTGCAAAAAATTTCAAGATTTCATATATACGGTTGCAAATTTTATCTTACAGTTTCAAAAAAACTTGCAAAATCTGAATACTTTCTGAAACATTACCCGTATAAATATCTACAATGGTAGCATCCTATTCCTTGCAAATTAACTCTAGTCAACATCAACCCATCTCCCTCTCTCCCCCTTTATTTTTCCCAAACTTTCTCCTTTACCCAAACTTTCCAACAGCAACTTCGGGTCTGTTCTCATTATTCAGGGAGCTCCAAAACAAAGACCAACCTCATCAACATCCAGGAGAAGACCCTCTTCTTCCTATTCCATTTACATGGCTCTCAAATTTATGGTCTATATCCTTATACAGTTAGTCCTTTTTTGCTTTGTTGCCACCACTGATTCCTCTTGTAATCAGATAGACAGACTCACTTTTGGCATTCTCCAGAAACTTGACCATTTCTTCTCCTTACCCTCCTCTCAATTGGACAGCTTCTGTTGATTGCTGTTCTGGGGAAGACATTTCCTGTGGTGAAGATAAGGATATTGGGGATAAGAGAGTCATAAATGTATTGTTACCATCAAGAGGTCTTTGTGGCTTAATCTCAGCTTATATTTCAAACCTCACTGGTCTATTGCAGCTTAATCTATCTCATAATAGATTATCTGGTAATCTTCCAACCCCATTCTTCTCACTTCTAAATCACCAGCAGATTCTTGATTTGAGCAACAACCAGCTCTCTGGTGAATTGCCACAAGTTGTTGCCAATAACAACAGTAGCAATAGTGCTATCAACAAGGTGGATTTGTCAAGTAATCTATTCCATGGAATAATCCCTTATTCCTTCCTTTAGCAAGTAGGAATTGCAGCAGCGGGAGGGAGTTTGACATATTTTAATGTTAGTAGCAATAGCTTCACAGATCGAATTTCCATCTCTTTCTTTTGCATCAATGAGAATAATTCCTCCTCACTCAGGTACTTAGATTTTTCGTCCAATAAATTCAGTGATCAGATTCCATATGGAATAGGGGCTTGTTCCAAATTGGAGATTTTTAGAGCAGGTTGCAATTCATAAACTGGACCTCTTCCTAGTGATATTTATGATGCTATCTCCCTCACAGAAATCTCCTTGCCTCTCAACAACATTTCTGTAAATATTAGTGATGGCATCATTAGCCTTACCAATCTCACAACTTTGGAGCTTTTCTCCAATCAATTGGTTGCCCAAATTCCAGAGACTATTGGGAAACTCTCTAAATTGGAGCATCTTCTCCTTCATAACAACAATTTGACAGGTACCCTGCCCCCATCTCTGATGAATTGTGTCAATCTTGTCACCTTGAATTTAAGGTTCAATTTCTTGGAAGGAAATCTCGCAGATTTCAATTTTTCCAGATTGATCAAACTTACTACTCTTGACCTTGGCTACAATAACTTTACTGGTATCCTTCTACCAACTCTTTTTTCATGCAAGTCACTTGCTGCAGTAAGATTTGCGAATAATTAGCTGGAGGGACAGATCTCGCCTGACATACTTGGATTTCAGTCTCTTTCTTTCCTATCAATTTCTGGCAACAGACTAAGGAATTTCACTGGAGCTATGAGAATACTCAGAGGGCTCAAGAACCTTACTATCCTATCCCTCTCCAAGAATTTTAATGAGGAAATAATGCCAGATGTTGAGATTCAGATTGGGCCAGACGATTTCCAAAAACTCGAAGTCTTGTCATTGGGCAGTTGTAATTTCAGAGGTTCAACTCCTACCTGGCTTGCTAAGTTCAAGATGCTCAAGGTCCTGAACCAGCCCCGCAATCAGTTCAATGGTTCAATTCCTGCTTGGCTGGGCACACTTCCTCAACTTTTCTACTTAAACTTGTCAAATAATTTAGTTACAGGAGTAATTCCTCCTGAGCTTGGAAAACTACCAGCACTAACATCACAACCGGCAAATGATAAAATTGAAAGGACTCGCCTGAAGTTGCCTATTTTTGTGGTGCCCCCCAATGGGAGCAGTGTATGGCAATACAATGAAATTTCACGCTTACCCCCAGCAATAGATCTGGGACACAACAGGCTCGGCGGCAGCATCCCCATAGGGATTACCCAACTGACAGCCATTCATCAACTGGATCTGAGTCATAACTACTTCTCTGGCAATATTCCAGTTCAAATTTCCATCCTCGCCGAGAAATTAGACCTCTCAGGAAACCATCTATCTGGTGAAATTCCTAGCCTGACTTTCTTGTCGTTGTTTAATGTGGCAGAAAATGATTTAGGAGGAAAGATACCAACCGGTGGTCAATTTGATACTTTTCCCCCGTCCAGCTTTGAAGGGAACCCTAGATTGTGTAGTATTTTAGCTGTTAACCGCTCTTGTTCTTCAAAACATGAACCAGGAGGCAGTGCAACTCCTCCCAATTCAAAAAGAGCACTGCACATTGGACTTGGCTTTACAATCGATTTTAGCGCTTTTTTTAACTTGACTTTGTATACACTATGGTTCCGTTTGAATGGACTTCTAAAGAAGTATTTTTATGGAAAAATTCTAATATGCACTGTGAGTAAATGAATATTTTTACTGCATCAAGAGTGGATTTCCTTCCATGCCTTCATCTATTTCTCTTTTAGCAGGGTAAAAATCTTCATTTATTTATATAATATAGTAAAATATCTCTTTTTTAAATAGTTTTCTTAAGGAAATAAAAGTTGTGTTGGGCTACTCTATCCGAGAAGTACTGTTCCATTTTTTTAAAAAATAATTATTATAAAGTTTTTTAGAAGCAAAAATGTAAAAGCAATTTCAATTGTAAAAATACGTTAAATGAATATTCTGACACTTGTATCTGTCATCGTGGTGCCGTGGGGGCTGGTGGTTGTTTCATTGGAGGTGGAGGCTGGTAGATGGTGGTTGGTACGGAGGGTGACGGTGGTGATAAGTAGGAAAGTAGTGACGTGTAAGGGTCGGAACGTGGCAGGAGGGTTGGTGGTGAGTGGTGATAGTGTTGGCAAATAAACTTGGGAATGGGGGACAAGGCATGCAAGTGGTGTTGGTAGCTGTTGTAGGGGGCCGTGATAGTGGTGGAGATTTGGCTTTGAGCGTGGAGCTGAGAGATAGTGTTGGTTGTAAGTGGTGGTCGTGGAAGATGTTGATGGAGATTGATGGTTGGTCAAGATGGGAAATAGTGATTTTCTTAATATGGCCTGCTTGTGTGTAATCCAGAATCTTTTCAGGAGACCAAGCATCAGAGAGTTGTTGAATGGCTAAAGAATGTAGGAACAGCCAGCCATCAATGGTACGAAGACTAGACAAACAAGGTTGTCCATCCAACAAATCTTAGATATGTATACTTCGTGCAGATGACTTTGCATTTTTACGAATACAAAGTTTCATTGTTGCCACTGTAATTGATGATTCTCAATGTCAGAATTGCATTTTTGCGAATACAGATTACAGAGCTTCCTGTAACTGCTTTCATGAGCCCCCGTCTGTACTGTTTGCTTGGTTGATAATTAATTAATGAGTAATGCTTTGGGATGGAATTCAAATTTTACACATTTTTATGTAAGTTTAGAGCAAATGTAATTTTATATATATGAAATCTTGTAAATTTTTTCTTTTTTCACCAAAGTTGCAATTTTGTACATGTAATATATATATATATATATATATATATATATATATATATATATATATCCCTGAAAGTCGCAAAGAAAATTTTCTTATTTTCATATAAAAATAATCTTTAATAAAAGCATAACCATAAATAATTCAGTAATGAAATTACATGTAAAAACAAATACCGTTCCAAAATCCAAATACCCTATGCATTTGTGCTCTTGCGAAAATTCTCTGTGTGGTCTGTATAAGAGACCTTTCTAATGTTATACCAATATGAATTAATCAATAACCAATTTCTATTTTAGCACTTGAGAATTAATTGTGCTGAAACGGATAAACTATTATAGCATGAAGTAATAAAAAGCTTAATTATAATTTTGGTTCTCTAATAAATAAATTATTTGCATTTGATTAAATTTATTATTTTATTTTGATCACTCTAATATTCAAATTAAACCAAATTGGGTAAACAAAAGTAACTTATTTCAAATTAAAGGCTAAAAATTATAATCTAAATACAGAGCTTCGTCGAAACTTCATGCTAGCTATAAACTGGTAAGGAAAGTGGAAGGCTATGTGACATAACCGTCAAATTAAGATATTTTTACGGTATGACTGGTTCACGTAATTTGCAGTTTTTTAATATGATTAGTTGAAATTCATTAGTTTTCTCTTCCAATGATTGCCATTGTAGACCTATGGAAATTTTGTTTATTATTAATTAAGGTTTTCCATTTTCAATTGATGAAAGTGACTAATTTAAATTTAATTCATTTCAATTTATATATTAGAGCAACCAAAATAAAATATTATATTTAAGGATCAAATATTATCAACTTTTGGACTAAAATTGTAATTAAGTTATAAATAAAATACTAAATTGTGAACTGCATTGTTCTTTTTAGTTTTTAATTTGGTTTTATCTAAATTTCCATAAGTTGGACATTATTTTGTCATTGTTGTTCCAAACTTTCCTATATTTTCTTTAGCATTCATTGACATAATAGTGTAATGCAACTTCATATGATTTTCAACCTCATAAGATGGCGATGGAAAAGGAAAATGAAATGCCATGGTTTGTGAGAAATTCTTGTATACTTTAATTATTTCACATTCTTTAGTTTTGGCCAATAAATAAAATTTATTTGTCAAATTCTATAATTTTTAATATTTTAAAAAATTAAAAAAAAACATCTTTTTAATGTGTATGGACTCACAAAATTGACAAACATTTTTCATTTATTAACCATAACTAAGGCTCTATTTCGCACAACAAATAAGCTAACTTATACCTTAATAACCTGGTTAATAAGTTATAAGTTAACCTCTAGAAGTGTTTCTCATACTAACTTATAAGTTACTTTAGATAGCTTATAATATTTGATTTAATAAGTTACCCAAAGTAGCTCATAACTTATAATCTACTATTTTTTTAAACTATTTTCAAATTTATCCTTATTCTTTTTATTAATTTATAACTTATATCTTGTGTAATATAAATTTAAATAATTTTTATAAAATATAATTAATTATATTTTAAGTAATTATAATTTTATAATAAATAATAAAATAAAAATTATATAAGTAAATAAATATATAAGTTTATAAAATATAATTAATTAAATATTAAAAATTTTACTTTTATTTTAAAATTTTTAATTACATTAATATAATTTAATTTCTAAATAAATATAAATTATTTTAATTATATATATATTTATATTAATATGTCTTTTTATATCATTTTGTAATTTCAACTAGTTCAATAATTAATTTTACGAAATATTTTAATTAGCTTATCAGTTATTAACTATCAATTATCAACTATCAACTATCAGCTAACTTATCAGTTATTTGTATGAAATGGAGCCTAAATATACATAGCATAATTCGATTATACAAGAATTTCTTGCAGTCTATTAGGAAAATCATATCATATTAATTATATTAATTAATTAGGAGAATCATCTTAATTATGTTAATTATTTCATTGCTGATATTTAGAAAATTTTGTACATATCATGATCAATCATGATCAATGCATATTGAGAATGATTCTAGGGATACGAATCATGATCAATCATGATCAATGCATATTAGGAAATTTTGAAAATTTATTCCCTTCATGATTTGTATATATTGTAGTAATCTATTATTGGAATAACACAATATTACGATAACAATCATATTTGTTATGGTATCAAAGCGGCAAGGCAATTTGACCATTGCATGATCAATGCTGGGCAAGACATGAAAAAGGCTAATGCTGCACAAATGCAACAAGCTCATGGTATGATAGCCATGCAAACAGGGGGAGTCACTCATGAACATGAATCCTTTCCTGGGCTAAGTGATGATCAATGGACAACCTTATTAAACATTCTCAACAGCCACAAGAACACCACATCCATTGAAAAACTCACTGGTAAGCAAGTGAAAAATTCTTGGTTGCTGAATACAGGGGCTTCAAATCATATGACAGTTGATATGAGTTTATTGACAAATATAATTGATGTCTCACCTTGTCCCATTAGGCTACCTGATGGAAGACATGCAATTGCAGACAAGAAAGGAATAATAAATTTTAGGAAAGGCCTAATCTTGAATAATGTGTTATATGTGTCCAATTTAACGTGTAACCTTATTTTTGTCTCTTAATTGATATATGACTCAAATTGTATAGTCACTTTTTCTAATAAATTGTATGTAATACAGGACGCACTTCGAGGACAGTAATTGGTGTAGGTGAACAACAAAATGGGGTCTATCATTTTTGCGCAATGACCTTTGTGTAGGTGTGCAAAGCAAGTGAAACTGACTCCTTTACCATGTGGCATAGGCGTATGGGACATCCTACAAGTCAAATAGTTAATTTACTTCCTGGTATTCAAATTAGTGACAAACATGAGAAAGTTTGTGATATTTGTTTGAGAGCTAAGCAAACAAGAGATGTTTTTATTCCAAGTCAAAATAAAGCTAGTGAACCCTTTAATTTAATACATTATGATGTGTGGGGTGCTTATCATGTTCGCTCTTCTTGTGGTGCTTCCTATTTTTTTACCATTGTAGATGATTTTTCTTATGCTGTGTGAATTTTTTTATTGGCGGAAAAGAGTGAAGTTAGGAACATTCTTAAAAAATTTTATACTATGGTGAATATTCAATTTAACAAGTCTATGAAAATTGTGAGAAGCGATAATGGAACTAAATTCAAAGGTTTGAAATTCTATTTCATTGAATACGAAATAATTCATTAAACTTCCATGGTCGACACCCCTCAACAAAATGGCCGTGTGGAAAGAAAATATAGGCATATTTCAAATGTAGCTTGAACTCTCCAATTTCACGCTAATCTACCTATTAAATTTTGGGAAGAACGTGTACTTACTGTAAGATACTTGATAAATTGCACTCCTACCACTCTTCATAAAGGTAAAAGTTCTCATGAAGTGTTATTTGGTAAGAACCCCACTTATTCTCATATTCGTATTTTTGGATGTTTGTGTTATGCCCACAAGCGACCTCGCTAAAAGGATAAATTTGGTGTGAGAAGCCGAAAATGCATTTTTGTGGGATATCCTTATGGAAGAAAAGGATGGCATCTATATGACTTGGAGCGTAGGGAATATTTTGACTCTTATGATGTTGTGTTTGTGAAAATGAGATAATTAACATAATTAAGATGATTCTCCTAATTAATTACTATAATTATTATGATATGATTTTCCTAATACAGTCTATAAGTGGACAAGAAGAGAAGATGGAACCACTTAACAAATGAGTCCATAGGCCTCAAGATAGAGAAAAAACATTCTATTTAGAGATGTTTTGGCTACTAGAGGGTTTTGAAAGGTCGGACTATAAGCTTTGAGCTCATGGTGAAAAAAGATAGAACATCACATAAGTTGCAATCGACAGGTATTTCAATCTACATCTCAGTTGGTTACTTTAGCTCACAATTGGAAGTTTGTGTTGCAGCAGACAACAACTCAACAACTTTCAGAAGGGTTTGTATCTATTACACAACCACCTAGTTCTATTGAGCCTTTGGTTAGTCAGGACTAGTATTGTACATATAGGTATATTGTGTTCGTTTGTTTGTTTGCAAGGTTAGTTAAGGCATCTAGTATGTTGTAGTCAGAATATTCCTCTTTCATCTTTTTATCTGTTTCTAGTGAAACATTAAAAAAAAATCCTATGTTAAAAGCATGTTCTTTTGTAATACAAGAATTCTTATTATCAATTGTTTTTTTGTTTTGAGGGTCAATTCTAGCAAAGGGAACGAACCTTATAGTTTATTTTTTCTCATAATGCATTTCATATACTTTTTGGGTCCAAACTTTTATGATTATTTATTACATCTACCTGGAATTGAATGGAAATTTTGTACATGACGAAGTAAAATGACTAAATAGATAAGTGACAAGGTTAACTAAAATAGCATAAACAAAATTTACTAGAAAGCAATCTGAAAGCATAAAATTAAAATCTTTCTATCAATAAAAAATAAAAAAAGAAATTTTTGATATTATTATTTCTATTTATGCAATAATAGAGAAACTACACTTGGGTAGCAGCCTCTGTGGCTCTTGAAATATCTAGGTTCATGAAGTCTTCTGTCATCACTCATTTAAACAGAAAAACATTTATCTCCTTGACTATCTTTGGCTTGCAATTTCTTTGCAAAATTTTATTTCTTGGAACTCTATTTGAAATTAGTCTGTTGCTGAAAATAAGGTTATGATGCTTATTTGTTCTTGAGATAGTAGGTTATCAACATTTGAACAAACTTAATTTTTTTCTTTTTTTCTTTTATGGGGGAGGGGGGACAAGGGGTGGTGATGCAATAGGAAGCATGTTAGAAGGTTACAGAGATGTAGGATTTAATCAAAAGTGCTCATGATTATTCTAAGAAATCGTTTAATTCATAGAAAAAATAAGTTTTCATGAGAAGTTGAATTTATCAAAAAATAACTTTTTATATGAATTTTTTGGAAAGTGTTCAAAGTTATTTGGTTAACATTAAGGAAGTAATACTTCCTAAAAAATAATTTTTTATATTTTATTTAGTTCAACTTTACACTTATTAATAAAATGATTACTGTATTCTCAATATTATTATAATATAAATTAATAAATTTTAATTATTTTTATGAAGTTTTATTTCCTATGTTATATAATGATTAATGGAACAACTCACTCCCTTTTTATTTTTCAGAAATAAGACTTGCTATGCTATTTTTGCAGACCGAACTAAAATTTCACATTTTTTAACTGTTTACAGTAGATTATATTGCATGGTGGAGGTCATTAGTGTTCATTTTCGGTAGTGGGGGTGGGGCGTCAAAACATGCACATTACGGGCATACAATTTTGAAACATATCATCTTCCATTCAATGTAGAATCAAATGAGCAATTGCAATTGGATGAAAGAATAAAATTATAGTTACCCTGCTCAAAAGAATGCATGAAATCCTATCACAGAAAATTGAAATCTAGAAAATAGAAATTGGAAGGAACGAGAAAAAATGACCTAGATACATGCTAGATATTGGACTGAGGCTTACAGAAAGAAGAAGAAGAACAAATAGAAACAAGTTGGATTAGCTTCCATTAGCTATTGTACCCATTAACACTGAAGCAACTTCTACCAATGGAGCCTGCAAATTTGCAGAAAAGTAATTTTACTTGCACTCTCTTTCTCTTGCTCCTCTCTCAATCTTCTATTCATGTAAAGAAAAAAGGGCCTTTTTTGCTAGTGAAAAATAGAATTAATTAGCCTATTGTTTTAATGTAAAAAAAAAGAGTGGGAAAAGAGTGAGGAAATAGCATCATTCACAAATCAAGCTTCCATGAGTGATCATTGCAATAAAAAATGAATTTGTAATATGAGAATCTTCTTAATATTATATAGGCGGTGACATTACAATTTTTATAATATGTTGTTCTTAGAGTAAATGAACTTTATTTCCCTTTAGTAGAGTGTTCTTTTAAAAAAAATTCAAGAAATAATTTCTCTATTATAAAAACATTTTAAATAAATTAGAATTTTAATATAGAACGAGCATATTAATTAAATTAATTATATTTTATAATAAAAGTATTTAAAAATTAAAATTAATTCCATTTAGATTTTATCTATATTTTTCATATAAATTTTCAAGTGTCATATTTAAAATTAAATAAATATACATTAGTTAAAATTTTATCATAAAATATGAATTTTTTTTCTCTTATCCACATCATTGAATAATTTCAATAATATAGATATAATGAAATATATTTTTTACTATAAAAATATTCTAAATAAATTAAATATTTTATTTAATTGAATTAATTTAATATATATTTTATTTTTAACTTTTATTACTCTAGTGTTCTATTTCTTTTCTTTTCATTTATTCTATCGCATGTTTTTATTTTTTCTAAGTTTATTCCTGTTGAAAATATTTCAAAAAAATTAAAATTTTAGTTTGGTTAAGTTAATTAATTTTATATTTTATTTTTAACTCTTATTACTTTAGAAATTCTTTTTACTTGTTGCTTCGTATATATTTTCTTTTACAACCCATATGTTAATATTTCAAAATAGTATAGATATAATGTAATATATTTTATTTTTATTATAAAAATATTTTACATAAGTTAAAATTTTAATTTAATTAAATTAACTAATTGAATATTTTTTTCAACATTTATTACTATATAGTTGATACATTGTCTCTTCTTTTTGTTTGCGGTTTTGCACACATGTTCTTTTTTATATATCCATTTTTATTTTTATCTCATACTCTAATATCACAAAATAATATATATATATATATATATATATATATATATATATATATATATATATATATATAATGTGATATATTTTGAGTAAAATAAGTTATAAAAATCTTTAATAATTTAGTTTTTATTTACTCTCTATTATATTTACTTTTATGTTGAAGATTTTCATTTGATCATGGATTCAAGTTATGGAAAATTTTTACTTGATAACAAAAATCAACTGATTTTACGTATCTTTATTTAGCAAAATATATATATATGTTGATAATTTCTAATTTAGAAATTCAAATATATGATTATCAAATAAATATAATAAATTAGATTTCAAATTTTTATATCCTTTTTTAAATATGAAACATAAAATTTAATTATATAAATAAATAGTCAATTTAAATAGAACAATTTTCAACCCGTGCATTACTTGTACTTACAATCCAATGTATAATATATGTGGTTTGCTAATCAAAACAATTTTCCTTTTTTTTCTCCCGTGAATCACCATAACTGTATTAGCAAACAAAGTTTTCAATGAACATGAATTCAAATTCCGGAAATAACATTTACTGAAAATAAAAAATTTGATAATATTTTAATTTGCAAAGTGACTATCCTTTTAAAAAAAAACAATTGGTGTTACCCTTTGATTAAACTACACTCAGTTAATGTAATTGAAATTTTCAAATTGATTTGTTGTCAAGATCACTTTTTTTTTCCTTTTTAATCGTAGAAGATGTCAGCATAACTTTTTGAGAATAATTTAATGATTTACATAATATTTTAATAGAAACAATAAGATAATAGTTGAATAACATAACGTTACATAATAAATCAATGACATAAATAATAAGGTGTAATATTCAATTAACACCTAAAATTAAATTAAATAAAAACATTCAATCTCTTAAAAACTTATTATAATATTACTTCTTTACCATAAAAATATAGCATTAAGTTTAATTATTATGATATTAGAAGAGAATTCGAGCTACATGGGATTAGCTCAATAAATGTCAGTTGCAAATATCATAGTGTTTTTCTCAAATTCTAGAATCTGACAGCAAGTGGAATCTTTATTGAGTATCATGGCATACGGGAAGAGTTTGACAAATACTAGTTGATGTGTAAAGCTCTAAAAGACTTGAACTAAGATAGGAAGATGGGGTTTCTTTTTTTACAAACTTTAGGACATCTTTATTCGCGAAAGTATTATCTAAAACATCCTGCCAATGACCATTGAATAGATGCTAGATCTAACTATTAAGTTTTGGCATGATTCTAGTGATAAAATACAAAGGGTTGAACGTCAAAAAGTTTGCTATCTTGTGATTTCATGCATCACACACCAAACATTTAATTAAGACAAACATCATATAAAATCTTTCAGAGATTTAAATGTCATCCTCTATTCCTTAGAGATAATATCATCACTAAAGTGATAAATATATTAAACACAAGGCATTAAAGAGCTCTCATATGTGCTCTAGAGATCCAGAAGCTCATTTGCCCTTTACCCCTTTAAAATCCTTTCCTCTGTTCATTTTCCTGTGGTGCACATTGTGTGCATTATGGTGCTTCAGATTGAAAATGCAACAAGTAATCCTTTATGATGTTGCTTCTTTTCTTAAACTTCTTTTCCTTTATTCTTCATTGCTTAACTGTCGACTATTTTTGGAATTACCTAATTTTAGTGGGTGGGAATTCTTGGGCTCTTCCCAAATTCATACAAAATTTCTTTCTAGTTAGGTACAATGGGTTTAGTGGAGTTAAGGATGCTAAATTATCATATCAATCTGTTATGTTTGTTGTTTTTTAGATCAGCTGGTGATAGAGGAATGCTTAGATTTTCCTCAAGAAGACTTTGCTGTTATTGTACCTTTGCAATTATGGTATCTTCTTGGTTTCTTCATGAGATTCAACCCACATTGGTACTTTCTTTGACTGAAATGCAGAGAGACCAAAATTCCTTCTTTAAGTTCATGTTTGTTTTGGTTTAACCTTTGTTATGCTTTGCTTTGTTTTATTTGGAGAATCTTTTCTCCATCTCCTTCGGTGTATTTTTTCTCCTCAATCTATAATATTACTCATTTTACCAAAAATTAATATTTTAGTAATTCCAATTGCTTATAAATTTTCAAATTTTCTTTTATATGCATTATCTGAGTTACATAATAGTTAAATCTTACATGTATAGCTCAAAATGGCTATGTTTTATAGTCACTTTGGATTAGATAAGATAATTTTTTTTAGGTAGGGGGAATTGTATGTTTTTGTAGTGAGAAACTTCGATTAGAGTCTTTGTGGTATAAGGCCTTCAAAGTTACCTATTGTGATTTTTTATTGCACTAACACCCCCTGCAATATTTTTGTTGAACATATACCTTTATGGTATTCAAAAGAGCAAAAGTAACATTTTTTTGTCAGTCTGTCTTTGACGGCAAAAGTATCAATTTATGATTTTCTAACAAACTTATTTCCTTTTTACCGTTCTTTCAAAACATATTACCAAAATACGCACAGAGAGCGGAGGCGCCAGATTGAAAGGCGACCTCGGGGAGGAGGCACCGGTCCGAATGGTACCTCCGGACTCCTTTGAGGGGGCCAAATTGAATGGCGCTCTTAGTCTGTCATTTCAAATTTAAAATTTAAAAAAAAAATAAAATGTGATTATGACTCAAAATAAATTTTTAAAAATAAATTAAATTTGATTATGACTATTGAATAAAATTAAATATAATTTAGGGCATATGCTATATGTAAAGTAATAAAATAATATTTAGATTTGTTAATAAAAATAAAATAATTGTAGAAAATGTAAATTTGTTGAAAATGGCTAAAGTTTCAACTTACCACTGTTTGCTAAACAAATTTTATTTTGACCATTTTTATGAAATATTTTACCACAATATGCATGGAAGGGGAAAGGTACCAAATTGGATGGTGCCTCTAGTACTACATAGTGGTGCCATTTTGAATGGCGCCTTTGGAGTGAAGGCACCAAAGCATATGGTGCCTTCGGCCATGAGGAAAAATAGATTCCATAAACCTTAAATACTTTATGGTATTTGGAATTAAACAAAAAAAGACCCGTTGTGATTCTTTGAAGCACAATTTTACCAAAAAAAACTCTCTTTGCATATATATAATTTATTATTGTTACAAGTTCAAATAAAAATTATGTACATGTGTTATGAAAATAAAATGAAGATCAAAGTTTTTTTATCAAAATTGGTGGGACCTCACTTCCAAATGTGTTTGCTCAATTTCTCTTTTTTAATTTCAGGTATTTTAGATGGTCCAAAGTTGCTGGTAAAGCAATATGTACTTTCTTGATTGGTATGTAATTTAAAATATGAATTTTAGTGCAACCAGAATGACTTAGAAAGAATTTGATGAAAATTCAATAGTTTGTATTGAACTCCTAAAAATTGCATGAAAACTAACTGATTTCAAATTTTCATAACTATTTCTAGAAAGCATACAAATTGTCTTACATAAATTATAATATGATTTCTATTTTTCAAATAATAGAAATGTTTCAATATAAATCAGTAATCACTTTTATATGCTCAGATCACCACTAAGATAATTTGAGCTGGTCACGATTCAAGAAACAAGAGTATATTGTAAAAATGTTAAGTGTAATTTACCTAACTTTCATGTTAAACTTATGCAAAAGATCAAAATTTTCTAAGAGCATACCATAGAAGAGCCCTTTCATTTTTGGCACCACTACTATGTGATTTTTCAAATAGACTGAAATTTTGTTGTAAGTGTTTTGTTACAAACACAAGCATTGACATGTTCTCCACTAAAGTAAAAGCCATAAAATGTTGCATCTGATTCACTGCTGCTTAGCAAACATTTTTGCAGCTTTTATTTCATGCTATCAATATCTTATATGATAATAGATTTCCTACTAGCCGCTAAAGGAGCCATTTTGAATAGTGTCATAAGGGCGCCAATATTTGATGTCAGAGGCGCCATCCGCTCTGGTGCCTTTCCGCTTCCATGCGTATTTTAGTAAAATATTTCATAAAAATCATAAAAAGAAAATTTGTTTAGCAAACAGCGGTAAATTTGTCTTCATCCTTGTCATGTTCCATTATTTTGTCTCCATTTAAGTTCTTAAACGTTAATTTTGTTGCTGTGGTCATAAATATAAAATAATTGAAAATTGACCTTTTAACATAACCATACACTATTCCAGGGTAAATATCAAGCGATCAATGATTGTACTAATTATTTTAAATTCATTGGGCTCATGCTGCAATTTTTATCTTTTTTTCTTATTCAGAAACTGATTGACCTTTTTAGATGTTGTTACTATGCACAAGTCATTCTAAATTCACATAGTCGTTCTTGATTAAAAAATTCCATATGAGGCATTTAATAAATTTTAAAAAATTACTTGAAAAATATTATTATTTAGATTATAACTCATCTTTACAAGATAAAATCAAATGTATGATCAAATGAAGCTAATTAGATATTTGTGCTAATGCTAAAGGTAGTTATGTTTTTTTCGCATAATTAATGTAACTGTGATGAAACATAGTTTGGGATTAATATATTTCTCATCTCAAAACATTAGTTGATGATAAGGAATTGCCACATTGAATTGTACTTTTTTTAGGTATAAGTGAATGAGATGAACAATATGATGTAATAGATCAGAACTAGAATGCGAATGTAAATAAAATAAATTACTCATTTCATAATTATATTTGATATCATAAAAAATATTTTATTCCACTTTGATATTTAATACATTAATTTATTATAGGAATCATATAAAAAAGTAATTAATGATAATAATATATTTAATAAAAATAATAAATATTTAGTAAATAATTGAATATTATTAAAATAAAAGATAGGATCAATAAAGAATAATTACATAATTTATATCAATGTCTCTTAAATTTTGATCCAATGACACTTAATATTTATCATATTTCATAATTATACACTTCCACCATTCGAAATTATAAAAATACAAGTAATTATTTAATACTTTATTACACATAAATAAATTTATTGAATTATTCAATAATATTCTTTATTTGTAAAGTTGAAGATTATTGAAAATGAAAATAAATATAACGAAATAAATATATTTCCTTTTATTTTTATTTATTCCAACAATATTCTTGTTACCTTGTATTTATTTCAATAATATTATTTTTATTTTGTAACGAAATAAATACGAAGTAACAAAGTTGAAGATAGTTGAAAATAAAAAGAAATGTGGTTATTTAGTTACAATAATCTTTTTTTTTTGTAATGAAATTAAAATTATAACATGAATTAATTCCTTTTTATTTTATTACAATGATAAAATATTTTGTAATGAGCTGTGGAATATGAAATAATTCTTATCATTTGAAAAAAATAAATACACATTATTGTAAAAAATTTATAATTAATTTATGTTAGTTAATAATTTATAATAATTAAAGTTATAAAAATAAAATACGAGATGAGAGAATAAAATTCTAGTTAGAAAGATGTTATTAGAAAAAATTGCATATATTTGATGCGTTGTATGAGAATTCAATTGATTATGTATTTGTGAAAAGATTTGGTAATTAAAATTGATGTAAATACCTACGCAAGAAGATAAATGTATTGTAATAATCAAAATCATCCTAAATTTTGATATTTGGCAACAAAGTAATAAGATAGATGTGGATAAATATACAATAAACATGAAAAAGAAAGTTAATGTCTACGTAAATGATGTCTAGTCTCACATCCAGGATCGGTAATGTGGCGGCCATATCTGCTAACCCTCTACGCAGGCTCAGGAGTCACATCTCCGATGTCTGTGGCTCCTCTATCTCTAGCTCCCAGTCTACCTCTTTTTTTATCTCTAGCTCCCGCTCTGCCTCTACCTCTTCCTCTATCTGCAAGTATTGAGTCATCTGTCATCATGCCACCAAGTGTTGTTCCCTGATCCTGAATATGTAGATCCAATGCAGGACGACATGGCTGTGATGGACCAGCTTCGTCGAAAGGAAAGACATGGAATGAAGATGAAACTCTTAGTATATGTGTAAATGCCTGAAATGAGGATGGAACACTAGAAGTAAACTAGTACATCTGGAATGATGATAGAGTATATAGTGCAGCCGAGAACATGGTGGAGGATGAAGGAACATCTAATGCAGTAAGGTACATATGAGATGAGGTAGTCATATCTGGCATCATCATCATGGTGTCTTGGACAGTCGATGATGGAGTCTGGTGCACTGTCGAAGTGGACGGAACATCAGCCTGCGACGTAGGTCATGGATCGGTGCGACGACGTCGACGAGTACAAGACTGATCATGGTCACCCTCTGTAGGGTCAGGGATATGATGGGCATGAGGAGCTGGCTCCACATATGAGTCAATAATCACATGATTAACCTCGTAAATGGCATAAAGGATGGAGTCCGTCGTTAATCTAAGAGTATTGAAGGTGAACCTAGACTGCCCCTCAAGTGTAGTGAAGTCGTGTAGTGTTGACACCTCATTAATCTATGTAAATTTTTAACATTAAAGTTAGTTACAATACTAATGCATAGGAAGAAAATCAGACACAGATAACTAGCATGCAGTACTACCACAAGGTCTAGTGCTCCCCCAATGGGTGTAATAAATCACTTAGTATCCCATCTATACCATGCCATGTACTCGGACCGTGGGCCTAGGTCTAGCCGTGTGGCTAGCTCGCTGATAGCACATAAGTCTCGTCGAATATCCCATCGTGCAATGTACGGCTGATGTCGGATGTGCCACTTCTCATCATGCCTACCGAATAAATGAAGGCAATAGACCTCCGCCACCTGCTTTGGTGGCTTAGGAATAGGCTGGCAAAGTCCAAATTGCCATAAAACCCTATCAGCTGATGCCACTCGACAATCTGAAAGTGTATGAGTGGTACCACTACTGTCCAAATGTCACTCCCATCAAAATAGTACTGAGGAAGTGATGCGGTGACCACCTTAATGTACAAGATCCAAGTGATATAAAATTACACATTTATGTTGTCATTAAATGCAACAATGAAATGGATAAATGAATGAAATAAAAATATACATTATCCCTTTCATACCTGATCGAGTCGAAGACGGTCCAGCACGTATCTATAATATGGTAGGCTATGTGCCGGACAATCCTGGAACGTCTTTTGATAGTGCCACCTACCAAGTACAATAATTAAGTTAAACAACTTAAAAGTTAACTAAATTACAAGTGTAAATTGAAAAATTTGCTAACCTGCAGGCTTGGGAGCCAATCCCTGCATCCCCCTCTAGTATGTTTGAAACAGTAATCGCGGGGGCAATAGTGGGAAATCTATCACATGCCCAAAGCTGTAGTAGTAGGCAACACCCTCCTATTTTCCTATAATCTGGAGCAGTGGCCTTACAGAGCTCTCTGTACATATAGGCCAGGCAGGCAGATCCCCAACTAATCGTTCCAGCCTCCTGGAAGTCTTCGAGCAAAGGTAAATGCATGAGGTGGACATACGTGTTGGAGTGATCGGGAAATAACGTCCCATCAATGAGATGCAAAATGTAGGTATGGGTGAATCTCTACACTGTCACCTCATCCGCATCATTTGGAAGATGAATGAAATGCTTCTCCAACCAATTCATCCTCAATCGCCCCCTCTAATGACATTCTCGTCCACCGATAACTGCAATTTCAGATACTCTTCTATCAGGGCTCTCTATCCCCACACAGTGGGGCCCGTCACTACTCAACCGTCAATAAGTAGGCTGAGCTGAAAAGCAACATCCTGCAATGTAATAGTGGTCTCCCCCTACTGCATGTGAAAAGTGTGTGTCTCCGGCCTCCATCGCTCTACAAAAGCACTAATCAACTGATGGTCAATTGGAACAAACTCGCACATCGGCAAGCCGTAAAAACCTGCCTGTTGTAATAAAGGGACAATCAACTTCGGTGGCTGCTGGTGATGGTAGTGATGAGTTCGTCGAATTCTCAACATACGATCAAGCTGCAAAAAAAAAAATAATTACATCTGACAATATGGAAAAGTATAATCAAATTTAAGATCTAACTATTTGCATACATGGCCTGCCTAAATCGACTGGGATATGTGTGTGTCCTGAGCCGTCAGAAGTGAAGGATCCCATGGTCCAAGATCGACGCATCAGGATGTGGATGCCATCTGCCATTAACTGAATTGCATTAGGCTGGAATTTAAACACACACTAATATAAAATACGTGTGTAATTTATCTACAAAGATCCACATAATAATTTACAGCACTTGGACAATTGAAGTAATTTGTTAACATTACTAGTCATGGGGTCACATATATATCTATAATGGTATACAATTTTACAACAATCAAACAAATCACATCATCCGAGCATTAGACTTATGGCATTGGTTAACATACTTCGTAACAAATTTGCAAAAGTAAAAATCAAAATTAACATGAAAAAGGGCCTTCATCTCCATGGAGAAGTGGGCAGCACTTACAATTATGACCTTCCATCTTACAAATATCGCACTTTTGCCTGACACCACTCTCTTGAGGCCAGTCCATCTCATTCCTGATCCGTGTCGACTTCGGTCTTCCCTTTTCACGCAATCTTCCATAATTTGCAACCAGGATAGGAAATGGTGGTAAGTTATTTCATTGCGACCACTCCTCGATCGACCATCACTCAGATTTGTAGCCATTAAGTAGGGTGTCAAGTCTGTATACAGGATCGATATATGGTTCCCACGATATGTTGACTAAGGTACAAGCAGCAATAATATGAGCGCAAGGATACTTATATGCTTGGAATTATCCACATTCACATTGGCTTTTATCTAATAGCACTTGGACGACCTTTCCACATGATCCCCTGACCATATCAGGGCCCTCCACCACTTCAAACTTAGTTCCTTATTTATTATACGCACGAACATGGTAAGAAGAAGCATGTAACTGGATAGTCGTAAGCTCCTATCTGAATCTGCTTGCGTATATGTGACCTTGTCGTAGTTCAGTATGTGCTTCTTTTACCCTTTCCACAAAGTACTTGACACATCTATAATATGTTTGTTGAACAAGGCCTGTGATTGGTAGCTTTCTTAATTCCTTGAAGAGGCCATTAATGCACTCTACTATATTAGTCATCATATGACCGTATCTTCTTCCTTCATCATAAGCAAGTGTCCACTTCTCCATCGGAATAGCAGTTAACTTCTTGTGAATCTCCTTATTGACTTTGCTTAAGTTGTCCAATCTTTCCATGACCTTTTCTCAATTTGGCTCATAAGCTGAACACAAGGAAATAAATAGTTTAATCGGGTTGAACTACCAGATAGAAAAATTTACAGATGAAAGGTTTAACAAAAAAGTTGTGATATAAGGCGTAACAATCTTAAAGACAGCTTTTTTGACATTGTCATCCCTGCATTTCTTATGAACGTTGCTGGCAATATGTCTGATACAGTACCGATGAAAAGCATAAGGAGGCTGCCATCCTAGAGCTTCGTTGGCTACAGTATCTTTTATAACTCGGTGTCGATCTGATATCAAGCATATTCTTTGCTGGTTCGTAACATTTACCTGTAATAATGCTAAAAACTAACTCCAGTTTTCATAGTTCTCCTTTTCAACAATGGCAAAGGCAAGAGGTACGGGACATTTGTTACTGTCTTGGGTCATAGCAATTAATAGCACACCCCTGTACTTGCTATACAAAAATGTTCCATCAACTTGTATGAATTGCTTGCAGTAGGGAAATGCGGCAATACATGGCTTGAAAGCCCAGAAAACTCGGTTGAAAACATATTTTTGTGGATCAACACGGTTGTAAACTGTGACGAATTCTTCTGACTCTAACTTGAATAGAACTTGGTCATAATAGCCTAAAATGTCCAACTATTTGGGGAGCACTTCATATGATTTATCCCAATCTCCATACACCTTGACAATTACCTTCTGTTTTGCCTTCCATGCTTTTCTGTACGAAATCTTATACCCATACATGCCTTCCACCCTCTCTTGTATAAGTGAGATTGGGACATCTTGCTTCACTTTAATCATCTCCAGTATCAAGGAACTGATATACTCGGAGTCAAGAGACTTGTGATCTTGTGTTAAACTAGAATTAACACATGTGTGAGGCCCTAAAAATCTAGATATTGTCCAAGTGTTAGAATTCTTCAGATTGATCGCTCTAAGGCAGAATTTGCATTCATCCACATAATTATCACACTTTACACTCAATCTTCTAGTATTCGATTCCTCCATGTAATAACTATGATGCCTTCTGATATAGTAATGCTTAATTGCAACAATCAATGCCTCATTGTAATCAAACTCTTGTCCAATATGTAAGTCCTCCATACCGTAGTCATAGCTCGGTTTCATTATTTCTAGAAATTCATTAGCATTCCTTATGGCATCCCAATCAATGTAAGAGAAGATAACAGCTTGAAGGACACCACATGATGTCTGCGGAGCATTGTCACTCCTCACACACCGAGTTGTAATATCGTCATCATGTGTAGTTGCACGTTCTTCATCATCAGTGTCACGATCATCACCGCTACTGCAAGACACCTCATCATCTTCAAAACCAGACTCAAGGTGGGCATCAATGATTATAGGATTAGTGGATTCTTCCTCACGACCGGTAAGGTACTTGTTGAACCCATCATGGTATGTGATACATTTTTCGGGAAAACACCTGCCATAGATGAGTCCAATACAAGAGTATAACTATTAAAAATGTGGAACTCAATTCCATCCGTGTAAAAAGGGCCTTCTCGCACCATCGAACAACTAGTGCTGACATGAGCTATTGGATCTATGGCTGGTCTAATTATTGGGACTCTTTCTTGTGAATCAAGATTGGCAGCATGCAGTTCGGATGTGATCACCTCCACGTACAATTCCATTGCTATCATCGTCGGATGTTGTTCATAGCTTGCTATGGCACATGCCAAGTTTTCATTGCCGTCCAATTCGTATACCATATATTGAACCTCTGTTTGATACTGTGGAAACCTATAAATAATTCTCCTAACAGCTTGATTTTGAGTAAGCTTCAGTCGAGCATGAATTTTCTCTCGCAAAATGCCCATAGTGTTGCATCCTCTCAATTTCAATACCTTTGGGGGAGGTCCATCGTACATTACCCCCATTGGTCCTTCAATTATTGTACCATTTGAATATATAAAAGCAATTAAACTTTTCTTCATCTTATTACTTTTAACTGTAAAACATTCACTGCACCCTCACAACTAACACATATTATTATATACAATTTTTATATTTATAAACGAATGAACTAGTATTTAATATTACAAGTAAAAATGGATGATATGTATTACTATTTTTGTAAGGTATATATTTAATAGTACATAATAATTTACCCGCATAAGCCAAACTCATTCCGACCTTTACAGGCCCACATTTTTTTCCAACATATATATTGCTATTTTTATATTCATTCGTAGTTTTTCATACTTCATAAATTTTTAATGCTCATTTGCAAGTGTGATATAAATAATTTAATTCTAATTCTTCTTTTTTTGCATAATTTCTGATGCAATATAAATAAATGATTACAAAAAAATAAATTTATATTTGAAACAATAATTTCAATTTTAACTTACTTGAACACAATTGAAAAAAGTTTAATTTTTAAATATGATTGCTTGTGTATATTTTTTTCCATTATGATTAAATTATCAATTTTGGCAATATAATTTACTTTTATTTGATAACTATATTATGTTCAAGTCTAGATTGCTTGTTTTAGAATTATTATTAAATTGATTAACTTTTTTTAATACAATACATTTAATATTGCATAACAATTTTTCATATATAACAAACATATCATATAATATGATCATTTTTTCTGGCCAAATAAATGTTATTTTTTTTAAAAATCTATATAATGTTTAGCTATATAATCTTATTTATATTTTAATTTATCTTTTCTAATTGTCATTTTTTTGTTTATTGGGTACAAATTATACTTATTAAATTGATTAACTATTTCAATACACTATATTTATTATTTTCATGATAATTTTCTCCCTTCACACCTATTACTAAATAGCAACCGAAAATATTTACACATTACTGTATATATATTTTTTATGATTAGAATCATGAATTCTTTTTTACATACACTGAGTTCGTCTAATACTTATATTACAGTACTTCTTTATATATTTTAATACTTTCAGAATAAACTTATGTATAGTATAATTTTTTAGTTACATTTATTATTCTTGCATTTTTAATATCTACTATTTAAATAGAAAAATATTCATATTTTCAATAATATTATTCTAATTTTTAAAGCTTCTGTTTATATCCATATATCCTAAAATTTTATTTTTATTACTTCTCTTATCATATATTAAAATTTCATATGAAAAAATTCTCTAAATATAATTTTCACCTAAGTTCTAAATCCTATTTTAGGACACCTTTTTTTTATCTCGTTTGATCTTCTTTTAACAGCACAACCTATCACAGTACATATAAATTTCTATAAATTTTTCATAAATAATAATTTCACATCTTAAATCATAGTTTCACATCATAAATCATAATAATTAATATAAAATAAAAATATTCATATTATTTATATCATAATATTCTAAACAATTTTCTCTACCACTATAAAAGATATTTTTATAATGACTAATAAAAATTATAATATAAGTACAAAATTTATAAAAATACTAATTGATAAGTATTAGGAAAAGCAAACAGAAAAGAGCCTCTGCATGAAAATAAAAATTGTTAGATATTTTAATAACTTTCATCTCTAAGTAAAAATTATTAGATATTATTGTATCATTAAAAAAATTATGCAAAAATCACGCTAAATTAAATATATTTTAGAAGATAATATATAAAAGGAACAAAAAGAATAACATAGATAAAATTTTATTAATGTGTATTTAATTTTAAATATAGTGCTTAAAATTTATATCAAGAAAATATTAATAAATTTTAAAAAAGAATTAATTTTTATTCTTAAATACTTTTATTAAAATTGGAATATATAAATAATTAATTCAATTAATGCTTTCCATAACATTAATTTTTTTAAATTATTTTAAGATAAAAATAAAATATTTTATATTATGTCAATATTATGTAATTATCCTAATATCTAAACCGTAAATAATATGAGTAAATATAAAAAATTATAACAAAATAAATTATAAAAGGAGAAATGCTATGTGAAAGGTAAAGTAATAAGTGTTAAAA
Organism: Sindora glabra; assembly: GCA_020226215.1. Taxonomy (NCBI): domain Eukaryota; kingdom Viridiplantae; phylum Streptophyta; class Magnoliopsida; order Fabales; family Fabaceae; genus Sindora; species Sindora glabra. The sequence goes on from CM035229.1 coordinate 33,015,675, forward strand.
ATGAAATATATAATCAATTAATTTTATTAAATAATATATTTGATTATTAAAAATAATTTTATGTTAAAAATAAAATAAATTGCATTATATTTATATTATTGAATATATTGCATTTGAACTTTTAATAGAATGATTGAAAAAAGAAAGAAGAAAACATTAAACAAAGTAGATGAAATGAAGAAAAAATAATGTATGAACTATAGACCCTTGGAGAAATCTTAGTTGATATATTTTAAATTTAAAATATAATATTTAAAAATTATTATCAACAAAAAATTGAAAAAATTTATATAAATAAAATTTAATTTAATTACTAATTTTTTTTAAAAAATATAATATGAAATTAATTATTTTTATTAATAAAATGTATATTAAAGCTTTAATTTATTTAAAATATTAAAATAAGCTAAAAATAAAATATAACTTATTATATTTATATTAATTAATGATGTTGATGTTTAAACCATAAACAATACGAGTAGATATAAAAAGAATACAATAGAGTAAATAAGAAATAAACAATACGTAAGGTATAAGTAATAAAAAATAGAATGTATAATAAATTAATTAATTAAATGAAATATATAATTTATATAGAATATATTTATAATAAAAAAATTGATATATCTTATTGCTGAAAAATATTGGTGTATATGGTTTAAATACCATGAGTTAACCAAAAAGAATAAAAAAAATGTATAATAAAAAAGATAAAATAAAGAGAAATAATACATAAGATATCAAGTCTTTACAAAAAAATTTTAATTAATATTTATTTATTTTGACATATATTACTTCAAAATTAATATAAAAATATTGACCAATAGGACAATATATTCTCATAATAATCAACATAAAATAAAAATAATCTTATTTTTATCATATCTTATATCCTAAAAAATTTTATATTTAAAAAAATCTCTAAACATAATTTTTACCTAAATCTTAAATTTTATTTTAAGATACTTTTCTTTATCCCCTTTATTCTTCTTTTAAAATCACAAACTATCACAATTTATATAAATTTTTACAAATTTTTCCTAAATCCTAGATCATAATTTCATATCATAAATCATAATAATTAACATAAAATAAAAATTTCTCTACCACTGTAAAATATATTTTCATAATAACTAATAAAAATTATAATATAAATATAAAAATTATAAAAATACTAACCAGTAAAAAGAAGGAAGAGCAAGGAAAGAAGAGTAGATCTGCTGTTAATTAAATCCAAAGAAGAAAATGTTACCAGATGAAATGTACAGAAGTAAGAGAGGATGAAAATTTGTGAGTGGAAAAATGAGAAACGGTGCGAATAGGAAGAGCTGCGAGTGGCGAATGGCGAGATGCGAAGAACGAAGGGTGAAGAGCAGAAGGAGGACGGTTTATAAAGAGTAGGAGGCGCCATTGCATTTGGCACTTCCCAAAATTTTAAACCCAATGGCGCCACCTTGAATGGCACCTCCAAAGTTAGAAAATTCACAATGGCGTCAAGTTGGATGGCGCCTTCAACTATAGGATGCCATTCAATCTGACGCTCTCCACATGCGGTTTAAGTGCAAAGGCGCCACACTGCCTAGCGCCTCGCCATGCCATGCACGCCATTTTAAATGGCGCCCTGCGTATTTTGGTAATAAGTTTCGAAATCACGGTAAAACAGAAATAAGTTTATAAAAAAATCGTATATCGGTACTTTTGTCGTCTTTGACCCCTCATGGAAATAAAAATGTTGAGCATTCATCTCATGTTATATTATAATATCTACTTCCATTACAAAATGTCAATTTCAAATATTATAGATTTATGTTTCAAAAAGAAAAAGGTTAGATTATTTTACTACTTTATATAATTTCATTCAATTTCTAATTAAGTTTTTATAGTTTAAAAGTTTTGAATTGAGTTTTGATACTTTTATTTTCTAATTGTATTCAAGTTTTGAATTGAGTTCTTATACTTTGATTTTCTGATTGAATATACTTAAAGTCACTTTTTTGTTTTATTTCATTAGTAAATGGCACACGTGAATAATGTATTTTTAATGTGTCTTCATAGTTGATGACATAGAGTTTTCATTCCTTTTTTTATTGGTATTAAGTGGCAAATAACTTGAGAAAGATAGGTAATTTTATGGTGTTACTTTGTCTTTGGAGTAAAATAATGGGTCGTGCATGTCTTATTTTGGCAACAGAAAATTGATGGAAAGTACTCAATTATAAACAAAATTAACTGAGAGTATTCAATAAAAAATTTATAAATTATAAGAGTCTAATTAGAAATTGAATGTAACTAGAAGGAGAAAAATTGTAATTTAATCAAAATAAAGCATATTAGTTGATTTTTAAAATTTCTAATACCATAAAGGGTCAAAGTGTCTTCTCCCTTAATTTATAATCTTTCACCTCAAACCTCAGCTGACATCTTGTATATGGAAGAATAAGCTACCTCTACGGTTGAGGCCATTGTTACTAGTGTGAAACTCAATAGGATTAACACTACTAATTTAATTAGTAAAGGTCCTCATTGAGCCTATTCTGCCGATATTTGTATTTGCATTCACCTTATCGTTGTGCAAAAGATTCTGCATTTTTTGTAAGGGTGGAAATGAATTGCTGCTGGTGTAAACCAACTTTATATTTATACTATTGCATAATTTTTTCATGGAATAAGTATTATACAAAATTTACCATTGGGTTTAAAATATTCATCGTGTAGATCATCCTCACAAAACTTTATATCAACGTGAAATTATTTACTATCCCATTAATAAACTTCAAATTTGACATAAAATATGCTTATGAAATATAAGAAACTCTCAACACTTTAATTTTATGCATATCATTAAATTTTCCAAAATTTTGCATACAAGAGGAATATGATGACTACTTGTGATACAACGATTGGATCAAAGAGAATCATCTTATTGAAAACAAAAAAATTAATTGGTGTAACTATCCTAAATCTTATGCGGGTGTGTCCCTTCCCTTTTTATAATATAAATTTTCAGTTTTACCACTGAAATTTTCGTTGGCAAGATTTCATGAATGAATTGATATTATGTGATCATTTGTATATTAAACCGACTAACTCCCTATGGAATCTAACATTCTGAGAAGAAGTTTCATATCTTATGCAGAAAGGTTTGAAACTTTACCTTCTTGAGACAACAGCTTATCATAACTATTGTTCTGATAACTGGTATGTTTATTTCCATAGTCAACATTTCTCTTTTGTATACCCTCTCTGCAAAATAATAACACTTTCACGTGATTTAAATATATACTGTTAAGTGTATAAACTGTAACTTGGTAAAAAAAACTGAAGCAAGTTTCAGATTTGTAATGGTTTCTTTTTCTTACTAGAAGCAGTCCTACAAAATTTGTTCAAAAAAATATCTTCAGAAAATTATCTGAAAACATGACCAGGCCTTCAACCCACTTTTGAGAAGGAAAGGCTTTGAAAAAGAGTTGCTGCAGGGGGTAGGTGTGGCCTGCATGTGTAAACCAGAATCCTTTCAAAAGACCAAAAATCAAAGAAGCATGTGTAAACCTCACAATGCTTTATAGTGAGAAATTCAAGCTTTAGAGGAAAACAGCACTCAGATTCAAACATAGAAGAAGAAAAAACGGAACGAACTAACCAAAACCTCACAATGCTTTATAGTGAGTGCCCTGCTTAATATGGGCACTCACTATACTATAAGGCCAAATGCTTGCGTATGTTCTTGGATCAAGTGTCATTTATTAGGCCAAAAGTTTCTGAAGCCACACCACCGTTGCTGTGTTCTGTACGTTTGTATGCTTCTGGTCTTGATTCTCTGGGGAATCTGGCGACGGAACAGTAGCAATGGGATTGAGGTTTCAAGGGGCCGTGTCGATTGGTCAGGCTGCGGTTTCTTGTGGGAGTTTGGGTTTTGAAACTCAAAGCACGTGGCCAAAGGATATTGTGCCGTGCGATAAGTGAGCAAACCTAAAACTATAAATTAATGGGCAAATAATTTGAGTAAAATTACAAAAATAGCCCCACTTTGAAAACAAGAAAAAATTGATACCAGGTCGTCCGTGGTATAAGTTGTAGAATTAATATTTTAATTTTTCTTAAAGGTTAATATAATTATATTTAGACCTATTAATTTTATAAAATTATACTAATAATTAAGATCCTTAAATAAAATAACAAAAAGATAAAGAAAATTTTATATTATCCATATGGGTTTGGAACCCATGGGAATGTGACATTATGTGAGTCATTAGATAAGTTGACTCAATCAATGACTTCCCTCATTTAATAACTTGTATTGTGCTACATCTCCGTGGGAGTAACATAGAAAGTACCGAAAGATAATTCTATCCTCTATTAAATCAAAATGCATGTCAGTAACCTTTCATGTCGTCCTCACATTTTATTAGTATAAATATATTTTTAAAATTTTAATTTAATTTAGTTAATTATATATTTTATTATTATACTAATATTACTTAATTTTATAAATATAATATGATATATATTATTTTGATTATAATTTTTAAATAAGTTGAAAATTTTAATAAAATATATTAATTTTCTAATTAAATTTTTTTAAAAATAGAATAATATTTATTTATTTAAATTTTATCAATATTTTTATATTAAGTTTTTAATATTATATTTTTAATTCAAGCATACATTAAATGAGATTTTATCAAGGATTTACAAATCATGTAAATTTTCCCTTCCTTTTATGTAATTCATTGCATATTTTTCTTTCTTTTTTTCCTATCCATTCTTACTATTTACAGTTCAAACACCACTAAATATAGTATATATATAATATAATATATTTTTATTTTAACAAATGTTTAAATATGTTTAAATTTTTATTTAATTGAATTGATTGACTACATAATTCTATTTTTTTAACTCTTATTAGTTTATGGTTTACACACTTTTTTCTTCTTCTAATTTTTTTATTTTTAATTATTTTTTCATATCCAATTCTATTATAGCCGGTGGAGTTATAAAATTTGTTTTAACAGTTTAATGTCATGATATCCTTTTGTAATCTGGAAACAGGTAAAGGAAAATATAATTTGTTTTTACATCATTAAAAAAATAATAGTAATTAAGAATTTTTAGTGGTAATAAAAAAAATTTATATTTTTCATATATAGTTTATTTAACAAAAAAAATATACATCTTAAAAATTTATAATTTACAAATTTAAATGTATGGTTATAAAATAATTATAATAAATTAGATTCCAATATTTTTGTAATATCTTTTTTTTATAATATGAAACTCATTTAAAATGTATTTATATAAATAATCTTCAATATAGATGAAAGTTAAATTATAATCCGTACATCGCTTATAAAGTAGTATAAAATTAATTTACAATGATGATAGATAAAATTTAGATCCTAATTTTAATTCAATTAATTTGAAAAAAATATTGTTGAAACTTATTACCATTAACTCATTTTTTTTATAAATTAAGTATAAAATTTAGGTTACCCACATTGCAAAAAATATTATTTTTCTATCAATATTGATAATTCAAGTAATTCCTTTAATCTACGGTTAACAAAAAGTAATATACATCCTAAAAATTTATAATTTACAAATTTAAATGTATGGTTATAAAATAATTATAATAAATTAGATTCTAATATTTTTGCAATATCATTTTTTTGTAATATGAAACTCATTTAAAATTTATTTATATAAATATTCTTCAATATAGATGAAAGTTAGATTATAACTTGTGCATCGCTTATAAAGTAGTATAAAATTAATTTACAATGATGATAGATCAAACTTAAATCCTAATTTTAATGCAATTAATTTGAAAAAGAATTATTGTTGAAACTTTAATCATGCATAATGCAATTGAATTACCATTAACTCATTTTTTATAAATTAAGTATAAAATTTATGTTACCCACATTGCAATAAATATTACCTTTCTATCAATATTGATAATTCAACTAATTCCTTTGATCTCATCACAAGACCTTTTTTAAAATAAAATATAGATTCTTTAAAGTGTATCTTACATTTTAAAGAATAAAATAAGATATCATGTACATTGATAAAAAAAATTAAAACAGAGATTCTCTAAAGTGCATTGATGAATTTTTATTTAATCTCATCATAAAACTTTTTTAAAATAAAATAGAGATTTTCTAAAATGCATTTTACACTTTAAAGAATAAATGAGGTATGATATACATTGATAAGAAAATTAAAAATTAAAAACTTAATAAATAAAAATTATTTAAAAATTAATTTATTATTGTAAGTATATTTATGTAAAAATTCATCACATCTTTTAATTTATATGAGTTATTGTGATCTTAATTTATTTATTTAATAAAAAATCCAAATATCACTTTACAAAATAATTATTGGTCCAACTTTCATGGGATACTGCTTTCAATGCTTTGCCGGCAAACTAAATTGACCATATGTTGCTAGAACCACAAGTAAAATAGATTCTATCCTCTAGGACCACTTTTGAATTTCTATGAGTATTATGTTATTTTTCTAATTTTTCCCTCCAAACTTAAACTATTTTATAATTGAATAAATCAAAATTATTTTTTTGCATTCAATGATTTAGGTTTGACCAATTTATCCTGGATTTCAAAACCTATTTTATAATTGAATAAATCAAATTTAATTTTTTACATTCAGTGATTTAAATTTGACCAACTTATTCTGGATTTCAAAACCCAAGGGGCACTTTAGAATCTACCTCCTCTTTCAACACAAATTGATCAATATCTACTTTATCTTTTAGCACCTACAAGAATTTAGGAAAAGGTGCATTTTATGATATCTTTTAGAAATCAGGAGTTTAGGAAATTAAGGTATGTGGCAAAAGATAATTTGTCCACTTTCAAAAATTGTCAGAACTTGTGTCATATGAATAATGGCCTAAATAATTTATGAAATTACATATTTTCCCAAAATGACTAATTCCATCGCACAAAGACCCATAACTGATCTTCTTAGTCACTGCTCTCCCTTACTTCGGCTTTTTGACCGAAACCCTGGTTATACAAAAAGTATTCCTCTAATTACTGCACCGCAAAAACTAATTACCAAAACACTTAATTTTTTTTAAATACTTTTTGAATCATGGCCTGCCAAATGCCGTGATTCAGGTTTATTTATTTTTTATTTTTTTTCGAATCACGACATGAGCAACCGTGATTTTTTTTTTCATTTTTTTTTAATTTGTTATCTAATTTAAATTAAATTTTTTTATTTTGGAATTACTTTATATTTTTTAATTATTTATATTTTATGACCTTTAATTTTGATAATTTGTACTTGATTTAATTTTTTATATTTTAGATTTTTTATACTAATTAACTAATGCTCTAAACTATAATAAAAAATTATTAAAAATTTATATTTTACAATTTTTTAATTCTTGTTTAAAAATAAAAAAAATTACATCATTAGATAAAATATTTAATTAATTATGAAAATTAATATATGTTAAAGTGATAAAAAGAATTGCATCATTAAATAAAATATTTAATTAATAATAAAAATTAATGTATGTTAAATTTAGATAAAAAATTACATCATTAGATAAAATATTTAATTATGAAATATATGATAAATTAATTCAATTGTATAATAACAAGAAAATAAATTGTATTAAAATTATATTATTCAATATATTGTGACTTTGAACTTCAAAAAATAGGAATGAATAATATATATATATATATATATATATATATATATATATATATATATATATATATATATATATATAATAGATTAGATGAAATGAGAAAAAATAATATGTGGATTGAAAATTATTGAAAAAATCCTAATTGAGATATTTTTATTTTAAAATAATATTTAAAAAATATTAACAATAAAAAGGAATAAAATTTGAATAAATAAAATTTAATTTAATGTTACTTGTTAGTCTTAAGAATAAAATACATAATTAGTTAATTTTATTAATAATTTTAATATTAAAATTTTAATTCACTTAGAATACTTATATAAAATATATAAGTATTCCCCACAGGTGTGATAGTCTAATAAAGATCTAATTATTGACATTTTAAATTTTAGTGTGATAGTTTCTATTAAAGATTTTAAGTAATAATTAATAATTTAATTTACTATCTAAATATTGTATAATATACATAACATAATAAAATTGATAACTACCAAAAAATTAATGGAATAATTAAAATCTTAATAAATATAAATTTTAGCTGATTCTTTCATAGTTTTATTCTGGGGAAGATTTAAATTGTAAAATTAAATCCTTAAAAAATATTTTATCAATGGGTGATGTATATATGCATTAACAAATTTTTAACAAATTTTGACCAATATACATAACGCAAAAAATCATTTTCCCCACACACTGCGCCGCTAAAACATATTCCACAAATGCTTAATAATTTTTTATTAAAATATTTTTGTTGGTTACGGAAGGGGGGTTCCAAGACCAAAGTGGTTCGTGACCCTTTTTTATTTTCTTTTTAATTTTTTACCCCGTGACTTTTTTTCCTTTTTTAATTTTTCGTGGTTATGTTGTAATATTATTTTTAACATATAAATAATTTTTATTAACTTCAAAATACTGAAATAATGTAATCAATATTTAATAATAATATTATGATATCATTAATAAAAATAAAAATAGTATAATAGTTATTATTTATTTAAGATCTAATAATACTATTATTATTTAAATACTAATTGATTACATAATAAATATTTTAAAAAATAAGGTTATTACTTCTTTAATAATTAAAAATTAACAATTTTCTAGTCGAAGTATTTATCATTACTCTATGAATGTTAATCTGTTTTAAAAGTTTATTTATAAAATCAGATCAAAAGAATAATCGAATAAAATATTATCATGTTATTAATATAATTTAGTAGCAGAATAATATTAATTTTTTGTTATGTTAACAAGTTTTTAACGGCATTATAGTTACTATTAAAATGGCAGTTGTTTATTATTTAGTAATATTGTACTAATATTATTAATTATTAATAACTTAGAAAAATTTTAATATTAAAAATGGTAGCTATTAAAAATATTCCAACATTATCAATATAAGTTAATATATTATAATATTTATTATTTATTTAATATGTAAGAACATTATTTATTTATTAAATAAATATAAGTATTACTATTGATGTGTAATAATAATTATTAGATTGGTTTAAGTTAATGGATAAGTGTGAAGACAATATTTGGTTTGTGTAGTTTATTTACAAATTTGAACATTATGATAAATGAAAAATGAGATAGAATTAATTCTGGATAGAAGAATGAATGAATGAATTAAATTATTAAATTAGCTACAAAAATTTTGTACATTAATAAAATAATCAGCTATCAAAGTAATGACTCTCAGTCCCACATCGAGGGCGTCGCCTCGCTCGTCGCGGTCGTTAAACAAGGGATTGCTGCTGTTCATCTCCATCGTCACCCTTATCAGAGTCTGTTTGAGTGGGGCTGGCATGACCCATGGTAAGTGGAATAGGATTTTGTGGGGTAAAAAATCCTTGTTGCTGATGCGATGTGGATCCATTGGCGTACTCAGATGTAAATGCAAGCGGCTCAGATAAAAACACCGTCAGAGAACCCAGGACTCGTTGGTGTGGGGGTGATGGTGATGGCGTGAAGAACGATGATGGGCCAACATCTCCACCTGACATGAAATGTGACGAGGGCATGTATGTAGATGGACCTAGACCTCCTGCATCGGGTTGCATCTGTTGGTGTGTGTCTTAGAACCAATCATATAAGATGATTAGAGTTATACACAATGTATTATATTTTATTTTAGGCAATTTAATTATTATATTTTGTTTTATTATTATTATGCGCAATTTATAACTTAATATAATAATTATCCTTGGAATAGCTTTGCTATTCCTAAAATGCCCCTAGTCAAGTATTATTATGAAAAGGATAGTAATAATACATCGAGACTAGCATGTATAGTGACTGATGATTACGAATCATGGATATGTGATATCAAGTCAATACATGAGTACATTGCTAGTGAACAATGTACTGGACTGACCCACTATGAGAATATTGCATGGATAAACGTGTCATAAGATATTCTCATATGATCACAACTACGCATAAATCTTTGACCTGAAATCACTACGGTTCCCTACATGAGGAATTACTCACTTTAATATTGTCCTATGTCACCTTTAATCAGGTGACAAGTAGGGCATTGATTGGGTGTGTCATAAATCATGCAGAGGGAAGTGAGTGATGTAAATGGGATTTTGTTACTCTTGTATAAAAGAGAAATATCCTTGGGCCCCTTGATTGAGTGAGACTTAGAAATGCATGGCCATGCTCAGTTGAATTAATATGTGATATTAATTATTTATTTTAAGTCTACTCAGTATCAAGAAATATAAATTGAACATTGACGAGGATGACACATTCCATGCCTCCAGCTCAATTTGGATATTATTACAAAAGGGTTATGATGTAAAACGTTGATCATGTATTAGGTGGATGTCGAATCACAGACATTCTTACTACTTGAGTGGCAGTGATGTATTGCTAGATACCGCTCGCTGTCTATGGCTCAATAATAAGTCATTGTCAACGTAGTAAGAACCTACAGGGTCACACAAAAGGAGTAGGAATAAGACAATAATTAATTGGACTTTAATTATATTAATATCCAATTAATTGGACTTATTTTCGTGCATATATATTATTTAGAATAATAAATTCACGTTTTTATATATATATATATATTATGTGATATTATCTGATATTAAAGTAATATCAAGTAATTATCTTATCAGATATTAGATAAATATATTATGAGATAATATTATTTTGATATTTGATAACTATATGCAATTATCTAATATTAAGATATTTATTATGAGATAATATCATTATCTAATATTAGATAATTAATAGATAAGTCTTATCTCTTCCCATTATCTCTAGGATAAGGATAAGATGAGTTGTTAAGTGTGATTAGGATTTTGGAAGCATTATCCTAGTAGGACTAGGATTATGGCTTGCCTAAGTTCTATAAAAGGGGACTTGAGGGCAGCACTTAACGTTCACGTTTTAAGCTTCCATATAAACCCTAAATCACTCCGAAAACATCCAATCCTAATTCTTAGAGAGAAAAACGCATCCTAGCAGACGCGTGGAGGGTGAGAGGTCGTTGTTCACTCCGTGTGGATACCGTAGAGACGCTGTACCTTCCGGCCGGCGTTTGATTCATCCGCTCTCAAGTTTTGATCAGTAGAAACACGAGTGCCCAATAGGTAAAACCCTAATCATTGACTCATGCTTTTTGCATGGATCCTAGGTAGAATTCGGATCAAAAATTTAAAATTCCGCTGCATGTGATAATCCGAATTCCCAACAGCATCCAGTGAGTCACGTAGCCAGAGGGGACATCCGCTGATGGCATCGATCGATGACCATAATGTGCTCTGTCATCGTTATCATCAGGTCCAGGCAAAATGGGATCCCTAAAAGACATAAAGCCATGGGTCCTCCTACCACACCTAAGCTCAGGGATGGGTGGTCTCGATAATTCGTCTGCAGGAAGAGCTGGCTGAGAAGCTGTCATATCTCGATGCTCACCCAATGCACGCAGGATGCGATCACAATCCCGGTCCACTGTCTCTCTGAATTAGTTGTACTCGAGAGTTGGAGGATCCTCGATGCTAAGCGTGCGTAGTCTCTCAGCAACGTCGGCCTACATGATAAGTAAAAATAATTACAGTGTGTCAATTTATATTATAATATTTTGAAGAAGTTATAAATTATATTATGAAGGACGAATGATTACCACAAATCCTGGACCACCGCTAGCTGAATGAATCCATCGTCTCGTGTGTGTCCAATACCATGACATGTAGCCCGAGCCACGATGAAGAGCATCAGTCTCCATCTCAGTCAATGAAAGCGTGGCTCGCCATGCATCCCAAGCACTAATGTAAACCATGTGTTCTTGCCGCCAATCCTTCGATGTTTTTCCTCGAAACTTTAAGGTATAACAAGAACCAAGATTGAATGGCTCCTGTAGGATTGGTTGCCACCTAGAAGCATATAATTGGGACTGAAGCCAACCATATATTAGGTGAGATGAGGTAATACTCAGGCATAAGCTGCTAGACACTATCCATATCATAAGGCCGCCAAATAATCTGCACTAAGTAAATAAAAGATAAATAAGCATGTAACTACATATGAGACAGTCAATTTAGATGCAACAAAGTAAGTTATAATTAACCTCTTCAGCCTTCATCTGATCAAGCAATATTCTGAATTGCCATAAGGCATTTGTTGGAGGCCGCTGAGGTAATCCGGTATTCTTCCACCTGCGAGAGTTGCAAAATGTATATTATTTTCTATGCATAATTTAATACTAATAGGGGAAATACATTAAATGAAAATATCAAAAATGGCCCACACCTGAAGCCCAATGGTGGTAGCACAGGGTAAATGTCTAGACGGGGATCTGGATACGGAGGTGTCATTGGTGGTAGAGTGGGAAATCGATCCCATGCCCATAGATGTAGAAGATGCAAACATCCACCGATGTTTACCTCGTCAGGGTTGGTGGCCGTGCACAATTCTCTATACAAGCATGCAAGAACTGCTGATCCCCAACTGAATCGTCCAGTGTCAGCGAAGTTTGCTAGTAGGGGTAGATACATTAATAACACTCTATGGCCTGAAGTGTCAGGCATGAGATATCCGCCGATGAGCCTCAAAATATAGGCACGCGTGAAGCGTTGTATTTGTTCATCATTTGCATCTGCTGGCAAGTGTCCAAAATTTGCTGCTAGCCAAGGGATGCTCAGGCGCTGCTCTTGTAAACACTTATCAGGCGGTATAACCCCAAGAAGATCCTCGCACATCACCCGCCAGTCATATCCGGTGTACCCGGAGACAGGAACGCCCTCGCATGATAAACCCAACTGGATGGCGACATCTTGTAGTGTAATTGTGTACTCCCCGCAGGTGGTGTGAAAAGTGTGTGTCTCTGGCCGCCATCGCTCCACCAATGCAGAAACGAGCGCTGCATTCAACTCAACATGGCCAAGACGACTGACACCGTAGAAATCAGCCTACTGAAGATATGGGACAATGGCAACTAGTGGATCAAAGAGATGACCCACATGTGCGACACGTTGTAACCTGAGAAGTCGATCCGCCTGAAAATAAAATTACCAAATCATAATGTGGTAAGAGTTTAAAAATTACAAAATGCATAACCATACATTACTAAACTTACATGGCTTAGCCAAATGGCCTGTGAGATATGTCTAGACTGTAAGTACAAAAGGGACTTGTCATCAGGACCAGGTGTGACAACACAGCGCTGACCGGCCATTACAGTCGAGGGGTATGATATCTGTCATATTGGAATAATTCAGTTAATTGCACAAAAGTATGCATTTAAACATAGCTATTATCCAAAGTAAGTGACCTAATAAGGCATTAGAGGATACTAATGCTGACGTATTATACTTGTCAGTGTGTTCATTAATTTATTGCTATTTATGACCTCAATACCAACAACCAATGGGGTGTGCACTCAAAAGTTCCTTTGATGGGCTGGACAGGTTGCGCGGTTATGTCTTATCTGCTTGCATAACCTACACCTCTGAGGATCGGATGGACCCTCCTGCCAGTCCATTTCGTTCCTTATACGCCTAAATCATGGTCAACCTTTGGCACGTATCGCCGAAGGATCTGGAATGAGTTTTGGTCCATCGACCGCTGGCCAATGCTCCACACTGCCTATTGGTCGGAACTCACTGCTATATGCACTGAGCATTGTCTTCAATCGGAAAACACGATCGACAAACTGCAGGGGATCCAATGAAACTTTCGAACATGCAGCAAATACATGTTGGCAGGGCCAGCGCTCGACTTGAAACTCACCACAATCACATGTACGATCGCGAAGGCTAACCTTGTAGGAACGATCGAACTGCTTCCACATCAAGTCATATGGCTCCTCAACCTCAAATAAGAACCCCTGGCGGTTGAAACGGCGCACGTGGCAGGTTGACGCTTTCCGAATGCAATCTTGAATCTTTTTTCAGACGTCCTCGAAAAATACCTCTCCTGCTTGTAACTGTGCTGCAATTGTCTCTGATCTATCAACAAAATATGCATTTAATCGATACATTGTTGCCTTGACCAACACCATGATAGGCAAAAGTCTAACCCCTTTGAGGACACTGTTGACACACTCCGCCAAGTTAGTTGTCATATGGCCCCATCGTCTGCCTCCTTCGTCATACGCACGGCTCCACTGATATTTTGGGATATTCGCAATCCAATCAGCAGCTCTTGGGTGCAACGATTGTAGTTCCGCTAACTTTGAATCCACTACATGTCGCTCGTATTGGTAACCTGTACAACCCGACATTGTGACATAATTAACAAAGATAATAAGGTGTCATGATAATTAGAGAAGTTTTCCAGGAGTATTACGTACCAATACTAATGAACAATTTTTTTAGCCACTCAGTCTTGAAAGTTGAGATCATATTACTAGCGATGTGTCGTAGGCAGAACACATGATAACCACGGGGTGGTTGCCACCCTACGCGTGGGTTTGTAATGGTAGCAACTATCCCAGGATGTCTATCTAATATCAAGCAAACACCCTGCTTATCCTTGACGACATGCCGTCGGACGTTTGATAGGAACCAAGCCCATGTCTCGTATGTTTCGCTTTCTACTACAGCAAATGCAAGGGGAACAATTTTTCTATCCCCATCTTGTGAAGTTGCGATCAGTAACACCCCCTTATACTTTCCATATAAAAATATGTCATCAACTTGGACCATAGGTTTTAAATGATCGAACGCATCAATGCATGGCTTGAATGTCCAAAACACCCGATGGAACAGTGCTACTAGCGCACTCTCACCGCTATTTGACGAGCATTCCCTGCTGACAATCTCGAAGTACGACCTAAGATTATAATGTCGTACAGTCGCCAACCACCTCGGTAGTAAAGCATATGATTTTTCCCAATTCCCAAAAGCCAGTGCAAGAGCTTGGTGTTTACCCTTCCACCCCTTCTTATATGAAACTGAATACCCAAATATACCGTGGATACGCTTAACAACCCCTCGAATGGAGACGCTGGGGTTCTCAGTCACCAACCCCACAATGTAAGATGAAATGACATCTGTGTCCAATTTCGGATGATCATTCGAAAGAGAAGCTGACACACATGAATGAGGTCCATTGTATCTAGTTATTTGCCCGTGGTTCTCTCTTGGCTTATAGCAGGCTCTAACCCTCCAATTGCATTGTCCACCGTAGTAAGGGCATCGATACTCTTCATACTTGGCCGAAGAGTAATGTGAGTAAAATGTGTGGTGGGTTCGAATTGAATATATTTTCATCGCGTGACAGAATGATTTTTGGTCCATATATAGCCAACCCACATCTGGCTCTTGGTCATTGAGCACATTCATGGCACCTCCCATACCGAGAAAATCATTGCTGTCGGTCGCATCTATATTTATTCTTCCAAAAAAGGCAGCTGCCGATTCCACATATTAGTTCACGGGTGTTGCAGGGATCGCTGGGGTCACATCTTCACCACCATCAGCTTCATCATCATCACAACTGTCATTATCCCAATTAAATCCTTCGGGAATGTCATCATATGCATCATTCTCTTCAAAATCATCCATTATGTCATCTGATTCCTCCGGGATAGAGGAGGATGGAAGGAGACCATAGCCGGACTGGGAAGAACATGGCTCTGTAGTGTAATCAACAACGGGAGATTGAAACTGTTGTCCAAGACCCACATGTCCACCCACTGGTTCCAGACTACCATGGTACGGGTTATAATTTGATGACCCTTCACCGAAGTTAGGAAATAGGTTGGTGGACAGTTGTGTGCATGGCCCACTCTCATCAACTGGTTGACTACCAACGTTCAGATCAAATCCCTTGCTTGCGATGTGTGCATACAATTCTGGGCAAGACAATTAAGTGGGGAATCTTGCATTCGTCTCCCACATTCATTGAATGTCATCATCATCCTCTAATAGACAAGCTTTGTATCGCGTCGGGTTCAGTGAAAGTGGATGCTTATACTCCAACTCAGTCACAGCTTGATTCTCTGCAAGTCTTAACCTTCGGCCAATTGTAATTTTCAATGCATCCAAGGTGACATCCAATTTAATTCTCATAACTTTGACTCTTCGACACTTAAATGTATTGCCCTCATCCATTTCATAAATTTCTCCATTCGCATAGATACATCATTTTCTTTCCCGGTACTCATGGTGATTCCTACCATATCCGGGGTGTTAAAGTGACTTCAGGGGTTAAAATATACTTATAAAAAATAAATAACACTCAAATTTATTTTTATGTCATCTAATATTATAATTAAAAGTCTTACCTGGAGGGACGGATTTTATCTGCACTAGAAAGTTAAACTGCATAGACTTCATAAGCAAAACATATACTCAATTATTACAATAATACAAAGAAATTAGAATAATATATGCAAATTATGATATGTACAATAGCAAATATGATGTACAGAAATAAAATATCTAATCAACTAGAATAATACAGAATTCTAATTAAAAAAATACAGCTAAAAATTAAGTTTCTTCCAACTAAAATACAATAAAAACTTATAGTCTATGGATAAATAGATTAAAGAATAAATTTAATAGTATTTTAATTAAATTAAATTACATAAATTTAAAAGAATAACAATAATATTATTGTTTTCAATAACAACTTCTTACACATATTAAATATCATTATCTTAATAGATTAAAGGTATTAAATAAATTAACTCTAACAAATAAGTTAGCTTTACTAAATATATTAAATAGATTTAATCCAACAAATTAATTAACTAAACTAAATTAAATAAATAAATTAAATAAATTGACTTCAAACAAACAAATCAACTAAAGTAAATCAAATAAATAAATTAACTAAATTAAAATAAATAAATTAATCAACTAAATTAAATCAAACAAGTAAATCAAAATATTAACGCAAACAAATTAATTAACTAAATAAATCAACTAAATTAAATTAAACAAACAAATCAACTAAATTAAATCAAATAAATAAATTAACTAAATTAAATCAAACAAATAAATTAACTACATTAAAACAATTAAATAAAACAACTAATTAAATCAACCAAGTAAATAAAAATATTAACGCAAACAAATAAATTAAATAAATTAAATCAAATAAATAAATTAACAAAATTAAATCCAATAAATAAATCAACTAAATCAAATAAATTATTTAACTAAATTAAATCAAATAAATTAATTAACTACATTAAATTAGATAAATTAATCAATAAGCTTAAATCAAATAAATTAATTAACTAAATTAAATCAAACAAGTAAATTAAAAATGTTAACTCAAATAAATAAATTAAATTAAAAAATAAATTAAATACATTAAATCAAATGAATAAATTAACTAAATTAAATCAAATAAATTAATTAACTATATTAACTCAGATAAATTAATTAACTAGATTAAATCAAATAAATTAATTAAATAAATTAAATCAGATAAATTAATCAACTAGATTAAATCAAATAAATTAATTAACTAAATTAAATTAAATAATTAAATCAAAAATATTAAATCAAATAAATAAATTAAATAAATTAAATCAAATAAATAAATTAAATACATTAAATCAAATAAATAAATTAACTAAATTAAATCAAATAAATAAATTAACTACATAAAATCAGATAAATTAATTAACTAGATTAAATCAGATAAATTAATCAACTAGATTAAATCAAACAAGTAAATCAAAAAATATTAAATCAAATAATAAATTAATAAATTAAATCAAATAAATAAACTAAATACATTAAATTAAATAAATAAATTAACTAGATTAAATCAAGTAAATTAACTAACTAAATTAAATTAATTAAATAAAACTAACTAAATTAAATCAAATAAATAAATTAAATATATTAAATCAAATAAATAAATTAACTAAATTAAATGAAATAAATAAATTAATTAAATCAAATAAATTAATTAACTAAATTAAATCAAATAAATAAATTAACTACATTAAATCACATAAATTAATTAACTGGATTAAATCAAATAAATTAATTAACTAAATTAAATTAGATAAATTAATCAACTAGATTAAATTAGATAAATTAATCAACTAGATTAAATCAAACAAGTAAATCAAAAAAATTAAATCAAATAAATAAATTAAATACATTAAATCAAATAAATAAATTAACTAAATTAAATCAAGTAAATTAACTAACTAAATCAAATCAATTAAATAAAATTAACTAAATTAAATTAAATAAATTAATTAAATATATTAAATTAAATAAATAAATTAACTAAATTAAATCAAATAAATACATTAACTAATTTAAATCAAATAAATTAATTAACTAAATTAAATCAAATAAGTAAATTAAGAAAATTAACTCAAACATATTAATTAAACAAATAAACTAAATAAGTAAATCAAATAAATAAACTAACTAAATTAAATCAAATAATTTAATTAATTAAATTAAATCAAGTAAATAAATTAAATATATTAAATTAAATAAATTCATAAATATATAAATTTAATTAAATAAATAAATTAAAATTATAAAATAAAAAAAATAAATTTAATTTAATTAAACAGATTTAAAATAATATATTAAATTAAAAATTTACCTTGCCTTCCTTCTCTCTCTGCTTCCTTTGCACAGCGGCACTCCTTCCTTCGCGTAGCAGCAGCACTCCTTCCTTCAGCAACTTCGGCAACTTCAGCGGGAGGTATATATAGCGTTTAGACACTCACGAACGAACAATGGCCGACGTTCACGGAGGAACAGTAGCCACCGATCACGGCCTGCATGAGGACGTGATCAGTCTGATCACGTTCTGCTGCAGGACGTGACCGTCCCATCACGCTGCCCAGTCTGATCACGTTCTAGTTCAGTCCGTGACTCAGAAAAATAAGGCTTCCGGTCATTTGTTTTGTCGGCGCAGGGAAACGAGAATTTCTTTTTCCCATTGCAGTTCGTTGGTAATTTTCCCCCCTTACTTCCTCTTCCTTTTCCTTTCTTCGTTTTGGCTCCTTTACAATTTTCTTGTAATGTCGCAACATATTATGTTGTGAATTAGACTTTATAGGTTTCCCTCTCTTATCAACTGAAGTTGAAGATGATAAGAAGCTATCGTTAGTGAACATACGATTAAATCGAAAGTCAATAAAAAACTTAGTTTTGTGCTTCAAATCCTCCCCGAACTAAGAGTCCGTGTGCAACAATGAATACCAGAACCCTCATGTTTATAACTCCCCAAAGCCCTGGTCTTTCCATTCCTCCTAACTTTCAGCAAAATAAAAAGAAATTGGACATCTGACTATGCACATAAGTGTTCAATGGCCATGGCATCCAAATATGCGAACCTGAAGAAGAGAAAAAATAAGTTGAGTAATGAGAAGAAAAAGAAAAATAAGAAAACTTTGACATCCCGTCTTTCACCTTTTGCACTTGCAAGACATGCAAAGAAGGAACCGCTGGCGGTGGAAGTAGTGGTCGTAAATTTGTTACTGATCCCTAATATTCATCATTGCACACAAACCTTTAGATCAGGGAGGATTTGAAGCACAAAACTAAGTTTTCTATTGACTTACGATTTGACCATATGTTCATTGATGATAGCTTTTTATCGTCTTTGACTCTGATAGACAAGAGAGGAAACCTATAAAGTACAATTCACAACATAGTATGTCGCAACATTACAAGAAAATTGAAGATGAGCTAAAATGAAGAAAGGAAAAGGAAAATGAAGTAAGGGAGAGCAGTGACCAAGAAAATGATGAAAAGAAAGAGGAAGTAGAGGAGATCAATTATAAGTCTCTATGCTGTGAAACTATTCATTTGGGGAAAACATTTAATTTCACAAATTATTTAGGCCATTATTCATAAAACACAAGTGTTAACAGTTTTTGAAAGTGGACAAATTATCTTCTGTCACATACCCTATGTTCTTAAATCCTTAATTTCTAAAAGACACTATAGAATGCACCTTAGGGAGGGAAAAATACAATGTACCTTTTTAAATTTTAATTGAGTAATAGTACATGAATTTTCAAAATCTTATAATTTATGTTCCTAAACTTTGCTTGAGTGATTAAAATGATATATGAACTTTTACAACCTTATATTTTATTTTGTTGAACTTTTAGAAAAAATAAAACTATTAATTTTGGGTAAAGCTTAATAGAAACATTTATTTATCCTACTTTTTTACTATATCAAGTCACTCAATGCAGATAAGTAAAAAATTTTTAAACACATAATTTATTATAATTATATCAACTTGCTTAATTTTTTAAAATGTGTAAAATAAAATCAAACTTTTAAAATAGTAATTTATCAAAATAATTAAATAAAAAACTCCTATAATGTTCCTAAACTATGTTGCTCACATAGTTTGATTTTTAAATGTATAGATTAAATAAAAATTATTAGGCTTTCACAAATATGAATTTTGGAGACTTTCCAAAAAGAAACTTTCATTAGATACAAGTGGATCAAATTTTAACATTATGTATTCTTCAAGTTTTAACAATTGTCATAACATGATTTATAAATGAATGACTTACTTTATATATTGTCAAAATAGTTAGGTTAGTAAAGGCTTAGATTTAACTTAGGGGAAGACTACGGTATCTTTATAATAATCCTGGGTTTGAAACCCAGGACACGTGGCGGAATGCCATTCGGCCATCAAGACTACTAACGTTAGTAGTTTATTTACCATCAAGACTACTAACGCTAGTAGTCTAAGACTACTAACGCTAGTAGTCTATTTACCAGGGGCGAGACTTCAAGGGTCAAGACTACTAACGCTAGTAGTCTATTTAACAGTGGCCTGGGTTCCAAAACCCAGGGGGCACCGTAGAATCCCCCTTTAACTTAAAACCAATGTTTTTACAGTAAATTACATTAAGGTGCCACTTATTGGACTTCTTTTTAAAGAGGTACTAGTATTGAACTTTATTTCAAAGAGGTACTAGTTTATGAATTATTAATTTTATATTCTCAAAATACCCATTTTTTAATCATGAGGATGCAGACGTGATTTAAGAATTTCAAAAGGATATAATTCCTTGATTAGTTAACCATTTTTTGCATGTAATTACTCTTTTTCATTCTTCTTCCCATAATTTTTCCATGAAAAATAAGAAAATTTGAGTTCGGTGAGGTTCACCTAACCTAAAATGTGTAGATTGAACTTAAAATTTTAAACGACCATAACTTTGTACTCGGTTATCTATTTTAGGTAAATTATTTTTATTTCATATAACTTTTTTATATCTACATACTTGCAAAAGGCCAAAGGCATTTTTCCTCCTTTAGTTCATAAAAAAGGCCTTTTTCACTGACTTTTTTTTAATTTTTCTAAATTTTCTTATTATTTTTCTAACTTTGATATCATTTTTATTAATTTAAATTCATTTGAATCCCATATTAAAATTTTTCTTCCTAACTCTTTTAGGATCTAGTAATGCCATAACAACTTTTGTAATAAATAAAACTATCAAAGAACAATATGTTATTATTTGCAAACTAAATAGTAACATACTACTGTTTTATTTTTAAATAATAACATCGATAAAAAATATAAAATAAATAGATAAATCAAGTTTAATTAAATAAGATTCACAATGAAACTGTTATAAAATAATGTGTTACTATTTGAATATGAAATAGTACATATGTTTTTTTTAATTTGGACTTAGTAACATTAATCAAAAAATAAAGAAACATAGGTAAATCAAGTAAGATTCACAATGAAATTACCATAAAATAACGTGTTATATTTGAATAGGAAATAATAACACCTTTTTTTAGTCTGACTTGTTGCTTTTCAATTTGAAATTAGTAATATCAATCAAGAAATAAAAAAAATACAAGCAAATCAAGGGTGGTTTGCAATTAAACTACTAAAAAATAATGTATTTCTGTTTAAAAAAGAAATAATAACACCTTATTTTTTTAGTTTGACTTATTGTTGTTTAGTTTGGAATCAATAACATGAATTAAAAAATAAAGAAATACAAGCAAATCAAGTAAGATTCACAATAAAACTACCATAAAACATGTTATTGTTTAAATAAGAAATAGTAACATGTTATTTTTCTGATCTAAAATCAGTAACATCAATCAAAAAATAAAGAAATATAAGCAAATTAAGTAAAATTCATAATGAAACTGCCATAAAAATAATATGTTACTATTTGAATAAGAAATAGTAATACTTTATTTGTTTAGTCTGACTTGTTGTTGTTTAATTTGGAATTAATAATATGAATAAAAAAATAGAGAAACATAGGCAAATTAAGTATGGTTCACAATTAAACTACCAAAAAATAATATATTACTATTTGAATAGAAAACAGTAACATCTTATTTTTTGTTTGACTTATTGCTATTTAGTTTGGAATTAATAAACATGAATTAAAAAATAAAGAAATATAGGCAAATTAAGTATGGTTCATAATTAAATTACCAAAAAATAATGTGTTACTATTTGAATAGAAAATAGTAATACCTTATTTTTTTGTCTTACTTGTTGTTATTTAGTTTAGAATCAATAACATGAATAAAAAAATAAGGAAACACAAGCAAATCAAGTAAAATTTACAATGAAATTACTATAAAATAACGTGTTAATGTTTGAACAGGAAATAGAAACATGTTATTTTTTTGGCTTAGAATCAGTAATATCAATAAAAAAATAAAGAAATACAGGTAAATCAAGTAAGATTCACAATGAAATTATCATAAAACAACATGTTATTATTTAAAAAAGAAATAGTAACACCATATTTTTTTAGTCTAACTTATTGTTGTTTGGTCTGAAATCAACAACATGAATCAGAAAATAAAGAAATACAAGCAAATCAAGTAAGATTCACAATGAAATTGCCATAAACAACATATTACTATTTGAACAGGAAACAGTAATATCTTATTTTTTTTAGTTTAACTTATTACTGTTTGGTCTGAAATCAGTAACATCAATTAAGAAGGATTACTTTTTGTTTTTCAAGTCTAATTAACAACTAAACTGTTAAAGAATAACATATTACTATTTGTTCTTCAATCAATAACATTAACAAATAGTAACATTAATTAAAACCTAAAATAAATTAGCAAATCAAGTCTAATTACCAACTAAACTATTAAAAAAGAGCATATTACTATTTATTCTCCAAATAATAATATGTTACTGTTTAATCTCTAAATAATAATATTAACTAAAAATTCAAAATAAATGGATAAATTAAGTTTTATTAACAACCAAACTACTAAAGAAAAAGTTGTTACCATTTCACCGCCAAACACTAACATGTTACCGTTTTGGTGTTGTTCTCTAATTCTAATTCTTATAAGATTTTAGTCTTTTAATTTTTCAATTTTTATAAAATTAAAAAATCTTTAATTTTAATATGTGATAAAAGAGATTTTATTTTAGTGCTTTTGATTTTCTTAAGACACACTGTAAATGTATTATTTTATCTTCTTGGTATTGTGATAAATTTTCATATGTGTGTGCACTTAAATGAAAGAAAGTGAACATATGGTACCTTGCTACAATAAATTCTAATAAACAATACTGAGACACATTGTAAGTGTGTTGTTTTGCTTCTAGGTATTGTGATAAATCTCCATATATGGGTGCACTTAAATGAAAGAAAGTAAGCGTATGGTACCTCGCTACAATAAATTCTAATAAACGATATTGACCTGATTTTTCCCTATATTTTTAATATGCTAAAAGCTAGAAACAACTAAACTATCTCTTAAAAATGGATATATAGAATATAAGTTTCTTGATCCTTGTGATCTAGAATTGTTAATTTAGACGAATCAGGAACCATGATAATGAATAATGCATATGATATACTTTCCAAGTTTGAAATTTTATGGTTGTTTATTGCCAGTTGCTTGAAGTTAGAAGGGAAATTTTGTACTTCAAAAAGTAAAAATACTAGAAATGAGTGACAATGCAAGCTAAAATAGCATAAACAAAATTTACTAGAAAGAAATCTTAAAAAGGGAGGAGGTGAGAGAAAATAGTGCAGTATTTATGTTCATAAAATCACAATCTATTTGTCAATAGAAGAATTTTGATATTATTTTATCTATTTATGCACTTATAGAGAAACTACACTTATCTAGAAGTCTTTGATGCACTTGAAATATCTAGGTACATGAATACGAAGTCTTCTATCAGCACTTACTTAAACAAGAAACCACTAATCTCCTTATCAATCTTAAACTTGACTTTCTTTGGCTTGCAATTTCTTTTCAAAAATTTATTTCTTGAAACTTACATTGTCAAATGGGTCTGCGGCTGAAAATAAGGTTATAATACTTTTGTTGTTATTACGATAGAAAGCTATCAACAATTGAAGAAACCCATTTTTTTTTTATGAGAGGGGTGATAGGACAGTAAAAATGTTGCAAGGTTATGGAAATGTAGGATTTAATCAAAAGTGTTCATGATTATTCCAAGACTAAAATTTCAGCTTCTTGACTGTTTAGGGAAAAATATATTGCATACCCAATAAAAGGTCATTAGTGCTCATTTTCAGTAGTGGGGCATTGAAACATACATATTATAGGCATACAATTTAAAAACATATCATTTTTGGTTCAATGCAAAATCAAATGGGCAATTGTAATTGGGTGAAAGAAATATTATGTCCCCAGTGTGGATTGATTCTTCCATTATGAAAAAGATCAAAAGAATAAATAATTGTTACTTTGCTGTTACAAGAATGCATGAAATCAAAACACAGAAAATCCTGGTCTAGAGAATAACAATTAGTAGGAACAAGAGAAATTGGCATGGATACATGCTAACTCTTGGACTGTGGCTATAGGAAGAAGAAGAAATAGAAATAAGCCTGATTAACTTTAATTAGTTACCGCACCCATTAACATCGAAGCGACATCTATGAACAGAGCTTGCAAATCAAGCTTCAAAGTTATAAAGATAATCTCTGCAGTGAAAAATGAATTCATAAGCAAAATATGGAATGAGAAAGTATGTATTATGTATGCCAAGGGTGATATAGCTAATGTAGTTGGGAACTTAGAATTTCACCTCTTATTTTCACACCTATTATGGTTCAATGCCTTAATTTGTTTTTTTTTTAATCAAAATTTCTAGACTACTATATGGAGGGGATTGAAAAGTTTGATGTCCACTTCCTGGAATCATTCTAAAACTATTTTCTTCAACAAAGGGAGTTGTTCTCAAAATTTAGGATTTTAAGAGGTTGTATGTTTTAAATGTTAATTTTCTTTTTCAATCTTCTTCTTTCTTTTGATATGAAAATTTTACTTATTACATGTTGAAAAGCAATAACTTAATTGTATGCATTAATTTTTGTTTGAAAATTGTCATAATTTTATTTGAACAATTGAATTTCTATTTTTTATTTGATATTAAATAAATTAATTTTATTTCTTTTATTTTCTTTATTGTTCCTTATTCTAATATTTCATCCAAAAACTTCATGAATAAAGTTTAGCCCTTCTCAACCTTTTTGGTTTTTTTGTTTTAAGATAGAGAGAAGTGTAGGTGGAATAAGAAGCAAATAAAAATAGAGGAACCATTGAATTGTGTCAATGACCATATGATAAAATTTTGTCAAAACATTAATTTAATACTTAATGGGTTACGAGAAATTTATCACGTGAAGGTTATAAATATTTATTAAATGGAATTTATTCTACATTCAGTCTCAATTGTTATTTGGTTCAATACTTTAATTCTAAATTTTAAGCATTCGCAATTTCTTGTTTATTTTTTTTCTTTTTTGAACAATTTCTCCATTTTGCAAGGAAGGAGCTCTGGGGGGATTACCTAGGAGCAGATAAAGCAAATAAAATTAAGTCACAACTTAATACAATTTAATTAAGAAGGTAATGCTTTAGTATTTTTTCAAGAATTTTTTTGAAATATTAAAATCAAATGTATATATATTACAACTTTTTATATTATTTCTTGCATTTTTTTAATAAAAAGTACAAGTGTATATTATTTTATATGCAATACAAACATAAAAAGTTACATCTCTATCATTCAAGGTCGCAATAGAAAAATCTTTATCGAATTTACTCATTATTATATAAAAGTTAAAATCTTTTAAGAAAAGATTTTTCATAAATATGATTTTTTTATACAAAACATTCAAGAGTATATACTATTGTGAATTTTTCTTGTGTGCATAATAAGATGTTATACATGTCCATCAATTCTACTTATTATAAATCATGATTAGAGGTAAATTATGACTTTTATCATCCTTATTTATTCATATCTATATCTTATATATTATTATATTCTTCTATCTATCTATCTATTTATCTATCTATACTAATTGAAAAGGAATTGAAAATTTTTATGGCTTCCATTTTGCTTTTTGAAAAAAATCTAAATATAAATCATGTTTAATTTAAATATAAAAGGATTATGATGTAATTTTAACCCATATATATGAAATTTTTGTTACACTTTCAATTTAATAATTACTCATTATGATGTGATTATTGATTTTGAATTGAATTTATTTTGGGATTCATTGTTCATTATTAACAATATTTGATGAGCATTTAGCTTGAACAATATTACTTATTATTAATATTTAATAACATTATTACTTATTAGACCTTCATTACCTATTATTGGTATGTATTTCATCTACTAATTATTTCCTCAATTCTTTATTATTTAGTGCAATTAATTAATTTCACAAATACTAAGAAAATGATTTAATTTACTTATTTTTGGTGAATTCTTCAAGATTACTATTTACGTATAAAGTTCAAGAAAATTGAAATTTGAAAATAATGATAGAATTATGGTAGAATAAATACAAATAGATTGAGAGTGTACAATAATGAAATATTTATTAATAAAATAAAATGATAAAATTGAGAAAAATATTCAACATTTTATTAAAATTTTAAAAACAAATATTTTTTTAAATTTAATAAATAATAAAGAACAAAGGAAGTAATAAACAATGGAGGTCTAAGTACTTATTATTAGCAAGAACCCTCTCTCCAATATTGATTACTTATTATTAGTATTTAATAAAAGTTTAATTTTAAAATTTCATTTTGAATTGTGTCTCATTTAATTATATATATTAATAATACAGGTATTTTTCTAATAAAGTTTCATCCGTATCATTTTATTATGTATTTTTGTGCATATTTACAGATTTCTTAGAAAAGCAATTTACTTCTCTTAAAAGTAATAAAATATATAATATAATTGATTTAAATTTACACATTTTGTTATAAAGATATTATTTAGGCCTGGCCACGATTCAGTCAAAAGCAGTTTAGGACCTATCACTCAACCGATTGGAAATTTTTCCTATGAGATGGACTGTTGCAAACTGAATTAACATCTAGAACTGACTGGAACCATTTAAGGTGGGTCCAATCAGTTTTGGGTAGTTCAATTCGGTCAACTTCCCATTCACCAAAATAAAAGAACAAAATTTCGTACCACTGATAATATTATATTTCTTGTGCTATCGTAATCTCCAGCAGGTTTTTTCATTAATGGAATCCATTTGATAAGCTTTTTCGTACAGGAGAAGAGTCAGTATTTTAGCCATTTGCAAGGTATGTTTGTCTGGTTCTAGATCTGTCAAAACAGGCTAACCCAATCTTATCAAGTTAACCTAATGGGCAAAAATTATACGTCAGGTCAGTCCTACGCCAGACTACTTTTTTACTAGGTTGGGTTTAGATTAGGTTGTTACAGTACCAGTCAGTCTCAATCCCAGGTCAACATTTACCAGCTGAGTTTTTATAACCCGTTATATTTTACTATTATTATTATTATCATCATATTAGTTATTTATTTATTATTAATTTGATATCATTAATTATTATATATTATTAATATATATTTATTTTATTAAAGATTTCAAATTAATATATTATAAATAATAATATATAATAATTAATTATGTCAAATTAATAATAAATAAATAAATAAATAATATGATGATAATTCTGTTGAGGATTTAAATTGTATTTATTATTAACATAAATCAATTTTATACTATCATTCACTTATATATTATTATGTTAAAAACTTATTAATTTTTTTTTATTTTTAAAAATTCTTAATTATTATTATTTTTTAATTACTACTTTTAGATTGATAATGAATTAAATTTAAACTCCTTTGTTAATGCATTTTTTTGGGTTAAAATATACTTATAGTAATACATGAAATTCCTTACCAATTAATTTTTATCTTTTTATTACATTAATTTAATATTAACTATTAAAAAATCACATTATTTTATGACTAATTTAATGTGATTTTTCTAATTAATTATTAAAATGTTGTACTTTTTTGAGTAACTTCTACTAAATTAATGTATTTAAAATTTTCAAATAATTTGATTTCAACATGACTTTTTAAGAATAAATTTAGTGACATACTTAATATTTTAACAAAAATGTAGTTAAATAAATTACTCCCTCTATTCCTATTTATTTATTGCTATTAACCGATTTCACACATATTAAGAAAGTAATTAAATTTATTTATTTTTAATAAGCTTTACAAGATTACCCTTTATACACAAAATTCAAAATAGTTGAAGATAGAAATAAAAATATAAAGAAATAAATATAAGCTGACTAATAGTGTAGAATAATAAAGTATTTATTAATGAAAGAGAAAGATAAATTTGAAAAAAAAATTTAATGCTTCATTGAAATTCTAAAGCGACAGATAAAAAGGAAGAATTTTTTTAAAAAAATATGATAAATAAAAAGGAATGGAGGGAGTAAATAATAAATTAATTAACACTCATCAGTCAATTCATTGGTAAACCATAAACAAGTATTGTAATTTCAATGTATAATTATGATATGAAATTAAAGGACAAAATTACTACTACTTCTGTCTTTTTTAATCTGTCATTCTGGAGGAAAATTTTTGTTTTCTTTTATCTGTTACTTTAGAAATCCAATGAATCATTAATTACTTTTTTTTCAGTTCTACCCTTGTAATAAATAAGAGAGAGAATAATTGGAATAAGAAAATATAGTAATAAAGAAGGAAAATTAAATTGACTTTTGATAGAATTAAATTGAGGCTATTTAATGATTTTCTTAATTTATGTGCTAAAACCTTAAATGACTAATAAAAAAAATAAAGAGAGTATAATTTTTTTTGGTGAAGGAAAATTAATATAATTTATAATTTAACTGCTCAATAGTATGATACTTTAAAATTTTGAATGCTTAAAAAAAAGGCATCCTGTTCAGAATTTTTTACAGCAAGAAGATGATTCGAAATCAATCATTAGAAAAAAAATCAATTAATATTGAATAATATTATACATAAACTGAATGCAACCCATAATCAAATTAAATTAGGTGTTACCCCATGCATTACATAAATGAATATTTATTTCAATAATATAATTTTATAATTATATATTAATTATTTATAAATAGAATTAGATAAAAATTTGATTGATATATAACTAACAGCTCTGAAAAAAAATTATTTCTCCACTAATTTTGTAAATAATTGATTTTGAATTCAAATATCATATTACTTAGATACCTTTTTTAAAATAATTATTATCATTAAAATTAATATTTAATAACATGATTTATAATAAGATTAGATTTTCTTAATGGTAATATATTTTTTATTTATCATCTCACATCATAAAATAAACTTTTGAAAGTAGTAATTTTATATTATGAATTATATTTATTTTAATAATATAATATTATAATTATATATTAGTTATTTATAAAGAGAATTAGATGAATAATTAATTAATATATAGCCAACAACCCTAAGAAAAAATGTCGTCACTCCACTCATTTTATTCAATATTCAAATAGGAAATTAACTTTGAATTTATTTTATTAAAAAATTAATTTTGAATTCAAATATTATATTAATTAAATATCATTTTTATGATGATTATTATCATTAATATTAATATTTTAGAACATAAATTTTTATAAGAATATATTTTTTTGTTATGATAATATAATATATTTTTTATTTACTATATTATAGCATAAAATAAAATTTTGAAAATAAAGTTTTGAAAGTAATAATTTTATATTGCAAGCGACTAATTAAAATCTACAAATTATGAAATACATATTTATTAAAATTTAATGTTTTGATGTCAAATATTTTATATTTTTTTAATTTACTTGGAAGAAAGGAATAACTTTTGGTTGGAAACCACCACTGATTGACTAATATTTAATATATTCTAAAAGGAGCATTACAATAAAGCTCTTTTATTGGAATATATTCAAAAATATAAAATAATAAATAAATAAAAAGTATGTAATATTTAAAAGAAGAAATGATTTACTTTCTAATTAAAAATTAAGAAAAATATGTTAATGACATTGAGAAAAAAAAGGTGAAAGAAATAAAAAAAAGAAATAATTAATTAGATAGTGAAATGAAAAAATAAATTTATAAGTACTATAATGAGAATCCACCAAATAAAAATAAATTATTGAAGTATTTAGTGATAAATATTATTCGATAGACAAGTGTAAGTAGAATTGTCAATTTTTTTATATAAGTAAATGGTAATTTTATCAAATGAAGATGGAGAGAAAGTGTATTATAAATAAAATTTTATAAATTTTAAATTGGATGTATAATGAGATAAAAATTAGGATAAAAAAATTTGTAATCAAACCAAATGAAGATAAAAATAAAAAAAATTCAAATAAAATTAGGTGAAGATACAGATAAAATAATTTTTAAATTTTAAAATAGA
Source organism: Sindora glabra (assembly GCA_020226215.1). Lineage (NCBI taxonomy): Eukaryota > Viridiplantae > Streptophyta > Magnoliopsida > Fabales > Fabaceae > Sindora > Sindora glabra. Next base: position 33,046,598 of record CM035229.1, read on the forward strand.
AAAATACTATATTTGTTAATCTCAATATTTTTATAAAAATCTAAAGTAATAAAAAATGACATATATTATATATATTATGAATTGCAAAATTATAAATTTCACAACCGATAATTCATATATTCACATAGCAGCTCTTTTACTTTTATAATTTTCTCCAAAATTATATTTTTTCTATTAAATAGTGTAAAATAATTAAAAAATTTACCTTATAAAATAAATTATATAAATTATAAAAAATATATGCTTTTATAATTTTATACATAAATAATCTATTAAATTAATGACAAACTGATTAAGTCATAAATTTTTGGATCAAGTAACTGTAAAAGAGAGAAAATAGTAAGAGAGAATACTTACATATATTGAAGATGAAGATGAAGATGAAAATTCTCATATTAAAGAAAACAATGACTTTGAAGAGATTGAAGGTGGAGAGAGAAAAGAAATAAATTTTAAATATAATTTAAAGAGCTTTTTATAAGAATAAAATAATTTTTATGAGAATAAAATACGTAGATAATTATGAACTTACAGATATTGAAGATGAAAATGAAAACTCTCATTTCAGATAAAATGATGATGTTGAAGTGATCAAAAGTGAAGAACAAAAAAAAAATATAAGTGTAACATAAGAAGATTTTTATGAAAATAAAATAAATAAGTACTGTGAATTCTAATGATAGATAGAGACTCAAATTTAAATTTTTATAGGAAATTAACTTAATATTGTTAGGATAAATATTTTTTATTTTAGAATTTATTTTTCAGATGAAAAAGAAATAACAAATTGAATTTTTATTAAAAATGATAAACATATGATAAATTATGATAATGACACTTATCATAATTAGAGGTAAGAAATATCATAGTTAATATATAATATATAAATTTACTTACTATGATATAATTTATATTTTTTAATACTAAAAAATACTATTTTTTACAATTAGGTATCGATTTTTATATAATTAAAATGGAAAAATGCAAATATCTTCAATTTTAAAAAATTTAAAAATCATCTCTTTAAATTTTATAAAATTTAAAATTAATACTTATTACTCACTTAGTTAGTCAATTTATCAAATTATACATTTTTTTCAAATAAAAATTATTAAAATATAATATATTAAATTTTTATTATTTTTTCACATCTAATAAAAGAAGAGATTAAATTATATATATAATTTCAAGTAAATACTTATAAATAAGATGTGAAAATACATAAAAAATGAAAATATACTAAAATTTTATAATAATGTGATATCTGTAATTTTTATTTAAAAATATATAAAATTATATAATATAATAAAATAATTAATTGAATTGATGATTAAAATCATTTTCAAAATTTATAAAATTTCAAAGAATAATTTCAAAATTTTCAAAGATGATAGGAGTAAAATCCATCCATGAAACATTTTGTATTTGTTCCATCACTACAATGCAATTGCTAAGTGATCACCTTATCATTATCGGTTAGAGTGGAAGGGAATATGAGCTTTTTTCCCTCCGTAATTAGCAAAATCTTGCTTAATCAACATTCTTGTCATTTTTTTCCTTATAGTTATAAGCACTAAATTATTGATAAGAATTTAGCACTCAGATTCAAACTAAAGCTAGCAACAATGGAGAGGAAATGTTGCATATTAGGTTCCAATTCCATTTAGTAGTTCTTATCTCATTTTCTCATCTTTTCTAATACAACAATAACCCATTTCCTTGATAAATTGGTCCAATTTCTACTTATTTATGTTGTAGTTTGAATTTTGCCTTTGAAATTATGAAGAATGCAAATTTATATGGAGAATTTTAATTGTCTATTGCATAGTATTTGCCAGATTGTAGATTCTTTTAAGTTTTAGTTGCAGGTGTGATCTCCATTAGATAATCATTGTATTGTTGATGATTAAATGAGTCCTATTTGATTCCCTTGTAAATTCCTTAATTATACAATTTTTCCAACATGACATTAGCCCAATAATTTTCAATTTCACATTTCATAGTGTTTTTCTTAGATTCTCGATATTGGTAGCAAATGGAATCTGTGTTGAGTATCATGGCTTATGTAAAGAGTTTGAGAAATACTAATTGCTATATAATGCTTTATGACTTGAATTAAAGTAGGAAGATAAGGTCATATTTGTTACAAAATTGACATCAAGTTTTTCTAGCATCTACATTTATAAGTAGATTATCTAAAAACCATTCTGCCAATGACCCTTAAATGGATGCTAGATTTAACTATGTAAGTTTTGGCATGCTTTTAGTGATATAATAAATGGGTCGAATGTCAAAAAGTTTACTGTTTATTGATTTCAAAAAGTTGATTAATAAATTACTGAAGACAAAACATCATATAAATTTTTTAAAAGATCTAAATGTCATCCTCTTTTCCTTAAATTAATGTCATCACTAAAGTGATAAATATATTAAATGTAAGACATCAAAGAGCCTAATAAAATCTCCAAAGAGATCTAAAAGTTCTTTTGCCTTTTACCTCTTTGAAATTCTTTAGTCTATTAACTTCTCTATAGAGCTTCAAATTGAAAGTGCAACATTGTAAGGGTTGCTTGGTAACCCTTTGTGATGCTACTCCTCTTTTTGAACATATTTGCATTTATTCTTCATTACTTAGGTGCCAGCTAATTTTGCAATCACCTATTTAAAGTGGGAGGGAGTTCCTAGATTCTTCCCAAATACCTATAGAAGTTCTTTTTAATTAGTTGCCATGGGTATGGTGGAGTTAAGAATGTTAAAGTATTGTAAAAATTTGCTATGTTTATTGTTCCTTGGATCATTGGACTTGAATGGAATGCTCAGATTTTTAAAAAAGAAGACTTTGTTATTATTATGGCTTTGGAATTATGGTATCTTCTTGGTTTCTTTAGGGGTTTTAGCCCATATCAGGAGTTTCTTTGACTAAAGTGTAGGGAAACTAGAGTACCTTCTTGAGTTAACATTTCCTCTATTTAGATTTGTTTTGGTTTCATTTTTGTTGTGCTTTGCTTTGTTCTATTTGGAGAATCTCTCCTCTTGTATATTTCTTTCTTCAATCAAAGAATATTTTTCTCTTTTTTTTTATAAATACAATCATTGAATACTTGTTTTACAAAAAATAATATTTTTAGCAACTCCAATTGCTTATAACATTTCAAAATTTCTTTTATGTGCATTATTTTAGTTGAATAATAGTTAATCTTACATGTATAACTTAAATGGTTTTGCTTTTATAGTCAATTTAGAAAAGATTTTATTATTAATTTTTTGGGGGGTGGGTGGAAGGAGACTATATATTATTATAGAGAGAAACTTTACTTAGACTCTCTGTGGTACAAGGCCTTCATAACTTATTGTGATTATTTTATTCATTTATTTATTTATTTACTTTTCACTAAGACTGATGTTGTATTTTTCTTGGACTTATATATACCCATATAGCAATTAAAAGGATAAAGGTAACATTTTTTAGTAAGTCTATCTTTGATCCCTTGCGGAATTTAAAAATTTTAAGCATTCATCTCATGTTATATCATGGCATCTAATTCCCTTATAGAATGTCAGTTTTACTTAACATTAAATATTAGTTTTATTTATAATAAAAATGATAGATTACTTTCTTACTTATAATTCTACTCAATTTTTAACTAGATTTGTATAATTTTAAAATTTTGAATTAAGACTTTTTTTTCCCTACTTAAATCCTTCTAGTTAGCTTTTATTCTATTTTGTTAACAAATTGTATACATGAATAATGCTTTCTTAATGCATCTTGATAATTGATGATATGGAGCTTTCATGCCATTTTTATTGGCATTGAAGGTGTAAGTTACGTGATTTTATGATATTATTTTGTTTTTGGAGCAAAATGATGGGCCATGTGCATCTCCTTTTAGCATGCGAAAATTGATGGAAAATATTCAATTAAAAACAAAACTTTAAGTAATGGAATTGAATTAAAATCTTTTAAATTTTCAAAACTTAATTAGAATTTGAATTTTACTTCTAAAATATCTAACGCCATACAAGGTTAAAGTGTCTTTTTCCATAAATTTATGATCTTTGACCTCAAAACCTAGCTTGTAGCTTCTGCATGGAAGAATAAACTCACTCTAAGATTGATGCTATTGTTAAGAGTGTGTGACATAATAGGATTAACATTTCTAATTTATGCTCCATTTATTTTGGCAGGAGATTTTTTTTTGTTAGATTATAGTTATAAAATATTAGGATAGTAGAAAATAATTTATATATTTAATATTAAATATAAAGAATTTATTGTAAGATGAATTTCTCTTCTTTAGAAAACTTTTTTCCTATTATAATTTTAAATATTATTTTTTAATATAAAATATAAATATATGATATCTCTTCAAATATATAATAAAAATAATTTTTTTATAAATGATATCTTTTGAAAATAAAAGTATAGAAGCAGTGTTTTTAAATCCGAACAAGACTGACCGATTTAACCAATTCAGGCGATTGGAAAAACCTGTGAGAGCAGTTCAACTAGTTTGAATCACCAGAACCCGACAAATACCCGGAGACCTAATAAATCGATTGTCAATCAGTCCAAATGGGCCTCTAGCTTGCACTCTATTGAAAAAATATTTGTGTTGTTTAGAGCAGTCAATCCCCAGCCCCCCACACACCTACCTTATCTTCACCACTACACCAATGTGTCCTTTTAACTTAAAAAGGGCATTAAATTTATATATTGTATTATCACCATGACCAAATTCTCTAATAATAAAAATGTATTTATTATATTTTGGCCAAAAAAGAAAGTATATTTATTACATAATAAATTATATTAATTAAGTTTATATTACATATAATTTTAAATTATGTTATTTGAATCAATTTCATTATTTTAAATATTTCTTAACTTCATTTAAATTATATTATATGTATTACTATAAATACTAGTAATAAAAATATATTTATTTTTATATAGTGGCAACATACAAATTTAAAATTTTAAAAAATATTATATTCTTAATGACTTAAAAATATTAATTCATAATGTGATGTGTTAATTTTTTTATCATATATATTTATACATATAAAAACACATTAACCAATTCAACCATCCGATTGAACCGATCTGACCTTCACCCGTTTGTCCTGCTGGGTTGATAGCCGGATCGGATTTTAAAATACTGTATAGAAGTACCACAAAATCTATTGTTGATTTTTGTTTTGCATTGACCATATAATTGTACAAAAGATTCTGCATTCTTGTTAAGGTGGGATGAATTGTCCCTAACGTCAATCAAATTTATACTTAATTTTTTATGGGATAAGTTTTTCACAAAATCAACCATTGGATTTGAGATATCTATTATATAAGTCATCTCTCTTTGTTTCTCAATCCCTCTCCTATTATAGATGGCCAAGTAGCTGGGTCAAACATTCCACACCTTATCTTTGGAATACGAATCAATAATTGGAAGAAAACACACTCAGATAACATTTTTTTTCCCCAAGGATTGAGACCCGAAAGCAAACTATCATAAAAATCACAATCAGATAATATTTTTTTCAAAGTCTGTAGAATGTAGTCTTTCCTTTTGTTCTTAGTCTGAAGTCTTGCTTTTTGTTCAAAGTCTGTTGTCTTTTTTAATTTTTTTTGAACTGACAATTCTTACCCTGTTATTATAAAATTAAAAATTAAAAGTCTGTTGTCTTTTTGTTCATTCTTTTTGTTCTTAGTATTATGTTGAGATTGTAATTGTCTTCTCTGAAGACAAATCCAGAATTTGATTGCATCCAAAAGAGTCTGTACAGAAATAAAATCTTATTATTTAAATAGAAAATCATATACGGTAATTGATTAATTTGAAAATTAATTTTAGTAATAATAAATTTTAAGATAATCATGAAAACTTTAGCGTAAATCCTATACTTATTTATTTTGCACGTTGAATAGTGAAAGTCTTTTTAATCCAGCATCGGAGCTATTTTGTAAGTGCATTCTTTTGTTTTTTTGTTTTTAAATCAAATTAGGAAATCGTGTTACATTTTATCTTAAACTTTAAAATCTAATAACATACTACATTATGACAATTATCTCAAGTAATCTTCCACCAAAAAAAAAATTATCTCAATTACTCATACCTATCCTTAAGAAAGACGTAAACGTATATTTCATTACAAAAATATAAGGAATATCCATAAAAAAAAGATAAATAAGATAATGCAATGTCCATTTTATAACTTAATGCATAATTTGTCAACAACCTAGCTATAAATTCAACCATTTTTATATGTTTGTTCTTAATTTTTTAATCAGCAAAGTAGATTAGTTAGCTTTAGTTTTGTTTGTTGAACTTGTGTTTATAATGAATTTGAAAAATACTAGTGTCGCTTATTTCTATTTGTTTAGCCTTACTCAATCAAATACGTGCAATTTATTGTCTAGTAAAGTAGGATTGAGTTAATCATTAAATAAGTGAGAATAACATTATTGATAACTTGTTGTTAATTAGTTCAATGCTTGACTTATACTCCGTTTGTCTTATTAGAAGATAATTTCCATTGAAAAATCTCATTCATTTCTAGAAAGTAAAGCAATGATATGCCATTTATATATAGAGTAAAAAACTTATGATACTTAGTGTGGTATATTGGTGGAGGGAAACAACTTGCTCTTTCAGATAGATGTCATCTTCTACTATACTCTCTGCATTTAATAATGAACAAATAAATTATTTTTATTATTTTAATATTTTATAATTATAATTCAACAAAAGATATTTTATAAAACAAACTGAACGTTATTGTTGTATCATTTTGAGAGACAGCGTCACATTGTGGCCAACGGAATTGCCTTAAATTGTTTCTTCAATGTTAGGCTTGCTCAAGAGCCAACATTTTACTTTCACAAACTTAAACTTGCAAAAGACTAAACGCTCTAGAAGTGAGAATAAAGCTAAGAAAACTACGGATGGTTAGTTTATTTACCCCTTTTTTTTAACTTATGTGAAAATACTTAATATTATATTCATGAAATAAGATATCACACAATAAGTTTAATATCAACATGGCAGATGTTTAACATGAGATTTGCCATTTAATAAATAATGCAAATCTAAAACTATACAGAATATTATACAAAGAGGATTTTAGGATAAATGTATCAATATGAATATAGTTTAGATGTAGGCTCCATCTACTTTTTAGAAAATATTTTTTATAAGAAATTTTCATTTCCTTATATATAAATGAAGAAGTATTATGTGTGTCATAACTTCTACTTAAGAAAAAAATAATATCTAGAACCACAATTTCTTTTTTACCCTTGAGAAAAAGAAAATAAAGGCAACTAATGTTTACTATCCTTTTTTAGTATTCCCATAAGAATATATATATATATTTTTTTTTGCAAAATATTTAATTTAAGTGATACTTATTGCTTAAAGGATGAATCCTTTACAATAGTCCTAATAAAACACTCGTCCCATGAGTTTTTCATCCTTTATTAGCTACAATTTGACATTAAAATATAGAGATATGATTCTTACATTTAACATTGAACTTACAAAACTACTTCTTAATTTTTTTTGCCATAATCTACATTTTAGTTGAATTTCATGCATTTTTTCAATACATTTTAAAACCAAAGAATTTATTTATAAATGAATTAAAATCATTTTAATTGAAATGAAATGAAATCAATTCTAGAAAATTTAATACTAAATGAACCATATTTATTCATTTTTAATTTTCCAATTAGGAAAGAAGATTAACTAGCTCTAGTTTAGTTTGTTGAACTTGTGTTTATAATGAATTTGAAAAATATTAGTATCTCTTATTTCTATTTGTTTTGTCTCACTTAACCAAATGTGTGCAACTCATCATCTAGTAAAGTGAGATTGAGTTAATCATTAAATAAGTGAGAATAGTATTATTGATGCCTTAATGTTGATTAGTTAAATGCTTGACTTATGCTCTATGTATCCTGTCAGAAGATAATTTCCATTGAAAAATCTCATTTGCTCTTAAAAAGTAAAAGAATGATATGTCATTTCTATATCTTAAGTAAAAAATTATGATATTTACTGTAGTATATTGGTAGAGGGAAATAACTTTTTCTTTAAAATAAAGGATATTATTTTCTATTATACTCTTCACATTTAACATTGAACAAATAAATTATTATCATGACTCATTTGGCTGTGATTCATATATCATCACATGATATCTACTAAAACAAATTATAGCTAATTGAATTATTAATTAAATACTATTTTATTTCATTTATCAAAATAATACTTAAATTTTTAAGTTTAAGTCCATGCATTTAAATATCTATAAATTTTCCTAGAAGACCTTATTTATCATCAATATAGACTTTCTATTTTCTAACAAAGGCTGCTCATGACATAATACTACTCTTGGATTCCTAGTGGTGGTTGTGGAACCTTATTTTAATTGCTTGAAAACATTTTAGTAGGAAAACAATGAAACTCGAGGTCTTAGTAAGTAGATAATTTAGTTAGCAATCATAAATTTTTGTTCAACAAACAAAAGATCATATATTTGCCACAAATAAATTCCAAACATAGCATATAATATATAAATAGTAATAGAAAATTTTCCTTATGTCTCCCAATATTGTTACAATCCTAACCTTGTCCTTCTGGACATCAATCACAATCCCAAGCTTGTTCCTTCTTATAATTGCCAAATACAATCAACTGCTTAGATCTAGCATATCTTAATTCAACAATTCAATTCATAATTACCATTTCACAATTCAATCATATTGAAATTCATATTCATTTAACCATTTTATCTAACCATAATTTCATATATTACAATGCATTCTTCCATTTGCAAATTTAGTAATCAATAATAACATAATCATGATTAAACAAGTTTCCATGTTATACAGGTGTACCCTATGCTTCCATTCTTATTCAATATTTATGCATTTCATTTTAGCATAATGCATTATAGATACTCGAGTACATGACTTAAGTACCATACCATAAGGTTTATGACACAGGGCATTCTAATACTTGACTATGGTACTCAAATAAAGGGCTTTGTCTCAGTAGATTAGTATTTGAATATTATTCTCAAATATTAAAAGGTAGAGAGTAAGGGGAAATCTAGTATTTAAGTATGATGCTCGAATATTGCATTGTGGAGTCTCCACACCAATTAGTACTCAAGTACTTACTTAGGATTTCTAGACTCTAGTTTGAAAAGTGCAGAAAACTAACATTTCAAACCTTTGACATACATGCATCAACAACACTTAACATAAACTTTATCCTTCACACCATGCAACTAATTTCCTAGCTCAAGTAGTTCAATTATAGCACACAGCCAAAATCCAATTAGATTTCATCAAATTTTTCATGAAACAACTTTATATTTAACTAAATCCCTAATTTATAAAATTTACTAAGTGAGTAAATTATTTGCTTACCTCTTAATGTGTGAATAAAGAGAGGTAGAAGAAACAATATGAAGAATTTAAGACCTATTTCACTTTAATATACTAATTATTCAAGAATCCCTAACTACTTTCTAATTAAATTCTAATACAATCACCTTAAATTCTTAACTTGGAAGAGTATTACATTTGTTCTTAGAAAGGTTGGTGACAATTTCTAGTGAAAATGACCTTGATTCTAGCTAAGATTCTTTAGGATTAAGTTGCAACATTGAAGAAGATATGATGGAAAGAGAAGTCAATTTTCTTGGCTAAAGAAATGGATAATATATGGGTCTCATAGCTATTTATAAGGCCAATGGGATTCTCGGTAATTTTAGAGTTTTAAAGGTATTTTAGAAAATATTTACTTGACTTATTTCAATTCTAACTTCGTACAATATTATAATTAATATAATTATTCTTATTTTTGTATTTAAACTTCATTTTCAATAACTAAATATCTACTCTAAGCCTTCCTACGATTTTCCTTATTATTATTATTATTATTATTATTATTATTATTATTATTATTATTATTATTATTAGGTCACCATTTTAAGATTTAAAATAAGATCTTATAAGTTTAGGGGGGTATAATAACTATCTTTCATAATTTCAATATTTTATAATTGTATTCGTATAAAACATATTTTCTAATAAAATAAATTAAGTGTTAATGCTATATTATTTTGACTTTTCAGAGATAGAGTCACACTATGGCCAATAAAATTGCCTTAAATTGCTTTTTCGATGTTAGGTTGGCTCAAGAGCCAACATTTTACTTCCATAAACTAGTAGAAGACTAAATGCTCTAGAAATGAGAATAAAGCTATAAAGTCTATGCACGTTTAGTTTATTTACCCCTTATTTTTAGCTTATGTGAAAATACCTAATATTATTTTAGTGAAATAAGATATACCATAATAAGTTTAAGATCAACATGGCAAATGCTTAACAAGGGATTTGCCATTTAATAAATAATGCAAATCTAAAACCATATAGAATGTTATACAAAGAGGATTTCAAGATAAATGTATCAATACAAATATGGTTTAGAAGTAAGCTCCATTTGTTTTTTGAAGAAAATTTTTGTGAGAAAATCTTGTTTCTTTTTGTATAAATGTATATATTAATGAAGAAGTACTATATATATCTATATCTTATGATAAAAGGTAATGATATTTTGAATTATATTTTTTTTTAAGAAAAAGAAAGAGTAAGTGCAATTAATATTGGCTACCTTCTTTGGGTAGTGTTATCATATGAGTATTCTATCCTTTTAAAATGTTCAATTTGAACTATATTTATTACCTAAAAGGTGAGCTTATCACTATAGTTCTATCAAAGTACTAGCAATTTTATGAGTCCTCCATTCCTTTATTAGTTAGAAATTAATATTAAAATCTAGAGCTATAGGTCTTATGTGTCATATTAAACATATAAATTATATTATGATATTTTATAATTATATTTTTACTGAAGATATTTTTCTCTAAAACAAATATTGCCTTAATGATAATGTGTTTTCCTTGACTTAATATTGCAGTTATAAATTTAATGATTATTTTTCATATTTTTATAACTTGGTGGAGATATAAATAATAAAATATAACATGTATAACAAGGCAATGTATGTATGTATGTATGTATTCATGCATGCAAAGAAGATGAAATAAAATAGTCGATAAATATTCCAAAGAGTAAGACTAAATATTGTAAGGAATTCAAGATCACAATTTCCCTATTAAAAATTATGCTCTTTATGAAATTTTTGTTGGAACCACTATATTTGCTAATAATATTAGCATTAAAAATAAAAGAAAATTTCACTTACAAAATGAAACCATACACATTCTATTGAGCAATACTATAACTTTGTTTTTTCAAACCTTTCACTCACTTATGCTTTATTTTTAATTACATTGCTTTTGCATTTCAATTCCTTTTATAGGCAAATCACTACTTTGCTTCACTAATATTATATTCCTTTGTTCACATCTTCCTAAAGCAGGCTATTAGATTTTTTGCTGAAGCTTGCTAGTTTTAGTTTTTTATGTTTACTTTGCAATTAGCAGTTTTAGCACGTACCTTCAACAATTTTGATTTCTACTTGCTTTGTTATCTTATGTTGCTACCTTTGTTGCTGTCTCATGTTATTGTCTTATTTTTTTTAAAATTAATTTAAATAATTTTAACAATCTCTCTTTAAATTGATTTTGAAATAATAACGAACATTATCATTAGCTTTTTTAATGCATTTACTTTTAGTGGCTTTATCAAAATATATACAATTTGTTCATTAGATCTGTAAAACTAGAGTTCTATTTGTCTATTCTTAATTAGTTCTTTGATATAGTGAAACTTGATTTCAATATGATTGCTTCTTCCATGAAAAATTAAATTTTTAGCCAATACGATTGCTGACTTATTATCACATATAATTATTCTTGAAAATTCTTACAACTATTTTAACTCTTTAAGTAGTTTACAAATCCAAATTGCTTGACATGCTATAGAAGCTGTTGTCATGTATTGAGCTTCTACAATTGTAAGGCTACCAGTTGATGCTTTTTTTACGATAAAAAAAATACATTATCTCTAAGATAAAAGACATACCTAGAGGTACTTTTTTTTGTTTCAATATCACATGCCCAATTGCTATTTGTATATCTAACTAGGTTGAAATCATTATAATAAGTGTAGAAAAATCTATGATCTTGAGAACTACTGACATACCATAAAATTCACTTTACTACTTGTAAATATGATTGATATGATTTTCCATGAAACGACTAATAATCCTAACTCTATAAACAATGTCTGACTTTTTAAAAGTTAAATAATGTAGACTACTAACTATGTTTTTAAAATAAGTTAGGTTTACTAGTTCTTCGCTGCCTTTTTTCTTTATCTCAAGGCTTTCAACAACTAGGGTTCGAATTGGAATTGTTGAATCTATTTTGAATTTTTTCAAAATATCATTAGCATATATTTATTAAGAAATGAAAATGCCTTTATTAGTCTACTACACTTCAATGTCTAAGAAATAGGTCATTAGTTCCATATTTGTCATTTCAAACTAGTTAGTCATAGCCTCCTTGAATTCTATAAACATCTCTTCAAAATTTCTTGTAAATATCAAGTTATTAATATAAAGGCATATAATTATTAAACCTTTATTAGCTTCTGACTTTATATATAATATATGCTTATAAGGACACTTTTGGAATCCATCCTACAATAAATATGCATTAATCTATGTATACTATACTCGAGATGCTTGTTTTAGTCCATACAAAGCCTTTTTTAAATACTAAACTTTTTCTTCACATCCTTTTTTCATGTAATCTGATGGTTACTTTATATAAACTTCTTTTTCAAGGATACTATTAAAAAAATGCTAACTTTACATTTGTTTGTTAGATTTTCTTTTTGTTTTATGTTGCAAAGCAGGAATTATTCGAATGGTATCCATTTTAGAAATTAATGCAAGTACCTTAAAATAGTCAATTCCTAACTTCTTCTTATAGCCTTTAACCATCAATCTGGCTTTGTAATGATTAACTTACTTATCAAGTTTGTATTTTGTTTTGTACGCCTACTTGACACTAATGTGCCTTTTATTAGGTGATAAAGTTATCAACTCCCATATGTCTTTTTTCTTAATTGGATGATCATCCATTGTTTGAACCTATCATTCATTTGCTATTGCATCTTTACAGAAAATTGGGTCATAATTTACAAATAGGTAAAAGTTTACAATTATTTCATCAATTGTTATATTTTCATTATCATTATCTGATACAATCACATAATCATGAAAGTGAGCTGGCATTGCTCGCTTTTGTTGAGCACATGTTGAAGTTTTTAGAATTGTTGTTGGTGGAGGAAAGCTTCTGATTGAAGATGGATTATTAAGAACAAAGCTATTTGTTTGACTTTAGTTCATTTTCTATAATGACTCTTTCATGCTACTATTTATCACTTTAATTTCAAGTCCAAACTTTATTTTCAATGAATTAAACATATCTTCTTATAATTACTTCTCCATCACTGGGTTATATAATTTATATCCCTTTCCATATTATTGTAACTAATGAAAATGCATTTCTAACTTTTGTCATCTAGATTGTTTTTTTGCTCATTTGGAATATGGGGATATGTAATACACCCAAGTACACATAGAAAGGAAACATTTGACTTGTTATTACTCTAAGCTTCTTTGCAAGTTCTTCCAAGAACACTTTCTATTAGACATTTGTTCAATAAAAATACAATACAACCGATAGCTTCTGTCCTAAAGGATTTTGGCAAAGCTTTAGCTTTTAATTAACTTATGGCCATTTTAAATATTGTTCTATTTTTCCTTTCAGCTATCTCATTCTGTTGAGGAGTAAATCTGGCTATTAGTTAATGTTGAATTTCTTAATATTTATAAAAGTTTGAAAATTCATTTAACATTAACTTTCCACCTCTATTAGATCTCAAAGTTTTCACATAGAAGTCACTTTATTGTTTAATAAAAACTTTAAATTCTTTGAATTTCCTAAAAGTTTCTAATTTTTCTTTAAGAAAATATATCCAAGTTTTTCTACTTAAACCATCCATAAAAATTAGAATGTACCTTTTATATCCAAGTGGTTCTATTTTAATTAGGCCATAAATGTCTATATGTAATAACTCCAATAGTTGTCTAGCTCTTTTAGCTTTCCCAACTATAAAGAATCTTTGTGTTGCTTTCCAAGGATACATCCTCCAAACTATTGATTAGGAGCATTAATTTCTAGTAAGTTGGAAACCATCTTTTTCTGAGCCAATATTTTCAAGACATGAAAATTTAGATAACCAAATTGGAGATACAATAACCAATTTTCATTCTTCAAGACTGTTGAATGATTTATCAAAGCTTTTCTTTATAAATTTAAAGGAAATATATGGTTCTGTATTATTTGTACTTTTCCAATTATCTTGCTATTTTTGCCTCTAATTGTACAAACTCCATTTTAAATATCAATTTTGTGCCTTTTTTTCTAAAAAGTTAGCTCGCATTTGGTAAGTTTCAAAAAAGTCTTGGTATAAAGTAGACATCAGTGATAGTATAATTTGTACCATCTTTGGATTATATGCCAATATTGCCTTTCCCCATAATAGAAATCAAAGATTTATTTCTAAAATTAACTTTTGCACATACAGATTCATCTAGATACGAGAAAAAGATCTTTTTTTCCACACATATGATTGTTGTATCTAGCATTGAGATGCCATGTATTTGCTTGCTCCATATTTGACTCATTTGATTTTCATGCCAGCATTAAATTCTCTTCAATATCTATTACATTTGCATGTTCTATTAATTCATTTGGCATCTGAAAGTAACATTTATTTTGATAATGTCTAAATTTTTTGCATCTATGACATTAGACATTAGATCTATTTCTTGCTCCACTATAACCTCCTTAACTTTTAAAATAAGTGTCATCATTTAATTTTTTTTTGTTGATGGTATTAAAATGATGACCTCTTCCATATCCTTGTCTGCCACCTTGATAACCTCTACAACCTTGACTACTCTAATAGCCTTTATCATTTTGTTGAACCACCTTGCTTTGTAAAGCTTGTTTAGAACTCGAGTTAGTGGCTTTTTTGCTCATCCAGTGTTCATATGAGCATAATAAGCTCAATAACTTATTCATTGACATGGATGATATATCTAATGATTTTTCAATTGCCATAACAAAATATTCGAACTTTGTAGTTAAGGATTGAATAATCTTTTTTATAACTTTAATGTTTAAAATATTTTTACCATTAGCTTTCAATTGGTTGATCACAATTTGAACTTAATCAAAGTATGTTAGAATAGATTCTAAGCCATTCATATTTAAAAACTCAAAATCATCACCTTTTTATGATCTCTATAGAATATCTCATGCTTATTTTGATGTATTTGCAAATAATATTTTTTCAAATATATGTTCTTCAATGACTTCAAAGATCACATATAGTGTTTTTTGATCATTTCTTCTTGTTTTTAATAGTGTATTTTGCTTATTTTTCTCCAATGCATCACACTTCTGTTGATTCTTTTACTAACTCCAATGCATCAAAGCATGCTAGAATGGATTCTGAGTTATTTATGTTTAAAGATTCAAAATCTCCTTGTAATGTTTGTAGTTACACTCGTCTGACATGATCATCATCTTTGTAAGATATCTGCAGAATATCTTACCTTTCTTTTGATGTGTTTGCAAATTATATTTTTTTTTCAAATATGTGTTCTTCAATGGCTTTAAAGATTGTGTACAGTGCTTTCTGATCTTTTCTTTAGGTTTTTAACATTGCATTTTGCTTATTTTTCTCTAATTTATCAAACTCTTGTTGATCTTTTACTTTGATGTAGCCATTTTCCACTAAATTTCATGGAGCTAGGGATCTAAAAAATACTTTTAACTTAATGCTCCAATTGTTAAAGTTTTTGTTGCTAAATTTGGGAAGCTACAATTGGATTGAATTTATTGCCATTGTATAACTAAGCATTTATACTAAATGTTGGAATCAATATATTTGCTAATAATATTAGCATAAAAAATAAAAAAAAATTCTCCCTCACAAAATGAAACCATACATGCTTTACTATAGCTTTGTTTATCCAAACCTTTCATTCACTCATGCTTTATTTTTAATTACATTGCTTTTGCATTTTAGGCAAATCACTACTTTGCTTTACTAATATTATATTCCTTTATTCACATCTTCCTTAAATAGGCTATTGGATTTTTGGCTAAAGTTTGCTAGTTTCAATTTTTTATGTTTACTTTGCAATTGGTAATTTTGGCACCTACCTTTAACAATTTTGGTTACTCCTTACTTTGCTATCTTATGTTGCCATCTTTGCTGTTGTCTCATGTTGCCATCTTTGCTATTGTCTCATGTTGCCATCTTATTTTTTTTAAAATTAATTTTTATAATTTTAATAAATTTCCTATTAAATATAATCTAATCATACCTTTTGATGAGTTACTTTCAAATCCAAATTTCACAACTCCCTTCATCAATGATGATGCAAGTATGGAGTCCATTGGAATTTTTAAATCTAGACATAATAGAAGAAGGCATCTAGACTGAGAAAGAAAGGAAGATCCATATTTATCCATTGAATAATAAGTCCTTCTAACACAAGATAGCTTAAAAGGATTTTATAAGAGCAAATAAGTATGGAAGCTCTGATTGAGAAAAGAATTGCATACCACCCAACTATTTGCAAAAGTGCTAAATAGACCTAATATAGAGAATGTACTTTTTTCCTTCATTATTTAAAGTATTAATATTACTTAATGCTTTACTTTATTGTCTTCTTTTGTTCATTCAATATTGCTCCTATTATTACTATCCTTTTTCTATTTTTGACATGAACAAACTTGAGTTATGGAGTTTTAACTTATAACTTTATCTTATCCATTAGCTTTTTACTAATATTTAATTGATCATATATGATATAATATTTTTTTTTCAATTATATCCACACTTCTTCCATCTTTTTATAGAAAAAATTTCTATTTGAAGCAAGGAAAATGAAAGGTTTATGAACATTATTGTAAAATTTTTTACATGATGCAGTAAAAATAGCTATCTTTTCCAATTGCAAATGCTAGCATAACTATTTACTATTTCAATTTTTTAAAATGTTTTCTATATGTTCACTTGCAATTAAATCGTGTTTTAAGTGTGAGGAACTTCCATAATGTTCACTTAATTATATTTTTTAGTAGCATACCACCATTAGTATTTAGAAGGAATGAAAACAATAGGACTAAAGTTATGCATGTTAAATATTTTACAAGATCAAAATTGAATATTTTGATTTAGTTAACCAAAATAAAGTAACAAATTCCTAATGATCACCTTATATTCTGTTAACATTACTTCTGCTTTCAATCCCAACAATTTTAGTTTGCCGATTAATGGAATGCAATAGCTAGTTCATATTATCAAAAGGATTAATGGGTTACCCAAAATTGACCATATATCACTATTTAATTTGCCCAATAATTAGCAATAATGTATAGATGAAAGGACATGACCTAGAATTATCCATCTCGAGGCAAATACCAATTATGCTCTATTCACTGCATTCATATCTAATTGAAAAAGCCTGCGAAATTATTAGGTTTAAAATTGATGTTGAATCATTTTCCTTTTAGCAATAGTTTGCTCATATCTTTAATCAGGACTCTAAGTTGGGTTGGATATGTTTCTAAAAGTAGAATACTTAGAATTGTCAACTAGGAAAAAAGTGTAATCTACATTGATTGTGCTTTTTGGAAGCTTACATGCAATAATAATTGGTAAGGGGCTATCAATTAATGTTATGGTCTTATGGTGTTGCCCAATATTTGGTATGCTCTTTTGTAATTGTTGGAGTCCTAAGTTTTGATTTTACAATAGCAGATAGTTTTTGGCCTTGATTTACACCTAATTCACTTGTAATTTATGTGATATATGAATTGCCATCCTAACTTATGTTTAGAATTATTACCTATTAGATGGACCCTACACTATATAGTTTTTTACAACTAAATAGTAGTTATAATGTTCTTTTTGGATTTGGTTCCCCATTATAAACTAGTAGTTAATTCTTAGTATACCAAATTACATATACTCTTAGGATAATTAGAACAATCAATTCTTGATTAATTTGAGGGCAATATTTGACTTGAACTAAGCATTCTTATGGCTAAACCTTTAGGACTTATGGTTTTATTTTATTTAGTCAGATTGAAAGTTATGAACTATACCAAATGGCTCTAGCAAAGTTACATTGTAAAAAGATATATTTTTTATATTCGTTTATTTCTCCATAAAAATAGCATCCTTTTAAAACATTAATCTATTTATGATTAAGTAACTGTCCTAGAGGTTACACTATATGACATAACTTCTAATCAAATATTGTTACCTTTTTAGGTAATGGTAGCAACCATAAATCTTTCCATGGGAATAGGTTATATACTGTTGATTATTAAGCTACTAATCTTTGGTAGGTTTTGTGGACTTAGTTTAGGCTAACTAATCCTAAGCCCCTATAATGAAGGTAAGAGTTTTGAACAACATAGAAATAACCTTACTATTATAATTCCACAATACTGTTATTTTATTCCATCCATCATTCCCCTGCTTCAGAAGTTTTGCTACTATGTTAGTGTTATTTGGTAATGGTCCCATTATGGGATGCCAAAATTTTCTTAAAATGTTTGTAAATTAACCACTTCCCACCTAGCATCTTAGATAATATGTTATCAAATTACTAATTTCAATAACATTTTTTCATCCTGAAGTTTCATTGAATGCTTTGTAGTTATATTTACAAACAATATTTTAGTCCCTTATAGATGTAAGTTTTCTCAATTTAATTCTTATTTAATTTTCATTCTCAATTTTTCCCTTGACAAATTCAATTTCTTTCACTTAAGTCTTCCCTATCTATTTTAAACTATATTTACTAAAATAATAATGTGGAGGCTCAAAATTTAACTTATATCCATTTGATGCATGTATAATGTAACTCCCTTACTTATCAACACTTTAATCCTCCTTAAATAGATAATTAACGCATGCTAATTTGCCTTCTACTCTAGGCTAACTCACAATACCACGAATATTCTGCATCTCAAACACTTTAGGCAAGGGTTATGTAATTATACAACAAGTTCAACTTACAAAACATACATCCATCATTTACAATATCACCAACTGTACAATCATTTTTAATATACAACTTCAAAACTTTACTCTCCTTTGCCGAGAGGGCCTTTAGAAGCATCACCTGGAATGGTTAGTAACAACACAAAAACATGAGAAACAAAGTTTCCCAGTAGCTAGCTATTACCATAACAACATATCAAGCCATTCCAGATCCTTAAGCAAATAAATCATACGTTTCGAAATTAATTACTCATTTGTCATCAAATTCAACATCATACCATTGTAAGAAATATGCATTGCACACAGCAATCATCAAGCCCATTCAAGGACTTATCACAATCAATATCTAGATGGCCATCACAAATAATCGTACCTAGGCCTAATATACAGCATCACGCTGTCTTCCCGAGGTACTCTAAAGGCCATAGGCCATAGGCTTCATATACAACATCACACTATCTTCTCGGGGAACTCTAAAGGCCATAGGTACCGCACACAGCAATTGCATTATCATCCCGGGGAACACTCAGGCCATAGGCCTCATATACAGCATTTCACTGTCTTCCACAGCTATTTCATACACATTCCATACAATGGCAAAATTTACAGAAAATCATGTAAATAGAAAACAGAGCTTAAGGATAAAGCTAGCTACCTTTTACAAGCTTCCAATGTGATGTTCCCTTTGCTCTCACTTAAAAACTTCTTCACACTTCCTCTTGCCTTTCCAAGTTGGCACTCCTCAGTCTATACAAATACACATCATAGTTTCTTATTAGAACATCATCACTTTCCCTAATCCTCATATATTCTTTACTTTCTCCACTTAATTAAATGCATACTTAGATGCTCTATACTTTGCTTTCAAGCCTTGGAATGACACATATGAACATTAGAAAAGGATCCGGAAGTAAAACCATGCAAAACGTGAACAATTAAAGCTAAAAAGTTCACTTAACAAAGAACATGAGAGTCCCATACCCCGTGTTCAGGGCCGTGTTCCTTACTGGATCACTTCGAGGCTTCACTGGGTTACTCGACAAAGAGCACGGGGGTGAACATGGGTCGTGTTCTACCCCATGTACCTTATTGCCCTTCAGTCCTGAGGTAAACACGGGGAGTGTTGCACCCCGTGTAGCACACTGATCAACTTCGACGAAGAACACGGGGTACAACACGGGCCGTGTTCTACCCCGTGTACATCACTGATCCTCCGAAAACACATTAAACAGCTAAAACTCCTTCCTTCCTTCTTTTTCATATTCATAGTTTTGGCTTCTCAAAAGGAAAAATGCACACAAACACTTTCACAAATCAAAGTTTCATCTTTCAAAGGCTTTAAGCTTCATAGAAATTATTCTAACTTCATCATTTTAGCCAAGTTCCAAACATATCATGCCACTACTACACATGCACCATTATGCCTCTAAAACCCAAATGTGTACATCATGGTTTCTTGCTATTTTTACACCAAACCAAAGCCATAGCTTAACATAACAACATCTAAAACACCATTAAACATACTAAAATCATCCTAAACTCCATGTTCAATCACCCTTGACCACACCAACCTCAAGATTTCAAGAAACTATGAAGAGTACATTAAAGAGCTCTTAGAGGAGAACATTTTTACCTCTTGGTGCAACTTGAAAATCCTCACTTGGGGCTCCCCAAACTTAATCAAACTTGAGCTTTTCCTCAATCTAGGCACATCAATGGATAAAGCTTGATGAGAAGAACAACTTTCCCTTCTACACTTTAGCTTGAATCTAAGTATTTTTGGGTGAAAAAGTTAGGAGAAACTTTCTCTCTCTTCCTTCTCTCTCTCTCACACATTCAAGCTTGCTTTCATGGAGTTGCTGCAGCTTTTGGAAAAATGGAGAAGAAAGTGGGGTTTTCATGAAGCTTCTAGGGGCATTTTGGTCCTTTTTGAAATTTTCAAGGGTATTTTAGTCCTTTTTCACCAATTAATAAGGCTATTCTTGCCAATATTTTTCTAATAATGACACTTGTCATAAATCCATTGGTCACACTAATTAAAATCACATATTGCACCCCAAAATCTTGGTTATTCATATTAAATCCCAAATTCTTGATTATTTTCACTTTAACCACACCCGATTCTGCACTTTTGCAAATTAGTCCATAGGGTTTCTGTCTGTTTAAAATTCCTTACACTGTCAGACTTAGATAACTCCCCTTTTTAGGGTTTTCTAACCTCCTCTGATCATTTATACTGCTTATGAAAATAAATTATTTTCCCTACTATCCTTTTTCCTTCAAAAATTTCATTTACCCTTACACTTAATTCCTTTCAACTTGAGATTCACCCACTAAGCTAAATCAAACGTACTCTTCGTTTCTACGACCTTAGAAAATAAAGATTCAAATAATAGAATTAAAAATTCGGGACATTACATATAAACACTAAATATGGATATAAATAGGAGTAAGTATCTTAGTAATTAAACTAATACAATATTATAATAAATGATAAGGAAGGAAATAATTAAATTGATTATCACATATTTTTATTCTTAAATTAAACTTTTGTAGTTAGTATAAAGTATGACAGATGATACATAAGTATTAGATGGTATCATATAAGATTTTAAACTTTTACATCTTCAATTTTATTGAAAAATACTAATGTTAGATGGCTAAAGGGATCTACTTAAATCAAATAAAATCTTTAAAGGATTGAATGAAGAATGAAGATTAAATAAAGATCAAATTTAGAAAACTTACATCATTGAGGGACCTAATTAGTGTTTTAGTTATCTTAACTACTATATTTCTAACTTAAGAGTTGTCCAAGAATTTCATTTAGTTTTTGGAAGACATTCCATAATTGTTTTGCTAGTATAGCCTTTTTAAAAGATCACATATGCTTGAAACCTAATCTTCCTTACTTGATAGGTTTAACAATCTTGTTCCAAGCTAACAAATGCAATTTAGTCTTTGCATTATGAGATCTCAATAAAAAATTACTAATAATGCATTGCACCTTATTAGTAGCAAATTTATTGATTAGTGCTATAGCCGTAATGTATGTAGTTAATGCTTGAAGCATATGCTTATAGAGTAACAATCTTTTTATTAGAGATTAAAGTCTCACTTTCTATCCTTGTAGTTTCCTATTAATTTTCTCCATAACTTCTTTAGACATTCTTTCTATGTCTTTTTGCCCATCAATATAACCTCCTAATATTTACCTAATTTCTATTGAGTATCAAGTTATTATTGATTTCCCTAGAATTTCCTTATCATTCTTGGCGTGTTAGGTGAGAAAAGCAATAATTTGTGATAGTTAATATTGAGCCTTGACATTTCATTGAACTAGTTTAAGATAGACTTAATATTGCTGCAACTATTTATATCTACCTTGAAAAAGATTAGTAGATCATTAACATAAAAAAGATGTGTGATACAAGGAGTATTTCTATTATCTTTAATTCCTTTTATTTTTCCTTATTGCTCAATTTGATTCATCACGATTGATAAGATATCAATACATAAAATAAAAAGATATGAGGAAAGAGGATCTCCTTGCCTTAATCCTCTCCCAAGGGTGATTTACTGACCTTTCTTGCCATTTGTCAATATTTGATAACTTACAGCAGTGACATATTGCTTAATGATTTGATTTCAATTCTCTAGAAAGTCCATAATAGTTAACACTTCATAAATAAGGTCCTATATGATTGAGTCATAAGCCTTATTATAATCCAACTTCAATGTTGCCCCATAGGATTTCTTATTTCTATATCTTCCTATGACATTGGTAATGAATTTAAATACAGTGTTACATAAATTAATTGGTCTGTAATGTTTGTTGTTAATCTTTTTTAAGCACTTGTGTGATTAGAGTCTTACTAATTTTCTTGAGCAAGAAACCTCTATTTGAAAAAAAAGGAATCATATTTGTGGTATTAGTTCTTATTACTTGCTAAAATTTTTGTAAAATCTTAAATTAAAATCATGTGGGCCTAAAGTTTTATCTAGATGTGCATTAAAAGTAGCTTGGTGAATTTTTTATGCTTCAAGAATGTTCAAGCCAAATAGAAGTCATTAATATGTCTAAAAGCTTCCTCCTCTATGGTTATAAGATTTTAGTCTAAATTGCTTCTTTAGTCAGGATCCTTCCTATTCTTCTTTTTTAATCATCTTCTATTCACAAAGAGTATGGAAGTAAGTTGTATTGTGATGTCTATCAATTAACCATTATTGATGAGTTTTTTATATTCAAATAATCTACTAACAAGATAGGAAAATTTTCAATTGATTTTTGAGTTCTCTTTCTACTTAGAGATTAAATCAGTGTGATGGGCTTCCACTTGCTCCAATAATTTTTTCAATGCTACAATTTGTGGTTGTAATTTTTTTGTAACTTTGCTTATTGCATTGGCTTGGCTTAACTTCTATATTTTGAAGTTTAATGCAAAATCTAAAGGCTAGAGACCTTTGTATCAATTGTTCCTAAGTTTTAGCAATTACATTTTGACAATATAGATGAAGGAACCATATATTTTGAAACTTAAAATTGAATAGTTAATAGTGATCATTTCCTTATGTCTTTACCATAATCAAAGCATGGTTAGATGCAGTAATAGGTAATCCTTATACAATGGTATAAGGATAATTTGGTAGCCATTTTTCATTGCATAAAAGGCTATTGTTAAGAAACATATCTAGAATTTAAAAGGAGAAAGATTAGAAAATAAATAGGAAAATAGTAAAATATTATTAAATGAATAATAGGCTAAATTGTTACATAAAACTCACTTTAAAGCTTTATTTATATAAAGCTACTAATAAACATAAAGACTCTAACTAATTTAACTTTTAGTGCAAGCAAAGCAAAACCATAACTTAATTTGGGATCTAATATCAGTGATAATTAATCTAAGATATTGCTTAATATATTCTAACACTCCCCTCAAGCTGAAGCTTATAAAGCTTAAACTTTTAATATAAACTTGAATTCTTGAAATAAAAATGTAATAAAATATAACTAAAGAAAGCTTAATAAGCTTCAAATCTCATGAATAGCTTGCTATCACTTCTTCTGAATGGAAACATTCCCAAACTTCAAGAATGACTTGTGAACACTCCCCTTGAATGGAAACATTCACAAATCTAAAATATTGGTAGAAATACCAATAGTTTTTAGAAGTCTTTTGTTAGCTTCCCTTAAACCATTCCTTTAACTTTCAAGCCAAAAAATCTAATACCTATGGTTCACAACTTCTAAAAGTTTCTTTAACTTCCAAGCCAAAAGAAACACCAACACTTTACATGAACCACTTTAATGCTAGGTTGGCAAAAATAATGATCCAAACCACCCTGTATTGGGGGTAACCTCACCAAATTAAACCAAAGTACAAACTCCACTAACCTAAATGTGAAATACAATGGGTCAAATAGCAAACTCCAATTTTAACACATTGAAAACCACAAAACCATAGCTCTTAAAGTAAAAAATTCACACAAAATTGCTTGAAACATTACCAATTTGAACCCAAAATCTACAAAATCACATCAAATTACCACCAATCTACAAAGTTACATGAAATTATGCTTTAGTAACAACATCATCAACATTAAAACCAAAGCTATTCTCCATAGCATCCCACTAAATAATAAAATGCTTTTCAACTAAACTAAATTAAAATAAATTGCACAAACCCAAAAGTAACCAACTAGACTCACAAAATTTTTTAATAAATTTATTTCTAATATAGTAATATAAATTGAATAAAAAAAACATAAAATCACTTATCTCCATAACTAAATTTAAAATAAAATTACCCTTGGAACCTCCGAAAATTGAAGACTATGAGGCCATTGAGAAATGTTGGCAATGTTAAAGATTTAAGCATTTTGATAATTTCATGCACCCATGGCCTTCTATGACAAAAATCCTAGTGTCATATGCCACAATACTAATATTGCACAAAATGCCCTTATGTTGTTAGGGGAAGGAAAGTCCACTATATGGCATATGGAAGTATTTGTGGTGTCTACCATGTATGTACTAATACGTTGTGAAGTATTTTTAGACTCAGAATGAATCCAAGATAAAACTTACTAAATTATCACATTTACATCATTCTATCCTTGCATTAGAACTCTGATCCTTACTTTTTGCTATTGCACACAACCACCTTAGAGCTCTTGGAAATTGCAATCACTCAGGGGCTTCTCAAAATCACCAAGGATGGATAGAACATTGAAGTTTATTAGCCTTTGCCAAAACTTTGATCCCTGCCTTTTGTTGTTAGACGACAACCACTATAGTTATTGATTAGCTTATAACCAATTAACCCCAATATAGAAATTGATGACATTTGGTCCCTTTCAAAAGTTTATTCAATTTTGATCCCTTTTATTTAAAAGATGCATCATTTTATGTCCGGAGCATTATTGACCATCAAATTTTGGATGGAGATGCTTAAATAGCAAATAACCATCCAATATGGTAATGACTGAGTTAAAATTTATGGGATCCATATTGCCATATCAGCTTACTTGCCTCTAAAATTGAACATGTTTAGGTTTTGGCTATCTTCTCAATACAGCTAGTAAGGTAAGGTACAATTCATCTCAGCTTGAGAACATTGCATATTCAAAGGAAGAAAGAATCCATAATAATGAGCAATGCAATGGAATGTTTGGAGGTTTCTAACATGAGAAATAGATCCTTAAAGTGTTACTTTGTAAGGACGAAGCAAGCCTAAAAACATTATAGAATGATGAGAATCCAGGTCATTGCTTTCATGGTTATATAAGAGGAAGATGGTGTTGTAACTTTTTTGCTTAGCATGATGAAAAAGTAATAGATTATGAGAACAAAACAATTAAAAAGTTACTAAAGAAGGTAGATGTCTTAGAAAATAAGGATTTTCTTTTCATATAGGGCTTTTATTTCATAAATGGAGTGGTTTTGATGATGTTTTTTCCATTATTAAAAGTTATTGGATAGATGTAGTAAAGGTTAGGAGCTTCATTATAGGTAGGGTAAGATTTTTTCTATGGCAGCTTTAATGAGTATGTGTTTATATAATTTACAATTTTTTTAGAAAGGTGTAATGCTCTGTTTTAGGTTATAATGGCAGTTGAATATTAATGCAGTGCTTATGTTTTTGTTAAATGAAATTATGCCTCTTCTCATTCCATTTTTTGTTTGTTTTTGCAGCCTATTTAATAGGGAGGTTGGTTAAATTATTTGAAACTAAGCATAATTTAATGCAATCCTATTTTGCTAGCATAAGTAAAATATGATGATAATTAATTTTATTTTTATCATTGAAATTTAAAATTAAAGTGTGCAATAAAGTATTAGCATTAGTGATGGCCATCACCTTACTTTTTATTGGATGAAGGTTAATATGTTAAAAAAAAAAGCCTTACATGCACTTTGCTATTGTTTCCCTACGATTTGAAAACTGAAAAGACGGCTCATATGCAGTGGGATTGTTCTTGTATATTATGAAGTAAAAAGGGTAAAAAAAAAAGAGTCTATTTGTGTTCCCTCACATTGTGTTATGTAAACAAAATACAAACCATTGGTATAGTTTGCTAAACTTGTTTTTTGTTGATAATGAATGCAAAAACACAATACAACTAGTATTGCAGACAACATCCATTAGATAATTATTAAATACTCAAACAAAAGAATGCTGTGAAAAATGGCTTCTGACCTCTCCATAACTAGAGTTTCAAAGTCATTAGGACTTTAACATAGTAACAAAATATTAGCCAATTATAATAACATTAACAACATTCAAGATAGAAACATTATGCTTACAATTCATTAAAGAACTTGTTATGTTTTGCTTGCATTCTGTGACTATTGTGTGCCAACATATTATTGAAGTCTATTTTTTTTCTTACTATTAGACATGGATTGCAATGTTTTCTTGCTAATAGAGGGTTTCTTTCCTTTTTTGGAAATCTTCTTCTTCTTGCTCTAGTTACCTCTAACATTGCCATCAACTGATGGTTTTCTCAATGCTTGTGTACTAAATTAGTTTCTAACTTGTTTATTTAAGGGTGCACTAGTTGTTTCAAAAAGTTATAGGCCTTTCTTCAAATTTGGTGCCTTTATGTTTGAGGCTTGTCCTCTAGTTACTTTCAACTTCTTCTTATTGTTTCCAATAGGTAATTCCTTTTTTGCCATTATTTTCGCTTTGTAGCCTCTAGCATTATGGCACACTTGTAGGTAGGATAATGCCTTGGTAACTTTTTGGAATCCCATTCCTTCTTATCTACATCTTTCTTTCATATCTTCTTAGGTCTTCCAAGATGGCTCTTAATAATATATGGTTGAATAGGATTTGTATTAAACTTGGGCCATAGGTTAGTAACATTAGTGGGAGAAATGATATGTTTGTAGTACTTAAGTTGTGTCTTTCAACTACAATACATAACAATAGAAAGTATTAACAAATGTTAAACTAATAACCTTTTTAAGCAAGGATAGTTTTTAAAATA
This sequence comes from Sindora glabra, assembly GCA_020226215.1. Classification (NCBI taxonomy): domain Eukaryota; kingdom Viridiplantae; phylum Streptophyta; class Magnoliopsida; order Fabales; family Fabaceae; genus Sindora; species Sindora glabra. The sequence continues at coordinate 33,074,247 of CM035229.1, forward strand.
GTGATAGTTATAAGTTCATACTTGTAAAACTTGTCAACATATTCCTCAAGGCTATAGTTGCACCTTGCCATTGTTGTAACAAAGTGATAGTATGGGATGCTAGTTAGGTCTTAAACCTTACAAAGTTCTTTCAACATGGTTGACAATGTACTTATATGATTTCTTCTTCACTTCAAACAAAGCACATTTATCATCTCCACTCTATCTAAGTGTCCACTCATCACATTTCTTTTTATGCCTTCTAACATTTTTTGTATTTTAAGACATAAAAAACCTCTGTATTTCCTCACCCTATATCTATTCTTAATAAGCTTGTCCATTAGATAATGCCTAATATCCTTAACTAATTATATGATAGGTTTGTCTTTATACTTAAGTATAGATTTGTTAAAAGCTTCACACATGTTGTTTGCTTGTAAGTGGCACTTTGTGTAAGTAGTAAAAGCACTCCATTAATGAGAGAAAAATTCTTTTGCCATGTGTTTCCAAGCCTTCTCATTCTACTTCTTTATCTTTTCCATAGCCATATCATATTCCACACTTATAGTTGCTCTAGCTACCTCCCCCAAGGTAAATTTCAACTCATCTTCTAGAAATCTTCTCTTGAAATTGGAACTTAGATGTTTGACACAAGGGTAATGCTTAATTCTCTCACCAAGTTCTTTCTAGACCTTGAAAAATAACATTGTTAATAAAGGATTTTTTGTTTCTTCATAGTACTGCAAAGTTGCTAAGAAATATTAAAATAAGAAATAGTTTACACTTTTTATTAATTTGAAATGAAAAACTAATTGTGCTAAAAAACAAGGCTAATATCACGTGGTAGTCTATCAATAAACCATGTCTGAGAGTCTATTGTTTTAGACTTCACCACTATAAATGCAATTGGGAACATTTGATTGTTTTTATCTTTTCTAATTATGGCAAGCAATTGTTTGACATGAATTCCTTTCAAAAAACATCCATCTAATCCAATCAAAGGCCCACAAATTCCACAAAGGCTTTCTTTCACTTATCAAAATAGACATATATTCTCTAAAAAATTGAAAGCAAATCTAATATTGGCCTATTCATACTAAAGATAACTGTTGTACCCTTATTATTCATAAGTAACTCCTTTCTATAGCTTTATAATCTACTTTACTAGTCTTCTACTAATCCTTCTATAAGTTCTACTTCCTTCCTCTTAACTTTATATGCCTGGTTCTTGGATAAGTGGATCCTTAATTCCATTTTTTCCTTACTTTGAATTATCTTGTAATCTACATCAATATTTTCTCTCAAAGCATTCATGAACTTTACCCTTAATAACCTTTTTTTTTTTTACTTGTGGGTTCCTAAAGAGCCTAGGACAAATATGGACATCATTTAGCCTTCTAACCTATTAAACTTGCTAATAAATGTTTAAGCTTATTCTTAGGGAATAGGGATAGCCTTCTCTGTACCTCACCACTACCTCTTTTTATTGTCATTGTCAACCAATATTGGCTTTCCATTACAAAGTCCATAGTTATAAAGAACATCATTTGCAATAGCCTTTGATGCAAAGTCAATACTAAAGGTAAATTTGATTTGTCTCCCATCATCTAGCATCATAAATATGAGAAAATTTTTAAATTTAGGTTGAACTTATCATGAATTTGTTTTTCGTTAGATACATCAAGGTTGTCAAAGTCATCGGAATCACCTTTTTCACTTAGCCATTCTTCATCAAATGTTAGTGCTTGTCTTTTAACAATCCATTGTTTAGTGTTTATTTTTGTTCCATGTTGCTTTTTAGTTAGTCTTACATCTATATTAAATGGATCCTAATGATCATTTTCTATATACTCAACCTTTTTGAATTTTGAATTAGAACTAACTTTAACTTCCTCTCTTGAGTTATGAAGCTTATTAGTGTGCATAACTCTTTCATTCACTTCAACCCTAACATTGTTGTTTATCTCCACTTCAATTGCTTTATTTAGCCTAACCCCTTGATCTTATCCTTATGAACTCCTTCACTCATTTTAACTTCAACCCTCAAGTTCAACTCAACAAGGATTTCTTCATTCATTTTGACTTCAACCTCCTAATTCAATCCTTGTTGTTCATTGTTGTTCACCTCCATTTCAACTTCCTCATTCAATCTAAGCCCCTGATCCTTATCTTATGAACTCTTTCACTTATTTTAACTTTAACTCCTAGGGTTTCTACTTACAGCTCCCCTTTCTAATTTTCGGTTCTCCTCCTCCCCTTCTGATTTTTCGCACAAAACTTATATGGGTAATGTATACGATGTGTGACACGACCCGTGTTTTACCCCGTGTTTCTCTACAAAGGCTGGTCAGCATGATACATGAGATTTGACACAGCCCATGTTGTACCCCGTATTCTTCTGCGAAGGTTAAGCAACATGATACACGGGGTATGACACTCCCCGTGTTTACCTTCGAAGTGAAGGGCAGTATGGTACACGGGGTATGACACGTCCCGTGTTTAACCTCATGTTCTTCTCTAAGCAGCTCAGTGAAGCTTCGAAGCAATCCAGACAGATACACGGCCCTCCACACGGAGTTTTCATACCCCGTGTTCTTTGCCAGGTGAGCAACTTTGCTTCGATTCTCCACAATTCGCACGGTTTCGACTCCGGATCCTCTTCTAATGCTCAAATGTGTCACTCCAAAACCTTAAAACAAAATATTGAGCATCTAAGTATCCTTTTCAATCAATTTTGCACAAGATACTAAGTAAATCAGTTATGAAACACATAAAATTTAAGTACAATTATGCATTTATCAATTCTCCCACACTTGAATCTTGCTCGTCCTCGAGTAAGGAAGTAAGAGAATAAAAAAAAAATCTACTCCAATTTTTATTCTTTTCTCTTTTTTTTATATAGATATATACATCAGGCAATCATTCAACGAAGCAGAGATTAGGATCAAGTCATGCCAAGCAACTAAATGAAAATAAAGCAACTAAATAAGTCAATCCTCAACATAAAAGCAAAAGAGAACAGCCTCACAGGTATAGTGTTTACTCAAACTCTCAACATAAGACTTGTGTATACTCTCAAATCAATCAACTTAGGACTTAATGCTGCCATATGCTTGCAAAAACTCTAATCTCCACTACTATATTGTAAAATGCATGCAAATCAGAGGACTTTATTAGGGAAAATGGTGAGGATAAGGGAAAGGAAAATCAAGGGATGAAGAGTGATAGGGTCAAAGATGGGAAAAAACACATTGGTCTTGAGTTTAACCATTATCGAGTTTCATTGCTCAGCTTAGCATGTTACCTTGCTTCAACACCCATTCTCTTCTCTTTTTTTTTCTTTCTTTTTTTTTATAAATATATAACAATAAATCAGCAAACAAAACTTTTCTTTCTTTCTTTCCTTCTTATTCATTTAACACCATTTTCTTTTTGTTGTTTGTTTTGTTTTTTATTTTTTTTTAGGGAAAATGAAAGCTATAAATCAAGTTATCCAACTAGCAGCTCTATGTAAGAACCTCTATGTGATAGCCAAACTCATTTAATATGTCTAAGTTCCCTTTAGGCAGTGGCTTTAAATGCACATAGGATGGGTTGGCTAGGCTAGAAATAAAAGTCCAAGGCTCAAAGTGGCTAACTAGGATTTAAGCTGAAAATAGTTTAGGGTATATCAAAGAAAAGGATTCAAATAAGCAAACAAATAAAAAAGGGTAAAGAAATATGGCCTCATCATTTTTTACATGCAAAATACATAAAATGTAGCCTCAAAAAGAGCAAATGCAAGTTCTAGAGTAAAAAGTCAAGAGTGATGACATAATCCCTCAAGAAGATAAAAATGAGCTTCAAATTCTAATGTGAAAGTTGCTCAAAAAGGCTCAAATCTCACAAGGGTCAATTATGCTTATTTCTCTTAACTTTAAGCTTTAGATTTTCCTTATTAAGTTACCGGATAATCATTAAAGGAGCAAGGCATGAACCAATCATTTTATTCAAAAGATTGCCTTAAAAATTTAAAATTTTTAAATTTTTTTTTTTACATTTTTAATAATAATATTTTTTTTCTTTTTTTTTAATTGGAGCAAATTTCAATACTTTAAATCAATCAAGCAGATTCAAGTGCAAGATATTGCAAAACATTCTAAACGTTGCTCCCCCACACTTAAAATTGGACATTATCCTTAATGTACAGAAAAGTAAATGGAAAAGAGATAAAGAATAGATGAGGGACTGGAACTTCCCTGACAAGTGGAGCATGGTTGTCCAATATAGAGCATGACTTCAGGGAGATCTAGAAGTAGAGACAGAGTAGGAGAGAAGGAGGAGACTAGTAATCTAAAAGAAAAAAAATGTAATATTGGAAAAAATATGCTGTTAATTATTACAGACATTAATATTAAGAGTGCAAGAAAATAAAAGAGAAATAGTCAAAATGATAAAAAGTAAATGAAAGTGCATAGTCAATATAAGTACAGACCAAATAAATGGAAATAGAGAGGAGAAATAAGTAAAAAGCAGAATATATGAATAAAAGGAAAAAGAAACACTCCAAGCTACTGAGCAGGAGGATCTGGATCCGCAGGGGAAGAAAGGTGGAAAAGCTTGAACAGGGGCTCGACCATGCTCTCGATGTGTATGGATCTCTTGTCCAAGTCGTCATAGAGACTCTCAATCCTCGTCTGACGCTCAGAGATAAGCTGAAGCTCAGCCAGAATCTGCTGCTGACCAGATAATATGTCTCTGAAGTAGGCGTCGGATGAAACTCTACTGTCCGCAGAAGATGATGGACCCATATTAGGAGCTACATCATCATCGCCATCATCTCCTGGAGAATCATGTTGTTCCTCATGGGGTGGCTACTGCGCAGGAAAATGGAGGGGTTTTGGTTATTAAAAGCTCGTTCGCCCAGGAACACGGGGTCTAACACGGCCCATGTTGTACCCCGTGTTTCTCTCTGGAAGGCTCATGTTCAAAATTCCTATTCATTGGTTCAGTCAGTGAGGTATACGGGGTAAGACACTCCTCGTGTTTAACATCGTGTATCTCACTGGAATGCCATAGAAATTATAAATCTTTTATACTAACCAGACAGTGAGGTACACGGGGTATAACACGTCCCGTATTGTACACCGTGTATCTCACTGGACTGTATTTTGAGCCTTTTGTGCAAGAAAATGAATAACAAACATGCATATATGCCTAATTTACCCCAGAGACAGAGACCAAGTGCAAAAATGAACATCCTAAATCAACAACTAATGACTTATATGCCTCAAACTACTCAGAAACTCAAAATGAAAATGGGAAAACTAAGATTTAAAAGCAAGAAAAATAGAAAAATAAGCTTGGGTTGCCTCCCAAGAAGTGCTGGTTTAAGGTCATAAGCTCGATTCCTATTTTAATCAGTCTAGTGCTGCCATTATTGGTGGCCCGGCAACATAATGTTTCAATCCCTGACCATTAAGTGGTGGGCTTGCCTCCAAAAATTCTGCATATGCAGCAATCTCCTCATTTTCAGCAATTTCATCTGCTACTAGACATGCTTCAAGTGGATCTTGAAGGCACCCCATTAGAAGGGTTTCTTTCACAACTTTATCTAGCACATCTATCTTGCATATTGAATCTTCACAAACAGGTAATTGAATTGATTCATTCAAATTAAACTCAATTTTCTCATTCCCAACAGATAATGAAAGCCTTCCATTTTTTACATCAATCAAAGCAGCCGCAATGGCTAAAAAGGGTCTACCCAAAATGATAGGAATTTATGAATCCTCTTCCATTTCAAACACAACAAAATCAACAGGTATGAAAAACTTACCAACCTTGATAGGTATATCCTCAAGTATACCTACTGGGTATTTCACTGAACGGTCAGCTAGTTGAAATGAAATTATGGTGGGCTTCATTTCTTCTATGTTGAGTCTCTTTGCAACCGACAGTGGCATGAGGCTCACACTTGCTCCCAAGTCACACAATGCTCGGTCAATAGGAACATTTTCAATCACACAAGGAATGGAGAAGCCGCCTGGGTCCTTTAGCTTAAAAGGTAGTGTATTCTGGATGATGGCACTACACTCCTCCGTTAGTGCTACAGTCTCATGCTCTTCTAGCTTCCTTTTGTTAGGGAGAATGTCCTTCAAAAACTTTGCATATGATGGCATTTGTGAAAGAGCATCAGTGAAGGGAATATTGATATATAACTTCTACAATACTTCCAAGAACTTCCCAAATTGTTTATCAAGTTTAGCCTTTGCTAGTCTTTGAGGATAAGGGATTGGCAGTTTGTATGGTTCTGGCGGGACATACTTTGGCTTTTCAGGTAATTCCCCTTCTTTCACGTCAGCATCATTAGAAATTGAAGCCTTTTGGCTTTCTTTCTACCCGTCCCCCACACTTATCTCTTCTTCACCTTCTTGGGTAGCATTTGGATCCTTCAATAGCCTCCCACTCCTAAGAGTGATTACTTTACAATGCTCTCTAGGATTTAATTCAGGTTGAGCAGGGAGTTGACCAAAAGCTCTAGAAGAAGAAAAAGCAAAAGCTTGTTGAGCTATTTGAGTCTCCAACATTTTTCCATGTATGGCCAATGAGTCCACTTTGGAGGACAGTTGCCTAATGGAATCCTCCATGGCTCTACCATGCTGCCTAAACTCTTCATTAGTTTTCTTTTAGGAAATGAGAAATTTCTCCAAGAGGCCTTCTAACTTAGCAGTGGAAGAGGGTTAAGCTAGTGGATTATAGGGTCTTTGGTTTTGAAAACCGGGTGGTGGCCTATTGTGAGTGTTTTGAGTATTGTACGGCTGGTTAGGCTTGTAGGATAGGTTTGGGTGGTTCCTCCATGATGGATTGTAGGTGTTTCCAAATGGTTCATTTGGATTCTTTTGTCCATACCCACTGTTATGCACATAGTTCACTTGCTAAGTGAAATCCTGGCCCAATGTACACTCAGTTGCCATGTGACCTGTCATACCACAAATCTCACAAGGAAGGTCAATAGCACCTGTTGCATTTACACTATTAACTTGAAATTTATCAAACTTAGCTATAAGTGCATCTACTTTACTACTTAGACTTCCTAGTACATCTACCTTAGCTGACAAATGATTAAAAGCATCTAATTCATACTTACTTGAAGCTTTCCTTGAAGATCCCCTCTCATTTGATCATTGGTAGTGGTTCAAAGCCAGATCCTTAATCAACTCATATGCTTCATCTAACCTTTTGTTCATCCAGACACCTCTAGCAGCAGCATCCACAGTAAGCTTAGTATTGTAGTTCAACCCATTATAGAAAGTATGGAGAACTAGCCATTTCTCTAACCCATGATGTGGACACAACCTCAACAGTTCCTTATATCTGTCCCAAGCATCAAATAGAGACTCCCCTTCTCTTTGAAAAAATGTGGTAATTTCATTCCTCAATTGAGCAGTCTTGCTTGGAGGGAAATATCGTGATAGAAAAGCCCTCAATAGCTCTTCCCATGTTGTGATAGATCCTGTTAGTAAAGAGTACAACTAAGCCCTTGCTCTATCCCTCAAAGAGAATGGGAAGAGTCTAAACTTGATAGCATCCGCTGCTACACCATTGATCTTGATTGTATCGCAGTATTTCAAGAAAATCTGAATATGGAGGTTGGGATCCTCTATTGGTAATCCACCAAACTGGTTTTGCTGCACCATAGACAAAAAAATTGATTTCAATTCGAAGTTATTAGCCTCAACAACAGGCCTTCTTATACTAGATTGAAGCCCAGTGGCGTCAGGTGCTGCAAATTCTCTAAGAAATCTGTTATCCATATCTTCAATCACTGGTTCAATGTCAATTGCTTCTTAGATATCTATAAATTTTTGCTCTCTCCTTCTCCTAAGCAAAGTTCTCTCAATCTCTAGGTCGAAGTCAAGAATTTCTTCAAGATTTTTCCTTTGCATATATAAAGATTTTCTGCAAAAAGAGTAGGTAATACTCGAACTAGAACAAAATAAGAAAGAAATACTATATAAGAATAAGAAAATCAGAATAAGATGAATTAAAAATTAAAAGAAAATGAATTGTCTAGTCTAATTCACTCAAAAGTTCCTGTTAATATCAACTAGTTGCAATCCCCGGCAACGGCGTTAAAAACTTGACGTGATCCCGTAAGTGCACGGGTTTAGTCGAGTTATAGTATAAAAGATATCATCTCCACAAGGATTGAATGTTGAATACTAACTAAATTTTGAGGTAAATTATCTAGGTGTACCGATTGATATTGTGTATTAAAAGTAAAATGCAAAACAGAGCTTAGTTATCAAAAAGGCTTAATTCAAACGAGATGAAAGCATGCTCAGCTTTAGGGTTCCCTTGTTCATTTGATTATAGAATGAAGATAATCCTCTAACTTGGTTTACTATTAATTTAAATTGCTAGGTTACCAAAAATAAGCTATACCTCATTGTAAGGCTACTAGCTACTAACCAAAAGATTAAGTGTCTAGAATTTCTCTAGTAATCATTCATCTAGGTTACATTAACATTGTTTTAGAATCCATTCTTAGACATTTCATCCTATGCAAAAGAATCCAATTAGCTTAATTCCTAAGTCTAATTAATATTCCCAATGATCATACAAGATCCGATTAATTAATTGGTCATTCTAACCTAGAATTAACTAATCTATCACACAAATCCAATATTCCAGAAGTATTGAACTGTAGATATACAAAACAGCATAATCAAATCATAAATCAACAGTAAATCAAGCTAGATTATATAAAAATCAATTTCATAAATCCATGAACAAGTTTACCCCTAGCTGAGCACTAGGGTTTAGTGTGAAGTCATTACACAATTAGCAGAAAACCAAAAAATGGAGAGGGAATTCAAACAAATCATGAAGCTCTACAAATTCCTTACTTGAATCTTCAATCCTTCGCTTGAATCCCCGGTTAGCAATTACCCTTGGTGAGTTTTGGGTCTCCTAGGGTTTCTACTCACAGCTCCCCTTTCTAATTTTCGGTTCTCCTCCTCCCCTTCTGATTTTTCGCACAAAACTTATATAGGTAATGTACACGGTGTGTGACACGGCCCGTGTTTTACCCCGTGTTTCTCTGCAAAGGCTGGTCAGCATGATACATGAGATTTGACACAGCCCATGTTGTACCCCGTATTCTTCTGCGAAGGTTAAGCAACATGATACACGGGGTATGACACTCCCCGTGTTTACCTTCGAAGTGAAGGGCAGTATGGTACACGGGGTATGACACGTCCCGTGTTTAACCTCATGTTTTTCTCTGAGCAGCTTAGTGAAGTTTCGAAGCAATCCAGACAGATACACGGCCCTCCACACGGAGTTTCCATACCCCGTGTTCTTTGCCAGGTGAGCAACTTTGCTTCGATTCTCCACAATTCGCACGGTTTTGACTCCGGATCCTCTTCTAATGCTCAAATGTGTCACTCCAAAACCTTAAAACAAAATATCGAGCATCTAAGTATCCTTTTCAATCAATTTTGCACAAGATACTAAGTAAATCAGTGATGAAACATATAAAATTTAAGTACAATTGTGCATTTATCAACTTTCAACTTCAATCCCTTACTTCACCTCAACACTATTATTAACCTCCACTTCAACCTACCTTTGAACTAATTTAGTCTCACTATGTTGTAAAAGAAGAAACTCTATGATGAAATCAAGAGTTTCCACATGATGTTTAGAAAATACCTCTGCATAGAAATGCCCCTGTATAGCCACCACAAATTCCTCTACATCATTATCTCTAGCCAAGGGTCATTTACCTTTAGCTTGGATCTAGCTAAGAAATTTTGACCAAAGGGTTTTGTAAGAGTCATACTAACAAATTTACCATTTGGCCCACTTCAAAGCAATAGAAGTAGTCTCGACCCATGTTCTTAACTTTGTGCACTTCTTCTGCAATATAATTCTATATAGGCATATTCTCGTCCATAAACCTTCCACCATGGTGAATAACAAAGTCGAAAAGCTCAATTGCAATAACCCTACAATATAGGTAAAATTAAAAATTTTAAAATATGAATTTTATAATAGAAGTTAATTATAGTTGCTCAATATTTTGTTACAAATGAATTTTCAAGTCTACCCAAGTTACTATTATTGGTTAAATGAGAATCTCAATATTCCCTCATATTTTATTCCAACAAGAGAAGACAAGAGATAACATGGGACCACTACCCAAAAGTATATATACAGCTTAAAACCTAAATAAATGAATTTTTTATACATAACAAAACAACCCTAAACCCACCATTATAAAGCATAATAAAGAACTCCACTTATCATTTCCAATTTCAAAATTTCAACAACACAAAATAAATACCAGCAACAATGGAAAATAAACGAACATAGCTAGATTAGTATCTAGGTGGGTCTATGTTTCAATAATCCCATTTTTCTCGATCATCATCTAGTACTTCTATCTTCCTTCTTCAGTAGGTTATTTTCAACCCTAATGCTAGCTTTGTCCTGCGAAAACGAACAAGATGGAATTACAAGCTTCAAATTTCTCTCTACAATGTCTTTGTCTAATGAACATAACACAAAGCACCAGTTGTTCTTGATACTCTTTGGCCAGGACTCTTCTCTTTGATTGGAACTCCTCAATTGACTGATGCCTTCTCTTTGAAAGCTTTCAAACATTTCTTTCTTGTACTCTGTTATACATTGCTTCTTCCTCTTCAGTAAGCTTCCTAATAATAGCTCTTCTTCATTTATTGCAATCCCTTCCTCCTCCAGTTGTCTCTTTCTATTCATTTTTGCTTCCATCTCTAATCCTCTAGCAACTTGCTGCATAGAGGGCCTCACAATCATCAAAATCATCAACATCGCCAAAAACTACCATCCCATCCCTCTGTTAGTATACTTGCTGTTCATTTGGTTAGCAATTCCATAAGTTTGGTTGATTTCTGTGAAATTGCATGCTGATAAAAATTATTTCCCATAAGTTTAAGATCCTTTCTCTAACAAATTTAGATGCTGATAAAAATTATTTCCCATAAGTTTAAGATCCTTTCTCTAACAAATTTAGTTAACTGACGCTGCACTCCTTGTGGTAAGGCCTGATGAAACCATGCTAAACACTTTACAGAATAATTTCATCAAATCTGACTAGCATTCGCTAAATTTTATAATGTCTAGCAACTGGATTGTAATTTTGATGGACTGGAATATTTCTTTGAATTGACATCAGTGACTCATTGATGATTGATTTCCCTTGTTGTTGGACCTCAATATGGAATGTAATGCTCGTTGATGCCCTTGTGCTGCACGACTTGATTTTGCGAGCTTTCCTCCTGTTCCAATAATTTGAATGGAATCATTTGTGATGAAATTCTACCCAACCGTAAGGGGTCTTCTCCTTAGAACCTGATTAGCTGCCACGTAATTATCATCTCCAGAGTCAACTCTCACCGGAAGAATATACAGATCGGAAGTAGTTCTTGCTGCAGATTTACGGTTTCATCTTGTAGTGCATTAAGATTAGCTGTTTTATCCGAATCTGATGGCTCCGTGCTTAGGTGATTTTTTGTAGTGTGGAAAAATAGGAGGAGAAACATCCCAATTATGCAGAGAGGGATGTTCTTCATGAAAGCTAACGTGCTGAACATAGTAGGGGGCAATGGTGCAAATCACCTTCCTGATTAATCGAGCTGATGGTAGATTTCTTCTGGATGATGTGAAGCAACTGTCCTTGCATCTCCAGTAAATTGGATTTCTGTATAATCCACTCCAGTGGTATATTATTCTTATTAGGCATTCTTTCAAATTGTGTACTCAATGCAGAAGTAACTTGATTATAAGGCCATGAGCAACTATTAGCTTTGTGCAAGAAAAACAGAAGTGAAATGTCCTCTCATGCTTGCATTGAAACCGACACCCCAGCCCATTGTCCTTTCGAAGATTGAATCCCATAGGCAGTGGCTGATGGATACGAAGTTGAACCTTTAATATGATGAATATGGGGAAATCTGATGGCCAATCTATCCATAAGACCGGTCCAACAAAGAACCTAAGAATTTTGCGATATCCACTGTTTAGGATTCCAGTGGTGACCCCCATAGTTGAACCCATACTGCAACTGTGTGTACATAGATCTGTTGTAACCTGAGATTGGGTCTCCAGTGTTCAAACACCATTGATGCACCCTGGATAGCCCAGGGACCATTGGCATAGACATATCCTCTGTCTGCTTCACTGGAAAAATAGAACACATCTCTACTGGTAGCTCGAAAAGAACTCTTTAATTACCAAGCTTGCTGCAATCTTCTTACTGAAAACTTGCGCTCATTTACAACTTTCCTAAGTAAGCATAGATGCCATCTAGCTCTACTTTCCTGAAGTCTCATGGGAGAAACAGTTATAACAGGGCCCTTCTTGGTCGAGTAACTACTCTGTTTTGTAGATCTTCCTGCTTATGGTGCAAGTCTTGCTCAGAGTTATAGCTACTTTCTGACCAACCCTTCTCTTTGTATCAGGACATGATGAAGGCTACCTCAATCAGCAAAATCAGAACACTTCACACGCAACTGACCGCTTTAAAAGACATGTGGATAATACAATGAAAGGACACAGAGACTTCTCAGTAGGGTGCCTATAAGCCTCTTCAGTTAAAACCACCGACATGCAGTGTCATAAAAAACTAGGAAATGGCCAGATCTATTAAGATAAAGGACATGCAAAAGATGAGATACAAACTTGATGTTCTACTTTTTGGACAGGATGATAACAACTGATACCAAAAAAATAAAGCACTTAAACGATTCAGTTTGATTACAGCTTAAAGAGACCTAACTTCCCCATTAATGCTTCTAATTGCTGTAATTACAGATCCCTTTACAGCTTAAAGACGCACGGAATCATGTTGAGGTTTCACTAGATGGGATTGATCAATATGGGAAATGAATTTATGTATACAAACAACAGACTATAACAGAGGATGTCCGACCCAACTCAAGAATCCTTGTTTTCTTGAACAGTAGCAACCACAAAGGTCGCCAATATGATTTACCAAATACCCATCAGGTACAACAGTTTGTGTTTTAAACTTTGCTTGGCTCTCTCATGTCATCTACTACTACTGCTTGGGATTATAGTCTTCTCTGATCATTGTTTGGATTCATTCTCCATTTTCAATGTATTGCCTGAGTACTTGCAGACTATTATTGATTTTCATAGCTCTATGACACAATCTTGTGTTTTCATGGTGCTAGACTATAATTGAGTACTTGGTTGCAATTTTAGTTAGTTTATTGGTCTCTGCATCTAGGGACGAAAATTTGATTGATGAATATTAACTAACATCGCCGGACTTCCTTTTATGTGGTAGAACTAATATGACAATCCTCGGCCATGAACGAAAACTCAAGCTTCCTTTCACAATTATATTTAGTTTTGCCGACAAAATTACACTTAGTTATAGTTTAGATTTGCTGCTAATTTTTTTTAAAAATAAAATACCCCATCCATCACTTCAGTTCACATCTTGTTAAACAAATATATACCAGATACTGATACAAATAATTAATAAATTAATTAATAATTCATAAGTTAAATAAAAAAGTAATATTTCAAACAAATAAAATTAATAAATTTATTTCACAAGAATTAAAGTGAGAAAAATTAAATTTTACATAAATTAAAAAGATAAATTACTCGAGTTCAACTTGTGTGTCAACTTAACTTTATCCAATAGATTCAACTTATTCAAAAAAATCAAAACTAATCTTGAATTCGAAATTTTTACTAGTTGAAGTTAAACTGCTCAAATAGCTTAACTCGCTTATGTTCATATTTAGCATTGCTATAGACCCAAACATATTACACTGATTGTTCTCTGAATCATCACCTTAGATGTAAAAATTGAATGGATCCCATGTGAATTCAGGATAATTGGGGTTTCAATTAGTTTCTAATTTGTTATCCTTCTGTATATATATCGCACTCTACAGACGAGAGACAAAACGTTTTGAGACAAATAAACAAGCGGCATGGTGGTGTTTTGAGACTGGTAAAAATTAGAAACAAATCGTAATTTATACCTTAAAGGAACCGCCACAAATTGATTAATAACCAATAATAAAAGAGTAATGCTATTTCTCCCGAACGAAAATAAATCCTTAGCACCATTTGATTCATAAAGCAAGAGGTTTCATGTTATGAATCAAGAAATAACAATATCTGTAATATTTCAGCAACTGGATTAGGTAACATTTTTGTCGGGTTAAAAAGTATTTTTTATAATAAAATGTTATGCTAAGTGTTTAAATTTGAGATCAATAATTCTGTTAGTCTCTGGACAGAAATTACATGGCACAATCTAGATTAATTTATAGAAAATTTTAAGAATTGATTACCTTAAGTAAAATCAAAATCATGCATTTTATACTTTAATGGATCAAAATTATATTTAAATTAATAATAAAAAATGACACAATTTATGTTTTGTTTCACAACAAAAAACAATATTTTACATAAGAGACATAAACCATACTATATTTTTGTCACTATATATGAAGGACCTTATTTAGAATCAAGAAGTTTTGCATATCGATCAAATTAAACAAGATATCAAACTTAATGAGAGGCAAGAAACTTCTCCTTCATCTTGGCGACTAAAATGTCATGTCGAGGTAAAGTCTCCTTATTAGGTAGATGTTCCTTCAGAGCATTGGCCCACTTAAAAATCTCTAGATGTTTTTCGGGGTGAGACCCAATGTCCTCTATCTCAAAGGCCTCACGAAAGGCTTTGAAGTTGCAAGCATGTGAACCCACAACGATGTCAAGTAGTCCCAAAGTGTCTCCATTGAAGAAAGGGATTTGACGGGAAAAGTCATTTTTGGTGCCTTCTTTGAACACTCATATCTTCTCATTCATGTCTTCTATTGCTTTCTTCCTCTCTTCTCCTTCTGATTGGATGACTGGGTAGCTGATTGGCATGATCTGATTCAAAATCCAAATTGCTTTGCATCTTATGATTTCATCTAACATAATAGCATATTGCGTTTTAAAGTATAATCCTCTATTTAATAGTACAAAGGAAATTGAGATTATTTAAAACTGAATTCATATGTAAAATTGTTCATAAGCTTGATTTTAAATAAAAAAAATTTAATTTTTGTTATTTTAAATAATGGAAAAATTGTTATGCTACCATAAAAGAAAATTACACAAACTTTTTATAAAAGCCTCTTTCTTCCTTTCCCCTTTTTTTTCTTTAATAAAAAAATATGGTAAAGAGAATTAATCCAAAACACTTAATGGACTATCTAAATGTCTAGCTCTCTTTCATGCACAATTTTTTTTGGGTAAATGAAGGAATGATCAAACTACTAGGTAGACATGCAAAGACCATAAATTGAACTTTAAATATAGGAGAAGGTATAAAGTTTTCAAGAAACATTAGATACCATTTCAACCAAAGTTCTCAACATATTCAATTTTATTATTAATACTTTAAATAGTAGTTGTTTTAATTATTAGTGTCTCAAGTAAATTATATTAGCAATTTGATTATTTTTACCTATGATTGACATTATTCTATCCATGATCATTTTCAAGGCTGTGATGAAACTTTATTAAAACTCATGAGAGATATAACAAAAAGCAATATCAAATCCTATAATTTTTCTTACATTGACAGTAAGGAAGCTTGAATATAAAACTTTTAACATATTACTTAATTCTTACCCGACTAATTCACCACGTAATAGCTCAAAATTCTATAATTTTATTGCACATGTAACCTTTAAATTTATGGTCTAAAAGATGAATAAATTTGTTAATACAATATTGCTTTATATATATCCATCAAAACGAATTCTAATAAAATCAAATTAAATTTATCATCAATATTGTAAGTCATAATAAAATCTTACACTATGAAGTAATTATACTTTTTGATCATAATAATTGACCCAAAAACGAACTTTAGCCCTTTGACAAGGATCCTTAGGCAACAATTTGGGATTGTAATTCCGATTCTCATCGATGTACTCAAGAATCACAAGTGGCTCCGCAATCGGCTTGCCATTGTGCGCAAGCACGGGAACCTTTTTGTGAAAACGATTGTACTTGAGGAGTAAGTAGCTCTTGTCTTCTAAATCTTCCTCCACATACGCATTTGTAGGGTATGCCCTTAAGTTTAAGGGCAAGTGTGACCCTGGTGCAATAGGCGCTTGGCCATTGTCACAAGCTGGTAGTTGTGATAATTTGGTAAGCAAATGTACTTAGATTGAGATGAGATTTTGTAGAAAAATCCACCATGTTGTGATGTTCTTGTAGCTAAAATTTGAGATTAATCCGGCTAGTAAACTATTTTTCCTAATTTTCTCAAGTTGGGGGTATTTTGGTTATTTTTAGAAGGGTTCGAGAATTTGGAAGAGTTCGAGAAACCCATACTTGTGATCCTCGCATTTTTTATCTTCATGTTGGTTGGATTTGTGTGAATCGGACACTTGAAGCATGGCAAAAAGAACTTATGATAACTCGAAAAAAGTATGTCATCTTTTGACAGGAAATCTTTTGTTCAAAATGCTCTTTAAAGGAGTGGAGTGTACTAAGGGTCTGGTAGGGTGCCTGCACACTAAGTTAGGGATGAAATGTGTTAACTTATGACCATCTCCTTGCACACCCAAGCCTATAGAATGAGACATAAACTAAGAAAATGGAGCGTCCCTCTCTATATTCAATTATCCCTTTCAGTCTGCAATGCTTAAAAGCTTCTTGTGTGGAAAGATCTTATAGTCCAGCATATGCAAGTGCTTCGATGACATACAATTGTGGCTTGTGGACTTGTGAGTCCTACTATCTTTACCAAGCATGCCTCAAATAGGTTTAAGTGAGAAGGCTGGCATGTTGACCAAGAGTGGCAAGTATGCGCCGCATGGTTTCGATTGGAAAGCTGTCAGCCCATGACACCATGGAACCAACAAGACAACTTCTTCAGTGGATTTTAACTCCATTTTCTGTGCGTTATTGTTGATAGTCTCGGGCTATACTTGACCTTTTATAGTTGATCACTTGTTTTGCAAGACTTGGAAGTAGTCAAATATAAAAAAAATGCTATTATTAATTTCTTAATGGAAGCAAGACTTCGAGAACAAGAAGATTTGTTTTCTTGGACAAAAAGTGGTGGAAGATAAGATTAGGAATTGCATAATTTGATACATATTTGTTTGTATTATTTATTAGTTTAGCACTTTTGATAATATATAATTATTTTTATAAAAATTTAATTATACATATTATTATTTAATTCTTTTCTATTTTGAATCACGAACACAAACAATTATTTGGCAATATACGATTAAATAAAAATTGGTGCTTTGTATGTCTATTTTGAATCACGAATACAAACAATTATTTCACAGCCTACGATTAAATAAAAATTGGTGCTTTGTGAGTGTGCGTGTCACATTAGAAAGTGTAAAAATTGATTTCAAAACTTATGCATAATGGTAAAAAAGTAAGCGACTATACCAGATTAAGATAATATATGCAATATAATTATAAATAAATTATAAATTTTGGGAGCCATCATATACTATATCAATTTATATTTGTAATCAAGAATGGTATTTTAATTTATTTATCATAAGTCAAATGACATAATAATATTGAGTGAGTAAATAATCATTCGTATAAACTACAACAAAACTTGTAATGTCAAAATAAGAATACCATGAAAAATTCATTTCAATAAAAAACTAAGAAACTGAAATTTTATGGAAAATACTTTTCAATAAAAATACATTCCTAAAAAATAAAATATTTTTTTGGATAATATAAGAGAAAATACTACTTACTGCATAAAAGTAAACTATTTCTTTTATTAAAAAATATCATCATACTTACAAAATTATCTTTAAGGATAAACCTCACCAATTATTTTATTATCAAATTGCTTCCCAGATAGGAGTAAAAGTTAAAACTTAAGTATATTTTTTATTAAAAATAAAAAAATCAAAATATTTCCTATTCATTTTTGTTATTTTTTTACAAAGTCAATTCATATTAATTTGATTTTGGTCGAAATCAACAATCACTTTTACCAAAATTCTGTTAATTATTCAAATATTTTCTCAATATAATTTTTAATATATTATTTGTAAAGATAAAATAAAAGAGATATAGTAGAGAAAACAAGGAAGTGAGGGACGAAGGGATGGATATAGAAAGTCAGTGCGGAAAGAAAGAAAAGAATGAAATAGATCATCCAAAAGTGAAGGAAAAAAATCGGGAAGAATTAGAAGAGTTGGAGGAGAGACACGGCAAGGAGGAAAAGTTAGAGGAGAGAGGGGAAGAAGAAGAATGAAGGGTAATAAAAAGTGTTAGAGAGAGAAAAATATGACATTGAGGATTAGGGAGAGAAGAAAAAAATGTAGATGAGGAGAATATAATTATGTAATATAACCTGATTTGAGGAGTATAGTTTTCCTTGATTAAAAGAAGAATTCACTTTTCTGAAATGTATTGTTATTTTTTGTTGATCACGTTTGTTGACCAATTTTCTTATTACATCCAAACATCAAGAAACAATTTCTAACAATGCATTTCCTATGAAACAAGGGCCATAAATCATAATACAATGTAATATCACTCTAATTATTGATGATAAAAAAAATCAATGTGCAACATTTGATTTAGTAGCATAATACCACAATCAAGAAAAATTAATTCGTTTTCTGTTTGAATCTTCATTATTTATTTTAGTTTCGGCTTTGTTAATTTTATATTGGAAAAAAAATGGGCATTGTATGCATGTGCAAAGAATTCTGCAATCCATTTTTTGTATTTTTTGGTAAAAATATTGTATTTCTTAATTTTATCATTAAATTAGAAGGGCTAGAGGATCATGGTATAGGATAAAGTAACTTATACCCAAAGGACGTGGATGGGGTGTTTTCCAAAATTTTTTACAATTTTTAAAATTCTTTTTTTAAAAAAACCCTTAATTTTGAGAATTCATAATATGATTTCAATTCAAAATTCAAGATTGCTTTGTGAATATGCTTGCAATTAAGATATAACACGTCGATACACTAGTATAAAACTACTCATTCATGTATAAATAAACAAAACATCAAGAAGCACATATGCATATAGAAATATTCCTTCCAATCATTTGATCATCCAAAACAAAATAAACATTGAAGCACAATCTTAAAATTTAATGACCATGCATCCTTTTTTTTTTGTGATCTAATAACCATTCATTTTTTTATGAATCAATAAATAGACTTGATATATTAAATGGCTAGATAAAATAAATGTACAAAATTAAAGAGTCAAGAGAATGCAAAGCAATTGAAGCAACCGTTTCCAATATGTACACTTATTTTTCAAAACTTAGTTAAGTTATGCAACTAGTGCATTAAATATTAATGTCCCTTAAGAAACTTTATAATCTCTAGGATCCCTACCTTGTGTTTACCCCACACAAGAATTTAACTCAATTAAACACACATTCTACTTTTATATTTTGGTACTCTGCTGACTTTTAGTTATAGTTTTCATTTTTATTTCGGAACTCCTTTTTCTTTATTGTAAGTCCTCCATTAATGTCTTTGCGCCTTTATTGTCTTTTTTTTTAACTTCTCTAGGATTTACCGTAAGAAGTTGTCATTCCTTTATTTGCAATTAATTGTAATCTAAAATTAGTAAGTGTGAGGGAGTTATCACAATTTTCAAATTGCGCCAATTCACGCTTCTTGATGTACTATAGATTCTAGTCTCTATATTTATAATGGGATTACATTTAATTGCTCTATTTATGCATTTTATGCAATTCATATTCTTTCTTTTATATTGCTATTTGTTTGTAATAAAAAGGGTCAACTTTGCCTATTTACTGTAATGATCCACTCCACGAGGATTGAATTAATGTGCAAATTTTTTACTAAAATGATGAGGAATCCCAATGATTTTAGAGTGTTGTAATTTTAGAGAGTATGTTCTTGTTTGAAGTATCCCAAGGGAGGGATTGTATATTTCAAGAGAACATTGTATAACTTCTCAAGGTTATTAATCTTGACGGATGTAATACATGAATTATGGAATTGAAGAGTGTCCAATTAGAGAGAGTGGATCTAGAAGGAGCAAATTTCCTTCCTAATGGAACAACTATACATAGTTTGTGCCTTCTCTTCCCTATCTTTATTTAATTTTTGCAATTTATTGGTTCTCTTGCTTGTTTAAATTGGTTGATCATTTATTTTTATTCATGGGATATGAGTATTGATCGAGTATAACTTGAATGGATTGTCTCTTCATGTTTCTAGGTATTTAATTTTATGTATTATGTTTTTGGAGCATAAAAGCTCTCATTTTATTGAAAAGTTTTGAAAAATCTCAATTCACCTCTTTTGGTGTATTCTTATTTTACAATTAGTTTAAATAATATGTTACATCAAATATCTCCTAAAATATTGTTTTACGTTAGTTAATTATAATTTTGAAGTAAATCTGATATAATATCTATCTTTCAAAGATGTATTTGATGTAAAATCTAAATACTTATGTATTTATAAAATGTAAAATAAATATATAGAGGAAATTTAATCTAATTACTATCTTTCATGAACTAATTTAGTAGTTTGCTAAAAAAAATTATTATAGATTCATAATCTCTGTCAGACCATGTAGGAATCTCATATCTATTTAAAATGCGGGTATAGACTAATTCATTTTGGCATAATTATATTTTTAGTTCTTCTAAAATATAATTTGATAACATTTTCTTCCCCTTAAAATCTTATTTTATTTCAACTGCCTTATATACAAAATGAATCAATTTCAATCCATATCATTTAACCCTATCAACTTTTAGACGAACTTGTTTAGGTAGCATACTGTCATCCAACTTGGCATGCTGACTGACGGGGAAATAAAAGCAAGTGCACCATCCGCGTCAGATCAATAATTTTCCAGCGTTGAAGGCATTTTCCCCAAAACTTATTCTAAGTATCTAAGCCATTATAATTTGGCATCCATTTAATGACTTTGTTTGAATTGAAGTGGATATTATCGGGTCATTTATTCAGCATTGCTTAGTTGTTTATACTCCGTTTTAGGTGGAAGCAGGAAGCATTGCATCTGTTACTGCTACAATATTTAAGTTAAAAGCTATTTATTATCAGTGCATTTTTAAATTGTTTATGGCAAATTTTTTTGGTCAATTTACCGTGTAATTTTTTTACAATTTGGTCCTACTGTCAATTACAAGTCAATAAAATAGGAAAAATTTTCTTCTCATTTATTTCACCATATGTGTCGTATATATTAGAAACAACATAGCACCGATTTACGTTAATTTATAATGTAGAAATATGCTAAAATAAATTTGAAGACCTTTTTCTCTATTCAGATATAATTTCTTGGATACTAATGACCTCACTATGTTTGCTTTTCTTGAAAGCTGAGACTACTTAAAACATGACATTACCTTCACTTGAAAACATCCTGGGGCGCATAAACGAATCCCTTTATCCAGAACCCCGTTACAACCATGCCCCAATCTCCTTCATTGTGTAATTTTCAACAACACAAACAGAAGAATTTATAATCATGGAACATGTGAAACACCCATTTCAAACATGTCTCCTCGTCACAGTAGTACATGCTATGAGTTTTACTTCCTATGCTCAAAGGCTTTGAAGATACGGTTTCACCACCTGTTTATTTCTATATTACATATGTTTTTACATAAAGAAAAATAGGAAAAAGTTGATTGAATAAATGGCAAAATTAGAGAAGAAGAATGTGAATTTAAGAAAAAGAAAAAAGTAATTTAAGGTGGCTAGTGAATTCGCTCGTATTTCCCTGTCAACATGCTAAGTTGAGAGTTGAATGACAATTACCACGTAACCAAGTCCGTTTAAAAGTTGACAGGATTAAGCGATTTGGATTAAAATCGAGTCATTTTGTGTATTGGAGGAAATAAGAAGATAGAATAAAGATTTTAGGGGATTAAATGCAATTAAATTGTATTTTGGGGGATAAAAATGTAATTAAGGCATTCATTTTTTCTTAGTTTCCAACATACTTGAATGAAATCTGTATTTTGTTAAAAAATATAAAAATGTAATAAAAATAATTAAGATATAAAAATAACAGAATTGCATAAATCTCTGAATAATTGTGTTTTTATGCCTGTCATGTAATATGTTGGTACTGGTTCCTTTGGAATAATGCACGTTAACGCCCTGACTACTGGAAAGGAAGATAAAGAAATGTGGAAAGAAGAAATTGGGCCCTTGATTGAGAAAAATCAAAGGACAAAGGGATTTTCAGAGATCTTTCATATGGTCCCGCCGTATCTAAATAATTGATTGATTTACCTTTACAGTCCTATGTGAGCAGAGCAGGGAAAACTTATGATTTGTTTTTAATGGAATGGATGGTTGATTGAGAAGGAAGGAAAAGGAAAAATTATGTAATATGTTTTGTCTCATTTGAGAAATTTTTTAGGAAGGAAAAAATTAAAAATTTGTAATGAGTCTTTTAAATTTTTGAAAACTTTTTACTGTCAATTATTTTGTATTCTTTCAATTTATAAGATTTTATAAACATTTAAAGAAGGAGAATGAGAGTCATAATTAACTTATTTTTTTCTTCTCTTCCTCTTTGTTATATTCCATTAATTTTCCTTTTTTTTTAACTTCCAAATATAGCATGTATACTATATTTATTATCAGTGAATGACTAATTCAAAAAGGTTAGAAATAGTTGTAACATTCTATGATGTATCTAACTATGTATACCTAAAATGTGAGGACAAGTTAATACACTCTCCATAATGATAGATTTTAATTACATCATTTTGTGATATTATCAATAAGAAAAAAATATAAGTCATTCTAAGGTATCAAAAAAATGGAATCGCCGACTTTCATCAGCAAACCTTCTTCTGAAGTGACCGATCTTCTCATGAGGAGCGCCAAAAAGATCAAGTAGGGAAAAGACGATTTCTCGGGGGAGGGTAGAAAACGAATATCCTATGATGATGTGGAGGAATTGAATCCTAGTCAGGAAGAAACACGGAAGAAAGGGGCTGCGAATAGATCATACAAGGATTCCCTATTAGGAAAAGTTGAAGGAAAACGTGTAGAACATTCTGGGCCGAGGGAAGGGGAAGGGGAAGGGGGAGAGGAAGAAGATGATGATTTCAGTGGTTTTGCTGTAGTGGAAAATCTAAATGATGGGCATCCATGTTCAAATATTGTAATCTCCAAAGAAGAGGAGGAGAGACTGGGCAGATCTTGGAAATAGTCTTTAATCATCAAATTACTGGGCAGGAAAATTGATTTCAAAATCCTAGAAAGGAAATTGCAACAACTGTGGGAGCGTGATGGATTGATCGACATTATAGATCTCTCTGAGGATTATTATTTAGTTCGTTTCAATGCCTATTCGGATTATGAGTATGCTCTAACTAGGGATCCATGGCTTCTCTTTGATCACTATCTCTCAGTTTGAATGTGGGATCCATCCTTTGATCCAGCCGAAGACATAATAGAGAAACTTGCTGAATGGATATGTATTCCTGACCTTCCAATTAAATGTTTTGATAGGAAATTTTTTACCTTTTTGGGCAACAGGTTAGGAAGAACTCTCAAAATTGACGACGCTACAAGAGAACAAGCTAGAGGGAAATACGCCAGAATTTGTGTTAAAGTGGATTTGAAGAAAGAACTTCGTTCTAAATTCACCTTCCAAATGAAGAATTACCGCATTCAATATGAGAGCTTAAATTTGATTTGCTTCATGTGTGGTAAGTATGGGCAAATTGTAGATCATTGTGCTAATAAGACCCTGGAAAAGGAGTAAGCGGAGAATGGCCCACAAGCCACAAATAATGCCCAAGCTCTTTATGATTCTGTGGTGACTAATCAAAACAAATATGGAGATTGGATGATTACACAAAGAAGTAGGCATGGAAAAACAAGATTAGATATCAAAAACTGCTCAAATGCAATCGAAAATTCACGATAGAAAGAGAATGTTAAGAGGAACAGATTTGATGTGCTCAACAGTGAGATGTTTGATAAAGCAGAAAATGGAGATTGGCCTGAGCATAACAAAACAGAAAATCTGAGGACAGTGGTTATCAAAACACATGATAAGAAGGAAGACTTAAAGGAGGGGAAATTTATCCAACAAGGTTCCTCCAAATGGGGAC
This sequence comes from Sindora glabra, assembly GCA_020226215.1. Taxonomy (NCBI): domain Eukaryota; kingdom Viridiplantae; phylum Streptophyta; class Magnoliopsida; order Fabales; family Fabaceae; genus Sindora; species Sindora glabra. Next base: position 33,098,416 of record CM035229.1, read on the forward strand.
CAGATCATAATTTAAAGGGGAATAGTTAGGGATTCCCATGTGAGGCTTTGGCAGATGTGACAAATAGAAGGACAACATTGCAGCTGAGTCCCTCTTTGATCAATATGGCAGAGAAGGGTGTTCCGAGACAACATAACGAGAATCTTCAAGAAAGTCTAATAGGGGACAAGACCAGAATTAGCCCCTTTGCATGTGTCTGAAACTCAGGATTCAACGGCAGTGGGAAAGTCTCAAGGGGATGAGGTGGCTTCCAATCTTAGAGTTGCAACCTTCTCTACCGAGATCCAAGGAATTAAAGAAGATCCTCCAAACAAACAGTTGAATATCATCCAGCAAATGGACAATGAGGAAAATGACATTAATATGCTTCACGGGTTGACCTCTAATGTGAAGGATAGAGACCAAGAGCATGTGAATATGAATAGTGGACTGAAATAAGTGTCCTTTTCCATTTGATGACATTTATGTTGAAGAGTATAGTAGTTTGGAATTGCAGAAGAGCAAGTCACAGGAACTTTACCTGCAGGATTAATACTGTTTTAGAAAATAACTATCCAGAAGTCCTGGTGTTACTAGAAACAAGAGTAGAAAGTCTTGGTTAACGCATGAAAACTTCTAACCGTTTCTGTCTACTAATTGGAACATGGAAAGGAGTGTTACTTCAGAGCTTAAATCATTAACTACCTTGCTGAAGGAATGGAACAAGCAAGTATTTAGCCATATTAAGGTGAGAAAAAGAAAGCTCTTAAACTGGCTGGCTGGAGCTTAGAGAGCTATTCAACATAAGAGTAATCCTTTTTTGAGACATTTGGAGAAGCAACTATAGGCAGAACTCGATTAAGTCCTTTACCAAAAGGAAATCAGGTGGTATTAAAAATCTAAAACAAAGTGGATTATTGACGGAGATCGCAACACAAAGTACTATCATACCAAGACAATAGTGAGAAGAAATAGAAACAGAATCAATATGATTCGAGATCAAAATGGTAATTGGGTTGAAGATAAACAAATGCTGGAGAACCTCATTGTTTCTTATTATAAAAACTTGTTTACGGATGACTTGTCAGAAAGACTTTTTGCTAATACTCCTATATCCTACCCCATTATAACAGATGAACAAAATATGCAGATAATGATGGCATTGTCATATGAAGAGGTCAAAAAGGCCATGTTCGCTATTGGCAGACTTAAGGCCCTTGGTGATGATGGCTTCCAAGCAATATTCTATCAAAAAAATTGGACAATAGTGGGTTCTAATGTGTATAATTTTATTTTGAAAGTATTTGCTAGCGAAGCTTTTAATGAGAACAACAAGACATTAATATGCCTCAGTCCAAAAATTGATAAGCGGAATTCATTAACCAGTTCTAGCTAATCTTATTGTGCAATGTTTTATATAAATGTATTTCTAAAATGCTGGTGAATAGAATCAAAAACATTCTCCCTTAACTAGTCTCACCCTATCAAGTAAGCTTTGTGCCAGGTTGATGCATACAAAATAACATTATCATAGCACAAGAGATGTTTCACTCTATGAGGAAAATGAGAGGTTGTATGGGGTTTTTTACCATTAAGATTGACTTAGAGAAAGCTTATGATCATTTGAGCTGGGATTTCATTCGACATGTGCTAATCCAAATTAATATGCAACCTGAACTTGCTACTATCATAATGAGATGCATAACTTCCACATCATACTCAGTCTTGTGGAATGGGAACAAAACTGAATCCTTCTCCCCTTCAAGAGGTATCCATCAAGAGGACCCTTTATCTCTATACTTTTTTGTGCTCTGTATGGATAAATTATCACATATCATTTGTGAAGCAGTTAATGAAAATAAATAGAAGCCTCTTAAAGCTGGTAGGAGAGGTTTAGGCATTTCTCATTTAATGTTTGCAGATGATTTACTACTGTTTGGTGAAGCTTCAATTCAACAAATTGACATAGTTATGGATTGTTTAAATAAATTTACTCAAATGTCAAGCTAGAAAGTCAATCATTCCAAATCCAGCATTTTTTTCCTAGGAATGTAAAATTGGAATACAGAGAGGCTATCATTCAATGAAATGGTTTCTCTAGTACCAATGATATTGGTAAATATCTTGGAGTCCCTATAATTCACCAATGAGTGAATTGACACACATACTCGTATTTGGTTAAAAAGGTTCAAGATAGGCTAGTCGGTTGGAAAATGAAATGTCTCTCCATGGCTAGCAGGGTCACACTAGCCAAATCAGTAATAAGTTCTATTCCCATATATACTATCCCGAAGTGTTCCCTGGAGGAAATTGAAAAAAATCCAACGTAGCTTTGTTTGGGGACATGAGGTGAGTGATCATAAACTCCATAGCATCGCGTGGAATACTTTCTGTCTCCTAAATACTGTAGGAGGATTAGGATTCAAAAATCTAACTCGGTTGAATGAGGCTTGTTTAATAAAGGTGGTGTGGAGACTTATTTCAGATGAAAACACCTTTTGGATCTCTATGTTGAAAGGTAAATATCAAAGGGAAGCATCATGGGGTAAGGAAATTATACCAAAACAATCAGACTCATTTCTCTGGAAACATCTCTATAAAGTCTGGCATTTAATCCTTAATAGAGCTTCATTTCAGATCAATAATGGGCGTGACACTTCAATATTTTTTAACTGTTGGATTGGGAAAGATTCTTTATATTCTATTTTCAGTGAAATTCCATATTACTTCAGGAACAAGGTGGTTGCTGATATTGCAACAAATGAGGATGGCTGGGATTTCAATTTACTGAAACAATGGTTGCCTCCCCAGTATCTTTCTCAATTAGAAACCATTCCCCCTCAGTTATCAAATCTAGGAAGAGATGAAATAATTTGGAATAAGATGACAAATGGCATTTACTCAGTTAGCTCAGCATATCATAGTTTATGTAACTATGATCATTACGAATCTGATAGTATTTGGCAGCAAATATGGAAGCTTACTATACTGGAAAGAATAAAATTATTTATCTGGCAATGCTATAATGGAGGAGTGTTAACTAATGGCAAGAGAGCAAAAAAAGGTTTAGGGAGCTTGATCTATGCAATTTGCCAGCATAGAAATGAAGACCTCTTCCATGCAGTGAGGGATTGTAGACGAATAAAGAATCTCTAGTGTGATCTTCTTCAAACAACCAAACATGCTGCCTTTTTTGGTGTTCAGGGTAAGGAATGGATAAGTCTGAATTTAACTGAGGAATTTGGAATAGATAATTTGGTGACTTAACCTATCATATGGAGTTTAACTCTTTGGAGAATTTGGACATGGAGGAATGCTTCTATGTTCCAGGATATACACTGGATCCCAAAGGATGCAGCTATTTTAATCAGAGAGTCAACTTCTAATACAGTTGCTGCTTTCCAACTGAAGAGAAATATCTACATGAAGCAGACTAGAATAGTGCATGTTAAATGGGTAGCACCAAAAGCAGATTGGATTAAATTAAATATTGACGGAGCTTCTAAGAATAACCCGGGAGTAGTGGGATCTAGCAGAATTTTTAGGAACTTGAAAGGTCAATGGTTATAGGGATTCATCAGACAACTAGGAACTTGTTCATTATTCTAGGCGAAATTATGGGGTGCATATCATGGCTTGTCTATAGCTTGGGATCTAGATGTAACAAAGCTAATTTTGGAATCAGACTCCAAAGTCCTTGTCAACTTGTTAAATAGCGATTTTCAAACTAAAGCCAAACGGCCCACTCTACTTCTTAGACGTCGATCTTTGATTCAATGAAATTGGTAAATTTCTATTCAACACATACTTAGAGAAGGAAACAAGTGTGCTGATTGGTTGGCTAACTATAGCTTTATCTTGGAAAAGGATCTTCACAAACTGGACACCCCTCTGAGTGGAGTTAACACTTTTCTTTTATTTGATGTATTAGGGGTCACTACCCCACGGATTATCCCTATGTAATTTTATTTTTTTCTTTGGACTTAGGCCCCATTGATCCATAAAAAAAAAAGAAAAAAATATAAAATACCATCTTTAATTTTAAATAATTGAATTTTATCCTCTTCTATTGTTAATTTCTGATTCGGCTGTTGATTATCCAGGCTAATTCTTCTTTCTTTGCTAGGTGTTTTAAGCTTTTTCTTGTTTTCTGTTGTGTCTTCCATTTGATTCTCGATCTGGTGTTTCTGTTTCTATTGTCCACGGCAAAAGAGAATTTTGAAAATTTTAGTTATGACTCTACTAAATTATATAAGATTTAGAATTAATATTGATATTTATTATTAATTTAATTCATTATTTTATTATATTATATAATTTTTATGAACTTTTTAAAAATGAATTATAATATTATGGTATGTTAATTTATTTTATCATTTTTTACAAATAATTTTTAAATTATATAATTAATAAAATTTAATCAGATTTTTGCAGGACTATAGTCCCAAAAAGATAATTACAAAAAAGGGGAACTGCATATTTAACCTTTCTCTGAATTTTCATTGGTGCGCGTTTTAAATTATTTTTATGCCTAGTCTTTTTGTGAAAATCACAATGAAACCTTATGAAATGTTGCACGTAAGAGATGAATAGCCCTCAAGTTTGACTCGAAGTCGTCATTGGGAGCATTTATGGTGCATCTCTGTACCGTTCCTGATGCGAAAGCTGCACATTTAAAGTTGATAGAATGTGTCAAAAAACACATGTAAGCTCTCGGAAAAATTAATCGATGAATTTTATAAAATTTTAAGAATTTTAAAATCCGAGGTGTAACAATTTTAAAAATTATTAAATTAATAATATTTTTGTTAACATAATCAATAGAAAATATATTAATTTTAATAATAATATATTGCTAAAATAGAAATAAAATATTAAATATAATTACAATATTAATTATATCATTATTATTAAGTAGGAACCGTTAATTATACTTCAGCCACCCGAGGATGTGATTAACATCATAGAAGTTAAGCAACTTTTGCTAGGAGCTAGAAATTAAAACTCACCATATTTTAATAAAATTTATATATATTATTTTATTAATTAATTAATGATTGTTTCAAAATTAAAATCATTAAAATTTTCATTTTTCTCTAACTTAGATAAATTGTTGAATAGATACTATTTTTCATTAATTTCATTAATTTCTTTATTGGTAACGTCAGTAAAGTTTCACGTGATGAATCAATATCATATGCAATATTATTGTTACACAAAACTTTGCATTATAAATCTAATAGATGTATATATTTGCTATATTTAGTTATAATTTTACAAATCATAATATAATCGAATTGCACTTTGAAATCATAATATATTTATATTGATTCTTCTGCGATAATAATGCACACTGAATAACTCTGGCAAAAGAAGTTGAAGACAAAGATATGGGCAAAGTCGCGTGATTGTCAAAAGGCAGAGGGCAAAGGGATTTTAAAGATATTTCGTGGCATCGTTATACTTGTAATCCGATAAAAATGCTTTGCGTTCACGGGAACAACACTTCAGGGAAGACTTAGACATCTGTGATTTTCAAATTAAATTTATAGTTTAATTTTTTTGTCTTCGAAATAAAAGAATAAAAATTATTAAATTTTATATTTATTTATAAAAATTAGTAATTTTTATCCTTTTAATTAGATAAAAATTATATTATTAATTTAATAATAAAATAATAATAAATATTTAAATAATTTTAATACAAATATCAATTTAAAATATTAAAATCAATTTTATTATTTATTTTTTTATTTTCATAATAAATTTATTTATTAAATTGAAAATTATTAAAAATAATAATTTGATTATAATATCTTTTGAGATATATATATATGGTTACACATTAAATAAAAATATTTTATATAAAATTAGATGAATGAATGATCATCATCAAATGTCATATTAAAAAAATGATTAAGGGGCTTTTAAAAAGAAAACACTTCTCCCCGATGACAGTAAGCTTTTAAAAATATTTTGTTAAACATACCATCATCATGTCTACACACACAAGTGGATGGTAAAAATATCATTTTTAATAGACTATTCAAAGTTTTTATTGCTCTTAAAAAATAAATTATTTTTAAAAATAAAATATGATAAAAATATTTTTAAGAATATGATAAAATTTTTAATCATATTCATCTACTCACTTAAAAAAAAAAAATTTTCTCTTCAAATTTAAAAAAAATGATAATCATCGGAAAAAAAATCAATTATACATATTGTCAATTTCATTTTCGTTATAAAAGTTTCTCCCTCCATCTCTCGATTTGAATAATGCTACTAAGATAGAATGCACTTTTCAAGGAGAAAAAAAACAAAAAAAAATAATTTTGTACAAGATAACTATTTGAAAGATATTGAATGCTATGTAACAAATTTCAAGTCATTTTTTTATATATACATATAGAAAATGTCATTTAATTATTACGAATAAATAAGTAGAGTAATAATCACTCATCTTTGTGATGGCTACGAATACTAAAATATTCAACACCCATTTGCTTTTTCTGTGTTATCAATCATGCACCATATTACACTATAAAATTTGTGCAATCTTTGTTCCTTATACCAATTATGATTTATGTGCCAAACAAGCATCTGTTGTTTTTCTCATATCTTCGTTATCTGATACAATTCATTCATGATAAAATTTTAAAAACCTCTATCACAAGACATCATGAAAAAAAATAAAAAAAAATTAGTTAGAAATTTGGTGTGCTTAAAACATATTATAAATAATATTGTCCTTTAAGTGACTTTACCTCCATTATTTATTATAAGGTTTGTGGCAAATCAATTCTAAGATTTATTAACCACTACAAAAATTCAATAGTCAATAATCTGAAAATTTCTTATCAAAAAATCTTTCAAATGATTTAAAAGATAAATTCTTTTATTCTTTTCCATTCACTCATAATTATTCATAATCATTAATTGATCCATTATTTGTTTTTATATTCTATATTTTTTTATGTTTGTTTTACTATTTCAATCATATTTATAGCCAATGCTTGAATGAATATATCTTTTAATCATAAGCTAATGCATACGTTGATCCTTAACCAATATAATATTTCTTAACCATAAACTGAAATATCTTTTGATTTTGAACCGATGCATCTCTTGATCTTTAATTAATATATCTTTTGATTATCGTGTCTTTTTTATATAAATGATCATATTTATTAAATATGAATTATATGTCTTTTGAACATTAATTATCAAATCTTTTAATTATGAACCAATATATTTATTCATTATAAATTAATATACCTCTTTAATCATAAATCAAAATGTTTCTTAATCATAGATCATCATATCTCTTAGTTTTAAAATAATATAACTTTCTAACAATTTGTGTGTGTTTTAATATTTTAATTTGGGGATTTAACCACACACATACGCAATAATTTACAAACTGGTTTCAACATCAGTACAATCAAATCAAATTAATAATAAATAGTTGAATTAAATTATTGCATCTTTTATATCAAATATTTGTGAATGTGATTTTTATTTGGAATAAAATGTATGATATTCAAGAGAGAAGTATTTTATGTAAACTCACCAAAAGAGGAGTATTTTATGGAAAAAAATAAAAGGAAAAAATTGTGATCAATAAATCTCTGACATTCAAATATAAAATTATATAACTTTTTAGTAATAATTTCACTTTCAAGTATTTTAATAGTTAGAATCATATGAAAAATTTAATAGTCTCAACTAATGGTATTATTAGCTCTTGTTGACATCCGGTTTTATTCAAATAATAATATAATATAAAAATTTTAGAAATATAATAAAATGAAGATAAAATTAAAAAATTAAAAAATTAATCCTTCGCATCTACAATAGACCATGCACATAATCCTTTCCACTGAAAATAGAAGAAACATGGCTCACCAACAATGCTTTCCCTAAAAGTTAGGTGAAATACAAATCAAATATAAATTAATTGCAAATGAAATTGTCGAGACTTCATTTATAAAAATTAAGACAAGTTCATTTACAAGACAGATGGAGAGAAGGAATTGGAAAAAAAAAAAAAAGGATTTCAAAAAAAAATTTGCAAAAGGAAGAAAGATAGAAAATTTTCAAAAGATTGGGAAGAAAAAGAAAAGCTATTTAGAAAGAAGAAAAAGAAGAGGCACAAAGATCAAAAAGAAAAAGAAGAAGAAAAGGAAGAATAAGAAGCAAGTCAAACCTTTAGATCAGAAAGAAGAAAAAAAATTGTTAGAAAGATGTGAGATAAAAAAGATGTAAAAAAAAGGTTATCAAATTACCATGAGGAGAAAGAAAGACCACTTTTTTAAAAAAAACAATAATTGGATGAGACAGCACCATCCGCTGTACCGTACCATCTAATTTATATTTTATTTTATTCTTTTTATTTTTATTTCTTTAAAAGATTTTAATATTTTGTTTGTTTAATATATGATATTAAAGTGTTAATTTTGTGCAATATTTATGATGAAATAAATTAAAATATTTAGAAATTTTAGTCTATTTTAATATTCTTGAGATAAGAGATATTTTAAAAATTAAATGAGATGAACTAATTAAATTAAAAAAAAATCTTAATATTATTACACAGAAAAATTATCTTACATTTATCATTTTTGTATATGAAGTGTTATAATTTATTTTACTCTATTGAGTGTATATATATATTTATAATTTGTATTACACCTTTATTTATAAAAAATATATATAATAAAATTATATTATAAATATGAAAAATGAAAATTCAATTTAAAAAAGAAAGTAATTAAATGGATGGAACAACACTATAATAGTACTATCCCACCCATGTGATGTTTCTAAATATTGTATGCTTTGATTTCTATTGATTTAAATATTTTTTATCTTGTTTTATAATATATGATATTAATTGAATCAACTAAAAATATATTTTTCTAATAAATTTACTAACATTAAATTTTTAAAAACAATTTTATTGATACACTTTTTCACTTTTATAAAATTTTTAAGATTTAAATTTTATGATGATAGGCTAATATTGAAATTAATTGTAAATGCAATATATATGATTTTAGTTTTTTTGAGCAATTTGTTTATTCAAATTTGGTCATAAAGTTAGACAAATTTGATATCTTAGGAAAAATTTTATGATTTTAAATTTGTTAAGCAATTTTTTATTCAGATTTAACCATGAGGATAGATAAATTTGATACTTTTAAATTACAAAATAAGATTAAAATTATAATTTTAATTTTTTTAAATAATTTTTTATTCAAATTTGATCATGAAGTTAGTCAAATTTAATATTTTAAATTTATAAAATAATATTAAAGTTATAATTTTAATTTTTTAAGTAATTTCTTTATTTAGATTTCGCCATGAAGTTAGATAAGTTTAATATCTTTAAAGCTATAAAATGATATTTAAATTATGATTTCAATTTTCTTAAACAATTTTGTTATAGAAAATTTGATCATGAAATTGGACAAATTTAACACTCTAAATTAAAATTTTTTATTTGATCCCGTTTTTAAATAAATAAACGAGTAAATAAAATACCTAAAATAATTTTCTCTATCTTATTATTTTAAAAGGTATATTACATTTACTTTAATAAAAATATTCCAAAAAATAATTTAATAAAAAATTTTCTAAAAGGTAAAATAATAATAATTTTCACAAATAATAAAATAAATTTTTTAATATAATAAAATGACAATGTTTCAAAAGTAATAAAATCTGTGCCTATAAGATATTGAAGGTAATTAATCTGATTATAGGTATGATTATAATAATACTTAACATTATTAAAATATTTTATTTCATCTAAATCCTACCATAAAGTTGGGAGGATTTGGGCAACTAAATTAATATATTAATTAAAATTAAAATCAAATCTTTAAAAAAAACACACATGTAATATAGTCAGGATCATTGTAATTCAATTTAAAAGATATAATTAGAATAAATAGGTAACCATTCTTTAAACAGACATTATAAGGTATTAATATTTTACTTACATATAACCAACTCTCAAATATGAACCTCAAGAATATAGACCATTTTCGATGATCTAATCACATTATAAAAAATTATTTGTAGCAACTTCATTTTCTTTTTATTCATATTCACTAATATTCCAAGGAGGTATAAATGCTTACCTCCCTTGAATTCCATTGAGAAGGCATGTTGTGACAACTTAGTGACTTTGTTAGGGACAAATTAGTGTTAGGTCATTATATTTCTTCTTTTTCTATCTTAGCTTTGAATTTCTTTGTCTATTTTAGATTAATATTCTTTTTACATGTCTGTTTATCTCATTTATTACATTATGATTATCATTATTTATTTCATGGTAAATTAGTCAAGTCAAGATTTTGGAATAGTTGATGTTTTCTCTCACACACTATACATTATGAATCCCATATAGATATCACAAGCCTTCTACTTAGGTTGTACATTACTTTTTAGGATTAGTTAAAGGGCAAAGCAAGGATGCTTTCATAAGACTATTGGTTTCTGTGCAGGCTAGTGAAATGCCCTTACTCAAATTGAAATCTTTCTGTTCGTAACCTATCATGAATGATGATTAAAGGCCCTAGTAGCCTATGGTGGTGATAATAAGGACAATTGAAGACCTTTCATCAATTAGGTGTCAAAAAATCTAAACCAGGCACAAATTAGAATAAACTTAAAGCCATCCTATTTGAGAGAAGTCTATCCTATGAGAGAAGATTTTAAACCTAGGAAAAATCCTTGTAGAACACATTAGAGAACTCTTTTTTGACTAATCTTTTATCTAAGCCATGGAAGTTCACCTAAAAATGATGATTAAGTAATATATTAGTTAAACTGGGTGGCTTACTTTCATTTTAAAAATGAAGCTTAAATGGCTTATTCCATGTTTTATTTTTACTTAACTGAACATAATTGTTGTTTCTTGCTCTTTGACTTCTTATATCCATCATTTCATTATTTGTAGATATCACTAAGGGTATGTTTGGCTGGAGGTGAAAACAGGAGGGGGTGTAAATGGAGGGGGGTGGAAATAGAGGGGAATGAAATGGAGGTGAAAGTAATTTCACCTGAGTTGTTTGGAATGAATGAAAATAGGAGAGGGAGTAAATATGGTTAAAATGAATTTCTTTTATTTGGAATGGGTGAAAATAGAGGGGGAAGGAAATGTGAATGAGTGAAATGACTAAAATATCCTTTTGTTATGTTATGTTGAGGTAGTTATAATATTATTTAGTAAAATTAAATAAAAAATAATATACTAATAAAGAAAATTATGTTAAATTTTTTTCTTATAACTTATATATTTATATTTATAATTTTAAATTTCATATAATTAATAAATCTTAAAAAATTCGCACTAAAATTTAAAAAAAATCAAAAGGTGAGGTAATTATAATACTATTTAATAAAATTAAATAAAAAATAAAATACTGATAAAATAATTTATGCTAAATTTTTTTCTTATTACTTGCAGGTTTATATTTATAATTTTAAAAATTAAAAAAATCTTATATTCATGCTATTAGTAATAGAATATAGGTACACATTATTTGATTTATTTCATATAAACCTCCAACAAAATTAAAGTATTTTTTTCCGATGGTTTTTATTTGTTTAGATGAGTTAACTATTGATATTAGATGTTTTTCAACTAAATGGACACATGAAAAAAATTAAACAATTGAAAAAGTAACTTGGCCCTTTTTATATTTGGAGTTGTTGGAATATTAATTCTCATATTCCAAATGCTTATAAAATAAATAAGGGGTTATTCCGAATAGTTACAAATGTAATTCTTATAAAAATTCAAACATATCCTACTGTCTTATGTCTAAAAAATAGAATTACTTTATATAAGAAAAACTTTACCTTCTACCAAATAAACGTCACAAAAATGCAATAAGCTTTTAAAGAGAAATAGTTTAAAAAATTTAAGTTTATAATTCAATTTTGAATATTATATATTGATTAGATTAATTTCTATTAACATAACTTATTATTATGCATTTAATAATAATTATTATTTTCCATTCAAATTTAATTCCTATTTTTTGTTACTGCATGTAGCATTACATTTGTTTTTCCAGATTTTTATTTTCACACAAATAACATTAAACTCTAGAAATCTTAATAATCTTTCATTTGCATTTAATTCTTTGAAAATAATACAATAAATATAAATAAAATCTAAACAATTCAAATTTACACTATTCTTAAAAAAATACTTTTTATTATTAGTAATTTAAGCGCAAATTTGCATAAAATTATCCAAGAATATTGACCAGCATTCTAGTATTTCTACAAAATTCACTTTAATTTTCATCCAATATTTCCAAACAGAACTTGCATACATTCCTAGCAGTTCATTTAATCTAGTGATGAAAAGAGAAAATTGATAAATTGAAGAACACCAGATTTACACATCATTGGGATATCTGTGGTAACAATTTGACATTCTCTATCATTATGCATTTCAGAAGAAAGAAGGGGGTGAATTACTGAGAATTTAAAAAAGAAATTCATTGTAAATTTAGAAAAAAAATTAAAAAAAAGATCCAGGTCGGACCCAATCCAGATCAGTGCTTCCAGACCTGACCCAGGAGCTTCTGGATCCTCCATCACCAATAGTCAAACCGCTGCAGTTTCCACCGACCAACTAGCAAGCATCTTTTGCAATAGTCAGCATCCTAACTTCCCGATCTACATGCATTAGTCAAGGTTCCACCATCAATGCCAATCGGAACACCTGTCGAAGCAACCAACAACAAGAACCCAAAACAGAAACACTCTCCCAGTGCCGATGCAACAATGCAGCAGATCTGATAGTATTCATACCTTTGTGGCTTCAATCGACTTCAGCAATCCTAGATTCACAGAAAAACCAGAGATCGACGGCGACACAAACGGACGATGGTGCTGCTCCTCCGAACGCCTTCCTTAAGTGAGAGCTCTGATGCGGCTTCTTCTTCCTTCACAGCGAACAGTGAAGAATCGTGGAGTAGAGAACGTTATGGACAAAGACGATGACAAAGTTCTGATGGAGATTTCTTGTTGTGAGGGGAGATGGCGACAGAGCTCTGATGGGGATTTCTTGTTGTGTGGCGAGAAGAAGAGAGAATTTGGCTGGAGGCTGACGGCAGTTTGCAGAAAAGGAGAAAATGAAAACCATTTCACCCGCATTACCCCCCAAAATTGGGGTGAAATTGTAAGCGTGGACCCCACTGATATTTTTCACTCCAAATTACGCCCTCCGCTGTTTACGCGCGGAAGCCAAATGGGGGAAATTCCCATTTTCACCTACCATTTCACCCGCTCCTTTGCACTCACCTGTGTTTTCATTCGTTCCAAACAGAGTATAAAAGTTATTTATATCACTTGAACTTATTGGCAATTAATTAAGTTTCAAGGACCAATACTACATACAAAAAAGAAAAAAAACTTAAAGTTTATGATCATAAGTTATTAGAAATAAGCCATAAAGTTATTTTTTAAGCAGAATGAATGGCTTTTAGTAATATAATTATCTTATAGGTATTTATACATTCACCTATTAAAATAAACTCATCTTAAAAGAGAAACCTTGTTTCCATCCATATCAAATCACTTTCAAACAAGGATCATAAAAAACATAGAGAAAACTATCATAAAACTCAAAGTCAGACTCTTTACTCTTGCTTAAGATTTGCTTAGGAAAATCTATAAATGCTGACTTGAAAGAATAAAGACATTCACATATCTAGGCCTTCTTATAGATATACATTAGATTATTAAAGTTAAGGTACGTCTAACAGGTGAGTGTTATGATTCATTTGTTAAATGCATGCTAGGAATAGAAAGAAGTTCTTATACTAGGAAGCAAAGAGCAAAAAGGATGGGAGTCTACCACAAGTGTGCAAGGTGGACATATAATACATATTGCAAGAGCATTGAAATGATTTCCCAAAATCGAGAAGATAAAATTTAATTGATAAAAGATGGATAAAGTAAAGAGTTATTAGATGATATCTTTTAGACTCCTAAGATGCATCCTAGTGGACAAGTTCACAATGTTCTTCTTAATTTAGTGGATCTATTTAACAAAGAAAAGGAGCATTACTATCTTGGGATCTGGTGCTAAAAGATCCTATTTGCTAGTTTATAAGAAAATTGGATAGGAAGTAAATGTTTGACTTATAAAAGGCTTCCAAGCCATTACTAGATGTAAAATTAGAGAAAGATGTGAGCTAAAATCACAACTACTATTTATATTCTTGCATATGTCTTGTTTTAAAAATTTTTAGCCAATTGTTTACTTTTTCGCATAATTATTTTCATTTTCCTATGTTATTTTTTGAAATTACTATGCCTAACATCTATTTTTGATTTTCTACCTCTTCAAATTTAAACGTTTTTTACAATAATAAATTCATATGATCTTTTTGACTTTTCTTGTACACTTTTCCATCATTTTCTAGAATTGTTGTGCTTAACTCTTTAAATTCAAACTTCTTTGACTAAGGTTGATTTGCATAATATTTTTACCTTTCATTTTTGTTGTATAGATATGCATATTCATACTTATCAATACACATATGACTCATCCTAAAGTAGAAGAGAAAGTGAAAGGACCATCAATATGTAGATTCAAATCAATTTGAGTCTTTAGTGGGTTTAATCTGGGAAAGCATGATGAGCTTGTGAAAGCAACAAATGAGCTTGGTAAGATATTAGTTGCCAAAAATATCAACTTTGTGTATAGAGGAGAAATTTAAGATTTAAGGGAATATGTGGTAGTAACTACAATTATTAAAGGGAGCAAAGTTTTGAGTATCACTCAGATTTAGATGACAAAATCATCATTAAATATGCTTTAGGTATTGAGTTAAAGATTTTGAGCTTGCACAAAAGTTTTGGATACATGCTTCACAATGCAAAAACCTTTGTCATATTACCTAATGGTTTAAAAAAATTGGAAGGAATTTTTAGCATTGTATATTGGGCTAAACTAAACTTTTATAAAAAGTCATTAGAATTGTTAAACATTAATAGTTTTTATGATAGTTCGTTGTCTTTCTTAGATCAAGCTATGGAATAGAGATTCATTTCCCAAGTGATTCATTGCACTATAATATTTGTCTCAACTACTGCTTAGTTAATTGACCAATTGTAAATTTGTATATCTGTATTTGATCTATTAATGAAATAGGTAGATTGGCAAACCTAGGACAGCAATAAGAGGCATACACTAGATATTACTCTTTGGTTGTAACTTTCTTTACTTTTATAGTTTTACTTTTTTTCATTTTTTCTATTATATTTTCATTTTTTTTCTACACCTTTCCTCATTTATAAAGGCATTAGGGACATTGTCTAAAATGGATTAGGAGAAGGAGTAATAAAAAAAATTATTAGTAAAACTATTAGTTTCATTATGTTTAAAGGATGACTAAATTAAAAGTTATTTTTAGCTCTTGATATGCATTCTATTAGTAACATGTTTTTTTTTTATGGTTTAAACTAGATATTACTATTTGGTTATAATTTTCTCTACTCTTATAGTTTTACTCTAAATTTTTTTGTTCCAATTTTACTATTGTATTTTCATTTTTTTTTCTATGCCTTTCCTCATTTATAAAGGCATTAAGGACATTGTCTAAATTAGATTAGGAGAAGGAGTAATAAAAAAATTATTAGTAAAACCATCAATTTAATTATGTTTAAAGGATGACTGAGTAAAGAGTTATTCTTAACTCTTGATATGCATCCCATTAGTAATAAGTTTTTCTTTATGGTTTATCTTCATTTAAAAAAAATTGTTAATAAAATCATCAAACTCATTATATGTGTAAAAGGTGGCTGAGTAAAAAGTTATTCTTAACTCTTGATACACAGCCCATTAATAGCATATTTTTTTTCATGTTTTATTCTCATTCAAAAAAAAAAGTCAATTTTTAAAATTTCATTTTAAATGTTCTAAGTTTTCTTGCTTATTTAGGTTCTTTCCACTAATTTTAAGAAATGTATGAGTCTTGACCATGAATTAATTAAGTTTGAAAGTTTCATAGTACAATTGAACAATTATCTTACTTTTTGAAATTGATAAGTTTGGCAATAAACTTTAAATTGAAAGAATTAAGTTTGGCAGCCTTTAGGTATGAGAATTTATGCATGTTTGATTAATTATAAATGCCATTCTTATGTGTAAGATTTACTTATTATGTTGTCATTCTAGAACTTGCTTTAGTTTCTATTTGGATTGCATTTTCATATACATGCACAAATATGATTAAGTCATTTTTCTTTTTGAATGAACTACTTGTACCTAAATAGCCAATTGGTTCTTGTTAAGATTATATTTTCATATGTATACACAAATATGATTAAGGCATTTTTCTCTTTGAATGAATCGCTTGTACCTAAATAGCCAACATTTGTATTTCTATTAATTAGCCCTTTTTTTACCTAAGTTATTGAACTTGGTGTTGTTCCTAGCATTATGAAGCCAGTGGATCTCTAGTATTGTTCCTAGCATAGTGAACTCAATTGATCTCTATTGTGATAATAATGGGGCCATTGCATAAGCCAAGGAACCTAGATCTCATCAATGATCCAAACATATACTTAGATGCTTCCATCTCATTCGTGAAATCATTAATAAAGAAAATGTGAAGATATGTAAAGTATCAACTGATGATAATATCGTCGACCTATTGACAAAGCCTTTGGTGCAGAAAAAGCATGATGGTTATACTATGTCACTTAGTATTAGATACATAAGCGATTGGCTCTAGTTCAAGTGGGAGATTATTGGTGTGTGTCCTATGAGCCAATCATAGAGATGATTATAATAAATGTATAATGTATTATGTTTTATTTTAGGCAATTTAAATTATTATATTTTTTGTTTCATAATTTTATTACTCTGCGCAATTATAACTTAAATATAATAATTATCCTTGGAATAACTTTGCTATTCCTAAAATGCTCCTAGTCAAGTATTATTGTAAAAAGGATAGTAACAATACATTGAGACTAGCATGTATAGTGACTGATGGTTATGAATCATAGATATATGATATCAAGTCAATACATAAGTATATTATTAGTGAACAATGTACTAGACTGACCCACTGTGGGAATACTGCATCGATAGACGTGTCATTAGTTATTCTTATATGACCACAAATACTCATAATTCTTTAACCTAAAGTCATTACAGTTCCCTACATGAGGAGTTACTTACTTTGATGTTGTCCTATGTCACTTTTAATCGGGATGACAAGGAGGGCATTGATTGGATGTGTCACGAATCATGCAAAGGGAAGTGAGTGATGTAGATGGGATTTTGTTACTCTTATATAAAAGAGAGATATCCTTAGGCCCCTTAATCGAGTGAGACTTAGAAATGCATAGCCATGCTTAATTGGATCGATATGTGATATTGATCATTTATTTTAAGTCTACTCAGTATTAAGAAATATAAATTGAACATTGATGAAGATGACACACTTCATGCCTCTAGTTTGATTTGGATATTGTTACAAAAAGGATTATGATGCAAAGCGTTGATCACATATTAGGTGGATGTCAAATCACAAACATTCTTACTACTTGAGTGACAGTGATGTATTGTTAGATACCGTTCACTGTCTATGGTCCAATAATGAGTCATTGTTAATGTAGTAAAAACCTACAGGGTCATACAAAAAAAGTTGAAATGAGACAATAATTAATTGGACTTTAATTGGATTAAAATCTAATTAATTAGACTTATTTTCGTGCATATATATTATTAAGATAGTAATACGTTTTTCACATATTATATATAATATTATGTGATATTATTTGATATTACAGTAATATCAAATAATTACGTTATTAGATATTAGATAATTATATTATGAAATAATATTATTATCTAATATAAGATAATTATATACCAATTTAATATTAGATAATTAATAGATAAGTCTTATCTCTGCTCATTCTCTCTATGATTAGGATTCTTTTGAAGCATTATCCTAGTAGGATTAGGATTGTGATATGATTTAGTTCTATAAAAAGGACTTAAAGACAACACTTTCAAAAATGTACATTAGCTTCAATAAAACCCTAAATCACTCAAAAATACCCAATCCTAATCCTAGTGAGAGAGATGAATCTTAATAGCTTCGTGGAAAGGAGAAGTCATTGTTTACTCCGTGTGGATACCGTAGAGACATTGTACTTATTGGCTGGCATTTGATTCATCTACTTTCTCAAGTTTTGTTCAGAAAAGAATATGAGCACACAAAAGGTATAACCCTAACCATCGATTTATGCCCTTTTGCATGGATCCTAAGTAGAATTCGAATTAAAAATTTTTGAAATTTCACTGCGTATGTTGATCTGAAACCTAACATTTTAGAAATACATGTTCACTTTCATAGAATTCCAATTCTCACCTATATGTATCGACATAAGATTTTTGTCTCTTCTAAACTACTCGTAGTCTTTCTTATATGGTTTTAACTCTATTCATTGCATCTTTTACCAAGTTTGGTCCAATTATATTCATCTCTCCTAGTTCAAACTAACCTATAAGCAATCTACACTTCTTACCATATAACATTTCCAATTAAGCCATCTATATACTTGCTTGATAACTGTTGTTATAGAAAAATTTGATCAGTTGTAGGTATGTATCCTAACCTCCTTTAAAATTGATTATGCAAGTTCTAAGCGTATCCTCTAGAATTTAAATCATTCTTTTTTATTATCCATTTATTTATTTATAAGAGAAATGTGATGTTGAAATATAACTACATTCCTAACACTTCATAAAATAACTACTAAAAATGTAATGTAAAATTTTCTCCACAATCAAAGATAATTGTAATTGTCACATCATGTGGAAGTGTGATTATGTCTAAAAAGATCTAAGTATGCTGTGATGCTAAGAACATCATCTTTATTGGTAAGAAATATGTTGTCTTTGTAATATGATCCATGATCACCCATATAGAATTGTAACCTTTATTGGTTCTTAGCAATCCAGT
This sequence comes from Sindora glabra, assembly GCA_020226215.1. Classification (NCBI taxonomy): domain Eukaryota; kingdom Viridiplantae; phylum Streptophyta; class Magnoliopsida; order Fabales; family Fabaceae; genus Sindora; species Sindora glabra. The sequence goes on from CM035229.1 coordinate 33,117,417, forward strand.
GATAAAGTCTATTGCAAGTTTGTAACACTTTCCTACTTCCATTCAAATATATAGATATTCTAATGAAAACTTACAAGGTATTAATGTTTCAATTTAATCGATTAGCAAGTTAAACATTTAATCACTTTATTCAACCATATCTTTTTTCATTCTTTCCCACTAATAGATATTTTTCAGATTTTAATACACTGTTGTAGCATTGGGATGCATTGTATACGATGATTCATGTGTCCTCTATAAGATTTCCTTCCTTACTAACTTGAGAACCTATAATTTGCCCTTATTTTTATTATTCCTTTGTCATCAATGCTAAGGTGGCTTTCCTTTTTTACCATTGCCTTCTTTTTCAATTGATTATACATAAAGTCCTTCAATTATTCTTCCCTAATTCATTCTATTATCATAGATTATATTCTTACAGTAGCTATTTCTTTGTGAACTTCATCCCTTTATGTACTTCCTCTTTCCCTTGAAACTTTTTCACTTAAAGCATCAACTATAATATTTGCCTTTCAAAGATGATAATGGATAAAACTATCATAGTTCTTCATTAATTCCATCCACCTTTATTGTCACAGATTTAAGTCTTTGTGCTCGAAGATGTACTTCAAACTCTTTCAACCTATATAGATTTCATAATTTACTTTATACAAATAGTGTCTCCAAACTTTCAAAGTAAATACTACAACTTCCATCTCCAAATCATGAGTTAGATAATTCTTCTTGTGTTTCTTTAGTTATCTCAATACATAAGTAACTACCATACTGTGTTGCGTCAACACATATCCTATTCTAATTCTCAATGCATTATAATACACCATATAACCCTCTATCCCACTTAAAAGGGTTAGCACATGTGCATACATTAAGCATTCCTTTAATTTTTGGAAACTCTTCTCATAACCCTTGTTCTACACAAACTTATCTCCCTTTCGTATTAACTTAGTTAATGATGATGTGATCTTTGAGAGATCTTTCATAAGCTTTTTTTAATATCTAGCCAATCTAAGAAAACTATGTATTTCTATCATAGTTCAAGGTTATGGCCATTTGGTTACTGCTACTTTTTATGGATTTAAATAAATTCCTTCTTTTGAAATTGCATGTCTTAAGAAATGCATACTTTTCATCCAAAACTTATACTTTGAAAACTTAGAATATAAATGATGCTTCATTAAGGTTTATAAAGCAATTTGTAAATGTTGTGCATGCTCCATTTCACTCTTTAAATAGACTAAAATATCATTAATGAACATAATGATAAACTTATTCAAAAATAGCTTGAAAACTCGATTCATAAGATCCACAAATCATTACTATAGATTTGCTCTTTAAAATCATGCCATCTATGTCAGTTAAAGTGAAAATTGAAGGCTATAATGGTGCAATGGCATTTTTAAAAATAAATGCAACTCATTATGTCAATTATAATAATAAATTAACATTATAAAACCTTATTTTCAAATAGGATATAAAAGGTGATATTTAAAGAAATGTCAGTAGTCAATTATTAGTTGCATTTACAAATATTAATGTATTAGATGTCAATTATACTTAAAAATTGACATCCAAAGGTATTCTTCAACTTATTCTCTATAATTGTGGTGTTATTGAAAAATGTAAAGATTATTTATATTTCATTAGATTAATATTTGTATTTATAGTCTTATTGAAAACTATAAAAATTATTTACATTTTAACACATTAATGTTTGTCTTTATGATGTTATTAAAAACTATAAAGATTTTTTATATTTTAACAATTTGTGCATTTAAATTGCACTATGGAAATATAAGGTGAACATTTACAACAATAGTTATTACAATAGCTGATGTCTAAAAGATGTGTCAATAGACTTAATATAAAAAATTCATTTTTAAGACATTGGTTATATTTTATTAATCGATGTAAAATTTCCTATTCTCCCTATAAATTGCATCTTCACTTTCTTTTCTATTTCAATCCATTTTTTATTTAGGTATTCACTTCATAGTTTTCTTTCACTCCATTTTTCATTTAATGTTCCACTTCATATAGGATAATACATAATCAATATTGCTTAATCATTAAGAGCACGTTTGGTTCATGGGTTCTTTCATCCCCGGGAATATGAACATTCCAGGGAATGTGCATTCCCAAGAATGAAGTATTCCCATGTTTGGTTAAACTTAGATATTCCTGGGAATATCTTATTTGATTCCTGAACAAGTTATTTTCCCATGTTTGATTCATATTTTACGTTCTTAGACTTTTTTTACAAGTTTACCACAATGCCCCTAATCTAAAACGACACATAGAAGTGCGTCCCAGGAAGATGAAAAGGACAAAAATAGAAACAGTTAATTCATCTTTTCGCCTAAAACACTCAACTGTCAAATCACTTGAAAATCGAACGAGAATACCTCAGAACCACTGGAAAAAGTGGATTATTTGACATCGTTTCCTTAAAAGACAGCATTTCCAGCCTTCGACAACTCTCAACCAATTGCAAGCAGTCACTTTTCCTAACTCGACACATCAAAATGAGTCGCCATATGGTAAATGTTGTTGTATCTTACACATTCTTTTTCATATATGTTGCAGGGGATTATCTTGATGGGAAATATGTTAGTGTATATGCCCTAAAATCAATCATATTGGTGATTGTAATTTTGAATCATGTTATTTTAATGGCAATTCCAATTATTATATTTATATATATTATCTGCGTAATATATTCAATTATGATAATAACCTTAGAATAATTGTATTCTTCAATGTCCCTAGTCATATATCATTGTGGATTAGGTTAGTTTGATATGTTAAGACTAGCATGTGTGAATACTTATATAGGATATTAAGTTTACACATGAGTACAAGTTAGAGAACTTGTATACTGGACCGACCCATATTAAGAGCACTATATGGGTCGTTATATGAGTGTTATGAGTGGTTCTTAGTGATCATTATTAATATGGTCCTTTAACCTGAGATCACTAAAGTTCCCTACATGTGAGTTTCATATTTTGATATTATTATATATCACTAATGGTTGAGTAAATGCAAGGGTAGATATTGGATATGTGACATATCATGCGGAGAGATTTGTGTGATCAAGATGGGATTTATCCCTCCTATATAATAGGAGTAACATCTGTGGGCCCCTTAATTAAGTAAAGCTGAGAAAATGCATGGCCATGCTCAGATGAATTGACATAGGATGTCGATTACATTTGTTTCAGTCAGCTTACTTAGGAATCAAGAAACCTTAAGATTGGGCTATACGAGAATGACACGGTCCATGTCTCGTGCTCAATCTAGATGTATAGGACAAAAGGACATAGGTGATGATCACGTGTAAAGGTTTAGTCAAATCACCGACTTTCTCATTACTTGGATAACAATGACGTGTTACTAGATACCAATCATTGTTTATGATCATTAATATGATTAATGGTCATTGCCAACGTAATGAGAGCCTGTAGGGTTGCACACTTAGAGCTTAGTGAATTTGGAATTAATAGACCAAATTGTTTAGGCCTAATATTTGGGAATTCATGTTATAATTATAAGACCCAATAGTAAGCCTATAATTGTACATGGAATAAAGCCCAAATAGGTTAGGTTTTTCTATGCACCTATTTAAATAGGCTTGTTGGGTAATAATAGTTGATATTATCATTATTCACGCACCCAAAAAGGCACAGAAAAATCCTAGCACCTCTCCTTGACTAAAACCCCTGAAAAAGCGTAGCTAGCACTATGAAGTGAAAGGAGATCAATTTCAACCGGTATTTGTATAGACATTCATCAGTGATTCACGGGTTCGTGTGGATACTTCAGAGTCTTCGGTCGAAAGGAAGCTAAAGAGGTGATCAACGACCGAGTTCTAGAGTCATCAACAAAGGTATTGAATGAACTCTTATTCCAATTTAACGTTTTTGCATGGATCCGGTAGATGAGATCGGCTTATTCTGCTACGCTCGTATGGCTCCCGATCCCAACAAAATATTACTGCACCTGCGTATTTGTGTGTATGTGTGTGTATATTATATAATATCCATGTTTAAACAAAACCTTAGGAAGTTAGAAGATGTTGAAATTGATATGTTGACGTTATTATCACTAATCACATAGTAATCGCTTGTAATTATATATATATATATAGCAAATAAGATTGTGGTTTGTGTGTGCATGTATACCATATATATGTATATATATGTGTGTGTGTGTGTGTGTACAATATATATGTTGAAATGACAAGAGTAATGCGTTCTTCGATGTTTCTATTTCTTGTACAAGACAGTAACACCTTCTTTTGTAAATTTCATCATTGATCAAACTGCATTTTGCCTATTTTAATTGTGTTCCTCATTGGTTGTTGCTATTTTGGATCAAACAAAAACATTCCATATACAATGTATATATATGTGTGTACAGTATATATGTAGAAATGAAAAGAGTAATGCATTTTTCAATGTTACTGTTTCCTGTGGATGACAGTAACATCTTCTTTTGTGAATTTTCTCGTTGATCAAGCTGCATTTTGTCCATTTACTGTTTTGTTGTTAGCACAATAGGACATTATTTTTTTACAAATTTTTTATCTTCATCCTCGATTGTAATGTTACTATTTCCTCTACAAACAGTCACACCCTCAACATGATGCAAGTTTCATTGTGAAGAAGTAGTATATTGTCTTTTTGTTAGTGTTACTATTTCAGATCAAATAGATACATGTCCCTACACAAGAAAATAACATGTTACTATTTGTTCTCAAAACAGTAACATGTTGATTTTAAACTATTTTAATGTTAATCTTGCTTGATTTGTGAACTTATTCTTAGATTGATCGATTTTGTTCTTAATCATCATTGACTTGTAAACTTATTCGAACAGAAGGACAACAAAACACCCAAGTAATATGAGGAAACTGAAGAAAGAAATACAAGATATGAGCAATACAGGTCTAATCTGTTTGCGTGCATAAGGCAGATTGAAGAGCTTAATCTAAACAGCGTCCACAAGAATGTGCTGGAGCAAAACCCTTTCTGGCTACTTATCGAAGCTATTATCATAAGCAAGATTGATCGCAGTATGTGCCGAAAGAGCGAGCAAGAAATAAAAGCAGTCATCGCCACCTTATCATCAAAACATAAAAAATTCCTAATTGGTGGCAAACGTCTGAGCATCACCCTTACCTCAGTGAAGCTCATATTTGGAATAAGGGGTGGAGAATGCCCCATCGACATAACACCTGGGAAGAAGCCACAATCTGATCTTGATACTAGGCGATTCCATGGCCAAGGATGCCTAACAAAACTAATAATATTCAATGCATTTCAAAGGGTGGTGGGGGGAACATCAGAAATTAATATTGAGGATATCTCACGCCTAGTAACCCTGATGTTGCTGGTGACCCTGTTTGTACCAAACAGGGCTCAGATGCTGGCTTGGTCCTACCTGAAATATGTAGAGGACCTAGATGATATGGGACAATATTGTTGGTCTGGACATATACACAAGCAACTGATGAACTCAATCACAAGGGACAGCCCACCAAATGTCACTGATTGTGTCATGCTATTATCAGTAAGTAACAGTTGTCAAACTTGTTACACTTCATTTCATTTCTTTTAACTTAATTGAGAGTTTTTGCCATATTTCTTGCTTATTTCTGGTAGTGTTGGTTGATGTTACTATTTTCACTCCAAATAGTAACATGTAACCCTTTAGTGTGTAAACAGTAATTCTACATCTTCACGGCAGTTAGGTTGTTAGTATGACTTCGTCTATGCAATTGTTTTGAGTTTACGGTTCGTGTTACTATTTAGATGCAAAACAGCAATGTGACACTATTTTGTTCTTAAATAGTAACACGTTGTTGTTTTCACATTTTTCTAGTGAATGACTATTGATTAGTCATGTTACTTTGAGATTTTGTGTATTATTATTGCCTAGACACCAATAGAAAATAATTACTTTTTGTTATGTAGATAGTAACATCCTAATTTTAAGAACATCTCTAGATGCAACTTTAATTGAAGATTTGATAAAATAATATGTATGTTATATTATCGATAGTACTAGCTGTGTGAGACTACAAATGTGCTTTATGGGCATTAAAATCAGAGGGTACCAAGATGTCTAAAGCGGGACTTGAAGCACCTCACACACCAATTGAAGGAAATAATGGTCAGCTACCTTCAGGTAATGTTTGGAAAATGTCATTTCCTTTATCTATTTTACAATCATGTCATCACTCAATCCTTTACCTCATGTTACTATTTCTTATTAAAATAGAAACACGTCAAGAATTACACTTAACTAACCACTCTTGTGTTTCAGGTGATCAATAGAGAACTCCAGCCAACAATCGAGGAACAAAACATCATTTACAACGTGACAACCCCAGAACTTCAACTTGTTGAATACAATGATCAAGAAAAAACATAAATTAAACCCTCCCACTCTGATGAATCTGAAATGGAGGACAATACATGAATGAACCAATACCTAATTCAATCAAGAAAAATAACACTGGATCAGTTTGCAAATATTGCACTGTGTCATAAATAACATCAAGCATAAGATACAAACAAGGTACAATAGTTGAGGGATTTGTTACTCAATATAAATTCTAGGATAACTGAGTTAACCGATGAATTGAGATTCCTCACAGAGAAACTTCAGATGGCAAAACAACAACTGAAATAAAGGAAGGAAACAATCACAGACCTAACTCAAGAGAACATATAGCTCCAAATGCAACTAAAACAAAGGAATGAAATAATCACAGAGCTAACACAGGAGAACACACAGCTGCAATCACAATTATACGACACAAAAACATACATAGAAAATCTCCAGATGATCAAGGAGATATTAGAGACTGCAAATGCCAGTCTGGATGACCAAAATAAACAGCTGAATGCATGGGTCACTAAGATGTCAGAAACCATCGCAACTAAATCAAAAAAGATTGAGCGTGTTCAAAGATCGATGATCAAAAAATAAAGAAAAACAAAATGTGAGATAGATTATACATCCTCTAGCTAATGTGATAGGCCCACTAAACAACAACAAACACAACAAAAAATAACTCCTATTGAGGAAAAGATTGAAAATGACAAGGAGGATAATGTGATCTTATTAGAGGATGATTCAACAACAAAAATTGCTAAAAAGAAGCAGACCAAGCAGAAATCCAAAATTGCAAGATGGCCAACCGCAAAGTACATCCCCCAAGATGTTATGGACATCATAATGAAAACAAAAGAAGCAGGAGAAGTAATGTAAGTCATGTCTAGTATTTTTATTTGGTTTTAGGCTTTCCAATTGAAGAAAAACATTTTTGATGTTACAATATCTTGTTCAAGACAGTAACACCTTCTTGTTTCCAAGTTTCATTGTTAATGAAACTTCAGTTTGTCTATTTATTGTGTTTTTTAGTTAATGTAACTATTTCACACCAAACAGATACATGAAAACTACGTGTTACTATTTGGACGCAAACAGTAACATGTCGATATTTAATGATTTTGTGGACAATAACATTACTGAATCCTTTAGTTAACCACACTATTATTTGCAGGTCTATTGTCTAGTTATCTCCTCTGTAGGACATGTTCATAATAATGGATGAGATGCTGTAGGTACTTGCAGAACAGTCAACAACAAATAATGTACATATGCATCTCTCAAACTTGCGTAAATTATGTTTTCTCTAGTACCTTTAGTGGTGTTACTGTTTTAAGATATAGCAGTAACATAGTAGAATTAATCATTTGCAGGCTCATATGAGATGATATTACTGTTCATTAAAAAAACAGTAACATGCCATGCGAAAAGTAATTATCTGACAATCTCCATTTCTTCAATTTCATATCATAAACAGCTATGCGATCATTTGCAGCATGAGCAGGACATCCAAGAAAAATAATATATTTGTATTTAACAGTTTGTGTTGGGTAAGGTGTTGAATACATTCCATAAATGTGATATAGAGATAATAATTTGATACTGAAGTAGTGTTCATACTGTGTTAACAGTTTTATGTGGTTAGCCCTCACAAAATGTACAAGGATATGAGGGTGCACAAATTCGATCAAAGGGTAGGGGAAGTAATGAATTCAGACATTGTTCTATTTCTAATGAACTCAATAGGCATGAATGACTGTAGCAACCCCAATCACTTTACACTTCTCGTGCTAGATAATACTAAGTGCAAGTGGACTCACTACAACTCATTGAAGCCGAGAAAACAGGGCTTGTTGACCTATACTTTTGTGATGCCCAAACAGTGGTGAGTATTACTTGCACTGTGATCAAACACTACCCATTGTTTAATCAAACACATTGTTTTCTTGTTAACAATGCTTGATCAGACTGCAAGTACTAACTATTGCTTAATCTTGCTTGATCTTCTCATTTATATCATTTGTTTTGAATATGGTATCTGTCTTAAAACATGAAAACCGACACATCAAACCAATAATAGGCACAGACACTTATTGTGTGCCATTACTCTATTATTGATATGTTGTTAATGCTTATTGTTGCTGTTTCATGTGATAATAGTAACACGTTGCTATCTCAAGGTTTTATTATTAATGCCTTTGTGTTAACCATGCTTAATTTTGTCAATTTATTTCTAACAAAAGAACTACTATGAGCAAAAGAAAAATGAAATCCTTTGTAGAAATGAGAAGGGTACGGGAGTAGACCAAGCAACTACAGAGCCACCTTTTGATATCGTATCATATGAAAAGTCGCCCCAACAGGAATCTAGATCATGAGTAACAACTTCTTTAGTAGTTCATAAGATTTGATAGTTATAGGTTCCAAACTAACTCATTTGCCTCTAATTACAATTTCAGGCAAGACTGCAAGATTTTTATCTACAAATAAATAGAAGATATATATAACAACAAAGAATTTGAAGAAGAATTGCCGGTGGAATCTGTTAGGAAATACAAAGCAAAATTAGTGATAAATTTCCTTAAGGATTTCAAACCTTCTAGCTTAACGTGATTATTAAATTTATACGTGCATGTACATAATATTTACAATGTAGTTACAATTCAATTGTATGTAACGTTCAATTATATGTAACATATTAGATTCAATTGTATATAACATTCAATTTTATGTAATATTCAATCATAATTTTTAATAAAAAACTATCTCTAAAGTCATAATTTAAAATATAACTTTCCTTTTTAAACAAAGAAAAAATTATCTTTTATTAAATTGCCTATATTTATCATAGAATATATTAATTATTGTTTCATTAAAGGTTTTTTCATAAAAACATCAAATACTAAATCTATTGAACTAAACTTATCTAAATAGTTATTAGATGCCTACATTTCACACTTGTAAATAAATATAAGTGCAAAAAATACATCATCGAGATATGAAATAGAAGGTAGTGATTGAGGAGGAGGAGGTGGTTGACTAAATGGAAATGGTGGCCTATTCATTTGAGTTGGATCTTCACTACCTTCCATTGTAATTTTATTCATTCACATCTATATTTTTATAATAATTGCACATATAACTTAGTTTAAATTATATAACCAAGACAGTAACACACAGGAAAATGACGCATTCCTGCATGTTACTATTTTGGCAAAAATAGTAACATGCAAGAACCTAGCGTATTCTTGATTTTTCATCTAGGCAGGCACACATCCAATGTGAAATAAACTAGAAATTGCTTGTTGCAACCACCAATATTGATGTTACTATTTTGAACCAAGACAGTAACATGCAGGGAAATGGCACATTCTTGCATGTTACTGTTTTGACAAAAATAGTAACATGTAAGGACCTGACACATTCTTAAGTTTTCATCTAGGCAGGCACACATCCAATGCGAAACAAACTAGAAATCGCTTGTTGCAACCACCTATATTGATGTTACTGTTTTGAACCAAAATAGTAACACACAGGGAAATGGCACATTCTTGCATGTTACTATTTTGGCAAAAATAGTAACATGCAAGGGCCTGGCGTATTCTTGATTTTTCATCTAGGCAGGCAAATATTCAATGTGAAATAAATCAGAAATCGCTTATTGCAACCACCCATATTGATGTTACTATTTTGAACTAAGACAGTAACACGTAGGGAAATGGCATATTCCTGCATGTTACTGTTTTGACTAAAATAGTAACATGCAAGGACCGGGCATATTCTTGAGCTTTCATCCAGGCAAGCACACATCCAACATGAAACAAACCAATGATCGCTTGTTGCAATCACCTAGATTGATGTTACTGTTTTGAACCAAGACAGTAACATGTAGGGAAATTGCCTATTCTTGATGTTACTATTTTGACCAAAATAGTAACATGCAAAGACCTGACATTTTCTTAAGTTTTTAGCCAAGAAGGTACACATCCAAACATTAAATTAACCAGTAATTCATAAGGACATTGAGAAAGTGTAAATATACCTAAGTATGACAGATGCAATCATTATAGAAAGTGGAAAATCACATTATCACAGAAGCATTCATCTCAAATTGGATATCATAAATTCAGCTAAAATAAACATGATGATCCAAAATGGGTGATAGCTGCTACATTAATGTCTTCTGATGTAACATCACTGTAGATTTCCTAAAAGATGCTCAACATATTCCTTCCTCCAATCGATGGGTAAAGTGAAGAAAAGATCAATTCGATGTTGTTCTTTGGTTATAATCTCACAAGCCATCATCTTTTGCATGTTTGTAAGTCCATCAACTTGTTTCAATTCATCAATCACCCTTATCCTTCGTTTAACTCCTTCTTTTTCATGCTTAAAACACCATTCAAGTTCCATCACAGTATTCTTTGTAGCCTCATAAATACTTCCCAACTGAGCTATAGTACTAGTTATTTGATCAATAGCATCATCAGATTTTCTAGATCTTTTCTTTGATTTATTCGCATTACTTTGTCCACTAGATGGCTCTTAAGTATTTTGGAATATTGGAGTTAGAGGTTAGGATCCATAAACACTTTCCCAAAACTCATGAAGATCCTTAGGTTGCATGTTAGATTGGCCCTCTTGCTGTTTATCTACATTCTATTGTATTTCTTGTTCCATTGCTTGCACTACATCATAAGGATCTTCAGCATCTTCATCATTTGCTCTATCTTTACCATATACTCATTGTAATTCATTGAAAAATGGGAAGGACTTGTTATATAATCCAGCAGAATTAGGATGAGACTGCCACGTAACATGAAATGTAAAGCAAAAATTAATAAATAAACACCGTTTGAAGCTAAATATTGTTAAAAAATAATAGGATATATTTACCTTTACCCACTCATTAAAGATCTCCTTCTCAACTACAATCTTCTTTTCTTGGTCATCCCATCCAAATCCACTTGCCCTTGAACCTAACATCTCTACGATGGCTCCATATTACTTTTTCAAAAGCTTGACTCTTGATTCAATATGTGGGGAAGCTCTTAGACTACACCTTGGCATTTTCTCCCCAAGCATTCTCTCTAATTCTTTTAGATATCCAGATTTGAATTGCCCACAACCTTCAGCTTTCTAATGTTTTCAAGTTGAAAGTTCCACTAAGGCCTTCACTAGCTTAGAATCTTCATTATATGTTCATTGGTGTTTGCAGCCTTTTAATTTTGATTGGGCGCTTTCACCCATCTCCATTAGTGAGCTAAGTCATATACAATGCAAAGTAATATAGCCTAACAAATTATACATTTGAAAAAAATATAGCCAAGTTTCCCATATGCAAACAAATTGTATTAAAATGTTCAAATTGAACTATAAAACAAATGAAGTCAATTACATAATAGCTCATAAAATTTAAACCATATAAAAACTTAGAAGATAGCAAATATAAAAGTTTCTTAAATACGACTTCCTCTCCAAGTGTTCCATGTTTCCTCTGTAAAATTGTTTCTCCATGTAATCCACTCCTCACTTGACTCCACATGTGTAATCAAATCATGTGTGCAATCATCATTCTCCTCATTGAATTGCAAGGTTGCCTCCAAAGGATCCACAATTATCACTTGTCTGATATGATTATGTAATAGGCAACATACAGATATAATTCTACCTTGGGTTTTTACCGGATAAAATGACTTATTTCTTAGGATTGCCAATGCCCTTTTAATAATCCAAAAGCCCTTTCTATAACATTCCTAGCAGATGAATGCCTTATATTAAAAAACTCTTAGGGTGTGGTTAGTTATGCTCCATCTCTCCATTCACTTAAATGATACCTTTGCCCTCTATAAGGCGTAAGGAATCCAGTACCATTCATATATCTAGAATTACATAAGTAATAATAGCCTATGATTAATTATATAACTTAGCAAAGGTATAAAATGAAATAAAAAAAATCTCAACAATTGATTTCTTGTGCATTGAGTACCTTATGGAACTTTTAGACCATTAGGATGAGTAATTGCATCCCTTAAAACTTTAGAATCAGCTGCTGAACCCTCCCATCCAGCCAAGACATAAATAAATTACAAGTCTTGTGAGCATACTCCTAGCACATTAGTAGTTACCTCACCCTTTCTGTTTTGAAATCTAGGCTTATTAACCTCTGGAACATTCACCTTGATATGAGTTCCATCTAATGCTCCTAAACAATTCTATAGATTGAAACAATTAAAACCCATTTCATTCTTAAAATGTATATATCATTCTATAACTAATTTTTGTAAATTTAAAAATACCTTAAACCATTTCCATTTAGGATCACTAGAATTTCTAGGGACTAGTTCAGGTTGTTTGAGTAATTCTTTGTAACACCTTAGCACAGTAATCAATACATTGTTAAATTACTTGCAAATAATCTCTCTGGATCTTATAAATTGTCTATTTATAACTTACTCTTAACATCATGGGCTAAGATGTGCAAAAAAATTATCATAATGTCCTCAACACCCATATTTCTAGTAGGCTCTAGCCTACCAACCAACCACCCTTAGCATGTCACACAATCTGTGGAAAGAAAACCTATCCATTCTAACATTTTTAATAGATGCCAAGTCATTTATAAAGACTATCTTATCGAAGTTTACATTTCAAACTAATATCCTATTATGGTAGTCAAATCTTATTCTTTTCTTTTTCCTTAACTCCTTCAATAAAATAGTAGAAATCACCATGATCAAAATTAAAGTAAAATTATTCAAAAGCTCTAATAATATAATCAATATAATAATGATTCTCTTCTTCCTTACTTGAATTGAGGGATCCATTCTGCAATAGTAACACACACAACACAATATAGGATGTATAAAGCAAAATATTAGTTAACTAATATAATTTAAATTTATAAAATAAAAATAAGTGATCCAAATGAGATAAAAACCTAAAATATAGAAATAAAGAGGTAAAATAATGTTCAAAATATTGGTAATTTGCAATCAGTGTTTTCGAGTTATAAGAAACTCAATACTGTATTATGGAAAACCTGGGCAACAGGGAAAACTGCTGGTTGGTTAGTTTGGGTTGAGAATAATTTCGTATATGCAATTCATGTGTGTGCTAAAGCAACATGAACTGTTGTATATTATTGTGCTATTTTCGTTGTTGGGTTTCATGATCCCTGTGCCGTATATGTATAAATATTCACTGTTATTTGTTCTAGACAGAAATATATTGCAAGATTTAAGGACCCTACCTCACGTAACAGAAGTAAAAGTGAAAGCCAAGAGAACGATCGAGAGAGGAGAAGCAGTGAGCACAGTAAAACGTAGATGGGATGGTTATGTTTTCAATAAAAAAGGGTATATTTGTCCTGAATTTTTAATATTGATATTCCTATAGGATGAGAATCTCATATTCCCACCTCCCCTATGGGAATATTTTAGGAAAAAATTTGGGATAAAAACATTCCTGGTAATGATACATTCCCAGGCATGTTTTTTAAACTTTTGAACCAAACATAGGAATTTAATATCCCTACAAAATATTCCCGGGCAAGTCAATGACATGACACTAACTAAGTGTGCTCTAACTATTTAAATGTAAGTTATAAATCATAGGCTATCATCCTTTCTTGGCCACAATTTGTGTCAAATTTCCATAATTTATGATGAATATGAAAGTAAAAGATTAAGGATAAAATATCATTGTGATGGAACACTTGAAAGCAAAAGACTAAGGATAATAATACACATGATAGTTATGGATAAAATCACCATCACTTTTCTTCAAAGTAATGAAATCAAAACTTTTGCCTCTATGAACCATATTTTTGCTTTCTATTGTGAAGACAATTATCTTCACTTTTCTTCAAAATGGTCTTTATTATAGATATTATGTCTCCCTAAGTGTCAATGATAAAATGTATTCTTTAAGAGGAGAATATGCATCATAGATGCATGTGTTAATAATCTAGTATAGTTTTTGTGTAGGCCTTTGTTAGAAAAATATCAAGATGTGCAAGTTGTATTTATTCAAAAAAAGAAAAAATTAATTTTTTATTACAATTGACATCTTTGTTAGAAAAAAGTCATGTTGCAGAAGTTGTAATAAATATTTACTTACCTATAACTTAAAATAAGTATATATTAACATGTAAAAAATATTAGGTTGTATAAACTAACATTTGTTGTTGTTTTATAACTAACATATTAATTTTCATTTAGGTTATGAATTTTTCTTTTAATCCATCTTTGTTTAGATAGAATAAGAATATAACACACTAATTCTTGCTACATATTCAGAAAAGCTTCATTTTTTATGATTATAAACATCTCATCAAATCACAGTTATCTTCTATCCTCAAATAGTTTAAATGGCAAAAGATATTTGTGGTTTAATGCAATTACTATGATCATAAAATTCAAAACTTTTCTAGATGTACAATATTGATGAGTGTGATTTCCTTCTATTTCATTTAATATTACAAGGAATGCATGGCTAATATTTGCATAATCTTGTCAAACACTTCAACATGGGAAAAATAAATTAAATCTCTCATCAACATGAGGAAAAAAATATATTATAAAGTATATTGATGATCTATTATTATTTTTATATAGGTTATTATTAGAAAAATATTAGGATGCAATTACATGAAAAAATTAGTAGAAATAATGTTAATTATTTATTAAAAACATATGATTTTAAAAATGGATGAATATATTTTTACAATAAATTGTCTTCTTTCTCACTTGTTTTATTTACATTCAATTTATCATTGTTTTATTTAATTGTATATAAAATGGATGAATTTTAATGCTTATGATTTCACTTAAAATAAGTTATGTTTTGGATACCAATTTGACATATATATGTGATGTATGTGTAAATTATAAATTCTATAATGGGTATAATTGAATCAATTTTATTCTAATATTATTGTATCAATCGATTTTGAAATAGTAACATTTTGTCTAGATAGTTAAAGCATTAATGAATTGATAAAGAAGAATTCAATGTCAGTTTTATTATATAATCGACATAAGAAAGTAAATGTATACCTAGTCTTAAGACTTCAATTTCAGTTTATAACTAATGTGGAATATTAAACAACATCGTTCTTCTCTCCTCAAAACTTATGAAAGAAAAAATGGAAGTTGAAATTGGAATTTTGTTTTAAGTGCCAAAATGGAGATATATATTACAAAGAGTGCTCCATGAAGAGATTAACTAATTAGTTTTTCTTTACTACAATTTCTTTATATAGAAGATTACATTTTCTTAAGTTCAATCGTTTATTCACTTCTAATTGGCATCTTTATCTTATCTCAATATTAAGGTTTATGTTTCCTTTAAATTAAAAATATATATTTGTTATGTTTTGATTTAACTTGATTAGATTCTTTATTTTTGGTTTCATTATTTAGGTTTTGTTTGATATAAGTCTTTTGATGAAAAGTGGTGGATTTTTTTCTTATAAAAGTAAATCAATTGGTATTGCTATAAAAAAGGATAAGATGATATAAGCAATTTGAATAATATACAACACCATTCTAGTTTAATGGCATAAATTAGGTAATAATTTTGTCTCCAATAAAAGCTTATTGTATTAATGTTTCACCTACAATATCAATTTTGATATCTTTGTGTCATTATTTTGCCACCATAGGATTCTCAAGCATTTTTGTTAATAACATATCATCATTGGAAGACAATGTAAGTTCCTTCTCAATATTTAGAGGTATTATTTTTAGTTTTTGAAACTTTATTGTATTATATATCTTCTACTATTTAGATCCAAATATATGTATCAAACTTTATCTTTTTTTAGTTTATTGTATTTAGAACATTAATTTTGACTATATAGACATTAAGATATAGCTTGAATACTGTTGTTATTGCCTGTATTGTAATATAAGTTACTAAACTTTATAATTAGGTTATATAGTAATATAAGTTACTAAATTCTATGATTAAATTTGGATAATATTCTTCAGATAGTGGGATTTATGAGAATTTTTAATGATTAAAAAAATTATAAATAATGTCATTTATTTAAAAAAATCAATATCTTAATCTTCTTTTATCAACATCGGTTACTAAATCAAACCTGACATCATATTTCAATTATTGAATACTATACTGCAATTAAAGATGTTAGTTTTATTATAAACAAATTAATGTTGTTACATATATTCAATATTAGTTTAAAAACTAACATTGACTATACTAGATCTACATGACAACCGTATATATATTAGGTGAAAACTAATGTCAAAACTTTAAAATAACCAACGTCAAAGGGTAATTCTATAGTAATGAATGTTGTAGGTACATCCATTAACGTAAAAAAAATCAATAAAACTCATAATGTCTATAGTGAATATAGAATTCCATTTTAGGAATATCTTCCTTCCAAATCCTTAATTAGTGATATCCAAGTCAAAAGTTAATTTTTTAAGAAGCATTGAGTGCCTTGAAGAAGGATACCAATTCTTTAATGACCTTATTTAATTGCTAATAACTAATACACAACTTTATCGATCCATCCTTCTTCTTGACAAACAGTGCTAGCACACCTTATTGCAAAATACCAAGTTGCAAGAAATCCTTATTCATTAAATCTTACAACTGTGCTTTCAACTCTCTTAGTATCATTGGCGACATTGAATATAGAGAAATCGATATTGGGTCAGTTCATGGAACTAGATCAATTGTAAACTTGATCTCCTGATTAAGCAACAATCTTGGTAATTCTTTCAAAATATATCTTTGAACACACTTACCATTGGAACTTTGCTAACTTCAAGTTTTTTTCTCTTTTTTATCTTTATTTATGGTAGTAATTCATATTACATATCCTTTCTTAATAAGTTTCCTTACTTTTGCATAAGAGGCAAATGCAGACATTTCTACTTACTTTTCACTTAAAATATCGATGCTATTTCTCCCTTAGGTTGATATATTCGTCTTATGATAATAGTTTACATAAGCATGATACTAAGATAACCAATCCATTCCTAAAATCACATCATAATCTACCACATCCCATATTATTAAGTCTACCTTAGTTAGATACTTATCTAAGTTAATCTTACACCCTTTAAAACCATAAGTTGCTACTATAACCTATCCTACTAAGGTAATGACTACCATAATATCATCCAATTCTTTCTTGGATTTTGAAATTTTACTTGCTAACTTATAAGATTGGAAAGAATGGGTAGTTCTAAAATCAAATAGAACATTTGCATTAAAACTCTTAATTAGTAGGGTACCTATTATAACAATATTTGATGTCTAAGTATCCTATCTTGTCATGGCAAATACTTTGGCATGTGTCCCTTGGTTTCCTTCCTTCCCCCTCTTCCTACTTTTTTACCAAGTACTTTTGGTGATCTTTCAAAAGTGAATACTTAGGTATTTTAAGTATTAGGCACGATATTATTTCTATATTGAGTCATTGTGCATTCCCATACTCAGTGTCCCATTCTCCCACACTTGAAACAAGATCTGCATGGTCTAATATGGTCCATGTTGCATTAGTTAAAGAAAGAAGTCTTATTTAGTAGATTGGCATTAGGTTTATTGATATGGAAATGGAGCTTACATCTTAACAAGTTCTTTGCCTTTAGGATCTCTTCTTATTAGGTCGTCCTCCTACTGATGCACTTTGTACATTTTTGCTTAGCCTTGTATTACTACTACATCTTCCATTAAACCTTGTTCTTTTTCTTTCAAAACTTGTTGCCTTTTTCACACCTCTCTTTAAAGTGTATCTTAGCTTTATTTGCTAAATTTAACACCTACTTAGAGATTGCATCCTCAACAATATTAATTTAGTCATAGTTGTTGGAATTGGGAGCCATACAAGCGTAGCGGAATAAACCGATCCCAGCCAATGGATCCATGTAAAATGTTAAATTAGAATATAGGATTTAGGCTATACCTTTTTATGATTCCGAATTTTGTTCGTTGATCACCTCTTCGACTTCCTTTTAGCTAAAGATTTTGAAGTATCCATAAAAACTAGTAGATCACCAATGAACATCCTCATGATCACTGGTTGGAATTCATCTCCTTAGTCTCATAGTGCTAGCTACGCCTCTTCAAAGGTTATAATCAAGGAGAGATGCTAAGAACTTTTTATGCTGTATGGGGAGCGTGAATAATGAATCAACCATCATTATTACCCAATAAGCCTATTTAAATAGAAACATAGAAAATCCTAACTAATTTGGGCTTTGGTCTATGTATAATTATAGGCTTATTATTAGGCCTTATAATTATAACATAGAATTTTTAAATATTAAGCCCAAGTAATTTGGTCCATTAATTTCAAATTCACTAGTTTCTAAGTGTGTGACCCTACAAATTCTCATTATATTGACAATGATCATTAATCATAATAATGATCATAAATAATGAGTGGTGTCTAGCAACATATCATTGTTACCCAAGTAATGAGAAAGTCGATGATTCAACTAAACCTTTACATGTGATCATCATTTATGTCCTTTTATCCTAGACATCTAGAGTGAGCATGAAACATGGATCGTGTCATTCCCATATGGCCTAATCTGAAGGTTTCTTGATTTCTAAGTAAACTGACTGAAGTAAATGCAATTGATATCCCATGTCAACTTATTTGAGCATGGCCATACGTTTTCTTAACTTTACTCAATTAAGGGGCCCACAAATATTTCTTCTGTTATATAGGAGGGATAAATTCCATCTTGATCATACAAATCCCTTCGCATGATATGTGGCATATCCAATAACTATCCTTGCATTCACTTAACCATGAGTGACATAAAGTAGTATCAAAATATGAAACTCACATATAGGGAACCTTAGCGATCTCAGGTCAAAGGACCATATTAATAATGATCACTAAGAATCACTCATGACACTTATATAACGATTCATGTAGTGTTCTTAGGATGGGTCAGTCCAGTATACAAGTTCTCTAACTTGTACTCATGTGTAAACTTAATATCCCATATAAGTCACAACACATGCTAGTCTTAACATATCAAAGCAACCTAATCCACAATGATATATGATTAGGGACATTTAAGAATACAATTATTCTAAGGTTATTATCATAATTAAATATATTATGTAGATAATATATATAAATATAATAATTGAAATTATCATTAAAATAATACGATTCAATTTTGCAATCATCAATATGATTGGTTTTAAGGCATATACACTAAAAATAGTTACAGTTATGAAGTCCATGCAAAAATTAGTTTAACCTAGTTTTCTCAATATTTACTAAATATCTACGGTATCGTGAAAGTCATATGAACTAAGTATCATATTACGTTATCATTTTTTATCTTTAAGTTAATTGTTCAAATTCATGTACCTTTACATCTCTAAGACTTAGGGATAAGAATTGATTTACTAATTCTTCTTAAAGTTGCTCCTAGGTGATTAAGCTTTTACTTCCAACCCATAACTTTATATTCTAGTTATACCATTAATGTGCCATATCTTTTAACTAATGTCCAGCTAACTCTACCATAGTAGTTTTGCTGCATCCTAACATTTTACAAAAACTTTCTATTCAATCAAGGAATTGATAATGACAATTAATGGGTTAGTTCTATTATAATTTAGAGGTTTCAATTTCAAGAATTCATGAATCAACTACATCCTATCTTAGTAAGGTACTAGAAAAGGCTACCTATTTTCTTGCTCATTTTTATTTTGATTTCCCTAATCAAGTACTCTTTATAAAGTTTGTTGTAAAATAACAACCCAAGCTAGTGTTTCTTGATCAATCCTACTTTTTTCACTAAGAGAGTTCATGGATTCCTTATTTTCTAACTTTCCTAGTTTTGTCTTAGTTTTCACCATATCCCACAAAATAATTTATATCAAAAAAATAAAAATTACCTACTAAAATAAAAGATACTTGGTACCTTAAATGGAACCATTGAGATGATTAATGGCACTTAATATAATAATTATTAGAGTTCACTTCAAACTCTGATTAATGATTTTTCCTTAGATTCAACCATTTCATAATTTAACCCAAACCATATTCTAATAACACCTTTATCACGGCCCATTTGTAAATTATTGTGACTAGTGTAAAGATATTAACTAAACATCTTTATAAGCTTTTCTAAAAAAATTATTTACAAATATGTTATTTTTTGAAAGCTTGCATAAAGCAAAAAAGCAAGGTTGGAAAATATCACTACATTTTTTAAAAATAAACTTGTATATACATAAATATGTCACTATATAAAAAAAAACAACCTCTCTTAAATTAATGAGATTCAATCTTTTATACCCTAGAAACTAGTTAAAAATTCTAGCAAACTAAACCTCATATTTAGGTAAGCAATATATATACATATATATTCTTTATTTTTGAAGTTAGATATATAGTAATTGTTTTTTAGAATCATCCAAAACAATTTTATCTTTTTGATTAGGAAATAGTTAAAACATAATTTTATAAACTCATAAAGTATAAAGTTTCGGTAAAATTATTTCAAAAAAAATGAATCCCTTAAACAAAAAATAATTGATAATTTACTATTAGATTCTTTGTTCATAAACAAATAGTTTTTAGAAGATACTTTGAAATTTTAATAGAGAGAAATACAAAAAGAATTATTTGAATATCATTTTTTTAATTCTTTAAGAAATCCAAAAAATATTTTGGAAGGAATATTATTGAAATTTTTTATTATTTAAAAAGGAATTAAGTTCTTTTCTAAAAATACTAGTTTAGACTATGAAACAAACATAATAAAATAGGATCATATTAATAAAATTAAAAAATTAGAAGATCTTATTATGTTAACAAGTCACTTTAGAGATAACATACTCTCTATCAAAATTAAAAATCTAGATTTCTTCCTTTTGAAATCAAGTTAGAAATATAGTTTTCTATTTTTAAATATTCTTTAAAATCATATGACATATCTAATTCAAATATGTATCTATATAATGCTTTCAATAATCCAACTACCTTTGATTTAGATGAAAACTATTATCCTTCCTTTTTTTACTTTGAAATTTCATGGAGTTCTTTGTCTATTTTCCTAAATAATCCTTTAATAAAAAACCTTAATTTTCTATAAGCAATAAATAAGCAAGTTATGCAATAATATACATCAAATATATAGCATAATTAAATATATGCTTTTTTTATACAAAAATTTTTAGGGACTTACCAAAATTCTTTTTCATCAAAACATATATATAAGAGTTGCAAAGTCATTGATATAAATATAGATATCAAAAAAACTAAAGCTAACTGATAGCTATCTAATTGTTCATTGAATCCTTGAAAAGAGCATTATTATCAAGGTCTTTAAAGAGTAAGCCATACAGTGGTGTAATCAAGGCACATAGTAGCAACTTTATCACTATCAAGGCTAGTGGTGATGTTGGGAGGTGTAAGTAGGGTAATTGGAAGTAGAGGTGGACTAGTTGGAAGATCAGGAGCTAGCATAATTGGATAAAGGAGCACATCATCATATACATGTATGTTAATGACTCTTACTACAAATATAGGGTTAGTAAGGATTAGAACCTCTAATGCTACCTAATATCCAAAATCCACCAAAAACTAATCCAAATGGATCTACATAAGATTTAACTCTTGTGGTTGTATCTAGATAACCTTCAACTATGCATTCTACTGAATGATATCATCCTCACTAATTAGTATGGAAAAGTGGAACTCCTATCTGAATATGCCTATTGGGTATGATAGACATGCTACCATACATTGGAAATTTCAAAGGGCACCAAAGGAGAGAGTATTTGAAAATATAACCACAAATAAAGTAAGTAATAAAATTACTCGTTGAGATAGTTATTATACAAATTTTCTAATCAATTTTAATTAAGAAAAATCATTTATATACAATACATATAAATAAAATTTTCCTCACTAAAAAGTATTTCACATTTAGAAATTCTATACACTACATAAATAAACACTTAGACAAGATATAATTTAGTCACATAATTTAATTTTGAGCACAGAAGAATTTAAATGGCATGAAGAAATAAAAAATTCCTCCTTATTACTTGAAACAAACTTTATCCCACAAGTGTTGTTCCTATAGATTAAACTTAACCTATGTATCATTTTATGTGACTTGGAATACAAGGCATTAAGCTAATCCCCCATCCTCTCAACAAAGGTTTCATTTCACATATTCATGTCACAATGTCATGTATGACATTCAAGTTAACAATTATGTAGAGCTCTTACTAGCTCATTTTCATATAAGTGCTTATTGGCCTATTTTTTCACATAATACATGGTAAGGTTAAAATACTCTCCATTTGCCATAATCCAAAATATAACAAAGAATATAATCTAGCAAGAAAGATTTTACAATTACCTTGTCATTTTTTTAGTGACCATAACAAGTATCAATACTTCCATTTCGTATGCTTGATTATTGTATCTCTTTCTCAATAACTCATCGACACTAAGTCATTTTCATGAGCTTCATTCACAATATTCTCACATATAAACACATTATCCCATATACAAATCATAGTATAGTTCACATTACAATTCATGCACTAATCATACAAGTAAGCTCATGGTTTCATTTGGAAACTCATGGAGTAGTATTCATTTTTTTCACAATACATCCATTGATATTCAAGTAAAATTTTAAACCAATATTCTTGAATTTTAGTATGCTAATAAACAAACCAAATATTAATTTAAAATTCCCATTAAACTTATGGCTTTTATACTGAAACCGTGAAGTATACAACTTAGTTTTTTTTCCAAGTTCAACAATTTCTAATTCTAAACAAATTTAATCTTATACTTTGCATATTATTCTAAAAAGTAAAGAAGCTATTTTTCTTTACTAATTCAAGCAGTTTTAGGTTCTATCTAGCAATAGTAAAACTACACCATAAGAAAATAGTCACAAACTCGTGCTAGGTTTTAACATACACTTTTATACTTGGAAATTCTATTAAAAATACAAATTTCAATTAATGTTTTTCCAAAATTTTAACCTTTTTAAATAGAAGTCTTAAACTTCATATTTTAACCTTTTTCAAGCTCAAAACATGTTGTACAAGTTACCCACATATCTAATTATTAAAACACCTTAAAGTAGACATTCTTGGCTTTTAAAAACTCCATTTTATATACAATTCTTTATAAATTTTCTAGAATTATTTTTATCCTTAAAATAATGTTATTAAAAATCACTTTTCAATCATTTTCATGCTTAAAAAATTATATAAGTGGTTAGATTATTTTACTAATAAAATCCATTTACAGGAAATAACTTTCTTTTTGAAACACTATTTTTTGATGTTATTTTTCAGCATTAATCTAAAACTTTCCAAACTTGTTTTTTAATAACCTTTCCTAATTGGTTTAGAATATAGTGTAACAAGTTTTTCTTACAAAAATAAAAAAAATTTCTCACCAAATAGCAAGGAATTTAAAAGCTATTCTTATGCTTTCTAAGGTAAATTTTGCTTAAAAACCTTGATGTCAATGTTTGTTATTACTTCAAAATAGTTTAGAACACAGTGGAATAGAATATTTCCTCAAATTTGGTTAAGAAACCCATAGGCTTCCTATATATACTTGAAATTGTTCTAGTTCACCAATACAACCAAAAAGTCTCATGCTTATGTTACTATTACTAATGGTTTTGTTATCTTGGACCACGAAGACCTCTATCGTGCCTCTTGTTATGACCCGAGTCCAATCGTAACCAATGTAGATCCCATTATCTAATTTCCACCAACTTTAATACTACTCATATTGATTCTATCTAACTAAAATCTTTCGATTTCTATAATGACTTAAAATCATACAAGCTTATCTTTATCTCTAGTCTTTAAATTTGATTCCAAAAGAATCTCAATTTTATCTCAATTATCAAGTTCTTCTAAGATTACCTTGGACTCCTTTATGAGCTTCACAACTTGATATTCCTAGGATTATATCATAAAACTATTAAAGAACAAAATGAGATTTATAATCTCAGTAAATGTATATTTATAAAAGGAATCATTATCATCAATAAATGGTTTCAATTAATTCCAGCAGTAACAACAAATTAGTTTTCAATACTCATACCTAACAACTTTACCTTATTTAATAATTTAGCAATCACACTTCCATACCCATGCTTGTATCAACCATTACACATATATATATAATAAAACCTACAAAATGTCTTTCATAATTCCACATTCATTCAAATTAGTTATAATATCCGAGATAAGTCAATTCAATATTGCAAGTGTAGCAAGATTCCTAAACATACAATTTTATACATAGTCATCTGTAATTTCATAGTTTCAAATACCAATTATCTTAAGAACTTGATCATGGTCGATTGCCTCATTCTTAAATAACCATCAGGGCTTAACCATGGAAAGATCTTCATGACTAGGGATACAAACGAGTCCAGTCGAGTCGAATATCTACATGATCAACCTCAAGTTCGACAATAATAAAGGAGCTTGAGCTCATTGAGCTTGAAATATTTAAGCTTGAGCTCGAGCTTAACTCAAACATGAGTTGAGCTCGAGCTTAAGTATCCTTAAATTTTTTGTTCTAAATTCTAATTAAGCCTAACAATTTGAGCTCGAGTTCAAACTTAAATTGCACTTAAGCTTAAACAAGCTCAAACAAGTCTAAATGAGCTTAAATGAGCCTATACCAGTTCAGGTGTTTTTAGCCTTTAATTTTTTTTGCAAGCATTACCTACTTTAACACTAGCCTAATAACTCTTATAAGGAGGCTAAAAATGAGTATTTTAAGCAAACTAAATTAAATTTAATTCAAGAAAACTAGCCTAATGACAATTCATACATGAATAATTCAAAAGGCAACCTAATACAGTAATTTGAAAATTAATATGGCAATAAAAAAGGAAGATATTGATCAAGTAAATGGTAAGACAACATACCTTGCACATGGAATTGTTTCACCTTTAACAATAACCTAGCAATTGCACTTAGATTATATACTATCATATAGGCAATAAGTTTTGTACTAGCACTGCAAATATGCTTTAGTACAACCGTATATTACTACAACTTTCCTCTTCACAGCATACTATAATACACAAATTGACTATTAGAATTTGATTTAATTGCATTTTAACCAAGTCAAAGTATAGAAATAAAGAATCAAAAAGATTTTATGATGAATTCTAATCAATATAGAGTAAATAATAGAGTAATGCATGCCAGTATATATCAATTAAAGCTTAATTTCACAATCTTTAATGTCTTGCGGATAAAATAAGAGAAAAATCACTAACATGTGTTGATCAAAGAAGTAGCGCACATAGTCAGAGACTATCTGAGAATTAGTAGCTTGTAAATAAAATCTAATCCAAGTCATCTAAGGTGGTCTAGAGGGTGGAAAAATGACTACAAATTCATATATTAATCGTAGATTTAAAATTTGATGCATATATCACTTATATTCAAATCAATTGATCTTTTATTTGAATTTGACTTCAATTAAATTTATCAACCATCCGATTTAATGATTGGCTTAATCAAATAAATAAGAACTTTAAGTAACTAAATATAAATTAAATTAAGTATAATTGAATAATTAACTAGGATTCTATATTTATAAATTTCCAAAAAAATTAAGGAATAAATAATAAAAAAAATGTAATAAGTAGTCAAAATATAATTTCCGGTTACTAGGCGTGAAACATAGCCACGTATCACAATTAAAATGAGTCAAAATATGTAGGAAATACGAGGTATACAGTATACATGCACGAATCAAATTCAAGATAATCAACATTAAAGAAAGTAATTAACTGAGCAATATGTAATTGCTGCATCACCTGGATAACAGAACATTTTGAACCAAAGTAATTATATAAGAAAAAAAAAAAGTGATATACCAGCAATGGATGCAATAACCTACCATTAAGTTTAGTTTGCTTTGATTTTGAAGCGCATAATAAATAATAGATAGTATTGATGTTTTCTAAAGGCAAGATTTCTACTCATTAAAACATCATAAATTTGATGACCTTTTATAAGAAATATGTTAGTTGTCAAGTGCATGCGTGCAATTTCCATTAAAAT
Organism: Sindora glabra; assembly: GCA_020226215.1. NCBI lineage: Eukaryota > Viridiplantae > Streptophyta > Magnoliopsida > Fabales > Fabaceae > Sindora > Sindora glabra. Next base: position 33,143,919 of record CM035229.1, read on the forward strand.
TCGCATACTTGTAATAATTGTAATAAAATACAAATACAATGTAGATAACAAATTTTTACAACAAGCATGCATGTTTCTTTATCGCAAAGAAATTAAAATGATTCCAAATTTGGGGAAAAGGAAAGGCAAGGTTTGTAGCCACAACAATCAAATTCAAGAGAGTGCAATAAATGAAGCAATTAACTAAGCATTGTTCGACTGCTAGTTTACTTAGACACTGGAAAATATGGTCTGAAGTAAAGTGAGAAAAATAAGTATTATACCAGTCACGGAAGCAACAGTTTGCCACAGAGTCTTGCAATAGTCACCTCAAAGTATATCATGATGTCAAAATTAGAAAAAAAAAATTCATTTTTTTATTATTTATACCCGCATGTTAAAAAATTAGAAAAATTCATTATTTTGACATCATTATGTATTTCATAATATATTTATAGATATAATAAACTTATGAAATTAATTCATGTACCAAATAAATTAAATTAATTATAAATTTAATTTAATTTATTTAGCCATATTGAATCAAACTAATTTTTTTATGAATCAAATAAGGAGTAGTTCCTAGATAGCATGGTTGATTTTTAGGCCTCCTGTGTGACCTTAGACTGTATTTTGTATCACACCCTCTAGTTTCATCCATAATTGACACTACCATTTTTCCTATATGAGGAAAAATGACAATTTTAGGAAAAAAATGTGAAATTAAGTTTTACAATTGTCTAAATCATCTAAGTTGGTCTCACTGTATATTTTTAACTAGTTAGGTTAATTGGTTGAGATTTATGTTCTTTATTCGAATTTCTATCAATTCTGAAAATACTTAACTTCAGGTTAAATTTTTTACAACTTTTTTAATAATATAATTTTGCACTAATATATGATAGAAAGTTGTAATTGATGTGGAAAATAATTTCATATCCTAAAGTACTAACCCATGTAAATGAAATTCAGTTGCAACTATGAGCATTTGCCTTATAGCTACTGCTATGTCTTTTTCGATAACAATTGTCCTTCCTAATTAAAGAAAAGTAAAACTTATGTTCTAGTAAAGGAAATTGTTCTATGACACAGCACTTAACAAATAATAGTTGTGACCTCTTCGGGCAATATTAAAGGTAAGACAGAAATTAAGAAAAGCTAAAGACAAATGAGCATAAAGGAAACTTACAAAAATGAAGGCATCCTCATCTATCCTCATGAAGGTAAAGAAGAACAATTGTGAAATGCAATTAGGGTTGCTTAAAACTCAACAATAGAAAGCATATTTTGGGTTATTCATCATGCAACATAAAAACTCATCTTTCAAAAATGAACCAAATACAAGGGTTTTTAATACGAATATAAAATGTTCTTACAACCCTTGCTTTCATCACAAATGACTTTCAAAATAAGCCAACAACTACATAGCGCCAACAACTAACAAGTACTTGAAAATGACACCTAACTTTGAAATAAAAGAAACAAGCATTACAAAAATTAATTATCCTAAGCACCGCAACTTCTTCATACAACATCAATGTCCAAAATTAACTCCTAAAATTATAAAGTGGAAGGAAATCATCACATTGCAACAACCAAATAAAACTAAAAATAACATACTTTATATACAAATTAATTAAGAAAACCAAGAAGGATATAAACCTAAATCTAAAGGATTGGAAGTGTGATTTCTTTAGAACTTTTTTGCTGCTATAAAGTAAAAATATCACACAATAAGAACAATATTAACTAATTAAGTAAAACTTAAAAAAACCAGAATATACTTACAATAGGCTTTTTCTTCTTTCCATATCATGTTCTACACCAATCACCCCCACAAAGAAGAACTTGGACTGTCTTAGCTGCCAATTTGACTTGATTTTTATCAATAACTCTAATTCCAGCATAAAAATAGATTCTGAGGCAACTGTAGTGATTGGTATGGCTAGGATATCACAGGCCATTTTAGAAAGAACATGATACTTTAAGTCATTAGCCTTCCACTAACTCAATGCATCAAATTTAGGCCCATCTGCTTCACAAATGTAGACACCTTCTTTTAAATAAATGTCAAGTTTAGATTTTTATGGTTGAACGGTTTCAACTTCTCGAAGAAATTGATTGAATCTTGACCAACTAGAAGAATGAGTTGATACCATGCTTGCTCTAGTAGAACTATTAGAGCCACTTGAAAAACTCAGTTCATTAATTTTAGAATTTTATAAAGCAACATATTCAGCATATAACTTATACAAAGTGTCTTGAACTTTTAAGATATTCAATTGAGCTTCATGTGGTGGATAAATTGTTGGAAAATAAAATTTTATCACCCTCATCTTGCACTAAAGATTAAGGATAGCAGCAATAGACATCAATAAATTACACTCTCCCTAATATTTATCAAAATTTTACTTTATTCTTGCTACTATTGATCGTATAAATTCATCATCATCTTCAGATCTTTCATCCAACATTTCTTTAATAATGTAAACCTCATGCAAGAATAGATTAGAAGTTGGATACTCACTCTCTAAAAATATATGAGTGGTTGTGTGAAAATGGAATAAACTTTTCTATATTTTTCCCAATCTTCTTCACTTGGGCAATAAAGGTGGTGTGCATCCTTTTCTTTATACCTTGGAAAGACATCTTTAAATTGAAGAGCATTTGATAACATCTCATAGGTTGAGTTCCAACGTGTCTTACCATTAAGTATAAGCTTCCTTGCCAGTAATTGAAGTTATTGAACAATCTCTGCAAATACCTTCAACCTTGTTTCACTATCCTTGAAATATCTAACACTTTCATGGATATTATAAATGACATCATTGATTTCTTCAAGCCTATATTGAACCATGATGTTAAAGATGTGAGCACAACACCGAACATGGAACAACTTTCCGCCATATAATAAATTTTTTTCCTTGAGAAAAGTTTCCCTCAAACTTCTTATTGCAGCATCATTGTTAGAGAAATTGTTAATTAAAATTATGTAAACCTTATTCTCTATTCCCCATTCAATTAAACATTTAAAAATTGCATCATTAATTTCAATTCCACAGTGAGGAGGTTCTAAATGGATAAAATCCAGCACACACTTTTGCAATTTCCAATTTGCATCAATCTAATAACCTGTGAGAACCATATACTCAACTTACTAGTTTTTTTCCTTCCATAAATCTGTTGTCAAGCTAATTTTGCTTACACTTTGCAAGGCTATCTTTAACTTCTTCCATTCTATCTCATACACTGCTTCATAATCAGCTTTACATGATTCATCTGATATTTTACTCCATTCAAGCATTCCTCTTTTTTGCATCATGTTAAATCCTTTTTCTTCAATAATCTTGAAAGGATGTTTATGCATTATTACCTAAATGGAAATTGACTCTCTCATCTTTGACATATCAAACCTTCCATCAGTAATTGTAGAAAAAGGTTCTTCTACATCTATAGAAGAATCAACTGACTAGAACTTCAATAAAGCTTAACTTTTAAGAGCAAGCTTCCTTCTAAGATAACTTTCTATATAACATTTCAAATGTATAGTGCAGCCACTCTTCAATATGGAAAGCTCCTCTTGGCAATGGTTACATTTTACCTTTTTAGTGTCATCCTCATGTACCATTTCAAAAACTCTAACCAAACCTTAGATATCTTGGTGTACTTTTTTTTGAAATGGATTATCATTAGGTTCTTCAACTTGTTGTTTAGAAAGATCATCTAACATTTAAGTTGGAATATGGCTTCCACTTGATCGCAATGGTTGATTAGAATCCACTTCAAGTGGACTATTTGACATATTTGTCATAAACAAATCACATAGCATTAATTATATAGAATTAAATACCAAAAACATGAAAATGACATCATATAAAGAAAAGGAAAAACTCATACTAAATCATGAAAATTTAAAAAGCTTAGAACTTGGAACTAAAACTAAGACACGATATTTGATGGGAAATAAAGCTGCCTAAGATTTTCTTTATTCCAATTTTTCTTATAGAAATTTTGTTGGTAGAAAAAGAAAGAGCATTAGTAAACAATCTTTAATTGCATATAATGCTTTGCAAAATAAACTACGTAATTTTTCCCTCACAATGAAATTAATTTTTTTGCTTAACATTATAATTATTTCCAAATGAGGAGTAAACCGCCATTTTACTAATATATCTGTAAAAGTGAAACAATACTGTTGTTTGTGGACCATATTTAATAAAAATGAGGCAAAAAAATAATAAAGGTTTACATTACTGCTCTTTAAATCATAAGAACAGCAATAAACACCAAAATATTAAGACCATATTAATAAATGAGAAAAACAAGGAATGAAAATATGGCATGTAATGGAATCATACTAAAACTATGATTCATTGTCACTTTTTAGCGAATTGGCATTATACAAAAAAACACCTTTTTTTTCCACTAAAGGTACAACATAGAAGCTAAAAAACAAAAATAAGTGGAAAACGACTCAAAAAGCAAACCACCAAATCCAATTGCTTGTGACAATAACATTGAATGTAAGAGAACAATCAAGAAGACCACTTTAAGTTTGCCTAAACAGCATGTTGCCAATTAGATTATTAGAGAACATCTGAATATAGGCATTTCTAAAAACAGATAAAAGAGAGTTTCAAGTCCAAGGTCAGAAAATGATATTTCAAAACTTTGGAAAAAAAAGATTAATAAGGATAAAACTCTTTTTTAATTTCATAATCCTATACTCTCCTTGAATAATTTCTAGCTTGTATTAGCAAGAGTTAGATCTTCCTTTAATTTTAACCATTTTTCTACAAATACATTTAGATTTTCTCCCAATAATACAAAATAAATACTTAAAATTCAATGCAAATTAAGACTCAATCAATAAATTTGACATGAACCAAACTTGGACTATATATATATTTACTAAGATAATTAATGAGTGATAGCCAATAAACACAAGACTATAGTACATACCTGCATATAGAAGACTTGAAAATACACTCTACTAAATGTCTAAAAGTTAATATATATACATATACATACATACATACATATATATATATATATATATATATATATATATATATATATATATATATATATATATATATATAATCTTCTATATGCATCCTTCAATACTAGCCTAAAACATATACTTTAGGTATATTAAAATTAGAAATGAAAAACTAGTGAAGATTGGAATATTTTATAATTAAAAAGTTTTGTGAATTTTTTTCAAATAATAAAAGTTAAAATAAGTCTGTCAAAAGAAAAATTGTAATCGGTGCTATCTATAACACAATTTTCATTGCATTATAGAAGTTCAAAATAAATGATTTTTTTAATTATATTCCTATTTTGCAAAGTGGCGCATAAATTCCTCATCATGCTATGAAAGTCTCAACCATAAGATTAAATCCTTTTTCTTGAAAATATACTACATAAGATTATAGAACATACTTGCATATAGAAGACTTGAAAATATACCCAAAAAATATACACGTAAATGCTTACAAATATACTCTACTAATCAATGACACCAAACTAAGACAATTGATGAGTGATGGCTAGTAAACACAAGACTTGAAACATGAATTAAGAGAATTAAATGGAAATTGACTAACCAATAAATGGACAACACTAACTAAGACAATTGATCAATGACATATGATGATCATCTTTAATTAATATTAAATATGTTAATGACACTTCACTTTGAGATATACGAAGTATATATATATTAGCCATTCTAAACATGTGTACAATATTATCCGAAGCAATAGTACAAGGTAATTCAAGAATTAGTAAAAGCATTTTTCTTTTATATCCCCTTTTTATCATACTAATACTAATAACAATTTAAATATTTAATTCAATATTTAAGTAATCAATTTTCAGACTTATAGCTAGCTTTAATCCTATCATGAGAGCCTAAGTTTCAACGATAAATTGGAAATAAATTCGTATCTTTTACAAAAATTAAAGACCCCACACATCATACAATTTAACAATTCAAAAAAGAAAGCGAAATGATGTAGGAATATGCTCATCACGTGATTTTCACAGGCACCTAGTAGTGAATCATTGCAATTTTGACAAAGTTAAATACCCGAGTTAGATTGTTATAGTACCTACAATGAATTAGAACACCGAAAAGGGAATGGTACGGTGGAGAGAGATTGCGCAATCGTCTAATGCTATGGCAAAGATAAGAGAGAAATCGTGTAGTGAGATAGATAGTGGTGTGGTGAGGGTTTCAAACGACGAGAGAGAAACCTTTCTCTGGTTGTAGGTGTCGAATGTGTTGCTTACTGTAGTTTCACTTTCAATTTTTAGCTTTACTAAATGGAAACAAGGATTAGGACAGTTTAATAATATATTTTACCACTTATATATTATATATTTACTTATATTATATATGTATTATATAAAAATATAAAAATTTAAAAAAATATATAATTAAGCTCGATTAGACTCGCTAACAATTCAAGCTGAGTAATAAAATGCTCAGACTTGATTTGTTTATTAATCGAGCTCAGCTTGTTTAATTTTGAATTCAAATCAAACTTTTTGTGAACCAATTTCAAATTACTCATAAATAGCTTAACTCGTTTGCATCCCTAACCATAATCATATCAATAGAAATATTTAAGGATAACTAAATTTTCATTTTTACACACAATGAAAAATAGTATATAGTAAGATCATACATCCATTTTTTAACTTCTGATCCAGCCTTATACCTAACCCATACTTCTATCTTTATTCTTCCTAGGCTAATCTTATATCTTATCAACCTTTTTACCAAGAATTTCCCATCTAATTTTTGGATCAACACCCCTATCACATTGCTCATTTCAAATGCCATTCATGGTATATTTCATATCATTATATGTAGATAGAGCTCAGCTCTATAAATCACAATTTCAATGTAATCTCAATGCATTTTAGCTATTCATTATCATAGGGCAAATGAAAGCAGATAACTCAATATATAAAAAACAACAACACCATGCTCTCTTGCATGGCCATAACATTTATTCACATCTCAATATAAATTAAATCATAATTATCAGTATAGAAATAACAATATAATTCTAAGCATAATATGAATATCATTTACTATTGCAAGTCAATCATAATCATTTATGATTTCATACATATTTCAAGAGCCTATTTAAACATTCCTTTAAGTAAATAATTGCTAACTGCTTATACATATCATTCTCAAGTCACTCAAACATGGCTAAGAGATTGATTTCATAATATACTATGATTTATAATTATATTGTTAAAAATTTACAGATAAATAGACATATGATCAATACCACTTATGAGAAAGATTATAAAATATAACATTTAAACATGTTATTATTATTAAGACATTCATTTAGAGTGGAATATATACTCATCTAATGATGTCTAACCACTTTTAGACATTCTAGAATATCCATGATTATATTTCACCCCTTCCTTTTTTCACCATTTATAATGATAAGTTATAGACATAGGAGCATTACTTATCTTATTTCCAAATATTTTAATTCTAAGTTCAAATTTGAACATAATAAATTATTCTAAGTCATCAACTTCTTATGTTTCTCCAATGTTAACCTTTAAAATCAAAATTTATCTTCACATAGTAATTTATTTGGAATCGAGCTTATGCAAATAAAATATTAAAATGCAAAGCTCTCAAAAACTTTATTCATGCCACTATACCATTTTATAATATCACTCTCCTATATCTTCAAGAATTATCATAAAGAAATTTGAGATTTTCATAAACGAGGACTTTTTAAGTCAAGTGTAAAATAATCGAAGTATTAAAGCTTTATAATCTAAAAAGGTCCAAATCATAATATATTATAAAACTAGACACTTGGTGCTTAATAATTTGAACTCTATTTTTAAAGAAATCAAATAACATATTTAAATATTTACTTGAAACAAACTCTAAGCACCAAAGACATTAGATTCTTAAGATACTAATTTACTCTGAGGATACTAGTATATTATTCTAGAGCATCTAATCCTTATTTTTTTAGTTCTATATTTGATAAAAAGAATATGATAATAAAATAGGATTCTCTTCTTTTCTAAATCTAACTTAAGATAATTAAATTATTAAAACATTATGCTATAAAAATATTCTATTCACATTGTTTTACGAAGTTGCATATTCAGTTTATAATATTCTTAACTTGACCTTAATAAAGTGACCTGATCATATTTCTCATGTCCAGCTCCAAGCCATTTGAAATCACATTAGTACCATTTATGTACTAATAGCACAAACTGAATCACATTATCCTATATATACACACCACATAAATTTCGTATCTTATAGTATCTTGATCTCAATTTAGCTACCATACGAGGTATTCAATTTATTATTACAATTGTCTTCATCTACAATACCATAACTTCAAACACATTCACATTTGGATAGAAGCACACTCATTTGTCAAATTGTAGTTTCATACTTCTCATTTGTGGTCATAAGCCAAACATAATCACAAACACAATCTCAATTGAAGCATACATTCATCACAATGAAGTAATAACCTATACGATGCCTTCATCGCATCATTCACAAAAAGTTAATCAATAGTAATTAACAAGAAACAAATGGTTCTTTGGAAGCACCATTACACATCATAATCTTTATTATAATAGGAAGCAACCAAGATTAGAAGTTTTTCATATTCATTCATATTGAAGTATACATCTATACATATTCAATATTTTAGTTTTACAACATATTATCCTAGTATATAGAACAAATAGAAAATAGGAAAATAAGGTAGAAAAGTCCTAAAATAGATATACAATTACCTATAAATGTCCAATTTCTCCAAGGATCCTTAAGTATTCCACTTTCATCTCTTTTTTCTTTCTCTTACTGCACAATTTATAAATAATATTACTTACTTCCTGATCATTCTATTATGTATGTATCATATAAATATCATAAAATACTTATCTTTGATGTTTAAAAGTCAAACACCCCATATCAGATCTTTATAAATCATGAAAACACAAAACAAGCTAGGTATGGTTAACTACAGTGTCACCAAAGTTATGACCTTTAAATGATATTTTATAGATGATTCAAAAATCATGAATAGATTATTTGTAAAACTTTTTTCATGTGAAAGTATATTCAATTAGCTTTCCATAAACTACTCATTTGCCTAAATTGGCTAAGTTTTGAAAAAGTTATGCCTTTTGGAAGATAAGCACAAAAAGTTCTTTTTTTCAAAATCTTGAGTTTTTAACCTCTATCCACTATTTTGATAATATCTCAAAATATATACAAGATTTTGATTTGAAACTAATTCGTTTGAAAGTAAACTCAATTACCTTTAAAATAATAGGTGGTTTATTTAAAACGAATATAAGATAAAGGAGTTGTACCTCTTCAAAATCAATATTTGTAATTGATGAATCGATTCATGAATCATTCACGCACCCAATTTTTTCCTCTAGACCCTCAAAATTGATTAGCCACTCGATTTTGAAGCCTAGTTTCATCTTTTAACCTTTGGAATCACTTCACTAATTGATTCACACATGAAAATCTCAATTTTTTACAAAAATTTCACTATACAACCGATCGAAAACACCTTATAAACACATATATTGTGCATCAAACCTATATATAATCATCAATACACTTATCTAACATATCATATCACCTTTTTCCCTCATTTATTACTTCAACCACATCAAAATAAATTAAATTTAAGCAAAATCACATAAAATTCATATTTTATCAATATAATCATAAAACCTCCAAATTCATAAATCTAGCTAGATTATCTACTCATCTTATATGGAAAAAGATGCCAGAATACTAGTTTGATGATCTTTCAACCTTAATTACATCAAAATTCATGGTTTCTAGAATTAGGGCTTAGAATATCTAACAAAATCAAATAAGCTTCAAACCTTTCATCACCTAAGAAGAAATAAGAAGGATTCTTGATGGAAATAATGTTCTTACCTTGATTGAACAAAGAAATTAAGAAGATTTGAAGTCTCCCTTGCTTGATTGATGAAGTAATGGGAGGATTATGTGGAAAGAGTTAAGAAAGGTTGAGAAATGGCGGAAAATGAAAGGGATTAAAGTGTAAGGGCTAAAATAAGAAAGTTAGGGCCCTAAGGGCATTTTTGAAAAGTCACTCTTAAATATCTTCCATACTCATACACTTACTCACATCAGTACATAACTTTATACTTTATCAATAAGTTTTTTCTATCAAAATTTCACCTAAATCATATTCCCACATTCTTACTCTTATTAATTCTATTTTATTTCATATTTCACACATAAGATCCCTAATCCACTCGAATCTACCAGTTGCTTTAGCTATTTTTTCTCATAAAATAATTTCTAATTTATTAATAATTAGAAAGGGTGTAACACTTCTGGCTTCCATCCCCATTATCATATTAATGATAAATCTTCTTGCCATAAGAACTTGTAGTTTGTATCATGGTAAAGGTAAGATAACATTGTAATTCTTGCTTAAAAAATAAATTAAAAACATTTAACATACTGCCTCATCAAACCTAACAGCATTTATAAGTTGCTCATTCAATTATCCTTCAAAAACATGGTCAAGAAGTACCATGCATGGTTACCTCCTGCTTTCTTTCTTTTTGTCCTACTTAGGAAGATATGACTGATCTAAAAAATGTGAGTGCTTAAGCCTTTATTAGTAAAGTTAAGCAAGAAAATAAATGTATTAACATTGGGCTTGAGCACTAGCACATCAATCCCATTCTTCTTGTTTTGGCTTCTTAAAGACTAAAGAAATTAATTAATCCTTAACCTAGTCATAAAAATAATTTGCCCCATTATATACAAATGTATCAAATTCTATACTTTTCTATCAAGTCTCCAAAAGATGGATATCAAGCCTTTGAAAATAGGTGTCATGCTTATTGTAAAGGTGGGTATGGAAGGTTCTATTATGTATCTAAAATACTAAACCTATGAAATTATAAGTATAAGACTTACTAAGGAAAATTTTACCTATCAATCCACATGAATTTTTAAGATTCAAATAGGGATAAGAGAGATAATAATAAATACTCCAAGCTTTTATGTTAAATAGAGCTTTAAACATTAGATACATGGCCATAAACATATAAATTAAACAATTTTCCTCCTTCTGCCTCCTACTTAACCTTATCCTATACAATCTCTAACCTTGTTCTTCCAGAGTTAACCTTATTCCACATAATCAATACACTAATCATAGTGCTTTAATATCTAACCCTATCTCATATCATCATTACCATTCATGGCAAAATTCACATTACAATATCATTCATCTTATCATATCATTATAATTCACCTTACAATATGATTCATGAGTAACAATACTATCATGCCTTTATATGGCCACATAGTATATCTTAATTCACAATTTCATAAATGTATTCACTTTCTTTCCATAGGGAACATATCTATTACATTCTTAGTGCATATCTTGGTAAATTAGTCTTACATATGTTTAAAAGAAGTAAGAATCTTTAAAAATATGTTTATACATCAATTTTATGGTTAATTATGCATTTAAGAGTCAAGTGTAATGAGTTCATTTATTAAAACATAAAACAAGGTAAGTGGAGCACTTTGTGAGTTACTTCAGCCTTTCTAGTAATATCAAGAAGAAACAAAGCATTTCATAAATTACTTCCTAGTCTTATAGGAATCTAGCCCTAAGAAGTAGTTCATTAAATGCTTCGGGAAGCACTTCACAACATGCTTCCTAGTCTAATGTAATTTGAGCTTGAGAAGTACTTCATGAATCAATTCTTGTATGAATGTAGTGCATTTTTCAAAAAGTTTTTTTTACTATTTATATGGCATTTAATGCACTGCTAGTTATTTATTACTCACCAAACCATCATTCAATCATTAATATACCTATCTAACAATCTATACAACCATTTTTTAACATTAAATTCAATCTAAGTCTCATAAATCATCAGGTTCTAACAAAATCCAAGAAAACTCAAAATATAGATAGAACACAATTTCCAAACAAAATCAATGGACTTAAGATAGAACATTCACTCACTTAATATAAAAAAGATATTAAGAGGTCAAATTTGAAGTTCCTTAGTCCTAATCACATTAAAACCAAGAATTCTTTAATTAAGGTTTCAAATCCCTTTTAAAACCAAAATAGCCTTAATTCCAATCAAACTAATTTAAGTTAAAGATAAATTATAGCAATGATGATATTCTTAACTTGATTAGATAAAGAAATTTAAGAAAATTGCACTTACTCTAGAAGTTGAGAGAATTTTGAGAGTGGAAGTCATGAGATTTTGGGAAAGTGAAAGGAAGAAGATGAAGGTGACTATAAAATAACGAATAGTTCATAAGAGCATTTTTGAAAATATTCCTTAAATCCTCTCTATATTTCTCACTTATAATAACTTAAATCCTTTAACCTTAATATTCTACTTATTTTTCTCATCTAATCTCATAAAATTCCTATTCCACTAGTTATCAAAATATTAGACATTATTATTCTTAATAATTCATCCATAACATTCAAATATGTCACTGATGATTTAAAAAATATCATTCAAGCAAACCAATCACATTTAATTTATATGAAATTAATTATATGCATAAATGCAAAAATTTTCAATTCTTGGGGGTGTAAAAGGCCAACACAAATATTTATACTTAAAAATACTTATTTAATAAGAAATCACACTTCAACTCTTACACAAAAATCTAACTTGAATAGAAAGATAACCCACAATAGGAGACAATTAATAAGTGATAATAATTTGAATTTGAGTCAAATCTAACGATCTCCACCTTGACATGAATTTCATAATCTTCATCAACCTTAATGCTCAACCTATTGCTAAACAAGACTAATCATGGGCATGCCAAACTTGAAAATCCTTTACCATTGTAATTTCTTCAAACTATAGCAATCATCTTCCTATCAAGCAAGTCCACCTCATTTAAGTGCCTCAAGCTTTATGAGAGTCTATCCATGACCTCCTTATCCATAATAATTTTTCACATTTTCAAGATACCAACTTGTAAACACCTTCTTAAATGGTATAAACCCTTTACATCATCATCTTCTTCTTCGTCATCACGATTATTATCAACTTCATCCATCATTTTCATCTCGTACATGAAATCAAATCAAACTCTTGCTTTTTCACATTACTACTCTCCTATGGGACTATACCTTTTCTACTACTAGTTGTTGGGAAAAAAATATCTCACCTCTAAACATATAAGTATCAATCACTTAAATTAATCAGAATATCATAAAAAAAAAACATACAAAGAATTTATGTGAAAAATCCTAAATTTTAGGAGAAAGAATGATAGATGATAAGAGATCCATTATATCCTCATAGATTATACGATAATACGTGTGAAAGTTATTAATCATAATTCCATAACTTCCTAACTACTACCCTTATAGGTATTCTCACATGACCTTCATAAATACTAATGTCACATTTTTTTGCATGCCTCAAATTCTTTGCCAATATAAATATTTATATTCAAAAATACTTTTTTGAAAAGAAATCACACTCTAATTCTAATATAAAAATATAATTTGAATAAAAAATAATCAATAATTAATGATAATTTAAATCCCCTCCCCATCATTTTCATTGAAAAAAGATCATGGTAACTTTCAAGAGGAAAAAACGTCACTCCCAAACACGAGGTAGAGTTAAAAGAAAAAAAAGGCCATCAACCGATTCTTGAATTTTCAAAACATTATTATATCTGTATGGCCCTATAAATATCCTTCGGCCTAAGCTAAAGTCAAAAAGCCACCACCGATTCTTGATAAATATTCTTTTGCCTAAGCCAGAGTCAAAAAAGCCACTGCCGATTCTTGAATTTAAATTGTTATTATAGGTCAAAAGATTTGACTGTTAACCATTAGGTTTTAAATTTGGTACATTATCATTATAAATTAATTCTATACTATTAATTATTTATATATTATTATATTAATAAAAAATTACTAAAATTCTTTTATTATTAATAAAAAATTTTAATAATCATTACTTTTTTAATGATTTATTGTTTTCTTTTTTTACTAATAATAAAAAGTATTTTACATTGATAATAAATCAAATTTAAATTTTACTATATATCATATAACATTTTTCTTTTTTAATATAAATTAAAATTAAAATTTTATTTCAATAAATTAATATATTTTTTTGGTCGTAAATCCATTATATTTCGAGAGCAATTAATCATTTATTAAATATGAAGCAGTATTTAATAACCAACGTTTAAAATTATAAAAGATTAGAACCAATTTTTTAAAGAATATTTTGTTAACTTGTATATTAAAATTATAAATTTGTATACAAGTTCTTAAATTTTGTTCGTCAAATGTAAGAATTTTATATGTAAAGGTATAGAAAAAATTAATTGTAACTCTATCAACAAAGTTCAAAACAAAATTTTGGAAATTATAAATTGGAATACTGATATACAAACGAATCTAAGATGAATGTAACATAGATCTTGTTTACAATTAAACATGACACGTCAAGGAGAAATATACAATCAAAATATGAAAAAGATTCGGCATATTCTTAGAAAAGCAATTATAAAGTTAGCACGAGCTATAACTTCAATTGTCGCCGCAAATTTCACATAGGATTTACTTTGAGTTTTTCTGTTAAATTATGAAGACTCTTTTTTTTTTATACAAAAATGCTATAAGTATAAAAAATGATATCTGAAATTGAATTTCAAATTTTTTATATTTATTGAATTAAATATTATAAATTTATTTTAACATTCTCTTAATTTACATTTATAATCCAATTTTAAATTTTATTCTTGATAAATATAATATTACTATTTTTTTCTACAATGTGAACCACAAATCATTTAACACACACCTAATCATATTTTAGACTCAAATTCAAACGTTAAATGAGAAAAAAAAAGGAATATCAAATTCACTGTAATTAACACCGGCAAAATAGATTTAGGAGAGATTTAACATACTCTATTTAAAATTAGAGATTTTACATTTTTTAAAGAAATAAATTCAAAGTCTTAGATGGAGGAAGCTCCACCTTTAAAAATATACAAGTCTTATTCTTTTAATTTTTAGCCTATTTTTCTCATATTAAGATAAGAATGTTTGTAAACGGTGTATATTAAAACTTCTCATTTTTTAGGCATAGGAGTTTGGTACAAAATTCAAATAAAAAAATACTTGGAAAATGATACCTTAGCTAGAGTGGAAATACTATTTAACCATAACTATCTTCCCAACTTCACAGCTTCGGTCAAAGTCCTGAATTGTATTATAGCCCCTCCACTTTTCCTTGCTGCAAAAGCAAGAAATTCAACTTCTCCAACTTTTCTCTAATGCTGAGCAAGCAAAAGAAAATATCATGAAATCCAAAAATCTTAACCCTAATTTCAAATTCACTTGAATGTGAATTATACGTAAAATATCCCTTTCCCTCCGCTATAAATACAAGAAAATTTCTTCAGCACCAACCACACATAACTCACACCCATTTGGTCTGAAAGATCCCACACCGATCAATTAAATAATGCAAATCAGCAATTTGCTAACTCGAATGAGCTTCTTTTCAGCAATCTTCTGCTGCTTCAACGTTAAGACTTGTTCAGAAGAAAACAAAAGCTGTGCGGAGGAAGCAGGATCTTCATCAATGAAGCAATCCAAAGAAAATCCGAAGTCATCACCGGAAGCTCCGATTGTTGCTCCCTACTTTCCTGTTAACTCTCATCCCCCTCCCTTGTAGTTCGTTGCGTGCTGTTCTTCAAATCTGTAAGAAATTGGCTTCGGAGTTCGGAAGAAAGAAAGGGTGTGTATATGGAAGGTAAGCATCAAAGCATCAGGTTTGGGGGCCTTCGAGGTTATTGATACATAACTTCGTAAGGTTTTCTTTTTTGCAGAAAAATTTTCGTATAATTCAATTATAATATATATCCTTAATTATATTTTATAAATGAAGGATAATTATTAATTTTATTAACTAATTATCAATTTTTAAGTACATGAACATTAAAAACCAAACTTTTCATGAGGTTTATGATACTTGAATTCATGAAGTCTCTTTGCGATTGAATTTTTACATGTTCCAATTATAATATATGAACTTAATTATATCAAATAGAGCAATATTATATGCCAAATTCAAAATTAAATTTTAAATGCAAATTAAAAAATTGTCATTAAACATAAGATGATAAGATAAATTTGTAAAATTCAATTCAACAAATATAAAAAAATTTAAAGTTTAATTTTAAATTTCATTTTCAATACATGATACATTTTTATATGTAATAAATGAGGAGACGTTGTCAATTTTATTATCTAATTATCCATTTTGTGGAGTCCACGAACATTAAAAATATAATTTCTTAAATTTTAAGACACCAAAATTTATAAAAGTTAATAATTATCCTTTATTTATTGAGTACAAATGAGTACAAATGTTATAATTATAGTCAGAGAACTAGAATGTAACTCACATAATGCACGGGCTGTAAATGTTCTTATTAAATAATAATTAAATAAATTAATAAATTTATATTGAAATAGAACAGCAAATAAATATAATAGTTATACTACAAATATATTAGTTAAGACAATGTGATTGTAACATAGAATTTAGGAAAACAAAGGAAAATGATAATGTACTTACATTTTCTCAAAGATTTTAGGAGATTTCTTTGAATATAACGTTAGTCTAGTTATACTTACACCCACTTTCCATCACATGGCTACCTGCACTCTAATCACCACTCAAGTATAACCCATCATGTAGGTATCTCTCAAAGCCAACTTCAAAAAATATGCCACTTGCTTCATAAATTCTATTAAGGTAATTTACATGTCTTTCTTAACACTTAATTTAATTGCACTTACATTTTTTATTTTTAAATATATATATATATATTCCTCTCTCTTATTTTTCTATCACATGGATAGTGGGTGTAAATTTGAATAAAAAGAAAAAAAAGTTAGTATATATTGTTGAAAATAAAGTGGATACAATTAAGACAAATTGCAAAAGAAATATTTCTCATTCTATTATTGGTGGATCTAAAGAGAAGTATCAAAGTGGCAGAAAACTATTTGACGATAGTTGTTTTCACTTTAAGGGCCTAAAAGATTAAGTTTAAACAAATAGATAATTATATATATTAATGAAGTGCTTAAAATTCGTGCATTATTAATATAAAACTTTTTAAAGATTACACTAAGTAAAGCCTTTGTTATCAATTAGTTTAATAATAAGAAAAGTGGTCTCCAAAGGCCTACTCTTTGAAAACTTAAGAGTACATATATTCTCTTGCCAATAATACGTAAGAATTTCTTTTCTCTTTAGTCAAAAAATGGACACTAATGTTTGTTGGGACAAAAATTTGTAACCCTAGAATTGAAATTTCAATAATATTGCACTTTATGGCTTAAATGCATTTTGGTCCTTTAAATTATATATTTAGTTCATAAATTATATATTTAGTTCCTAAATTTTAAATAATCTATGTTGATTCTAATGAATTTAACATGAGCATACATTTGATCCCAAATTAAACTTTTCATTCAAAAATTGGAGAAAACTATTATATGACCCCTTTTAAGTTTACATGGCATAAGTTGGCTCATAATTGGATGACCATGCATTACTATAAAATTGTCCTTAAATGTTGGTTGTTTTACAAATTTGACATTGATTATTAATCACTGTATATACAAGCATCATTGTATATATATTCAACTTTAAATTGATGATGTAGAATATATATAACAACAATGATTTTTTTATATGAAAACCAACATACTTAATTCATAGATATTGTTGAATCATTTACATCGAATGTCAGCTTATAATTGATGTTAAAAATTACTACAATTCCAACTTGCAAAATTCTATTAAAAGTCGACATTCTTTCATATCTTAGTTTTTATATAATATATTAATTTGTACTAAGTAATAAATGTTATATGTTAATATAAGACAATAATTTTTTAGAATAATCAATGTGATTTATTAATTTTTTTAAAAAATTAAATAGAATTCACTTAAACCCCATGATACTCAAAGTAGTATCTGCACTAAATTATACAATCTAGTAACCATATTATTATATAAACAGAATTATTACAAACAGTAATATTCAAGTCTTATATTAATATCTTAATGGTTAAAAATAATATCTCAGATATAATAAACATTAAAGGGCAACAATTTCATCCATTTAATTAAATCCAAATAATTGAAGACATGTAATATGTTTATGTTGCAAAAACTAGAAATAATATCTCTAAATTTCAAATAAGAAGTTATATTATCTTTCAATGACAAATTTTTGTGAAACCCACTATATAGAAAGAAGGGCATAAGCACATCAAAATTAATATTGTAGGTGTAATATTAATACTATATAATTCTATTGAAAAAAATTTTATTACCTAACTTATGCTATCAAACTTTAATGGTATCATATGTTGTTCATTGAGTTGGGGAGCATCATTTTCGTCATCGAATGTTAAGACAATTAGGGTTACATATAAAACCTATATCATGTTAGAAGATTAGAATATATTAATAATTATTAGAAATCAATTAATAATTTAGAAATGCTACCTATTATACGTGCAATACGAGCATAAGAAATATGAATATAGTTACCTTTAATCTTTCATAATATGTCTAAGAAGATCTTTAACTTATATCCCTTTACTATGACAATCTCAAACATAAAACTCCTCAACATCACATTTATTACCCACTAAAGGTATTCCTATAGAGAAAGAAGAAATCTCTTTAATATCATCCCCCATATCTTCTTCATCTCTAATACTGACAATTTATCTTTTCCTTAGTAAAGCTACACAACACTTATAATTGGACAAGTCTATGACATAGAATACTTATTTTGCCTAAGTTATCATTATGAACAATTCCTCCTAGTGACCTTCCTTATTAAGATCCACCAGTATGAATCCTATCTTATTAACACAAATATCATTCTTATTCTTAACCTATTTACATTGAAATATAAGCACCCTGAACATAATGTTATCAAGCTCCCAAATTTCTTTAATAACCCCATTATATGACATATTAGCATAAAGAAGGTTCCCATCATTAAAACTACTCATATGCATAGCCTAAGTCATAAAAGTAACCTCACTATTTTGTATAATACTTTTATCATCCTAACCTTTTATACAAAAAAAAATACTCATTAATGTCATATCCATAGTAAAAGATAACTTTTATACGTGGCCCTTACACTAGCCATCTGATAGTCATGAAAATAGCATCTACTTTAAAGCTGACTAAGGAATGATCGATTGTGTTTAACTTAAATCCATTAATCATTCCTCCTATAATTTTATCCCCTTACAAGTGTCATATATTTATCCACATAAGGATAAGCTTTATCATTATTATGTAAGATGTAAAGATGGATTAAATACACATTTCACAACTTATGCTAACCATTTAGGTATGCAATTTGCCCTTATCTATAATTTTTACCTTGTGATGAGATTTTGGAAGTCTGATAACATTTGCATTTAATAGGTAGTCATTATAAAACTTAGCCACCTTTTCAATAATATAGCCTTAAATAAGTATCCTTTTAACCAACATTGATTCTTCAAATATCCTTTTAGGATTTTCATATATCACTTAAGGGGGTACATCCACCTTAAGTAATTTAACCTATATAATTTTATTTCTCTTACTAAATGGATAATCAAATGCACCATGATCTCAAAAAATAAAAGTGGGAAGTATATCAAGCTAAATAATCATCCTTAATATCCTTTTAGAAATTTTCATATAGCCTTAAATAATCATCCTTCTAACCAATATTAATTCTTTACTTCCTTTTAGGATTTTTATATTTCATCTAAAGGAGTACATCCACCTCAAGTAATTTAACCCATAAATTTTATTTCCTTTACCAAATGGATAATCAAATACACCATGATCTCAAAAAATAAAAGTAGAAAGTACATCTCAAGCTAATAAAGCATAACCATAACTTCTCTTTGCAAGTCATCTAATCTCTCAAGGTCAATGACCTTACTACATATTGTTTAGAAAAAGACATGAAGTCTAATAATAGCATGTTTAACATATTTCAGCAATATTGATCAAATAGCCATCGATAATAGTTGTTGTTTTAGAAAATGATAATCATGAAACTTTAAACTAATTAGCTTAAAGTTTTTCATGAAGACAAGGCTTTTGATGTATAAAGAATATCCTTGGGGCACATTAGCACTAAGTAAACACTCATAAAAACTTATCTTCTTCTTTTTCAATAAAGTATGGTAAATTAGCAAATGATACGTACATCAACCCCTTCTTTCTAGTGCTAATTCTCTCCAAATAGACATTTTAACCAAGTTCAACTTAGCTTTGACTCCATTCTTACTTTTCCTTTATATGTCCAATAGTGTTTCAATGAAACTATCATAAATATTTTCTTCACATGCATGACATCAATATTGTGTCTTACAATTAACTTTTTCTAATATAGAAGATTGAAGAATATGAACTTCTTTTTGTCATAAGGTTTCCCCACCTATAGGCTTGAAGGATTTGCCAAAAATGACATTGATATTTCTAACTTGTTCATAAACTTATAATTTTCAATAACACCAAATTAATAAATCAAAGACATTAGTTAGTTATCAATAATAAAATGAGTAATACTTCTAAAAATTTAATTACACCAATTTATAAACCAAATCTCCAATTAAAAGAATTGGAACTAGTGCTTCTTCCAGTGACTTTTTAAAAGTCTTCCTTAGCCTCTGATATTAGTGGACATAGGGCAAAAATTTCTAGTGAATGAGGTACATTGTCTTCTTCCCATGCTTCAATTAAGAAGAACAAGTGTCATTTTCATAAATAAGGCATGCTGCATGCCTTTTATAACTAAACAAGTTATCATATGTAGAAAGTCATTAATTATATAGAAGAGCATGGAATGTAAAATAAAATATTCTTAACAATATAAATCAATAATTGAAACACCTTTTTCCTATATCATTTTCAAGTCTTCAATAAGCAATACCAAGAAAACATCTATGTTATTTTTCAATTGTTTTAGGATTGAGTTCAATAAAGAAAACTTGATGTACTTGCACTTCATGCATTACTAAGGAAGTGGATTGTAAATTACCAATATAATAAGTCATGTGTTATATTTGCTACTCATATTATCATAAGGGTTCACTTCATTGGTATAAAGTGCAAGCCTAAGGTTTTTTTGCTTATAAGCAAACTCAATGAACAATGTATTAACTATTTACTATAAAGAAGAATTAGCCAAATGTCAAAGTTCACCATCTAGTGGCATCTAATCCACAAGCCATTTTAAGTTCTTAACACCTTTTGCATTGACAAACATTTGTTTAAAGCTTAGCATTATTAAAACATACCTAACACCTCAATCGAAGCCTATTTACTATTAATGACATTATTCTTCCTTAATTTGTAAAGTGGTGCTTTACATTTTGGACACTCCTTTAGAGTTCTATTCCCCTTTTGATATATTTTACAATCATTAAGGAAAATATATATCTTTTTGTTCTCTATCACCATTGGGCAAATGATTTTCTTGACTTCATAAGTATAATATGATAACTCATTGCCTTCAGAAAGCATTTTTTTTAAATAATTATGGTTCTTGTCACTCCAACCATTCCTCACCTTCAAGTTAGCAATCTTAGTATAACAAATAAATATGCAAGTAATTTGGATATAAAGAATTTTCCATACACTACAATAAAAATACTATTTTTTAATGTCCTTGGACAAAAAAAATTATGATGTCTACAAATATAAAAAATGCTATCTAAAATCTCTAACATCGATTAGATGTCAAAAAATGCTATAAAAAATTTCTAACATCTATAAACATTAAAAATACAAAAAGATATTAATGATGTAGTAATGTCATGTTGGTAGCTTGTGGTAACATGTTGATGCTATATCATACTTTTTTACACCCATAAATGTTAGAGATGATGTCGTGGCAAAAAAAAAAACTCAATTTTTATTATACTTGGTTAAACAAGTTTTATACATATTTGAATTTATACATTCAACTCCAAATCCAAACTAAAATATGAAAAATCTAAATTTAAATACATTACAAATTAAAATTGCATAGCAAAATTTCATAAAATTTAATCAAATGGAAATTATTAAAGAGAAATTTTGATACAAACAACCATAAATGAAAATTCTTAAAGAGAAAAATTCAATACATAACTATATTTGATAAAGCAAATTATATTAACATGATAATATAAATTAAAAGCAAACTCAATAATAAATTGATCATCATTAATTACCTACTTTAAGGCATTAAGCCTGAGTAAGGTTTTCATGAAACTTAACAATTTTCATTCTAGTTAATCCAAATATAATCTTCACTTACTTTGTTTAATTGTAAATCAAATGAAAGATCATTAAGAACTTAGAAAATAAATAAGGATTTTCATTGGTGCTCCCTTAAAAAAAAAGAAGCATTAATATGACATTTTGCAAGTTTTTCATTAAAGCTTACAACTTTTTCATAAAGCCCCTAAATATATGTATTGTGAGTATGACTATTTATATTGTAAGTTTTTATAATTATTCATGGTGCAAGTATGAAAAAGTTGCAATCTCATGCTCTAAACATTTGCCACTTTTTAACAAAAAAATTCCAAGATATATGTAAAAAGGTACAATTTACAAGATATATGTAAAAAGGTGCAAATTTTTAATAAAACCATGCAACTCCTCAAATGTATAAAAATAAAATCCTAAGAAATAAAGATAGAAAAGTAATGATCATAACATGTCCCATAATGCTGATAATGCAAATATTTATTTTTATGGCAAACTATTTGAGAGAAAAAGCATACAAAAGTATAAAAACTTGAAATGTGGAATAAAGGACTAAACTTAAAGTTATTGTTTTTATGAAACAATCACCAAGCTAACCCACTGCTAGTACAAATCATAAATCAATATCAAGTATCAATTCTAGTATGCTAACTAAATCTTCTTAAATTTCTTGCTAATAATTCTATCTCTATATCTCATATCTAACATATAGTCATATCACTAGAAGGCATACATATAACTTGTATAAGTGTACTACTTAAATTTCATGTAGGAGAATTCTATCAATAATTCTTTGAAGTCAACAAGCACAATTGAATGTATATGTATATTCTAGGTAAGTATCACATTAGATGATGAAAAAACCTAAATATAATCACTTTTGAGGTAAAATTTTTAGAGCATAATGCAAGAAAAACTACTTCATAAATTCTTCATATTCTAACCACCTCAACCGTAAAAAATCAATAGTTAACACTTAACATGGCTCAAAGACTTTACTTAAAGATAGAATAATACTTATTGAACATTTTATATTAGAAGTAGAGAATAATGCATATATCATATTGAAAAATGTCTTCAAAATTATATATACTAAATAGCCTTCATGGTTAGAATTTATTTGATGCATAAACAAAATACTATTAAATGACTACGTAATCAAGTAATTGATTTACAAAGAATAAATCAAACAATATATTGGAAGCATAATAAGAAGAGCATAAAATGTTTTATCCAACTAATGCATATAAAAAATAAGCTAATAAGCATGCCTTTGTTAACAAAACCCCAACAACTAAGCTACACCTTATATCAGTAAATTGAGTGAACTAATTTATTATATTTTAAACTTTGCAAAACATAATGAAATAAAATTAGTTCAACCATTGAAGAAAGCTACCAAAATATTTTTAATTACATCAACAAATTTAAATTATGAAGGCAACTTTTTCCATGGGAAGCATCAAATAGTCTTACAAAATTCAATTTTAAAATCACCAAAGGTCCAACTCAAATTGATAGGATAATATATCTAAGAAGTAAAATGTCTATCCTCCTTTAACATTTTTTGAGTTACTTTCATCTTTCTATGCTTCTTCCTAGATAAATTTTTCAACATCATAAAAACACCCATAAAATAAATGCATAAATTATATCCAAGCAATAGGGACATATATTGTAATAAATTAGTATATAAGTCTATGTAATTACAACTAAAAAAGGAACTTTGATTACCTCTTACTCTTTTTTCTTTTTTTCTTTTGTTTTAAGGTTTTCAACTTATTGAACATTGATTACCTCTTTCCTAAAACTCTTCTCCATTTATGTAGAAACCTATTAATAGTAATTGCAGTTGTATTATGCTTGTTAAATGTATTTCATCTAAAAATAATTTGAACGTATAAATTTATAGTACTTATAACATTAATTCAATTAATATTAGTCTTTATTATAGGCTTTGTAAAGGGTTTAGCTAATTTTCTGCATAAGTATTATAAGAAACTTGCATTGTAAATGTGAACAGTTAGTAGTAATTGAAAGTCAATACCAGCTAATGACCATTACTACAACTATCTTTGAAATTTAGTAAATTAGTCCTAACTATCCTTACTTTATTTAAATATCTCCTTATTTGAAAAGCACCTTCTTACTTTTAAGATAATTTTACTTTCTAGTGCTAACTTAGTAACGAATCGTTTCTTCCAAAGCATGCCATGTTCACATAGTTAGTAGCAATTCAATTAGTTTATTTAAAATGAAGAATATAATAAAAATTTATAAGCAAACTTATTAAACATTAGACATTAATTATTAAATCACAACTAATGTCTAAATATTTGGTAGTTAAAACTATGTCACCTAAATTTTTTTAGATATCAATTATTTGAACAACAAACATTTTAAATGTTCACGGTCTCCTCTAACCTCATGAATGCTATAATGTGATTTAAATGAGCTGATCATTGATATAACTTTACACATAAATATTTAACATAAACCGATATGGTAATTCATTTAAGGTTTGTAATAATATTGTAAATACAAATATTAAATATTTGTAGATAACCTTTAGATGTTAGTTTTTACATATAAATAACATCTAAAATATAAATATTCTTTATAATTTTTAATATTATTATAAATATAAATATTAATTAGCTATAAATAACCTTTACATGTCAATTCATACATATAACTAATGTCTAAAATATAAATATTTTTTTCAGTTTCCAATAACATCATAATTAAAAAAAATTAAACTATTATTTATATACTTTTAAATATCAGTTTCATATACTTTCCAAACATACATTTTTGCATAATGTTTGGTATTCCTCTGGAGAACAAGTATTTAAAAATTAATGTGATAAAGTAAAAATAAGTTTGCGACTAATCTCTATGTTAGGTTTTATTAAATAATCGACATGATTTTCTTATTTTTTTTATGAATCAATACGCTCTAAGCATAATTTTACATAATGAAATCTTTGAAACTTCAAATAATTTTATACAATGATATCACCTTACAATAAATATTAAAAATTATAACAAAAATAATTAAACATATTTACATATTCATAAATGAATGTAAAAATCAAATGAAGACTTCAATTATAACAAATTATTGTGTGAAAAAAATTGCAAATGAAAATATAAAATACTTTTGCAACACTATATATTCCAACAAATATTCTACATAAAAACTATATTTTTACAATATAATAACTATGTATCTAAATTTAGATCCTAAAATAGATCCTTGTTGTAAATTCTCATTCGTCAAAGAAAGATAACATGTCTTCCTTATGCCAAAGTGTTCCATAAGAGTTTACAAGGATTATAAAGAAGTGGAATATGAGGATAACTTACCAATATTTAAAAATTTTTCAAAATTATGGAAGGATCACACCCAAGATTCTAATACCTTATGCTATTTGAAAGCAGGAGACATTAGAATCTTGGATGAGATGCTTCCATAAAATTTTAAATATTTTCAAAGAATAAGTAAGTTGTGGTTAAATCTAACTTAAACATAAAAAAGAGTATGAGTAAAATTTACAGGCACTAAAAGTAACAATGGATGTTAGTTTTTAATGAAAGATTAACATTTTATATATCATACTTTTCAAAGTAAATGGTGATTTACATAATTTTAGATCCTAACCAAGTCTAAACATATGTATAATTTACAATAGACATTAATTGTAAATAATAATCATTATCTTCAATTTTTATAAGACCATCTCCTTATTTCCTATTAAATATTTTGTTTTTACAATGTTAGCTTTTTATTTAAATCGATATGGAAATTTTCTGTTATTTTTTAAAATTATCATCACACTATTATATACATTAATTTTTTACTTTAATTAGCATTGATATGCTAATGTTATATGACAATTCTGTAATAGTTATATCAAACCTTTCTCCAACAAAAGGAGGCTTTTGTTTGAAGTGGTGGTTGATAGTTTAAGAAAGTAAAAATAGATAGAAGAAATTAGTCAATAAATAAAGTGAACAAAATAGGTCAGACTATATTATTTGAGAATATGATGATTTGATTTATAGATGGGAGTGCCTATATATGGGCTTTATGGCCTAAAACAGAAAAGTAATATCCCTTAAACCATAAGATATTCTCTATAATAGAACAACTACATAAAATAAAAAAAAATTAAGATAATGCAGTTATTAGAAAACAATCAAAATTAATTTTACACCATCATTTTAAATCAGTCTTCAACACTCCCCCTTAATTCAAAATTTCAAACTCCAAGATAAAATCTCATATGCACATGTTTATCACTAAGAAGTGATTTTGTTAAAACACCTATCACTTGCTCTTTATATTGTAGTATTTCAAAGTAATTGATTCATTTGACATATGATCTTGAATAAAATGAACTTGAATGTTAATAATCTTTGTTCTTCTATGATAGACTAGATTTTTTGTTATAACAATGGAAACTTTGATGTCATAATAAATCTCAGTTGCTTTCAAGAATGTGTTTTAACTAAATTACCTGGTATGTTGACAATGTTGCAGCTATTAACTTCAAATGAAGATAAGGTTATTGTTGCTTGCTTCATTAAACTCTAACAATGGTATCATATATGAGATTAAAAACGTGACTCGAGGTGCTTATTCTATCTTTCAAACACCTAGCCCAATTATTATTGGTGTAGCTCATCAATTTGAATTTTGAAACTTGACCATACCATAACCTAAAATCAATTGTTCTAGCAATATATTGCAACACTATTTTTATAGCTCCAAGGTGATGCTTTGATAAACCTAGAGATAACTTTGATTGAGAAAGCAATATCGGCTTATGTATAAGTTAAGTAGATTAAGCATCTAACCAAACTTCAAAAATGTCTTGCATCTATTTATTCAATGTCATTATCAATCTACAAGTTTTTATTTTCACCTGTAATTTCAAATCAAACATGTTCTAAATTCTCATGCCAAGTTTAACTTGCCTTCTCATTGAAGACAAAATTCCTAGTGACAACCACTTTGTCACTATTAGAATTTAGAAGAAAGAAAAGGCATGTGTTTAGAAGGCAAGCTCTTGAAACCTAAAGCATTGCATTTGGGGCTTTAAGGTTTATGATATCTAAATTTGTGGGGTCTCTGTGATAGTCAAAAAATGGTCATTTATGTTTGTTAAGATAAAAAATTGTAGCCTTATAATATTATAAATAATGTTACATTTTGTATTTTGATAAAAAAAAATAATTCTCTATATGCTTAAATTTAGGTGTAGTTTTGAACAAGTTGTTAAGTCAATAAAAAGCATGTTAACCTAAGCAAACTTGACCTGTCAAGAGATAGAGTTTGAATCCTATAAAGACCCTTGTTATAGCCACCATTTTATCAATAAGGTATTGGTTTAATGGAAAGCATGTTGGCCTTAAGCATAATTTTCTTATTAACAGGTAGGGTTCAAATTCTAGAAATGACATTTATTTAAATAGGAGAAATATGTTAATACTTTAATCCCTAAAGTGGTTATTCACCCTACTTGTTGATTTATTAAAAAAAAAGTTATGTGTAGTTTATTTTACATAAAATTTGTTCTAGCAAGAAATTACACTTTACATGAATTAAATTCTTTTATAAAATTCTTGATAAATGCTTAAAATTATTTCATGACAATAAGGGAATTAAGTTATTGCAAAAGGATTTTTCCCCTTTTTTAACATAAGGATAGCTAAACAACTTTTATGAGAAGTAGAATTTCTTAAAAATCCTACTTCTCATATTTTATAAATTTTTGCCATTCAAATAATACACACATTTTTTAATAAGCTTGAAAAGTAAATTGGTTCATGCAAACTTTGATTCATATAAACTAGTCCTTATAAACTTGCTTAAAATGGATTAAATATAGTTAGTTTAGTCCAGTTCATAATAATGATTTGGTCCATTAATTTGTAAATTTTAATCATAAGTTCGTAGACTATTCGATTTGTCTAAACTTTTGTCCATATGAATTGGTTCACATAAACTTGCAACTAAAATGTATCAAAATTTGAATAATTTAGTCTGCTCAAATCTGCAGGACAAATTAGTCTAGTCCATAGAGTTTAGTCTATTTTATAGGCCTACTTTTTACTTTTCAATAAATTATACTTCCCATGTTACTTATTACCAAACAAATGAAATCATAATCTCTTATTTTAACATATCAATTTTATATTATACTTATTTATGGCTTGTCATATTATTTAAAATATATTAAAAAAACTTTGAAGCAATTAGTAAAATCATTAAAAATTTTAATGTACTTGGTTGATACAATTAAGTACTTGTTCTCTTAATAATAGTATTAGAATAAGTTCTTAATTTTATCAAGCAACTAAAGCATGTAGGTTTGTGGAAATTTTTATTATAGAAATTCACATGAATTTCTTTTAAAGAAATTCAATTAAGTAACTAAAGAAATTCATACGAATATCTTTTAGGAGTAGACTATGGTGCACCACTAAAATAGTGGTGCACTAGTGCACCAGAAAATCAATAGTTAAGGTGTAATCTTATGGTAAACAATAAAAAATTACTTCTATACTTGTAAACAAAAATGGTTAATTATATTATTACACTTTAACTAATGATAATTATATATCTAGAAATTTAAGTTGTAGTCCAAAACCTATGGGAATAATTAACTTAAAAGGATATGAAACGAGCTCATAAACTTAGGGGTGAATAGGACGGAACAATTAAGCTTGTTGCAAAAAAGTTTGAGGAAATAAAATGGAAAATAACCATAAAAATAACGGAGACAACATCTTTCTACCTCTTTCTCATCTCATTCACTCTCTCTCTCTCTCTCTCTCTCTCTCTCTGAATTTGAAATTTCCTCAAATGGGTTTTTGCAAAAAAAATAAAAATAGGGAAAGTGGCAATCAACTTAAAAGGAAATGAAGCAAGATCATGAACTCATAGGGTAATAAGAGGGAACAATCAGCCCTGTTACAGAAAAGTTACAAGAAATAAAGTGGAAAATAAATATAGAAATAGCAAAGACAACATCTTTCAACCTCTTTCTCATCTTCTTCACTCACACACTCTCTCTCTCTCTAAATCTAAAATTTCCTTAAATGGATTTTTGTAAAGAATAAGAACAAGCAAAGTGTCTTTAGATTCATAGCCTCATCATTATTAGTGTTAGCCCTCTAATTTAGCCATTGCTATTGTCGTCGCCTGTTTCTCCAGACTTGAAGTTTCATCCATGATTCTCGAGAGAATCGATTACATAACTCTACTATGGCAATGAAAAACTTATGATTATTTTAAATTCCATCTTCCTAAGTAGTTCTGTGAGCTTCCACTAATATTACAAAAATCAAAAGATTTTGGTGAATTCAAGAATGGAAGTCAGCCTGAATCTTTGTAGAGCTCTGCACCTCATTTTGTGGTCATAATGTAATTTATCATTTCTATTGGAGCCATAATGCAATTTTATACTTTTAAGTTATCCATTACTCATATAAAAAATTAAGAAATCCTAACTATTAATCTTCTGTTGCACCGTGCACCACTGTTTGAGTAGTGCACCAAAATCTCTCCTTATCTTTTAATATACTAACAACAATTTTGATTTGAAGTTTTGGAGGTCGAGGGAAAAAATTTTGAACATCAGATGATATATATAAAAAAATAAAAGTTTTTATATTATTATATGACCCTAATATATATATAATATTTAAAAACTTTAAAAATTATGACCACTTTACACTTTAAATCATATTAATCTCTACCATTGAAAATATTATATTACTAATTGTTTCATGAATAACACTAATTTTAATAGTAAATATCACAAATATTTTATGTTGAATAAAACCTTTTAAAGAAAAAAAAATTAATGTAGCAATGTATTCAGAAATTTTTGTTCTTTAAGGGCTTAGATATAATGTAATTAAGACTTTTGATCAAGTTAAATAATCATTTTTTAAAAATATTCATACTATTTATTAAGTAAAAATTCATAAATTCATTTTTATAATATCAATAAGATTTTTAAGACATTTTATAATACAATGCAACTTAAACAATTAGTTATGTAGGAGATGATATCAAAAAGCAGCTAGTCCACAGAGGTGGAGACCAAATCATCATTATTAGACTTACGGAGCTTTACGTGAGGGGTAAATGTAAATCATCACTGAGAACCAACTCAGTGGGTGGCTACCCTTCAGACTTTGAATATTACCATCCAGTTGACTGCAAAAGTTACGGAAATTAAAATGTTAGGAAAAATTTAAAGTGTTTTTGAATATATTTTTAATTTTTAAAAAATTATTTTAAAATTAAAAATAAAAATAGTATTTAGAGGAGTGAATAACTAAATATTTTATTTGACTATAAAATTGATATAAAAATAAAAGAATAAATTAAAATTTTATAAATTATTTTTTTAATTATATAACTAAATTTAAAACTTTTTAAAAAAATTAAAAATAATATATCAAAAAAAAAATTTTTTTAAATAAAAATATAAAAACTTATTTTTAAAGATAATAAACAAATATAAACTCCACTTCTTCACCAACACTGCCTTCTTAAAAAATGCGACTTCCCTCCCTATGATGATATAATAACTAATATGGCATGATTTATCAAATGAATTTTATCAATTAGGGTTTGTATGAAATATCTAAATTATTTTTGAATTTTTTATTTATACCATTATGATTAAAATAAAAAAAATTATGTAATAAACATAAATTTAAATAAATTGGAGTACTTAATGCAAGTCCACGCTGCCAAATACCTAGATGAGGTGATTTTCCTCGCGCCTGGACGCGGGCAGCGCACACAATGTTCGTTGTGGTTGCCGGGAACAAGGTACAATAATAAACACGCATGGGTAACAAACATGTCCTTTATGGAAAATGCCTCTCGCTACTTGAAACAGTTTTTAGCATTATATTAATACTAAAAGTTTAATATTATTTTTTATAATTATTGTCATATATTTTATTTTTTAATAAAAATCAGTTGTAAAATACATTTCCATATAATTCAATAAATAAAAATTAAATTTGCTATTAAAAATTAATATATAGCAAAAATCAGAAAAAAGTACGACTGAATTTTCAATTATAATGTATCGCCGGAAATTTTTCCCAGCAGCGGCCCCGTGGGTTGCTTCCAAGTTGATATAATCACGTACGCTGATTCTATCTGGCATCTGTTTCCGGACACTATTCAGACACTGCCACGTATTTTTTCACATCAATATGAAAAAAGTGGAATATAACTTTTTTTTTTTTGTGAAACCGAAAATAACTATTGGCTACAGTGTTTGCTGTGTATCTTCCACTGATCCACCATTACCAAATACGCCCAAGTGGAAAGCTTGTCCCTCCCAGAGCCGAAAAGAGCACAATCCGTCTGCTCAATTCCTCCAAAGTCCAATACATTGCTGCAATACACCCCCATTCAAGCTCTGCCTCTATTTTAAGCCACCGCTTTTCTTCTTCTCTCTGTGCTTAAAAACCCCACTTCTCTTCCTTCTTTTAAAGCCACCAAATCATAGCTCTGCTTCGAAAGTTTGCCTCTTTCTCATCTCTGTAGTCACCCAATGCGAAAAAGTAGAATTCTTTGAACCCACTTCCCATTTGTTCATTCAGCTGCAATTTCTCCGCCTCACCTTCACAAAGAAGCATTCTATTAGAGGTACCAAAGGGACCAATGGGTTTATGAGAACCAATAGGGACAAGCTGTTTCTTGCCCATTTCCATCTGATTCCAAATCAGCGAGGGAAGATGACATAGCTCTGCAGTTCCCAGAGCTGAAGAAATTGCTTCAGGTTTTGAGAGAGAAGAGGGAAAGTGAAGGGAAATGCAGTGTAGGGAAATGTGCTCCTGGGAATGTGTTCTTGGTTGGGACTGGGCCTGGAAATCCTGAGCTTTTGACTCGGAAGGCAGAGAGAGTTATAAATAGTGCTGATTTGTTGCTGTATGATAGGTTGGTGTCAAATAATGTGTTGGATTTAGTTGGTCCTGATGCTAAGCTTCTCCATGTGAGTCTGATTTGTTGCTGTATGATAGGTTGGTGTCAAATAATGTGTTGGATTTAGTTGGTCCTGATGCTAAGCTTCTCCATGTGAGTAAAACTGCCGGTTTCCACAGCAGAACTCAGGTAAAAAGACTATCTTTGATTCTCGGATCATAGATTTAGTGTTTCGTGTTAAGGGTCACCAACAGAGAGTTAAAAACAATGACGTATATCCTACGCTGATACAATGGTGTTGGGTCCTCCCACTGTGTCTGGGTCTCTTTCATTGGACCTCTCTGCGGGGAATCATAATCCTTACAGTGGAGTTGAGTCTCATTAGGATTTTCAGTGAGGGCTCTTTCTTCATTGCTGTAGAGCTCTTTGAGGCCTTAATGTGGTTTGTAACTAACTTGTGACAGGAGGAAATACATGAGCTTCTTCTAAGTTTTGCAGAAGCTGGAGTAACTGTTGTGAAACTTAAAGGAGGTGATCTATTGGTGAGTTTGCTATTGAAATTGTCCAATGTGACATGTAATTGTGAAAGAATTTAGCACATTAACTTATTCTGGTTTCCTTGGTGATGCTTAATGCTTACTGTTGGGTATTTATAGGTATTTGGGAGGGGTGGGGAGGAAATGGATTTTTCTCCAACAGCAAGGTATACAAGTGAAAGTTATTCCGGGTATGCTACGGATGTGATTGTAAGGCCAGAATTCTTAATTAAAGGATTTGATTCTCATGAATTTGGATTTGCTGTCTCATTGCAAATATGGAACTATACGTACAGTCAATCATTTTTCCCAGATATAACCATTATGGAAATTGATTAGCGTTTGAAAGCCTGTAACTTATATTCCTACTTTTCAGAACAAATCTATTTTTCATATTTTCCGTATTATTCTCTTTCTGCATCATCTGTAGCCAATCTATGGTTTATTATACTCCAAGTTAAGTTGCCATTTTTCCTAGTAAAAATGAATGATTTCTGCACATTATAAATAGAAGCTGAGATTGACAAAAATAAAATGACATGCATAGTTGATTGTCTTAATGGTTGGTTTAGTCCTTGTGGCACTATGATTGTTGGTCATACGGAGGAAAAAGAGCACAAAAGAGTGTAATTTTTTTTACCTTGGATTACAAAAAAATCAAAAGAAACATTAATGGTTTTGTACCAACCTAAAGCATTTTTTTATCCATACAGTTTACTGTACAGTTATTAGAAAATACAAAGTGAAAGCATGAAAATGAAACATGACTCCTAGGATGACTTTTTCACCTTGTTATTAGTACCATAATATCAATTCAAAATGTTTATCTTGCAAGAGATATCTGAGGTTGCAGGTTCGATAATGGTCTTTATAAATAGAAGGTGTAACTGTGGTGATTCTACTAATAGTTACAATTTTTGTTGGGTGCAGGTATCACTGCAGCCTCTGGAATAGCAGCAGAGCTGGCGATTCCATTAACTCACCGTTGTATTGCAAATAGTGAGAGATTTCTCCCAGGACATCCAAGAAAAGGAGGAACACATCCTCTCTTTGTAGCAGAAAATGCAGCTAATCCTGAATCTACCCTGGTGGTTTATATGGGATTGTCCACCCTCCCTTCACTAGCTCAGGAGTTAATGCATCACGGTCTATGCCCTCAGACCCCAGCTGCTGCCATTGAGCGAGGGACCACACTGCTGCAACACTCAGTAAGCATAATCTGATATCTCGCAACTTCTGTTTCTGATAGTTAATGTCTTCCTCTTATACTGGTTGTGTAATCTCGTCTTGTTTCTATATTCTGGCTTCTTTTAAATAATTATTTACAAAATAGAGCAAGAGTGCTTTTGTTTGTGATGGAGTTAAAATATTTATTTTAACTTACAAATGGCAATCTGACTTATGAATATCATCTGGGATAATTAATTTGTCATCCTGAAACTATTAGGAGAATTTATGAGCTTCGTGTTTCAGGTACATTGAGAATCAAACTATGATCTCTACCCAAACCCAGTCTGCCTTAACCACTGAAGCTAAGACCCAGTGGTTTATAAGATTCATTTCTAGATGTTTAGAATTATGTAATATCTCAAATCACCATCAGTTGTGAACTCCGCAGATTATAAACAGACAATGTGAGTGGGAATCATGTACAATAATAATTTATTCAAGATTATATCTTTCAAAACTGAAATTATATGAAATTTTAGGTATAGCCCAACCTGCAACAACGTTCTCACACGCTTCCAGGGTGATTGCACTTCTCACATCATGCTTGTGGATGAAGAACTGGTCCCAAATGATGGCTGTCAGAGACAAATGATCTTAAGAAGAATTAGTGGAATTGCTATGAAGTCAAAATATGAGTATTTATTGTAGTTGAGATTTAAAAGGGTCGGTGCTTCATCTGGATCACGTAAGCGTGTATGTTTTCTTGAATTAGTTGACTGTCTTGAAGTTTTAGATTATAGCTGACATTGTGGACTGGTCAATAGGTGTCAATGACAATGATTTATGCATAACAGATGCTTTTGACTTGGATACATCAGATTCAGGACCAAATGACTGATTGAACACATCTTTGAAATCATGCAGGTTTTTGCAGAACTCATGGACCTGGCTGAGGAAATTACATCAGCTCAGCTAGTGTCACCAACTCTGATCATAATTGGAAAAGTTGTTGCACCATCACCATTTTGGCCAATCCCTGCCAAAGAAGAATCATGTTTGTTACAGGTATGACTGATATTGCTGAAATAATGTACTGAGCGGTTTGTGGAAACGAAGGAACACTGACGAGAATTAAGTATAAAGAGCGAAATATTTTGGATATACTCTGGAGAAGCAGAAAAGCAATCGAAAAAGCAGTTGATATATTTTGGCAAGACAGGTTCTTTTTAGGGCACTTATTTTTGCTGATATTCATTGGAGTGGTTGAGAACTTGCAATTTCTCGATGAGCAGAAGTGCTCCAAGGACAACAAAATCTGTTGTTTTTACAAACTGGAGATTGAGATGGCAAGTTTTGTAAATCTCAAGCTGTGTGTAGAATACAAGATATTTATCTCATTTCTCACAGGCAATGAAGTTAACTAAGTATTCAACATGTTTTCTGAATCAAATCAGCTGTTGCAAAGTCCTTAGGTGAAATTTTGTATTGAGAGGGAGCTCAAGCTTATAGGGTGATGATGATTGTGAAGATGTAATTTGATTTTGCTGTTGTGTATAATAATGCTGGTCACGAGCTTCTTCTTAATCATACTTGTTCTATCAACAGTTAATAATTGCCTTCACTGTGTAAACGTTCCTTCTCCTTGAATTTTGTTTTGAAGCTAATTTGTATTATACTGTTACCTTTCCTTTCAGGCAAACAATTTATAGTTTTTTTTTTTTCCTGAAATTTTGTAGTCTCTAGAGTTGTGAATTGCAAGTTACATTGAT
Source organism: Sindora glabra (assembly GCA_020226215.1). Classification (NCBI taxonomy): domain Eukaryota; kingdom Viridiplantae; phylum Streptophyta; class Magnoliopsida; order Fabales; family Fabaceae; genus Sindora; species Sindora glabra. Next base: position 33,179,789 of record CM035229.1, read on the forward strand.
TTTTTCTGAATTGTGATCTAATTATACGCAAAACTTCTTATTTCTTAAAATTATGCAGTTCCATATCTTGAAAGGCATCGACCGATATGAAACGCAACAATGTTGGTCTTTAAATTGTAGCCTCTCATTTAATGTTATTTTTCATAATTAGAAGATCATTTTCTTACATTTTTATGTACAAATGTGTTTTTTTTCAAACAATAAAAATAATATATCCTTTTTATATATAGTTTTAGTTGTATTTTTACATAAAAATATAAGTTTTCAGCTATGAGAGATGAAATTAGAGAATAGGTTTTACTTAAAAAGTTAATTCCATTACATTTTGTAATAGTAAAAATACTTGAGGGATTGAAAGTATATAATTTTGAAAAATAAAATGTGCGTAGTGTAATAAGTCAAGCCTGGGGTTTTAGCCAATTTAATTATTTTGTCACAAGATGGGAATAAGAGTGAAGACTTTTGTTTGTAGTGAGAAATTGGAATTATATTGATAGAGGTTTTGGAGTACGTAGAACAAGGATCTGTGGAAAGAAAGAAAAAGAGAAATGAAAAGAAGTTGGGCTGGTTAATCAATTGGGTCAAGTTGTTGTTGGGTTGGGCTAAGAGTGTATCTCGGGAAATTAGGGAATTTGCAAATCATAGTTCAGCTGTCTTCCATAATTGATTAGTTTCTCTAACCTGATTTGAATTTACAGCCACCACATCAGCCTGGGCAATTTCTGGTTTGTCACTTAGCTTCAACAAAATTGTAAAGCCCAACTATATACTGAATTCCAAATTTGAGCATCGGATATGTGAAATAAAGAGGGAAGAAACACAAAGGGGGTGAAAATGGAGATAAGAAAATGTTTTTACCTGTTCAAATAACAATTGAATCAAGGGAGTAAAATTGGAATGAAAATAGAAATAGGACCCACTAAAAACCTTGCCGTAAAAATGTATTATACCGTGATAAAGTTATTTAAAATATTTTTACTGTAAAAAGAAATTATATTATAATAAAATTATATTACTCAATAATATTTGAGTCGTAAATAATATAAGTGAAAAAAAAATAAGAAATAGTACATGAGGTTTAAAGTCTTGATAAAATTTTAATTGACATATATATATTTAATTTGACATATAATATTGAAAACTTAAAAAAATATTGATAAAATTTAAATAAATTAACTTCATTTTAATCTTCAAGTATTGTTATTAAAAAATAAAATATGTAATTATTTAATTCAACTAATAATTTTTACAATAAAATTTTAATTTATTTAAAATATTTATAAAAATTTAAAAATAAATACATAATGTTATATTTGTATTATTTAGTAATATTAATATTTGAATAAATCATAGAAGTAGATATGAAAAATAGAAAATATGAAATAGAATAAATAAAAAAATACCTAAATAAAAAAGCAATAAGTGTTCAAAATAAAATATATAATAAAGTAAGTTGTTTTAATTAAATAAAAAATTTATATTATTTAAAATGTTTTTATCCTAAAAACTTGTGTTATTTAAGTTGTAAATAACATAAATAAAGAAATATAAAATTAGTGTTGGGCTGTGAAAAAATTTTGACGGGAAATTTTTTTTTCAAAGCTCAATACGTGTTGTCAACAAAAATTGGCCAAAAAAATCCCTTTTCATATTATAGTATAGATAACAACGAGTGCATAGATCAATTAGTACGGTATTGTTTTAACTTAACCATAGATCTCGAGTTCGAACCTCCTGAAAATACAGCTACGTAAAATTCGGTAAGTAGATTTTTACCGTTTAATGTGATCCTATCTAATTCGAATCTGAATTAGTCGGTATCCAACGTGGTACTTAAAAATCAAATGATTATATACCAAAAAAATATTATAATATAGATAGTATACGCATACATATAGACATGATAGATAGTATAGAATACTATAGGCTATAGACTGTAATAGTTAGAGATGGCATAGATTCTTGTAAAAGGGCAGCATTTTGGTAACATTGGTCGCTTGTGCCGCAGATAGTGCTGCATTCTGATCAGTAATTTTTGTAAATTCTATTATTATAATGGTGGGCCTATAATTCTTTTTTCATCCAAGGACTCAAATCAAATAATTGAATTAAATTTAGAATCGAATCAAATTGAATCTAATATGAAAATAAAGTTGTATTTTTTTTTGTAAATTCTATCATTATAATGCTGAGGCCTATAATTTTTTTTTCACCCAAAGACTTTAGTATGCAGTAATTGTATTAAATTTCGACAAATTTAGAGTCAAATCAAATTGAATCTAATGTAAAAATAAAGTTCTCTTAATAATAATTTTATTTATTCATATTTTTTTTTATTCATAGAACTTAAATAGGAAACCTGAAATTAGCTATCATTGATGGAGCCTATAATAATTAATGATTAGAACGCGTTGATATCAATAGCATCCCATAAAATAAAAAGTGTTACCAAAATATGCTTTTTATAAAAATGTAAAATATATTTTAGAAAATAAAATAAAATTTCATGACTTTCCATAAACAAATTAAAACTTCAAAATTAAGTGAGTAATTAAATAATAATTTTTAAATTTATAACTATCCATACTTTTAATTTTTTTATTAAAAATTATGATATTTTGCACTACCTTTTAAAATATATTTTCAAAGGAGACCGATTGCCTTTCACGAAATCATGATTGAACCACATCCTGTGCGAATAAATCATGAAGTGCGCTTAGTGTTGCTTACGACGTGGTTTGAGTTTTATCTGTGCAGTCTATACCCTTACCGGGAAAAGGAAATCACCCGTTTTTGCTCCATTGGCTTGAGAATTATCCCAAATTTGCAGTGTATGAAATGCATGGTTCGGAACTAATTTTTTTTAAAATTGGTTTTATTTTTATTGATTAAAGTAATTTTAATTTATTTATAAATAAATTTTATTATTAAAAAATATGTTATAAATAATAATTTTAATTCATTTACAGATAAACCCTTATTTAAAACATATCGAAAAATTAGTGAAATTCTATTTGAAAGTAGATGACAAATAAAATGTTACGAAGATAGCACAATTTTTTTATATAACATTTTTGGTTAAATAAAATAAATTTTAATAAAATTATTGATAAATTTAATAAATTTCATAATAATATAAATATATTTAAAATAAAAATAATAAATAAAATGACATCCCACTGTATATAAAAGAAATTTATTTTAGAAACCAAACCAACTCTTATTTTTAACCTTTATGGAAAAGGAGTAAATACAAGGAGAAACAACTATATGTTTTATGAAAAATTATATTTCACTCATGTGACATTCATTCTTTTTCATTTTATCTATTTATCTACATATGATTATAAAAGTTGTATCTTACTCATTTGTAATTTGAATCGTTAACACTTTATCGTTTAAATTATTTTTCATTATAAAAATTAACAGAAATTAAAATGACATTAGTTTGAGCCCTTGTATTTTTTTTTTTAATCATATTCCCCGCCAATATAAGTAAAATCGCAAGACGTCAGACGAAGTAAATTCTTTATGGCTTAAAAGAGAAAAAAAAAGGGAAGTGAAGTTCCCAGAAAAAAATGACTGGTTAAATATCCCCAGAATCTTAAAATGGAAAAGCCAATTGAATATACCCAGAACTTTAAAGGAGGAAAAATCGACAAAGAAATCGCATTTTCAAAGTAACACTGGTCGATGAATATAACATAAACAACAACCGCGACATCTTCCAAGAAAAAATAAAACAGAGTCCCCTGTTTTATGTCTGCCATGTAAAACCCTGTAGAAATAATGAAAGGAATAAAAGTTGACCATAATTACTCAACAATAATATTTTCGGTGGATTCAGAGAGATTGAGGTTGATAAGATCCCAACGGACGGGCATGGCTGCTTTTGAAGAAGGATAGAACAGTAAAATCTCAAATGGCACCGAACAGAGCTCGGTAGCACTGTGTTTGGTCTAAGAGAGCCGGAGGAATTCGAACCTTGAGGTTGGTGAACCGTGAAATTTAAAATTGAAATAAAAAATAAAAATGTGATCTCCTAATAACGATAGAAAATAAAGCAAATCAAATTTATGCACTCCTACTCTTCTATCATTGCAGAGAAGATGGTACTCCAAGTGATATCATTTTGATATTCAATAATTTTTTTGGAGAGAAGATGATACAAGTGTGTAAAGTGCTAATAATTCAAACTAGCAATGTATAACTTTTTATGGAAAGAAATTAGGAGAAAAAAAGAGAAAATTTTTTAATTTGAATTGAGAAGAAAATAGAAGCAAAATTTTTTAAAAAAAAATGAATTGACTATAAAATAATAACCATAAATTTACTATCTAATTTTTTTTCTTCTTTTTTTTTTCATCTAAAAATTTTTTCCTCTATTTTTCTTTCCCTACCAAACAAAGATTTAAAATTATATGTGAAAAAAGTGGGGAAAAAAAGTAAAATTTTGGGTGGATTAAATATAATTTTCCCATGTTTTATTCTTATACGGTGCTTCTGGGCTAATGGACTCATTCCAATTTCACCTATAGGACCATCAAATCAAATCTCCATCCAAATTTAATGGCCTCGTTCTGTTAGTCCTTTGCTACTTGGACCAATTCCATAAACGGCATTACTTTTCACTTCGAAGAATGCCTGCATCTGGATAATGTCTATCAAAGACAGCATTAATTTCCAACAAATTTTGTTTACTCCTGGGCCATTAGGGGCCCCTAACACCATATAACCCTAGTGATATTACTCACAAGACCAACCACATAAAACAGACTATGTTCCATTCAGAGCAATTATTTGGCCTTATTGTCAATCATCAATCAATTACTAATTTAAACGAGCGAAAATTTCGTTACACAATTGAGATACATAGAAAATGATGAGGTTATTTCCTGGAAGATACTCTCAAAAACACTCCCTCTCACATGAACTGAGTGGGTTGAGTCCCAAGACTCATTAAAGAAAGAATGTCTTTTTAAGAGTATTTTTAACACCATTAAAAACACAATGTGTGAAATTCACGTTACTTTTTTAGCCTATACCTAGTGGCAGAAATGAGGGATGCTCCAATCTTAATGTCTTCATTTTTATGTGTACTAATTTTATATTGACACTTCAAAAAATTTTAAAATTATATTTGTCTTGCAAAATTTTAACACTTGATCCCTCAAAATAAAAACTCTGGATCCGCCATTGCCTGTGCCTGCTTCTGGTGGGATCAAGATAAAAACTTTAGATCTGCCATTACCTATGTTTGTGTCCGGTTGTGAGTGTCGCCGGTTACACAACCAGCATCGGAAGTGATGTTGGGAGAGAATGCTGTGGAGCCTGGAATCATGCAAGTCTAAGTATGACAAATCAATAGTTTTGAATGCAAAGGAGTGTATCTTGCTGCTGGGAATGACATTATTGTATAACACAGTACATAGATGCTCATCTCAAGTGGGGGACAGGCACAAAGCTATAACCTTACAACTGATAGCCTGTCTCATGGGGACCAGCTGGTGATGAAGGAATCTGAATTTTTGCTGAACATTGGCCAAAGGTACAGTTCTCGGGCCATAACCCAACATTCAGAGATGGTTAGATGCCCTTCAAGGTTCAGACTAATTCAGTTAGCTGACATACTAACACTACATAGTTCAAAAATTGAACTAGATATTTTAGGTGTTGGATGTTTTAGGCTCTGTTGTTTTCTATTTTTAAAAATAATTTTTTATTTTTTTATTTTTAAAAATAGAAGAACCTGTTTGATAAGTTATTTTCAGAATCTATTTTTAAAAATTATTCTTTAAATGTGTAACTTAAAAAAAATAATTTTTAATTATTTTTTAAATTTATTTTCTTATTTTGAATGTTAATTTTATAATTAAATGAAATATTTCTTTATTTATAATATTAATCACTGTCTAATCTTAGTTTTCCTTTAATCCAAAAATAAATTTTAAAAATAATTTTTAAAAATATCAAAATAAAAATATATTCAAACACACCCTTAATAACGTCACACTACCCTTAGATTCTTGTTTGCACAAAATTGATGATTCCAGGAGTCTCATAAAAAGCAACAAAATAATAAATAAGCAGACGTATCTTAGTGTACAGAATTGTACGCCTAAACTCCTTGTAAATATACAGATCAATTCTGCTAAACTCACACTCCTATATTTACACCCAACTCACTCGACTCCCACTCATAAAACAATTACCCTTCTATTTTGTGAGTGGAAGTGGATACAAGGGATGTTGATGTAGATTTTTTGTATACAAATAGTATCATCTAAGTCAAACTAATCACGTTATTGTGTGTACAAGTACGAAGGGCTAAAAGTAGCAATTACTCGGCTAAACAAGCACAACGACAGAAGAAAGCTCAATCAAAACCATTAATTGTTAATCATGCCTCTATTCATTAATAATATATTTCACATTTCTATACATAGCACTGTATGAGTTAAATGCTCCATATGTTTTAAAATACATGGAATCAAATTCGCTCAAACTATATGTGCAGGTGCAAAAAGAGTCGTAATAAAGCTAGTGTAAATAGCACTACTCCTCTGGAGAGGTAGCAATGCAAAGTACTGTTCGAATTAGAATTAAAAAATTCCAATTAAATTAATTCTAGAGTCAGAAACTAGCTTCACTCTGTGCCTGTTGTACTGTAAGGATCAAACGATTAGTCAAACTGTCTTAAATACAGTATTCGAATTATTCAATGCTGCTTAAGATCATTGTAAGAGGGGTTGCTTTTTGTGGTATCAGACATTCACACGTCAAACATTGTCATCCGAAGTTAGATGAACATAATAAATCTAGACGACAATGCAATACAGAAAATTCCAAAATATGATGTGAAGGTCAGCAAGTTGCTTTCCAGGACCACTATCCTGCTGCAATTCTGTGCTATCAGCAGTGAGAACTTCGATTTTTCTTCTAATTGGAAATTAGTCAGACTTTGTCTCTGGGTTGTGTTGTAAGCAGTTGGTAGTATGTCTTAAGAAGTGAACATTACACCTCAACTGCTATAACAGTGACAAACATATAATGCCAAGCTTTTTGTAACTTTGATCCTCTCATCATTTTTTTTATCATGTTGAGAAGAGATAGATAAAAGACTTTTTGAATGCTCCAATGCACGTGACAGAAGATTCTGAACTCTGCTGCACATAAAATTTCTGCTTCTACCTCCCCTCAATATGATAGAAACATGAAAGAGACAAGGAGAGGATTCGAATTCCTTTTATAAGGCAGCTTTGGTGTGAATTAGTTATAGTGATGAGTTCAGCTCATATATTACACGAACTCGACTCATTTACATTTTACTATTACGAACCAAGCTTTTTGTCAACCAATCTTGAATTGCTTACAAATAGATGCCCGGCTAAGATATATAAAAACTACATCACTGTTATTCCAACATTTTTTTACTATTCTACATGCTAATACCATCCCAGACTTACAGTCCTAAGTTCAATTAATGACCAAATGAACGGAATATATAACTGATCATTTATATAGATAAAATATACACAACGGCTTTACAATGCAGTACAAAGAATTACAGCAATCAAGAAAACCTGTATCCTGTACAAACTCTTCCTATAAAGAATTAAAGAATGATCTATAGCTCGGTATTTTTATTCTCATCTATCATACTACCTCACATACATATATTACTTAAGTATAGTTGTAGAATAATGAGATCACACCTGCACAAGGAGACGTGCTTGACATGCTTGATCTTCAATAATGGCACTCCGAATTCCATGGTTGCCCCATAAATCACCTGATTTGGTTGGCCGTGAGATAAAAGTGGCAGAACTTTCCAATGCATTCACTTTCTTGTTGGGGCATCCATTGTCAAGTAACCATCATACCAGCAGTTATTGATTTACAAGTAGGAATGGGCACGCGAGCCATTGCACATGCACTCAGGGATAGGATACTTTGTGACATCTCTCCCAGCCTTGATAGTCCTTAGTTCAGGCTGCCCTAAGGACTCCTGGTGCAGTTCTTTTATGATCTTGTTAAACTCAACTTCTGGAAGGGATGAATTCAAGAAATAAGGAATTATGTGTCTTTTGTTTGGAGTTATGTACTTTTTGTGCCCTGCATAAGCTCTGTGACCCTGTAATAGCACAGCTTTGACAAATTAGATATTGTGACAAAGAGGCTCGAGATTATGCATAATAAAATAAGGTTCTAGATTGTTAAAATTACTCTTTCCTAGTCCTACCACTAAAGCAATAAAAAAGAAGAGAGAACCATAGAGGCAATAAATTTTTTAGCGTCGAATTAGTCTAAGGGTAAAAAAAAATGCAAATAAGTTGGACAAGCATCTTTAGGATTTTCTCAGAGTTGCAGAGTGTTCCTTTAATGGGTTTATGCATACCAATCAATTAGTTGTTCAAATAATATTTCCTATAAACTTACCTGAATAGCATGGCCCATATTTCCTCCATGAGATGGCATGAAAACATCACTCTTCTCAGAAACAATATAATCTATTGCGGCCATTAGAGAAGCTTTCTTGGCAAATGGTTTTAGTTCTCCCGGCAAGGAAAGATCTTCTTTGCTGTAAAAAAATGGAAACTCCTTAATTAATGGAAGCAATGCTTCTTTTCCACCCAATGGTTGTCCTCCAGCCCAATAAATCCTGGTATTTCCAGGAGCTCCAAGAGCTTTGAGCAGCCTATAAATGAACATTTCATTCATCTGTAAGTCCTATGCCAAATTCAGGTTTAGAAGCTTTAAAAAAATTCTTACATAAAAAATAAAATAAAACAAAAAACTTATTCACATAAGAGTTTTCTAATTACCTGGTCACCTCCATGGCATTCAAGGGGCAAAGGCCAGCCAGTTTCCTTTCATGGTAAGTCATATTCGATTTTGCAGTTAAAAGCTCTGGATGTTGAATCCTTTCATTGTTTATAATCTCATCATACTCGGAGCTCAAGCCAGGTAGGCAACCAGTTCTCACCCAGACATCCTTCTCCATTCTTAGATGAAGGGCAAGGTAAGGACCCTTGCTCCTCATTCTCTCTGCAAGCTTGTCACCAAGTTCCTGAACTGGCTTGGCAAACCTCAATGCATGGAAAGCAACCTGAGGAAAAAAGAAGAACAATGACATCATTATCCGCTCTACTGCAGTTACCAGAAGCATAGTACGCGTAAAAGTATGATATGGATACAGGTACAAGTGCTGAATACACTACTATACTAAATCATTTATTTAGAAAAAAAAAAAAATGGGGGTGGTGATGCAGGTACCTGAAGCATTAGTATCAAAATAAATTATGGTAGTAGGGAAAAAAAAAATATTTGACTAATGATGGCTAGACTATCACTTGTGAATTTTAGTTGATTCCCATTTCTATTATGAAAAATGAGCAAAGCTTTGTAATACCTTGCATCTGAGCTTCTGAAGATCAGAAGGAAGATCTTTCGCGAGCCTTGAATCCAATCCACGTAAAAGCAAAACCCCTTCTCTGTTAAACTGCAGAAGCCAAGAAGATCAAATCAATAATTTTTCCTTTCCATATATGTTGTCATCAGAGTCCACTTTCTTGAACCTTCCCAATCCACTGTTGTTGTTCTTGAGCACCATTTATTAAAAGTGAACGAACAAGAGCTTCCTCAAATAATCAAAACACCATAAGGCAGCAACACTTTAGGACTCAAAACCCAGTTGAAGCAAAAGCCTACAACCAAGTGCAGGCTCAGAGCATTAACCAAAACATATCGAAAGTAATAAATTCTTACTCTTCTTAGATAGCGCGAACGGATCCAACTGGGAGTAACGTGAAGTGGAGGATTTCCCTCCACCGGCTTTGACATAAGGTGAGTTGATGGCAGTGCGTTCACTACTCGAACATCATTGGAGAGAACACTCTTAAAGTGCTCCAAATCAAATATATCAGCAAACTCACTGCAACCAAGGCAATTAAACATACAAATTATCAAAACATACAAGCACAAAATACTATCTCTTTAGACACTCACAGATGAGGAAATAAATTTCATCAACATCAACAAATAAATTATAACAATATAATCTTCCATCACCCTTTATAGTATTTCAAACATAATTACCAAAAACGTGATACCTATAAGATCGTCCCATGGATACGAGATTCACCACTTATATAAATTAGTTCTATAGAATTAAAATTTTCGGGTCTGGAGGTGGTCCAGGTACATGAGAGGTAAATGCCAAAATGCAGGAAGGTCAAACAAAGTTTGCAGTAACCATGTTCTCAGGCTCAAACTTCAACTCAAATGCGGATACTTAATATGAATTTCTCCAAATTTAAGCTACCCGAGTTCTATATTTGCTTAAATGACTTAACGTGGAAAGCTTTTCTTTCCGATTAGCTATTGATTAAAAGGATTACCTTTCATCACCCCAAATGACATTGACTTGTAATATTGGGACAACCAACGCAGCCCCAAGAATCCTAGCAATCACAACAGCATCCACAATCTGATTCCTCTGCTGATTCAAACCACCAGAAACCACAACCATAAGGTACCTTCTCCTGTTATTCAAAATTCCCTGTGTTGCTCTTCTATAATCCCTACTAAAAGCCAAACAAGGCTTATAACGCAAATTATCTGGTTGCTTCCAAAACTCACTCTTTTCAAATTCCTCACCATTTTCCACCCCTTCTGGTGCTTTCAATTGCACGCTGGCTATCAGCGGCTGTGAGCTGCCATTTTTAACTGATTTTTCATTCTGTGATACAATACCTAGTTGAGATTTTGATGAAAGCCCATTTGAGATTGAAAGCTGAGGCTGCGTTATGGCACAGGGGTAAGGAGAAAATGGAATATCCAGATTGAAGCCAAATCTTAACATGCCAAGAAAACTAACAACAAGGAGTGCGAAAAACCAGAGCTTTGGATTTCTGAAACTGGAGAAGCTGAATAAGAAGAAGAAGAACCTGTTGTTCCTTGAAGATTTCTTGGGAGAGTTAAGCAGAGATTGCAGAGAAGAAGATGAAATGGAATTTATGATCTGAGATGGAACAGAGATATAAGACAACTTGTTCTTAGCATTGTTCTTTGACTTGGCCATTGTTGTTGTTTTGGTTTCTGATTTTTTCTCAGAGTTTAGAGAGATTAATGGGGTTTGGTCAGTTCTTATAATGAGAGCTGAGTTTGGCAAAGCTTTTGAATTTCTAGAGAGAGAAAGAGAGGAGGAGAGAGAGGGCGGCGGGAATGCGAGGTCTGGTCACTTCTCTACGCGTAATTAAAAAGGAGGAGCTCTGGTATGGACAAGTTTAAGAACATCGTTTAAAGATAGGAGAAGACTAATATGCACCACTGACCCAGATAATGCCATTCTACATAAGGGGGAATTGTTGATTTTGATGGGCGTCCGGTACACGACAAGTGAAAAATTCATGGCTTTTTTTTAATGAGATCCTTTTACGGCATAATTAAACTGTGTTTAATGTAATAAATAAATTAATTTAAAATTTATTAATTTATTAATTTAATTAATAAATTATAAGTTAATTTCTACAAATATTTAATATATTAATTCAATAAAAATAAATTTTAATTTAATGAATTATTCTAAATAATTTATAATTTATCAATATTTTCAAAATGTATCCTTCTTTTTCCAATTAATTAACATTATAATTCCTTAATTATATTTAAAGGAATTATATCTTAGCTTTGAATATTAAATATATAAATAATAAGTATATGAATAAATACATATATAATATGAAAAATATAATTAATTAAATTTTAAATAATTATATTTTTATTTTAAATATATATTATATCAATATAACTTAATCTCACAATAAATTTAAATCAATTTATTTCATATATTCATTTATAGTAATATGTTTTTAATGTTGTTTTATATTTTCTTACTAATTTAACAACTAATTTTATTAAATACTTCTAATATAATTAATTAATTTATTAATTATTAATTATAAACTAATTCATCAACTAGCAATTATAAATTATAAGTTAATTTACTAGTTATTAATTCTAAAGATAGCCTTAGTTTCGATTGATTGGGTTTTGCCTGCATTAGAAGTTTGCAAAAACGATTTTTAGCTGCTGCCTTATATAATCAGTAATTTTAAAATTTAATTGTCTGAAATTTTATCTGGATTTCATAGATAGAGTATAGATATTCTTTTTTTTTCCTAATTTTGTATCTATAAATATTCAATCACTCCAAATACTAGTTGGTTTTTAATACAAAGCAAATTAATATAAAACATAAAATACATTAATATAAAATATAAATCATTTACTTTTAAAATTTAGTTTTTTAATATTTTTTTAAGGCATTTACATCATCGCTTGTTTGAAAATTAGAACATCGGTACAATTTCTTGTATTTTATTTTATAAAATCTTATAACTTTTTATAAAAATTTACAATTTTTTCATACAGTCCTCAAATATTTTTATATTGCAAGTATACTTACTTATATTGCAACTTTTTATAAAAATGTTGTAACTCCAGCCCTAATTAAACACTTGTGACATCTCATAAAAATATATTAATAAATAAGTGAAAAGTTACAATTTCTTTTAGAATTATGTTATTCTTTAAGATGGAATATGAAAGTAAATTTTTTAAAGATTTAAATTTAATTTATTATTGACATAAAATAATTTTATATTATTACTCGGTGTTATGTTAGTAAAAAAATTTATTTGTTATTATTTTTAATGATGTGTAATACTTTTATTTATTAATAATATAAAAAGTTTTATATTGAAAATAGGTGAAATTTAAATTCTTGTTTTTAATCCTTATTCATTCACTTTAGACCGCAGATAAAAAAACAAAAAATGGATAGGAAGACTAATTTCCCACAGTGACCCCAAAGCTTCTTTTTTTTCTAACTCATAAACGCTACTACAAACTAAGGGAAATTTCCACCTAGACATGGCTGCTTTGTTGGAATCAAATTATTTGATCGCAAATAAAAGGAGGTGCGAAATATCACAATTTTTAATAAAAAGATATAGAAAATGAATAACTATAAATTTACAAATTAATTTTTAATTAATTATTATTTATTTAATTTAAATTTTTTAATTTTTATCAAATATGTTATTTTATTTAATCTAAATTTTAAATTTTTATATTTATTAAATTAAATTAATATATTTATTTTATTATTTTATATTTACTAATAATTCCTAATTTACATAGAAAAATATATCTTTCTTTTAAAATATATTTTACCCTATAGAGTGGTGATCGCTTCGTTGATAGCGATCCATTACATATCCAAAGTAGGTACCTTCAATTCAAAGTAAATGTAAAGACAAGTAACTACTTCAAATAATTTCAACTTCTTCCCTAACCGTATGATTATTTTCTAGTTAGGACATAATTTCTAATTTAAGTGAATTTGATTCGTTATTTGTTTGACCATTTTGAAGTCTAAATGGATAAAATAATTTATTCAAATAGTTGTATAAATCTTTTACACTAACGGAACTTATAGTCTGTTTGGTTGCGTTGAAAATAGGAGAGAAGAGAAAAAATGGGGTGAAAACAGAGATGATTTTACTGTTTTCATCCGTTTGGTTGTAGGTGAAAACTGGAAAGAAGAGAAAAAAAAAATTTGAAACCGCACGTGGGTCCCACTTGATGAATTTCTCCTCAGTTTTGAGGAGAAATGAGGAGAAAAAACAAATCAAAACCTGAAAGCAGAGTCACAGTGCATGGGAAGGAAGTGCATGGGAAGGAAGGACTAGCGGCAACAAGCAGCAGAGCTATCTTCTGATAATTTTTGCCGCCGACGAAGCTCCGATCAGCCTTATTTTTGCCGGTATTCTATTTTCCTTCTTTCTCGTTGTCTGTTGCTGCCATCTTAGAGGTTCCTTCGTCCGTGTGTGTTTTCCGATTGAAGCTGTCTCGGTTTTGGTTGACGCCGGCCGGGGAAGCTGCCCAGTCGGATGATCTACAACTACAGATGCCGGACGGAGCAAGGCCGGCTGGGTTCCTGCTGATCGACGAGGCCAGGTCGGCAAACGGACCCAATTTCTGGTGCTGACCCGGTTTGACTGGGTCAAACCGACCCGATTTTCTTCTTTTTTTTTAAAACATATTTAGAAAATAATTTTTGAAAAATAGGAATATTTGTATTTTGCATTAATTATTAAATTATCCTTAGGTTATTTAAATTTGGATGATTATGATAAAAATATGTAATTTTGAATACCATGATTTTATTTGGAAAAAAGAAGTGTATTAGAGAATTTTGTCCTAGTAAGGAATAGCTATGAATTATCTTATTCATTTGAACATAATATATGTGAATTGTTTGAAAGTTAGAAGATGAACTTTGTTATATAAGAATATTGTTTATTTTATTGAAAAAATTATCCTAATTGCTTGAATTATTTTGATTAGGGGACATAATATTCAGTACTAGTGAGGATAGCTAATGGTGCAATATCATTCTTATTAATTTATTTCTCGATATTATTAGCTGACATACATATAAATATGCTCATGTACAATCCAAAAAATTGATGTTGATGAGCTGTTTAGTTCCAAAATTAATAGTAATTGTGTAAGGTTTAGGAAGTTGGTGACTTACTTTTGGATTAATCTTCTATTGTTACAGGTTACATTAGCAGTAACCATTTTACATCCGTCAGTAGTTGCAGGTAATGTGAGCTCATGTAATGTGTACTATATTGGACTATACTTTATTATGCTAATGTGAATTAATATTTGTTTCATTGGTGCAATATCATACTATAATTGTGTGTTGTTCAATAACAAGAGAAGCAATTCAACCTTATATTTGTAATATTATTTGGGAATGAGTGAATCTTACTTCAGTTTCTCCTTTATCTGGATTGATTATTACACTCCCACCACAGGTGTAGTAATGGAAGGTGAAGATGATACTGTATTTGATGAGCTTATGGAATTGAAACAATTGATTAACTTTAAGGCGATAAAAGAGTGGCATATGCGATGGCGAATGTGTGCTGTGCAACTTGCATGTATTATTGTTTATACCATGCATTTGTTAACTGTGCAAGCAACACTCGTTAGTGCACCTAATCATGCATTGAATACCAAGAGAGAGCAAATAAGAGAATAGTTAATGCGTAATCTGTTAACTACTGATAAGTGTCATGATGTTATAAGAATGAGTCCTCGTGCTTTCCTCCTGTTGTCCGAGAAACTGAGAGGAACTGGTAGGGTGAGGGATTCTATACATGCTACAGTAGAGGAGCAATTAGCGAGATTTTTGCACATTTTATCACACAATGTCAAGAATAGAATTGTATCATTCTTCTTCCATCGATCGGGGGAGACAATTAGTAGGCTTTTTCACAGTATTCTACGAGCTGTTATATCATTGGAGAATAAGTACCTGGTTCAACCTTCAGGTTCAGAGGTTCCACCACAGATACTTAATAGTTAGAGATTCTTTCCTTACTTCAGGGTAAGATAGTATAGGAAGTAGATCTAGTTATTATGTATATATTAATTGTTTGTGTGTCGTTGGATCATCACATGATAATTGTTATGTTAATTGAATTACAAGACTGTGTTGGAGCTATAGACGGAACACATATGCGTGTAAAAGTTCCAAGTAGAGATGCCCTTCGTTTTCGAGGACGGAAGGACTTCCCGACCCAGAATGTCTTGGCTGCTTCCACATTTGATATGAAGTTCACTTATATACTAGCTGGCTGGGAAGGAACTGCATCAGACTCTAGGATCTTAAAGCATACCTTAACTAAGCAGGGAGACAGACTTAAGATACCTAGAGGTTAGTAAACATGGTTTTATTAAACATCATATTCAGTGATAGAGATCTGTTACTTATATATTACCCAGTAAGAGAGTTTTATAGCATGTATTAATGTAAGTTTTTTGTCTGTCAGGTAAATATTACTTGGAAGATGCAGGATATCCCTTGAAGAGTGGTGTACTGACACCATATAGGGATGTGCGCTACCACTTAAAGGAGTACTCAATGCGTGGTCCGTAGAATGCAAAGGAAATCTTCAACCACCGGCACGCTTCACTGAGAATAGTTATTGAAAGAGCATTTAGTGTAGTGAAGAAAAGATTTCCTATCATAGCAAGTGGCACGGAGCCCATTATTCTTTTGAAACCATGTCCGACATTGTGGTTGCATGTTGTATATTACATAATTTTTTGTTGGATATTAATCCTGATGAGCGTTTGATAGATGAAATGGGTCATGAGATACTTCAAGGTGTGGGGGATGATCTTGGAGATCATGATGCACGAACCTCAAAGGAGGATTACAGACGAGGACTAGTTCTTAGGGATAATATAGCTACTCAAATGTGGAATGATTATCAAGAGAGTTTAGGATAAGTTTGATGTATCTACTAAGTAATTTATGTATCCTGTTGTAATTACAAAGACCTTGGTGTTTTCAAGTAATTTATTGCACATTTTGTTCCCTGGATAGTATTTGGAATGCAATGATTTTTATATGTGCTTTGTAGAAAGGAAATATGCATGTTTTGTTTGTATTACCCATTATCTCAAAAAGGAAAAGGTTATGTTGAAGTCCGTGAAATGATCTAGATTTATTTGGTAAAGTGCAGGTGCATCCATGTTTAAGAGTCGAAGATCAGAAAAAGGACAAGGTTCCTCCAAGGATAACTTACGCTGGACACATGACATGGATACCACACTTCTGGACTCCTTGTTAGAGGAAGCCCTTAAGGGGAATAGGCCTGATGGGACATTTACGTCTTTTGCATACACCACCGTAATGAAGACTATGCAAGCAGTGGTAGGACTATCACTCCAGAAGCAACATATTAAAAACAGGTTAAAGACATTGAAGTCAATTTTCCACGAATGTTATGATTTATTCCATAACTGGAGTGGGGTTGGTTAGAATCCAGTGACACATATGTTTGAGGCAGAACCAGAAGTCTATGAAGAAATTATTAAGGTAACTACATAAGAATATGATACAATATGTTAGAATTTTCTTTCATCACTCATTATGACTATTATTACTAACTATTATTCCATACACAGGATAAGCCGGAAGCACAAAAGTGGAAAAGAACTCCAATTTACAACTATGACAAGCTAACGGATTTATTTGAAAAGGACAGGGCATCAGGAGCAAGAGCTGAGAGTGCAAGAGACAAGGTGTAACGATGGGAGAGGAAGAACATTGACCTTAATGACGATTTTGATGGTATGGATGATTCTGACATCCATTGGGGAAATGAAGGCCACAACTTTGCAGGTGTACAGGACATCCTATAGTCCTGTATATGGTGGTTCAACTCCATCCCAAGGAAATCAATCACAAGGAACTACATTTTCTAAAGGAACTAAAAGGAAAGCTCCTATGATTGATTTGGTGGAGAGTGGATATGAAAAAATGCAGTTAGGACTTGACAATTTAACTGAGGTGATGCGAGAAGGGGTTGCACTAGCCAAAACACAGATTGAGATAGCTAGAGAAGGTATTGTAATGATTCAAAGAAAGGGACCTCAACATTATAGTCCTGCAGAGGTGTGGAGTGAGCTAGAACACATAGGAGTGATGCCAGAGCTCCGACTCCAATGCTATAATTTCTTGTGTGATAATGAGAACGCCAAGCAAAAGTTCTTTAGCGTTCCACAAGAAATGCGCTGGAATCTTCTCTACCAACTCATGAAGGATGCAGGAATCTTCTAAGCACTCTTCAGATGTGTTGTATTTTTATCCAGGTTTGTATGTCACTAATAGGAAGCATTCTTGTTTTATAGCCATCACTAGTTGTCTGTAACTATAATGACATATTTATACATAATTATTATCTGAACTGACATTATGTTGATTTGTTGAGATGTAGGTCGCTACAAGAACCTAGATGCTTCAAGTGCTATGGAAGACTACATTATTTGTAATGTTGTGGATTAACACAAATGTTATGTTTGAGAAATGTGTATTGTATAATATGGAGTTATTTGCTTATGTTGGATTACTGTAGTATATGTCCCCATGCTTGTATGGATTGTGTAAGACTTCTTTAACTAGTCCTATGAACACGCACAGTTTTATTGAATCATGTATGTTCCCCATTAGTGCATCCATGTATATTTTCTAATATGTTTAGTGTAAGATTTATTAGATTAAAGCTAATATCTTGATTGTTAATATGTTATTGATTATTAGAAGGGTTCTGTATATTTTCCCCATGAACACGCACAGTTGATGATGACTATTAGGTTAACACATTTTATAATGCATCCTATTTTGAATTGATAACATTCAGTCAAAGGAGGATAAAGTTAATATCTTTCTATTTCACGTGACAATGAGATTATTCAATTTTACAATGTGCACGTCTTTTTAATTTTTTAGTAGGTAAATTTATAAAAAGTGATGAAAAAATATGATGGCTTGGAATTATAATTAATTATGTATTTTAAGTTTAATTAATAAATTATTTTAATTAAATTTATTCTATTTATAAATAATTTAATTTTTTAAATTTAAATGTTATTTTGGTATAATAAATGTTCTTGTATTAATTTTATATCCATTCAAATAAAAGTAATTTATATTATCCATTTTCTTTCTCTTTTATTTTCTCCTCTATTCAAACACACTAATTTCTCCTGTATTTTCTTTTCTCCTCTGTTTTCTCTTACAATCAAACAACTCTGAAAAAAATAACTTCTCCTCTATTTTCTTTCTCCTCCATTTTCTTTTCTTCTCTTTTCTCTTGCAACCAAATAAAGCCTAAATTTTAAAAGGTAAGATTACTTGGTGTATTGCCTTCATATGGCACGTAATGGATTTTTACCCTTGAAGGTCCGTTCATAGAAATTTTAATTTATGAGGATAGTATATACAGAAAAAATAAATTTTGAATTATTATAAAATAATTAAATATTTAAAAAAAAATAAATATCAATTTGATTTTAATTTTTTGAATTATATGTATTAGTGTATAAAATAAGTTGAATTTTATATAATTTTTATCTCAATTTAATGTAAAATCTCTCTCTTTTAGTTAGTTAAAAATTTCTCTCTTTTAACCAATAAAATAAATTAGTGGGAATATTTAAATTATGGGAACAACAATTATAATTATTATATGTATATGTGTAATTTTGTTTTTCTTTTTAGGAGCAATTTTTGTGGGGGGCAATTGCCGGTATAATCATACAATGTCTAATTTGAATTCATCCATCGCTCTGACTATTTTATCGAAAAATATTTTTAATAAAAATTATATATATATTAATAAAAAATAATATGTTACTTATATTAATAATTAAAAAATAATAGAGCTATATTAATAAAAAATAAATTTATTTAAAATAGAATAAATTATTTTTTATGAATTTTCATATTTAATATTAAATAAATAAAATATTTTCCATAAAAACAACAAGAGCCTACGGCAACTAAACCGATGTAAAATAATGTCACTTCCGATTAAATTATTAGTGGTTTTTGTTATTGTAACAAAATTGTGTGGGTTCTTTAGGACTGAATTTTCGGAAATGTGGCAAGATTGCAATTTTCTAAAAAAAAAAAAGATTTTAATATTTTATTAGTTATAACTTTTTAAAAATAAAACAAGCTACACGATTTGCAGAAGAATTTGAAATAACTTTCGGAACACTTGCGAATAAACTCAACTTCCTATTTTTCCTTGAAAAATTTTAAAGAAATTCTTGTTACATTAGCCATTATTCTTTTTTTTTTTTGGGGGGGGGGGTCAGTAAGTTGCAAATAATTTTAAAATTTGCAAGACGTTATATAAAGTTTACGGCAAATAGACCTGCCACAAATAAAAGTTAGTCATAATTTTTTTTAAAAAAGATATATTTTGGTGAAATGATACAAAATTAAAGAATTGAACTTTGTAATTGCAATGCAACATCGATGTAATATGTAATGATTTTTTTTATAACAAAACTGGTTGTTTAATGTGCAACGTATTTTAATGTATCTCAAATTAACTATCAAATCGAATTTTTTTAAAAAACATTCTTTAAAAATGTAAATTGCACTCATTTCTTGTAAAAAACATTTTTAAAAAAAGTAAATTACACTCACTTTTTTATATTTAGGTAAATAATATTTACATTTTTTTATTTTTTAAAAATATATATTAATTTTTTATATACACTTACATTCATTATCATTTTTATTAAATATATATTTATTTATTTTTTAAAATAAATATATAAAAAATATTAATATAATTAATTTAAATTAAATTTAAAAAGAATAAATATAATTTATCCTAATTTTAATTTATGGTAAAGTCCAGCAGCCAAAACTAACAAAATGATAAAACAAGGAAATGTGATTGGATTGGGATATGGCAAGGTGGCCGTGAGCCATCACGTGACTCTGCCGCCGTTTTACAGCTTTATCCGACACTCTGTTTTCTCATTGTCATTCCGTGCCAGCTGGATTCTCTTCATACCACGCTGGAACGCCCTGCCACGTGGACGATAGTGACCCGTCAACCTCTGCCACATGCGAATCTCCTGTTGGGCTTCGCGCCTGTGGGCTCCACCAGCACATTTTCCTTTTGTACGTCGGAGATGGCACCAAAGCTAAATAAATAAGTAAAAGGGTAATTTTTTAATTCCAAGACAGACAAAAACTAATAATCAATTTTTATATACATGAATTTTATTTTTTTAGTAAATTAAGTGATAATAGAGAATTATTGTAATTGAAATTAATTTTTTAAATATAAAATATATTTTAAAAATAAAATAAAATATTATAATACTTGACAAAAATTAAAAATTTGATATTTATAAATTTAAATAGCATTTTTAATTAATTATAATTTAATAAATTCTGGAGTTTTGATTTTTTTAATTAAATTTATTTGGAAAAGAAATATTTAAATTACCTTTAAAAAACACATCATTAAATTAAAAATTAATTATAATTTTTATTATTTTAATATTATTAAATTAATAATATAATTTTTTCATTCCACGCACCAATGTGAAGGTTGGCCATTCGACGAGTTATAAATTCGACGCACAAAAAATTCTCAGCCGAGCTCGACGGCGAGGCATATACAGGGCAAATCATGTTGATATCCTATGATATTCGGATTAATTATATTTAATATTTTTATTTTTTAATTATATGCTTTTAATCCTTCTTAAGTTCTTAACATCTTACTGTTATAAAATAATGATATTAATTTTTTAATTATAATTTTTCTTTAATATCATTCTTTATTGTTAGAGAATTATTTTCTTACGTACCAATATTATAATATGATTATGCAAAAAAGGTTTAAATGCAGTTTTAATTCTTTTAAAATATAACTTGTGTCATTTTAATTTTTTAATTAAAAATAATTTATTTTAACTCCCTAAATTTTAAATTAGTCAAATTTTAATATTTTATTAAATTTTCATCAATTTCCGTCAGTATATATTAGCTTTTGTCAATCATATTTGATCTCTAAGTACTCATTGTATTATTTTTATAAAAAAATTTCCAATTTTTTAAAATAATTAACTTTCAAAATAATTCAAAATTTTATACATAATTCATGAATTTTATACAAAAATTTTAAAATTTAAACCAAAATACCTTTTCACACTTACATAAATGTTATTTCAAAATAATACAAAGAAAATATTAAGTGGAAATGATCTTGAAAGATGAAGAAATTGGCAAAAATTAAATAGGAGGATCAAATTTATAATAATAAAATATTTTAGGAGATTAAAATAAATTATTTTAAATTAAGAGATTGAAATCATATAATCTATATTTTACGAATTAAAATTGCATCAAAGCTTACATAAAAAGGAAAGAGTACTTTTATCCTTAAAAATTATATTTATATATAAGAATATAGAAAAATAATCTTGCATTCACAATAAATAATATTAAAAATAGGATAACGGCTTAAAATATTACGTTATTGCACTTTATAACAATAGAAATATTTTAAGGGTGCATGTGTAAACTATTAAAAAATTATGAATATTAAGTGTAATTTGATCATCCTTAAGCTAAATGAATATAATTTACGATTTAATCAATGATTCAATGATAATGATGTGTGTACATTCCCTTAAGAAATAAAAATAAATGTTTGTAATTAAATAAGAGATAATGTATCAAAATATTATTATAATAATACATTCTTAATATATTAGATATAATAAAATTTTAATATATTTTAAAAGTTTAATTGTTAATTCATGATTTAATATATCTTTTATTTGGTTAAATATATACGTATGGTTAAATATAAAGCTTAAATGCAATTTTGATTACCTAAAATAGAAATTGTACAATTTTAGTCACTTAATTTAAAATAATTCATTTTAATCTCTTAATTATTAAATTAATACAATTTTTATCACCAATTTCATTTTTGTCAATTTCTGTTAATTTGTATTAACTTATGTCAACTCATGTTTGATCTTTAAAGTATTTATTGTATTATTTTTTAAATAAATTATATTTTTAATTTTTATGGACTATTAATTATCAAAATGATAAAATCTATTATATGTAATGCATTGATTTTATCAATTTTAAAATTGTAAATAAGAAACTCTCTTTGATACTTATATAAATATCATTTTAGGTTAATAGAAAGAAAGTAGCAAATAGAAATAATCTCATAAGATCAAAAAATTGATAAAAATTAAATAAAAGGACTAAAATTAAACCAATTTATTATATAGGGAATAAAATAAATTACTTTAAATTAAAAATTAAAATTATATAATTTATATTTTAAAAGATTAAAATTATATTTAAACCGTTGAAATAAAGAATTGTGAACTATGTGTTAGTTTGATCCCAAAAAATATTGGATTGGTATTTTTTTTTTAATTTATATGTAAAATCTTGCTATGTTTATATTAAATATTGCAGCATTTGCATAGGATTTTATAAATTTTAGAAAAAAAATTACAGCTTGAAATAATTAAGTCATAAATTTTTAATATATTTGTTGCATGTTAAATTTATGTATATTTTATAATTTAAAAAAATATAAATTTTTATATAAAATAGTAACTTTTATAACTATTATATTAAATATTGATGAAAACTTGCCACCCTCCTGCTAAAGCCAAGCAATATTCCTCAGTTGTCAGCAAAGACAAAATGGGAGTGAATCCAAGGTTTTTTTTTTATTTTTAAAAATGAAACTTTTTGTTTGAATAACTATTTTTTTAATTTATTTTTTATTTTTAAAAAATAATTTTTTTTGTTTGAAGAGCTATTATATAAACAATTATATATAAGTGCAAATTAAACTAGTGTGACTTATTTCTAAATATGTGTAATCATTTTAACTCATATCATATTATAATATGTATAGAATTTTAAATATAATTACAAATAATATTTGTGAAAGTAGCAGTACTGCTTATAAATCATACAATTTTCATTTGTATCAATATTAGTAATAAATTTACATAAACTCTTAATTGAACACTCTATTGACACAATTATTAAATTTGGTATAATTAAATCCAATTCATTGTTAATATTAAATAAAAATACATCGAATCATTAAAAATATACTAATAAATAATTTTTTATTAATAATAAAAATATTAAATTAAGTTTTAAGCTAATAATTTATACCAAATTGTCATTATTTTGTTCTTATTATATCTTTTATAATTATATTTTTAGAATTTATTTTTATTTGTAAATAGCTCTCTATTATAATCGGTTTAGAGATTTTTATGTGTAATTATCTAATATGATAAATATTTACCTATTCACACAGTTATATCATGCTATAGAAATGAAAAAGATGAAGCCATAATTATAAAAATTATTAAGAGAAAAAATAATTATAATTTCAATCATATGTAATTGTTATTGTAGTAGTTTTTGATTCCATTATACCTATTTAAATGTTTTCTTCAAATTTCAATAATTTATCACTTCAATATATGGCTTTTCATTATTATTGCACCATATAACTGAGTATAAACATAGACGTTACTCAAGCTGAATAATTATATTTAAAAATTGTCAAATTAGTGAGCTGCAGAAATTAATTTCAAATCAAAATAAAACAAGCATCTAATTGTAAAAGAAATATAAAATAAAAGTTAAAATTAAAGCAAATTATAAGAAATAAAAAATTGATTTAATCCAATATATATTGTTTTTATTAGCGGCACATGCAGAGTGGATGTCCCCTTTTTTTAAAGGATATTTTTTGCAAGAAAATGTCATATGTTTTTGTATAAATGAAAAGATAATATATTATCTTTATATTTTATTAATAAAATAATAATATATAAAGTTATGAGAATAAGCGAAAACAATGATTTCCTTAAAGAGAAAGTTATCTTTTACTAAAACTTTTATATTTAGTATGAAATATATAATATTTTTCATTATTTTATAATTTATAATTATATTTATACAAAAAATATTTTTAATTAAAATGAAAAGAGCAGTGGGTGTCCATAATTTATGTATCTACTATTAATAGAATTTAAGATAAATATAAGAGAATTAAAATAAATGTAAGAATTTTTTGATAATTTTTTTATATTTATCTTAATTCCTATTGATAATAGATTTATAAAGTATATACTCACTAACAAACTAAGAATTCCATTGATACAAGAATAATCCAATTATCAAACTAACTACCTTCCTCTTATAATAAGATATTGATTAGTGGTACATGTGAAACTTCAAAGCCACGAGTCTTCTAAACTTTCATATCAACACGTAATACAAATCAAATGTTAGTTGCAAGTCTTTTTAAAAATTGGAAAACAAATATTAAAATATCTACTCCACATAATAATTAATTGAATAAAAAATTTAAAAAAAAAATTAGAAGATGGTGAGAGGGAGTGCTTTGGTTGGCGAAGTCTTCTATCAAGTGGATTATTACACAAGCGTCTACCAGAAGCAAGAATTTTTAGAGATTGTCGAAACCAAACCACACGGGACTTCATATTTACACCATCCCAACCTAAATTTTATGTTTTTCGAAGGATTTTATTCAAATTGCATAAGTGAATTTCCCTACATTCAAGCAAATTCCGATTTTTTAATTTATTACACTTAAATGAATCAGCTGAAATTATATTACACATGCAGCATTAAACATACCCTTTTTTTTTTCTATATCAAGGAGAAATTAGGGCCGGTTAATGTTAGCTATTTCTCCTTAAATATTATTATAAAAGTAAGATATTAACAATCTTAATAATCCTCGTAGGGGAAATTAATTTGTGTAATTATATTGTTAAACTTTATAGAATAATAATTTGTAGTTATATCATTAAATATTATAGAATGTTTAACTTACTTGAAGCTGCTATTCGAGTGTCAAATTTTTTATCATAACTCTATTAAGATTCTAATAGTCATAATAATTTTACATCACTTCATTAATTATAAATTAATATTTTCTTAAGTTAAATTTATACCTTTTTAAGATAAGATAAAATAGAAATTTGAAACTACCAAGCCAACCACTTTTGTCCCTCTGTGGTGTAGCGTATTAATTACATGTACTCATTTTGGTTAATTTAGTTATATATTTTATTTATACTATATGGAAATAAGCACTAAAGCGATTGAATAAATAAAATGAATGTAAAATTTAAAACTATAATCTAATTATATTCGGTTACAAGTTGTTTGACTATATAAATGACACTTTTGTCCTAAAAAACTAGAGGGATAATATGTGTAATAAATATTTTGAAAGCCATATTATATAAGAAAAGAAGGGGATAAAAATTTTTCAAATAGATATTATGTAATATATAAAATAAATAATAAATTGGCACATATGAATATTTAATATTATCGATTAATTATTTCATATGTAATTTTGTTATTTATCTTGATCCAATTGGTACCTACCGATTTCTACCAAAAAGGGAGGAGGTGAAAAGGAATTGTGGATGATGTTATTATAGCTTAAGAGAGAAGTGATCAAACACTAAATGATTTGCATAACGAAAACATCAACAATCATAAAGTGAATGATTTAGTACACCTAACAAACCCAATACAATGAAACAAAGCCAATGGCACCCAGACATTACATTTGCATCTTTTATGAACAAAAACTCAAAAAAGTGGAAAAATCACAGTTCAATAATAGCGACTCATTGCTCTTTCCTTCTACTTGCTTCTATCTCCGTCTTATTCACGCTTTCTTCCCAAGCATTTGGTGGGCTAATCGATTTGGATCTTTCTGAAAAAAAATTTCCCCAACATGGAGAGATAATCGTTGTGAATATTATTATAAAAGCATTTTTTTTGCTGTAAAATATATTATTATTGTCTAAATTGTGAATCGAAATGTTTGATTACTGTTCAAATTGTGATTTTATTACTATAAAATTATTTTAAAAATAGACAATGAAAAAGATTGAAACTAAGAATATAAGAATTCTACAATATTATCCCAATTCTTTGTCACTGTTATTGTTAGGCCTATCAAAATGTTAATAATCTTAAAAAATTTTCACTTCTTTATCAGTTGTAAATTGTAACTGAAAATGCAAACTTTATTTTTATTGTATAATCAAATTATTATTTATAAACAAACAACAAAATTCTGAAAAAATATTGTAACTGTTATTTCTATTTAATAGAAATAATAGAAAAAATGAGTTACGATGCGAGAAAGATATCAAAGATAATAAATATATATTTGTTTTTTATATAAAATATGGAACAACGAAAATATAATTACAATGTAAATGAATATAAGTATAAATTATAAATATCAGCGCGGCATCAAGAAATATACCTGGCACAGCTGTAGAACTTGATCAAATTTGCTGTCGGATTAATCTCAGCCGTCCGATGATGGCGTCGTGGGGTCCACTACCCGTCAAATGTTTGGTGTTCGGGTAAAGCTATGCTGCCTGGCATCTCGGGTCAAGAAATCCTTGAATCTTACGACTAATCTTTCAACTATCACCTCTATTCTCGGTTTAATTTTTTTTGGTTAATTTTATTATTTGTTATTTAATTATGAATTTAGTGACATCTACATATATTATAATTTTAATTTTTAATCTTTAGGAAATTAAACGTCGGAAAAACTGAAAATTTACTCCTTGCTGGGTAGAACTTCGTATTTAATATTTTATTTGTGATTGGCCACCCAACCCATGGTTCTGTTTACAAAGTCAAATGTTCTTAGGTAAGAGCCGCTGACCTATTTTCCGTCAGGAGTCCTTTCCCAGTATGCCAAGGAGGAAAAATTATTCCCTGTTGTATTATACTAAACTTGTTGTAAAATAACATGTGTAAATTTTATAAAGAATAATGTTATCCTTATTTTATTGAACTAATTCCCTATTTATTATCTTTCCACAGATAATAAAATTCACCAATCCTATAAATCTCAATAGTTATTAAAGAAGTAAAGTATATAATATATTAAAACAAGGAGTGTACATATATATATATATATATTCTTTTTTTCCTATAAAGAAGAAAGAATAATGGCAATCAGTAATTGTTTTTCTCTCCGGATACTATTATAAAAATATTTTATTATTGTAAAATATTAAATTTAAATTATAATTAAAAAAATGTATTATTACAGTCTTGTTAAAAAATATTAATAATTTTAGAATTTCTCTATTTTTTATTAATCATAAATTGATATCGAGAAAGCAATGATACCACATTAGTAGAGTAATCAGTTTGTAGTAAAAGCGATAAATATTTACTCTTGCGTGTTTGAAAAAAGGGGTCCCAAGTCGTTGGGTATGTATTCAATCTTTCTGTCACTAAAAAATTGCACTATAGTATCCGAAAGAAACTTCCTTTCTTTAATCATTTTTTTTCCTTTTGTTTTCTTGTAAATAATTGAGGTGTTCGATGTTGATTACACTAACAAAATGCCTTTTATGTTTTTCTCCTATTTAGTATTTTACTTAACTTCGTAAACAAGCATAAGTTTGGTTAAATTATACTTTTAATTTTTCTAATTTATTTCAATTTATAATTCCATTTTTATATTTTTAATCCATTCTTTATAACTTATTTTGTTTATAATTAACTTCTTATTATAATTAATTTGAATTTTTTTGTGCGGATTTGTCCCATTTTGATGATGTTTATCTATTTATGCAATCATGTCATCATATAGAATTGAAGAAATTAGAGATACCAAACAGAAAAATTATTTAAATTATTAAAGAAATCATAGTGTTTAATAATACATATTTTATTTCAATATTGTATTTATCTGAATGTTTTCTTTAAATTATAATAATTAGTCATTTCGATATAACTCTTTATTATTAGGTTAGTATATAATTATATAACTCGAAAAATTATATTTAGACATGCGAAATAATTATAAATGAAAATAAATTCTAAACATTTAATTATAAGAGAAAAGATATAAATATAAATGAAATTACATATTAGAATAAGAATCAAAATTAATCTATTATTAGTATAAGTTAATTTCATATTATAATTTATTTATATATTATTATATTAATAAAAATTATTAAATTTTTTTATTATTATAAATTTTAATTATTATTTTTAAATGATATATTTTATCTCATTTATTACTAATATAAAATATTTTACATCAATAATAAATCAAATTTAAACTCTTAGAATAAATTATATATTTTAAAAGTTTAATTTAACCTATAATTTTCTTGCAAAAAACCCAACATCACTTCACCTCAAACTTTCATTAATATTCTTTCTCCTAGCTTGTTTGAGAAGCTTCTTTCCGAGTTTGCACCCGAAGCGATAGAACTTTATGCTTTTCATTTCTTCTTTTTTTTTTTCCTTCTCCTCGACAAAACTATTAACTTCACCGATAAGGCAACGACATGTGATGCATGATGGTTATAGATACCTACTTGAATAATTGTCTTTTTTTTTTTTTTTTTTCACTTTACCCCAATGTCATTTCCTTTGATTTAATTTTCCAAAAAGGCCCTCAACCAAATTATCATTTAAAAAAAAAAGGATACGTCATTGGAGGCAGAGGCTAAAATTTATTATCTTCAGTGATTCACATATACCACCTCAAAAGTAAAAATAGGAAGATTATTAAAAAAGAGTAAAAATAGAAAGATGAATTGGTTATAATTTATTCAGATGAAGGGCAACAGAGAGAAAAGAAAGGGAAAGAAAATGTTATGAAACAGTCCCTTTCTCATCTAGATGTTTTGACGTATTAGGAGAGAAAAGAGAGAACTGTGATTAATTTTTTAAAACTTTTCAATATCTTTCAGTTTTAATATTTTTATGTTTCTCTTATTAAAAAAATTCTAAAATATAAAAATTGAAAAAAATTATGTCTTTGTAATTCATTTCTCTTTCTTTTCTTTCCTTCTATCTACTCCAATTAATTTCATTTTGCTTCTTTTAATAACTTTTAAACATATCATTGTTATTTTAGATTGATTTTGAACTTTACGCATGCTAGAATTCTACATAAGCTACGTTACTATCTAGAATATTTCGTCACGTTGGAAGGGTTAATTAAACTCAACATGTCTAATTTGTTTACCTAAAACCAACGTAAGCATTTCTAATTTTTTGAACTAGAATATTAACAAGATTTTTTTTTTTTTTGTGAGACTTCAGATTGTAAAAATTGTATAAATGGGGAGAATAGAGCCGGCACCTTAATAATAACTCACTGTTATTAATGGTAGTTTTTGAAAAACTTCTTTTTTAATGTTTTGAATCTAAGTTTTCAGTGTTTTTATTGAAAGTTTTATTTTATTTACTTTTATGATGTAAAGAAAAAAAATTATATACATACAAAAAATAAGATTTGAAATTGAAATTGAAATTTTTTACATTCATTGGATTAAATTTTACAAATTTTTCTATTCATCTTATATTTAATAATAATCATTAATTTCTATTTGAAATCTAATTTTAAATTTTATTTTTTATGCATATAGTATTATTGGTAAAGAAAGGAATAATATATTACTTGTATACATTGATTAAAAATTTATAATACTTAATAGTATGAAAATGGAGTAAAATAATGTCCTCTTTAAAATAAATGATGTTCATACTCTTTATATTTATTATTGATCAAATAAATTATTTTTTTATTTTAATATTTTATAATTATATTTTTACGTAATGGTAAATCCAAAAACTATAATTTGTGAAAACAATGTATACATATAAAATTTAAATTTAAATTATTACTAGAAAATTTATATAGTGCATATATAATCATTTTTAATGTCTCTATAATTATTCATATATTTATTAATATATTATAAAAATTACTCGGGGCAGGGTAAAATATACAATTATGTTTCAAAAATACTTTTTCTTTGTCGGGGCAACCCGCAGTGCACCAAAAAAAAAAAGAAAAAGAAAAAGCACTTCAACATATATTTGACGAATGTACTTACAACATTTTTTAACAATATAATCCCTGGATAATAATGTTTATGACAAGTTATTTCAATTTTTGTTCTTTCCCCTGTAATCTATTTTGTTATATTCCAAGTTTGATATCAATTTTTTTCCCATTTATGATAGTTTAAAGATAAGGTAGATTGTTTTATTCAGGATTTAAAATTAAAACCATCCTTCCGACAAGTAATTTCGAGAAATATAACTATAGAATCTGGAAATAATGAAATCGATTTTAGTAAATCAATGATTATTACATAACCACATAATCTTTTCGGCAGTACATTTAGTAGATAACTTTCGGATTAATTATAGTTTTCCTTAAATTTATTTTATTTCAAATTAATGATAGTTATTAGTTTTACAAAAATTCATAATGGTAGTTATAAATTGTTTAATTTTTGGTAATACTGATATAAACATTTAAATTTAAAATTTAATTGATTAAAAATAATAAATCTTATCAATTAAGTAAATTTAAAAGATTCTTTAGTGGCTAAATTTAGTCATGAAAAAAAAAATGTGCAAAATAAACGTCATCCACGAAGTTTTAGAAAGCTCGTGACCAAATATAAAATGGAGCGTTGGAAAAACGATTCTCGCCGAAGTGATTCTTGCAAAAGTGATTTCTATAATCAACAAATTTTGCAATGTAATCGAATACCCCTTATCTCCCATAGCCCGTGCCAATTTTTCGGTTTTCAATTTTTTTATACAATTTTAAGATAATACTTATGCACGAAAAATTATAATTTAATTTTATTAAACAAATTTGTTTTTATTTTTATTTAAAACTAATCTATAAATTAATTTTACATTAATATTTATCCATATATATTACCATATCAATAAAAATTATTAAAATATTTTTATTACTATCTAAAATTATTATTTTTTAGATTTAAATGTGATTAATTGTTAGTGTAAACTAATTTTACATTATCAATCAATTTTGTGTTCTTAAATTAATAGAAGAATTATTAAAAATCTTTTACTGCTTATAAAAATTCTTAATTACTATTATTTTTTTAATTACATATCATTTTCTTGTTTATTAATAATACAAAATATTTTACACTAGTAGTATATCAAATTTAAATTTTTTTATATTTTATCATCTTATTATTTACGATGGAAAAAATTTTACATCTGTAAAATGTCAAATATAAAATCTTATTTCTATGTAAAGTTTTCATATTTATATATAATAAATTTGTAATTTCTAGTAAAAAATTACAAATGATATAATTTTTCTAAAAATGTTGAGAGTAGAATTTTTTTTAGTGTAAGCTGAATCATAAAACACATAAAAATCTCGATTTTATACCCATTTAGAAGTATAATTACAAGAATTTTCTAACTTTGCATCTTCACCATAAAATAATTATGTGGAAATTAAGTGCACGTATCAAATATAATCAAATACAACATAAATATTAAAAAAAAGCAGGCAGTTGACAAGTAAGGTTATGGCATTAATTTAATATCTGACTCTCGGTGTTTAATTAATATATTATTATATGATATCATCATTAATCATTAGCATCTAGAGCTCATGCCTCCTCGTGATCTAATTAAAAATATTAATTATAATATTTAATTTTCAAGGTTCACGAGTCTATTTGTTTATTTGTTCACAACAAATCCTCATTGAGACCACAATCTTCTTAAACTACTTTAGTTTTACTTTTCTATTGCATCGTTGGCATTAGTTGGAATGATGGTCGATTATTGATAAATCTCTTCTACATATTTAGAGGGCACTAACGATAAATATTAATATTTTGGATAAAGATGTTATAAATATTAAAAATAATATTTAAAATTAAAATTTTAATATTTATTAAATTGATTTTTATAATTTTATTTTATCATTATATATTTAATAAAAATTCTTAATTTACAATAAAACTTCAAATTTAATTCTTATTTCTAATGCATATAATATTACTGTATTTTAAATTATAATGAAAATTATTCGATCAACTGCTTAAATATTTGCAATCATTACTTACGAGGACTCTTATATAAGGTATAATCTCATATTCTTTAAAAAGGGATGTTTTTCTCATTGATAAAAAAAAAAGGATAATTTTCTCTATTACATATACTAACTTGATTATTTGATACTTCTTGAAAGATCCGCTGTTCTCCTTCTTACTTTACAAATATTCCAAGAGAGGAAAAAAATTTGGCCATAAATTACAGTTTATATTCACAATATTATTTGTAATGTTGTTGTTGAACAAGGTTTGTTAGTTGTAGTTCTTGTACAATTTTGCCCCTTCACAAATGATCGCATATTTTTATATTTATTTGAAATTTTATTAAACACAATATAATTATAATTACAATTTAAAATTATGGTTGAAATATAAAGCCATATTTTATATCTTTGCCAGAAATAAGCATATTTTCTACTTGCCCCCCCACCCCAAGTTCCATTTTATTTATTGTATATTTTTCTCTTTTGTATTTTTTAATGATATAATTAAAGAGACCAAAGCCTTTTATACGAAATGAAAATTTTTCAAAGAAATTTTCACCCTCCAAAAAAAAAAACTCTTTTTTTGTCATGTCGGCAATGTGACTTGTTCAAATATTGTCAAAAAACAGTTTTTATTTTATCTAACAAGTTCCAAGCATGAGGTTGCTTGGTACTTGTCGTGAATATTCAACCCTAGAACAGTTTCCAATGCAAAAAAGCTAATTAGTCTAAAAAGATTTAGAAATCAAGAATTGATTGTCACAGCTTAACAACACCGATTGGACTAATTAAGATTGGGGCTCCGAAAAATATTATTATTTTAGTTATTTTAGGTTTTGATAATTATGTGATTATTTGGGTGGTTGTGTGATGGTTCTAACAACTAATTAAACCCTAACAACTCCATATTAATAATTTTGGCATTTTTAGGCCAAAGTGGGTGTACTGCTCTTATTAGTTGTCTGTCCTCCTCATAAGCTTTCTGCTTTTGGATTCCAATTAATTTTATAGTTTAGGAGAAGCACATTATTTTTTTCGAAGAAGTAAAAGTTTAGTTGATGGAGTTTTCTCTCAGGTGGACAACTCCATTATACTTTGGTCCATGAACAAGTCTTTTTCTTTGATAATTAATTAATGAGAAAAATATTGTTGATCCACCTAGACTTTTGTCCACGAACAAACCTTTTTCTTTGATAATTAATTGATGAAAAAAATATTGTTGATCCGACTAGGTACGACTCAAATTTATTTTGCCTATCTGTGATTTATAGTTTAAAAATATTCAGAAAAAATCTGCATTTTTTTTCTATGCCATCTTCATTCCTCATTAAAATTATAAAATCAAAAAATTTAATTGTGTGAGTGATAGGCTTGACAAGATATGTTTAAATTTCAGCTATGATTCAATGTGTTACTTCATGGGTTGAACAATCCATCGATGAAACCTTGCTCAGCATTATGACTTTAATAAATAAAGAAGAAAATTCTTGTAATAAAAATGTGTAGATCCTATTTTTTAAGGAAAATTATTCCAAGCAGAAAAGGTGTTGGATAAGTCAATCTCACACTATAAGTTGCAAATAGATAAATTAATCTCGGGTTATACTACGCTGCATACGGATACAATTCAATTTTAAGTTAATTAATTTAATTACGTTCATCCATTACAATTTGTTGTACGATTAGTTAGATGGAATCAAATGAAATGAAAAAGAAAATGATCAACAAGTTTGTTTGATATATATGTTATAAAATGAGAATATCTATTCTTTAAGGAATAGTCGTTGAGAAAATATTCATTTTATAATAAAGATAATGGTATAAATCATTCCATTATTCATAGAATGACTTTTTTGCACATACAATTTTTACATTTTTCATACATTTTAATATTATCCTTTAATAATATATGATAAAAAAATTAGTTTTTGTTTGCATTTCTATTAAAATATTTTAATAATTATATTTTTAATAATAAAATTTGATATTTGATATTGTTGTATTCTTTACAAAATATTATTTGATATAAAATTAAGTAAATTAGAATTTTTATATACTTTTATTATAGAATATTCTTGGTTAATTATAATTTTGATGATAAATTAAATTTTAACATTTTTTATTATTAATTATATCATATATTTTAATAATATAAAATTATTTAATAAGATATTTATTATTTTTATAATAAAAATACTATTATCATTAATTATATT
This sequence comes from Sindora glabra, assembly GCA_020226215.1. Lineage (NCBI taxonomy): Eukaryota > Viridiplantae > Streptophyta > Magnoliopsida > Fabales > Fabaceae > Sindora > Sindora glabra. The sequence goes on from CM035229.1 coordinate 33,214,419, forward strand.
TTTTATATTATTTTATTATATCAAATATAAAAATAAAATAAAATATATATTTTACTTTTTCTTCGCGTACTTCTCCCTCACTTCATTCTGACTTCATTCTATCGTATTAGTCTATTAGATCTAACATTGAGGTTAATAATTTGTAGGAATAAAGGCAAGCTGAAAATTCTTCCTTTGTTTATTATGGTGGACCTGACTTTAGGAATGTGGCATAAGCTTGCGTAATCAAATGCTAGAGAGCCATAATAATAATAATAATAATAATAATAATAATAATAATAATTTAAGTTTAATTTGTTATTAATATAAAATATTTTAAATATTATAAAAAATTATTATTATCTTAAGCACAATGCATAATGCATGAAAATACGCAATTATGAAGGTAACATAATAAAGAAAAGTTAAAGTAAAGCATAAAGGACCTTGCATGGGAGTTTTGGTTTAGAAAAGTTATACCTGAACTCTAGCTCTTTGGTAAGTATGTTAGGGGATCAGGTGACCGGTAACTTGCAAAATTTATTGACTCGACGTCAACATCTCTTACAAACAAAATGATAACTTAAAATAAAGCATGCCTAGAAAGAAAGTAATAAATGCAAGCATTGGTTTGTTAATCAAAATATTTTAATGCAGAAGGGATTAATCATCACTAATGACTCTTTGCTTGATTTATAATTGCTATTATTAGCCGATGTTAATGGGACTAATATCCTAAAGTTATTTTTAAGTAATTTTTTCTTTCACAGGCGTTAGCCCCTATCAATTATTAAAGAAAAAAAGAATAAAGAAATTAATCAATTAGTGGTCAATATACTATGACTTCAAATTTACATTTTAACTTAGGTATATCAACTTCAAGCAAAATGAAAATTAATATATATAATGATGTGATAATATTTTTGTAAATAAATGTAATTTATTATGTTGATTTAAGTAAAGAACTAAGTATAAAGAAATGCAAGAACATTTTAGATGTTAATTTTTAAAAAATCATTGTCTTTTTCTCTCTTTTTTTTTTTTGCAATACTTTAGACATCAATGTATAAAATAACTGATGTCTAGAACTATATGATTTGTGCTATTTTTGAAAATATAAAGGTATTTTAGACGTTAATTCTTAAAAAAATTAATGTTTTTTTTTTTTTGCAAAATTTTAACCATCAGTTCATAAAATAATAAACATTTAAAGTCATATAAACAATGTTATTTTTAAAAATACAAAAACATTTATACATTAATTCTTAAAAGATTGTTATTTTTTCTTCTTGCAAGACTATAGATATTGGCTTATGAAAATATGATGATACTTCATCAATTTAAAAAAAAAATAAAAGTCATCTTTTATAACCCACTATACTTTAGACAATGGTTTCAAAAATAATTACATCTAAAATTATGTGAGTAATAATGTTTTTGTACTATAAAATAAAACAAATTTTATTTTTCCCTCATTATCATTCTTACTTTTTTCTTCATTTGTTTTCAAACTCCCAAACTTAATCTTCATCTTTGTCCAACTTTTTCTACAAAATGCTAAACCTTATTTAGTCATTCATCATATGTCAATGAGTTATTAATACTTCTTCAATTACTATTGAGTACTGAGCAAGTTTTAAAAATAAGAATTATTTTTCTTACTTTGATTTTCCAAATTTACAATCCTTCCATTTCTCTTTTTTTTTTTTTTGCATAGTTTTTGAATATTTTTTTATTTATATTTCTTTGGTATAACTTATGTGGCCATTTTTGAATTTTAGATACTTATTGTGTGTATTTGATAAAATGTTATAGCAAAAATCAAAGTCAACTAAACAATGACAAAGGGTATTTATTGCACAAATTTTTTTAGAAATTTTTATTTATATTTTCTTTATTTAACTTTTGAAGTTGCATCTATATTTTAGATATTTATTATGTATTTAATAAAATATTATAAGGAAGTTTGAAAATCAATTAACAATATGAGAGATGAAAAAATGAAAAAAAATCTATAAAAATGACCATTTTTTACAATTTAAAGAGGGGCAAAACCCTATTGGAATTAGAAGATGGATAAATCTCGAAAAGTTATATAGAATTAATATTAAATTTGGTCCAAACAAATAATTAAGCACGAAGTTATAATTTTTTAAAATTAACTTAAAATATATTTTTTTGAAAGGATGTTAATTTTATTTAATTTTTATTATAAATATTTTGACAAAGATAAGAAGAACTAACATTAAAAAAATAATTATATTAATATTTGATGTTAATTTTTATAAAAAAACTGTCATGAAGTGCAAAAAATTAATATATATTTAAAAAAATATCAATTTTTTATTAGAAAACCAACATCGTTATATATATTTCACGTAAATTGAATGTATCAAATTCATAACAACACCCATATATATAATGGATAATAATTGATGCAACAAATCTTAAAATAACCGATATTAAAAAAAAAACATATAACAATATTATTTCGCATAATTTCAGGTTTAATTGAGATTTAGGTAATTTTATGAGAATCACTAACCGACGTAATGTTAAATATTTTTTGTAAATTAGGTATATATATTCAACTAACGACGGAATTAAAAATTGACCCTCTTGACATGTTTCACTCTTAAAATAATGAGTTTCAATTTGATTATCATTTTCATTTTAGATTCACAGGAATTTATGAGATCTTTAGTACAACTCTCCTCATACAACTAGTACTCAACTTTGCTCTCCGGGGTCGCAAATGAGGCATAAGAGTCCACAAGAGAATTATAAAGAGATTTTGTGTCTGATCTAAAATTTCGCTTATTTTATTAGAAAATATTGTATAAGAAAATATTATATATATATTAATAAAGGTATGATATGATATTTAAACTTATAATTAAAAATACCCAAATTTATATTTATTGAGTTTGATCCAAATTCAATTTGTTATCAATTATTGATTCTTTTTATTGTAAATTTTCTTCCTATTCAAGTTAGGTTTTTGTATTAAAGTTGAATTTAGATTCCTATCCAAATAAGTAACTTTGAATATAAATATTTATATTGATCAAGAGTTTAAGGTATGAGAAATATATGAGTTTAATACCTATGAGATTATGTGTGAACCCTTATAGAAGTAAATACCTACTTAATTATTAATAGTTTCTTGTTGTAAATTTTCTTCCTACTTAAATTACATTTTTGTATTAAAGTTGAATTTGGATTTCTTTCTAAATAAGTAACTTTGAATATAAATATTTATATTGACTAAGAGTTTGAGGTATGAGAAATACATGAGGTAAATACCTATGAGATTACGTGTGAACCCTTCATAGAAGTGAATACCTACTTAATTATTAATTGTTTCTTGTTGTGAATTTTCTTTCTACTTAAATTATGTTTTTGTATTAAAGTTGAATTTGGATTTCTTTCTAAATAAGTAATTTTGAGTATAAATATTTGTATTGATCAAAATTTGATGTATGAGAAATATATGAGGTGAATGCCTATGGGATTATGTGTAAACTCTTACACAGGCTTAGGAAAAATATAAAAATAATAGTTAGAAAATTGTGAAGTTATAATAAAGAGCCTTCACATGCATCATCCTATAATATTTTTCATTATAGTAATCTTTTCTCATTCCTAATTTTTTCCTTAGAGTTTGAGGTTTTTTTCTTTAAATTATTGGTATAACTTAATGTGAAATTTTGATTGATTTAATTAACTAATGCTTATGTCTTTCAAAAAAGGATATTTTTCCTAATAAGTGGTACCTAAAGCAAGTTCGATCTCATACGAGAAAGTATTCCAAGAGAGCAAAAGTATAATTTGATTTTATATGCAAGATGAAAACAATAGATATAATTACTAATGATTGTAATGATGATGACGATGGTGATGATAAATATGAAAATGCAAGGAGTTTTTATCAATCAAAAAAGTGTTTATAAGTTTGGTGTTCATGCACATGTCAAAATTTCCTATAAATAAGGAGGTCGTATATAAACTCTAGTAAAGCTTGTGACACTTGATTGAGATAAAGTTGCTTAATAGGAAGATGGTAGCTGTAATTTGAAAAAATTACAATAATGGAGGACCCTCATGGTTAGCACCCCATGGTTAGTCTCATTTGACAATCAATAGGGCATGAAAATTAACGAAGATGATGTAATTGATTTCAAGGCAAAGATTATTAAGTTTTACCCAAATTCAATTTGTTATTAATTATTAGTTTTTTATTGTAAATTTTCTTCCTATTTAAGCTAGGTTTTTGTATTAGAGTTAGATTGTGATTCCTTACTAAATAAGTAATTTTGAGTATAAATATTTATATTGATTAAGTGTTTGAGATATGACAAAGATATTAGATGTGTATTTATAGGGTTATGTGAGAACCCTTGTAGAGATTTAGGAGACATGTAATAGATAAAAAGTTGTAGGATTATGGTTGAAAGCCTTTACATGTATTATCTTAATAATTTTTTAATTATAATAATTTTTTTCTTATTTTTGATTTTTTCCTTTCAATTTGGGATCTACCATGCCAAATTATTAATATGATTTATTTTGAAATTCTTATTGATTTAATTGCCTAATCCTTGTATATTTGAAAAGGGAATATTTTTCTTAACAATATAGTAATAAAGAAAAATAAATTTCTTCTAAAAAAGAGGAGGAATTGATTTTCTCTATATTCTTTATATTTAACATTATAGAAATAAAATACCTTCCTTTATTTTAATATTTTATAAAAAATATTCTGGGTCAAAATAAATGAAGCCTAAGATTATAAGATGGTAAAATTTTCCTATGTTCTAATTCTTAAATGTTCCGATTCTTGAGGTGATTTATCCAAAAAAAAATGTAATTGGTAATCATATTATTTTGTCACAAATCCATTAATCCTCGCAGGATTTTTCTATTTAAAAAAATATGATTTATAAAATGTTTGACATTGAGCTAATTTGAAACATTAAATTGTAAAATTGATTTAAATAAAATAGTGTGTAAAAATTACATTTGACTATTGTGTCATACATTTAAGTCTCCCATCGAAACACCCGCGTCCCCCCCGGGGGGCAGTGAGAGAATAAAAATTTGATTGGCTTGAATTTTTCATTGAATTATTTTTTATCATGAGATTTGTGTTTTTTTATTTAATTTATTTACTTTAATTTTTTTAAAAAAATTAATCTAACAGTCAAAAGAATGAATGATAATGGGGAGAGTGTAGATAGAAGATTTTCCATCCTCATTTCAAATTATTTTATCCTTTTCCATCTCCATCTTCGCATGAATAAAGTTTTTAATATTTATCTCCATCTCTGTCAAATATTTAAGTCTCTATATTTATTCATATTTTCTCATTTTTATTATAATTTTTTAATAAAAATTAAATATATCCAATTATTTTTATCCTATTTATCTAATTATAATTTATTTATATGTTATACTTTTTAATAAAATAATTGTCAATTAAAATTTCTAAAAATGCTAATACAATAAAAAATAATATAAATTCTTTTGTTAATATATATATATATATATATATATATATATATATATATATATATATATATATATATATAAACGTGTATATTTAAATTACTTGATTACGTAAATAATTTTAGTTTTTATTCTTTTATTATATAATCAAATTTATAAATAAATATACATTATATATAATATGGGTAAGGAGAGGATTATGTAATATAGTCTTTGTACCCACATCTATCTTGATAAATTCTTCACAAATTTTTTTTTACACATACTCATTCATTTTAAAGACTCAATATCTATATAAAAATAAATAAAAATTGAAGATATCCAATAGGTATAAGCTAAATTGTATCTCTAATTAAAACACTTAACCTTTTAAGAGTACTTCAAACTACCCTTACAATTATCCTTTAAAAAATTAAGGAAATGCTTTTAGCATTGTGATTTCACTTATTGAAATACAAAAATAAGGAAATTTTCGATTAAAACCCTAAGACATCAATAATGGAACTTATTCATTGAAAGAGCAATACCGTGGAGGAAAATTTGTGGCTGAATTAATAATTTCATGACGAATTTGCTTAGGCAGAGAGGGTGGAAAGCAAGGTTAAATAATGGCATTAACAACTCAAGTCCTTGAATCTTGACATTTTGCATTATTGAGCAAGAAATACAACGCAAGCAAACTAGCTTGGATCCAATTATTATGGCATTATAATATATGATGGTGACATATAAAATGCGGTGATATCGATCACTTTATTCCCAAGTTAGCATGATATTGGTTTTGATACAGATCGGCCTCTTTTCATGAATATTTCACTTTGAGTATCATTGAAGAATATAATGTGTGTCCACAATTTAAAATAAATTTTGTACCATCTAAAAAAAATACAAGTCTCAACCCCAACAATGAAATTGGATTTTTTTTCTCCCTCGCTCTTCAGTTATGTTCCTGATATGTTAAAGAGAGATTTATGGGCATAGAATTTTTATATATAATGAATTTGCAAATTTTTTTATGCACAATAAGATTAATTCATAAAAAATTTATATTTATCTCCCTCCAAATAAAAATAATCATAAAAAATGAGAGGATTTATATTCTAACCAATACATTTAAGAACAAAAGGCTAAACCACAAGCGAACCGGAACTATAGTTGTTATGCATTTCACTCATTTACAATTTGCAACCCAATAATTTGGGTGCAATATATCTCCTCGCGGAGAAGATTTCTAGCACTACTTTTATATAAATATTATTAATTATATTATTTTTTTAATTTATTAATCTGATACGATAATTTTCCTTTTTCTCAAATTAGCTATTTTTTTTAGTAAATCAAATTAATGAATTAAAAAATAATATATTTATTAATATTTACATGAAATTTTCAATGTTAATGTAGTATTAAAAATTTTTTACTTCTCGTAGTAGCATATGTTAATTCAATAATAGAAAAATGTAGTGATTAATTTACATTTGACTTGTTTTAATAATTATAAGGTAAAAATATTATTATATTCAACTCAAACTATTGTCTCAAAAATTAAAGTTTATCTATTTTTTTAAGGGACAGAGAGAAAAAATTAATCTAACATAGATAATTTTTAAATAATAATTTTGGTTGAAAACAACAAGGTCCATGTCATTTTATCAATCTAATCTTTTGCTAATTACAATTTTATCCTCTTTGTCGGTGCATTTGTTAAATTGAGATGAATTTATTAAATTGATTACAATGGACTAGTGTGATATTCATGACGTTGGCACAGCAATTTATTTTTTGACTAGTAATGTCTTCTAGTGGGTACGTAGGTAAAAACAATATTGTTTTTCTTCCTTAACATCTTTTTTGGGTGAGCATTTTTTAATACATGAATCATAAGCTGCGACAATTATATTCTCATATGAGCAGAAATACTATTTTCACTTACCCACTAAAAAAATGTCTGATAAAAGAAAAGTAGTTGCCAAACAAATATTAAGAGTGCCAGATTAGGCCCTTCGTTATTAATTTGATGGATATATTATTCGATGAATAGAATTAAATAAAACTGAATAAATGATGAACGGAATTGATAAATATATATTTATATAAAATTAAGTTAATATAAATTATATTTAACATGTAGCAAAAATAAATATTCACTTTACGATCTATTTCTATAATTGAAATTGACAGAATGAAGGTGAAATAAGATAAATTATACATAAGTAATAGTTTAAAAGGATATATTTCTATGTTTCAAAGTACACAGACATAAATTACATAAGAACAATAGTTGAGAGAGTTGCTTGTAATTTAGCCGGGAAAAAAATAATTAGCAATGTTTACTATATATGGGTTAAAACAGCTGAATTTCTACGCATTTTCCATAGAATTTTTGTGTAGAATTTCCATTTGTCCGTAAGCATAATACTCTTTCCTTGCATCTTTGGCATTTCCAAGGAAATTAATTAAATTAGATAATGTCCAATTTAGCCAGACAATAATAAAAGGAATCCAATGACTGAGCATTTATGTTAAGAATAACTTAGACAACAGGTCTTCCGCACTTTATAGCATGTCATAAATTGCACAGTTTCAAAAAATTGTTAACATCAAACATTGAACTTATCCAAAACCCAAGCCCAATCTCGAGGACAATAAATCAATAACAGGTGCATGACGTACCATCCCAATTATATCCGGATTTAATACATCATAATTGAAAGTTGTTGGTTATAATATTTTTAAGATTTTAAAATTTAAAGTAACGTAAAATTTTTTAAATTATTAAATTAAAATTATTTGATTATAATTATTTATTTTTAATAAATATTATCAAATAATTTTAATTTAATAATTTCTAAAATTATTATATAATTTCAAAATTTGAAACTCTTTCAGTATCATAAAATTCACCCACTTTCAATTTATGTAAATTTATCTTATAAGCCAAACACAAATTAAATTCATTGCTTAATGACTTGAATCCGAATCTAATAATTAAATATTTAATAAATTCTATTTTTTTTGAATATTACATTAGATTTGCTTAAATAATATGTCAACATCATGATACATTATAATATGAAATACATGTTTAATAAGATTTTAATTCAAGGGTATTGGTGTATTTGGTAACATTATAACATAATTTATAATCAGCCAAACATGTTTGTAAAAAAATTTATAATTTTCCTTTTCAATTTTAAAACATCATAATTATATTTTCTTATTAAAATGGGTAAAAAAATAAGTTCGGCCTAAATCTTTTATCCAGTTCTTGCCAACTCCTTAATAATTAGGATCTTTAGCAAATCTTGATTGGATGTACCGAAGTTCAATCTATTGCCACCACTATCTAAAATGAAAAATTTTATAATTATATTTAATGCATTGAGATTAGAGCTCACAATTATAATTTATATTTATTTACCCATTCATATCTATTATTATTTTAATCCATCAATATCATCTTTAGTATTAATATGGATTGGATTATTATTGATTATGTTAAATAAAGGATCATATTTGGTTAACATAGGGATGAAGATATATATATTGGACTACTTAATGGTTGGACTTAGGCAGTTAAGCACTAAATCAATCAAAATCAAAATATTGATACCTAATTGGTTTTGATAAATTTTAAATGATTGGGAACTATGAAAAAGAATTCTTTCTAGAATGAAAAAAAGTCCAATATAATACTCAATTTTAGCTTATTTACATGTAAGAAAGAAAAAAAGTTGTGATCTAGTAGAATAGATATTATAATAGAAATTGTAAGCCTCTTAGAGTTTGATTAATGTTTTGATTGAACAACATTGTCCTTCTTCTCTAATAGGTGATTGTATGAAATGAGAAGGGGCTCAAATACTGTGGCAAGTATTGGCACACTTCAAAAATTGCATAAAATGATGTCCAATATTATAAATATGAAAGAAGATTATCTTTATTAGTTCTATGTATGGAATAATGAAGGCTTTAAAAGTCAACATTAGATGCATTTCAAAAGGCTTCTGGTTCTTCAGTTTTGATGTTTCTATCCTTTTTATGATATGTTTTTAGCTATGTTGCATAGGTGCGATATGTGACTTGAGTAGAGGTGTACATGAGTCAAGTCGGGTGGGTTTCAGGCCGGATCAAGCGGGCTAAACAGTAAAAAGATTATGCCCCAAGCCTGATTGTATTTTAAAAATTTTTGGCTTAGCCTAACCCGATTATTAATATGTATGACCTGAAACCCGGCCCGATTATCCGATTACTTTAATTTTATTTTATTTTTTAAGTAAAAAAATTATTTTTAATATAAAGAATATGCATTTAAAGAGATAATATAATACTTAAATATATAAGATATTTAATTATATCAAATTAATTTTTTATATTAAAAATAATAAGATATAATTATTTTTTTAATATATAATTACATTATAAAAAAATAAATTAATATAATCGAGTCGGACCAGGTCGAGTCGGGCTTTTTTATTATGACCCAAGCCTAGCCCAATTATTATCCGACTATATAAAAAAAGCCCAATGAGCTTATCAGGCTAAAAAAATGAGCTTAAATCCTGTATTTTTTTAGGCTGACCCTAACAGGCTGGGCGACCCACATCTTTAGACTTGAGCACAAGGATATGGCAATTTTCTAAAAAACTATGATACGATACATCTAGGATATGTTGGAAAAAATGTATAAATTTCATATAAAAACATTAAATTAGGACAAATAAAAGATGCATTATCATTAAACATCACTAAAACAGTTACATTGTCATGTTTTCTCCTTAAATACATTTCAATATCATCTATTGATGTACCAAAAAAGGATCCTTATTGCTACCTATCAATATGTATAACTTTTTATAACATACGTATCAATTTTACTAACAAAAGCATTAATATTTCTAGCTACTGCCCTTTTTACTATGTAATGGTCGTTAAAAGGGCATAATAAAAAAAAAATCAATAGCCATAATGTCAAGTAAAAAAAAGCCATATATATATTATATCCTAAATGTCATGGTATACTATTACTTCCTATTTTCTATTAACAACAACATTATCAATTTCATCTCTTCCTTGACTATTATTAATAAATAGAATTGCTTCCATGTTTAGTTCATCAAGAGATAAATCTGCCATTTAAAAAAATCCAAGTGGTTCATCAATTGAACACCATGAATCTTCATCAATATCTTAATTTTTTATTTCTCCATATGAATAAGCTTCACTTTTCTAGATAAGAGTCGAAGATTAGTATGGACATATACTAAATCTTTTGCTTTTTTTGGATTCATCTTATTTCTTTACATAGAATGGATGAATGAATAACTGCTCCAATTTTTCTCACAAGAAGATGAAGAATAAGGTTGTACAAGAAGCTTTAAGGTTAGTTTTTGAAGTAAAGATGCAGAAAATCAATGCATCACCCATCAAGACATAGGATCTAATTTCCCATTATCTTTAATGGAATCAAAAAAGTCAAAATCTTCAATACAAGAATAGAACTCGGTGAACTCTAAAGAAACTATTTTTCTATCTTTAGGGTCTAAAAAATATCTTCTCAAATACTTATTTCTCTTTGTGAGGAGCTATTCTATTTAGTGCCTTCCTAAGTCATTCATCACTATAATACCTATATAATTTGAAAAAAAAAATAAAAACATGTCATATGTCATATAAATGTCATGTGTCATATAAATCATACATTGCACTACACATAAGTCATCATTGGAAATTCATTTAGATATACCTTAGGTTTAATGAGTGAGCTATACAATAGAGTGGGGTGGAACTTTTTGTCCATATGTCAATGAGAATTATATACACCACTTTATAGAAAGATAATGCCTTATTTTCTTCCTTTCCTTTATGCCTAAAGATGATAGCTTTTACTTTTTCTATCATAGTGTCTCACATATTATACACTAAGACCTTATTTGGTAATTAACTGATTATATTGGTGGGTAGTTGATAACTGATTGTATTAGCTATTTTGATCAGCTGATTACATTAACTATTTAAATAAAATATTTAGTAAAATTAACTGTTTATAATTAACTATTTGTATGTAAAGTTACATACAAGGATATGAGTATATTTTATAAATTATTTAAGTATTCTTTTATTTTAATATTTTAAATTTTATATTTAATAAAATTAATTTTTTATAAATAAAATATCATTTTAATTTATTATATATTAAATATTTTTAAAATTAAATTAATATAATTTTTATAATTTTATAATTTAAAATGATATAATAAATAAATTCTAAAACTATCAAAGGCATGGCCTTTGAATTGACTGGTGTTGTAGCCTCACTAGACGGAGAAACGAAGCAAGCAGCCATTTAGTTTTCTAGAAGGGCGAATTAGGAAATATTAAAATTAACTAAGGGTAGTTTTATCTTTTTGTAATTATTATTGCACTAGTTGAAGCAAAATGTTAGTCTTACTAGTGTTTTGCAAAATAACTTTTTACTTAGCAATTAGCTACTCAAATAACCGATTGCCAAACACAAAATTAATTGATTGAATTAACTGATTGAATAAGTCAATCAGCCAATTTTAATCAAACTTGTCAAAAGTTAGGCAAAAAGCCATTTGGCAAAATGGGCTAACTGTAAAGTAGTTTGATTAGTATCATATATTCTAAACACCTTATATATAGGCTTAGTAAATTCAAGGATGTAATCAATTTTATCCCACCATAAGTCATTTAATATGAAATCTTTCATAGCTTGAACTTTCCTAACATCATCCTCCCTATAAGAATTCCATTGGTCACTAGTAATAATATTTTACAAAGCACGCTTTAAAAGTTTAAATGTTTTAAGCATCATTATAATTGATACAAAGCGTATTTTAGCAACAAAAAGTAATTTTATGGAGGAAAATTCATTCAAGATTGTCAATCTTATTAAATGATTCATGATAAAATTTCTAATAAAAATCACATAATTAGCTACTTTAGTAATCCAATGACATTCAACATGAACATTCTTATTTCTTTTAGTATTTTTGGCTGCACATACTTTCTTCAATGCAAAATTAAGTGTATGAATTACACATGGAGTCTAAAAGATGTGTAGAAAATCAATCTTAATCAATAATCCTACTCTTTACAAACAAAGGCATTATCAGTTATTATTTGAACAATATTTCGATGCCCTACCTCATTGACTACATTTTTAATTAGGTCAGCTATAAAATACTTATCTTTATATTCCTCAGAACCATCTATAGCTTTTAAGAAAATAAGATCCTCTTCATTTGCAGCTATAAAATTAATTAAAGATCTTCTTTAAGAATCTATCCAACCATCATCAACAAAGCTAACTCCTTTAGAACTCCAAAGAGTTTTGATAGGTTGTAACAACCTCTTAATATTAATGCTTTCTCATTGTAGCAAAGTCATACTGAGAGCATTATATCCAAGGAGGATGAAACCACTCAAATCATGACTTGTAGCAAAGCAATATGAAGGAACATAATATAAGTTTTTAGCTAAGTTAAAAGGTAAGTTAGCACTATAAAACTACCTAGCAATAGATTCATTTTGGTGATTTCTATCCTTCACATTGAATGCACAAGCTATAAGGTCAAATTTCCTTCTTATCTACGTAGGTTCTTGGAATTTATTTTCAATAAGTAATGGCACATTTTTTCTCTTTATTGAAAGTTAGGGATTCAACCAAATATTCTACATTAATTTTAGAATACTGAAACTCTAATACTGCTAATTCTAAGTAAGTGATTTTTCACTTTAGAGTATGACCTAATCACTTCTTATCAACAAAAAATTACATGCTCATAACTTATTTCCTCCCTCACTTAGTTTCTTATTACTTGTTAATATTGCTATATAAGACCAAAGAGAAGCATTATTATCAAATATTTCAAAAGAAGTAAACTTACTCATTTTAAGATTAGTTAAATTTCCATCATTATTAATATTGCTCATTTTGTTTCTGTCCAAAAATTTTAATCAACACTGCTGCTAATTGGATATTAAAAGCTGCACCAGCTTTACCTCTTCAATGTTGTTGCATGCTGTTGATGATTGAACAAAGGAATCGTAAAATAAGCAAGACATTCCGTAATCATTTTTGTATTAAAAAGTTAGGGATTTCATATTATTTTTCTAGTTCTATTAATGTTTTATGGGTGATAAGCAACAAAAGTGTTTTTCAGGTTCTATTTGTATTTCATGGATGATGGGCAATAAAATGTTGCATTTAGAAAAAATAAAAAAGATAAACATTTAGTTAAACGATGCATATGAATTAAAAAAGGAGGATATGATGTTGAAGATGTAAAACCATGAGTCCAAGCCATGTTCAAACTACATTTAAACTGTATTCAAGTAGCATCCAAAATTTTATCAATTAGAAAATAAAAAAAAATGATACCTACTAGGTGCATATCTAGGTGAACCGTGTCTGCATCGGCATTAGATGCTGGTGCAATGTTGGTTTGAAGCAAAAAATGTAGCACCCGCCAATCAGAGGTTTTTAGTGTTAGGTTTGGACATTAAAATGGATTTGATATATTTACTTTGCAATTAGGTTTTATTGCAATTATTTACAAAGATGAAACAGAAGATTATTTACACTAAAATTATATTTAAAGCTGAATTTGTATGCATTTTCCATAGAATTTTTATGTAGAATTTCCATTATCCGTCAGCATAATAATCTTCCATTGCATCTTTGGCATTTCCATGGAAATTCATTAAATTAGATAATGTCCAATTTGGCCAGGCAATAATCACAGGAATCCAATGACTAAGCATTTATGTTAAGAATAACTTAGACAACAGGGCTTACGCACTTTAGAGTATGTCATAGAATGTACAATTTCAAAAACATTGTTAATTACGTCAAACATTGAACTTATTCAAAACCCAAGCCCAATCTCTAGGACAATAAATCAGTAACAAGTGCATGACATACCATCCCAATTATATCTGAATTTAATATATCATACTTGAAAGCTCCTTGTTATAATATTTTTGAGATTTCAGAGTAATGTAAAAGTTTTAAAATGGTTAAATTAAAATTATTTAATTAAAATTATTTATTTTTTAAAAAAATATCAAATAATTTTAATATAATAATTTCTAAAATTATTATATAATTTCATATTTTAAAACTCCTTCAGTATCATGAATTCACATACATTAAGTTAATGTAAATTTATCTTGCAAGCCAATTGAATCCAAATCTAATAATTAAATACTTAATAAATTCTAATTTTTTAAAAAATATTACATTAGATTTGCTTAAATAACATATCAACATCATGATACATTATAATATGAAATATATGTTTAATAAGATTTTAATTCAAGGGTATCCGCATATTTGGTAACATTAACATAATTTATAATCAATCAAATATGTTTTGTAAAAAAAATTTATAATTTTCTTCTTCAATTTAAAAAATGATAATTATATTTTCCTATTAAAATGGATAAAAAAAAATAAGTTTGGCTTGAATCTTCTATGTAGTTCTTGTTAGCTCCTTAATGATCAAATCTTTAGTGAATCTTGATTGGATCTACCCAAGTTCAATCTATTAAGATCACTATCTAAAATGAAAATTTCTATAATTATATTTAGTGCATTAATATTAGAGCTAACAATTGTAATTCATATTTATTTATCCATTTATATCTATTATTATTATTTTAATCCATCAATATCATCTTTAGTATTAATATAGGTTAGATCATTATTGATTATGTCAAATAAAGAATCATATTTAGTCAACATAAGGATGACCATATATATATATTAGGCTACTCAACTGTTGGACTTGGATAGTTAAGCACTAAATCAATCAAAACCAAAATATTGATACCTGATCGGTTTTGATCAATTTCAAATGATTGAGAACCTATGAAAAAAAAATCTTTTTGGAATGAAAAAAAAGGCCAATATAATACTCGTTTTTAACTTATTTACATGCAAGAAAGAAAAAAGAAAGTTGTGATCTAGTAAAATAGATATTGTAATAGAAATTCTAAGCCATTTAGAGTTTGACTAGTGTATTGATTGAATAACATTGTGCTCTTTCTCTAATGGCGATTATGTGAAATGAGAAAGGACTATGGTTTCTTGGTGGATTTGGAAATATCATGGCCAAGTATTGGAACATTTCAGAGATTGCGTAAGATATCTAATATTATAAATATGGAAGAAGATTATCTTTATTAGTTTTATGTATGGAATAATGAAGGCTTTGGAAGTCAATATTAGATGCATTTCAAGGGGTTCCTAGTTTTTTAGTTTTGATTTTTTTAATCATTTTTGGGATTTTTTTTAGTTATATTGCATAGGTGCAATATGTGACTCAGGTGCGATATGATATAGGTGCAAGAATATGACAGTGTTCTAAAAACCTAGGATACAACATGTCTAGGTTACATTGGGAAAAATATAAATTTTATATAAGAACATTAAATCTAGATAATTAGAAGATACATTATCATTAAACATCACTAAAATAGTTACATTATCGTATTTTTTCCTTAAATACATTTCGATGTCATCTATTAATATGCCAAAAAATAGACCCCTATTGTTGCCTATCAATACATACAACTTCTTGTAGCATACTTATCAATTTTACTAATAAGAACACAAATATTTTTAGCTACTATCCTTTTTGCTATGTATTAGTGGTTAGAAGGGCATAATTGAAAAAATTCAACAGTGACAATGTCAAGAATCACTACTATGAACAAAAAAAGCCATATATATTATATCCTAAATGACATGGTATACTATTACTTCTTATTGTCTATTAACAATAACATTATCAATTTCATCTCCTCCTTAACCATCATTTATAAAAAGCATTGCTTCCATGTTTATTTCATCAAGAGACAAATATGCCACTTGAAGAAATCCAGGTGGTTCATCAATTAAACACCATGAATCTCCACCAATATCTTAATTTTTTTGTTTCTTCATGTGAATAAGCTTCACTTTTTCTAAATAAGAGTCAAAGATTAGTATAGACATATACTAAATCTTTTGCTTCTTTTGGATTCATCTTGTTTCTTTTCATGGAATGGATGAATGAATAAGTATTCCAATTTCTCTCACAATAAGATAAAGAACAAGGTTATACAAAAAGCTTCAAGACTAGTTTTTGAAGTAAAAGTGCAAATTCATGCATCACCTACTAAGACTTGAAATCTAATTGCCACCTATTTTTAATAGAATTAAAAGAGCCAAAATCTTCAATATAAGAAGAGAATCTAATAAACTCCGAATAAGCTATTTTTCTAGCTTTAGGATTTGGAAAATATCTTATCAAACATTTATTTCTCTCCCTAAAAACTTCTCAATCTTAGTGAGGAGCCATTCTTTTTAGTGTCTTCCTAAGCTACTCATATAAATTCAAAAAAATAAAAATAAAAATAAAACATGTCATAAATTATATAAATCATACATTGCACTACATATAAATCATCATTGGAAATTCATTTAGATATACCTTGGGTTTAATGAATGAGCCATACAAGGAAGTGGGGTAAAACTCTTTGCCCATCTATCAATAAGAATTGTATGCACTATTTCATAAAAGGATGATGTCTTATTTTCTTCTTTTCCTTCATGATTATAGATGACAACCTTCACTATATCTATCATAGCGTCCCACATATCATACACTAAGTGTAAAATAGGTTAATTAGTATCATATATTCTAAGTACTTTATAGATAGGCTTAATAAATGCAAGAATGTAATTAATTTTATCATACTATAAGTCATTTAATATGAAATCTTTCACAGCTTGAGCTTTTCTAACATCATCCTCCCTATAAAAATTCCATTGGTCACTAATGACCATATTTTACAAAGCATGCTTTAAAAGTTTAAATCTTTTAAGCATCATTATAATTAATGCAAAGCGTATATCAATAACGAAAAATCATTTTAAGGAAGAAAATTCATTAAAGATTACTAGTCTCATTGAATGATTCATGACAAAATTTCTCATAAAAAACATATAATTAGTTATTTTAGTAATCCAATGACATTTAACATGAACACTTTTATTTCTTTCAATATTTTTAGCCACACATATGTTCTTTAATGCAAGATTAAGTGTATAAACTACACATGGAGTCCAAAAAATATGTGAAAAATCAGCCTCAATTAACAATCCTGCTACTTTAGAAACAAGGGCATTATTAGTTATTATTTGGATAACATTTTGATGTCCTATCTCATTAACTAGATTTTCAGTCAAGCTAGCTATATAATGCTTATCTTTGTATTCCTTAGAACCATTTATAACTTTTAAAAAAAAATGACCCCCTTCACTTAAAGGCATAAATTTAATTAAAGGTCTTCTTTATGAACCTATCCAATCATCAATAACAAGACTAACTCCTTTAAAATTCCAAATAGTTTTGATAGGTTGTAGCAACCTCTCAATATTAACCTTTTCTTGCCATAGCAAAGTTGTTTTAAGAGCATTATACCCAAGAGGGATGGAAGCACTCAAATTATAACTTCTAGCAAAGCAATATAAAGAGACATAATATAGGTTTCTAACTAAGTTAAAAGGTAAGCTAGCATTAGAAAACAACCTAGCAATAGCTTTTCTTAGGTGATTTTTGTCCTCCACATTGAATGTACTTGCCATAAAGTTAAATGTCCTTCTTATCTGCATAAGTTCTTAGGGTTTATTTTCTGTAGGCAATGGCACACTTTCTTTTTTTATTCTTTACTCTACATTAATTTTAGAACACATTAAAACTCTAGTACCACTAATTTTAGGCAAGTGAGCTTTTTATTTAGAGTATGACCTAGTCACTTCCTTTTGATAAAAATTACATGCATATAGCTTACTTTCTCCCCTATCTAGTTTCTTATTACTTGCTAATATTGTCACATAAGACTAAAAAAGAGTATTATCATCAGATATTTTAAAAGAAGTAAACTTACTCATTTTAAAGTTAGTAGAACTTCCATTATTATCAATATTGCTTATTTTGTTTTTGCCTAGAAATTCCAATTAACACTGCTGCTAATTAGACGCTAAAACTACACTAGCCTTACTTTCTCCATATTGTCGCATTAATGCTACTAATGATTAGACAAAGGAATCATAGAATGAGCAAGACATTTTGCAATTATTTTTGTAAAGAAAGTTAAAGATTTCATATTATTTTTTTTCCTTTGTTCATGTTTTATAGATGATAGGTAGCAAAAGTATTTTTTTGGTTTTGTTCATATTTTATGGATGAGAAGTAATAAAACACTACATATGGAAAAAAGAAAAGAGATAAACATTTAGTTAAACGATGTGTATGAATAAAAAAAGAGGGATATGGTATTGAAAATGTAAAACCATGAGTCCAAGCCATATTCAAGCCATATTTAAGTGGTACCTAAATTTTTTCAATTAAAAAACTAAAAAAAATAAAGGATACCTTTTGAGTGTGTATCTAGGCGAATCACATCTGCACCGACATTAGATGCTGGTGTGATTCCAGTTCAAAGCCAAAAATATAGCACTAGATGCTGGTGTGATTCTAGTTCGAAGCTAAAAATGTAGTACCCATGTATTAGAGGTTTTTAGTGTTGGGTTTGGAAATCGAAAAAGATTTAATGATTATTTATTAGCCTTAAAAGCAACAAAGCACATATGATTATAGTGGTCTATTATCATTTCTTAAGGAATTATTTGGATTGACATAGTTTGAATTAGTTAGGCAAAAAACAGAGGTGAAGAAGTGGTGGTTCTTTGCTAAAGGAGCAGAAAGCAATTAAAGGTGAAGAATGAAAAGAAATTATTTCTAAATTCACACTAATTCAGCCAAATAAATAAAATAATGCAAAATTGTTCCCTTGTATGGATCAATTTTGAGTGTACATGATTAAGAGAAGTGCCAATCGCCCATAACCAAAAGTCAATATTTTCTTATTATATCTATATCTATTTGTCATTACCCAATTTAATGGCCAATACCACCATCAATCACTAAAGTTTGAATTTTGGATAGTTAATTCTAATTGGTTCATGAAATCTTGTTATTGTTAATTAACATATTATACAAATTAATTTTGTCAATAAAAAATATTGTATTAAAATATTTGATTAATTTATCTAAAAAATATATTTTAGTTGTCTTAACATTATAGATCATGAATAAACTATCATAATATGGTTATATAAATAGTGGCATTGATTCTCCTCTGAAAAATGTAAAGTAATATCTAGCCACTTATCTTAATCTTGCTTTAATATTATACAAAAATTAAATTTAACATACTAATTGATTTCTAAGTTAACCTCATAGAAAGAATAACTTCCTATATTTTTTTTATTAAAGAGATTTTCTAATATGAGTTATATATAATCCTTATAATAAGCATCAATGTCAATATCTAGAAATGAAGAGATTTGAAAGCTTTATACTTTCATATACACACACATATACAAACACACACATAATCTATATATATACACACACACACACACACAATCTTTGTTGTAAAATTATATTGTAATACATTCATGCGTGATTTAATGAGTAGATTCCTAATTAATTAACATAAAAGGAAAAATGAATAGCTTTTTTGCTATTTTAATTATTTTGTATTTTTATGTAATATCAATTTTGAATTAAATAAGTTTTATTTAATATATATTAATATTAAAATATTTGATCAATTATATTTAATTTTTATGAATTTCAATTTTAAGAAAAATAATGTAAAAATGATTATTTATATCACTAGAGGTAAAAAAAGATTAAAAATTTAAAATAAAGAGGAAAAATATTTTTTAAAATTTTTAATAGAATAAGATTACTTTGAAATTGTAGGCAATTACAACATAGTGGTACAGCTAAGAAAAATTACAATGTAGTGGTAAAAAATAACATTAATAAAAATAATAAGATATAAAATAATAATTTAATAGATAAATAAGATTAGGTTAATCATATATTTAAAAGTCATAAATCATAAATTGTTCATGATCTATTTAAAATTTTATATTGAATTATAAATAAATCAACATTGATCTATTTATTTTTAATTTGTATTCATTTTAATATATTCATTTGCTATCCCTAATTGATACTATAAATATTACATTAATCAAAAGAGAAGAAAAATATTAAATAAAAAAACATGTTAAAAAAATAAATAAAATGATATATTCTTTCTTTTATTAATTTAATAAAATAACTAAATATAATATACTTTGTGCAACGAGAAACTCTCCAGCCAAAACATTTTTAGGTAATGCCAATGATGGAATGGATATCCCTGTGCTATTGGGTTAACAAGATAAGCAATTATATGGGCGAGAGGGTACTTTCCAATGGCTTTGTTTTTTTATTTGCAATAATCATATCCATAAGAGTTAAACAAAATGCAAACACATAAATTTTTATATAATAAAATAAAATTTGTAATCTTATTTTTAAGGTCGTAAAACAAGTCAACCTTTGGATTGACTTGTAATTTATAACTCATTTTTATAAATATGAACTTTAAAAATTAAACCTATTTTTTATGCAGGTAATACAGATCGGGCTATCATAGACTAGCATGTTGTGACGAACCAACCTAATCCTATGAAATTTGTGAATTTTTAGTTAAAATCTGCAAATTGGTTCATATCTATTATGAGTTTTGACGAATTTAAATTTTTAAAATTAAATTTATTTTGAATGTGGATAATACGTATTAATTTGTATTCGCACCTAGTGAACTATTTTATAGCCCTACTTATTTTTTAATAATGAAAAAATGCAAACAATGTATGTATAGGTATTTTTCGATCCATTCCTGTTGTGTAATATGCTGGCAGGGGAAGTCATTGTCCCTCTCCACATCCCTCTCCCCTCATCTCCCTTTAGCCCTTGCCCTGTGTAAGACTAAAAGAAAATTTCAAAATGCAGCATTTAGAGTTAATTATAATCTAATAATGCGGTACGTAAGTAGTACGTAAGCAGTTCCTCTTAATCCGCATAGGTTCGGTGATAAATATATTAATTTTGAATGAATTTTATTTATTAATAAATAAAGAATTTGAGTATTATATTAATATTAGATGAATTTTATTTATTAATAAATAAGAAATTCAAATATGAAAAATTAAAAAAACCATTAATATTCTAATAGTTTCTTCACTTGATGTCTTAAAAAAATTGATCTTATTAATTATATTATTGCTGGAATTTAGATCATTGTAGAATCTAAAAGAAAATTGACACAGCAGTGATTTTCACTTCATATATTTATTTATATGTCCATAGTTTCAAATCCGCCCTAAATGAGTTTTAAGCAGAAACTTCTCTAAAAGGAATAGATGGATTTACGGGGGGCAATGGATTTGGACTTGGTAGACTCAATTCGAATCCAAATAAATTTAAATGTATCAAGCATTTGTTATTTTAAATTCATTAGAAATATAAATTCATTAATAATTTAATAAAATTTAATTAAAAGATTTAAAATGTGGACTCATTTAAATTTGTCAATAAAAATATAATTTTAAAATTTTATAATAAAAATAAAAATTTATTATTTTCTTATTGATAATAAATACATTTGATAATTATAAATCATATCTTTTTAATCATTTGCATTCATTCTTCTTTTCACTCATATATATTATCTATATTAATTTTAAAGTAAATGTGAATTATATTATTAATTTTGTCAAATAAAAATCACATTATGTTAATTCATAAATAATTATTTATTTATATTACAATTAAATATTTTTATATTATTTATCTTAATTAAATTATTACAATATCTTTATATATATGAGGACATTGATTTTTAAATAATAATAGATTAAGTATGAAGTATGTGACTTAAATAGGTTTAGACTTAGAAAAGAACTAAAATTTATTAAATAATTATTAAAAAATGAATTTATATATTATATAAATTAATATTAATAGCTTTAATATAATATTTATCGATTAAACCTAAATTTCAATTATTAAATTAAATAATAAATCTAATTTAAATAAAGTCTATTAAATAAATATTTATTTACTTGAATAAAACTAATTGGATATAAATATTTTGTCATCTCTTACGGGATTTAACACACCATGAATCCCTAAGTTTCCATGTCACTCATGAGGGACAGTGCCCTTCTCTCAAGGGAACATTCTGGCAAGTAATTAATTGAAAGGTCCGTGCCTTTCGGGATGAGAACAGACATAGGGTTTAGGGTCTCTGCAAAGAATGGCTTATTTTCCTTTTTTTTTTGGGTGCGTGGGGGGGGGGGGGGGTGCAGCCTCTCTGACCATGTCTATGATGCACTCACTGCATTACGTTTAATTATAGAAATAAGGATGCATTAATATCTATAAATCATCCGTATAGAATGACTTAAACTGTAATTACAATAGGTTATAATTAAAGTGTTACTTTAAATTTTATGTATTGGACTTTGTTGCGATCACAACACTATAACATTGTAGCTGCAACTGACTGCAATTAATAGTTTTATGATGCCACGTAGCAATTGAAAATTCATAATAATAATATTTGCACTTTGCTTTTTAACTTATATATGCAATATTCATGACTTTACAAGATATATCACAATTACAATTATGGTCATAGTTAAAAATAATTAAATTTTATATTATAGGTGATAAATATTATTTAAAGAGTGATTATGACTGCATATGTAATATAATCGAGTGATTAAGTACACACACATATAATATTATAATCATTATTGTAGGTTGAAATTAATTATTTTGGCTCTCAAATAAACTAATTTGATAATAAATTAATTATATTAAAATGACCGATCCAATCGTAAAAAAATAATCACTCAATTAATAAAATCGTATAATGAGATATTATTTGATCATGTGATCACAACAATCTTAAGCTACCTTTGTTTGCTATAAATACCTCAACATATGTTTACTGTTTTTGTCTAATATTTACTTGCATTCTTACCGACTCTTTTAAGTTGTGAATGCTAACTTGAACAACAGAGGAGTCTCAAGGACAACCATATTTAAACATTGCATGAGGAGGGGAAGGGAGAAATAATTGGGAAAGAGGATGAGAAGGGATGCAATTGGCTGCAGTGCATAGGAAGAAATTAATGTGGGATTGTTTTGAAAAGAGCAAGCATGGCAATGAAGGCCCATGTTTCTATCATGTGAGGATTGTCCCTCTCCCCATGTGCATTTATTCAGTCCCTTTATAGTTGCTTTTCAATCTAACAGGCTTTCCATCTTGTTTTGTTCTCAGCTATATTGATTGAGTACCTTTTACTGTATATATATATATATATATATATATATATATATATATATATATATATATATGCATTTTTTTTAAAAAAAATCTCCTGCATTTTTAAAAAATTTGAAGATGTAAATTTAGGACAAAGATAAATATAAAATTTTCAAATTAATTTATTAAAAATTATAATTTTCAGAATAAAAAATTGTATTATATTTTTATCTTTTTAAAATTAAAAGAAATTAATGAAATAAGAAATTGAAAGATTAAGTTACTTTTTACTTGAGACTTAGACGTCCTGCATTATTGGGCGTACATCTTCTAGTCAACATTTGATTTTATGGTAGTTATAGGCCCATGAATGAGAAAAGCGTTATTTGCCTACGTTACTTTTTATATTTATTAATATGGAATAATATGAATCGAACTCACCGTGCTTATTTATATGCATTTGAAATTGATTTTTATTATTTTCTTCATGGAAAAAGTTATAATTCACTTATGCATGTAATTTTTTAGAATTAATTTCATTTCATTTAAATTGAAATAATTTCAATTCATTTATAAATGAATTCCATTATTTGGATATTTCATTAAAAATAATGATTTCAATTCATTTATAAATCAATTATTTCATTTGAAATGTATGAAAAAATATATGAAATTTAATTAAAAAATAAATTTTGATGGTATTATAATAAATATAATGTTAAAAAAAAGGGTAAAACTTTCGTATAAAATATTTTTTTGATCAAATAAAATGAATTCTAGTAAAATCCTTGTTAAATTGGATGGATTTCATAATGACATAAATGTAATTAAAATAGGAATTGCAAATAAAATGAAATGAAATATCTTTTTATATTTAAAGCCAAACACTAATTTTTAAAAAAATTCATTTAGAAATGAAATGAAATCTTATTTTTAGTGTTATCAAACAAAGAGTTAGGATTTGTTTGATATGAAATTTTTTTAAAATTAATTTCATTTTATTTTATTAAAAATAATTTTAATTTATTTATAATTAAATTATATTATTTAGATACTTTATTACTAAAAAAATAATGATTTCAATTATTTGTAAATAATTTTATTTTTTTGGAATGTATTGAAAATGATATAACATTTAATTAAAAAGTAAATTTTAATAGTATCATGATAAATATAATATTAGATAGGAGGTAAATTTTTTTATAATATGTTTTTTAGAATAAATGAAATGAATTATAATAAAATATTTACTAAATTAGATGAATTTTATAATGATACAAATATAATTAAAATAAAAATTATAAATAAAATAAAAAATTTTAAATTAAAGTCAAACACCAATTTTTGAAAAATAAAATTTAATTCCAAATGAAATGAAATTTTATTTTTAGTTATATTAAATAAGAGATTAATGTATATATGAGAAAATTTAAAATCAAATTCCAATTATAATGAGAAATAAAATCACTGAATTACAATCTAATTATATGCGGATAGAATCAATTTACTTTACATTACCATTTTACAAGAGATTGTAATTAGTATTCTTATAATTTGACCACGGTTAGAAGTTTCAATCTCACGAAAGTGGTGATTTGACATGGAAAAACTTTTAACTTCCAGAGATTTTGCTTGAATTCACGAAATTGGTGACTAGGCTTAGAGTTTATAGGCCGTTCACTTTGTGGTTGGATTTTCAATTTCATGTGTCTAATTTTGACTATATTTTCAGAAAATAAAGAAAGTGATAGAAAAAGAAACAAAAATAACTTTCTAATTTTTAAACTAAATGAAGTTAGCCGTCCATTTTTTCTTTTTAATTTTCTCTTCATTTCTCCTAAGCCCCAAATATATTACAATTTACGAGTACAGAATAACTTGAATTCTTGAGGACGGAGTGAAAATTGGGACGGGTTCTGAAGACAATAACCCTCAATAGATTTTGACCAAAAATTTTGGAGGGCAAAAACATAAGAAGATTTTTTGGAATGGGATAAAATGACTTATGTCATTTTTTTTAAAAAAAAATAATTGTATGATATCAATAAAATATGTTAAAAATTTCGAGGGGCTATAACTATTCATAGTTCCTTAAAAGTTCCAACATGATATCACCAATGAAGTATTTATATCCACATTTTTTTTTGTTGTTATTCACCTATTATCTATAGTATTAAAATTTAAAATATTGGTAATAAATGAGTTTGGCTTAGGTTCGATGACCGCAGAAAGAGGACCAGCCAGCATAATAACTTGGTCATCTCACAAGCTGACAGATTAGAAAATTCTGGGACCATATAATCCTAAGAAAAATTTCATATATATTGTAATTATATGATGTGTTTATATTTAATAAATGATGAGTAATTGGTAATTTAAATATTTATGTTAATTTTATAAAATTCATATATATTAAAAATAAAAATTTATTTTCTTTAAGTTAACAGCTATTTGTCATTTATTAAATTAAAAATGACTAAAGTATATATATATATATATGTACGTGCGATATGTATAGATAAGAATTTTTTTGTAACTCGATCAACAGAAAACAAAGATAAACAAAACCTGATATATGCCATTGATTGAATCTCATGTCTAAATATCACAAGACATATTTGGTGGGAATCACCCAAGAGTCCTCAAAACATGCATGTATATATATAAATATGTGGCAGAATGAACACAAACTTAGAAGTAAGCAGAGCAAAGCATTTAAACTTCGGATCCCTACGTGGAAACACACCCATTTAAGATAGACGGATGGTAGAGAAGCATAAATGAGGCCTCGCAGAATCTCAACCCCACCAACATGATAAGTACATTGTTGGCCTCTGATTCAGGGTCCCAGCACTGAGAGCTCAACCATCTAAATAAGTGAAATAAATAAAGTCAATATTGAATAAAACATCAATACCAATAATGCAAGACAAATGAAAATAAGATGATAACTTTAATAAATAGGTGAATTTTAAAGTGTCCAAGAGATTTGGTACTCAGGATAATGTGACAAAAATACATGCTACTAGATGAGATTATTAAGTCATTGTCAAATTTTTTATAATTTCATCTAATACTTTATATTTTATTACACCACCCCGAATATCAAACCTCAACGTACCTTACCAAGCACCTAATAAATATTCTGTAAAATTGATCACTAATCCTATGTATGACAGATGCCACTAATAACAGTTCAAGTTAGATGGTAAGATATCTGGCATGTTTAAAGTTATAAATGAGCTGAACTATAGTGGGCTCGGAGTCTTGGACCAGTGACCCATAGTCATGTTTGCAAGTATGATATGAGATTTTCTTGAGCTCAGAGGTTCAGTAATAATATGAGGGACAATTCAGCTGCAGAATATCTCAGGGTAATAATCTCTGGAAAGAGAAATAGAAGGGAATGTTTTCCAATATTTTAAGAGAATATTACATATTCATATTTAGTTCAAGATTTGAAAAAAAAAATTTGAAATACCATATTCTTAAAATATTTTTAGCTCAACATTGCCTCCAAAATATTTTCATCAGAGGTAAATATCTCAGTTTATCATGGAATAAGAATATTAATACTAAAATAAAATATAAAATTATCTTCATATTTAATTTTTTTATTTATTAATTTATTAAATAATTTTTTAATTTAAATTAAAAAATAATTATTACTTTATTTTTAAAATATTTTATTATTAAAAAATACAATGACATTAATTTTTTAACTATAATTTTTTTATTATTATTTATAATATTTGAAAGATTATTTTAATATATTTATATATATAATTTTTTTGAAGAATAATACAATAGGCTTAGAATTTCTTTTAAAAAAGACATATATATACATAAAAATATAAAACAATAATATTTTTATATTAGAAAATAAATTAAAATATAAAATATAGTACCAGTATGAAATATAATTATAAAAATAATTTAGTGAGAAAAATTTATAATTTTACAAAGGAAAAATGTCAAGTATCTTTAATACTGTAATAATAACTTAAATAAATTATACTTACTTCATTTTAAAAATTGATCTACTAATAATAATATATTATATTTTATTAATATATTCTTTATTTATAATACATTAAATATTAAAATATAATGAAGCATAAAATATTTTTATATATATTTCAATGAATTTTTAGATGTTAAATATTAAGATTTAATTTATTACATGTTAAAATTTTTTAATTATTTATGTAGCTTATATTAATAAATATAATTTGTTGTATTATATTTTATAATAAAAAACTTAATAAAGGTATTTTTAAAATAATTTTAAATTTTCTAAGAATACCAAATATGAACTAAATATAATAATATAATATACATAGAAATTTACCAAAATATTCTTAAAAAAATTATAATAAACTAAATATAAAAATATTATATTTTCATTAATTAAATTTTCAGGATTTACATTCTTAAAAAAGTAGAATTCCGTGAACTAAATGTCATGTTAGTTTAAAAGGAACATCTATTCTTCTATTCTATAAAAGTAACATAAAAAAATTTGACAGGTCTACTATTAGGATTGGTCATTTGAGTGAGAATGTTAGATAGACATCTCATATCCAAAAATTCACATAAAATTGATCATTGTCTCTTTGTTCAAGAAAAATACAAATTAATCCATCAATTATAGAATGGATGGATTTTTACCCCTATAAATTATAAGAATTGGAAAATTACCTTCTAAAATTATATGACATTTAAATTCTACCCTCATCATTACTTAGTTAATGGAAAATATTATGAAAAATTATATATTATCCTACCAATTATGAAATGATTGTATTTTACTTCCAGTAACTTTAATAACTTGTAAATTAAATCTTTAATTATACAAAAATTACCATTAAAGGTCATTCTCTACTTAATTAACTCTTTTATTAAATTACATAATTTTCTAAAAAATATTTTTAAGGATGAACCTAATATTATTAAATATTAGATTATCAATTTTTTTGTGTGTAGTTTTGATGTTATATAATAAATAAAAAATAAATTAAATATATAAATTTTAATTAAATACTTGAAAATAAGTTGAGAAATTATGTGCAAAAATGATATAATAAATTAATACATCATAATATTATAATTTATGTTTACTAATACTATTCAACATTGATTGTCATTATCTAAGTTTTTTTTTTTTGAATTAGTTACTCATTCTATGGAATATGGGTTAAAAATATTGAGTATAGAAGTGAAATAAATATAAATGCAATGCTACATTAAGAAAGATAAAAAAATTTATCATTTTACATTATAATGATCATGGCAATAATAACTAATAATTTCTATTTTGCTCCATGAGAATTTTTTCACTTTACTTTATTTAAAATTTGATAATTATGAATTCATTCCAATATTTATATTTAGACTAATATATCAATTTTTAAAAAGAGATTATATTGATTAATGAATTTATTTAATTTCTTGACACTTTTTTTTATAAAATTTTTATAATTTTAAAATTTTCATATATAGTCTTTTTTGTTAGAAAAATTTTAGTTTACTTATATTATTAAAATAATTATTATTATTTTATTAAATAATAGAAGATATGAGCATGGAGAAAAAGAGGAACTGTATGTGGTTTATAAAATAATATAATAATTAAAAATATAATATATAGTTAAATAATTAAATAAAATAAAATAATAAATTATTTATAATATTTTATAATTAAATAAAATATATAGTTATTAGTGTAAATAATAACTATTATCATAAATATAACAGCAAATAAAAAACTATTATTTTATTAAATAATAATGGGAACAAGCATAAAAAAAGGAATAGAATGTAACTTATAAAATAATATAAAAGTTAAAAATATAACATGTAATTAAATTATTCTTTTAAGTTAGATAAATAACTTATTTATAATATTTTATTATAAAATATAATTTGTAATTATTAGCGTAAATATTTTTTATCATAATCTTATATGAATTTTGAATTGTCTTGGGTTAAAAATTATTAGAAGTTTAGTTTTTAGATTTCTAAAATTATAGTAACCATTTCAAAAATAATTACACTGTCACTTTTAAGTTAATTTTCAGGATATTGTTATCAAATAAATTAATTACTCTCAAAATGCTCAAAATTAATTTTACTTTATGAAAATTAATGCATATAATTTTATGAGTAGATTAATGCATACAATTGTTTGTTACAATTGTAATATTGTATAAAGTTAGAGTAGTTATTAGACGATTCTCAAATATCAATTAAGGGTCCATTGCAAGGAAAATGAGTTGATCCAATCACGAGTCAAACTCACTTCACATGGGAAGGCCCATTGGCAATTTTGCTAATATTTGGCCCAACATAAAAGGACTAATTCTCAATTATCAAAATTTGGTGATAAATTCTCTAATTTTATCAAAAGTTGTAGCACACCCGCGATAATAAGTGAAAATAGGTGAAAGATGCTGATGTGTCAATTCCTTACTGGTGTGCCAATCAGGTACCATACCTGTCCTTTTAACTTGTGGTATGGAAGATCTCACGTATTTCATAAACATTGACCTTCGTAATTTTGAATTCCGGATGAAAATGTTCTCAAATGCATTTCATTTTAATTATGAGATATATTAATTTTTTAAGTATTTGTCGACTGCATTTTTGTTTCTTTTGTAAGTAATGGTTTATATTCTATAGTCTGCTTACCATTTGTGTTTTGTATAATTAATGGCTTCTATCATTTTCTTAACACTTATCAATTTATAACGTATATAGGAGATGCAGAAAATACTCTTATCTCATATAAATTTAAGAATTCCTAAATTTTTATATACTCAAATATGCTTCCAAATGGAATAATTTTTCTGTAGCAATAATACCCTTTTTGTCTATTATTGTTTTTGGTTATATTTTCTACTGTGTTCTTTATTCTTTATAACTATATTGTTGAACCAAGCTAAACCACATATATAGGCAAGCTAATTCAACACTCATTTTGGCACATTAATATATGCTTTTGTTATTTGAATGTTAAATCTTGTGATATCTCATGAATATAAATTTATTACTCCTTTTTTGGGATGTATAAAAGTTATAGTTAAAATGAGAATATATGGTAAAGACTAAAATATTTTTTGTCAATGATGTAATGGTGGATGCTAATGGCTCATTTTTTTATATATTTAGATGCTAAATGTATATATATATATATATATATATATATATATTTGTTCATGCGCATCAATTTTGATATTTTAATTCCTTTAATTATTGTTGCGAAAGCTGTTCTATTTATTCTTCTTTTTTATTTCTTTCAATATTAGTCTTTTTTAGTATCACTTTTTTATATTGCAATTGAATTGTCTTTCTTTATCTTTCTTAGGGATTAATGGTTGGACGAGTGATGATGCTGCTTAATGAGGTGGTGTATTATAGAAAATTGCGAGTTCAAGATGTTAAAAACAACTTGAATGAAAATTAAAAATTAAGTTGGAAAATAGGTTTATTTTCATATTGTATCATACAAAGTTTTGTGAGAAATAAGAAATATGAGACGTGTATATATATTTGAAATTGTTTATAGATACAAGCAAGTTTACCCATTCCATTTTGAAAGAACGTGTTCATACTTGGCGGTATAGTAAAATTCCCACAATGCCCTTCTTGATGAAATGATTTAACTTGCTCATAGTTGCGCAAATCTATGGCATGATTGTCGAATGTAGTAAGATAGGTATGCAAATAATAGATATATATATTTTACAAAATTTGAATTCATAAGCTTTGAATCATTATAATGTAACTAATGCAGATGATTATAAAAAAATTTGGCTAATGGCTAATGTCTTGGTTCTTTCAAGATAAATTATTTAAATATAAATAATGATTATTTTATCTTTATGTATTTTACATAATATAAATATTTTAAGATATGCTAAACTTTTACCAATCAATTTAAAACTTATCATCATTGTTATAACGTTATTTGTATTATTGTGAATGAAGTGGGGATGCTAAACTATTTCTTTCTTGGAATTAATTTATCATTTTAGAGAAAATATGAATTTCCTTATGAAATTAAAAATTATATCATTTTAAAAAAATGAAATGAAATTCAAATAAAAGAATTATTAATTCGATTAAGTTGCTGCTATAAAAAATATATGACTGAAGAGATAGGAATGCCAATTTCAGTATAATATCATCAAATTAGCAAGCCTTAAAAATTACAAAATTAGTTAAAATAAAATACCCGCTATATGAAGTTATTTAATTCTTTTTCAAAAAGATGTGGTAATGAAGACTGAAGAGGCATATGCCATTTATGTATTGAAACATAATAATTGGAAAGAAAATGAAAAAGAATTACAAAGTTATGATTTTGACAATAATAAATAGGGTTATATTTAAAGTTGTAGGGTAATCTTAAATATATTAAAGAATTAAAATGAGACATAATGAATTTAATTAATTTAGTACGTTAGATCTTTTTATTTATTGATTTTTTTTTTTTTGTGTTGGATGCACATGAGCAAGGTTGAATTGCAAGGATGTTTTGATATAATCCAATTTCATATTGTAGTTTATTTTCATATTCTTTTTTATTTTTATGATGAATTTTTTGACATTATCTTTGAGAGAATTTTTTTATAAAGTGTTATTTTCTTGACTTATTCACATATTTTGTAATGAGTATAATTCATATACATTATTAATTAATTTAATATTATCCATGCTCAGCACTAGTTTTATGTATAGATGTAAAACAAGGTAGACTCACATTTTAAATGGGTCAAATTAGTTGGGGTTGTGGAGGTTCATGGGTAGCCTATGGAAGTCTGTGAATAGGCTGTACATTTTTTTAAAACACTTAAAAAATATTTAAACCATTAGAATAATACATGCAAGGATCCTTATCTGGAACATTAAATTGAGTTAAATTAAAAAAATATTTATATTTTTATAAATTGTAATTAACTAATTTATTTATTTTTAATTTTATGTAATGGGCTAGTTAAATAAGTCTAAAAAGATTATATCAAATCATTGAACATTAAATTAAAAATTAGATTGGATTAAAAAAATTTTAAATACTTAAAGAATTACTAAAAAATAAAAATAAAAAAATAATCAAGATTGTGAAGCTCCTGGGCAAGCCTATGTAGGCCACATCTTTGTGAACTTATCCATAGATGCTCACAATAAAAATGAACTTCAATTTTAAAACCCAAACTATCCCATATCCATAGGGGCCTGCACAAGCCTATGCACTTAGGCCTATTTTACATCCCTCATATTTTGCTAGTTATGGTGTAAAACTAGAATAAAATTTAATATATCTATTAGAATTATTCATGAATAGTATCATTTTTTTTAAAGTAACTTATGGGTACATAGTTATTTGAATCCTTCATTCTTTTAATTTACAAGATATTAATAATTACAAAATTTCATCAAAAATAATAATTAATAGCTAAATAACGTTATTAGTTTATTTAATGTATATAGTATTTACTTGATAAATGTATTTATATAAAAAAGATATAGATAAAATTGCTTACAATGTATGTATTTGAAAGAGAAACTAAGGGGGAAGCTAATTTATGTAATGGAGTGAGCTTTTTTTTTCTTTATCAAATTTAGATGTGTACATAACCTATAATATGATTCAAGGAAAATTTTTTGTTAAAATATTTTCATTTATATTATTCAAAATTATGAATATCCAATCTTGCATACTACCATGATTTCTTCTTATATGCTTTAATTTTGCACTCTTGCTAACAAAGCACATTCTATTTTGAATTAAATGAAATTAGATATGTTAGATTTAATGGCTTTCTTCTTTCTTTTCTATATTTTGTTTTTGTGTCTTGAATTCAATTAATTATTGGAAGGAAGATATGTAAACAATAAAACTTAGATTTGAAGAATTAATAGTTATCTTAGCCTTTCATTTATCTTGTTTCATTGATTTTAAAGAGCTCTTATATTGTATTTACTAACTTATAGGGAAATTTAAACTAAAGTAAGGCTACTTTCGATGAGAAAATAGTGAAGAATAGCAAAGAAATTGTTTCTCTACTTTTATTAAGAAAAATAATAGAGGAATTGCCTTTCCTTGTATATTTGTCTATAACAGTGACTAATGATTTCATTTTATCTTGAAATTGATTTGTTGTGCTACTAGTTTTATTTGTTTACTCCTTGTAAGAAAATTTGAGTTCTAAAAAAAATGGTAAGTGTTTAATACTTTACATCTAACTCTTGAATATCATTTTGTTTGAACTTTCCTAAATTTTTTTTAAAGGTAAGCATAATTGTTTAACCCACCTAAACCCAACTTGAAAATAGGGAGTGGGTTCAAGTCAATTAGGTAAAGGACATAAATGGACTTAAAAGTAAAAACATCTAGTTCTTGCCCTTCGAGTATAGGTTTAGGGTTTTGGACCCATAAAAAACCTGACCCGACTTAATTAATAATAGACAAATTTTTTTGGCCTTCTTTCCATGGCTTTTATCCTAAGTTCTAATTGTTCTCTCTCAAATCTGATCCTTTCTTAGTCATAAGCTCCATAAAACCCCTTCTTCTACTCTTATGGAGTTTGGATTTAACCTTAAATTCTTTCATTCTTCAATTTATTCATCTTTTAAAATGACCTTTGGACTTGTCATCACTAGAGGCAAAGTTGGTGGCATTAAGTCTCGGCATCATTGTTAGCTGAAGGTATTCTAACAACTAAAATATATTTTTTAGGATATTATGTTATGATTTTCTCATTTTATCTTTTATAGATCTATTTAACTATGGTTATTGCTACTTGTTTCTAATTAGGATTTGTTTTGATGGTTTTTGCTTAGGATTTTTGAAGGGTTTGTTTAGTTAAGGTTTTTTTATTAATGTATTCCATGCATATGGTTGTTTAGGTTTTCTAGGTTTTGTAAGTTTCCTCATTTTCAATGTATTTCTTCATTTCTTTAATTTGTTTCTCTATTTTCAGAAAGGTTGTTGACTTTATTATAATGTTCTTCATAGAATGCAATTGCAAAGTGCAAATTGGGATTATGTTGCAAAGCTTGAGAAAGTAACAAGTTAAACTTAGAAATAACTAAAAGTTTCTTCCTTTATTTTTTAGATATGCATATTTCTTTCTTTGTGAATTTATTATGTTTGCTATAATATATATATATATATATATATATATATATATATATATATATATAGTAAAAAAATTATATTTCATATTTTTAATAAGCAACACAATTAATTATTTCCTAGTTTTCTCTATGATGTTATAGTTAATCCTAATCTTTTATGATGTCTTTATGTAATTACATCAAATTATTTTATCAGCCATTAAAAATGTAGAACTACTAATTTCAATGGACAAAAATTTTACCAAAATTGAAATTCCATGATGTTAAAATATTAATAAGTTCATGAAGGCAAAGGATGGTTGCATAAACAAGGAAATAATGCTTTAATAGATTGATTTTAAGTTTATAAAGGCATGGGTATTTTGAAAAAATTGCAAGTTTAGTCTTATACTTATCAACCATTTTCTTGGGTTATAGTTAACTATGCTAGTATAAAATGTAGTTTAGATGATGATAGTCAACTACCACATGCTCTATTTACACTTAAATGCTCCTTAAGCCTTTCCTATTCTCAATTATTCAAGCACACTCAATTCTAAGCACCTATGTTCCTTTATTCATTCACCGTACCCCAAAGTTATTCAAGGTTTATACAATTAATAAATTTCTCTTTCATCATCTTTCCTTTCCATAATTTATCTCATTTATTCCATTAGTATTTTGTTTTTACCCATTTTTCTCATTTATCCTTTTTTATTGAAATTTACTCATTCCTTAAAAAGTTTCCATCCATTATATTTGTTTTTCTAAAATAAATTTGACATTTTCCTCTTTAAAAATATCACTCAAATTTTAAAATTTTGAAATTCAAGAAAGGGTGTGACAGATTATGTTGTTAGGCTAATCATGGATTGGTAAAATGAAGAAATAAGACCTCCAAAGAAAGCTTAACTAATTTTTTCCTAAGTAAGGAAAACTTCTTGCAAAAACTTTTAATCTTATCATCAACCTAATAATTTTAAGCATTTTTTTAAAATCTCCATAAGAAAATTTAATTCATAAAAGATTTAACTTCCTATTAAAATTTATTTTCTACATAAACTAGATCCTTGATTATAGAATATCTTGATGTATGTGTCATAGGAGCCAATTATAAGATAATTGTAATAACGCATAATACATTACATTTTATTTTAGGCAATATAATTATTATATTTTATTTTATTTTATTTTAATATTTTTATAATTTATTACTTAAATATAATAATTATCCTTGGAATAATTTTACTATTCCTAAAATGTCCATAGTCGAATATTATTACAAAAAGGATAACAATATTACATTGAGACTATCATGTATGGTGTCTGATGATTATGAATCATGGATATATGATATCAAGTTAATATATGGATACATTGTTACTGAACAGATGTACTGGACTAATCTACTATGAGAATGTTACATGGATTGTCATGTGTCATTACTTATTTTCATGTGACCACAATGCACATAGTCTTTTAACCTAAAATCACTATGGTTCCCTATATGAAGGGTCACATACTTTGATATTGTCCTATGTCACTTTTAATTGGGATGGCATGTAGGCGTTGATTAGATGTGTCACGAATCATGTAGAGGGATGTGAGTGATATAGATGAAATTTTGTTACTTTTAATAAAGGAGAGATATCCTTGGGCCCTTTGATTGAGTAAAACTTAAAAATGCATAACCATACTCAACTAGATCAATATGTGATATTGATTTAGTTGTTTAAGTTAGTTTACTTAATATCAAGAAATATAAATTAAACATTGATAAAGATGACACACTCCATACCTTCAGTTCAATTTATATATCATTATAAAAGGAACTGTAATGCAAAACGTTAATCACACATTAGGTGGATGTTGAATTATATATCTTCTTACTACTTGGGTGATAATAATATATCACTAGATACTACTTAATATTTATAGTCCAATGATGAGTCATTACTAACGTAATAAGAACCTACATGATCATACAAAAGAAGTAAGAATGAGATAATAATTAATTTATTTTTAGTTAGATTAAAAACTTATTAATTAAGCTTGTTATTATATATATATATATATATTATCAAAGTAATAATGTATATATATATTATTATTTACATAATATATATTTTATATTATATTATGTAATATTATCTAATATTAAAGTAATATCAGATAATTACATAATTTGATATTAGATAATTATATTATGAGATAATGCTATTATCTAATAATATTTAATTATTAATATTAAATAACTAATAGATAAGTCTTATCTCTCCTCACTCTTACCATGTTAGAGATAAGATATTAGTGGTTGAGTAGAATTAATATTAGTTGTAATTTTTTTAGTAGGATTAGGAAAGATGTATGCTTTTAACTTTATAAAAGGGGCATAAAGGCGTCATTGTTTTATATGAAAAATAAGTAAATTCACCATTAGTAGAATCGCACAAAAACACCTTATAAAATCATACTAAACCCTTATTCTTTGTGTGAGAGACGAATCCTAATAGATTTATGAAAGTTAAGAAGTTATCATTTGCTCTATGTAAATATTATAGAGGCACTATTACTTAATTTTACCCATGATTTGGATTTGCACTCGAAGAGGTAATCTTTAATTCTTGATTTATGTCCTTGCGATTTGATCTATGAGAAGGTTTCATGTGACATAATTTTGAAAAATTATTTTTCCACTGCATTACATGATGTATGTGAAACCTAACAGAATACAAGTGATACAATTGTATCACCGACATTTTTTATCTAACATGAGAGTCTTTACTTCCTTGAAAGCATTATTACATGCATAACTATTTGAATAAAAAAAGCAACAAAATCAATTTAGTGATACAGTTTGATTAGAAAAGTTTGCCAGGATCTTATTATAGGTTTTGTTCATTGAGATTCATTTCCTTTATGGAAAAATCTCTTAAACCATTTAGTTAAATCTCTTAGATATCTCTTCAATCCATCCTTTTGATTCACGTATACCATCCTAAATCTCATAGTGTAGCCATATATTTCCTCAAAATTGTTCAATAGCAACCACGCAAAGTACCTTTTTACATTAATTCCCTTCCTACATATAAAATTAAACATAAATTTTTAAAAATTAGAAAATAACATTTCTAATTTTACTATAATACTAAAATTTAATATTTTTAATCATACAGGAATGATATATACATACAAAATAGTGCTATAAACAAAATAAAGATGTTAAATATAACAATCTATTCTCTTCTTATTAGAAAGTATTTTTTTCCACCATTAAAATCATCAAATCCTATAAATATAAAATTATTTAGATAAATGAAAATGTAAAATACTAATTATAGAGGATAATTTTTATGATAAATGTTGGTTACCATTCTTTATGATGTATATGACTAGATTACTATACTTGTTCTTCATGTATAGTAAAGCATCTTCTATTCCTTGTGGGTAGATGTATACCCAATTTGATACAGCTTGCAAATTAATTTATGTTTTCAATTCATAAAAATCAAAACTATTTTTGACTTGCAAAATTACTTGGTCAAAGGTAAAATAAAACCTATAATGATAAATAGACTTAAAAAATGGTAATATGAAAGTGAAATAGCCTTTCAAATTATGGCATAACATTGTTGCAATTTTCTAACTAAAAATTCTATAATAAATACACTACAATATTTATGGCTTATGGCAATAGCTAAAACTATTGCTTATACTAAAAAAACCATTGCCTATATTATAGGCAACAATTCTTGGTTGTTATAACTCATGTTACATATTTTTTAAGTAACAGTTCTTTGAATTTTAAGCAATGATTCTTAGCTATTGCCTATTTAACTTCAAGCAATGGTTTTTAGTTGCTACATAATTTATAAGCAATAGTTATCAAGCGTCGCAAGGTATTATAGGTAATAATCGTGAATAGTTATCTATAATAGAATTAGCAATGATTCTTAGTCATTGCCTAAAATATATATAATAAATAATGGTTGCTAATTGTTATCTAAAGAAAATAAGCAACAATTTTTTATTATTGCCTATATTAGAATAAGCACTAGTTTTTTATCGTTGCCTGCATGAGAATAAGCAACGAGCTATAATCGTTGCTTAAAAGAAAATAAGCAATGATTTTTTACTGTTGCATATATTAGAATAGGCAACAATTCTTAACTATTGCCTAGAATACTTACAACTATAAAGAATATACAATTACTTTTTGACCATTGCCAAAAATGTTAATGACAATAGTTACTAACCATTGCTTATTTCATACAAAAGGAGTTGTGAAATAAATAACATTTTGACGATCGTTGCTTATTGATAAACAATATTTTTTTCTAATGATTAAACATGATTTTGTTGTAATTACTTTAAAATCTTTTTATGTTTATTGTTAAGAACATATAAATAACTAACCTAGTGTGCATATTAAAAAATACTAAACAATGTCATTAAAAATTAAGTAAATGTACACATTCTTCCAATTAGTTTTCTTTAAAGCATAAAAGTTTGAATGACATTAAGATATGTCTTAATAAAAGGTCAACATATTGCTATATTTAATATACAAAATGTTTCAATATTTTTTAAGTTATGCATCATCTTCATCATTCATATTTAGCAAATTGTCATCCAATTATCTATCATCATCTTCACTAATATGATTTTCCTACATGACCTTAAAAAATCATAATTAGAAAAATTATTATTAACATATACTAGAATCGCAAAAGATATGATAGTAAATTATAAATAACTATAAATTTTTCCTAAAATTAGGGTGCAATCTTCTTCTTATAGATTGAAACTACCATTCCTATTAGAACCCAACAAATAACATATATAGAAAATAAAATTTATCAATGGTTTAATTCTTTTTTTTATAAAAATCAAGTAATAACATAATTGTAAAACTTTGGACTATAACATGCACTACAAGTTGAAATTTTCATTCAAAAACACTGGACTATATCTACCATAATATAAGTTCTAATTGGTTGTATGAAGACAAAATAGGCATGGGCTACATGAAAAAAAATTCAATGGCTAAATGATAGGAACATACAAAGCTTTATATGAGATTTGTTTGGCTTGCTTTGTGTTAAGTTTTGGGACTCACTCCTATGCAAACCTAAGCATCCTTTTAAATAATAATAATAATAATATATAGAATAAAGGACACGGACCATATGCTAAGGAAGAATAAGGCATATATTATTATGATTAAAGACTTTGCAAGAGACTCACATTATTTAATTTTATGGTTTTTTATAAAAATAGGTCTTTGGAGGTTCACAGATCTATAATTGTTTATATCTTTTATCATAAGGAATTGAAAATAGCAAATATGAAGACATAAAAATTTTAAAACTAAAATTGAGCATAATAGCAAGAGTTTAAGTTAAAGATAGAATATGACGATACAAACTTGGCCAAACACTAATGCTAAAAAATTGGATAGAAAGTAGTGTGAAATTACAATGGACAATGCAAAATTAAAGTGAATAACCAATTAAGGTATTTTGACTAATAGCAAAACAAAGATGACTTAAACACATAATTCAACTTGAGACATAGACATGAATTGGACTGGATGCAAACAATAAGACAAATTTCACTGCTTAACAACTAGAAATAACTATATTTACTTGGATTGCAAAACACAATCAAACAACACATAAATCTAATCAAATATAAAAGACAACTTGCCTACTATGCCTCAAATAATGTGGGATAACCTAATTTGATAAATGAACTCAAACTAATTTCAATAGTCACAAATCTACTCCCATGTTATAACACTAAAAGTGTAGCGTTAAATTTACTAAAATCATTATTAGATATAATAAAATAATTCATAAATTCAATATTTTTCCTTTATTTAGAACATGTGTTAATTGTGAAAAGGGTGGATGAACTTATGTAGTAGAATTTCTTCCACTATTCACATCACTCAAAGATGGTCTCAATTGACCTAACATTGCTTCAATAGTCATTTTAGAAATTTTTTTTTTTGTAATATTGCATTGACAATTGTTATTAAACCATCAAAATGTGCCTTCATTTCTTGAACTTTACTTTTCAAAGAGTTGACTTTCTCATCATACTTTCTTTTAAGATTGGTTATTTTTTCTCTTTTATTTTATTTTCAAATAATTTTTAAATAATATTTAACTTTAAGTAAAAAAGAATTTCATTTTATTTATAATTTTTATTTTAATTATATTTATATTATTATAAAAATCCATCAAAATTAATAAAAATTTTATTGAAATTCATTTCATTTGACTTAAAATATATATTATATAAAAAACTAATCCTATTTTTAGCATTGTATTTATCATGATAGCATTAAAATATATTCTTTAATTGGATTTCATTTATTTTTATTACATTTCAAACAAAAAAAATTATTTATAAATAAATTGGAATCATTATTTTTGAAAAAAATTTTAAACAATAAAATTTATTGGTAAATGAATTAAAATATTCCTATTAAAAGTAAATAAAATCAGAAAATACCAACCCTATGCATGGGCAAGAATCTGGTGCTAGGCAAGGAGGGCTCAGCACTGGAATCACCTCCTGTGCCTCAAGGGAAGGGCCCGAGCATCATCCGGGGGCATATCTGCCATTTCCGTATCCCAACTCTGAGGGGTCGTTTGGTTTGCAGCAAAAACATAGGAAATTGTATTTCCCAGGATATAAATTACAGTAAAGTTGTTTGGTTTGCACAAATGAGAGGAAATAAATCTTCCTGGGAACTTGTGTTTCCCATAAAACACGGGAAATCACTTACCCACTCCCCCCTACGTAAGTTCTATTTCCTGAATGTTAACTAATTCATAGACAAAAATATCCTTACTAAAATTAATTAATACCAATTTTACCTCTTTTAATTGATTATCAAATTTTACTTTGTGAATGTCCATTTTAATTAGTGTTACCGGTATTTTACAGTTTGCTTATATATATATTACATGACATATTTTATTATTATTATTTTATAAAAAAATTTAAATATTTAATTTAAATAAATTAATTAACAGCATATTTTTATTTAATTCCTACGTTATTTTATAACCCACTTATTATTTTATTATTTTATTTATTTTATTGCATAATTTTCTTTTACTTCTTTTTTATTTTATCTATTGCTATTATTTGAAAGTTAGATTATAATTATTAAATAATATAAATATAATATGATATATTTAATTTGATTATATAAATATTTTGAATAAATTAAAATTTTAATATATATTATATTAATTTCATTATATAATTATATATTATATTTGTTAATTGAAATTATTTGAATATTAAAATAAAATTTTCTTTAAATTTTATAAATATTTTTTAATATTAAATTTCAAGCCCTATAATTCAAATTAAATATACACACACACACCCACACACACACACACACACACATCAATTAGAATTAAAATTTTTTTAATTAGTTACTGTTTAGAGAACAAAAGTAATATGTTATTATTTGATAATTTAATTTTTAATTAAACTTAATTTATCTATTTATTTGAAGTTTTCAATTGATGTTACTGTCTTGGAACATAACAGTAACATGTTACTGTCTAGAGAAAAAATAGTAATATGCTATTATCTATTTATTTAAGATTTTTAATTGATGTTACTGTCTTGGAACGTAACAGTAACTTATTACTGTCTAGAGAAAAAATAGTAACACACTATTATTTAGCAATTTGATTATTAATTAGACATAATTTATTCATTTATTTGAGATTTTTAGTTGGTGTTACTGTCTTGGAACGAAACAGTAACATGCTATTATTTGGCAGTTTGGTTGTTAATTAGACATGATTTATTCATTTATTTGAGGTTTTTAGTTGGTGTTACTGTTTTCGAGCGAAACAGTAACATGTTACTGTCTTGGAACGAAACAGCAACATGCTATTATTTGACAGTTTGGTTGTTAATTAGACATGATTTATTCATTTATTTGAGGTTTTTAGTTGGTGTTACTGTTTTCGAGCGAAACAGTAACATGTTACTATCTTGGAACGAAACAGCAACATGCTATTATTTGGCAGTTTGGTTGTTAATTAGACATGATTTATTCATTTATTTGAGATTTTTAGTTGGTGTTACTGTTTTCGAGCGAAACAGTAACATGTTACTGTCTTGGAACGAAACAGCAACATGCTATTATTTGGCAGTTTGGTTGTTAATTAGACATGATTTATTCATTTATTTGAGGTTTTTAGTTGGTGTTACTGTTTTCGAGCGAAACAGTAACATGTTACTGTCTTGGAACGAAACAGCAACATGCTATTATTTGGCAGTTTGGTTGTTAATTAGACATGATTTATTCATTTATTTGAGATTTTTAGTTGGTGTTACTGTTTTCTCATTTATTTGAGATTTTTAGTTGGTGTTACTGTTTTCGAGCGAAACAGTAACATGTTACTGTCTTGGAACGAAACAGCAACATGCTATTATTTGGCAGTTTGGTTGTTAATTAGACATGATTTATTCATTTATTTGAGATTTTTAGTTGGTGTTACTGTTTTCGAGCGAAACAGTAACATGTTACTGTCTTGGAACGAAACAGCAACATGCTATTATTTGGCAGTTTGGTTGTTAATTAGACATGAGTTATTCATTTATTTGAGGTTTTTAGTTGGTGTTACTGTTTTCGAGCGAAATAGTAACATGTTACTGTCTTGGAACGAAACAGCAACATGCTATTATTTGGCAGTTTGGTTGTTAATTAGACCTGATTTATTCATTTATTTGAGATTTTTAGTTGGTGTTACTGTTTTCGAA
Source organism: Sindora glabra (assembly GCA_020226215.1). Classification (NCBI taxonomy): domain Eukaryota; kingdom Viridiplantae; phylum Streptophyta; class Magnoliopsida; order Fabales; family Fabaceae; genus Sindora; species Sindora glabra. The sequence goes on from CM035229.1 coordinate 33,258,093, forward strand.
CGAAACAATAACATGTTACTGTCTTGGAACGAAACAGTAACATGCTATTATTTGGCAGTTTGATTGTTAATTAGACATGATTTATTCATTTATTTGAGGTTTTTAGTTAGTGTTACTGTTTTCGAGCGAAACAGTAACATGTTACTGTCTTGGAACGAAACAGTAACATATTACTATTTAATTTATAAATAGTAATAAATTATTTTTTAGTAATTTTATTTGTTAAAAAAATTATTATAACACTATTAGATACCAAAAGAATTAGGAAGAAAAATTTTAATATAAAATTCGAATGAATTTAAATTGATAAAAATAAAATCAAAGTTAAAAAAAATAACAAAAAATTAAAGAAAATTAAAAAAGTCATTAAAAAAGGCCTTTTTTGCCAAATCAAAGTGGGCAAAACACCTTTGGTATTTGCAAGCACGTAAATCTCGAAAAGTTACATGAAATCAAAAAAAAATTCACTTAAAACGGACAATCGAGCACAAAGTTATGATCATTCAAAGTTTTGAACTCAATTTATACGATTTTTAACTAAGTAAACTTCGTCAAACCCACATTTTCTTATTTTCTGTTGAAAGAGCAAATGAAAAGGATTGAAAATAAGTGGTCATGCAAAAATTGGTTAACTAATAAAGAATTTATGACTTTTAAAAATTTTTAATTTATCACCGCATTCACACAGTTAAAAAAAAATAATTTCAGTATATAATATTCATAAATCATAAAATTGAAACCTATTTTAAAAAAAATATGGCGCTATCACCTCTTTAAAATCAATTAATATCTATTAATATATATTAAGTTATTATTGAGGATATTGTAGTCATTTCATTGTTATTTCCTAGGAAATTCAAAGTTGAACCAAACAAAACATAGGAATTTATTTCTTGGGATATGTGACTTCCTTTATGTCAACCAAACAACATTTAAGGATTTCCTAGGAAGTGTACACAGTAAATAACTTCTTAAGAAATTCAACTTCCCATGGGAAGTTACTTCCTGCATGAACCAAACGACCCCTGAGATTCTGAGAATATGTATGGGACATTTATTGTGATCCAATGCTTACTCTGTCACCAAATTCCCTGAAGCACACTTCCGCATACTCTGCAAAGTCCTTCCTAATCACAATTTAAAAAGAAATCTCAGGTATATTACCCTTATCCATGGTACTTACAATATAAAAGTGGAAAAAATTATTAAAGTCTCAGGTATATTCACCATTATTAAAGTGTCCATCTCATTACTTCTCTCTTTTTTAGGATTATAACAAAATAAATTTTTAATTTATTTAAAATTAAATTCATGTGAATAATTGTCCATAAGTTCAATTAAATTTTTATGATTTGGAAGGTATGGGATGACATGGATGTAATTTACACAATTTGCGGGCTTAAAAAGCCACCATATGCATCTTCCAGGTTCTATGGGACATCCCAGTGAAAAAGAGTTACAAAGGCCTGCAAGCCTGTATGTACAAAATCATTTAGTTTTCTTGTTATGTGATGACTAATTAGATATTAATTTTATATTGGATTAATGGAAGTTTTGATTCTTATATTTTAAAATTTATAACATTTTTCTTTAGAATTTTAGTTGCTTTAATTTTATCTCCTAATTTATAAATTAGGGATATTTAATTGTATATATGTATGTGTGTGACATATATTTATCTGATATATAAGTTAAATATCAACATCAAAGATACAAATGTATATTAATTATGATATGATACATTAGTCTTCATGCCTACCCTGCGTGATAAAAATAAAGGAAAAAATATAAAATATTTTCTTCAAATTTAGGAAGGTTGAGTTTATCTCCTTCAAATTTGAAAACTTAAAAATCATCCCCTGAAATTATATAAAATTTAAAATTAACACATATTATTAATTTAATTTATTATTTTAACTAGTCACAAATTTTTTTAATGAACCTTTTAAACAAGAATATCATAATATCATAATATGTTGGTTTATATTGTTGTTTTTTTAACAAATTATTTCTATGTTATATAATTAATGAAAATTAGATTAGATATAAAGAATTTTAATTAAATACTTCAAAATGAATTATGGAACTTTTTGTGAAAAAATGATAAATTAATATATTATAATATTATAATTCTTATTTAAAAGTTCATAAAAATTCATATAATTTGATAAAAAGATAAATTAAGTTGATAATGAGTATTAATCTTAAGTTTTGTATAGTTTAAAAGAGTGATTTTTGAGCTTTCAAAATTAAAAAAATTAAAATTTGATTATTTCAAAGTTAAAGAGAATATTTTATATTTTTTCCAACATTTAAATTAAGTACTTGTGGAAATTGGCCAAGCCACAAAACCTCATAATATTGAGAGGATTTTAGCCCCCTCAAAAAATTTCAAAAACAAATATTTTTTATATACATACACAGCCACCCCAAGATTTATGAAGATTTTATACAAAATTTTATCAATTTAGATTTTAGCTACCCAAAATTTTTTGCCTAGCTTCACTCTTGCTAGGTGGTTTATTAGGGATCTATATTAAACCTAATTTTGATATAATTTAGCTTGATTATTTTCTTATTTAAGTAGTAGATGAAGCCAATAATGATAAATAAAAACTATTTGATAAATAAGTCGGATTTATTTTTTATAAATCTGAAAAGCTTATCAAATCAATTTATTTAATAATTAATATAATATAATATAATATATATTACATTTATAAAATATACGTACATGATATTAATAATATTTTAATACATGTAATTATATGTATAGATTTAATTTGATTGTTGGTCTATTTTTAATCTTGAAAGGTGTCTGCTTTTAATTTATTTGAAGGCTTGTTTATATAAATAAATTTAGAAATAGACAAATATGTCAAAATAAACATTTTTAATAAGACAGATTAGACTCAAATTTTTACTATATGCTAATAGGCCTGGCTTCCCCAAAATTTTATAAGTCATGCTTGACTTATTTAAGATGAAATCCATCCCAACATAATTTATTTCCACACCTAGCACTATATCACGTATGGATCAAATTGTTTTGATTTTGAAAGTATGAGGATGAAATTGCTAAAAGGAAGTTTGTAAAATTAAAATTGCAATAACTTTAAATTAAGGGGAAGAATTATAATTGAGCCTTTTTTTTTTTAATTTATAACAGGATGGAAAATATCTTCGTTATAATTAATAATTAAAAAGGACAAATTTCATCTCCGCCCACCGTTTGATAGAAGGTCGTTGAGGAGGCTGTTGTAATATCCGATACCTTCTTTGTTAACTCCACCCCTCAAATTTCTTTCTAATTAGAGAAAGTAATTAGCATATAAACAAACCTAATTCAAGCTAAAATAAAATATAAACTTCCCTTTTAGGTTATTCCTTTGTACATACTGAAAGAGAAGTTCCCATTGACATGTATTGTTAGAATTTTTGTGAAAATATTATATACTTTTTAATCTTTAATAAAAAAAGTTATAACTTTCATACAAATGGTTGTTACATGCATGCAGCGTGTGCAATATTTCATTATTTTTTAAGATATTTAATGTGTATTTGAGATGATGAATATACTAATTTATAATTTATTCACTAGATTAATAAATTATAAATTAATTTTATGTAATTTATTTTCTAAGGTATCTTGGAAAGCTTTCAAAATTAAGCTCTTACTGGAGTTTTTCTGAGTCTATGCGGAAGTTGATTCATGAGTTTTTTTTTGGGACAAAATTATGCTCAAATAATTTATAAAATTGCAATCTTAGCCCAAAAAAATATAATAGCTCCATATCCGCGCATCTTCATCTTTACAATTAGAGACATCGTGCCAAACTCCAAGCACTTATCTTCATCTTTGCAATTATAAGTTAAAGCATTATTTTTTTATTATAAAAGATAGAGTATCTAACGTTTCTTGATGACTTTAATTATTTTTTATTTTATTTATTTTTATTATTTTATTTAAATTATTTCAATCGTTAAGTTTAGAGTTATAATTAAAATTATGATACTAAAATTGTTTTTAATTAAATAATATACCATTTTAAAAATAAAAAATTGTTTAAATAATATTTATTTATTCAAATGCTTTATGTTATCAATTAATGTCCTTTTTAGGAATTATCATATATAAGTGCTTGGTCAATTTAATTTTTAAATGTGCATTAATATTTGAAAGGTACATTTTAAATTGCATATCCAAACACCAATGAACTTCTATTAAATAGTGCCTACGACAGTAGAGCTTATATAAGAAACTCTTCTTATGTAAGGTCAAGTTTAAACTAGCTATTCAAACGAAACTTCCCAAGGTAGCTTATATGAGTTTAAACTAACTGTCCAAATGAAACCCCAAAAGTTAGCTTATAATTTAAAGTTGTTAACTTTTCAAATTTTTTTATCTAAATTTATTCTTTTTCTTTTAATTAAATGACATTATATATCTTAATATGTAAGTAAATATTTTATTAATGTTCATAATCTAATATAAATAAATAAATAAATAAAGTAAATAAATGAATATATATGGTGTTATAAAATATAATTAATTAAACTTTTCAAGTAATTATATTCTTATTTTGAATAATAAGTAAATGAGAAAGAAGAAAATAAATTTATGTAACATCATAAAATATGATTAATTAAATTTTAAGTAATTATAATGCTAATTTCAATATCTTGATTACACAAATATTTAAATTTAAAATAAATATGAATTAATTTAATTTTTATATTATTTATATTAATTTATTTTTATATTATTTTAAAATTTTTAATTAATTTAATAACTGATTTTGTAAATTATTTTCAATATAATAAATTAACTTGTATCATCTATCAACTATCAATTAACTTATACGTTAGTTACATTAAAGGGAGCCTTAATACTCTTACAATTTTTTTTGTTATTACTTTTGTTAATGGGAATTTTTTTTCCCATTGCTCTTGTTAGTGGAATTATGGGTTTATTTGATAAACAGCTTATTACATAACTTTTAATTAGTTTGACTACATTTAGTTGTTTAATTTGTGGAATCAGCTAATTTATTCGTTTGGTAAATGATTATTGCAAATAGCTGTTGTATTTCAAAACGTTGTAATTTACAACATTTTGTTTCAGCATTTTGCCTTATGGATTGAATTGCCCTTTTGCTTTTGTGGTTTTGCTGTTCTGGTGATTTACTGCTTTTGCTGGTTTTGCATGTTGTGCCACAAAGTTAAATATGCAAGATTGGAGCAACTATCACATGCATCTAATTTATGTTTTAATTGATAAATTTATTTGTTATAAAAATTATATTAATTTAATTTTAAAAAATATTTAATTTATAATAAATTATAATAATATATTATTTATAAGAAATTTAATTTATTAAATAATATATAAATTTTAAAATATTAAAATAAAAAAATATTTAAATAATTTATAAAATATATTTATATCCTTATTTGTCATTTTATATATAAATAATTAATCATAAACAGCTAATTTTATTAAATATTTTTATTCAAACAGTTAATGTAATTAATTAGTCAAATCATCTAATACAATCAGTCATCAGTTAATAGTTAATTGAATCAGCTAACTGCTATAACTATCAGTTGATTACCAAATAAGGCTTATAACTTTTTCATTTTGTATACTTGTTATATATAAAATCTCATACTAAATTGTAATTTATTTTGGATAAGTTATAAAACTTTATATAAAAACTATAACTTTTATGTTAAATGTTATAAAAACTTAACAAAATTTTTAAATATGTCCTCAATAATAATAATAATAATAATAATAATAATTGAAAAAAAATGTTGAAAATCAGTAAGCTTTTGAAAAAATTTACTTGGGAGTACCCTAGACCATGAGATTGAAAATCTGTACGCATTAAATCCAATGTCCTTCATAATACCCACATCCTCCTAATAGAAAAACAATTGCTTAAGCATTTAATAGTGAGAATTAATTATGGCTAATCCCGTAATTAGATAAAGACATACAATTAATTATAACTTCGTTTGAAAGCCAAAAAGTGTTTAATTAGCGACTGCAGTTGAGCAACCATCTCCGCATTACTATGATCCTTACTTCTTTCACATAAAATGGAATACTTCTTATAATGCATCTCCTACAAGATTCGATAAAGCTCAAATCACAAAAATTCTATAAATAGATAATTATTGATATATACTTCATGAAGAATACCAAGAAAATTAATTAAAAAATACACGTATTTAGCGTCTGTGAAATTAGGTCTACAAAACATTTAACGAGTGTAAATTGTTGGAATTGAATACTAGTTTTTCTAACTTGGTCTAATTCAGGTGTCAAACGCCCAGTGTTTTTTTTTTCTAATGAAAATGGTAGGAAAGGATAGGGCGTTCGTGATATGTTAGAGCAGCCAGCAGAGGTTCATCCAAAAATCATTGCTAAATTTAATCTAATTAAAAGATAACGACTCAACTAATCTATAAACAATAGGAGATTTTCTTGAGAAGGAGTGCCCCATCATAAAACTATACAAATTTATTTTCTTTCATCAAGTTTCATTCATTAAAATTAACAAAATTAAATTTGAGTCATTTCATAAATTTCAAACCTTAATATAATGTTAAAATTTTCAGTGTTGTTGTTTATTTATTTTAATAAGCTATTTCCTCAATTCCTTATTATCTGTTATAATTAATCGATTTCATATATATTAAAAAAATAGTTTAGTTTGTTATTTTTAATAAACTTTTTAAGATTATTCTTTATATATAAAATTTAAAATAATTAAAAATAGAAAAAGAAGTATGATGAAATAAATACAAGTAGGTTGAGAAGGATTGCCCCCTCATGAAGCTATACTAATTCATTTTCCCTCATCAAGTATCATTCATTAAAATTAACAAAATTAAATTTGAGTCACTTCATATATTTCAAACCTTCATTTAATATTAAAATTTTTAGTGTTGTTGTTTATCTATTTTAATAAATTACTCTCTCTATTCTTTATTATTTGTCACAATTAACCAATTTCATATCTATTAATAAAGTAACTTAATTTATTTATTTTTAATGTGCTTTTCAACACTACTCTTTATATATAAAGTTCAAAATAGTTGAAAATAGAAAAAATTGTGATGGAATAAATACAAGTATGTTGAGAATGCAAAATAATAAAGTATTTATTAATAAAAAAGAAAGGTAAATTTGAAAAAAAATATTTAATATTTCATTAAAATTTTAAAATAATAGATAAAAAATTATTTTTTTAAAATACAATAAATAAAAAGAAAAGAAATGAGTATAAAATTATTGTCTCAATTTTAATATCCATACCACCAAAATATCTAACTTGTTAAAATATAATAAAAAAATATTACTAAGATTTAGTATTACCATAAAATTAGAAATATTTTTCCTTTACCGGTAAGCTTAGCACACACAACTAAGAGCATTTAGTATAATTAAGAAGTTCACCAGAGAGTGGAGGGAGATGAACTATTAGTTGGGTATTGCTGAAAGAAAGTGTCCCATAGGCTTGGTCCCCCTGCCACCTTCATTTGTTGCTCCTTCATACTTTGCACAGAAAGAAGAAAAAGAAGCAAATCATGGATTAGATTTTGTAAGATAACCAAACAAACATGTTCAAAAACACAAACCTGGAAATTATTCTAAGTCCAAGGAGGCCAAAGCAAACGTGATATGCAGAGGAAGATGTCCCAATCATGAAATCTGCTGGAAAGCTGTTCCTTTCAACAGATTTCGACTCATAAATTTCTGCAATATCTTCTATGGAAGCCACTGACCTGGGAACCACAACAATGAGATCCACTATTACAAGGCTGCAAGTGATCAAACTGTTTGATAATTCCATGGTGTTTGCTACTTGAGACTGAAGTGTTGCATACTTCATTATTTTATACAGGCTATGACTTGATCTGTTTTCTTAAAATTAATAGCAAATTGCACTCACATCTCTAATGTTTTATTTAATTTGTTTATTTTTCTTTTAAGTATGACCAGTAAACAATAAACTCATTTCAATAAAGGTGTATCTTCAAATATTAAATTCAAAACCATTTATTAGATTGAGATTTAATTTGCTTTTACTGAGTCAACTAATTATTATTTTTTACTGTCTTATTTGATTGTACTCACATATTTTTCTATTTTTATAAATATATGTTCAATTTTTTTCAAGAGTTTAGAGGTTAATGTACATTTAAAATTTAAAATAAAAATTATTAAATATTTTAATAAAAAATAACTCACAAAGATGAAATAGGGAATTTACTCTGTTATTTAGGAGAATGGTTGTGAGAAGTGACTTCTTATTCAATTCAATTATAGGCATTTTACAATTTTTTATTAAAATATTAATTAAATGAAATTTATCTCTCTTTTTTTTCAATTTATCCCTTTTACAATTATAACAATTTTACAATTTATTCTTATTTAAATATTAATTGGGAATAATTTATATTTTTTTAGTAATTGACTTACTTTAAGCACTTATAACACTAAAATATATCGATCTATTTTTTTGAACTTAAATTATTATAAAATAATTAATGTTGGTTGAAAATAAATAATACTGTTGTGCTTTGATACTATAAGCCTTTCTGCATATCTTTTATTACAGTAAATGAAAATTTTATTTATGATAACGGTTTGAGTTGAAGATAACAAAATTGCCGTGTTTTGATATCACATATTTTATAATTAAAATTGATGAAATAGCGATAGAAGAAAATCATATATATGTGTGTGTGTGAACATATATATGAAATAGTTATGAGAATCATGTAAAAAGTTTCACTTTATATCATAAACATTTACATAATTTTAAATATATATATATATATATATATATATATATATATATATATATATATATATATATATTGTATGCAAAAAAATTAAAAATTTATTAATTTTTATAGAATCACGCAATTTTTTTTTTTTTGAAACCTTCATGTTTATATAGGTAATATACAATATTTTTAGAAGTGTTTTTTTTTTTTCCGGTGAAACATCAAGCGAGGAAAGCATACCAAATATTAGAATATTTACAAATTTTTTTCTCAATATGATCTTCAAATTTTGAATTTTTATTCACTTATAAGTAAAATTTTTCCAAAATCAACATACTCTATTTTCAACCAACGTTTTACTAGTACATGTTTTAACCACCGATGTAGGGGCGAAATTAACCGAATATTCCATATATTCCATAAAAGGATGTGGACCTACAGTAGATATATGTGATAATAAGGTAGAAAGAGCTCTCTATCGATCCCTATTAAACAATGAAACAGAGCGATCTTGATCTCCATCTTTCCCTGTAACAAACAAGATTAAAAATTTATTTTAATTTTTGAAAAGTTGATTTTTTTATCAATTTTATCTTTAATTAAAAATTTATATTGATTAAATTTTTATAAAATTAAAATTTTAAAAATTTTAATTTTATAAAAATTAAATTTATATGAATTTTAATAAAAAAGGAATTTTATAAAAATCAAAATAGATTTTTATTATAAAAACAATGAAATAGAACGAGGTAGAAAGATCTCTACAATTATCACTTTTCTATTGAATTTTCCAAGTGAATGACAAATGTGGATTTTTATTTTTTAATGAGGGATAAATCTGGATAATATTTTACAAATGTCAGGGATACTTTATTGATATTATGATTCAGTGGCTGTTAACATAGAGTAAGGGTGGAAGTTGGCAATTTGGCCATTGGACTTAAAGTTTATTTGACTCAAGAAAAAATTTAAATATACTTTTTTAAATTCATTCCCGACTCACCTTGCTCACTTTATTCTCATACGGCTCAAGAATCTAAAATTTTGAATTCCACAAATATATAAAAAGAAATAAATAAGTAATGAATTTGAAAAAATAAAAAGTAGCTTTTCTCTTAACTCAATAAAAAAAATAACTTAAAAAAAAATAAAGATGATTAAAATATATTGATATTTCTTACTTCTTATATTACAACTTTAAATGATATATTAATTATTTTAATAATATTTCCTAAAAAATTCATAATTAAACCCAACAAAAGCATAAGAAATTTAAATCCTAGAAAGTGTAAATTCATTAGTGTCAAAACAAGAGCACTTCCCATAAAAATTCACTTCCTAAGTGAACTAACCAACTTCTTAATAAAAAAAATTCAATTAAAAATAGAAAGACAAAAATAAGGATTTAATCTGATACTTTTGAACTACTTGTTGTAGAAATGATAATATTTCAAAACACTTAATCCGCATCAACTAAATTAGGCATTTTGTGAAAATCTAAATATGAGATTCTTCAAATAACTAAATTGAAAAGTAAGAAAAGTAATAAACTCACACACACAAGATGAATCAGAGCAATTAGTGAATTTCTCCCTATATACTTGAATAACACGAGAGACTACACCCAACTTTGTCTTCAAGAAATCAAAGAAATAAAAAATTTTGATATGTTAAAATTAAAGATGAAATCTTAAGTCATCAACTTTATCTTCCACAAATTTCCCAAGTCATCAATCTTTTTTTTTCAACTAATTACAACATTATCAAACTAAATCCGCCACCTAATTTCGTCATCATTTTCTCCAACATTAATCTTAGGAATCCACCTTGGTAACCTATAAAATACAGCTTTTTACTCCTCATTTCACAACCAGGAAAACCATAAAATCACAAAGCTCTGATATGCTCTCTACTTCCTATCGACAAATTCTTTATTATTGCTAGTTTTATATACTTCCCTGCTGCCTCCTGTTTTTATTGCGCAATCAAAACAAAAAACTCTACAAAATCCTGAAGAATTGAAAGATTGTCATGACAAACTCTATACAAAAAAAGCGAAGTAATCCTTAAAAAATGTAAATTTACACACCTCAAACTCCAACTTTAAACAATCTCAAAGATTCAATTTAATTATGTGATGAATCTCGTATTTAAGTATGCATAGATGATAAAACTATAACCACAGGCAGCCGAATAATTTATTCTAGAATTATTAAGTTGAATCACAGATACGTTAGCAAACACAGAAGCATTAAACAGAGCAAAACTTCAAATAAATTTAAATAAAACAGAAAACGATGAAGCCTCGGCTATGGGCCAAAGTATCAGAACTCACCAACTAAGTCTTCTTTGACAATGGCTTAAAGTTGAACATAACTTTAATTTTTTTTTAACCCAAAAAAGAAAAACAAAAAGCATCTCTTAATTAAATCTTGTAAGAAGCATCACTGGTGGAGAAACAATTTGAACCACAAGGCTGATCTTTTACGGTATCGTCTCTGTCTGTTCTGGTAATCTACATACACCATCCCGAAGCGCACAGTGTACCCAGCATTCCATTCAAAATTGTCCAACAGTGACCATACAAAGTAGCCCTTCACCCTCACACCACTCCTACAAGAATTCAAAAATTTAAGTTCATTAATGTTGAGCACAGAACAAAGAGTTGTAAGCTCCACAACTTACAGTTTTTCCGAGAGAAAATTAAAGGAAAGGGAGCAAAATGAATGATAAAACTTCACTAAGTTTACTAAACAAGGAAGTGTACCTCTCAAACAAACCATAAAATGATGGATCTATATCCCTCCATTTCTTCTTTGCCAATTTCTTTTAATTTACGAGATAAAAAGACACAAACTTCTATTCTGATACTTATATTTATTTTTCCCCTTAGTAGGACCCACCACTTCAATATACAAAGGATTTCAGTATCTCTCTCCTAAATTTACACCCTATATATCTTTTAGCAAGGGAAGGGATCCAAATTCTAAAACGTTGGCCTTTTCAAACAAACTCACCTTATGGCCCTATGAACATACACGAGGTGGTGATACAAATAGCTTACTCTCATTAAGTCAGTGAGCGACCTTTTCCCATCATTAGGCTCATCAATTCCTGCAAATATATGAAGATATCTCATTTAAGGAAATGAAGTTAATAAAACTCTAGCATGATGAAGGAAATTCAGCTTCAGCATTCATCAACATGAGATCATTATAGTTAATCTTACCATTTTCCGTTATGTAGATGATAGGATTGTTATACTTTTCTTTAGTGTACTGTAGGAGATATTGGATTCCTTGTGGATAGATGTAGAGCCAGTCTGAGGCAGCCTGCAAACTCATTGAATTCCCAATTATTTAATGAAATCAAGCTTGTTATTGAGGTACTGTGCGATCCGGATTCAAAGGTGCAACGGATGGAGAGATGATCCTCTAAGCCATAAAGTAAGTAGAAAGTATAGTTAGATACATTCATTTTGATTCATTTATTCTCAATTACTGTGCGTCTGGCAGAGTTTGATCACACTGGGTTAGTTTAAATCAAATTCTGCCAAGTGCATAAAAAATGAGACTAAGTGAATCAAAATGAGTGTGACCAGCATTACTCCCAAGCAAATCACTACCTAGTTATATACCAAAGGTTTAGGCTTAAAGCTAATTCTTACCACTGGTGATGACTTTTTAATTGCCATGCATTTGAGCATTTAATTATTAAAAAGAAAGAAAGAAAGAAAAAGAGTAAGATTTGTCAAAATGAAATTACCTTTGGGCCAATAGGAACTCCATTTCTTGCAGGCTGATTCAACTAAAAGGGTTCATAGGTAAATGAAATGTATAAAACCAACTGAATGAGAGCTAAATAGAAAACATGCATAAGTTTCATATTGTATAGCTTACAAGTAAATCTAACACAAGAGTCGGTGAAGACATTTTGTTTCCCTGATTGGCATGGAATATCGGCTGCATAAACTGCAGTGTAATAGTTTAACCCTACAAAATCAAAGGAACCCTTAACCATCAAGGATTGCTCCGTGGAGAACTTTGGCAAACGTTCACCAACTTTTTTAACCATCACAGCTGGGTATGCACCAGAGTATATTGGTTCCATGAACCTTGAACAAAACAAAATTAAGCAGTTATAACAAAACTGACTGCTGCATTAGAGCTGTTAAAAAGATTACCACAACTTGAAACAAGTGAAGCATTAATTGGGAAAGACTCACCAATCCAATGCAAAGGCAAGGCCCCGAGATGCTGCTTCTTTGTCAGCTTTTGATTGAGATAGTGGCATAATCCAGGCGGTATTTAGGGCTTACCCCTATTTGACCCTTTTGAGAAGCCTGTAAGAACATCATCCAACTGTCTATATTTTGTACCAACAACAGACAGTAACAACAAGCACAAAGCCTTATATCATTAGACGGGATCAAATACTCGGATCATTTGATGCCATTGTGATATTGTTAATCCATGTTAGAAGATTTAAAAGCTCCAACTAGCACTGTCCACTACCTGACCCAAGCAAATATCCCATGATTTCTAATTCTAACTTATAGTAACTTCTCGTAAACAGATAATGCATTAACCATAACCTTGTATTTTTCTCTGTAGACTTTGACTGCAGTGGCATGAGCAAGAATCAGGTTGTGTGCAACCAAGTAGGGCTCAGTACTAGAATCACCAGCAATGCAGTTTTGGCCCACCCCTGGAGAACATCTTGCTGGTGGAGCTCCACCATTTCCATAACCATTGATGGTATAGGACAAATGGCTCATTTAAAGTAATCCAGTTCTTTACCCTGTCACCAAATTCTCTGAAGCATAGGTCTGCATAATCTGCAAAATCCTTACTGTTCCAGAAATAAAAAAAAAAAGGATGAATTTTACGTCATTTGGAAGTGAATGGACATCTAGAAGACAGTGACGTTTTGCTAATTCTTACACAATTTTGGGGCTTAGAAAACCACCATATGCATCTTCAATGCCTTGTGGGGTGTCCGAGTGAAATAGAGTTATAAAGGGCTGCACTCCTGCCAGTTAAAGGTGCAATAAAGGCAAACTCAATTATGTTAATTTAAGATATTACTAATAAGATGAGAGGATTAACAGGCATCAATGATTCTTTCGGAATCTGACCTTTTGCTAGGAGTTCATTTATGAGATTGTTGTAATATGCAATTCCTTCTCGGTTTACTCCTCCCTTAAGGCTTCCACCTAAATATAAAACGCAAATGTAATTATGAGTTTACTATTATGCAATACAAAACTAAGTCATGCAAGATATTATTTCTACCTAGGATCCAAATCGACAAGTTATTATATAATTAATTCAAGGATAATAAAAGGATGGAAAAGGAAAGATCAGAGTATTTCCCACTTGGTAATATTCTGGACCAAGAGATGGAAAATCTGTAGGCTTCAAATCCAATATCCTTCATTATAGTCACATCTTCCTGACAAATTTTTTGATGGGTTTACAGCATTATCAATCGAAATAAGATTGAACTCCAATAGTTAAGAAAAACAGTTGCATTGTCAAAGTAAAAGGAAAAGGTCTCAAAATTTTGCAACAAAAACCAAGAGAATGGAAGTACCTTGTACCGATGGTATGAATCGGCAGCAACATCACCATTACTGTGGTCCGCAATCCTTTCTGAAGCAACAGGAAATTGCCTCAAGCTCCTAGGGTTTGTATGATTAAATATTCAAGCGTAAAAATAAAGAGAAAAAAGAATAAAAAATTATAAAGAGCCTAATCAGATCCATTATGTTAGTTCCTTCATTCCATTTTCAAGTTTTATACAGATAGTCATACAGAGGAACTTGAATCGTAATGAAAGCAAAATATTATTCTTCTATTTGGAGATGAAATAAAAAGAGGGGGCAAAAATAATTAAAAAAAACGGAAAAAAAAATAGAGGTAAACAACTGAAGAAGATTTGAATGAAGAGAGACAGTTCAAACCTGGGTATTTATGAGTGAAAGTATCCCATATGCTTGGACCTCTGCCACCTTCATTTGCTGCACCTTCATACTTCATGCACAGAACCAGTCACATTAGAAACCAGAAACTCAGATTTTGATTAAACCCTTTTAGATAGCTCAATAGATTTCAATTACTAAACATTGTGGAAAGTGAAGAAGATGCCTGGTAAGCTGAGGAAGCAGTTCCAAATAAGAAATCAGCTGGAAAAATGCTACGCTTAAGAGCAGCAACAGACTGCAAGAGACCAATGGAAAGTAACAGAATGACAATGGCTTTGGCTTCCATGGTGAATGTTGAAAGATTTCCCTACCAAAGAATCAAACTTTACGGATTTGAAGGGAAGGGGAAGAGGGGAAGAAAAAGAGATTCTGGCTTTACCCACTAGAAATTATAAAAAGGGTGTCCTTTCGTGTTCCTTTGCTTGTATGCTTTGGTTAACCGTGGACAGACGTGCGGCATATGCCGTCTGTCTATTCTCTGAGGAGCAGGGGAGCTTTAACCATATGCTTGTGGAAAACAAGGAAAAAAGAAAGAAATTTTCAAAATTTAGTTAGAAGGGAAAATAGAAAAACAAAAATATTTTAAAATTTTAATTTATGATAATATTAATAATTACAAATTATATCATATTAATTTTCTTTTCCTCTGTTTTCCTTTTAAGGGTAGTTTTTATGATCTGTTTGGATCGGTAAAAAACTGAAGAGAAGAGAAATTTAGAAAAAAAATGAAAAAGAAGTTATTGTTTTCACCTGTTTGGGGATGGAAGAATTTAGAGGAAAAAAGAAAAAAATATTTGAAAAAGAAAGTGGTCCCAAAAAAAATTTCTTCGCAGATATGAGAAGAAATAAAAAGAAAACGAACGCAAATCAAAACTTTAGCAGAATAGAGGGATTACATTTTTCGGGCACCATCGCTTCGGTGAATTCTTTTCTTCTTCCAGCTGTGTAACTGCATGGGTGTTGCTATGTAAAATGGAGAAGTGCTGCACGCCTAGATGCCGCCGACCGCTGGTTGGAGACGGTGGTCGCCTCCTACTGTCGGTGTCGACGGAATCTCCAATTAGCTGCCAGCCTGCTAGATCCCCAAGGTTTTTTTTAGTCAGCAATAGGGAGAAAGAATAGTGCTATACGTCTAAAGACTCTACTTCAGAGAAGAATCAGAAGCAGAATGCTTAGAGAAGAATCAAAATAGGAACGTCGACCTCTATTTATTTGTCTCGAAATTACGGTACAGTCCATCCCAACACATATTTATATATATATTGATAGAAAAATATGAACATACCTTACATATCTGATTCAGATTTTATATTTATATTATCATTCATATTTTATATTTTATATATATATTTATATTTATTTGTTATTTTATTATAATTTTTATTTTTTTATATTTTATATTAATTATATAATTATATTAATTTTATTATTTGATTGTATCTATCTTATTGTTAATTTTACTGATTTTACTAATTATATTATATTAAATATGTTATCTAATTATATTAATTAAATAATTATTATCTTTTATAAAATATTTATTTTTAATTATGCTCTAAATTCAAATAAAATTAAAAAATTTACAAATCATCTTCTTTTTTTTTTATTTCCACTTTTAATCAGACACAATTAATTTTTTTCTTAGTTTCTTTCTCTCATATTTTCTCCAATAACCAAATAAACCTGTAAAAAAAAATTTTCCCTCCTATTTTTTCTCTTTTAATTTCTTTCTTCCCTATTTTGTTACTGTCCCGTTTTTTTCTTTAAACAAACAAAGCCTTAAAGTTCAAAAAATTTTCATCCTTTCTCCTCGTTTTCCATTACACCAGGGTTAAAGTTAAATATGCGAAGTATCGAATAGATGGAGAATCTAGAAATAAATTAGGCATGTGGGACCCTCAGGAGACGAGAGATGTTTGTCGTCAAGCTGCTACCCCGTCATTTGAAACAAAAGTCAATCTAATGGTCCAGTTTTCACCGCAGCATTTTATCCAGTGAAGTTGATGGGATAGTTATCTGGAATAATTGGTTCTATGAATTCAAAGATAAATGACAAAAAACAATCAGCAAAGATAAATGACAAAATAAAAAATCCAGATTCAGATCTATGAGAGCTATTTACATGTAAACAAATTTTTACCCCCCTCCTCGTGTCATAGTTATCTACTGGATCATTTTGGGAGCTGGGTTTAATGCTCATGTTAAGTGTTGGCAATGATATTCAACGTTAGTTTAAGTTTTTTTTTTTTTTAATTTTGGGCTTCAAATTTAGAAATAGTTTAATTAACAGAAAGTTATGTGATAAACATAATTTTTTAAAAAGCATAAATTTAGTAAATTATTTAGTCAACCACTAAATGTTAAAATAAGTAAACTAATTATTTTTTTAAAAAAGTTCTGTTTTTTATAAAATATAATAAACAACTTATCCACTCCACTCTAGATAAATTGCATCTTTTATAAAATTAAATAAAAAACTACCTTTACTAATATTAACTAGTGAGAATCTTATCCTTTTATTTATCGGTTAAGGTTTAACTTATTGCAGAGTTAAATATTTTATAATATTTAAAATATTTTACACAGTATTATTATAGTTATATGTACTTTATATGATTATCATGAATCTTAAAGATAAAATATAATAGATTAGTCATTTTAATATTATATATATATATATATATATATATATATATATATATATATATATTTCATTAAGTTAATTTTACTTTTCTAAGAAAAATAAAAAAATATGATATACAAAACACATCATTTCAAAAAAATATATATATATTTGAAATTCATTAATATTTCTATGTTTTATATAAATATAATTATAAAGAGTATAATAGTTATATTATTAATACTTATTAAAAAATTTAAAGTTGAATGATACAAAATATAAGAAATTAATTCATGAGAAATTTCATTTTCTTAATATCAATTAAATAATTTTGAGCACTTACGGAATACTTGACAAGGAAATTTCCTTCTTAGAAAGTTCAATTTTCTACAAAAATTTACTTCATGTATTAACCAAATGGCTCCTTAAAAGAGTAATGCTATTGGAAAGCTTAAGATTAAATATTTCACCATTCAATAATTTTTTTCAAATTTTAAGACAAATAATTTAAACTAAAATTATAAAATTAAATATAATTTAATAATAAAAACACTAAATTTATTACAAAGTCAACCTCTTCGTAAGATTACCCAATTTGAAACGTTATGTCTAAAAAACCTCAATTTAAAACTATAATTCTAAACCATAATATTATTATTGTGTTAAATATTGTAATCACAATTTTTTATAATACTAATGTCTAACAACTGTATTTTTTTTTATACTTACCTCCGATTTTGGAAAACATAATGACACTACAGTGAAAGCTTAAAAAGTAGTACCCAAAAAAACTAAGCCCTTGCTTGGTACCGGTGAAAATGGAGGAGAAGTGAAAAAAAGGGTAGAAAAGTACAGAAAAATATGCAATTTCACTTGCTTGGTTAGGCGGAGAAAATAGAGGGGAAGTGAAAAAAATAGGAGAAATCATACGGTGGGTCCCACAATATTTTTTTCACCTCCGTTTAGTGGTTAAAATCGAGTTAAGAGTGCGCAGTGTAACAAAAGTTCTCGCACGCTGGTATGCCCTTCCCCCTGTTCTGCTCCTCCTCATGTCGCGCCTGTGTCTGCACTTGATGTCCATTCCCGGTGCTACTGTTGAAGAGTCCGGCAAGCTCTGTTACTGCTCGGCATCCTTGATCTCCCTTCTGTTGCTCACGCACAGTGTAACAAAAGCTAAGTTCAGACGCGCTGGTATGCCCTTCACCCTACTCTGTTCCTTCCCATGTGGTGCCTGTGTCTGCACCTGATCTCCATTCCCGGTGCTGCTGTTGAAGTGTCCAGCAAGCTCTGATCTCCCTCTTCACCTGATCTCCCTTCTGTTGCTCAAGAGTCCGATGTTGCTACTCGGCGAGGCCTTCTCTGGTTGCAACAGGTAAAAGATCTCCCTCTTCACCAGTTGATGTTGTCGTTGCTGATGGATGATGTATGCAGGGGAAACCGGACTGGGAGATTTGTCCTAAGTCGGGTTAGCAGATCGGAACCGGCTCCGATCCTAACCCAATTTGGAGGCATATTGACCTGCTCCAACTTGACCTTTTTTTTTCATCTAAAAGGAAAAAAGATTTTTGCAGAGTTTGTAAAAACAGGAATTTGCATATACAAAGTGTATAAATTCCTCTACATGAATTAGGATGATTGATGGTTGTGAATTTTTTCCTTGTAAGTAATAAGTAACAAGTAATTTGTGTTAGGAATTTTCTTCTGGTTGTAAAAATATATAATAAGAAGTGGAACAAAATTTGGTGTGTTATGTCCTTTCCGATTTGGTTTCTTCTTTTTGTCTATTGCAAATTTCCATTATGGATAATTAATTGATTGTTGAATGGCAATTAGTTGTAGTGAATCAAGTTATGCAGAAGCCACAAAAGGGCAAATTGCTTGATATTAATTTATGTATTTCCTAGTTAAATAATTAATCAAAAATTTCAAATAATTATACAATGAACAGTGTTAAAGAATTAGGTTGTGTTATCACCATTTAAGTAAGCAAGCTAAAGTCAAAGATTGGCAAGTCATTACAATACGTGATTTATATTAATTTTCAAATTAATTTATTATTTGATGTTTTAATCTGCAATTAATTTTTAATTCTTGTGAGAACATCATCGAATCATACTTCTCAAATTCTAATTTGAAGTAAGCTAATAAAATAGCAAATCATGTATTAAGAAATTTTCAAAGAACTCTAATGGAGTTGAATCTTGCACAATTGTTAACATGCATTAATAAGATTTGAATTTACTAATGGTTGTAAGAAATAGACAATTGTTAATTTACTAATGCTTATATCTCATCCTTGTTATGATATTTGAAGTTAATGAGTAATGATTAGTTAGGTTTTTGTCCAGTGATTTTATATAAAACTAGGCATTTTCAAATTAGATACAACTATTACCATATATATCATCATAACCTTTTGTTGTGTCTGCATGATTATGTTGTTCTTCTGATAGGTAAATGCTGACAACAAGTTGTGAAAGCCAAGATTGTTGCAAAGGATGTGGATTAACTACAAACCTCATATTTCATAATGTGTAGCATTAAATATAAAGGCACCTGCAGATTGGATAACTGTAACTTTGATCATCTATCTATATTATCACTTAAGCACTATATTACCTAACCATATTGTATTATGTGCTAGAAAATTATGTACTATTGTTAACCCTTATTTGATGTATCTGGATTGTGACAGTAGGTCTGAACATGTTGACTAAATAGGTTGTGTTATTTTGGCATGGGGTGACAAGTTTTGGGGGTGTGAGTTCTCTGTATTCACTAAACCCCTATCTATATTAACACTCTCACAGAGTAAACTTAGATATTTCTATCATTATTATTCCTATTAGGAGTTGTCTTTGCTTTGAATGAGAATTATTTTTTCATGGATGTAGCACTTGATGGGCAAAATTTCTACAGTTATAAAACTGATAACAGTAGTGCTCATTTTTTTATAATTAAGTTTCTAAAATTAAACAATTGATACAGTTATAGAATTGAATTTAGACTATTCTTATCCTAATTAATTTTGGGCAACTCAAGTAACAATTCCAAAATTCATCATTATTTCATGTTCCTTCAATTATATGATACAAAAATGAAGGAAAGTGTAAACCTTAATTACATCACTTTATCTTCTTAATATGGATCCTTTAACGTATTTTGTTAAATTTTAATATTGGTTTGCTTCTATTATTTTGTTGGGTTTTTGTACATTAGGATGCCTACTAAATAAGAAAATAAAGGTTACATAATATAGAATTAATTTGTGTGAAATGAAAATTATATTATATTATTTACTTAATACGTGGGTTCATATTATTTTTTTGTAAGTTTGGAGTATTAATAATGTTAAAAAAACCTACATTTTCTTAAAAAGTGGGTTTGTAATAAATTTATACTATTTATTCAATTTTACATTTTAATTATATAAAGAAAATTGAACACATCAATCTATATTAAAAAATATTAATCTAAATTTTACTTATAAAATAAAGTTAATATTAATTTCCTAACATTTTCTAAATTTACATCAAAGGAGGTAAAAAAAATTAATTCTCCTTATATTTTACAAATTCCTATTTTCTCTCACAATAAATACAATATTTTCTCCTCTGTTTTCTCTCCCTTCTATTTTCTTCTGCAACCAAGCAAAGATGGAGAAAATAACCTCTTCTCTGTTTTCTTTTTCCTCTATTTTCTACCATAACCAAGCAAAGCATAAAAGCCAGAAGGTACCTCCATGAATGCGATCACTTCGTCAAAATAGAATTCGGGAAAATTATATGCACCTTATCTAATATTAAGTATGATTATATTTACACTTTTTTTTTTTACCTTTTAAAATATACAACAAATTATATATATACATATATATATATATATCTTTATTTCTGTTGAAAAACATTTCTCTCTTATTATAAGAGATAATAAAAATAAATGTATATTTTTCAAATAAAAAATTAAATATAATTAAATCAAACATCGTAAAAATAACAGTGATTTATCATTTGGAATGACGGGAGGCCATGGGTCTATTTGTTTTTTATTTTTAAAAATAAGAGAACTTATTTGATAAGTTATTTTTAGAATTTATTTTTTAAAATTGTTCTCTAAATGTATAGCTTAAAAATAAAAAAAAAATTTAATTATTTTTTAAATTTATTTTTTATTTTAGATACCAGTTTTATAATTAAATAAAATATTTCTTTATTCATAATATTAATTACTCTTTAATTTTAATTTTTTAATTTAAAAATAATTTTTAAAAATAAAAATATTTTTAAAAAATATAAAAATAAAAATATATCCAAACAGTAAATTGCACTATTATTATAAGCGTAACTTTTCATTTGGTCCATGCAGATGGCGCGGGTTGTTATTTATAATGCTTTTCTATTATCTTATGAGTTATTATCAGCCAACTTGCCGTTTGCTCGCACAAAATCTGTATGAAAACCTTTAGAACCACGTAGGAAGATTGTAGTTGATTTGACAACGCTTGTGTCCATACGAGATGGTTTTTACTTTTTATAAATTTTTCTTATGAAAGCCATAATTTTGCACAAATTTTACAAATTTATATATTTACAAATTTGTAAAATTTGTGCAAAATTATGTCTTACTCACAATTTTAACATTATCTTTGAGAGAGATATTTTGTAAAGTATTATTTATTTGACCTACTCACAATTTCTGAAATAAGTATAATTCATTTACATTCTCAATTAATTTAATGTTATCCATACTTGGCACATGTATTACTCCAGTTATGGTGAAAAAGTAGAATAAAATTTAGTATATCTGTTCGAATTATTCATAAACTGTAACCCATTTCTTTTTTAAAAAAATTATGGATGAATAGTTGTTTGAATCCTTTAGTTTCTTCTTTTAATCTACAAGATGTTAATAATTACAAAATTTCGTCAGAAATAATAATTAATAGCTAAATAATCTTATTAGTTTATTCAATGTATATAGTAATTACTTGATAAATATATTTTTATATAAAAAAGATATAGATAAAATTTCCTTATAAGGTATGTATTTGATTCTTGAAAGATAAATTAAGGGGGAAAACTAATTTATGTAATGAAATGACTTTTTTTTCTCTATCAAATTTAGATACGTGCATCACCCGTAATATGATTTAAGGGAATTTTTTATTAAAGTATTTGAGATAGATTTTTTATTTTTGAAAATAAAAAAATAAAAAAATTATTTTTAAAATCAATCTACAACGTACGCTAACCATTATATTAAAAAAAATCCATTTTGAATCTCTATCCCGTTGATGCCCTTTTTTTCTTACACTAATAGCAAGGATTTAAAATACAAATACGATCATAAAATAAGTGCGAAATAAAGTGAGAAAAAATGAATTTGAGGAGATGAAAAAAATATCGATGCGGTTGCCCCAAGAGGAAAAATTACAATATTAAATAAATATAAATAATTCTTGCTCTTTCAAGTGGCCCGAGCATTTCCAAATGGGTCTGTCATCCGCTGCTTCAAGTTTTCCCACCCAAATCAGATAGTCTCTCTCTCTTCATCGTGTGTTTTTTTTCTTTTTAAATCTTTTCTTCTTCCTCTCTTCCGTTCCCTCTTTTCCAATCCTATCAATAATGGCAGCTTTTCCCTCCTTCTTCGATGGCATTTTTCTTCATCATCCCCCGTCATTACCTAACCTCCCCCGTCATTCTCCTCCCTCAATCTGGATAAGCCTTGCCGGTATTCGTCGTCTCGCCTCCACGTTGCTACCTTGCCAACCGAACAAGCCCTTTCGTCTTTCCTGTTAGCCTTTTTCCTTGTGTGCAGTGCTGGCTGGTTTTGGGGAAAGCTTCGTGACTGCTTTAACTCTACTGGCATTATCACTGTTGGTGACCGAATTGCAATCGGTAGGGGTTTCAAGCCTTTCCCTTATTTTTTCTTGACAAATTGAGTTTTGTGCTTGTGGTGGCTGAAATGGATTCGGATCCCCGAGTCCATTAAAAAAAAAAAAAAGGGGTTAAAATTTGTGAAAAATAAGTTCATTTAAATATATACATAAAGCAGTCCGGTCTATTGAGTTTATAGCCCCCGCGAAGCAGATTGGGTGGTCAGCAGGCAGGTTTGTAATTTTGCTTTTTTACATTTTTACTTGCACATTAAATTATTTCACTATACAAATTTTTATATAATTAATTTAATATTTACTCTCAAATTTAATTATTTATCTTTTTAATTAACTCAATTTAAATAAATTATTTTTAAGTTAATAATTTTAAAATTAATTTATTTTTTTACAGTTTATTTAATCTTGATTTGTTATAAATTAAAAATGTATTAAATATAATATTTTTGAATTTACAATTATTAGTTTCAGTTTAAAATTATTTTAAAGGGTTTAAAATCATTTTTTGAGCATGACATGATCTGTAAGTTGTTATTTGCAAATTTTAAAATTTGAACTTTCATTTAGAGAGCCCACAATTCTTATGGATCGGACATAATTTAGTCTATTTATGATTGGTTTTTAGATGGATCAAACATGTTTGTTTAATAGTTTTATCTATATTTTAATTATTTTTGAAGATTTAATTGATTTGTTGTTTTCATTGTATTATAGAAGATTCAATTGATTTTTTTCATCGTGGTTAAGTACATGAATATAGCAGTTTTGACTGCATTAGTGTGATAAAATTTTGTTGAAATGTTTTTGTTTAGGGCAAAGAAAATTAAGAGCTAAAGACACCACCATGATTTCTTCTTGCATGCTTTAATTTTGCACTCTTACCAACAAAACACATTCTATTTTGAATTAAATGCAGCTGGGTATGTTAGATTTGAGGCTTTTCTTCTTTCTTTTCTATATTGGCTTTTGTGCCTCAACATTCAATTAATCGTTGGAAGGAAGACATGTAAACAATGAAGCTTAGATGTGAAAAATTGATAGTTAGCTTAGCCTTTCAATGATCTTGGTTCATTGATTTTAAAGGGCTCTTATGTTGTATTTACTAATTTACAGGGAAATTTAAACTAAAGAAAGGTCATTTTTGTTCAGAAAATATTGAGGGATAGTAAAGAAACTGTTTCTGTACTTTTGTTGAGAAAAATAAAGGAATTGCCTCTCCCTGTATATTCGTCTATGGTGATGACTGATGACTTCATTTTATGTCGAAATTGATTTGTTGTGCTATTGGTTTTACCTTTTTTCCTCCTTGTAATTTATTTACATTTCACATGAAATGAAAATTTGAGTTCTTAAAATAAAAGAAAAAAACCCATGATAAGTGTTTCATACTATACATATAAATGTTGAATACCATTTTGTTTGAACTTTCCTGAAGTTTCTTCTTGGGGTGGGCAGAATTGTCTGACTTGCCAAACCCGACTTGAAAACAGGGGATGGGTTGGGTTCAATTGGATAGAGGATACCAATAGACTCAAAAATAAGAACATTATGGGTTAAGGGTTTTGGAACTATACAGAACCTAGGCCGACCAGGTCAACAATGGGTAAATTTTTTGGCCTCCTTTCAAATAAAATGGCACTGTTTTGGACTCTACATATATATAAAACCCCAAATGGCCTTCAACCATTGGAAGCCTCACTCACACGCCATTCAACTGCCCTACCCTTAGAGCAATCGTAGCCGTTCTCCATATCTCCTCCTCCATTCCATGGCTTCTGTTTCGAGTGCTAACCATTGCCTCCCAAATCCAATGCCTTCTTAGTGATAAGCTCTACAAGACCTTTTCTTCTTCTGCTCTGAAGTTTGGAATTAACCTCAAATTTTTTCGTCCTTCAATCTATTCATCTTCTGAAGTGACCTTTGGACCCATTATCTCTGGAGGCAAAGTTGTGGCTTCAAGTCTTGGCATCATTGCTGGATGAAGGTATTGTAACAATCAAACTAAGTTTTTTATTTTGGGTTATTGGGTCATCGTTTTCTCACTGTATTTTTTATGGATCTATTTGCCTATAGTTGTTGTTTGTTTCTACCTGGAATCTGTTTTCATGGTTCTTACTTAAGGTTTTTGAAGAGTCTATTTAGTTAGGGTTTTTCATTAGGATTTTCTATGCATACGGTTGCTTAGGATTTCTAGATTTCTCTAATTTGTTTCTCAACAAAACACTATTGACTTGATCATTATGATCTTTGCAAAATGCAATTGCAAAGTGCAAATCGGGACTTTGCTATAAAGCCTAAGAAAGCAACAAATTAAACTAAAAAACAATTAAAAGTTTCTTCCTTTATTTTAAAAGTATGCATATTTCTTTCATTAAGAATTTCTTATGGTTGCTAAAATATATATAGTAAAAAAATTATATTTCTTAGTTTTAATGAGTAACATAATCAGTTGTTTCCTAATCTTCTCCATGATGTTATAGTTATTCCTGATCTCTATGGTGTCTTTATCTAATTGCATCAAGTTGTTTTATCAGCAATTGAAAATGTAGAGCTTCTAATTTCAATGGACAAATATTTTACCAAAATTGAAATTCCATGACATCAAAATTTTAACAAGTTTATAAAGGCAGAGGATGGTGGCATAAATGAGGGAATAATGCCTTGATAGATTGATTTAAAGTTTGTGAACCCAGGGGCATTTTGGAAAAAATGCAAGTCTTATACTGATCAGTTATTTTACTATGCAATAGTCAACTATGCCAGTATAGAATGCAGTTTAGATGGCAATAGTCAACTACCATTTGCCCTCTTTACGCTTAATTGCTTCTTAAGCCTTTCCTACTCTCAATTATTCATGCACGCTCACTTCTAAACACTTATCCCCTTTTATTCTTTCACCTTACCCCAAAATTTTATTCCAAGTTTGTACGATTAATAAATTTCTCCTTTGGTCTCTATTCCCTTCCATAATTTATCTCACATTTATTCCTTTAGCATTTTGTTTTCACTCATTTTTCTCATTTATCCTTTCTTATCGAAATTTACTCATTCCTTAAAAAGTTTCCATCCATTATATTTATTTTTCCAAGATAAATTTGATGTTTTTCTCTTTCAAAACATAACTCAAATTTTAAAATTCTGAAATTCAAGAGAGGGTACAACAAACTATGTTGTTAGGCTAATCACAAATTGGTAAAATGGAAAAAGAAGGCCTTCCATGTAAAAACTTCTTGCAAAAATTTTTAATCCTATTATCAACCTAACAATTTTGAGCATTTTCAAAATTTATCATAAAAAAATTTAATTCATAAAAGATTTCACTTCCTATAGAAATTTATTTTCTATATAAATTAGATTGCTAATTGTAGATTACAAGCGGTAAAATTGTATCACTAGCATTTTTATCTAACATGAGAGTCTTTACTTCCTTGAGAGCATTATTACATGCATAACAATTTGAATGAAAAAGCAACAAAATCAATTTAGTGATATAGTTTGATTAGAGAAGTTTGCCAAGATCTTATTATAGATTGTGTTCATTGAGATTCAATTCCTTTGTGGAAAAATCTCTTAAACCATTTAGTTGAATCTTTTAGATATCTCTTCAATCCATCCTTTTGATCCACGTATACCATCCCAAACCTCACAGTGTAGCCATCCATCCACTCAAAATTGTCCAATAGCGACCATGAAAAGTACCCTTTAACATTAACTCCCTTCCTACATGCCAAATCAAATACATTTTTTCAAAAATTAGAAAATAATATTTCTAAGCTTATTATAATACTAAATATTTTTCATCATACAAGAATGATATATACTTACAAAATAGCGCTATAAACATGAGAGAGATGTTGAATATAACAATCTGTTCTCTCCTTATCGGCGAGTGATTTTTTTCCATCATTAAAATCATCAAATCCTATAAATACAAAATAATTTAGATTAATGAAAATGTGAAATACTAATCATAAAGGACAATTTTTATGATAAATGTTGGTTACCATTCTCTGATGTATATGACTGGATTATTGTACTTGTTCTTCATGGATAGCAAAGCATATTCTATTCCTTGTGGGTAGATGTATATCCAATCTGAGGCAGCCTGCAAATTGATTTCTATTTTCAGTTCATAATAATCAAAACTACTTGACTTGCAAAATTGCTAGGTCAGAGGTAAAATAAAGCCTACAATGATAAACGGACTTAAAAAATGATAATGTGAAATAGCCCTTCAAATTATGGCATAACATTGTTGCAATGTTCTAATTAAAAGTACTATAATGAATATTAACGTTGAGTCTGGTAACATCTTTGACTGTTTCTAACAAAAATTGTTTGCATGATAAAAATTACAATATTAAAATGATTCATAATTTTTTTTTTTTTTTTTACTTTTACATTTGAGGAGTTTTAAGCAGGGACAACAGATGATAAACCTCTTCCAATAAAGTTGCTTCTAAGACTCGGATTTGGAACCCTTTATACCGAGTCTGGTGGAATATCTTGGAACTTAACTTGCTTTCAATGAGTTAAATTATTAATATTATAAATCATAATTTACAATTATGATTAATATTAATTAATTTTTTTGTCCCTCTGCAGTTGAAAATACTCAAATAAAACTAATTGTGTCCACCAAAAATTGCACTCACCCTTGGACCAATGGGAATCCCATTTCTCTCATCTGATACAAATTACACCAGTACAAGTAGCAAACAAGTTGGACAAGGCATCAGAGCAAAAAGAATTGAAAGAAAGAAAAGAAGGGCTTAAAAATTTAAGCTCACTTGTAAGCAGAGCACAGGAGTCAGTGAAGTATGTTTTGTTCTGCGACTGGCATTCAACATCGGCAGCATAACTAGTGGTATAGTAGTTTATCCCAATAAAATCAAAAGAATTTTTCACCATATTTGATTCCTTTTTAGAAAACTTTGGCAGTCTTTCTCCCACGAGTTCAATCATTTCAGCTGGGTATGAACCAGAATTCAATGGTTCCATAAACCTGAGACAAAAATTGTGGAAAGTGGACTTTTTTCATGCATTAAGTCCTTCAATATATTGAATATCCAATAGTTTACATTGAATTTTACTTTTTCCTTTAAGGTGAAAAAATTCACTCTAATGACTCACAATAATTATCAACAGAATCAATTTATGCCTATATTGGATTTTATTCAAGACGTGATAGAATTGGTTATTGTAAAAACAAGATGGAGATTTGATGATGGTTTTGCTGCGGTACGCCTTAATTTGGAAAAGGTCGAGAGTTTTTATAAGTTTAACATGAAAGTCATTAAACTTATCACTTCTCCCTAGAAGGTTGCAAGTGTGTCCGGATTTTCCTCGAGATAAATATGCGAAAGTTAAAACTTCATCGATTGAAAGAACAATAAAAAACTTATGTTTTTTACTTCCATAAAATGATAGTTATAAACTTTTCAAAGGGATACCATGGTATAACCTCAAGGTGTAGGTGTTTGGCACACAAATAAATTAATTTATAATTTATTAATTTAATCAATACGATGCTGTTAATTTTTAGAAGTATTTAGTATACTAGTTTATTTGAAAAAAATAAGTTTTTGTTTGATAAGTTTTAAGTTAATAACTTTTAATCTTTCAAAAAGTATCCAGATCTATCCCTCTTTTTTTCAATTAAATGTCAACATGTTATATAAATATTTGACATAAATAAGTTAATATGTAAGATCTTCATTAATTTCAATATAAATAAGTAAATATATAATATTATAAAATATAATTAATTAAATTTTAAGTAATTATATTCTTATTCTTATTCTTATTTTGAATATTTTGATTATATTAATATAATTTAGTCTCAAAAGAAATATGAATTAATTAATTTATATATTTATTTATATTAATATATTTTTTTATATTATTTTTTAGCTCCTTTTTTTTTCAAATGCTTCTAATACATTCAATTCTAACTTATTAATTATCAATTACAAAGTTAGGCTATGTTTAGTGTAACAAATGAATTAACTTATGTAATTTATTGATCTAATTAATAAATAATAACATGCAAGTTAACTTTTAAAAGTATTTAATATACTAACTTATTAAAAAATAAGTTCTGAATTAATAAGTTATTTTTTATAACTTATAATTGTATTTCATACAAGTAATTAATAAATTAGTTGGTAGTTAATAAGTTAGTTATCAATTGATTGATAAGATAGTTGATAATTAATTAATTAACTAATTGAGTAAGAATTATTTTGAAAATTAATTATTGAACTAACTAAAATTGTAAAATAATATAAAATGATATATTAATATAAATAAATATATAAATTAAAATAATTTATATTTATTTAAAAATTAAATCATATTATTAGATACTAATTACATTTTAAGTAATTATAATTTTGATATAAATAATAATAAAATAAAATTGTATAAGTAAATAAATATGTAAATTTATAAAATATAATTAATTAAATATTAAATATTATTGTTATTTTACAAATCTTAATTGTATTAATATAATTTAATATTTAAATAAATATAAATTATTTTAATTTTTATATTTATTTTTATCAATATATCATTTTATAATTTCAATTAGTTTAATAGTTAATTTTATAAAATATTGTTTACACAATTAACTAATTTATTAATTATCAGTTTTGAATTAACTTATTAATTATTAGTTAATTTATCAATTATCAATTATTAACTTATTAATTATTAATTTATTAATTACTTGCATGAAATAAAGCTTAAATCAAAGCCTTTTTTTAATAAGTTTAGTGCATGAAATATTTTTGAAAATTAACTTATAATTTATTAACTAGTTAATTTTATAAAATACTTTTTACATAATCAGTTAACTTATTAATTATCAGTTATTAATTAACTTATCAATTATCAGTTAATTTATCAATTATTAACTTATCAATTAGTTGTACAAAACAGAACTTAAATCAAAGCTTTTTTTTTAATAAACTAGTGTATGAAACATATTTAAAAATTAATTTATAATTTATTAACTAGGATAATTATATTATAAGTTAATTTATTTATTGTGCGAAATAAAGCCTATTACTGATAGTTTATAAATTATCAATTTTTTTGTATTTATCCTTCTTTTTTAATTAATTAATAATATATGTCCTTAATTAAATTTTAAGTAATCACATCATTATTTTAAGTAGCAAATAAATAACTAATAAGTATATAAACATATAAAATATAATTAATTATATTTTTGGTGATTATATTTTCAGTTCAAATATATTTATTGTATCAATATAAATTAATATTAAAATAAATATAAATTAATTTAATTTATATATATCTATTTATACTATCATATCTCTTTATATTATTTTATATTTTTTTATTTAATTTAATAATTAATTATATTAAATATTTTTAATACAATTAATTAATTTATAAATTATAAATTAACTTATGAATTACTTATGTTAAACATAATGTTATAACTATCAATTACTAATTAAATTATCATCTCTTTTTACAACTCGGAGCCAAAATATAAGAAATGAAATTCAATGAATCATGCTTTGATGTCAATGAATAAAGTATTTATTAGGGGGCTTGCTATGGTACTCCCAAGGATTTAGAACCTCGGGTAATGTGATAAAATATAGGCCACTAAATGAGATAATAAATTTTTTTAATAATTTTATCTAATAATTTAAATTTTGCCGCATCATCGAGTTTCAAAACTCTAAGATTACCTTAGAATTTCTCATTTATTAAAGAGCTAATGTGCTAACCAGTCCAACGTGAAAGCAATGGCTCTAGATGTTGCATCAATATCAGCCATGGATTAGGACAGTGGTATAATCTAGTCATTATGTTGAATTATCCCAATCTCTCCCATTTGAGATCCCTGCAACATATGTCAGACAATAACCATAAATTAGACCCTTTGACTAAGTGATTAAACTTTGGGTTGAACTAATGGGAAATTGTATGTCTTCTTTTTTATAAGATTAATTTATTTTGAGACTCAAATAAATAATAGAAATATACGTATCCCCTTAGGTGATTCTAGCAACTTATAAAAAATTTTAGACAATGGCTAAACTTCACATTATTTAAGAATTTTAATTTAATTTATTATTAATTATTTAAATTAACTTTATACTATCATTTATTTATATATCATCATGTTAATAAAAATTTTTAAAATTTTTACTGCTATTAAAAATTTTTAATTATTATTTTTTTAATGATGTATTTTCTTGTTATTCATTGATAGCATGAAATATTTTACATTAACAATAAATTAAATTTAAACTTGTATTTTGACATAAGCATGTATCCTAGTAACTTTCTTATAATTTTGTATTATTATTATTATGTGTATTATTTAAAATATTTTTATTAATTTTTAAATTTTATCATACTAAAATATTAAAGCATATTATTTATCTCTCTTAAACTATAGGCAATCATATCATATTAAAGTTCAAAATTAGTCACAGAACTTCACCATTTTTAAATTGGATTCGGTAATTTTT
Source organism: Sindora glabra (assembly GCA_020226215.1). Classification (NCBI taxonomy): domain Eukaryota; kingdom Viridiplantae; phylum Streptophyta; class Magnoliopsida; order Fabales; family Fabaceae; genus Sindora; species Sindora glabra. The sequence goes on from CM035229.1 coordinate 33,289,922, forward strand.
TTAATCATTTTATCCTGTTATAATCTTTGAAAAGGAAAAAAAAAACTTATTACAAGGATATCAACTTATAATCTAACCTATATCATAATTTAAAATTATAATACTCATTCCATTCCTTTTTATCCATGGCACTTTCAAAAAAAATATTGTTCTTTTTTATCTGTTATTTTAAAATTTTAATAAAGTATTAAATATGCCTTTTACAGTTTTATCCTTCTTTTTTAATTAATAAATATTTCATTATTCTATACTTTTAATTCACTTCATTTATTCTATCATATTTCTTTTTCTATTTTCAATTGTTTTAAATTTCATGCATAAAGAGTAGTATTAAAAAGTTCACTAAAAATAAATAAATTAAACTACTTTTTTAATATTTATGAAATTGATTAATTGCAACCAATAAAAAATGGAGAAAGGATAATATTATTTTATTTTATTTTAATATACCACTCAGCCTTAAATCTTAATTTTGTTGCGATATCAATAGTTATCATTATTGTAATATGTCTCAAAACCAAGTTCAATAGATGGTGACTAAAGAGAGACATGAATAATATTACTTGAGATCTTATGTTTAAACCTTCTCATCGCCGTTGTTTAAAAAAAATGGCTCAAAAGCAAATAAATAAATTTTAAGATAAAAATACTCAATCTTTTGGAACAATCCAATTCTTTCTAATTTGATATAATGAAAAATGAGATTTTATTTTCTTTTTAAATGAATTTCTTTGTAAAATAATGCTTAGCTTCAAGTAAAAAGGATTGCATTTTATTTACAATTTTTATTTTAATTATATTATATCTTTATGAAATCTTACAAATTTAATAAGAATTTTGTTGAAATTCTTTTTGTTTGGTCTAAAACATGTATCATATGAAAAAAATAAACCCATATCTAGCATTTTATTTATCATGATAACATTAAAATATTTTTTTAATTGAATTCCATGTATTTTTAATACATTTCAAACAAAAAAATTCATTTACAAATAAATTAAAATCATTATTTTTTATAAAAATTTCAGACAATAAAATTTATTGGTAAATGAATTAGAATCATTCCTATTAAAATTAAATAAAATCAGAAAATACCAACCCTAAAATTTCCTAGTGAAAGCAGCAGTCACCTGGTATTTCTGCCTGTAGAGTTTGACAGCGGCTGCATGGGCAAGAATCTGGTGGTGAGCAACCAAGTAGGGCTCGGTGCTGGAATCACCTCCTGTGCAGTTCTCGAAGAAAAGGCCTGAACATCTTCCGGGGGCATATCTGCCATTTCCATATCCCAACTCTGAAAATACGCAGGGGGCATTTATTGTGATCCAATGCTTTACTCTGTCACCAAATTCCCTAAAGCACACTTCTGCATAATCCGCAAAATCCTTCCTAATCACAATTTAAAAAGAAGTCTCAGGTATATTAGCCTTATCCATGGCACATATAATATAATGGCAGAAAAAATTATTAATGCCTCAGGTATATTCACCGTTATTGAAGTATCCATCTTATGACTTCTCTCTTTTTTAGAATTATAAAAAAATAAAAAATTAATTTGTTTAAAATTAAATTCATGTGAATAATTGTCCATGAATTTAATTTAAAATAATTATTTTTAATATTTTGGAAGGTGTGGGATGACATGGATAATTACACAATTTGTGGGCTTAAAAAGCCACCATATGCATCTTCTATGTTCTGTGGAACATCCCAATGAAAAAGAGTTACAAAGGGCTGCAAGCCTGCAAGTACAAATCATTTAGTTTTCTTGTTATGTGATGACTAATTACATATTAATTCTATATTGGATTAATGGCAGTTTTGATTCTTATATTTTAAATGTTGTTGCATTTTTTCTTTAGAATTTTAGTTGCTTTGATTTTATCTCCTAATTTATAAATTAGAGATATTTAATATATATATAGATACACACACACACGCAGCCTCGTATTTGTGTATTTGGTAAGTTAAATATTAACATCAAAGATACAAATATATATATGTATATATTAATTATGATATATTACTCTTCATGCCTATCTTATGTGATAAAAATAAAGGAGAAAGATATAAAATACTCCTTTTAAATTTAGGATGGTTGAATTTACCTTTTTCAAATTTGAAAAGTAAAAAATCATCTTCTTAAACTATAAAGATTTTGAAATTAATACCTATTGTCAACTTGATTTATTATTTTATTAAATTACATAATTTTTTATGAACCTTTTAAATGAGAATCAAAATATTATAATATATTAGTTTATTTCGTTATTTTTTTAACAAATAATTTTTGTTATATAATTAATAGAAATAAAATTAGATATAAAGAGTTCAAATTAAATACTTTAAAATCAGTTACGAAGCTTTTTGTGAAAAAAATAATGAGATAAATCCAACATATTCTCATAAAAAATCATGTAATTCAATAAAAAGATAAATTAAGTTAACAATGAATATTAATTTTAAATTTTATATAATTTAAAACATAATTTTTTAATTTTTCAAAATTAAAAAAGTAAAATCTAACTACTTCTAAATTAAAAGAAATATTTTATATTTTTCCCCAACATTAAATTACGTAAGTGTGGAAACTGGCCAGGGCACAGAGCCTCATAATATGGAGAGGACTTTAGCCCTTCAAAAAATGTCAAAAACAAATATTTTTTATATATACATAACCACCCAAAATTCATGAAGATTTTTTACAAAATTTTAGCAATTTACATTTTAACCACCCCAATAATTTTTGCCTAGCTTCACCCTTACCGGGTGATCTATTAGAGGTCTATATTAAACCTAATTTTGATCTAACATAACTTGATTCTTTTCATTTAAATAAATGAAGCCAATAATGATAAATAAAAATTATTTGATGAATGAGTCATATATATTTTTATATATTTAAAAAATTTATTATACTAATCTATTTAATAATTAATATATTTATATATAATATAATATATATTACATTTATAAAATATAAATAATAACAATAATATTTTAATACATGTAATTGGATCAATTTGATTGTTGGATGATTTTTTGCCTTAAAAGGTCTATGCCTTTTATTTATTTGAAGGCTCATTTATATAAGAAAATTTAGAAACAGATTAATAGGTGAAAATAAACTTTTTTAATTAGATAAATTAAGCTCGAATTCTTACCTTATATGCTAATAGGCCTAGCTCCACTCAATATTTTATAAATTAGGTTTTATTTATTTAAAATAAATTTTAACCCAACATAATTGATTTTCCCACCTGGCACTACATCATTACATATGGATCAAATTGTTTCGATTTTTGAAAGTATGGGGATGAAATTGCTCCAAAGAAGAGCGTGAAGTTAAAATTGCAATAACTTCAAATTAAGGGGAAGAATTATAATTGAGTCTTTTTTTTAATTTATAACAGGATGAAAAACATCTTCTTTATAATTAATAATTAAAAAGAACACATTTCATCTGTACTCACCATTTGATAGCAGCTCATTGATGACGCTGTTGTAATATCCAATATCTTCTTTGTTAACTCCTCCCCTCAAGTTCCCTCCTAATTAGCAAGATTGCAAGAGAAAGCAATTAGCATATAAATAAACCTAATTCAAGCTAAAATATAAACTAACTACCTTTTAAGGTTATACCTTTGTACATACTAAAAGAGAAGTTCACATTGACGTGTATTGTTAGAATTTTTGTGAAAATATTATTTGCTTTTTAATTTTTATTAAAAAATTGTAACATTCATGCAAATGGTTGTTACATGCATGCAACTTTTGCAATATTTTATTATTTTTTAAGATATTTAATGTGTGTTTGAGATAGCAAATATACTAATTTATAACTTATTCACTTGGACATTGCTGAATGAAAGTGTCCCATATGCTTGGTTCTCTGCCGTCTTCATTTGTTGCACCTTCATACTTTGCATAGAAAGAAGAAAAAGAATCAAATCATGGATTAGATTTTGTAAGATAGTTGACAACGAATATCCAACTAGATCCATTACATCTAATCGGATAATAAAATATATTTGATCCATCTCACTCAATTTGATCTAGTGATTATTGGATTTTAGGGGCTTGAATTTTAGAAAGAACTTTCTTTGTATTAGATCTTACATCCGACTGGATTTCAGCTCATCTTCCTTTCTAAATATCATTAAAATTTATTAGAAATTTTTTAAATTTACGATTAGGGGACTTTACATATATATATATATATAAACCGTTATCATTTTACTGGGACTTAAACTACAAATCCCAATCCTATCTGATATCTACCCCTAAAGACTCAGTTCACCAGGATTTTGTCAATAGCCAAACAAACATGTTCAACAACACAAACCTGGAAATTATTCCAAGTCCGAGGAGTCTAAAGCAAACCTGGTATGCAGAGGAAGATGTACCAAATATGAAATCTGATGGAAAGTTGCTCCTTTCAACAGACTTTGACTCGTAACTCTCTGCAATATCTTCTATGGAAACCACTGATCTGGGAATCACAAAAATGAGATTCACTATTACAAGGCTGCAAGTCATCAAACTGTTTGATAATTCCATGGTGTCTGCTAATTAAGTTTGAAGTTTTGCATACCTGTTGTTCATTATTTTATATAGGCGATGACTTGATCTATTTTCTTAAAAATTAAAACCAAATTGCTCTGACGTCTCTAATGTTTAATCTAATTTGAACTCACCGTTTTTGTTTATCTTTTTTTTTTTTAAGAACCAGAGCAATAGGTTGTAAACTCTTTTCAATAAAAGCATACTTCCATAGATTGAATTTAAGACTTTTTATTAGTCTCAGAATGTCCAAATTCAACTTACTTTCACTGAACCAACCAACTATTGTTTCTTATTGTTTAATTTGATGACACTCACATTTTTTTCTATTTTTTATAAATATATGTTCAACTCCTTTATTTTTCAAGAGCTAGGAGGTTAATGTGTAATTCTAATAATAATCTCCTATCATTAGAAAAAAATGAGGGATAATTCTCAATTTTATTATTCAATTATTTGTTCCACAAGATTGCACATATTAAAAATATTTTTTTAATTTTTAAATAGTAAAAAATTGTATGGATTAACCGCTGATTTTTTGATTTAATGGATGAAATTAAGGTGATGCGTTATAATAATAATAATAATAATAATAATAATAATAATAATAATAATAATAATAATAATACTCATTACAATTAGTATTATTGATTTGAATTTTGAAGATGGGGATCTCGATGCTCTTAGAATAATATTCATTTAGTTTTTGTTTATGAAGACGATGACTTATATTGTTAATTTAGAATCTTCCTGGAAAAAAGGTTCGACACGACACGAATTAAACGGGTTCGGGTTGGGCTTAATCGGGTTCGGATCATAAACGGATTGACCCGTCTGACCCGAATAAATTTCATGTCGGGTTCGGGTCAACCCGTTTAACCCGTTTAAGTTACACAGGTTATTAAACGGGTCAACCCGACCCGCCAACCCGTTTAACCCGTTATATAATATATAAATTTATTAATTATTAATTTATATAAAATAAAAAATTAATATAAACAGGTTGATAAACGGGTTCGGGTCGGGTTAAACGAGTTATATTATTATTTTATAAGCATATTTTGTATATTCGAGTTATACGGGTCGTGTCGGGTTGGGCATAAACGGGTTCGGGTTATGCCCAACCCGACCTGTGAACCCGAATTGCCACTCCTACTACATTTTTTTAAAAGGGGATTTACTTTCCTTATTACAATTTTTTTTTTAAAATGGAAGAGTGATTTAATTGGTGTGCGTTCATACTTTATAGATAAGAATTAGAAATTAAATTCTAAATGTATAAGAAAGTATAAAATTTTTACAGAACATTAAGTGTCACTTGAGTTAAAGATTCTTGATAATAATTATACTATAATTTTAGGTATTAATTACAAATATAAATGATATGTCACTTTTTCATTAATATATATGTAAATAATATTTTTTATAAAAATATTTTATAATAAAATAAATGAATTCGTCGATCAGAATTGCTTTAACCCAACGCTTTTTTTTTTGTGAAAGGAAAGCTCAAATTTTTAAAAAGTTGAGAATTTCTATTGCCATATTATTTTTAAAAAAATTTTAAAGAAAATAAATAAAATAAAAAAATTGATCTCAAAACAGAATTAGTAATATAATAGTAAAAAATTAACCTCTTAACAGGAGCTTTATGTAAAACTACCTTTTATTACGCAGGGTAAATTTTTATTTTTGTCCATGTGAAATATTATTTTTTAATTTATTAAATAAATAAATTTTTGTATAAACACTAATCCAAAGATAAAATTAGATAAATTAATATTTTATGAAGATAAAATTAATAAAAATAATTCAAAAAGATAAAAAGATAAAAAAAAAGTGAATTTTACATAATGAGTTAGGAAATTTATACTTTTTTTTTTTATCCAAACGTTCGAGAAGAGTCATCCTTGCTCTAAAGAGTTTTTTAGTCGAGACATTCACTATGATCGGTAGGAGAGCACTTAATTGGAGAAAATGAGAAGGAGAAAGGGCAAGAAGAGGATTTGAATCTCACCCTCATACTTCTTAATTGATAAATTTACCAGGAGAATGTTATCCTATTGTTAATTTACTCTGTTATTTAGAAGAATGGCTGTAAGATCACAAATATTTCTTTTTCTTTTTCTTTTTTGAAAAACAAATATCACTTTTTGTTCAATTCAATTATAGGCTTTTAATAATTTATTTTTATTAAAATATTAATTAGATGTAATTTATCTCCTTTTTCTGGCAATTTATCCTTTTTACAATTATAAAACTTTTACAATTTATTCTCATTTTAAAGTATTACTTGGGAATAATTTGTATTATTTTAGTAATGGTTTTCAACTTCAATTATTATAAAATAATTAATGTTGGTTGAAAACATATAAAATCATTGTGCTTTGACGCTATAAGCCCTTCTGCATATCTTTTATTATAGTAACTAAAAATTTTATTTATGATAAGGATTTGAGTTGAAGATAACAAAATTGGTGTGTTTTGATACTATAAAAATACATGTTTTATAATTAAAATTGATGAGATAGCGATAGAAGAAAATAATACACATGTAAGTATATATGAAATAGTTATAAGAATCATGTAAAAAGTTACACTTCATATCTTAAACATTTACATAATTTTGAAAACAAATATAAATTATGTGCAACAAAATTAAGAGTTTGTATAATTTTTATAAAATCACACAAATTCTTTTCGGAGAAATCTTCATGTTTAATTAGGCATTATAAAATATTTGTAGAAGTATTTTATTCAGTAAAACTTAAGTGGAAAAATTATTCAAAAAAAAAATTAGAACATTAATAATTTTTTTACAAAAACAAAAATTATCTCCGAAATTAGAATTTCTATTCACTTTTAGGTAAAATCAACTTAACTTTCATTTAACTAACTTTTCATTCGTAATTTCAGAAATGTTTTAACCACTAATGCAGAGGGGATAAGGACGAAATTGACCGAATATTCTATAAAAGGATGCGAACCTAGAAAAGATATATCGAATAATGGGGTGGAAAAAGCTCTTCATCAATGGCTGTTAGACCACCAAGGGGAGACCCTGATCTTCTTGAACCGTTCTTCTATCTCTGTTAAAACAATGAAACAGAATGATGATAAAGCATTTAGAAATATCGGGAATTTTGAAGTTTTTCAAAATTTAATTTTAATAATTGAATTAGGAAGGATTTTTTTTTATTTTTATGGGTAAGAAATAATAGTTGATGTAATAATTTAAAAATAAATGTAAAATTTATAAAATAATATCTATTTTAATTGAATGTAAAATGTCAAAGTTGATTACTTAAATTCTTTACTTATAATAAGTAAATAATTTATAAATTCTATTTATTTATTGATAAATAAAATATTTTAACTTGTAAAATTTAAAATTTTCAATAATTGAATTATGAACTTCAGTTTTCAAATTCAAATACAAGGTAAATTTATTAATTTTTTGTTGAATTTTCTAAGTAAACAATAAATGTAGATGATTTTTTAATAATGATAAAAGTGATTAAATTATTAAACATACATACATAAAAATTAGAGATTAAATTTTAAATATAATAGAAGATACAAATTAGTAAAAAAAAATCAAAAAATACTATTTTAGTTGAATTAAAGGCTGCCAATAACATGAAAATACTTTACAAACTTATGCAATACTTTATTGACATGAGTTAATGGTTGCTAATATAGAGTAAGGGCGGGAGTTGACAATTTAGTCCCCTTGAACTCAACTTAAAATTATTTAACTCAAAATTAAATTTAAATTTATTTTCTACTCACTCCGTCTCAATCCTCATATATTTGTGAAGTCCAAAATTTTTAAGTTCCACAAACGTCTAAGAGTAAATGTGAAAGGAATAAATTTAAAAAAGTGAAATAATATTATTCTAAACTCGATTAAATTGATATTTTATTTATATTAAGACCGAAGAAAAAAATTAACCCATTTGGTTTGACAAGCAGAGTCATTTTTTTTAACTCTACTAATTTAACTGGAATAATTTAATCAATATCTTTTATTATTTATTTATTAATCTGATTTTATATTTTAACTTTTTTAAGACAAAAACTAGTGTTTTATTAAGTCTTCTTACAAAATTCGAATCAAACTCAAGCTGAACTTAGATCAAGCTGCCTGAGCTAGTTAAATTTCACAATGTTCATTAATTGTTATCAAACTAAATAGAATCAAATTTCGAGCTTTACAATATTTGATCATACTAAGTTAAAATATTAGCACTAATTCAAACTCAGGTTAAGCTCAAACACCGTCCTATATATTGATCAGACAATGATCAGTAATTTCAAAACTCAACCCATCATCTCCACAAAATTCCCCCAGCTTCCATTCCGTTTTTACTTTTATTTCAGTTTCAATAATAGTCATGTGTCTCTTATTTCATGGACCACTGACAAATTACCTTTTATATGCCAATTACTATAAAACCTAACAAGGAAAAAATAATAAAAAGATCCAGTTAAAAGTAAAAAGATAAATATATAAATTTAATCCAATACTTCTAGGGAAATGCTATGATATACCAAATCCATGCTGAGATAGCAACATTAGAAGTCGTTAGATGAGATTATGATCATCTTATCTAATAGTTCTCAATACTGCCATATCAACATAAATTTGGTACCACATGAATACTAAAAAATTCTCCGTACTTCTAAAGTATAAAGAACTAATTAAAAATTGAATAAAATTATAACCACCCGCAGCCAAATAATCTACTCTAGAATTGTCGGATTGAATCTCAGATAGGTTAGCAAACGTAGAAACATTAAGCAAAGCAAGACATTAAATTTATATATAACAGATAACAATGAAGCCTTCAGTTATGGGCCAAAGAAGCAGAAAACAACATCGAGTCTTCTTCACAATGGCTTAAATTTGAAAGTAAATCTATTTTTTAAATAAAAAAGTCTCTTAATTAAAACCTACTAAGAAGCATCACTGGTGGAGAAACAATTTGAACCACAAGGCTGATCTTTTACGGTATCGCCTCTGTCTGTTCTGGTAATCTACATACACCATCCCGAAGCGCGCAGTGTACCCAGCATTCCATTCAAAATTGTCCAACAGTGACCATGCAAAGTAGCCCTTCACCCTCACACCACTCCTACAAAAATTCAAGAACTTATTTATGTGGAGTACAAAACAAGGAGTTGTAGCATCTATTTGTTTTCTATTTTTAAAAGTAATTTATTTTATTTTTAAAAATAGAATATCCTGTTTGTCATTTTCAGAATTTGTTTTTGAAACTATTTTATGAATGTGTAATTTAAAAAAAAAAAAATAGAAACAACTAATAATTATTTTTTGAACTTATTTTATTATTTTGAATGTGAATTTTGTAATTAAATGAAATATTTTTTTTTTATTTACAATATCAACTACCCTCTAATTTTAATTTTCCTTTAATTGGAAAAAATTTTTTAGAACAGTTTTTAAAAATACGAAAATAGAAATATACCCCGTAAACACCACAACTTACAGTTTGTTTGTTTGCCGCAGAAAATGAAAGAAAAGAGAGGAAAATAGATGATAAACTTCACCGAGTTTACTAAACAAGGAAGTGTATCTCTCAAACAAACCATAGGACGTTGGATCTAAATCCCCTCCATTTCCTTATCAATTTCTTTTAATTTACAAGATAAAGACACGATCTCTATTCAGATGCCCGAAGGTTTTTTATTTTTTTTATTTTTTTTATTTTTACTATGACCCACCACTTAAAAAGGATTTCTCCATCTATCCCTCTTCTAAATTTACACCCTCAGTTTCTTTTAGTAATAGAGGGGATCCAAATCCTAAAACGTTGGCTTTTTGAAATAAACTCACCTAATGGCCCTATGAACATGCGCGAGGTGGTGATACATATAGCTTATTCTCGTCAAATCAGTAAGTGACCTCTTCCCATCATTAGGCTCATCAATTCCTGCAAATATACGAAGATATCTGATTTAAGGAAATGAAGAAAATAGAACTCTAGCATGATAAAGGAAACTCAGCTTCAGCATTCAGCGATATAGGAATTTATTGTAGTTAATCATACCATTTTCTGTTATGTAGATGATTGGATTGTTATACTTTTCTTTAGTATATTGCAGTAGACCTTGGATTCCTTGTGGATAGACATTGATCCAGGTTGAGGTAGCCTGCAAACTCATTGAATTCTCAGTTATTTAATGAAATCAAGCTTGTTATTGAGGTATTATGTAATCCAGATTTTCTATTCTAAGGCGCAATGGATGGAGAGATAACCCTATAAGCCATTAAGTAAGCAGAGAGTATACTCAATTACTGTATATCTGGCAGAATTTGATCACACAGGACTAGTTTAAGTCAAATTCTGCCAAGTGCATAAAAAATAAGACTGAGTGAATCAAAATGAGTGTGACTAGCATTACTCCTAAGCTAATCACTACCTAGTTATATACCACGGGTTTAGGCTTAAAGCTACTTTCTTAGCATAGGTGATGACTTTTAATTGCCATGCCCTAGAGCATTAGGGGGGGAAAAATGAACAAGTAAAATTGGTCAAAATGAAATTACCTTTGGACCAATTGGAACTCCATTTCTTGCAGCTGATTCAACAAAAGGGTCCATAAGCAAATGTAATGTATAAAGCCGACTGAATGGAAGCAAAATGGAAAGCATGTATAAGTTTCATATTGTACGGCTTACAAGTAAATCTAACACAAGAGTCTGTGAAGACATTCCGTTTTCCTGATTGGCATGGAATATTGGCTGCATAGATTGCAGTGTAATAGTTTAACCCTACGAAATCAAAGGAACCCTTAACCATCAAGGATTGCTCTGTGGAAAACTTTGGCAAACGTTCACCAACTTTTTCAATCATCACAGCTGGGTATGCACCAGAGTATATTGGTTCCATGAACCTTGAACAACACAAAATTAGGCAGTTATAACGAAACTGCTGCATTAGAGCTGTTAATAAAATGGCCACAACTTGAAACAAGTAGGCATTAAGTGGGAAAGACTCACCAATCCAATGCAAAGGCAAGGCCCCGGGATGCTGCTTCTTTGTCAGCATTTGATTGAGATAGTGGCATAATCCAGGCAGTATTTAGTGTTACCCCAATTTGACCCTTTTGAGAAGCCTGTAAGAATATCATCCAACTGTTTATATTTTGTACCAACAACCACAAAGCCTTATATCATTAGATGGGATCAGCTACTTGGATCTTTCCATGCCATTGTGATCTATCAAATAGCACAATGATATTGTTAATCCATATTAGAAATTTTTTAAAAGCTTCTACAGCACTGCCCACTATTTGACACAATCAAATATCCCATGATTTCTAATTTTAACTTATAGTAACTTTCTGTAAACAAATAATGCATTAACAGTAACCTTGTATTTTTCTCTATAGACTTTGACTGCTGAGGCATGAGCAAGAATCAGGTTGTGTGCAACCAAGTAGGGCTCAGTACTAGAATCACCAGCAATGCAGTTTTGGCCCACCCCTGGAGAACATCTTGCTGGTGGAGCTCCACCATTTCCGTAACCACTCATGGTATAGACAAATGGCTCATTTAAAGTAATCCAGTTCTTTACCCTGTCACCAAATTCTCTGAAGCATAGGTCTGCATAATCTGCAAAATCCTTACTGTTCCAGAAATTAAAAAAAAAAAAAGGAAGAATTTTACGTCATTTGGAAGTGAATGGACATTCTAGAAAACAGTGAGGCTTTGCTAATTCTTACACCACTTTGGGGCTTAAGAAACCACCATATGCATCTTCAATGCCTTGTGGGGTGTCCCAGTGAAATAGAGTTATAAAGGGCTGCACTCCTGCCAGTTATAGGCGCAAGAAAGGCAAATTCAATTATGTCAATTTAAGAAATCACTAATAAGATGAGGGGATTGACAGAGATCAATGATTCTTTTGGAATCTGACCTTTTGCTAGGAGTTCATTTATGAGATTGTTGTAATATACAATTCCTTCTCTGTTAACTCCTCCCTTAAGGCTTCCGGCTAAATATAAAATGCAAATACAATTATGAGCTTACTATTTTGCAATACAAAATTAAGTCATGCAAGATATTATTTCTACCTAGGATCCAAACCGACAAGTTATTATATAATTAATTCAAAGATAATAAAAGGATTGAAAAGGAAAGATCAGAGTATTTCGCACTTGGTAATATTCTGGACCAAGAGATGGAAAATCTGTAGGCTTCAAATCCAATATCCTTCATTATAGCCACATCTTCCTGACAGATTTTTTGATGGGTTAACAGCATTATCAATATAAATAAGACTGAACTCCAACATTTGAGAAAAACAGTTGCATTGTCAAAGTGGAAAAGGTCTCAAAAATTTGCAAAAACCAAGAGAATGAAAGTACCTTGTACCGATGGTATGAATCAGTAGCAACATCACCATTACTGTGGTCCGCAATCCTTTCTGAAGCAAGAAGAAATTGCCTCATACTCTTAGGGTTTGTATGATTAAATATTCAAGCATAAAAATAAAGAGAAAAGAAAAAAATATATATTATAAAGGGCCAAGTCAGATCCATTATGTCAGTTCCTTCGTTCCATTTTCAAGTTTTATACAGATGGTCATACAGAGGAGCTTGAATCCTAATGAAAACAAAATATCATTCTCCTATCTGGAGATGAAATAAAGGGCCGGGGGGGGGGGGAATAATTAAAGCAAACAAAAAAAAATAATATAGAGTTAAAGAACTGAAGAAGATTTAAATGGAGAGAGAAGGTTCAAACCTGGGTATTTATGAGTGAAAGTATCCCATATGCTTGGGCCTCTGCCACCTTCATTTGCTGCACCTTCATACTTCATGCACAGAACCAGTCACATTAGAAACCAGAAACTCAGATTTTGATTAAACCCTTTCACATAGCGCAATTGATTTTATTTACTAAACAATATAGAAAGTGACGAAGATACCTGGTAAGCTGAAGAAGCAGTTCCAAATAAAAAATCAGCTGGAAAAATGCTACGATTAAGAGCAGCAACAGACTGCAAAAGGGCAATGGAAAGTAGCAGAATGATAATGGCTTTCGCTTCCATGGTGAATGTTGAAAGATTTCCCTACCAAAGAATCAAACTTCGTTGATTTGAAGGGAAGGGGAAGAGTGGAAGACAAGGAGATTCCAGCTTTACCCACTAGACATGGTAAAAGGGGTATCCTTTCCAGTTCCTTTGCTTGTATGCCTTGGTTAACCGTGGTCAGACATGCGGCATTCGCCGTTGTCTATACTTGGGGGGAAGGGTAACTTTAACCTCATCCTTCGTGCAGAAGAAAATAGAAGGAATCGAAAGAAATTTTTAAAATTTAGTTAAAAGGAAAAAAATAAAAAAATTTAAAATTTTAATTTGTGATATATTAATAATCATAAATTATGTTATGCTTATTTCTTTCTTTCTTTTTCTTTTTAATTAAGGAAAGTTTTTAAAATTCAAAAATTTCCATCCTCCTCCTCGTTTTCGATTGCACCATGGGTAAATATGCGAAGTAACGAATGGATGGAGAATCTCGAAAGAAACAAGGCACGTGGGACCCCCAGAAGGAGACGAGATGTTTGTCTTCAAGCTGCTACCCCCGTCGATTCGAAACACGAGTCAATCTGAAGGTCCAGTTTTCACCCCGGCATTTTATCCTGGGACGTTGATGAGGTGATTATCGGGAACAACCAGTTCTATGAATTCAAAGATAAATGACAAAAAAAAAAAAACCAGATTCGGATCCATGAGGGAGCTAAACTTATGAAAACGGACTAATCCAAATTTAAGCAAACTCAATAGATAAAAATTATATATTGGACAAGTCTCAAACCGAACTATTTTTTTATTAAGTCAGATTCAGATGAGATTGTTATAGTATCAGTCTCAGGTCAACATTTATTAAACGAGTTCAAACAAATTTTTATAATTCATTATATTTATTATTATTATCATATTAATTTTTATTTATTATTAATTTTATATTATTAATTAATTAAGGTATATTATTATTTATTAAATATAATTATATATTATTATAATTTAAAATTTTATTATATATATCAATGAGTCATATATATTATATATGAAAATAAATACATATTATTAAGTATATATTTAATAAAATAAATATATATTATTAAGATTTAATAAATGTGTGAATTTATATTTAATAATATATAAATTTAATAAAAATAATTTAAATTTTATATTCAATAAAAATTTTATATTATATATTTATTTTATTTAATAAAATAAATATATATTATTATATATTGCATATTTATATATAATAAAATAAATTTTATATTATATATTTATCTATTTATTTTATATTATATATTTATTTATTTAATAAAATAAATATATATTATTAAATATATATTAATCAAGGCCAAAGCATTATATAAAAATAAATATATTATATAAATATAAATATAAAATTTATTTTATTATATATAAATATATAAATATATAATATATAATAATATGTATTTATTTTATTTAATAAAATAAATTTATATTATTAAATATATATTGATATATGCCAAAGTATTATATAAAAGTAAATACATTTAATAATTTATATATTATCAAATATATATAAATAAATAATTATTTATATAATATATTAATAAAAATAATTATAATAATTTTTATATAATAATAAAAATAGATAATAATGTATTATATTAAATATATGTATATAATATATTTAAAATTAATACCAAAATTATTTATTTAAAATTTTTAAAAAAATTCAAAATTTTAATATTAAAGTATTAATTTGAATTTTAATATAATTATTTATTTTGATAAATTTATATAATATATATTAATAATATTAAATATATAAATTTATTAATTTTAATATTAAAAATTATTTAATATTGCTCATATATATAATTTTAATATTATATACATTAAATTTTAATTTTAATATACCAAAATTTTTATTTTAATATCTATATAAAAATTAAATATATAATAAATTAATTATTTATTATTTATTATTATTATTATGCTAATGGGTTAACTCAATAATTCGATGGGTTAACACTTATCAATCTCAATCCCTTACCAAGTTAGGCTAACCGTCTCAATCCCTTACTAGATCGGGCCATTGTTATCGCTCTTCATAATATTCCCAGTCTCAAGCTTGATAAAATTATATCAATTTCAAATCAACTCGTTAAACCTAACTCATTTTTACACCTCTAATGTAAGCTGTTTACATGTACACAAATTTTTACCCATTTTATGTCATGTTTATTCCGTATTTTTTTCTTTTAAATATTGGGTTCAAGTTTAGGGGTGATTTAATAGATAGAAAGTCAAGTAAAAAGTACAATATTTTCGGAAGTATAAATCTGGTAAATTGTTTGATTAAAATGAAAAAAAAGTGCAAATTTATAAAAGATTTTATTTTTCATAAAATATAAAAAATAACTTATCTACTTTTCTCTTGATTAGTTCGATTTCTCACATCTTTTATAAAATTAAATATAAAAATATTTTTACTAATATTAACTTGTGACAATCTTATTCTTTTATTTACTGATTAGAATTTATTTAATTAAAGAGTTAAGTATTTTATAATATTTTATATGATATTCTTATAATATATGTATTTTACATTATTCCCTTGAATTTTAAAGGTAAAATATAACATATTAGTCATTTTAATATTTTATATAGATTTTATTAAGTTAATTTAAAATTTTTATAAAAAATAAAAAAATTATGCTACGAGGAATTCAAGACACATCACAATTTTTTATATTACTATTCTCTGGCAACTATATATTTTTTTTATATTTACTGGGAAACATAATGAAACTACAATAAAAGCTCAAAAAGTACCTTTATGCATGCAGTACTTATGTCAAAATAAAATAGAATTCGGATAAATTATATGCACCTTGTCTGAGGTTAACTATGATTACATTTACGGTACTGTCTAAGGTGTCTTCTAAAATATCGAGACTCCAAAACGCAGGACAGTTTGGTGTTAAAACTTTGGAAAATTACAGAAATTCCACACCTGACAAGAGGAATTCGTGAAGGTCGTAAGTTTAAAATTTGAAAATTGAAAAAGAAAATGTCAAGTCATGTGCTTTGGGCTCCAACTTCCAAGCCAACTAGATATCTTTATGTATGTTGCATAAAAACCTTTCCTATGTAAAAAAAGTTTTTTAATATTTGCACTAAAAATTTAATATTACTCTTATATAATATACTTTTTATTGAGTCTATTATTTTTTTTAATTTAATAATATAATTAACATCAAATTTAATTTCTATTTTCTAAAATATATTAGGGAAATTCAATTGAATTGTTGAATTAAAAAATATTTCATAAAAATTATATAAAAGTAATATTGAGTGCAATATAGCACTATAAAATTTTTCCTATATATATGATGTGTTTTTATTGAAAATTTTCATTTGCTTACATACTTTAATTAAAAAATCATGTTATCCATCTTTTAATCATTATTTTTTTATTGTTTTTTAATTTTTAATTTACTGTAAAAAACAGTTATATAAAAATTTAGGATGTATTATATATATATTAAATTGTCTTAAAATAGTTAAAATTGAATATAATTTAAATGATAAAAAATATTAGTTAAATGATTAATACAATAAATAATTAATTCTATTAAATTTATTTAAAATAGAAAAGAAATATTAAGTTTTTGGTTTTCATGATTCATTATTAAAGTAATAAATAATAAAGATAATGAATATAAAATAATAAAATGATTTAAATTTAATAAATTATCAATATAAATTAACTTTATATTATCATCTATCCATGCATGTCAATAAAAAATTGCCGAAACACTTTTTTTATGCTAAAAATTCATAATTTCTATTACTCTTTTTAATAATGTATCATTTTATCATTCACTAAAATTAAATTTAAACTCATAAATAAACCAATATAATAGATATATATATATAATAAATATAATTATACTTTGAATTAAATTTCTATTATAATTATATTTACAATTTATATTTATGATATAATATTTAGTATTTATTTTATATAATAATTATTCTATTTATTATATAATTAATAAAATATTTATATTTTATATTTAATATACTATATTTATTATAATTTTCAAATTCAAGATGAAGATAATAAATGAAAGTGATCATTAATTAAATCAAGTAAGGGTGATTTTATATTTTTATTTATAAATGATATATAGAGTTCCTCTCACTATAGAATATGGATAAATAACTTTTTATAATTAATAAGAAGTAAAACTTCAAAAGTTATGCTTTTCTCATTTTGGTAATTAACTCAAAAATTTCCTACTTCCTGAGAAATTACACTTCTAATACTTTTTTGGCTAATCAAAAACTGTTATTTTCCTCTTCTATCATAATAATATATAACATGATTTTTTAATTAAAATAAGTAAACAAATAAAAATTTTCAATAAAAACACATCATATATATAGGAAAAATTTTATAGTGCTATATTGCACTCAATACTACTTCTATATAATTTTTATGAAATATTTTTTAATTCAACAATTTGATTGAACTTCCTCAATATATTTTAGAAGATAGAAATTAAATTTGATGTCAATTATATTACTAAATTAAAAAAATAATAGACTCAATAAAAAATATATTATAGAAGAGTAATATTGAAATTTTTAGTGCAAATATTAAAAAAATTATATACAAAAGTTTTCTATGCAGCAGACATGAAGATATTTAATCGGCTTGGAACTTGGAGCCTAAAGATGAATTGACCTTTTCTTTTTCAAATTTCAAACTTACGAACTTCATGAATTCCTTCGTGTCAAGTGTGGAATTTTTGTATTTTTCCAAAGGTTTAACACCGAACTTTTTATACATGTGTTTCATTTCTTTTTTACCATCTCGATTTTTCATAAGATACCTTAAACAGCACTTATATTTACACTTCTTTTACATTTTAAAATATATAACAAATTTTATACACACACATATATATCTTTATTTCTATTTTAAAACATTCCTCTCTTATTTTTAGATATAACAAAAATAAATGCATAGTTTTTAAAAAATTGAATATAATTAAATTAAAAATTATATAAATAACAGTAATTTATCCTTTGAATGATGAAAGGTTATAATTCCGTTTTGTGCAATAAATAAGTTAATTTATAATTTATTAATTTAATTAATAAATTATAAGTTAATATTTAAAGATGTTTCATATATTAGTTTACTAAAAAAAGAAGTTCTGATTTAATAAAATATTTTAAATAATTTATAACTCATAAGTTACTAGATTTTTAATTTTTTTACATTTATATTTTTTTATTAATTTATAACTCATATCTTTCATTAATATAAATTATTTTAATTTATAAATCTATTGTTATTAATATATTCTTTTTATGTTATTTATAATTTCAATTAATTTAGTAGCTAATTTTAAAAAATATTTAATATAAAATTAATTAATTTATCAATTATTAATTATAATTTATTAATTACTAATTAATTACGTATAAGTTCCAAAACATAACCCTATAAATTGCACTATTATTGAAGCGTAATATGGCCCATGCAGATGGCACGGCTCGTATGTATAAATCTTTTCTATTATTTTATAAGTTAACCTGTCATTTGCTCGCCCAAAATCTGCATGGAAACTTTAAGAACCAGGTAGGAAGATCATAGTTGATTAGACAACGCTTGTGTCCATATATGATGGTTTTTTTTTTTTTTCTTATAAAAGACATAATTTTTCACAAATATTACAAAATTGCAGTTGCATCACAATATTTTTCTAAACTTTAGCGGACAAATTTGTATGTATTATCCTGTTTATGTTAGATTAGAAGTTTATATATATACACACACACCCAACTGAAAAGCAAATGATAACTAGTATTCTAATGGTGCAGTGAAATTTGATACTTTTATAAAATTTGATGTTATCAAGGATAAAATTTTAGATTCAAATTTTGTATATGTACATTAAGTAAATTATAATTCTTAATTTTTTTTTTGAAAATTCTTCTATCATATTGCACATTGTAAATTTCTAAAGTTACAAAGCTTCTCTTCTTAAAATTAATATATTTAAAAATTTAACTTTAGAATGACATGAATTTGATCGAATTGATTCATATAAATTTGCTTAAAAAATCAAATTTTTAGCAATTTGGTTCAAATTGTGTTTGTAATTTGATTCACAAAAATGTGAACTTTAATTATAAAACTATAGATTAATCTACTCGAATTTCAATCTACTCAAACTAACCTATATAAGTCCATAATTAAAATAAAACAAAATTTTAGATAATTTAATTTGCCTAAGTCTAGGAATCAAATTGAAACAATCTTTACAATTTTATTTCTAGCAATCCAACAATTAAATTAAGATAAAAATCACTTTTTTGTTATCAATAAATCAAATAAAATATAATATATAATATAGGTTAAAATACAATTTATTCCCATGAACTTTCATTTTGTAATAAAAATAATACATAAATTTTAAAATCCTACATATCATCCCCTAAAGTTTCAAAAAAATCAAAAACTTTGTAACAAAGACCTACAATCCAATACTTTTCTTATTCATCAACCTAAGTCTCAAACAAAAAGAAAGAAATGCAAAAGTTGTTATAAGGGTTGGTTATACTGTGATATGGATTTTGCTATGCAAATGTCAACTTAATGATATTTTATCTTAAATTTAAGTGAAGGCATTGGTGTATATTTAGCTTTCCTCTATCAAATTTCCAATTATATTTTATAAATTTCAAGTTTATACAAATTGGATTTTGCAAAGTTTATGTTTCTACATATGGACTTTCCTTTAGTTTATGCTCTATTAGTCAATTTTACTTACTTATCTTATATTTGTGTTATTTGCTTATCTTGGCTTCAGATAAAGTTAAGCAAGACTAGTAATTATTGTGAAAGTATTGAAAGCTTTTGCATTGTGAATTGTAAGTAAAATTTGCAAAAATGGCATTGTTGTGCAAGTTCCATAATTCAAAAGAAGAATTATAAGTGTGTTTGGATATATTTTTATTTTTATATTTTTAAAAACTATTCTTAAAATAATTTTGAAAATAATTTTTAAATTGAAGAAAAATAAAGAATAGAGGGTGGTTAGCATTGTAAACAAAGAAATATTTTATTTAATTACAAAATTTACATTCAAAATAAGAAAACAAGTACAAAAAAACACTAAAAGTTATTTTCTTTTTTATTTTTAATTACACATTTAGAGAATAATTTTTAAAAATAAATCTTAAAATAAAAATTGGTTGCCAAACAAATTTTTAATTTTTAAAAAATAAAAAATATTTTAAAAATAAAAATAGACAAACTCTATATTATCAATTTTTAAGTTTTGATCCATGAAATAGACCATGATTGTCAAAGAAATGTGTTCATACCAAAAATCCAAATGCAATGCAAGAAAGAGAATAAAAAAACCCTTTTCAAATGAACTGAACAAGTAAAAATAAAAATACTAATAAAAATGTTATAAAATGAATCAAAGAAACTACCTTATACAAGTAGCGCATAGCTAACAAGCCTTGTTAGCTAGAAATGACCCATTATATTTTCTTTCCTTTTCTATTTTACTTTTTCTACATCACCTTACTAGCATGTATTTGCATGACTGATCTTTATCTCTAAAACAAAATGATAAACCTATATATATATATATATTTGCTTTGTGTCAAAAGGATGAACAATTCCATTAAAACATTAATGGGAAAAAAAGCCTAGCTTGCTCAAAAATAATTGATTAAAATTTGGACATTAATGAAATGTAAGACCTCATCATTTAGCAAACTATTACTAAGCATCTTTTCTTATAGGAATGAAACCAAACTGCCTAATGACCATTGAAGTACATAGGATTATAAGATATATAGTATGGAAACAAAATTAATGAAACATTCTTTTTTAAAAAAGATAAAACATCCTTAAGGGGATTATAAATTATGGATAAAGGGATCTGATTATTTATTCTTTTCCTAGCTAAATAGTTTACTACTTAATTAGCTTCACGATAGATGTGCTTGACTATTGTGTTAGGAATTTTATTAAAAAGCATCTGCATTTAGATAATGGATTAGATATTAACAAATTATCAATAATAAACTTTTGTAATAAATCAATAATAATTTGAACATCCATATACAAATTAAGGTGAGAAATATGCATTTGTACTGCTAACTTAATGACTTCATATAGTGTCTAAGCTTTTGCTATTGTGCTATTTGAATACCCAATTCCTTTGCAATAACTTACCACCCACTAACCATTAAAGTACCTAAAAACTCCACTTGCCCTAGCCTTGCCTGCATTATCATTAACTACCCTATTAGTATTCAAGGTTAGCTAACCTTCCTAAAGACATTCTTACTTTACTAATTTCATATTAATAATTGTCTTGTTTAAAAGCTCTATGCTTGCTATAAGTAATAACTTTAAATAATGTTTCATGAGGAATAGAAGCTAAGTAAGCATCCTTTTTTTGCTAAATAACTAGATTAAATATGATTTTGTTCTTGTTAAGCTATATGCATCATAAAGCCATTTCAAAAACAACATTCTAAGGAAGATGACATTTTAAAGTATTAGAACGTTTACAATTCAGCATCAACTAACTCTAAAAATCATTTGCCACTTATAACAAATTTCTAGTGATATCTTACAAATCTTGCCAAAATTTGTTAATTTGAATACAACTAGAAAAAAGATGCTCTTGTGTTCCCTATGATTGTGAGCATTGTAATATCCCGAATTTTTAATTCTATTATTTGAATCTCTAATTTCTAAGGTCGTAGAAACGAAGAGCACGTTTGAGTTAGCTTGGTGGGTGAATCTTAAGTTGAAAGGAATTAAGTGTAGGGTAAACGAAATTTTTGAAGGAAAACGGATAGTAGGGAAAAGAATTTATTTCCATAAGCAGTATAAATGATCAGAGGAGGTTAGAAAACCCTAAAAAGGGGAGTGGTCTAAGCCGGACAGTGTAAGGAATTTTAAACAGACAGAAACCCTATGGACTAAATTGCAAGAGTGCAGAATCGGGTGTGGTTAAAGTGTAAATAATTAAGGATTTGGGATTTAATGTGAATAACCAAGAGTTTGGGGTGCAATATGTGATTTTAATTAGTGTGACCAATGGATTTGTGACAAGTGTCATTGTTAGAAAAATAATGCCAAGAATAGCCTTACTTTTGGTGAAAAATGACTAAATTACCCTTGAGAATTGTCAAAATGGCAAGAATGCCCCTAGAAGCTTCTTGAAAAGTCTTCTTTCTTCTCAATTTCTCAAAAAGCTGCAAGACACTTCCATGAGAGCTCCAAAACGTGCAGGAGAGAGAGAGAAAGAGAGAGAAAGTTTCTTTTGAGTTTTTCACCCAAAAATAGTGAGATTTAAGCTTAGTGGTAGAAGGGAAAGTTGCTCCTCTCATCAAGCTCTATCTAGTGGTGTCTCTAGATTGAAGAAAAGCCCAAATTTGATCAAGTTTGAGGAGCTCTAAGTGAGGATTTTCAAGTTGTTGCAAGAGGTAAAGTTGTTCTCTTCTAAAAGCTCTTTATTGTGCTCTTTTTAGTTTCTTGAGATTTTGATGTTGGAGTGGTCAAAGGTAGTTGATCATGGAGTTTAGGATGATTTGAACATGTCTAATGGTGTTTTAGATGTTGTTGTGTTGATTTATGGCTTTGGTTTGGTGTAAAAATAGCAAGAAACCATGATGTACACACTTGGGTTTTAGAGGCATAATGGTGCATGTGTAGTATTGGCATGATTTGTTTGGAATTTAGTTAAAATGATAAAATTAGGATGATTCTTATAAGTTATGAAACCTATGGAAGATGAATTTTGAGTTATGAATGTGTGTATGAAACTTCCCTTTTGAGAAGTCAAGGGGAGAAGGAGGTTTAGCCATGTAAAATTGTGTTTTTGGAAGATCAGTAATGTACACGGGGTAGAACACGGCCCATGTTGTACCCCATATTCTGAACACGGGGTAGAACACGGCCCATGTTGAACCCCGTGTTCTTTTACGAAGGCTGATCAGTAATGTACATGGGGCAGAACATGGCCCATGTTGTACCCCATGTTCTGAACACGGGGTAGAACATGGCCCATGTTCACCCCCGTGTTCCTTGCTGAGTTCACTTTTTGACTTGATTTCTTCAGGATTTGTATGGCTTTACCTTTGGATCCTTTTCTAATGTTTATAAGTGTCATTTCAAGGCTTGAAAGCAAGATATAGAGCATCTAAGTATGCATTTATTTAAGTAGAGGAAGTAAAGAATACATGGGGATTAGGGAAAGTGATGATGTTTTAATAAGAAATTATGATGTGTGTTTATATAGACTGAGGAGTGACAACTTGCAAAGGTAAGAGGAAGTGTAAAGGAGTTTTTGGTGAGAGTAAGGGAACATCACATTGGAAGCTTGTGAAAGGTAGCTAGCTTCATCCTTAAGCTGTTTTCTATTTATATGATTTTCTGTGTTTTATGCTATTGTATGGAATGTGTATGGAATTGTTGTGCACGCATTCCGGGAAGACAGTGTGATACTGTGTGTGTTTGGCCTATGGCTCGGGTCCTCGAAATGTTAATACAATTGTTGTGGCACAACCCGAGCAGACAGTAGAATACTGTGTTTGGCCTAAGGCTCGGGATCCCCGGGGATAATAGTGCATTTGTTGTGTGTGGTACCTATGGCTAGGGACCTCGGGAAGACAGTGTGATACTGTATTAGGCCTTTGTGGCTCGGGACCCCGGGAAGACAGCGTAATGCTGTATATGAGGCCTAGGTACGAGTATCTGTGATGGCCATCTAAATATTGATCGAGATAAGTCTTTGAATGAGTTTGATGATTGTTGTGTACAGTGTATGTTTCTTACAATGGTACGTAATGAGATGATAAAGAAATGATAAATGATTAATTATTTTCGAAATGTATGTTTTAATTGCTTAAGGATCTGGAATGACTTGATATGTTTTTATGGCAATAGCTAGCTACTGGGAAACTTTGTTTCTCATGTCTTTCTGTATCGTGACTAACCGTTCCAGGTGATGCTTCCAAAGGCTCTCATGACAGAGGACAGTGATATTTTGAAGTTGTATATTAAAAATGTTTGTATAGTTGATAATATTGTAAGTGATGGATGTAGATATATTGTAAAGTTGAACTTATGTATAATTATATTACGCTTGTTCATGTTGTATGAAATACAGCAAATTTGAGATTTTTCGTATTAGCTTGAGGTGAATGGCGAACGAGTATGTAGTAATCGTCTAGTAAATGAGGAATAAGGCGTTGATAAGTGAGGGTGTTACAAGCATAAAGAGTATGTATCATCTATTACTAATCCTCTATGGCTTAACATGCTTCTTATTTGGATGCTATTATTTGTACCCAACTAAATGAAAGTTTAAATTTTAGAAGGTATAAGAACTTTCCATATTTGACTATATTAACCTCCTTTAACAACATTACAATGATAAGAATAGTCAGATAAAATCATGCAATAAATAGAATTAAGACTAAATAGACCATTAACTGATAACCTTAAAATAAAATCATTTGTATCAAAGTTACCAAGCTTTATGAACACTACCTATATTGTAGCATTGACATCATTATTAAAAAATGTTTCATACTTCTTAGATTTCCATTTACTTATTTAAGTAATTACATCAACAATCTTCCAAGCTAATTGATTTTGATTCAAAGGCCTAATAAAATAATGTTTTAATGGTCCCAATCCAATCTACTTGTCTTCCTAAAAGCTTAAATTTTTTCCATTAATAGGCAATTAACACAAGCTTCTTGCCACATAAAGACTAGCTTACCCTAATTTTGCCCAAATTGGAGAAATAACTATATAAGGTTTTTTTTTTGCCATGGACATGCTTATAATAAAGATCTTTAGCCCATAAAACTTCCTTATCTTGCAAGAAAAAGCTTTGTTAACAAAGTCAAATTCCAAGCATGAGTCTTCCTTAAAGCCAACCTATCATTAGCTACTTGTTTTGTGATTTTATCCTAACCAACCAAGTGCATTCCTTACCTTTCTAAAGTAAATCCCCATAAGCAATTTCTAGAAATAGCATCCAACTAATTACAAATTCAAATTGGCACTTATGCACATTGCATGTAATATATTAGTAAGTTTTCAAGAATTAGCTTGAGTAAAACCTTTCTTCCTATTAAATTAAGAAAATTTTGATTTTTAACCACTTAACTTGCAATTAAACTTATCAATAAGATAATTGAAAGAATTATTTCTAATATTAGAATGGAGTGGAAAACCTATGTATTTCTAATATTAGTAGTACTATTAAATTGCAATATACTCTAAATTTCTATTCTAGTTTGCTCATTCGTATTAGCAGAAAAAAGAATTCTAAACTTGGATCCACTAGATTTAAACCTTAATAGCAAGTGAAATCTTTTTAATATCTCTTTTATAATTTGGGCATTTTTTAAGAACTTTTAGAAGCTAGAATGATATCATCAACAAAAAATATATAGAAAATAACAAGGCCAAATTTAGAAGTAGAAATAAGCTATCACTTTCTTTATTCCATAACAAATAGAATTAAGAAACTTAGACATTTAAAAAAATATATAAACAAATATAAGGATAAAGGATTCTCTTGGCTTAGCCCTCTTGATGGTTTGACACGATCTAGCTTATCCCCATTTAACAAAATAGTTATATAGGCTAAATTAAGATAACTATGAATAAGATTAGCCCTCTTGATGGTTTAACACGATCCAACATACCCCCATTTAACGAAATAGTTATATAGGCTAAATTGAGACAACTATAAATAAGATTTCTAATATGGGCAGAAAAACTATATAAAGCAAGCATCATTTGCAAAAATTTCCATTTAACTTTATTATAAGCTTTTTCTATATCTATCTTGATTAACATTAAACCCCCATTTCCCTTTCTTACATTTCAATTGGTGTACAAGCTCTTAAGTAATGATAATATTGTTAAGAGCTTGTCTTCTTAAAATAAAGGCCTTTTGAAAGGGAGAATTAATTTTATCCAATAAAGGTCACATTCTAGCAACCAAAATTTTAGACAAAGTTTTATATGCAGTATTACACAAATTTATAAGTCTCAATTATTTAACATTCTTACGATTTTTTATTTTTAAAAGAAAAACCAACAAAGTTTCATTCAAATACTGAGGAATACAACCCGTTCTAAAACATTCACTATTGACTTGGCTAACTTCATCCATTGTAACTGTCCAAAACTTCTGGTAAAATCTTAGATTTAATCCATTTGGATGGGAAGTTTATTGGGTTTTTGATCAAACAAGGCCTTTTTTATCTCTAAATCATTTAGAGTATGTAAAAGACCTTGACCTTCCTCTTCGGAAATAATAGAAATCTAGTCATGTTGCTTAACTAAGAAAATGAAATTAAATAAAGCATCAAAAGTATAGAACTCTTGATAAAAATTTCTAATCATATAAGACAAATTTTGATGATCATGAATCTATTATCCTTGATTATTCATTAAACAACTAATTTTGTTGTATTTACATCTCACTAGTGTAGTAACATGAAAAAATTTAGTATTATAGTCCTCTTAGATTTTATAAATTAGAATTCCTCTTCATAATCTAAAATTTCTTGATATTTTTGTTGCAAAGATTTTTGCAATTAAAGAAGAAAAGTATTTGGACCATTGGCCACTTATGTTCTATCTTTTTTGAGCTTAGCTAAAAGCCTTTTTTCCTTATAAAAGAAATTACCAAACACTTCCATCTTTTATCATTTTTCTTTTTTAGTAAAGTAATTAATAGTATAAAGGAACCTTTAAAAAGATCAAACCAACACTATTTCACTAGATAAGGAAAAGAAAGGTGATATAACCACATTAACTCAAGTTTAAAAGGCTTATTAAAAGGATTAGGAAAAAATTCAATGTAAATAAGAATAGGACAATGATCTGAGTAAGGTTTTAGTAAATAAAGAACAAAAATATTCTGATAAAGAACTAGTCACTTAGAATTAGCATAACATCTATCTAATCTACATTAAATTAGAAAAAAAAAAGATCTCTTAAATTAGTCTATGTAAATGGAGGCCAAGAAAATCCTAAATCAATTATGTTGCACTCATCCAAGCAATTTTTAAGAAGTTGAGTGCAATAAGTATCAATAGATCTTTCTCCATATTTTTTATAACTATGTATCATATCATTGAAGTCATCTAACAAACACCATGGTAGATTATGAGTGGAGACAATGTTAAATAAATTTCACCATAACAATTTCCTTTCATTAAAACGAATACTACCATATGTAACTGATAAAAGCCAAAGAGATAAGATATTACTAACCTAAATAACCATATGGATTTCTTTCTTAGAAGAATTAAAGGTCTAACATTCCACTATGGTAACTTTCCTTAACACCCAAGTTCCCCTAGCATGGCTAATGGCATAAAAAATTACTTTGAAATCAAAAGGTAAATAACCACAAATGTTAACTACTCCATCAACATCCATTTTAGTTTTTGTTAAGATCAACATGTCTAAAGTATATTGAGTAAGCAAATCTTAAACATTTCTTATGAAAATGGGGCTAGCAACCCCTTTACAATTCCAAAGAAGGATTTTCATTTTAAAATATTTAGGAAGAAAGCAATTAATCATTGCTTTGTTAAAGATGGAAGGAGAAGCTTCCTTTATCCAATCCTTGCTGGACATCCTCACATTATCCACTGTCTTAATCTCTAATGGTTCAAAGGAAAGGAAGTAGTGAGTCCATTTTGTGGTCTGATTATACCTCTTTTTCAAATCAAAGGGCAAAGTGAATGTTAATTTGGTTTTCAACCTATTATCACTAAGTTGGTAAGAAATTAAAGAAAATTCACCCTTTTCACATACATATAAAGGTTATTATAAGTTTTTGCTATCAGATATTCAACTAAGATTAGTACTAAAGATGGCAGAAAGGATAGCTTCAAGCTTAATCTAATTAGTGTTAAAGAGTTTAAATAATTTTCAAGGCTTAACATAAAGTTTATTATGTCCTTGACTATTAGTAAAGGTGGTTCTTTCAATTATTGTTCTATTGTGACTAGTATTGAATTTATCTAAGCACTCATAAGATTTAAATCTACTTAAAGCTGATAGTTTAGAGATTCAGTGGATTGTTGCCTAATATTATGTTTTCTACCAAAACCATCCTTCCTCTATATATGATCCCTTAATTTTCCATTAGTGGTGCTATTATTTCAGGTGGAGCGTTCCATGCTACAAAACTTTATTTGGTTTATTCCCTTTGTTGTCTCATTGTCTACTTTCTTCTATGCCTACTCAATTGGGCTTTTTGTTTAACTATAAGATTGATATAGTGGCTTCTCTTTAGAAAGTTAGGCATCATTATGATTAGAACTATGAGGTTGGACTTCAGTGTTTAAAAAGCTACTAATCTTCAAGTCCAAATTATTTATAAGTAAATTTTCCCTAACTTACTCTTCAATAATCATAGCCAACTGTTAAGAATCATTTGTGTTGGCATATCTATAGATATGTTCGTAAACTACGTACTAGTTTCTTGAGATTCCTAAATGCCCTTAATTATATAATCTTTTCCTTTTATTCCTTATTCCGAGACTCAATTAACCTATTGAATCATATCAACCTGCATATTGTTAATTTGTCACTTTTCCTAAAAGGATTCTAAAACTTTGAAACTTGAATGCTTTTAAACCCATAATTTTCTATTTTTACTTCCTTTAACACTATGTCTATTATTAAGTTGTTCTATAGGTTCTTCTCAAATTTTATCAAAGGAAGAATCTTTGTTTGTAAACAAATCTTATATTTCTTCCATTCTTCCTTCTAGACATCACAATATTCCACATTTCCTCCTTTGTAGCATTACCATTCAATGGTTGACTGCCTGATTAAAAAGACACATTCACATTTTTATTGGTAATCATTTCCTGTGAGATATTTACGTTTATGGTTTTTGTACAAACATGTTTACCTATTTTTTCACATATTCTTCCACATTTTTTACAAATGAATTTAAACCTTCATATCAAATTTCTTACCTTAGTCTTCCAATTTTCACATTTTTTAATAATGGCTTATTCAAGTTTGATTAGACATAGAACCTTGCATATCTTCCCTTTTTTTTTAATAGTTATGTTTGCATCAATCCTTAAAACTAGTCAAATTTTCCTATGTTAGGAAAAATAATATAAGAATCCTAACGTTAAGAAATCATGTGGCAGTCATATAATTTATTATATTGCATCATTAATCTTAATGGAAATGTAGTAGTGTTTTTATTATTTTAATAAAACATTCATATAAGAAAATAAAAAACTACATCAGTTAATTTTAATAGATATAGGTTTTGTTTCATACAGTTACTTGACAAATTAGTTAATAACTGATAAATTAACTAATTGTATAAGAAATATTTTGAAAAATTAACTATTACACTAATTGAATTTGTAAAATAATATAAAAAGATATATTAATAAAAATAAATATATAAATTAAAATAATTCAATGTAAATTAATAAAAATAATTAGGATGAATTTATTTAAAAAGGTAGTAACTTATAAGGTAGTTTCTTAAATCAGAATTTATTTTTTTAATAAGTTAGTATATGAAATACCTTTAAAGATTGACGTATAACTTATTAAGAACTTATTGATAAGATTAATAAACTATAAGTTAACTTATTTATTGTATAAAATGGAGCTTTAAATGGAAGTTTAATAGTAAGAGCTCATTTAAAAATAAAATGAAAGTATAAGTATCTAATTCCAAAATTTTAAATTATAGTACCAATTTCAAAAAAGTAAGATACTATAGGAAGCAGAAGATCAATTTAATCATTATAATACTTAAAATTATACATGTATTGTAATTTAAAATTATACATTAAATATAATAATATATTTTAGTTTTTGCTTTTAAGCATCTATTTTAGTGTCTTCATTGAGATTTGAGTTTGGTTCCCCACTGTTCATATAGGAAAGTCTCGGTTCTTCCACCGTTCATATAGGAAAATTGTTTGGGAGTGGAGGAGTCACCAATTAATTATTCAATGTATACATACGCCAACTTTATTAAAAAGTATGAAAAAACATTCCATTAATATTTTATAATGAGAAAATGAAAAAGAAAAAAAAAATCAAACAAATAATTCATTTGAATGTCAATCTTATAAGGTCTTGTGAAGTATTACAGCAAAGGGTCTATTTTCTGAGTGGTGCTAATGGTAGTTCCATCATTTACAACCTTTCCTGCGCAATCCGAACCTTTTTTAAGCTCCCATTGTATTCTCTGCATCATTTGGGCAGCTTTTTATGCTACAAGATTTTTTTTTTTTAATAGAATCTTGGTATACAGAACTGAAATCATTTTGTAGAATCTCATATAGGTACGCAACCAAGTACAGAAACATTAAACATGGCAAGAATTCAAATTAAACAAATGAATAAATAAATAACAATTTTACAAATAATAATAATAATAATAATAATAATAATGAAGCCTGGGTTACGGGCACTATCAAAAGTCACCAAAGAAGTCTTTTTGCAATAGCTTAAATTTGAACATAATTTTTTAAGAAAAAAGGCAGCACTTAGTTTAATCTACTAGGGATCATCTCAATGGTGGAGAAACCATTTGAACCATATAGCTAATCTTTTAAAGTGTCATCTGTGACTGCTCTGATAATCTGCATACATCATTCTAAAGTGTACGGTGTACCCAAAATTCCGTTCAAAATTGTGTGACAGAGACTATGCAACGTAGCCCCTCGCCCTCGCACCATTTAAGTTCTATAGGTTGAGTAAAGAACAAAAACATGTAGACTCCACGACTAAGCGGTTTAATTGGGTAAGAGGTAACGAAAGGAAAGGGAGAAAAATTGAGGGTATTTATGGATTAAATTCTAATTTATGGGGTTTGTATTATTTTTTACTATAGTTATTTTCTTATTTAAGTTTTTATGCTAGAGGAGGATTGTAAGTATTTGCCTAACAACTATTTCGAACGTTGTGTATAATTTTAAGGTACGAATGAGATATAACATAGCACAAACATAGACTTTGTTGAGATGTATTTAAAAGTATTTTAATAATAAAACATATTTAAAAATATATTTACTATTAATGATGAAATAAATTTAATTAAATAATTCTTTGTTAATAGAAATGTATATGGGCCAAATTATCAAACTTCAAGTCAAAATTTTCATATATAATTGTATAAAATACAATGGTTCAAGCCTACGTATAGCTCTATTAATTTTTAATAAATTTGACTCAATTAAATTTATACACGGCTTAAGACCTAGCCCAAAAAATCTTATTATTTTATTTTTATTATTATTTTAAGTAAAAATAAATTTTTATATAAAATATACATTTGAAGGGATAATAAAATATTTAAATATAGAAAATATATAATTATATCAAATTAAGTATTTTTAATTAAAATAAAGACATATAAATATTTTTATAATATATAATTATATTATTAAAAATAAATTTATATAATAAAGTCAGAACCAATCTAAATATTAATTGAATCATTAAAAAGGAATCAAAACCCTTTTCGGATCGGACACGTCGCATAATACGTTTATTTGTTTCTCACTACGCGCTGAAAAGTCAAAGACTCTAAAAAAGTTACTTTTGAAATATTTAATTACAATCGTGTCTCTCCTTTATATTGCATGCAAAATTACCACAGTAATACTTATTCAAAAATATTTGATTGCCTCTATCTACTAATTCACAAAAGTAGGTGTTTTTTAATTTTAGCTAATTCTAGGAAAGGTGAATGATCAGTCTGCTATGTTTGAAAAAGCAGAAAACTAAACATGTTGAAAATTGGTGGAAATATTCTCAAAAGTCAACATTGTGCTGCTCAATGGAGGAATGTATCATAATAGCAAAATGGTTACAAAGAGAATCTATTGCCTTTCAAAAAGATTCTTAGTTCAAGTCAAAATAAAGCCAAAATTAAAATTTCAAATTGAATTAATTGTCCTATTCATCAATCTTCACTATAAATAAAGATCATCCATACTAAAATTAGTAATAACTCATAAAAAATTTTTCCCACTTGGTCGTACGTTTCTGTTCAAGCTCAATTTAAACAAAAAATCTAAGTTTCATTTATATATCTATTCAGCAAGGCTGTCAAAAAGATCATCAACCATGCTAATCCAACCGATCCCATACCCATAATTTTCAGTTTAAACCCAATGGCATTATTAAGCAATTACCAAAGGTTTGTCAATTTATAAAATATTGGTTATTTATGATTTATTTGATTCATATTTTTGCTAATCATTACAAATAGAAACTGATCAAAGATTAATCATGAATGTCAATTCTTTGAATATAATATAGGCTCCTGGGAGCTTCTTGCTCATGTTTTCTTTACTGAGGATGAGGCCATCAAATTAATAGGCCCAGATATAATACAATAAAGGAAAGAGGATAAACCACGTAGAAATGAAGGTGGTACCTTACGTAGGGTTTTATCGTGTGAGAAGGAAAGAGAATTAAAAGTTAATTTAGGGCAAATATCATACTATCGGCATTCAAAATTTTTGTCCAATAATATTGCCCTTCTTGGTTTTTTATCCCCATTTTCCCATCTAAACCTTCTCAAGAGGAAAATAATTAGATTTCATCATGAATCTCACACCCTCTATAATAGATGATCTAAGAAATTCATATCTAAATCAAAGAATAAATATAATATTTAGTTCTTCATTTATAAATGTAATAATAATTACATCTCTCAAATTTTATAATTAGTACTATCAGTTTCTTATTTTTATATTTATTATAATTATTTGTCATTTCCTTCATTAGTAACACTAAAATAACTGGGAAAAAATAAAGAATATAACTAAAAAACAAGCATCTATTTGACACTATAAAGGTGAAATTTATCAATGAACCTAAATATTTTTCATTTATTTTAATATTATAAGTGAAAAGAGGAACAAATAATTATAGTTAATGTAAAAATAAGGATTTAATAGTACCAATATAAAATTTGAGGGAAATAATAATGATCACCTTTATAAATGAGAGATTAAGTTTACTTTAAAAAAACTAACCTTACTTATTCAAAATAAGATATAATCAATATATTTCATATAGCACTATAAGATAATAGATTTAAATTTAATTTATAGTCAATGTAAATTAATTTTACACTATCATCTATCTATATATTATAATATTAATAAAATTATTAAAATTATTTAGTCATGGATTGTCATATTAATAAAAAATTGTTACAATTCTTTTATCACTATTAAAATTTTTTTATTACAATTACATTTTTAATTATATGTATTTTATCCAGTGATAGTATAAAATATTTTATACTAGTAATAATAAATTAAATTTAAAATTGAGATAATATGCATAATAATTTTAGGGAAAATTTGTTACCCACTTCAACTTTGAAATGGTTGGATATTTTTTTCTTCAACTTTGAAAACTCAAAAATCACCCTTTGAACTTTATAAAAATTAGAATTAGCACTTAATATTCACTTAATTAAGCCATTTTATTAGACTATATTCCTTTTCTATGAATTTTTTAAACAATAATCAAAATATTATAGTATTTTGATTTTAATTATTTTTTGACACATAATTTTTCTGTTATATAATTAATAAAAATTAAATTTTATATAAAGAATATTAATTAAATACTTTTATATAAGGTATGAAATTATTATCCAAAAATAAGAAAATAAATTAATATTTTAATTCTTATTTAAAAATTTAATAAAAACTATCACATAATTCGATATAATAATTAATTCAATGAAAGATGAGAGTTATTTTCAAATTTTGTAAAGTTTAAAGACGTGATTTCAAGTTTTTAAAAGTAAAAAGGGATAGAATCTAACCACCCCAAAGTTGAAAGAGATAATTTATATTTTTTTTATAATTTTATTGTTTTCATAATTACAATTTTTTAAAAGCTAACAAATAATACAAAAATAAGGGTAAAAGGAGTAAACTTAAAATCAAATGGATAAGTATATTATCCAAAAAAAAAACAATATATTAATGAATGTGAATATGCAATTCTCATCCCACCATCCAACGTGGTTATGTATCAAATGATTCTGTTGTTTCCTTGTTCCTGACTTCTATTTTTCACTTCTTCGTCGCAAATCACAAATCTCAAATCGAAATAATCCACCCGAAGAAACATCAAAACGATGATTTCGGATAATATTAGTTTAAATTGATGAAATGAATAAACACGGGTCAATAAATTCTTAATCCAATAATGTTTGATCAATTGTAAAATTTAATCAAGATGATGCTATTTGAACTATGACGGCCCTATTATTGAGAGAGTTCTTGTTGTTGAGTATTTATTTAAGACATTTCATTCCATTATATACACATTCGTCAAGTGTTTGAAGTACTTATAAGTTGTAAGTTTAAGATAAAATTGAATAGAAGAATTTGTTCATTACAAGAAAAAGTTTGGGATCCTTTAACTTGAATTTGAATGAAAGTAGTATTAGTCTAATAGCTTGTATATATTCAATACTCTTGGATATTATAATGAATAATTATCTCATTAGTAATTTGACTTGAAAATAGTGAACAGACTTTAAGTATTTGAAATTTGAACCATTATAAATACTATTTGCCCTCTCTTCTCTCTTAAAGTTATAGGCTTTGCTTGACAATTAACTGATAGTTGTAGCGATTAGTTGATAATTATAACAGTTAGCTGATAATTGTAACGGTTAGCTGATAGTTGTAGCAGTTAAGTGATTTAATTAGTTGATTATATTAGCTGTTCGAATAAGAATACTTGATAAATCAATTATTTATAATTAACTATTTGTATTAGCTATTTGAATAAGAATATTTTGATAAAATTAATTATTTATAATTAACTGTTTATATATAAAATAACAAGTAAGGACATAATTATATTTTATGAGCTATTTGAGTATTTTTTATTTTAATAATATTTTAATATTTTAAATTATTTAACAGATTAAATTTTTTAAATAATATATTATTATAATTTATTATATATTATATTTTTTAAAAATTAAATTAATATAATTTTTATAGTTATTAAATTTTTAAATAAATTAATAATTATAATTATTTAATTTTTATAAAATAAATATTTAATTTTTATTTGTTTCCCACGACAATGAATCATGAAAAAGAAAAAAAAATAGAACCTATGGGCATAGGATGCAAAACGTTGAACTGCTGAAGCTCTTCTGTGTTTAAAACAAATCGGGAAACATGCAGTAGTCGAAGGATGAACTAGAAAATGAAAAAAATTATTGAGGGACAATTTAATCTTTTTATAAATTCATCAGCTAACAAGCTGAAACAAAACGATGCAAGTTTCAGCATTTTAGAAAGTAACTAATTTGAGGCACTGCTTACCAAACACAAAATTAGGTTGATTTTGGGAAGTCAACCAGCCAAAAAAAAATTCAACTAGTCAAAAACTGTCCAACCAGCTATCCACCAAACAAGTCCATATTTTTTTAATTTTTGCAACTTTACTTCAAGTTTATTATATTTGATTATTTGCTTGACTGTGAAGGATTTTCGGAAAACTAGTTTTTAAAGATAACATTTCTTAAAATTTGTGGATAACCAATTCACCCCCATCATGTAATACGAAGCAAATCAGAAAGATGTGAAAGTTATAATTGAGAGTATTTATAGTTATTTTTTTATCTTGATAATATCTTAAATAACTCCCATGATTACTTTCCAAGAGTTTGAAGTCATTTTTTTTCTCTTTAAAGTGTTGTATTTTACTATGCTATTTTGATTATTTTGATTGCTAGATCATTATTTGTTTAAATAGGGAAAAATACTTAAACAATTAAAAGAGTACATAATATTAAATCGGATATGAAAGCGAATACACGTGAGTAGGGTTATTGCTTAAGCAAATGCCAGAGTTTACAAAAAATTCTTATTACTAGCACTCATAAGAAAGTATCATTTTTAGTTTCATCCTTGTTTGCAAATAGCATTGCATCAAGAATCAAGAATACATACCGTAAAGATGTTTTTTAGCATGCTCCAGGACAAAATTATAAGATGTGTGGAACTTGTGCTCAAGATTTTGTATATATATATATATTAAGTAAATTATTATCCTTACAATTAAAAAAAATGAAAAAAAAAAGAGTGAACTTAACTAAGAAATTTTTTACGCATGTCTTTTTTTTTCTTTTTTTATAATAATAATAGTGGTAATCTACTTAATACATGTGTGCAAGATTTTGTGTTTGAACCCTAGACTTAATGGAGAGTAAAATTTTAGAATAATATTAAATATCACTGTACTACTAATATATCAACATCTGTTTTATTTCTTATAAGAACTCACAATCATTAGTGAGTGAGAAGAAAGATTGAGATTCATGTGATGCCTATATTATAACCAGATGAGACCAGAATTTCTTGAACTTAGATTTTTATTCCTGTTTACATATAAATAAAACAAGTGCATCAGAAGAACTGAACAAAGGAAAGGCTAATTGAATTGGCAGGCTGTGCTAAGTATCTACATGAAAATAATGGCCAAGAATAAAGCTCTCAAATCTATTTTTGGAGAAACTTTCTGAACCACTCAGCCGATTTCTTGGGATATCTTTTCAGCCCATCTTTAAAATCCACAAAAACCATTCCAAAACGAACAGTGTATCCGTCTGCCCACTCGAAATTGTCTAACAATGACCATGCAAAGTAGCCCTTCACATTCACACCACTCCTGCCAATATTTACAAATCTTACTTAGCATATCAGTCAAATTTTGATAACTCAATAGATTCTGCAGAAGAAACTCACTGTATGGCACTATGAACATTTGAAAGATGGTTGCTGATATAGTCTACTCTCATGTCGTCCTCGAGTGATTTTGTATTGTCATTGAATTCATCAACTCCTGTATATATTAAAGTAATTTGATTCTTGACAGTGAAAAAAAGATAGTTGTAGTTTGGCTTTGATGATAACTTTATGCAGATTAAATAGGTGATTTGTCAATAAATTGATGTTGATCTTACCATTCTCTGTTATGTAAATGATGGGATTGTTGTACTTTTCTTTAGTGTAGAGCAGAAGATCTTGAATTCCTCTAGGATAAATGTATAGCCAGTCTGAGGCAGCCTGCATAAGTTGTACTTTCTCTAATCATATTGCTTGCTTTGTAAGACTTTGACTCATTTTGCTAT
This sequence comes from Sindora glabra, assembly GCA_020226215.1. Classification (NCBI taxonomy): domain Eukaryota; kingdom Viridiplantae; phylum Streptophyta; class Magnoliopsida; order Fabales; family Fabaceae; genus Sindora; species Sindora glabra. The sequence continues at coordinate 33,327,813 of CM035229.1, forward strand.
ATTATGACGAGTTATTTTGAAAGATGCTACTTGCAATTCATAACCCCTTACAAGTCACAATTATGACATAATATGAACTAAACCGACCCTACCTAAGTTTACTTTGACTAAGACTGTTGTGCAAGTGTGAGTATGGTGAATTTGTAAAAGGGTGTAAGGTACAAATAATGCCACTTTTTGCAATGTTATGGTAATGTGAAAAGCAACAAAACAATGTTTTCTAACACTTGGAAACTAATCCACACTTTCATCCTATTTCAAAGCTAGCTGGAACTAGAAAGTATATTGCATTGTCCAACATTAAGACCTAAGTACAAATTTGCGGAGTCTGTATAACAGTTAATCGGAAACATGGATTTACCTTTGGGCCAATCGCAACTCCAGCTTTCTTGACTGCCTCAATCAAGTAAAGATCTTTTTGGTATACGTATTTATGTTGAAATATAAGAAAGATCAAGTAGAAATGAAAAGAATTACTATATTTTTTGGGGCTTACTTGTTATATCAGCGCAGATATCTGTCCAGATGATTCGGTTTTCACTTGTGCAATGACTGTTGGCTGCATAACTTGCAGAGTAATAGTTTACTCCAATGAAATCAAATGATCCTTTAATCATCAAGGTTTGCTCCCTTGAAAATTTTGGCAATCGTTTGCCAACATTTTTAACCATTTCACTTGGGTACGAACCGGAATTCAGAGGCTCCATAAACCTTAAAAGTCAGAAAAAATTCAGAGTTAGCCCGTTAGGCCTGCCCATTTGGGATATTATAACAAACTTGTTGCACAAGTTATTTACTCAAAAACAATTAATGCTTGAAGAAGAAACTTGCAGAGTGGTGCTGATTCTATGGTTGTGAATTTGCTGGTTTGTAAACTCGCTTTTGTAAAACTTACCAGCCATAGGAAAAATCAAGAACCCTAAATGCTGCATCTTGGTCTTCCCTTGACTGAGATAAAGGAATTACCCAAGGAGAGTTCAATGTTATCCCAATCTGTCCCTTTTGAGAAATCTAAACAAAGCAAAGTACCACACAGTTAAATTTATGTGTATGACATTTATAGATTTGGTAACTATGGTTATTTTGAACTTGTTAAATTTATGTATATGACATTTATGCATTAAAGGTAAAATAATTACTTATGCATTATTGACCTGATACTTGTCTCTATAGACTTTGACAGCAGCTGCATGAGCAAGAATCTGGTGGTGAGAGACCAGGTAGGGCTCAGTACTAGAATCACCTCCAGTGCAGTTCTGGGATAACCACTTGGAACATCTTCCTGGTGCAAATATGCCATTTGAATAGCCCTGTGTACTGAAGGTGAATGGCTCATTTATAGTAATCCAGTGCTTTACCCTGTCGCCAAATTCTCTGAAGCACAATTCTGCGTAATCCGAGAAATCCTTCCTGATTGCAGATTTCACAATATTTGCAAGATAATTGAGGGGGTCTTACGTGTCTAGTTAAAAGTTGGTCGTACAATCAGTTTGCTCACAACTAGAGACGTGTGCGCCAACACATAGTACTGATGATGTGTATGGCCCACACCTATGTCTGTTTGTGAGCCAGTTTATGACAGAAGATAATAAATCTGCTTACACAATATTCGGTCTCAAAAAACCACCATATTCATCTTCAAGGGCTTGAGGAAGATCCCAATGGAACAGAGTTACAAACGGCTGCAATCCTGTGATTAGGATGCACATGTTTTTGTTAGCAGTAAGAAAATTGGAAAAGATTGGAATTGGGTAACATATTTGTGTAAGAATTAGAATTAGACCATTTGATAGTAGTTCATTGATGAGATTGTTGTAATATGTGATGCCTTCTCTATTTACACCTCTCCTCAGGTTTCCACCTAAACCACATGACAAGAAATGAGATTGATAGAAACCTACCAATTTATGGTACAATTTCAAATCAAGGTTTGTCACTAATACAACAATAAAAAAATAAAAAATAAAAACCGAAACTAGACAATGAGTACTACTACTTGCAATTCATGAAAAAACCAAAACTAAACTATGTGTACTACTACTTGCATTTCATGCATGCACACATGATATAATGAGTTTAAAACAATGGAATTAGTTTAACTCAGATTATACTATGTGCAGATAAAAAAGATGTTGTAAGAGGATGGTAAACGCAAATAACATTTTTCAAATAAAATTGTATTAGAAGACTCAAGAATGAAGAAACTCAAGATATTACTCACCGGGTAGTACTCTAGACCATGAGATAGAGAATCTATATGCATCAAATCCTATATCCTTCATTATACCCACATCTTCCTGCATAAGTTGCATGCTCAAAAGTATCATGAAGAATGATAAGTACTATTCTTTAATTAAAGAAAAAAATGTATTATGAATTTATTATTCTATCCAGATTTGCCCATATTAGTTTAGTAATTTTAGTTTTATGTTAGGAGAGATATAAACACAAGTTAATTTATGGGTCGCGTTGCATCTATAACTTTTATTATGTCTATCCCTCTTCTAAGATGACACTAACATGAGCAAAATAAAGGAGAGAATACAAATTCATTATTGATGTGCTTGTGAAAGTTGTTAAAAGTACCTTATAGCGATGATATGAATCAATAGCTATAATCCCACTGCTACTATCCTTTATCATACCTAAGGCAGAGAAAAAGTAAATTTATTTCTTAAGCTTTTCGTCTAATTGAGAATATAGGCACAACATAATTCTTATCCCAAAGGGTAAATCAAGAATCTTATTTATTACCACTTAAAATTTGAATTGTCAATTAAAGGTAGACATGTAAAATAGGGTGAATGGCATGAGGCAGGCCATGCCCATGTAGGTTTGTCTATATAAACTTGCAAAAAATGTGATAGAAAATTATCATGCTTATAGAAAGCTTGTCGATACCCAAGGCAAATCATATTTTTTTTATTATTGGGAGTAATTATATCACTAAATGCGTATATATAATAATTAAAAGTTAAATTTTAAATATGAAAAACAAAAGACATCTTTAAAAGATATTGAATTAAATTAAATTAAAAATATAATTTTCTTATGAATTATAATTGAATGATTAATTTTTTTTGTTTTGTATAATGGATTAGTTAAAAAAGGCTAAAAATATTACATTAACTTATTAGATATTGGATTGGATTAAAAAAAATTCTAAAATGCTTAAAGGATTATAAAATTTTTTAACAAAAATAAAAAATAAAAAATAAAAATAATCTTAAGCTTGCAGGGTGCAGGTAAATCCTGCACCTACACAAGTTTGCCCACATTAGCTTGCAAAAATATGGACTTTAATTTGAAGAACCTAGTCTGCCCCACGCTCATAAGTTGCTTGCATTGCCATGAACTTTTTGTATATTTTACATATCTAGTTAAATATTGTTATCCTGAAATAAAACTAGTACCCAAACTTATACACCCAGGACCTATCAATAAGATAGTTGTTTGATATCTCAATGATGATATTCTAATAGAAATGAGTTTTAAATAGATAGGTGAAACGGGCAAGAATCTATAGGCTTTCTACAAATGTTAGATGAGGTGAGTTTTTATTTCTACGTTTGTTCTTAATGTAGACTCAAACAGGTCATACCGTGTGAACAAGCTCATATGGTTGCGACTCGGCCGACCAGCTCAGTGTCTTATTTTATTTGATTATTTTTTTAATTCTTCTAAATTAACACATTATTTGAGACTAAAAAAAAATCAATTCATATACTTATTAAATTAAGCTTTAATTTCTGACTATTTATTAGTATTTAGTCTATTATTTAATAATAAAAAATTGAAAAATGAATACCAGCTTCTTATGGGCTTGTCCAACGGATGTGAGATGTAAGGTAGATTTCTTCTAATGGAGCAATTTAAAAAGGTGGATTTAAGCACGGATCAGGCCGGTTTAATTGTGAACATCATGCAATGTCTTGGTCTTAAAAATTCACTCAAAGCTTACGAAATAACAATTTACTTACAATAATTTGCCCAGTTAATTTTCTTAATAATGTATCATACTGATTGTCTCATGAGTTGATTCCAGATTTCTGCACTTGCTGAACCCAAGTTGAACTTAAATAGCATAAAATAATTCACAATTTACAACCCCAACAGAGAGAGAATTCTAATGTGAAAAGAGTGCTAGTTAGCAATTTTTAAGAAGAAACCGCGTAACTTCAAAGAAACCAAAAAATAAAATAGAACAAAAAGAAACATACCGACGGATTCAAGATCCGAAAGTTAAGGGAACACTAAAATATATGATTAAAGGGAAGTCAAAAGTAAGTTAAAAATGATTATAAGCAACCCTCCCATTGTAGGCAAAGGGATCTGTACCTGGATATCTCTCTGTAAAGGTGTCCCATATACTTGGTCCCCTTCCGTCTTCTTTTGCTGCGCCTTCATACTGTCCACCAATTCACTCACATAAGAAATACTTCAAACACCTTGTGTTACATGGAGTTTCACTATGGATCCATACACAAAGAAATTAATTTATGTATGGATTCATTGTGCAGTTGTTGTATCTAATCATTCAAATGAGTGAGATCTATATATTTTCATAAAATTCACACTAATCAACAATTAAATATAGTAACTGCTTCTGCAATTATAGTTATCGGAGAGGATTTAGATCTAATCCTTTATGATATTGGTGGGATCCAAATTTTTGTGCGAGAAAGATTGAGCCTCACATATCGCAAAATTAAATTCTAAGCCAAACTTAACTTCGTAAATATTTCTTATTCATGAAATGCATGTTGAATTAGCACAGATACGTTAAGCAGATTCAGAAGCTAATTAGAATGCAGACCTGATAAGAAGAAGATGCAGAACCAAATAAAAAATCTGGCGGAAAAATGCTTCGATCAACAGAATCCACTGACTGAAGGAGGACAATGAAACATAATATGAAGGAAAAGTTTCTGGCTTTCATGGTTTATTTGTCTGATCCTCTGACAAAGTTGCTGAATATATATATATATATATATATGAGAGAGAACGTTAAAGAATGGAAATTCTTTTGTTCATTAAATTTTTTATGCTCATATATGCCATTAATGTATTCACGATCAACTACCAGCTTGAACTTCTTGAAAGGTTTAACTAGTGAACAAGGTTTGAGACCAGCTACCGCGTAACTATTCCACTTTCCCTTTTCTCATGTTCTTTTTATTGATATTGAGATTGAGAAGATTACTTTTGTTGATTTTGACCATAAATATTAACAAAATATTTTGTAATCTTCTTCATCATTAAAATTATTTTACTTCGTGGATTTTTTTTTACTTGTAGTTTTAGAAATCAAAATTATTTTTTTTGAAATTTTTGTCTCTATTATTTTAATTAATGTCCAATTACTTTATACATCAATTAAATTTTAGTAAAGTACAATTCCTTTTCTAATCTAGTATTAATTATTATAATTTAACAATTTGATAAATCAGCAATTTTAAGATTGTAGTTGAGTTATTCTTAAAATGAAGAAAGTATTTTATTGTCAAAAAATACAATTAGTACTATTTTTTTCAAATTGGGATTATTTGTTAATCTCCTTAATTTTTTTACATTTAGCATGGCAAACAAAAAATTGAAGGGAATGATATTCAATATGTTTATATTTTACTTTCTATAATGCATACAAATCCTTTCTCTTCTATTAGGTGGCCCTACTTTGAAAATGGAAAGATCATTTTTGGGGTGTAGTTATGAGCCGACAAACAAGCGACGTTAAACAAAATAGGTGGAATTGGTTGTAAAATGCAATTTTCAGTCGTACTTTAGAGAGAACATATTAAGGGCCGTTTGGTTCAAACTGGGGAAAGGGAATGGAATCAAGAAAGAGAATTAGGAGGAAGGAAATGAATGGTTCTTGATTACCTAATCTGTTTGGTTCAAACAGGAAAGGGAATCAAATGTTTTTAATTTACTTTATTAATAATTATTACATTAAAAATAATATATTTATATTTATTTTTAAAATAATATATTATTTATAATTATCTTTAAAATAATTATTATAATTATTATCTTATTATTTTTATTTTATTTACTAATATTATAATTATTTATTATTAATTATTAACATCTTATTAATATTATTTTTATTAATACTCTATTTTAACTATTATTAATATATTAATAATAATTAATATTATTATAATAATTATAATAATAATTATTTATTTAATTATTATTTTTAATATTTATAATTTTAATAATATTATTAATTATTAATAATTTAAAAATATTATAATATTAAAAATAATAATTATTAGAAATATTATAACATTATTAATATAATTGAACAATATTATAATATTTTTAATTTATTAAAAATTAATAGTATTAAAATAATTATTATATAAATAATTATTATTATATATTAATAATATTATCAATATTTATTTAAAAATAAATAATATTAATTTTTAATAAATTAAAAATTTTATAATATTATTAATATAATTAGATAATATTATAATAATAATAATTTATTTAATATTTAATAAAAATTATTTATTTATTAAATAAACATTAATAATATTATTAATATAAAATAATTATTATTTATCTTTTATTATTTATCATAATTATTATTTATTAATATTATTAATTTTAATAACTTAAAAATATTATAATATTATTAACATAATTAAATAATATTATAATAATTGTTTATTTAATATTTAATAAAATTATTTATTAAATAAATATTTATAATATTATTAATATATAATAATTATTATTTATTTTATAATAATTATTTATTTATTAAATTAACTATGGTAATAATTATTATAAATAATAAATTATTATTATTTATTATTAATATTAAAAATATTATAATATTAAAAATAACAAGTATTAAAATATTATAATATTATTAATATAATTAAATAATAATAAACTATTTATTATATATTTAATATTTAATAATATTATTAATATATAATAATTATTTAGTAATATTATTAGAGAAGATATGGAAACTGAATGGGATTCCCCATGGAGTGGGGGGGGGAATCACCATTCCCTTAAATGGGGTAATTCCATTAAAGGAAAAAAGGGAAAGGGAATAGATTTTTTCTAAACAAAAAAAAAAACAAAGGGAATGAAATCCTTCAATTCCCTTTCCCCCTTCTGAAGACTCCAAACCAAACGACTCCTAATAGTATTAATTAATGAGCAATACGATGATGAACATGTACGAGATTTTTTTTTTGTTATATTGGCACTAAAAACTGAAATTTTGATATTATTTATATATAAATAGTATTAAATATATTATTATTTTTATTTAGTTATTTGATTTAATATATATTATTTATTTTTTAGAAAATCAACTGTTTTAAGAAAATTAAATTATTAAATTAAAAATATATTTAACAGTATTTATATAAAATTAATATTAAATTTTTAATATTAACGTAACACTAAATTTGTTTTTACGAGTCTCTCTTCAATTTTGTTAGTTCAAACAAAAGATATCGTGGATATTACAGCCTTAATGTAAGTAATATTTGATATTTGATCAATTTTACAAGTTATTTTTTTTATAATCAGAATTTACATTTAAATTTTTGGAAAAATTATATTTATTTTTTATTTAATTTAATTATACTTAAATTTTTTAATTTTAAAAATATATATTTACTTTTTTTAAAATTCAAAAGAGGTGAGTGTATATTTAAAACAAAGAAAAATATAAAAATTATATAATTTTAAAAATAGAATCAATATAAATATAATTATAATATACTTTAAGGAAGTGAGCTTAATTTATCAAAAAAAATTTATAAATATGTCTGGTACCTTTCATAAAGAGCAGTTAAATAGGGCCTCGTTCGAGTCTCTCATCCTTCACCTGCCTATTAGCAAGACGGGAGACGCTAAGATTTTATATAATAATTATTTCGAACTTTAACCTATCATGTTTTGTCAGAAAGCAAAAAAATATTATTTGTATATATATACATATATATTAATGAATGAATAAAATTTTATTTGTACTATAGTCACTATCAATAATGAATGGTAAATGACTATAGTTATTGACAATTGATAATAAATGACAATAATCAATGATAATAAAAAGTAATCAATGATAATTATTAAAAATAAATAGTAACAAGCAATAACTAATAGTACACAATTATTATTAATAGGAAGTGGTGGCTAATAATAATTATTAGAAATAGATGATGCTCATCAATAATAAATGATAATAAATAGTGATTAATTATCATCAGTAATGATTAATGATAGTCAATAATAATAAATGATAATAAAATAAAATATTAATGATAGTAATAAAGTGTTAATATAAAGGTGGTCAAAATAGTTTATTTTATATTAATCAAATATTTTCATATTATAAGAATGTATAATATTTACCTCTTTAATGAAAATATTTTGAGAGAATATTAAATTAAAAATATTCTTGTGGAAATATTTTTTAAACTATATATAAGAATTTTATATTTTTTTAAAATATTTTTAAAAATATAAAAAAGATTATACAAACTAAATATCACTTTAGAAACATAATAATAAAATTTTTTGAATAAAAATATATTTTTTATATTTAATATTAAATGAATAAAATATTTTTAATTATTTTAATATTTTATAACTATATTCCCTTAAATTTAAAAGGACCGTAGAAGAGCCTAATTTAAAATTTGTTATATATGGTACATATGAGTGAGTGAACAAGACCGGTGAAAAAAAAGATCTAGTAAGAACAACTTGGTCAAAAATCCCAATTCTTCTTCTCTTCTCCACTTCTTGGCATTGTAAAAGTAGCTACTGGCAAGGAGTTTACATTTTTTTAATTTTACGTTCTTAAATTAACTCAACTGATAAAATTTATTATTTTTTGATAAATATAACATCATGGATTGCTCTCATTCTCCTAATAATAGCTTAATTATAATTAATAATAATTTATGTACTTTTAGGGGTCGTTTGGTTCGTAATAAAAATGTGAAAAGTTATATTTTCCAAAAAATAAAAAATTGTGAGTTGTTTGATTGATCATAAAATATGAAAAATTACTTTTCAAAAAATTATATTTCTCACAAAATATAGGAAATTATTTACCTACTCTCCCTAGATAATTTTTATTTCCTGAGAAATATAATTTCCTTCATGTCAACCAAATAACATTGAGAACTTTCCAAGAAATTCACATAAAAAATAACTTCCTAAGAAATTTAACTTCTTATAGGAACTTATTTCCCACATAAACCAAATGAACCCTTAAACTTGTTAACTTATGAGTCCGACTACTCAATCTTCTTAATTTAAAATAATTACCAACAAATTTTTTATAATTTCTACCATCCGTTGCTATTGTTGCTTAACATTAGACAGCTAACTCTGTTTACAACCTCTTTTTTTATTTCTCTTTTGGTAGATTATTTTTCTTTTCCGTAACATTATATTGTTTAATATTTTAATTTCATATGAGAGTAACCATCTTTACTTATAATTTTTTAATGTATACTTAAAAAATTATAACATTTTTCTAATTATGAAGTAAGATATTAAGTTTTTTTTCTAAAAATAAAGTATTAAAAATTATGAAACATTAAACAAAATTATAGAAGACCATTTATATCAAGTTATTTAACTTTCTTAAAAAATTACAATAAAAAATTTTAAACTTTACAGAAACATAATTAACTTATTAAAATTTTTTGTATTTATACATGCATTATAGACATATATAAATATTTTATTATAAAAACTTAAAATAATAAAAGCAAATGAAAATTTTAATGCAATTATGTTATGCGTGCAATATAAAAAAGTAAATGTGATCAATTTTAATGCATATAATATTTAAAAAAATAAGAATTAAATAAAAGTTAGAAAAAATTGTCCACAATAAAAATTAAGCATGTATAGCTAATTATAAAGTATTATTCATCAAATTACACATCGCGACTCTAAATCAATCATGATCAGCGTAAATCCAATTATTCAATTTTCACCAACCTTGACACTATTTACACTAATTTTGTTCAACAAAAATCTTTTTATTTTTATAGTAACTCAAAATTCATTATAAAGTTTACAAAAAAATGGATAAAATCTCTTATATTTTTAAACACTTCTCGAGGACTATATGTCCTAAATCATATAACCTGTTTTATAGACAACTTAACAGCAATCTAGAAACTCATATGCAAATAAACAATCCAATATTTCAAGCACACAATCAACCTTGTCCTTATTTCTAATCCTTAAATTAGATTCCAATAGAATTCAAGCTCAATCTTAACTATCAAGTTCTTCTTAGATTGCCTTGAACTCCTGCTTGAGTTATATAACTTGATATTCTCAAGTTAGATCTTGAAGAAAGCAATGAGATTTATAATTTTAATGAATGTATATTTATAAAAGAAAATATTTTCAATAAATGATTACAATTAATTTAAGTAGCAACATAAAATGACCACCAAGTGGTGCGTAGTATTCATACTTGATAACTTTACCTTATTTAACAATCTAATAGTTATACTTTTATACTTGTGTCTATATCAACAATTATATATGCACAAATAATAGAGCACAAAAAGATGTTCTTCACAATTTTACCATTATTTAATTCAATTATAATATCAAAGAGAAGTCGATTTAACATTAAAATAGAGCAGGACTCCTTTTTGATTACATTGTTTCACACATAGTCATCCACACTTTACATTTTTTGCATCAATTCAATCTTGAAAACTCAATCATGGTCAATCATATAATTACCATAACATTAAATGGAAACATTCAAAGATAGAAGATTATAATTTATAACATATTGCATAATAATTTATGATAAATTATATACATCTACCTTTTAACTCCTAGTTCAATTTTATTCCCTACCCACTTTTCCATCCTTATTCCTCTTGGACCACCCTTATAATCTATTAATGGGAATTTTCCATCTAGTTTCACATTACCCTTTTTCAAAAATTTATCAATTCTAATATCGTTCATCGCATAATTCATGGTTTAATTTACACATCAAAGCTTCAACTCCATATATTACAATTCCAAATCAATTTCTATATGAAGCAGATAATTAATTCATCTTCATAAATCAATATCAAAATATATAATGGTATATAAAAGCACTATCATACCCTCTTGTATGGCCATAAATATTTATCCATATCATAAAACAATTTGTACTACCTTATCTAACACATTTCTATTACACATATAACAATATAATTTTAATTGCAAACAACTACATTATTTATCATTGCAATCCAATTGTAATCCAGCAATGGTTGATGATAACACCATAACACCTTCTAAGCATTGTTAATCAACATTCACTTAAATCAATATTGACTATCTTATCACAAACATCATTTCCATATCACTCATGCTGTCATGCATGGCTACAAGGGCGATTTAATAATAATTCATAATACATAATTATACTTTTAAGGATTTACAAGTGGATGTATATATGATTAGTATCATTTATAAGTAAGATTATAAACATACCATTTAAACAAAATAGTATTAGAATATCTATTTAAGGATGATAAATATATACTCACTTAGTGACGTTTACCCACTCTTAGATATTTCAGGACATACATGATTATCTTACACTCCCTTCCTAGTTCAACATGTATAATGATAAATTATAAAATTAAGAGCATTACTTATCTTATTTCCAAACATTCTAATTCCAAATTCAAATCATAACATAATAATACTTCAGGTCATCAACTTCTTACATTTTTTCCCATGTTGGCTTTTAAAATTAAAATATACCTTTACATTGTAATTTTTGGAATCGAGCTTAAATGAGTAAATATTAAAATGTAAGGTTTTTAACAAACTCTATTCATACTACTTTACCATCATATGTTATCATTCTTTTGCATTTTCAAAATTATTGTAAAGAAATTTGAAGATTTTCATAAATGAAAACTCTTCTTATTAAATGTAAAATAATTGAAACAACAGAGCTTTATGCTTTAAAAAGGCTTAAATCATGTTATATTATATTATAAAACTAGATACTCAATTTTTAATAATTTTAACTCCAATTTGAAGAAATCAAATGTCATATTTTAAGGATTTGCAAGAATCAAGCTTCGAGCATTGAAAATATTAAATTTTTATAATATTGCTTTACTTTAAAGATATTAGTCCCACATTCTAAAGTGTCAAATCCTTATTTTATTAGTTCTATGTCAAGTAATTAAAATAAGATAAAATAAGATTCTTTTTTTTAAATCCAACATAAGATAATTGAATTATTAAAATTTTATGCCATAAAAACATTCTATTCACATCATTTATAAAAATATACATTTAATTGATAATATTTTTAACTTTACTTTAATAAAATCACTTGATCACATTTCTTATATTTGGCCCGAAGCCATTTTTATCATATTGATACTAGTTATATAATAACAACACAAATTGAATCATGTCATCATATATATATATATATATATATCAAATAAATTTCACATCTTATATATATATATATATATATATATCAAATAAATTTCACATACCATAATATTACGGTCTTAATTTATCCACAATAAGAAGTAATCAATTTGTTACCACAATTATTCTCATTCATAATATCATAACTTTAAATACATTCACATTTTAAAACAAACACACCCAACTATCAAATAATGGTTCCACAATTCTCATGCATATTCATAAGCCAAGTATAATCAGAATCACAATTTCAATTAAAGTATACATTCATCATAACTAAGTAACAACTTGTATGATGCCTTCATTGCATCATTTACAAAAGGTTAATCAACAGTAATTAATAAAAGACAAATGGTGCTTCAAAAACATCATTGCATGCCATAATCTTTAACATAATAAGAAGCAACCAAGATGATAAGTTCCCTATACTTATTCATATTAAGGTGCATAGTTACATATATTTAATCTTATGGTTTCATAACATATCATCTTGGTATATAGAATAAATAGAGTGTATCAAAATTAAGTAGATCAGTTCTTAACAAAAATATATACTTACCTTGAAATGCTTATTTGGTCTAAGGATCCTTAAATATTTCACTTTCATCTTTTCCTTTTCTTTCTACTTCACAAATAACAAGGATAAATTATAAATATTAATATTACTTATTTTGTGATTACCCCATTATGTACTTATTATATAAATATTATAAACTACTTTATTTTTAATGTTTGAACCTTATGTTTTATGTTAAAGATCAAATATCCCATATTGAATTATTATAAATCATGAAAATATAAAATAGGTTGAGTATAATATAGTATATGGTTCCCATAACTATGACCTTTGAATGATATTTTATGAATAATTTAAAAATTATGAATTTATTATTTATGAAACTTATTTCATATGAAATTAAACTCAATTAACTTTTCATATGCTGGCCATTCACCTAAATCAATTAATATTTGAAAGTGTTATATCCTTTAGAAAATGGACACAAAAAATTCATTTTTCAAAATCCTAAGTTTTTGACATTTATCCATTATTTTAGTGATATCTCAAAATATATATAAATATTGATTTGAAATTAATTCCATTTGAAAGTAAACTCAATTATCTTTCTAATGATAAGTGATAAGATGAAAGAATTATATTCCTTCAAAGTTAGCATAAAATTCTAAGAATGATAAATCGAGTACACAATTGATTCACTTGTCCTAAACTTGTGTTTGCATAAAGAGAATCAATTGCACACTCAATTCTTATTCCCATATTTACGTTTGGACAATGAGAATCAATTATGCACTTGATTCACACATGAAAATGATAGTTTTTTTTTGCAAAAATTTTACTATTTATTCAATCATAAATGCCCTCAGAACATATGTATTATACATTGAACTTTGATACAATCATTAATATACTTATTTAATATCTTATATCACTCATCTTCATCATTTATTATTTCTACCACACTAAATTAGACATGTTTTAAATAAAACCACCAAATAACTAATATTTCATTAATATTATTATATAAATATAAAATCTATAAATTTAATTAGATTATTTACTCATCTTGTATGGAAAAGGATACTAGGAAGCTTATTTGAAGATCTTTTAACTCTAATTATGTCAAAATTCATAAGTTCTAGAATTAAGGTTTAGAATATTGAACAAAAAAATAAATATCAAATTTCTTTATCAACCAAAAAGAAATAGGAATGATTCTTAATAAAAGTAATGTTCTTACCTTGATTGAATGAAGAAATAAAAAAAATGAGGCTTTCCTTGCTTGATTGATAGAGCAGTAAAAAGATTATGTAGAGAGAGTTAGAAGAAATTGAGAAATAGAGAGAAATGAGATAGAGTGGAATTTAAGGGTTGAAAATGAGGAAAATATTTCCCTAATGGCATTTTTAAAAAATTATTTCTAAATTTTTTTAATACTCGTACACTCACTTATATCGATATAAAGCTTAATATTTCATAATTTCAACAAATTTTTTCTTATTAGATTTTCACCAAATTCATGTCTTCATATTTTTAATTTGATTAAATTTATTTTATTCTATATTTTACATATGAAATTTCTAACTCCACTGAGTTTACCAATTGTTTTGGTTATTTTTCTCAAAAAAATAAAATTTAATTTACTAATAATTAAAGAAGGTATTACATTATAGATGATTAAAATAGGTAAATTTTATGGTGCCTCACGAGTTTTAAAACCTAGGATAATATAACAATATTAGAAATTATTGAATTGAAATTGTTTAATTACATCTATTAAAAAATGATAGTTTTAATTTAATAGTTTTAGAATTCATTATGTCACTTTAAGCTTTGAATTCTTAATATACCATAACCAGTACCATTGAAATAAAATAACTTAATTAGATGAATAATTACTTTAATCATTTTATTTTAATATTTTAATCATTTATAATTGAATGAATAATTATTTAAAATTAGCTACAATTGCTTAATTTTTTATTGTTTACAATTTTTAGATTATAGAGAATATATATATATATATATATATATATATATATATATATATATATATATATATATATATATATATATATATATATATATATATATATATATATATATATTGTGCCCGCGTATGCCTATGACAAACAATGGTTATTGAGAAATAAAAGTCAAAAACCATATTTAAAATCAATTTAAATGATACAAACATATATTGGAGGTTGTCATTTGACGGAGGCACGAACAATTAGTGGCTCTTGTTGCATCTGTCATATTATATCCCTACCGAATGGCAGCTGCTATCTTGGTGGCCAAATTCATTATCTTTCATCGTTTATAATGTATGGCAGCTACTATCTTAGAGGCCAGATCCATTATTATTTTTTATTTATACTTTAAATTTGAATTTTGTTACTGGAATATTAAGAAGTTAGAGGATATGTAAATACCATGTAATTTTTTAAAAGAAGTCAATGGCATCTATTTATCTTGCTACAAACTTTATCATATTTTTAAAGTGAAAAAAGAGTTTACTTATTCTTGTTAAGATGTTTTGAACATATGGAAGCAGTGTATGATCAGATCGCCTTGAACTGTTTATCAATGTCAGAAATCAACGATCATATATGTCTAATTCTGAAGAATTTTAAACTTGCCTTAAGCCGATTAAAAATAAGATAATCATACATTAATATCCGTGCTTGGCCGGCAATTTTCTTGAAGGAGTATTTTTTTCCCCTCTTTCTATTTTTTATATGTATAGATCTGAGAAATTTGAGGGACGAATGTTTGCCATCCTCATAATCAAAAACTTATATGACTTTATCTTATAATTCTATTTTTTTAATGTTAAATTTAATGATTACAATTTACTTATCTTATTCTTATATAAAAATATTTATTTTATATAATACAATTCATATACGCGTGCATATATACGTATATATCAACAAATCTCATTGGACTATCAATTATTTTAAATTCGAAGTGAGTCAAATTTAATGTAAAGGCAAGCTCCCTCAAACCTAATTGCTTTATCCATGAAGCTTGAATTTAAATTTTACGGAGTGCCAAACTTCTCCTCATTTATGGACTGTTTGAAAGAGATATAATGAGGAGGGGAGGAAGTAAGAAAATGAAATTGGATGTGAAAATATGAAATTCACCTGTTTAGCTGCTGAGAACAAATGGGAGGAAAGTAAAAAAGGGTGGAAAAAATTGGTGGGACTCAGTGCAATTTCCACCCCTCAAAAAATGAGATGAAATCAAGGTGAAATGCTGAGATGCAATCACATTTCCATTGTTGCCCTTCTGCAGTGGGGTTGGTATCCAAAGTTGGGTGTTATTATTACTTGTACTTGTGAACTTTGAAGTATAATTTATTTTATTATTTTTTATAAATAATTTCTTTGTTATATAATTAATAAAAATTAAATTAGATATTATTTAAATTATTTGAAAAAATTACCTATTATCAAATGTATAGCATTTTATTAATGTATTATAAATCTTTCAATTGAGTTTGTTGAATTAATATTATTACAAAAACTAATAATATATTATAAGAGTATTATAGTAATTTGACTCAATCCTATTTCTTTCCCATCAATTTTAACCCATTCTAAATAAAAGAAATTAATTTTACTCCTATTTCTTCTCTCTCCTATTTTCACTCATTCCAAATAACTTAGATGAAATTACTTTCCCTCTATTTCCTCCCCCTTCATTTTGACCTCTACCCAAACAAAGCAACAATGAAAAGGCTAAATATGATATTACACATCCTACCTATTTATGAGGTATTTTAGTGCCTTTCTTTTTTTGTCGTTGGAAGTGACATCAACTTTTTGCTCATAAAAAAGTTAGGTTGTATTTGCCAATTGCCTCTATTTTGAGTGGTAAATGTATAAGAGCATAAATAGAAGATTAATATATATATATATATATATATATATATATATATATATATATATATATATATATATATATAGCATTATTACATCTGTTTGGATAAATTTTTATGCTCAAAAGCTGTCCCTAAAAATTATTTAAACTTTTTTCAATAACTATTTTTTGAATTTAAGAAAAATAAAAAGAGAAGGTGTTTAGAATAATAAATATTTCATTAAATATAAAATTAGTATCAATAAGAAAATAATAAATTAATAAAATATTTAAAAATAATTTTATTTTTTACTTTTAAAATATTTATTTAAAATTATAATTTTAAAAATAGATTATAAAAAAATAATACTAAACAAGAATTTCTATTTTTAAAAGGGTAAAGATTTTAGAAATTCCACCTTCTATGAGGTTAACACTACATTTGGTTGAATAAAATAAAATAACTATTTTATAATTATATTTGATAGGATAAACAATGGAATGGAATGGATATTCCATTTTATAATTATGTTGGACATAACAAAACCTTGTTGGAATGGAATGAAAAAAATTGTAAATAGAAATAATACCCCTGAAAATAAAAAAAAAGTATGAAAATCAGTGCATTTTTATATGAACAATAATACTATTATTTTTACTTATTTATAAATTTTTTTATATATTTAAACATATAGATAATTCACATTAAATTGATTAATTTAAAAATGTTAAATGATTAAAATGAATTTAATTAATATTATATTATAATTAATTAAAAAGAGATTATAAATGAATGCATAATAACATTCTTTCTATATTGATTTAATTTGAAGTGTATTTTTTTAATTCAAAAATAATTGTAATTAGTATGTTGTACTTATTTGTGTTGTATGTTATTAAAAAAAATTTATACATTGTTGAAAGAAAATATGAATAACTTGAAGTATATGTTTTATTCATTAATATTCTACATTATTAAAAAAAGTCAAATCCCATATGTTTGACAAGAAGTTTAAAATATTTTTGGTTTGAAATACTTTCACACATAATGAAATATAAAGACCAAATAGAGTTTATAATTAAAAATGATAATATTGAAATTTTAAAAATTTAATCAAAATAATATAATCATAAATCCAATAATAAGCCATTCCATTTTTGATAAAATGAATATCCAATCATTTAATGAAATGAAGAATGGAGATTGTCATTTTATAACATCTATCAAACACACTTTTAGGGCATTCTCTCTCTAATTCCCTTTCTATTCTATTTAACCAAATGTATATGTTTAGTTAAATAAAATATAATGGAAATTGGAATGAGAAATGGAATGGAATGATCATCTCACAATTATGTTTTTTATGTTTTGTATGGTAAGGAATGTAATGAGTATTCTATTCCATTTTTAAGTTTGGCACAACAAAATATAAGAATAAAATAAAAAAATATAGTTAAAAATAATAATATCCTTATTGTAAAAATATTAAATATCTTATTAAATAACGTAATTTCATTAAAGTATATAATATAATTAATAATAAAAATTGTTACAATTTAAGTTTTAGAATCAAAATTATAATTGATAAGAATATTCCATAATAAAAGTGTAAAAATTCTAATTTACTAAAAATTTATATTAAATATTTTTTAAAGAATATAAAAATATCATATTTTAAATTTTATTATTAAAAATATAGTTATTAAAATATTTTAATAAATAAATATTCAGAAATAAATATTTTTATCCTATATTAACAAAAGATAATATTGAAATATGTAAAAAATAAGAGATATATGTATAAAAAAATCAATTTCTATATAATGGAATAACTCATTTCATCATATTTACTATACAATGAAAATTTTATTTTTTGATAGAATGATCATTATCTAAGAATAGACATTCTTATTTTATAATATATCAAATAAATTTTTTAGTGATTTCTTTTTCTAGTTCCATTTTATTTTGTTCGATCAAACGTACTTTGAACGTTTTTATTATTAAATGCTGTTAAATATATGAAAATTTATATTTTGAATTTTAATAAAATTATTTTAAAATTAAAAAGGAATAATCCATTCTCTTGACAGGTTATGCTGCACATTACACCAACCCTTTTATGCGGCAAAAGGCAGCTAAAAGAATCATTTCATGCTCCACGGCGGGTTAGGGTCACACCCGTATATCGCATTTCTACTGGACCACAGATTTAAGGCCTAATTGCGAATAGCAACATGTACTGTTGTTGCAATTTATTCTTTTTATTTAAATAATAATTATTGGGTTATACTATACATATGACGTGTTCATTGCTGCTTCTTCATTCTATTTATTTTATTTTTTCACTCCATTTCTACCTTCATTCTATATAAATAAATATATAAATAATACAATACAATAATAATTTATACATAGCAGTAATAAATAATAATATATATTTTATAATATCTGATTTTGATATTACATATATTATTATGTTATGTTTCCTTTTTGCTTATGTAGAACTAAAATAATTTAAATGAATTTATACGAGGACAAGTATTCTATTTTAAGGTTAAAGAGAGATTTTAACTTTCTTTTTTATATTTTTATTCCTTTTTTGGGCAAGTTGGAGCGGAAATTGTTGTCTTTGTAATATATGTGTGTTTTTAACCATATATATATATATATATATATATATATATATATATATATATATCTGTGTGTGTGTGTAAGTTTTTGTATTTTTTTTTAATTTTGAAGAAGCGACTTTTGAACATCATTTTTGCAAAATAAAAATATATTATAATATTCATATTAAATTATTTTAATTTATTTTATTGTAAATTATATATTTTAGTTTAAAATTTTATTTTTTATGATATTTAATTCCAATTTTTAACTTTAACACCGAAGTACGGCCTAATGCTAGTATTGAAAATGCCGCATACGCAAGAACTACGAGTCTATTTATTTTCTGTTTCTAAAAATAATTTTTATTTTAAAAAATAGAATAACTTGTTTGGTAATTTATTTTTAGAATTTATTTTTAAAAATTATTCTGTAAATATGTAAATTAAAAATAAAAAAAATATTTTTTAGTTATCTTTTAAATTTATTTTCTTATTTTGGATGTTAGTTTTGTAATTAAATGAAATATTTTCTTATTTTTAATACCAATCACCCTCTATTCTTTATTTTTTTAATCCAAAAACAATTCTTCAAAATAAGAAAATAGTTTTTAAAAATAATTTTGAAGAATAATTTTTAAAAATATAAAAATAAAAATATATTCAAATACACTCTATACCAACCCAGACTTGTATTTTTTTTTTTTATTTTGAATTATATATAAACACAACTGTGAGTTGCAGTGCAATGGTCGCTCGCAACATTGTATACCATTACAAAATACATCCTCTAATTTGGAATAAGAAAGACAGATTATAGTACATCAATTGTATTGATATATCAATAAATTTTATTATTAGATTTTATTTATAATGTACAATATTAAGTAGATGAATGAAATTTAATAATTTAAGTTATTAGTGTACTGGTGCAATTGGTATACCATAATCGTTACCTTGGAATAATTAGATTTTTATCTTCTTTAATTTTAAAAATTAAAAATTATTCTTTTAAATTATATAAAATTTAAAATTAATATTCATCATTAATTTAATTGATTATTTTATTAAATTAAATTACATAATTTTAATGATATTTTTAAATAAGAATAATAATATTATAATATATTAATTTATTTTATTAAATAATTTCTATATTTATCATTAATAAAAATTAAATTTAATATATAGAGTTTTAATTAAATAATAAAAATGAATTACAAAATTATATATAAAAATGATGAAATAAATCAATATATTATAATATTGTAATTATTATTAAAAATTTCAAAAAAATTATATAATTTGATAATATGATTAATTAAGTTGATAATGAATATTAATTTCAAATTTTGAAAAATTCAAAAAGGTGATTTTAAAATTTTTAAAATAGAAAGTGATAAAATCCAACTACTACAAAATTGTTGAGGTATTTTACATTTTTTGCAAAGTAAAAATTAAAAATGTTAACATTTTACTTGCAAATAAATTTTATTTAATATAATATTGTATTAAATTAAAATATTATCAAATAATATAATTAATAATTATTATATTTTATATAAACAAAAAAATTATTATTACCCTAATTATAATTCATATTTTTACTTTCTTACTTTCACAATATCCATTGTCGTAAAAAAGGATGTGACATTTGTAATTATGGGTACAAATGGATCGGACGGCCTATCAACTGCTTTTGGTCTAGCCTAATTTAAGCCTAACCTAACTCAACTTATTTAGTTAAATGAGTTAGGCTAAGATTAATATAGAAGTCTTTTTAATCAAATAGGTTAGACATTTGTATTTTAAGCCTGACTTATAAGTTTATTGGGCCGGCCTATTTAATAATTTTTTATTTAAATTTATTTACTATAAAGGTAATGACATATAAACTTTTTTTTCAAGCCTATTATATAGATTAAATATTTTAAATATTTGTTCTATAATTTATGGTGAACTAATTTGCTTTTATTTTTAACTTTTGATATTATGACAACTTGATATTATTTTACTTTTAATTAAATATTGAATATTTAAATTAGTAATTTTGTGTTATGAGTATATGGATTTATTTCTTTATTAATTAGTTCTTATATAAAATTTTATATTAATTTTAGTATTATTAGGGGTATCTTAAGAATATATTGATACAAGTTTATATAAGTTATTGACTTATTTAAGGCCTTTTTATAATAAGCCTTTTAAGTCTTAAATTGTTAGTTTATTTAAAAGTTTGTATTTAAAAATAAATTTTTAAACAAGTTAACAGGTCAGACCAGACTTTTAAAAGAGGTTAGGCTCAGACCTGAAATAAAGTCTTATATAAACTAATAAGTTAGGCTAAACTAATAGGTTAGGCTTGAACTAATATTTTGTAATATAGGTCCAATTTATTTAAAGCAAAACCTAACTCGATCTAACCCATTTATATCTCTACTCGCAAATACAACGATAGTTTAAAACCTTGGATTGGAGTTAAAAACATGCAACCTATGCCAGGCGACGAGGAAGGTGAGAACCGTCGAGGGAAGGCCCTAATCGCATCATTTGAAATCTCCCTATGTGACTACTTCTTTCGTTTGATGATTGATGTTTCCCCGTAAATACACATTAAAATCACTAACCGAATAATTAAAAATGAGATAATATTTTATTTTGTAGTGAATTTCAATTTTTAAGGGTATTTGGTTTTAAGTAAAATGAAATTTTATTTTATATAAAATTTTCTTTTAATTATATTCATATCATTATAAAATTTATTTATTTTATTAAAGATTTTATTTGTTTTATCAAAAAATATTATTTATATATATTGATAAATAAGTGACATATTACCTATATTTGTAATAAAAAATAATATTTAGAGCTATATTAATAGAGAAAAATAAATTTTTCTTTGAGAAAAGGGAAGTTATTTTTCCTAAAATTTCATATTTAATATTAAATGAATAAAATATATTCTTTTATTTTAATATTTTATAATCATATATTATAAAAAATATTTTTCATTGTAACAAATAGAGTCAAAAGAGTTTATTAAAATTTATTTCATTTGACCTAAAACATATATAACATATATTATATTATAAGTTTTACCTTTTCTTTAATATTATGTTTAACATAATACCATCAAAATCTATTTTTTAAGTTAATTACATGCATTCGTCAATATGTTGCAAACAATTTTTTTTATTTACAAATCAACTGAAATAATTATTTTTGAAGCAATTTTTAAATAATAAAATTTATTTATAAATAAATTAAAATTATTTCTATTAAACTAGAATCAATTCTAAAAAACTTCAATTTCAATTAAACAGTAAATTCTTTGCTATTGAATTTAAGATAGAGCTAAATTTCACGCTATCCTTTGCCACCTTTGCATTTTTTCCCTTGAAAATTTTAATTTTGAATCCTATATAATTTATAAATTATAATTATTAATATCAATATAAATTTAAGAACTAATTCCATGACAATTTTTTATTAAAAGTTTAAATTAGTACTTATGCCTAAATATGCTATAATTAGGAATAAATCTGTCATGATTCATGATCTAACTTAATTATTGTATTATATGGTTTCTATCTCTCTCACTTCACCTTCATTTTATCAAAATAATATAGAAACATTCATGAGTGAGAGTTTTGAGGAGGGAATAATTCCTTTTCATTGGTTTTGTTTGTATTGATTTTCAGAGAGCCAATTTATTGAATTCTAACTAATCATGGATTATAATTTCTATAAATATTCTATTGCCAGTTTATCAAAAGAAGCCATGAATAAGCAGAGTAATTTAGATACACAGGACTCTAAAGTTAATTTATGTAGAAAAACTCTATTTTAATACTCCAAATATTTGATTTGTGTCAATTTAGTTTCTAAAGGAAAATTTGTATCAATTCTATTCTTGAAGTTTGAAGCTCAAGTAAAATTTTAGTCCTTGGAGAACCAAAATTTGTATCAATATGATTCTTGTGAGAAAATTTTTTTACTTAAATTTAAAATTTTAGAAATTAAATTAATATAAATCTTACTTCAAAAATTAAATTAATACAAATTAAAAATTTGGAGGACTAAAGCAGAGTTTAAAATTTTTATTAGTTCTCTTCAAATTGTGTATGAAATTCATATTATGTTAATAAAAAATCTTGGAAGATTGTTAAATAAAATAATATTTCAAGAAATATGATAAAAAAAACTTTACCTCTTAATAAATTGAATATTTTATGGTTGAATTACTTTTTTTAAATTTTAAAATAAATTAATTAAAATTAAAAAATATAAATTTTAATGTATTAAGCATAATTTAATAATAAAAATATTTAACATCTTAAAATATACAACTCGTAACACGGACCAAGTTTAGAAGAGGCGTAAAAAGTCTGCTATTTGTAAAGAAAACGACGAAAGTTATTCTTATTTAAAAATTGTCATGTTAAACAATTATTTAATTAGATAAGGTTACAGAGAGTTTTACTTATTAAGAAATTAAATATTTTTATTATTAAATTATATTTAATACATTAAAATTTGTATTCTTAATTTTAATTAATTTATTTTGAGATTAAATATTTTCTTTACTCATTTTCAAGTATTATATAAGACTAATATACAAGGATTAAGGAAGGTAATAAATAATTTTAATTTTAGAAGAAATAAGTTATAATTTATTATTAATTTTTTTAAGTTAACTAATAGTAAAATTGTTGAACATTTATTTAGTAGAGGTAAGTTTAAATAAAGATAATATTAAAGTTTATTGGATGTTAGTTTGACATGCACGCCAAAATTTATTAAAAGTAAATTAGTAATCACGTCAACGATTCATGAACGAGTTTGACATTTGTCATTAGATAAAAAATTAAGTACAAAAGAATTTAAATTTGAATTATAACTACAATTAGATGCAAATAAATTATAAAGAATAGTTTCGAAACTCATTAAAATTAAAAGGAATAATAGATTAATTTAATTTAAAAATTTTATTAAAAAATATTTTACTTATTCAATTTCACTACTAAATTAAAGGTGTCAAACAGATGATCCATCATGTATATGAACTAACCTCTTTTATTTATATAAATAAATGAGTTCAATTTTAGAAATTTAAACCAATTTAAATTCAGACTGAATTAATTTATCAGTTTTGATTATGAGTTTTTAAACTTGACCAATACGGCTCAACCCATAATAGATTGGGTTTACAACATATATAGGCCAATTAAATTAACTCATATTATTCATATTAAAAATAAATTTAATTTTAAAGATTCAAGTTCATCAAAATTTATAACAAATTCAAATTGATCCACAGTTATAACTAGTTTAATACTCCTAAACTAATTGTATATTAAGTACCATATATTTATAGTTTTGTATTTCAACTTTTATATCACTATAATATTATTTTATTTATTTTTATTAATGAGAGTTACTTACCCTTTATTCGAATGGAAAGGAAATAAAAGAAAAAGAAAAGGGAATTTTAAAATTTAAATTGAAGTAAAATTAAAAAGAAAGAAATTTTAAATTTTGAATTGATTAGAAAACTTTAACCACATATTTTATTTTTATATTTTGTTTTTTACTCTTTTCTTTTTGTTTAAAAAAAGAAAAAAATTTAAATTCTTTGTTTTTCCATTTTCTATCTCTCGACAAAGCCTTGAAGCAAATAGTGCATTGACCCAAAAACCACCAAACAACCTCCGTCGTCACTGACTGCACCGCGCCGGCAAATCACTTTTTCACTTTGTCTCTTTCTTTTATTTGTTAGTGCATGAACGACGACGTAGTGCCGGGTCTACAAACCAAATCTCTTATGTGCTGTCCTCAAATCTCAATTTTACCCAAAGATCTCTCATCTGATAGCAGGAAAGTCGCGTTCACGTACTCGCTACTCGAAGTATCCTCGAAAGCAAATAGCTTCCTTACATGTGAACCCACCGTTGGATTAAGAGGCGACGTCCAATGGACGGTGAAGATTCACATCATTCTTGTGCTACGAATTATCTGATATTGCAGATTCACCCACATATATATTCCTTGATGCTTCCTCTCTTCTCCTTTGCTCCCACATCCCTGCGAAATCTTTAGGATAAGCGAGGAAGGGCTTAGATCTCAATCTGGAGTGCTAATGGCGGATTGTTAGATTCGATTGGGTTCTATCAGAAGATTCGGGATCATCCAATCTGCTGCAAACAGGTAAAATCGTAAGTTCCCATGATCAAAGTTTCGACTTTGTTACTATCTATTTGTGTTTTGGGAAGCTCGTAGGACTCGAATTGGGGTGGCCTTTTTAGCTTTGATTTCTTTGTTTTTGGATTAATGTCTTTACGATATTAGCGTGACACGGTATTTGCGCTTGATGCAGATCGAAGGCCAGTGCATTTGATTTGAGCTGCTTTTGATCTCAATTTTGAATTTAAGGATTTCGGAGAAGCAATTGATAAAACCGTGAGCTAAGGTCGTCCCGATGACTTATAAAAATAAATAAATAAATAAATAAATACATCTGTTGTCTTGTTGGATCAATTGGGAATGCGTTTATGATTAGAAGTTTTATGATAACTTAATCGTCAATAATGTCATTCTTTCTATGGATCTTCTGGATAAGTTATTTAATTACTGGGGAATGTGTGAGAGCTGCTCCTTGAATTCACAATAAACTAATAAAGTAACCACCCTTGAACGGTTTACATAAGTAAGTTCGGCCTTTTTACTTGTCTATTAATGCCAAGCATCCGGAAAATGGCGGCGTTATTGTCTGCGTGCAGGAAGTGATAGTATAATATGACTTTTTGTCGCTAATGTTTCATTATGTCTGATGAAAGAATTTTCTGATTTATATTATGCTCTAGCTGAAGCCATCTTAAATTATTTAGTTCTATTATATGAAGAAATTCATGATGGTTCCTTAGAGAATTGATATTGCTTGTGATTACTGTTTTATTTATTTTCCCAAAACTGAGTCTAGAGGATAAAGTCAAATAATATAGCCTTCAACATGCAAGGTGAAATATCCTTTCACATCAGTCTCAATGAATTGTTGGAATACGACAATTGTTTTTCAATTAGAGATATTCTGTCTCCATTGCTATAGTGATGATATCGCTCATAGTTTAATTACTTATGCAGCATCCTTGTCTTTGTTGCATAAAAAATGTGGAGATTTAAGCCATTCATGCAAAAAGAACAAAATGGGCTTGAAGGCCGCTCTATGGATGTTGGCAATCTTAAAATAAATGTCCAGAAGGCTATTGCTGAAGGAGGATTCTCTTGTGTCTACTTAGCTCGTGATGCTGTACATATGTCAAAGCAATATGCTTTAAAGCATATAATATGCAATGATGGAGAATCGCTTGAATTGGTTAAGAAGGAGATTTCTGTGATGAAATCACTGAAAGGACATCCTAATATTGTTACACTTTATGCACATACAATCTTTGATATGGGTAGGACAAAAGAGGCATTCCTTGTGATGGAATTTTGTGAAAAGTCTCTGGTGAATGTGCTGGAGAGTCAAGGAGCTGGATATTATGATGAGAAACAGGTTCTCTTAATCTTCAGGGATGTCTGCAATGCAGTTTTTGCTATGCACTGCCACTCCCCGCCTATTGCTCACCGGTATAACATTGCTTAGTGATTTCAATCTGATTTTTGTCAAATTAGAAAATTTTCTCTGTTGCAATTTTAATAATTTTCTTTTTGAAAATTGCACCTGGCAATTCATTTAGAAAGTGCAAAAAAATTTATATTTGATTTTTATTTGAATTGTTTCAAAAGAAATTCTGGATCATCAGTCTATCTCCCTGAGTATATCTGCTTCAGCATCATTTTTTTTTTTGGGTCTGATAATCTTGGTAGATAGTTACTTCTCTTCACGCTTATTCTTAATTATAGCACTGCACTTTATATATGTATAAAAACTGGGATGATCTACCTATCTTTAGATATGTTGTCTCTGCGATTGTTCTGTGTTTCTAATGGTGTTATTAAGGAGTCATTCCATCGTGATCAATTGAGGTTTACCATTTTACGTGATTGATTTTATTTCTTTTAAATATGACATTATAAACGGTTTGAGAGAGTCTCTTTGGGGTGTAACCTATGTAACCTGATGATACATTATGATTTTTTGTTGATATGGGCTTTTTTCTTGTTTTGTGTTCTTTGAATTTTCCAGTGACTTGAAAGCTGAGAATCTTTTGTTGGGTTCTGATGGCTCATGGAAATTGTGTGATTTTGGAAGCACCTCCACTAATCACAAGCGTTTTGAGAAGCCAGAAGAAATGGGGATTGAAGAAGACAATATCAGGAAGCACACGACCCCTGCATACCGGGCTCCAGAGGTAACTAGAGATTTATTTTCTCAAATAAAATTGTAATCTTTTGTGATATGAATCTTTAATTTATTCTATTCTTGTAATTCTCTTTAGATGTGGGACCTGTTCTTGAGAGAAATGATTAATGAGAAAGTAGACATATGGGTAAGTCATGCAGACTCTTTAACTCCTTTTTGCAATGATAAAACCCTTACAAATTCTTCTCTGGACTAACTCACAACTCAAACTATTTGCAATTGCCAGGCACTTGGGTGTCTCTTATTTCGCATATGCTACTTCAAAAGCGCATTTGATGGAGAATCAAAGCTGCAAGTCTTAAATGGAAACTACCGCATTCCTGATATGCCTAAATACAGCTCATCAATGACAGACCTAATTAGAGACATGCTTCAAGCTAGACCAGATGACAGACCAGATATCACACAGGCAAGCGCTTTGCTTGATTGGCCATTCATCCACATGAATTTAGGTTGGTTATAGATCATCCATGTGATGGCATTCTTAGGTGCAGATGTTAGGACATGATGATTATTGATGCGGGCTGTTTTTACCATTGTGGCAGGTCTGGTTTCGTGTTAATGAGCAGCTTCCTAGTAATTTGCAGAAGTCATTACCTGATAGACCACCTGAAATGCCTGCCTCCATCAATCTTGAAGGTGAGTATCTCTCTGGGGAAAAAAAATAAGGAAAAAAAAATGAGTTAAAGAGTTTCTTATCATCAAAAGATTTAATGTGAATGTGTGAATTAGAGGCTAGAAATTCCTTATAAAATATTGGAATGGTTTCTAAGTAAATGTATGCCTATGCAATGCTATATACCAAACATGAAGGTTCATTTTGGGAAAAAAAATTTCTCAGGTGCTTCAAGGACTGCAAATAAATCAAATCCAATGCCAAGCCGGAATCCTCCGCCCCCGCCTTCATCTGTGGAATTTAAGAATACATCACAACCATCCCTTGCTTCAAGGGGAGGTGGAAATGGGGGGCAACTTGGTGCTTTCTGGTCTTCTCAACATGCTAATGACTCACTCATCATTGAGGAAAAGAATAAACCTATTTTTGATGAGGAATCATCTAGCCATCATATCTCACTAAAACATGACAGAATTCGTCCAGACAATAATCAGTTGCCCAAAACTGTTAACCCTAACAAAAACGCACAAAATCAAACTGTAAAAAGCAGTGTACATGGAAAATCACACAAGCCTGATACTGTCTCTTCCAAGGAATTTGAAAAAAAAATTTCCCAGATGAGTACAGATCAGGGTGGTGAGAGGCGATTGTCATCAAGCATGGAGAAGAAAGCTACCTTTCAGGATCAGACTTTTAACACTTTTGTTGCTGAATTTGATACGAATAAGCTCAACTCTGCGTTCGTTAATAAAAAATCTGAAAAGGAAGATGCATTAGAGGCTGAAGTGGAGAAACTGAAAGAGCAGCTGAAGGAAGCTAACCTGCAGAAAGCTGAAATCACTTCTAAGTATGAAAAGCTTTCTGCCATCTGCCGATCTCAAAGGCAGGAGCTACAGGAGCTGAAGCAAGCACTTGCGGCTAGAAGTCCATCTCCAAAGTCATCTGCAGCTATGGTAATTTTATTTTGTATGCAACTTTGCAGGCTTTTCAGGGTTCTGTATGTGACACTGGGCTATGTATTTTGTACAATTACAGCAGCATGAGAAGGTTGGTGGGACGATTAGGGAGCCGCAGCAAGATAAAACTGAAGGGAGAACTCCTAGTTCTGAACCAAGGTCATGGCAAGCCTTTCCAGAGGAATCCCAGCCACAAAAGTCCCGTTCAGCGGACAACAGTTTTAAATCTGTTAGGACCAGAAATGACCAACAGAGCAAGCAGTCTGCTCAACTAACTAATGATTTTGAGTCATGGGGTTTTGGAACTGATAACTTCACTGCAGTACATACTGGCAGCTCAACGATGCCAAGTCCTGCTATTGAAGGCAGTAATTCTCAGGTTTTTGGTAATGCAAAGACCTCTGACAGCAAGTCAGCCTCTCAACCTGCTGGATGGGCTGGGTTTTAATTATTTGGAAGGCTGTGATGAGATGTATGGTTATTGCACCAGAACTTTTTTTTTTCGATCTTTGGTACCATATGGTTGAAGTAAAATGTGTGAAAGCTTAATATATATGTATCCTGCATGTTTGATTCATGCGGTGAGTGCTTATGTTTCCTTTTGTAGATCATGTTACAAAATGGGACATATTTCCCTGGACTAATGCGGCAGTTAAAGTGTCTACATTGTGCCTCTATCCTGGGTAAGGGTATTATCAATTTCCAGCCTGATGAATTTAAGTTTCCAGATTATCATGGGTCATAAATCAATCTGTTTTGTAACTCCATCTTTAGTAGTAATAGCCCCTTGACATTTGATAAAAATAATCAGA
Organism: Sindora glabra; assembly: GCA_020226215.1. Classification (NCBI taxonomy): domain Eukaryota; kingdom Viridiplantae; phylum Streptophyta; class Magnoliopsida; order Fabales; family Fabaceae; genus Sindora; species Sindora glabra. The sequence goes on from CM035229.1 coordinate 33,358,057, forward strand.
CTTATGTACAAGTTATCTTTATGTTCTTCTGGAAGTGATGGATATAACTAACTCGTTAACAACTTATGCATAATTGCTTTCGCGTAAGTAATCATGTCAAAGCAAGAAAGGAAAGAGGACTCGCAAAATTTACTTGACAAAGAGCGCTGAAACCAACAAAGGAAGGACAATGCCAATGACAACGGATGATTAGCATTGGGCTGATAGGCACGGCACAAGCATTGGGCTGCGATCCTCCGAACAATTGTCGACAGTATTGAAAAGTTTTAGTTCTCGCTAGAAAATTCAAGAATAATTTTGTTATAATTCTAACACATTTCCTTATGCAACGGCACTTTGGGCCTGAAGTGTGGTATAAGAGATTCTGATATCATATTAAATGCCTATTGCTTTGAAAAGTTCAAATTATTAGGAAAAAGCATAGGAATGATATTATTATAACTCTCACAAAATTATTATTATTATTATTATACCTAACTGCCCTGACATTTTGTGTACTTATAATCATATTTTTTTATTTTTAGAAATATATACTAACTTTTTTTCTGTATGTACTTACTTTCCTCTATTTTAAATACATATTCACAAAAATTAGAAAGAGAGTGAATGTAATTATATTAAATCTTTGGAAAGGTAGGTGTAATTTATTATTATTATTATTATTATTTCTAATGAAACACTAAAATATATTGATAGAAGTATCAGGTATGTTCCAGGTGCTCCTAAGAGTTTGGTATTCAGGATGGTGTGATAAAATATAGGTTACTGGATGATATTACAAAAATTTTGGTAATAACTTAATAATCTCATTCAATGATCTGTATTTTACCACATCACCCCGGATACCAAGCTCCTAAGGGTACCTTAGAATTCACCTATGTTCCAATTATGAAAACAAAATTAAAAAAAAGGATATGGATATAGTGTTAAAATTCCACGTAATGAATCACCAATGTGCTTCAAATGTTTAAAAGCATTAACTGCTGATGATTTTTTAGATATACTAATATAGGCAAGATTCCCCTTTAATTTTCAGTATGATACAAAAACAGAAGATAAGTATTGTGATATAAATTCATTGATTTATTATATTGCCAATTAATCTATCATTCCTTGACAAATAAATTTGCTCTGAGTTCATGACTAGCATTATTCTTGCCCTGGTTAATACCTCTGCTTGTCAACTCGAATGAATTCAATTTTAAATCATGGGTCTTCCTAGGCTGGTTGAGAGTCAAGATGGACTATTAATTTCAAAATTTTAGTCATCCAATGGTTAGTTGGTAGGACAGGACCAATTTTGTTATATATGTTGTCTTTGAGCTAAAAAAGTTTAGCAGTGGCCTCCATAACTTTCTCTCCAATTTCCTTGTTCTCATATCAACTGTACTTAGCATTATGACTCTCAGACAATGCTAAATTCACCTCTATCAACAGATGGTGCATCTCCATGGAATTTTCCATCTGAGGATTAAGAAGTTTTCAACTTCATGATTAACAATTTGTTCCCCTTCTTGTTACTTGGTTCAAAAATATTATCCAATCAAACTATAGTTTGGTTTGGAATAACAATATACGATCCACGAGGCAACAGAAGGTGGCATCGTCCGGAAAGTGATGGCATAGTGCCATGTGCTGCTCTTCTGGATGATGGAAACTTTGTTCTTCTGGATAACTAAGCATGTATGACAGTATGAAGAGTCTCAAAGAGCCCCACAGACACAATTTTGCCTAGTCAGAATCTATCTTGGCTTAAAACTCTCAGAGCTCTTCAATCTGACTCAACTTTTTCTGATGGTAGATTTGAGCTCAGATGGCAGGGTGATTGTAATTTGGTGCTTTGCTAATTACTAGAATCAGATTCGAACAATAACGGAAGATTTGAGGCTTACTGGTCAACTGAAAATTCTAATCCTCGGTCGCAGCTGATCTTCAACGAGTTTTGTGAAATCTACGTCAGAAACTCAACCACAAAATTTTCCAATCTCAGTATTGGTATCCTTAGTTCAAACGAATTCTATTACATGGCAAGAGTTGATTCTGATGGAGTTTTTAGACTGTATAATCACCGAAAGACTGGTACTGGAAGTACGGTGAGTTGTATACCGGGCAGCTGGAACATCCTGGAAACCATTCCTGACGATATTTGTCTTGCCTTTTTGATGGAAACTGGAAATGTTTTATTTGGTTTTAACAGCTATTGTGTCAAAATTATCGGGAAGACTGAGTGTTGGTGCCTAGAAAATTATTTGCCCTTCATTCATGATAATCTAGCAAGCTGCATACCAGATTTCTCAGTACCAAACTGCCAGATTGGCTGTCAGAATAAAGATCTAGTAGATTTCAACGAGTATAAAATCATTGATCGGCAACTGACCAACTATGATTTTATTAGTAATGCCGCAACTGACAAGGACATGGGTAGACAAAGATGCTTTGATTATTGCTTTTGTGGTGCAGCCATATATGACGCTGGACGTTGTTGGAAAAATATGTATCCGTTGTGCAATGGATGAAAGAGCGAAAGGGTTACTAGGATAGCTCTCCTCGAAGTACAAAAAGGAAACTTGAAGAAGAATAACAGAGGAAAGTCCTCCTTAGTTCTTGTCATATCAATTCTTTTTGGGAGCTCAATTTTCCTCGATATCCTTTTTCGCTTTTTTCTTTTTTTTTTGGGATTTTTCTTCTTACACCACAGAAAGCTATTGAATTAGCAACCACCGTTGAGCTTGTCGGCAGCAACTCTGAGAAGCTACCTATGCAAAGAGCTTGAATAAGTAACTGGGGGCTTCAAACATATATTGGGTGAATGTACTTTGAGACAGTTTATGTTGGAAAATATTTTAAAAAGATTTGATTAAAATATTTAATTATCATTTACTGATAATTATTAATTATAATAAAGATCTTTTTTTAAATATTTTTAGATGTCATTTGGTTTTTGTTTTAAATTTATTATAAATTATCATTTGATATTATCTGATTATTATAACTATAAAATATGACCGTTGCAACAATTTCATCTTATTTTATTGATTATTCTTTATTTTAATTTGCTTTAAACTATTTTTTTTTTATAAATACTTGGCTTTTCAAAGTCATTAAAAAGAACAAAAAGCTCTAAGTTCCCGTATCTTTTATCTCAAAATTTTTAACTAGATGTATGATATTTCTATTATTCTTGCTCTTGAATTGTGGTGCACACAACTTAGAAGAGTTTATTAAATGTTGGAGGATTGCATAAAAACCCTTGCACATTGAAGGCATAAATAATCCTTAAGGACAGTGTTAATAACATGCCTCAGACAAGTTTCCACCAATAATCTTTAATGATTATGCTTTGCAAATAAGCTTTTTGAAACCTTTCTAATTCATTATGTTTGAATTGAATTTATTACAGTGTTAATCATTTAACTATTTTTCCCATTTGTATGTTTAAGGGATATTTATGAATGCAAAAGCATGTTATTTGGTCTCTATGACTTAGTGGAATCGTTATGTTGACATAATGCCTTGATTAGCTGCACGTATTATAACAAAGGAGCTGATACGGTGGGGGAAGATTGAGTCTTTTGCTTTTTGTTTTGACTTATTGCCTTATTATTAGTGATATTGTTAGTAATGCCATATTTCTCACAACCTTATCTATGTTTCTATTAGACAAAGCTCTATGTAAGAGCTATCTAATGAATAAAAATTATCTCTTACAGTTTTTGTTTTTCCTCTTATTTGTTGCATTAATTTGTTTTATATTCAAAACAACTACAAATTGGTATCTAGAGCAAATTGTCTTGAGGGATCATGAGTTAAGTGAACCCAAAAACACAAATCAAAATGTATCTAATGCACAGTTCATTAAGCAAATGGAAAATGAAACATCTTTCACACATATTGTACCACCAATTTTTTATGCTAACAATTACCAAGTTTAGGCCATCAGAATGCAAGTCCATCTTAAAGCATTAGATTTCTGGGAGGCGAGGCAATAGAAGAAAACTATGACATTCTCTATGCTTGAAAATCCTATGGTGGCTTCGTTGAAGACACACAAAAGGAGGAAGATGAGGAAGTCTAAAGCTAAAGCTTGCCTTCAATTATAATATTCATAAGAATCATGAACCTAGAGCTTGTAAAGGATATATAAGGTTATCTCAAAGTTGAATACTGAGGCAATTGAAGAACTAAAAGCATGCAAATGCTTAACTAGATTAGAGAATTTGAAATACAGAGAATAAAGGAGACAGAAAACATCAAAGTTATGCTAACCAGTTGTTGGATATTATAAATAAGGTAAAGTTACTTGGTAAGGATTTTCTTGATGAAAGATTTATGCAAAAAAACTTGTCATTGTACCTAAAAGGTATAGGTCCAAAATATCCTCATTAGAAGAGTCAAAAGAGTTATCAACTATTTCTTTAAGGGAATTAGTAAGTGCTTTGTTAGCATAAGAGCTAAAAAAATTAATGAGACAAGAAGAAACTAAATAAAGTGCTTTTAATACAAAAGCACAAAACTAAAAAAGATGCAAAGATAAAAAAAATAACAAAAAAAAAGAAATAAAAAAACTTCAATAAGTCATAGGCCCAAAAAGAGAAAACTTCCATCCTGTTCATACTGTAAAAAAATAAATCATCCTTAAAGTAAGTGTTGTGGAGACCTGATATCAAATGCAAGAAATGTGGATAAATTGGACACATGGGAAGAATATGTAAATCACAGCAACATCAGGTAAATGCTGTTGCACACACCATATGATAAATGATTAAAGGCTTTTCAAGAAGCTAGACAGAATTATGATTTCCAAAGTCAAAATTGGAAATGGCGATTTCAGTTAAAGGCAAAGAAAATGTGACCATAAAAAGTTTATCAAGTTTAAAACACATTTATGATGTCTTATATTTATCTAATATTGATCAAAATTTACTTAGTGTTGGACAACTTGTTGAAAAAGGCTTCAAAGTTACATTTAAAGACAGATGGTGTATGATCACAAATGAAAATGGCAAAAAAATGTTTAAAGTGAAAATGAAAGCAAAAATCTTTGATTTAAATATGATGAAAGAGGAGCTAGTAGCTTTTCCTATCAATGCAAGAAATGAAGAGTTGTGGCATAGAAGGTTAGGGCATTTTCATTATACTGAACTTTTATACATTCAAAAGCACAACCTAGTACAAGGAGTTTCATGGTTAAAGGATATGTTAATAGACTGTGTAGCTTGTTAGTATGGAAAATAAGCCAGAAAACCTTTTCCTCAAACTATATGGAAAGCATCACACAAGCTTTAACTTGTGCGCATAGATGTTGAAGGTCCTTAGAAAACTGCTTCACTAAATGGTAGTAGATATTATATAGCTTTTATTGATGATTACACTAGATTTTGTTGGATTTATTTTCTTAAATTCAAATTTAAAGTTGCCAATATGTTTTAGAAATATAAAATGTGGATGGAGAATCAAAGTGGCTGCAAGATACATATTATAAGATCTAATAATGGGAAGGAATATACTAATGGAAGCTTTAGCCTTGTTGTGATGAAGTTGGCATTGGAAATTAGCTTACAATACTATATACACCAAACAGAATGGTGTGAGCAAAAGAAAAAACAAGAATATCATGAAGATGAGTAGATGTATACTGCATGAAAAAGAGCTACCAAAGAAACTATGGGCAGAGGCTACAAACACAACAATCTTTCTACTGAATAGGATGCTAACTAAAGTCCTCTATAAAAGAGCTCCATTTGGAGCTTAGTTTGGATACAAACCAAATCTGCAACATTAAAAAACCTTCAGTTGTCTTTGTTTCACTTATGTACCTTAAGTTAAAAGAAAAAGGCTAAATAAGAAGGCAGAACCAGTTAAAGGTACAAAGCTTTTATTTGATATTTATAAAAGGTACAATGTTTTTATTTTTGAGCTTATAGAATTCAAGAAGGCAAAGAAGGATGATATATGGCTTGAATTTATGAAAGAAAAGCTTAAAATGATTGAGAAGAATGATACCTGGGTGTTGGTAAACAAGCCTTAAAATAAAAAATCAATAAATGTCAAATGGGTTTACAAAACTTAGCTCAATGCAGATGGTTCTATAAACAAGTATAAAGATAGACTAGATATGAAAGGATATTCTTAAGTGTTTAAAGTAAAGTTTTTAGAAACCTTTACCCATGTAGCATGACTTGATACGATTAGAATGCTGCTTGCTTTGTCAGCATAGAAAGGTTAGAAAGCTTATCAATTAGATGTAAAATCTATATTTCTAAATGGTTATTTGTAGGAGGAAACTTATATGGATCAACTTGAGGGTTTTTAAGTAAAAGGACCAGAAGACAAGGTTCACTTATTGAAGAAAGTATTATAGGGTTTTAAATAAGCTCTTAAAGCCTAATATAGCAAGATTAATGAATACTTGTAAAGTCTTAGTTTTGTTAAATGTCTAAATAAGGCCATGTTGTGTATAAAAGAAATAAATGCTAACATGATCTTAGTTTTTATTTATATTGATGATTTACTTGTAATAGTTAGTGATGGGAAGTTAATACAAAAACTTAAAGCTAAAATGTCCAAAGTCTTTAAGATGATGGATTTTAAGTTAATGTCGTACTTTCTGGGAATGGAAGTGAAGCAAAGTCATGATGGAGTCTTTATAAGTCAAAAGAAATATGCAAAGGAAACACTTAAAAAGTTTCATATGGAAGATTGCAAGAACACAAGTACACCAATGAATTAAAAAGAGAAATTCAATAAGGATGATGGAGTAGACAAGGTTGATGAATGACTCTATAGAAGCTTAATTGATTGTCTAATGTATCTTACAACAATCAAAACTCATATTGTGTTTGTTGTAAGTTTACTTTCATGATTTATACACTACAGTAGTGAAGTACATTTTCAAGTTGCAAGGAGAATTATAAGATATATCAAATGAACAATGAACTATGGCATTAAATACTATTACTGTTAGAATTTTATGTTTCATAATTTTCTAATAATGATTGGGTAGGTTGCATTAATGACATGAGAAGTACCATTGGTTTATATTTTAGTTTTGGATCAATAATGCTCTCATTGAGTTCAAAGAAACAAGACACAATGGCTCAAAGCATAGCAGAAACTAAGTATGTAATAGTAATTTCTACTATAAATTAAGCAATTTGGATCAAAACATTGCTTGCAAATTTATACATGGAGTAAGATAAGCCTACACAAATTTATATTAACAACTAAGCTACAATTTTGATTCCAAATAATCCTTATTTTCATCATAGAACCAAGCACTTCAACATTAAGTTATATCACTCAAGAGAAGTGCAAACACAAACAGAAGTTAATTTGCAATTATTAAAGCAAGGAGGAATGTTGACATAATGCCTTAATCAGCTACATATACTATAATAAAGGAGCTAATTTAATAAGGGATGACCAAGTTTTTTAAGTTTTGTTTTAACTTATTAGTTTATTATTATGGATATTATTAGTAATGCCATATTTCTTGCAGCTTTATTTATGTTTATATTAAACAAAGCTCTATTTATAGGTTATCTAATGAATAAAAATTACCTCCGACATTTTTTTCCCTTTTATTTTTTGCATTAATTTGTTTTACATTCAAAATAACTACATGTTAGCTTGATTTTATACAACTAATGTCAATGTTCATTCATTTTGGATCTTGTATGGAAGAAATAAAGAAATTGCCAAACATAGTCATATTTTATCAATGTTAAAAGACAAAGTCATTGAAGAATATTTTTATGTTATTGCAATATCGTTACCATAATAAACTCCTAATTGATGATATAATCCCCATAGCTGTTAGGAATTCGGATTATTACATGCAGCGAAATTTTAAAATTTTGATCCGAATTCTACCTAGGATCCATGCAAAAAGTATAAAACAATGATTAAGGTTTTACCTATTGGGCACTCGTGTTTCTACTGATCAAAACTTGAGAGCGGATGAATCAAACGCCAGTCGGAAGGTACAGCGTCTCTACGGTATCCACACGGAGTGAACAACAACCTCTCGCCCTCCACGAATCTGCTAGGATGCGTTTCTCTCTCTAGGAACTAGGATTTTGATGTTTTCTAAGTGATTTTGAGTTTTAGGATGTCTATGAGCATGTCTCCAATATGCTACCCTTAAGCCCCCTTTTATAGAATTTAGGCAAGTCACAATCCTAATCCTACTAGGATAATGCTTTCAAAATCCTAATCACACTTAATAACTCATTTTATCCTTATTCTAGAGATAATGAGGAGAGATATGACTTATCTATTAATTATCTAACATTAGACAATATTATCTCATAATATAAATATCTTAATATTAGATAATTACATATAGTTATCAAATATCAAAATAATATTATATCATAATATATTTATTTAATATCTGATAACGTAATTATTTGATATTACTTTAATATCACATAATATATATATATTACATGAATTTATTATTCTTAATAATATATATATATATATGCACGAAAATAAGTCCAATTAATTGGATATTAATATAATTAAAGTCCAATTAATTATTATCTTATTCCTACTTCTTTTGTATGACCCTGTAGGTTTTTACTACGTTAACAATGACTCATTATTGAGCCATAGATAGTAAGCGATATCTAGCAATACATCACTACCACTCAAGTAGTAAGAATATTTGTGATTCGACATCCACTTAATACATGATCAACGTTTTGTATCATAACCTTTTTGTAATAATATCCAAATTAAACTAGAGGCATGGAATGTGTCATCCTTGTCAATGTTTAATTTATATTTTTTGATACTGAGTAGACTTAAAATAAATGATTAATATCATATATTAATTCAATTGAGCATGGCCATGCATTTTTAAGTCTCCCTTAATCATGGGGCCCAAGGATATTTCTCTTTTATACAAGAGTAATAAAATTTCATTCACATCACTCATTTTCTTTTGCACGATTTATGACACACCCAATCAATGCCCTACTTGTCATCTTAATTAAAGATGACATAGGACAATATTAAAGTGAGTAATTCCTAATGTAGGGAACCGTAGTGACTTCAGATTAAAGGATTATGTGTATTTGTGATCATATAAGAATAACTTATGACACGTCTATCCATGCAATATTCTCATAGTGGGTCAGTTTAGTACATCGTTCACTAGCAATGTACTCATGTATTGACTTGATATCACATATCCATGATTCGTAATCATCAGTCACTATACATGCTAGTCTCGATGTATTATTACTATCCTTTTCGTAATAATATTTGACTAGGGGTATTTTAAGAATAGCGAAACTATTTTAAGGATAATTATTATATTAAATTATAAATTGTACATAATAATATTAAAATTATAAAAATATAATATAATAATTAAATTACCTAAAATAAAACAGAATACATTGTGTATAACTTCAATAATCTATATGATTAGTTCTAGGACACGCACCAACAATAGCAAGTATGGACCTAATGGTTAGTTTTATGGGAATAAGATTCAAATTCACACGAACTACCTCTATTGATTTAAATTAGCAATTACATGTAGTAGATAGCCACTTAGATTTGGTTATACTCTGATTTAGATTATTTGTAGAAATTAAGCTAAGCAACATATTTTTGATATATGCAATTTCTTTTATGTAATCTCTTTTTTAGTCATCAAAATTCTCTTAAAATAATATCAGTTAAAATTTAGGCTAAACATAAAAGCAATGATATCAAAATTAGTGTTTAATTTCTTGAATGTCATCTATATGCATATTTTTACTTTTAAAATTAAATTTTAAGGTGATATATATCTCTCAATGAAGTTTTAATAGTAAATTCTTTCCAAAGAGAATTTAATATTTCTAATTTTCTTATTTACACTTCTATAGTGTTATGTTATTAATGATTAGAGTAAAATTTTAGTTTGATATTAATATTGTGATTTAGTCATTTAAATTTGTAATTGCATCTTTATTGTTTATTCTTCTCTTACTTATTAAGATATTTGTGGTTAGGACCTATATCAAATATTAAAGACTTTTTTACTGTATAGAGTGTATGGAGTAATTAATATAATAATTATTATAATTACCTATATTAATAAAAGAGAAAATAATTGAAACATTTTGTTGTCCATATTAGGTAAAAAAATATAAAACTAAGATAAATCATTATTTGATGTGTGATAGGCAAATTAAAAGACTTTTGTTCTAATGCTTTGAATTTATTATGAATTTTACGCTTATTTATGATGAAAATCTTATATATATTTTCATTGTGGAAAAACTAGTATACCTAGTTATGGCTATGGTGTGAAGTCTATTACTTAATTAAATTACTATTTTATTACCTCATAATGTTATGAGTGAAATTTACAATATGATAAGTTCGGGAAATAATAATATAAATATATTAATTCTTTATGAGGAAGAGTTGCATATTTGTGTGAATTTTTAATACATGATATTATATTATTAACATATAACTTTTGGATGGATGGTTTGTAAGCAAGTAAAAGTTCATAATTTTTAATATTTTAACTTATATTAAAATTTTTGATGAATTGTAATTAATTTTTTTCTTATAAATGTAATTCATTGAACAACTTTTGCCTTATGCATAATATAGAAAATGGTGCTACTATTTTGAAAGCAGGCATATGGTAACATGAGATTGACATATTTTGATAATGAGTAATGTTTTGGAATTGTTATTATTTTAGAATGTGTAGGTAATTAACTTGTGAATATATCTTATATTTATATATTTAAATATCCATAGTTTATGAGTTTGATTCATAATTTATTTATGAAATCAACCAAAATAAAACTAGTCTAATTAGGAGTGTATAAAAGTATTACTAATGTGTTGGCTTTAATCTGTTGGCTTTGTACTCAATTTGAGCTTTATGTTAGTAGGGTATATATATATTTGAATTCAAATTTGTTATCCTATTTAGAGATCACATATATATGTGAGTGTTCTCTTTAAAGTTCTTATGAAACATTTGTAATATAGATATGATGAGTTTTTAATAAGTATAATAGAAATCTTATAACTATATATGCGAATTCCTGATATATGGGATTGTCTTGCTATCAAGAGATTTTGTGAGTTTTATGTTATGAAACTTTTCTATGAGAATAAATAAAAAGAGAATATTTTTCCTTTTTATCAAAATATGAATTTTTAATGTTTCTAAAAAAAGAATTCATTTTTTTATTTTTGTGATGTGAAGATAAATATCTATATATATATATATAATTGCAAGGTGTTTATCTAATGTTATATTATTTGAATAGGAGAAAATTCTTACTTATATTTTATGAATTGAGATATGTTTTTTAGTATGTGTGGGAAGAAAGAAAAATTATTTTATTATTTATAGATTAATGTTATAAGTAAATTGACTTGTGAATTTGCAAAACTCACAAGTAAAATGTGTAGATTTAGTGCCTATTAGGAATATATGTGAATATATTAGATTCATAAACAAATAAAATTTTGTTATTTAAACTATCTCTTTTAAGTCAAGAGCTTATTTGTGAATTCTTATTAGAAGCATAATAATCATATTTGAGATTTACATGCATATATTTTATATTTTGAAATTGAGTGCTTTTGAAGAGAAAAAAAAATCTACTCTTTATGAGATAAAAATTTTATTTCTTATGACTAATTTATGTGATTATAGTTTGTACTATCGTACATAGTATATGCTATATAAGACAAGCTAAGATGATGAATTATTACCACAAGAGTATGTGTGTAGAGAAACTTCTTATGAAGTTTGGATAACATAAGATGATATTCATAAATATTATTAAAAAAATAATATTTATATTGCTCAATTTGATTTTGCTCATATTATTGTCTGATGCATTTAATACAACTCTTTGAGATAGAATATTGTATATTCATAAATGATATTTTATATAGTGGATTTCCTATTGTATTAAATATATAAAAATGATAATTGAATCTTTGATTCAAATAAAACAATCTTGCTAATAGTTGTATATGTTATTAATAATGACGGAAGTACTTAGAAATTATCCAAGAAATTATGTATTCCACCATATATCAATATTTATGATTTTAGAGATGGTTGGAAATAAGGTTGAATGGTTAATAAACTTCTCAATAGATATATTACTAGGTATGAAATCAATACACTTAATACATATGTTTGTGATATATGTTTATGTGGTTGTCTAAGTGACAATAGCCATTGTAAAGAATAAAATTTTTAATGGTAAAAAATAAAATATTTGATGGAAAATATTGTGAAATAATTAATCAATCAAAATAGAATTGTTTCCTTTGAAATGAATTTAGTTAACTCATTTTTAAGGAAACAAATAAATAAACATCAACGAAAGTGAGACATGTTAAAGCTAACATGAAATTAGCATTAACCTAACCCATGTGATTGGCAATCCTATGAAATAGGTTCATATGAGTAACAACAAGTCAATGCTAGTTCTTACAATATTTGAATTTTATGAGTCTCTCTTATAATGTGTATAGTTAGTGTTTTAAATTGCAAACTAGAAGTGAGGATGAGTTTTGTTCTTAATGAATTACATAGCTTTTATAAATGTATTTAACTGCAATGTATATTTGATGTAATAACCTATATGAGTATGGAATGGGGTTGTTTCTATGAGATTTTGGTAAAATTTTTAAAACACTCATGAATTACCAGGAGCATGCATTGCTTATTAATGTAAAACTACATTGAGTAATAGAAATACTATAAAAATGTAATATCATTAGTGAGATAGCTAATTTACAATAAAAAGTTATTGGTTTATAGAAATTATATGCTTCATTGGTAACTCTATATATTATGTCTCAGTTTTTCTATATTTGGTTCATAGTCAAAAGGACACCAAATTAGTGTATTTACATTTTTATGAAAATCTAGTAATATTCCTATTTTCTAATTTCAATCTTTTGAAATATGTAGGGGATTGTTAGAAAATATTTTAAAATATCTCAAAAAGATTTGATTGAGATATTTAATTATCATTTATTGATAATTATTAATTATAATAAAAATTTTTCTTTAAATATTTTCAAATATCATTTAGTTATTATTTTAGATTTACTATAAATTATTATTTGATATTATCTTATTATTATAATAATAAAATTTGACCATTCCAATAACCTTATCTTATTTTATTGATTATCCTTTATTTTAATTTGTGTTAAACTATTTTTTTATGAATACTTAACTTCTTAAAGTGATTAATAAGAATAAAAAATTCTAAGTTCCCATATCTTTTCTCTCAAATTTCTTAGCTAGATATATGATATTTTTGTTATTTTTTCTTCTGAATTATAGGTGTACACAATTTAGAAGAGTTTATTGAATACCACATATAAGAATCTCTACACATCGAGGGTGGAAATAATCTTTAAGGATAGCATCAATGACACACCTTAGATAAGTTACACCTAGCGATTTATAAAAAGGTGCTAGAATAAAAAACTAAAACATTTGTTGCTATCATGAAGGTAGATAAGCTAATAGAATGAGGGGAGAAGGAATTCAAGAATGAAGTGAGTGGAATTAACCAAACTCATAGAAGAATTTAGTCTATTTACTTAGTTGCTACCACTAAGGGGATAATTGGCTTTTGGTGTACAAGTACATAAGTAATGGCTTTCTAACAAGCTTTCTATTTGGGATTTCTAGGCCTCATTAGATTCAAAGAATGAAGATTACTTTAGGGATTGCTAGGGGCCTCACATACTTACATGAAGAGTGTAACACTCAGATTATTTATTGTGACATAAAGCCTTAGAATATACTTCTAGATAGGTTATTCCCTCCAAGAATTTTTAATTTTGGATTGGTAAAGTTCTTGTTAGCTAAGGAAACTTGAGCAACTCGAACAGGCATGAGAGGGATAGTAGGTGAGTTACTTCACACCTGAATAGTTCAAAAAAGCTAAAATTACAAGTGAAGTAAATGTTCCTAATTTTAGTGTGATGTTGTTAGAGATCGTATGTTGCAAATTAGATGTTGCCTTTACAATGGACAATTAAGAAGATGAGGCACTTATTGATTGAGCCTATGATTGCCATTGCAAAAGATAATATGCTCAGTTGGTCGAAAATGATAAAGTAAAGAGAGATATGAAAAGGCAAAAATGCTTGTTATGGTTGCAATTTAGTACACTTAAGATGATACATATCATTTCAATGATTAAGGGTAATTTTGTAAATTTGTATTGATGGGTAGATTTGTAATTTCTTGATACTAATTCTGTTAAGAGGTTAAAGATTCGTTATGTTGAATTAGTTACATATAGGGGGCTTATCTAATTAAGGAGGTAGGTAATAAAGTTCATTCTTCTCTTTCAACTCTCTCTCTTCATTATTCTTTTTCTCTTCTTTCACCATTTACACCTCCATACTTATCACTAGTATCAGAGGAGATCTTCAACCATGGCAAATGTGACTCATATTCAAATATTCATTCTTGAGGCCGAAAAAAGATTTATGGGAATAATTGACCAGCATAGAAATGTGGCAGAAAGGCATTTTGGTGGCATTAAGCAACGATTGGTTACACTTCAAGAATTGATAAAGGGTTTATCAATCAATGTTGCAAAATTAATGAATCAGGGTTGTGAACAATGTAAGAATGATGGACCAAGAGGTGAATATCACATTCTGACCTAAGTCACCTGCCTAGATGTTCCAAGATTTACCTAGGATGATATTAATGGTTGGACTTCTAAGTGTGAGTGGTATTTCTTATTGGATAACACACTAGAAGTTAACAAAATAACTATGGTTAGTATTACACTTGATGAGTAATCTTTTAAATGTTTCAAGGGTTAGAATGAGGGATAACTAGAAGATTGAATTAGCAAGTATTGGTCGATGCAATGTGTGTTAGGTTTAGGTTTATTTTTAAGGATCCAATGGAATAATTAATACAATTGAAGCAAACAAGAACTCTAGACCAATATCAGGAGTTATTCAATGGTTTTATATGCAAGATTGACCTAAGTGAGCAGTAGAAAATAAGTTGTTATATGGTTTGTTTGAAATTAAGATTGCAGTGGAGGTTTAGCTACTTGGCCCTCGAACATTACTTAAGGTAATCAAGTTAGCCAAATTGCAAGAATGAAACATTGAATTATTACATAACAAGGGAGGTTCTTAGGTGGGCAACAGTAATAATAAATGGAGCATGGGAAGTACCAGTAGCAATTGGGATTTTCCTGAGAAGAAATAGGAGTTGGATATCAAGAAAGTAGGATTGATTAGTAATGGTGGGGTAAATAATCAGAAATGTGTGTTAGGAAAATGAGCTCTTAGATTTTAATAGAGGTTGATACCAAAAAAGGTTAAGGGACATAAGAGCAAGGGATTGTGTTACTTTTATTACTAGAAATTCATTCTAGGTTATGATTATCAATAAAAGAAGAAAATGCAACTCTTTTTAATAGAGGTGAAAGATGAGGAAAGGGGTGAAATAGACAAAAATGATGTTAGGAGTGTAGAGGAAGAAAATAGGATCAGTAAGCTAATTATTTATCTTAATGCACTGTAAAGGGAAGCTAAATACCCTACCATGAGAATTATGGGATGGTTAGGGAAGAAAAGAATCTTCATTCTCATAGGCACTAGGAACACATATAACTTTATAAATGAAAAGTTATGCAAGGAAGGGATAAAAGTAATAAGGCATGTTGATATAATGTTCATAACAGTGGCTAATGGAGGAAGGTTGTAAGGAAATTATATGTGGGAAGGGATTAATTAGCAGATGTAGGGCCATGATTTCATAACTGATGCTATAGTAATCCTTATAGTAGGTTATGACATGATTTTGGGCATACAATAGTTATGAAAATTTAATGTTTTTGTATAAGACTACTTGAACTTAGTAATAGAATTCCAAAAAGGGGGGAATAAAGTAAGGCTATCTACAGATAAAGAAAAGAGCAGTAAGGCAATTTAAGAGGTTAAGCTCAATAAGATTAAGATAAAAATAGGAACTGCATTTATGATGCAAATTATACTTTATCATAATGGATAAATATGTTATGCAATTAAAGGAGAAGAAATACAACATGATTTAGTCAAATTATAGTAATTATTAATAGAGTTTAATGATGTTTTTTAAGAGCTAAAATAGCTTCCACCTTTTAGAGGAATCCATCACCATAAAATTATACTTAAAAAGGGTTTTAATCCAATAAGCATAAGACCTTATCAATATTCAACAGTTTAGAAAGATGTCATTGAGAAAATGGTTAGAGAGTTATTAGATACAAGTATAATCCAACCTAGTACTTATTATTTTGCTTCCTCAATAGTTCTAATGAAGAAAAAGGATAGTAGTTGGGGAATGTGTGTGGACTATATGGGTTTAAACAAGGTGACAATGAGGAGTCACTTTGCTATTCCCTTATTAAAAGATTTGTTGGATAAGTTAGGACAAAGCAAGGTGTTCTCAAAGCTGGACCTTAGGTCAAGGCATCACTAGATCAGAGTGAAACTTGAAGATGTGGAGAAAATAGCCTTCCAAATACATTTTGGTCAATATGAGTTTGTGCTCATGACTTTTAGCTCAACTATTGCCCCTTTAACATTCCAAAGAGCCATAAATGCCATTTTTGAGCATCAATTGAGAAGATGTGTGTTAGTTTTCTTTGATGATATCCTTATTTATAGCAAGGATGAAAAATAACATATGTAGCATTTGAACCAAGTCTTAATAATTCTTTGAAATAACCCGTTTTATGTGAAGAAAAGTTAATATGAATCCAAGGGGGGTCAATTATAAGAAAGTGAACTAGGATGAGAGTTTAATCAAGTGCATCAGAATTATACCATATCATTACTAAGTTGGTGCGACATGATCGCTTCATTATTTGGAAGATGGCACCACATCAGCCATAATCTATATCACCACTACATCATCAAGAAGATGATTCCACATCAATACCACATTAGCCATAATCCTAATTAGTGCCATTTCAGCCCATTTTTATTATTATTTGATGTTTCGAGCTTTAATTTTTACATTTGGACCTTTAATTTGTGTTTATTTAGTGTTATGTCATTTTAAATTATTTTGGACTTCAATTTAGGTTGAATGTGTTTAGACTTATTTTACTTTAAAATATTTAGCATATTACTATGAGTAATTTATTATGTTACTTAGAGTCATTTATAGGGCTTTTTTATTGAGTTTAGGTTAGTGAAATAGTTTTAGACTAATATGTTGTCATTTAAGCCTATTTCCAATTAAAGTTTTAGAAAGTTATATAAGGAGGCTTGTTCCTTATACTAGAGGGAGAGATTGGAGATTTGGGATTGAGATTGGAAAATTTGGTTAAGTTTATTTTTTTAAGCAAATGTGTTCTCTTTTAAGTTCTTGAATGAACTCATAACTTATTAAGAGGATTCATCCTTTGTGGCATTAATTTTCACTAATCAAGGATTTATTCTTGTGGCATATTTTTTTCTTCACTTATCGAATAATTTATATCTTTTTGTGGTATGATCATTATCACTTATTGCTCCCATTTTTTCTCTTCTAGAGTGTAACATGAATACCCTTCTATTTTTATTTTTAATTTTTCTAAATTTTGGAATGATCCAACTCAATTTCACATAATCTAGTATCAGAGCTTCCTAATTTCACATTATTTAGTATTCAGTGAAAAGTTCCTAAATTCAAGTTTCACTTGTCTTTAATTTTCTTAGTTATTGTTCACATAATATTCATGTTACTGTTTATCATATTGTTCATGCAATTGTTGACCCATTCATATCCTATTTCTTTATTTCTACCTTATTTTGATTTTTTTATGCATTTTATTTCTATTTTATTTGTGTTAAATTCTTATGTTTGATTCATCTTTGTGTCAAATCTGAAGTGTCCTTAAGTTTTGCCATCTATATGTTTGATAAATTGTCCAAGTGAATTGTAAGTCTGAATTTGTTGTGATACTTGGTCATCCTCTTTATTTTGTATTATTTCATCTTGTTTAGTTCAAAATTTGGATCCAAATATCAATGTTGGTCTAGTGAATGAAAGGTGCATTGAAGATGTTTTCTTAAAGTTCAAAGTGAAGAAGTTTAGATTGCATTAACCAATTGTCATATGCTAACAGCACAATATTATAGTGTTATGATTGAATATAGTAATTGATTAAAGTAAAGTAAAGAATGTTAAGTTTAAATTATATGAAATAATCTTGTAATTAGCATAACAAATGATAAATGGTGAATTAGTGTTTGAAGTAAAAACAAAAATGAAAAAGTGCATGAACAAAAAAGAGATTGGTATTAAGTAGTTATGAATTAGAAGACAAAAATAAGTGCAAAAAGGAAAATAATAAGAAAC
The DNA here is from genome assembly GCA_020226215.1 of Sindora glabra. Lineage (NCBI taxonomy): Eukaryota > Viridiplantae > Streptophyta > Magnoliopsida > Fabales > Fabaceae > Sindora > Sindora glabra. The sequence continues at coordinate 33,376,442 of CM035229.1, forward strand.
AAGGGAGAAAAGCTATGTAACTAAATCAAAAGGCAACCTATAAAAAAAAGTATTGAATTATTGAAAATAAAGTAAAACAAAATCAAAAGAAAAGAAGTTATTTACTTTTAATTATTGTAAGTTCTTGATATGCTCTAATTACCCTTGAACTTCTCATTTTGATATTAATTGTTCATTGTCTCTTTTAATTATTTGAGTTCTAAAATTAGCACCTTTTATTACCTTGTATTGTTCCTTCCAATTATTTTGAGTCCTAATTAGTTCCCTTTTTATGAAATTTTGATTATTGAGTCTTTGTTTTGAGTCTTGTTTATATTTTTTCTTTAATTGTCTAATTATAAATTTGAGTCCTAGTTAGTTTCTATTGTTGGAATTTTCATTTCTTGTCTCCTTAGTTATCTTGTTTGATTCTTTAAATTTTGTAAACTTTGATTGTTAATATTAATTGCCACACTTGTTGAATCTTCTTTGGTTGTGTCTCTAAATTTTTAAAGAACCATAAGGGGCAAAAAGTAAAAAATAGGAAAAGGCAAGAGTGTGTAAGCTTATTTGAGGATAAAACCCTACTTAAAGTACAAACACAAGTGTGAGTATTCTAAAACAAGTTGTGAGCACATGTGAGGTCCTTTCTTTTATTTAACCTTTTTTATAGGTTTGTCATTTAAGGATATTAAGAGGTAGTGAGAAAAATATTAATAGGTGCATATGGGAGGATTTGCTACAAGCCATAAAATTTTTTGATCAAATGCTTAGAAGGCTTGAAGGTAGACAATCTTAAAAAAGTTAACATGGTGAGATTAATAGAAGACAAAATGAGAGATGTAATGAAAAAAGGAAGTTGAAAATAAAAATGAAAGGAGTAAAAGAGAAAAAGTGTATCATGATGATGTAAAAAGAGACGAAAGAAGAAATGATAAGCATGGAAGAGATAGGCAAAGAAGTGGTGAAATAGGTTCAAATCTTCAAAGTGGTAAAAAGAAGTTTCTTTTATTTTAAGGAAAGAATGATCTTAAAGCCTACTTAGAATGGGAAAAGAAGATGAAATCAATCTATGCTTGTTATCATTATTCTAAAGAGATAAAAGTGAGATTTGTTATCTATCAATTTAGTGATTATGCTAACATTTAATAAGATCAACTTAATTCAAGTAGAAGAAGAAAGGGTGCAAAGCCTATTACTACTTAGAAAGAGATGAAAGCTATTATGAGAAAAAAATTCATTCATGACTACCACTATAGTTTTTCATGTAAATCTTAGAAGGGGAATATTAAAAAGAATGAAGATAAAGTAGTTTCATACAAGTATGAATCCTTTTCAAGAATTAAAGGAGAATCATCATCAAAACCTAAAAAAGAAGTGTCTAAGAGAAAAGAAAAAGTTGAAAAGCTTCAAAAGCATTCTAAGGACAAGTGCTTCAACTGCTTGAAATATGGTCATCATGCCATTAATTGTTCACTCAAGAGAGTATTAAAGATTCAAAAAGCCTTGGGAGAATATCTTCCACACTATATTCAACATTAAGAGTAAGATATGCAATGTAATCATTAATAGTAGAAGTTATGCTAATGTTGCTACTACCTAGATGGTGAAGAAGTTCAATTTGCCTACTTTGCCACATCCTACTTTATACAAGTTGCAAAGGTTAAATGATAGTAATGGAATAGAGTTTACTTAGCAAGTGTTAGTTTTTTTTATCATTAGTAAATACTAAGATAATTTGCTATGTAATATTACTCTTATGAATACTTGCCATTTATTATTTAAGAGATAATGGCAATTTGATAGGTAGGTTACACATGATGGAGTCATTAATACTTATAGTTTTAGAATGAATGAGAGGAAAATAAAACTTAATTCTTAAACCCTAAAATAAATGTATGAAGATCAATTGAAAATGCAAAAGAAAAAAAAGGAAAAAGAAGAAAAGAAAAAGAGAGAAGAAGATAAGAAAAAAGAAGAAATGAAAAAGAGAGAAGAAAATGAGAGAAAAAAGGAAAAAATAATGGAGAGAAGAGAGAAAAAAATTATGAGAGCTATGAAAAAAAAGAGTGATTATGGAAAAGAGAGTGAGAGAAAAAATTAGTTTAAAGAAAAAGAGAGTGATTGTATAAGAAAAGAAAAGAAAATTTAAGGATTATTAAAAAAACAAGTAGGATAAAAAGTATTTTCTATATTTCTAAGCTAATTATCTTAAATAAGAATGCTTATGAAACTACTAACAACTCTAAATTTATTTTTCTAAATGCTCTTGAATCTTTAAAGCAAATAAAGAATGAAGCAAAGTTAAAATTGGAAGCATGCTCAATTAGTGGAATTCCTTGAAACTCATTCATGTGCCATCCCATGTAAACAAGGTAAAAGTACTAAAGTAGATAATGCTTTACTTCGAAGGTATACTCTCATCTCTATCTTGCATAATAACTTGTTAAATTTTGAGCATAATAATGGTACTTTGCATACAAAATTTTTGAGTTGTGAGAACATTAAAATTTGTATAACTATGATTTGGCCACCTTTTCACATGATTTTACTATTCCTCTACATGTTAATCTTATTTCAAATGTTAATATTTGTAAAAAGATGGTTTTTGGAGACTTTTTTAGACATGATAGCTTTTCATGTGGAAGAAATAAATTGTTTGTGTCTAAAAATTTTTTCATGTGGAAGAGATAAATTATTTGTGTTTAAAATTTTTCCAAGTGACTTGCTTGTTGGAAAAGCAATGAATATAATTTAATAAAACATTTTAGAAATAAGAAAGCTTTAAAGGATTTGCATGATAGGTTACATGCTTTATGGGTGTTTCCTAAATTTTCTTTATGGGGTTGGGTGGAAAAATGTGATTTCACAAAATATTTTGGTGTTAAGCAGGCTTTAGAAAATATGCTTAGTGAGTTGCATAATCCATGTATATTTTCCAAGATTGATTTGAAAGGTGAATTTCATCCCTTTTGCTTGGGAAAAAAGAATGCATAGAAAAATATTTTCAAAACAAAACATGGTTTATATGAATGATTAGCTTTGTTACTTGGTTTGTCTATTGCACTAAGTACTCCTATAAACTTATTAAATCATGTTTTACATATTTTCTTTAATAAGTGCACTTTGGTTTATTTAGATGAGATTCTTATGATAAGTTTGTATGTTTTTAGTTACAAGATTTTTGTGAGTTTCTATTGCTTTTAGGTTTTGAGCATCTCCAAGATTAAATTTGCTATTACTTATTTAAATTGTTTTCATTGGCTTAAAGGTTAGACTTTGCTAGGGCTTGAGAATTTAAAGCATTGGAAAGATTATTTGCTATATCTTGTTAAAATTCTTATGTATGATAAAGTTATAGATAAGCACTTTGAATCTTTGAAATGGGTTTGCAAAATTTTAAGAAATGAAAAGTTACATAATAATTTTGAAGAATGTTCATTCTACATAAAGAATGTTATATTTTTTAGACATATTGTATGTGGCAATCTAATAGAAGTGACCAAAGAAAAGGTAATTAGAGAATGATTGCCTTCTAAGTTTGTTGGTGAAATTGAGAGCTTTTATGATTTGATTAACTTTTGTGAGAAACTTATAAGGAATCATGTTCTACATTTTTTCATTGACAAACTTGTTACTAATGATAATTTTTTGTACTTGCATGAGTTTGTTGACTTTTATTTTGTATTTAATCCATGTGGTTGCTTTTTAATGGTGTAAGTAAAAAAGGAAGTGTTTCAAATGGCTACATCTAAGTAGAGATGCTTTATTCCAAGTCTTGAAAAGACAATAATTATTTTTCTAATTTGAATTCTCATGGAAAGTTTGATATAAGTACTTCTTTTATACTTTCTAATATTTCTCTTATTGATGTAGGTTTTGAAGATTCTTGTTGAAGAGAAGGGGAATGATGTGAATCTAAGGAGAGTTAATCATAAGAAAGTGAGCTAAGAGGAGAATTTGATCAAGTGCATTAGACTTATACTATATTATTACTAAGTTGGTGTTACATAATTGCCATATCATTTGAGAGATGGTATTATATTAATCATAATCCATATCACCACCATATCATTAAGACCATATTAGCCATAATCTTAATTGGTGTCACTTCAATCTTTTTTTACTATTATTTGATGTTTTAGGTTTTAATTTAACATTTGGACCTTCAGTTTATGTTTATTATGCGTTATATTATTTTAAATCATTTTAAGCTTTAATTTAGGCTAAATGTGTTTAGGCTTATTTTACTTTAAAACATTTATCATATTACTATAAGTAACTTACTATATTACTTAGAGTAATTTAAAGTCTCCTTTTATTGGGTTTAGGTTAGTGAAATAGTTTTAAGTTAACATAGTATCATTTGAGCCCATTTTCAATTAAGATTCTAGAAAGCTATATAGGAAGGCTTGTTCCTTATATTAGAAAGGGAGATTAGATATTTGAGATTGAAGATTTAGGATTAAGATTGGAGATTTTGAATAAGTGCCTTTTTTTAAGAAAGTGTGTTCTATTTTAAGTTTTTAAATGAACTTATGAATTATTAAGGAGGTTCACCTTTAATTTAGGCTAAATGTGTTTAGGCTTATTTTACTTTAAAACATTTATCATATTACTATAAGTAATTTACTATGTTACTTAGAGTAATTTAAAGTCTCCTTTTATTGGGTTTAGGTTAGTGAAATAGTTTTAGGTTAACATAGTATCATTTGAGCCCATTTTCAATTAAGATTCTAGAAAGCTATATAGGAAGGCTTGTCCTTATACTAGAAGGGGAGATTAGAGATTTGAGATTGAAGATTTAGGATTGAGATTGGAGAATTTGAATGAGTGCCTTTTTTTTTAGAAAGTGTGTTCTATTTTAAGTTTTTGAATGAACTTATGACTTATTAAGGAGGTTCACCTTTCGTGGCATTGATTTTCACTAATCAAGAATTTATTCTTATGATGTGTTTCCTTTTTCACTCATTGAAGGATTTACATCCTTTGTGGCATGATTGTCATCACTTATCACTCACATTCTTCCTCTTCTGGAGTATAGTGTGAATACCTTTCTACTTTTGTTTTCAATTTTGTTGAATTTTGGGACGATCCAACATAATTTCATATTAAAAGTACATGTAATTTTGTTATGAAGAAGGTAGAATATGTAGGACACTTTATTTTGGCAAAAAAAGGTATCACCTGATTCATCGAAAGTGCAAGCAATAAAAGATTAGCCTGAGCTATAATTTGTTAAACAACTAAAATTTTTTTTGAGCTTAGCTGGATACTATAGGAGGTTTAATGGAGGTTATAGTATGATTACTACTCCACTAATTGATTTAATGAAGAAGGAAGCATTTGAATAGGATGATTCTACAAGGAATGCTTTCAATAAACTCAAGAAAGTATTAACAAGTACACTAATTCTAAACCTTTCTAATATACAAAAGCGATTTAAAGTGGAAATCGATGCATCCAACACTAGTATTAGTGCAATGTTGATGCAAGGAAAGCACCCTATTGCTTTTGTTAGCAAAGTGTTATAGCCTAAAAATAGGTTGATGTTAGTATACAATAAGAAATTACTGGCATTAGTCTATACAATATCTAAATGGCACCAATACTTGTTTGTATAACCATTTGTCATACTAATTGACCAGTAAACTTTGAAATTTCCTTTGGAGCAAATATTATCTATACTTAAGTAGTGTAAGTGGCTAACTAAACTCACAAAAATTCGATATGAAATCAAACACTAAAAAGGTAGGGATAACTTAGCAACTAATGCATTATCTAGAGTTATTCATGGCCATTTACTATAGCTTTCGATATCCTTAGTATCTATAAACTTATGGTAAAAAATGTAATAGTCCTTTGCATATGATACCTTATTACAATAACTCAAAATACAACTGGAGAATGGTGAGGTATTGAACCAGAAATATAGTTGTAGAGAAGGGATAATACTGAGGAAGAATAAAGTAATGATTCTAAGAGTACAGTAGGTGAGGGATTTAATTTTATGGTGGCTATACTCTTCACATTAAGGTAAGCATTCTGGGATTAAAGCTACATTGTAGCATATGAAATAAATGTTCTATTGGAAAGGAATGTTGAAGGATATTGATAAGTTTATCAAAAAATGTGAAACATGATTGAGATGTAAGTATGATTACTACAGCTTTTGCCAATTCTTGATGGCATATGGCATAGCATTGCAATAGATTTTATAGAAAAACTTCTAAAATTAGGTGGCAAAGATACAATTTAGATGGTGGTAGATAGGTTGACCAAATATGCTCACTTTATTTTATTCGCTCATCCATTTGATGTTGCATAGTTAGCACAAATTTTCCTTAATGGGATTTATAAGCTTCATCGAGCACCAGTAAACATTGTAAGTGACAAAGACCCACTCTTTACTAGCAAATTTTAAGCATCATTTTTACAACAACTAACAGTAGCTATCATCTACCTATCATCTACAATCAGATGAGCAAAGTGAAGTCCTCAACTAATGCCTTGAACATTACTTTCATTCCATGGTCTAGTAGAGTCCAAATTAATGGGTCAAATGGCTACCTTTAGCTGAATGGTGGTACAATACTACTTATCACATTTCTATAGGTGTGACCCTATATGAAGTGGTATATGGTCAACACCCTCCTTTACATATTCCTTACATTGCATCGACTTGTTTAATTGATGTTATTGATCGAAGTTTTGTAACTAGGGAGACTATGATGTAAAAGCTTCAAATTAATCTACAGAAAGCTCTAAATAGGATGAAAATATTGGCTGACAAGCATTGAACAAATAAAGAATTTAAAGAAGGTGATAGGGTAATGCTTAAACTTCAACTATATAGGTAGCAATCTACACACTTAAGGAGTTCAAAAAAGTTTTCACCTCATTATTTTGGTCTATATCAGATATTACAAAAGGTAGGTGTTATGGCTTATGCCTTGAAATTATCCCTTACATCAAAGATTCGTCCTACTTTTTATGTCTCCCTACTTAAATCATGCCCCAATCCATCTATGCCATTGAGATAACTTTTTTTTGAATAGGGTAAGTGTGTCCTTCCTGATCCTTTCATACTAGGAAAAGGTCCTCTCAATGCTCTAATGCCCACATTGGATATGGACCAAACTATCTCTCAACATTCTGAACCCAATTCACATACTGTTTTTATGAGTGAACAGCCTAACCCTTAGAACATATTATAGCCCCAAGTGGCAAAGAGTTGATAGATATAATAAATTTACTCAATCTAATAAAGATATTTAATTTAATAAAATAATTTTCTTGTATCCGTGCTAATACCAATCTAATCCATTTTAGCAGATAAATTTCATAGTCCGATTTAAGGATTGGTGACTTACCTTACCCATTCAATAACTTTGGCACTGAACGTTCCCAAAATGGGTTTAGAGGGAGGTACTGATACGTGTCATTTTGATGATTAAGGGTAATTTTGAAAATTTGTATTAATGGATAAATTTGTAATTTTTTTATACTAATTCTATAAGGAGATTGAAGATTTGTTGTGTTGAATTGGTTGTATATAGAAGTTTTGTTTGATTGAAGAGGCAAGTAATAAAGTTCATTCTTCTCTCTCAAGTCTCTCTCTCTCTCCATTCATTCTTCTTTTTTTTTCTTTTTCTTCTTTTACCATTTACACCTCCATATCTATCACAAGAGGATCCTTCATTAAGGCCTTCCATGAAAAAGGTTACCTAGATGCTTTGAGGATGTTACTGTAGTTTCTTTGCTGCCTCATCCTTCGAGGTTTATTGTATCATCATGGTCTTATTTTCTTTTATTTTGATAATAGCTTGGTTTAAGTTGGGAAGTAAATTTTAATTTGATAACAAAATAAGATGTATGACGAAGGTCATATTTCACTGTGCTAAGATAAAATAGGACAAGTTAGTGTAGTGAGACAATAAGAGAATGCCTAATTATTACATATTGCAATAATCAGTTATTAAAATTTAACGAATATTGAATAAAAAGAATTGTTAAACCCATCTACATGGCTAATGAGATCATGTTTAATAGAATAGTTTTCTTGATCAAATACTGTGTTTAAAGACATGTGTCTTAAACCATGTATCATGGTTCTACTAACTATACTTGATGCAAATCTTAGTGTTTTAGTATGAGTAACACAGCATATGTGTCAAGTTTTTTTGACATTGGTTGCGATTCCAGGTGACTAAATAGTACTTAGAGAATCAATTATTTATCTCTTAAATCAACTATAACCTTCCGCTTTGAAAGAAGTTTCACAAGAGTTGAATTTCTGCCTGCTCCAGAGTTGTGAAAGGATGTATGCTATTCTTGTATGGATAATATTACAGGGAGGACCATGTCGTTAAGTGTTTTAACTATTGAATTATATTTAATTTATTTAAATCTATAATTTTAATTTTAATTTATTTATTTTGAATTAAAAAATAATTTAATAATAAAATATTTAACCTCTAAAAAAATTGAATTTCTCATAATGTTATTCTTCTTATATTAGTATTTTAAGATTTAAATTACATTTCTCTCGGAAGTAATTATGAGTAATGGTTATAAGTATAAGAACAACTGAGATACTAATGGAGGAGTAACATTACTCTTGTGAAAGATATACATTTGATGGGTTTAGCTTACATACACGTAGAAAAAATAAAATTGTGCGCATACATGCTTGTAAAAGACTTCTGTACCTATAGTATATTTGAAGATCATAATTTTAAAGTGAAGGAAAAAATTTAATGTTTAAATGAGATTACATTACATAAACATGATATAATGTTTTAAATGTTGTGCTATGAATACCTATCCTTCTATAAATTAGGTGATGTTGAGAGTATTTAATTTAAATAATATATAATCTTATTTGAAAGTTTTATTTTTTTTCTATATTTTGGATTTATCTTAAGTCGCCTATATTTAATAATTTAACTAATTCTAATATTTAAAAAAAAAGCTTAAGGTAATAGTCACTAAATATTCGACGTTTCAAAATTTGTTATATAACTTTTGTTTATGAATTACAATCTTTAGTATATTTATTACTAATAAATAGGGGTGCTTAATAGGCTGGCCCACATGACCCATAGGTCAGCCTACGTGGGCCGGACCTGTTTAAACTCAATCCGCTAAGACTCACATTAATTAGTTTGGTCTGTAAAAATATTTACAAAATCCACAGACTTAACACTGTAAATGAGTTTAGTTCACGGGCTGATCCGCGGTTCGCATAAGCCCGCTCACATGGGTTTGACTTGTTTAAACTTGTATTTTTGCGAATCTAATTTTGATAGGTCCAGATTGGAAAAAGCTTATGGACTGATCTACTACTGATTTGCCAAGCCTGCGAGCAAATGACCTGTTAAGCACTCTACCAGTAAAGATCATATAAATTTATAGAGTTTTATAAAAATATTGCAAGATATATGAAAAAGAAAATTCGTGAAAGTTATAAATTTTTCATAAAACTCTTAAAATTTACTAACAAGTTTGACTCTATGTTAAAATTTAAACCAAATTTAATTAGTCCTAATTAATGCTGGAATACCCGTTTGACTTTTCCACTTTTTTAAGCAGCTAATCGAGTACAAAAATGCTTTGCTTACATTCCTGACAAGGTCAAACCTTTTTGCTTAAGTTCGGACCTACCTCTGAAAAGTTCAGTTGCCAACGGTCCCTTTGGTCCGTATTGTCTCTTCATCTGGTAACGGGGAAGGAAATCTTAGCTCAAGCAGCTTGGATGTCTCAGTTCACATTGTATTTGTTTCACTCTCCTTTATTTTCTTATTTTTATTTTTTTAATAAACGGGGCAGTAATTTATTTATCATACATAAATAAAATTTTGAATTCCAATTTTATATATAATAAAAAATAAAATTTTAAAATAATATTAAATATTATTATATTATTAAAATAATATTTACTTTGTGATGCAATGAAGGTAGTTAACAAGTTTAACGGAATAGTGATGGTTGCCCTTAGCTTTAGGGTTCTTTATTAGCGGGTAATAAATTAGTTAATGATTAATAAATTAATTAATAATTAATAATTTTTTAATAATATAAAATTAATAGTTGATTGATTATACAAGATGTATGTTGTAAAATTAGTTATTGAAATAATTAAAATTATAAAATAATATAAAAATATATTAATAAAAATAAATATATAAATTAGAATAATTTACATTAATGAAGGATATAAAGTTATAAATTAATAAAAAAAATAAGAATAGATTTAAAAAAAATTTAAAGAGGTAATAATTTATAAATTATAAATTACTCAAAATAACTTATTAAATTAAATCTCATTTTTTAATAAGTTAATGCATAAAATATTTTTAAAAAATAATTTATAATTTATTCATTAAATTAATTAATTATAAATTAATTTATTTATTAAGAACGAGTCCTTCTTCATTATCTTTGAAAGATCTGACGGTAGCTTTCAGTCGTTGGAAGAATAACCACGCTTTTAATTTTTGCGCAATTCAGCGGTGATATAGTCACACTTTTTTTAGGTAAATTGTCACTAGTTTCATATCTAACATAATATTATTTGAATTTTTTCACTCACACTTTGTTCGGTATAATAAAAAAATTATTTCATTTTTAAATAAATTTTATTTTAAAATATTATTTAACTTTAAGTAAAAAATTATTTTATTTATATTTTTTATTTTAATTAAATTTACAGCATTATAAAATTCATCCAATTTAATAAAATTTTTATTAAAATTCGTTTGTTTTGAGCTAAAAAATATATTATATAAAATATTTATCCTCTAATTAATATTGTATTTACTTTTTTACTATTAAAATTTATTTTTAATTAAATTTTATGTATTTTTAATATATTTTAAATTAAATAATTTATTTATAAATAAATTAAAATTATTTCTATTAAAATAAAATAAAATTAATTCTTGAAAAAATTGCATGCCAAAAATATTCTTGTTTAGTCGTGCTACTTGTTTAGACCCCGTCAATTGAATATCATTAAATGAACCAACAGGAAAATAACGCAGAAATTGTAGAAATAGTGCAGTTTTAAGACACAATTCTCCACTTATTAGAAAGTCACGTGATTTTAACTACAGGCTGATTAAGTCATCGCCATGCATTATTTCCACGACTGACAATGTCAAATGGAGAGAAGAAAGTACAGACATCAAAATTTTCTGGGCTAAAATTCGATGGAAATGAAATATATGGCTCAAACGTAAACGCAGTGCTTCTAGGAAAGTTCTTGTGGGATCTAGAGAATAGGCCATTGAATTTAGTAAAATCGCTTGGAAGAATTTTACCAGAACCCAAGATGTTAAAGTAACTGAGTAGCATATTAAAACATACGAAATAGGAAAAAAAAAGGGGGGGGGGGATTTTTTCTCTTCCCAAATCCACTTTTTACATTTTTCTAACAATTTAATATTTAAATATATAATTGATTAAATTATCAATTTTATCCTTAAAATTATATAATATTGATAAAATAATTTCTCAATTATATTGAATGATTAATTTCACTCTTGAATAATAATTTTATAAATAATTTCATTCTTTCATACAAAAATTTAATAATAAAATTGTTTACATAGATATAAATTGAAAAATGAAATTATTTGCATAAATTATTATTTAGAAATAAAATTGACTATTTAATATAATTTAAAAATTATTTTATCAGCAATATTTAATTTTAGAGATAAAATTGATAACTTTGTCCATATAATTTATAATCAAGATTTTGGATGCTGAAGTTCCCTATCGTTGAAATGTCAATGGTTATAATCAAAACTTAAAATTATATGAAATCCTTATTTTCTTGTCAGATAATTGTATCTAATTTTTTTTTTTTTTGCAGGAGATTATATAGTATCCTTAGAATTTTAAAATTGATGTGGTATATTAAAAATTATTAAATTAAAATTATTTAATCATATTTGTTTTATAATAAACACTAAATATACCTAAGATTTTAAAATCTGAGAGTACCGGAGCATTTACCCTCCATGCATCATGGACGAAATGTCATAAGGTCGAAAATTTCACTTTATTAGATTGAACGATGCTACTAATATTACAAAGCTAACACAATGATTTCATCGAGTGAGAAAGTTTGGGCTTCAGAAACCCTTCCCATCTCATTGAGCAACACTCTCATGAATCGATCTTATCGTGGAAAATAGCGTTTTTCCAATTGCCTACATGCCTTTGAATGAACCAACGCGCTTTTAATTTTCGGAAAAGTACGTAAAATCCCCCTAAACTTTTTATCAGTAATACTCTCAATGCATATAAACTTTTAAGTGTAATACTTTACCCTCCTAAACTTCTCAATACATTGAAACAGATGGTTTGATGTTAATTTTAACAGTCTGATGCACGTGAGTTGCAAGTGATGCAATTCCTTCCTTTACTGAAAATGAACCACGTGATATAGGCATAATGTGATTGATGGATTTCCGGCCTTAGCATTGTACTGCTGTAAGGGGACCGGTTAGCAAATCACTTGGCATGGAGCAAAGAACTTAAGGAAGGAACTCTTTTCTCTGATCTCAAAACATAAAGAGGACTTTGTGGATCTTGGCTATTTTCTTAGCTACTCGTCCTGACTCTGAGTTGAATTCGAAAGCCCCCATCTCCTCTGTATTCCAATTGCAAAACTTACGTTGGTCTTAAACCAGCGTTGAGTGCCTCCTGACTAAAGGATGACTATAGCTTTCTTTACATTCTCATAAGCACAACCACACTATTCCCATTCCTCAAGCTTGCTAGCATACTGTATTAATAGCTTAAATAGTGAAAAACGATTCGTTGAGCATCTTTGTAAAGAGAAAACGCTTGATCAACTTCTAGTAGAGGAGCCCCATAGACAGCAACAAAGAGGCCTTCAAACGCACAACAATTTCAAATCAAATAATTAGTTTCTATATCCTCATGGTGCCACCAATAGAAAGAGAAAGAACCTCATTGGGCATTTGACCAGTATCCGCACTTGGTCTCGTCTTAGTATTTTTTAAATACACCACTTGGCCACTCTTTACCTTCACTCATGAAAGCTAAAAACATTGACATAACCCATTCCTCGAAGTATGAAATGAAAGGGCTTCACTTGCCTATATAACAAGTCAGAAGAAGGAATTTTCGAGAAAAAGCTATCTCCATCCAAGAACAATTTTGACTGAGCATTGAATAAATCTACACCATTGTTATCTAAACCATGAGAGTTTCTGATCTGTGAGTAATTTAGGCAAGAAATTGCTATATATTCATCCAAGAATAATTTTGACTCAGCATCGAATAAATTTACACTATTGTCATATAAACTAGTGAGAGTTTCTGATTTACGGAAGTTACATTAGTTGCTGAAAGGGATAGAGAGATTGCCAAAAAAATAGACTACTGTTGTTGGCATTGCTTGGAATCCGCTTTCGAAATACTGATGGGGCGGCCAAAAATAGAGATTTAAGAGTTTCTGGTCTGTGAGTAATTTAGACAAGTAGATTATAGGCATAAATATGTAGAAAACCATAAGTAGATGTTTGAATGAAACTGCTGTATATTCATCCTCCCTTTAAGGACAAAGAGATTGCCAAAAAATAGATTACTATTGTTGGCATTGCTTGGAATTTGCTTTTGAAATACTGATGGAGCGGCCAAAAATAAAGATTTGAGAGTTTCTGGTCTGAGTAATTTAGACAAGTAGCTTAAAGGCATAAATATGTAGAAAACCATAAGCAGAGGTTTGAATGAAGCTACTATATATTCATCGTCCGTTTAGGTTTTTGTGTCTCTGTTTTTCCATGTCTTTGTGTCTCTGCATTTCTGCCTCATTTTCAGGAATGCAAAGATCACAGTAAAGGGAGGAATTGCATCACTTGCAACTCATGTGCATCAGGCTGTTAAAATTAACAGCAGACCAACTGTTTCAATGTACTGAGAAGTTTTAAGGGAATAAAGTGTTACACTTAAAAGTTTATATATTAAGAATGTTATTGGTGAAAATTTTAGGGGGGTTTTATGTACTTTTTCCTTTAATTTTCCTACACCTAAAAGTGGCATGATTCTAAGACACACGTTTCTATTAATAAGAAAGTTGCCAGACTAACTTATTGTTTGGATGAGAAGATAAAGAGAAGAGAAAATTTTTAAATTTAAATTTGAAAGAAAATTTTAATTATAAAATTTGTTTTTAATAATTGTTTCCTTCCTTCTTCTTTTTTCCATCTAAATAGAAGAAAGAAAAAAAAATTAAATTTTTTTCTTTTTTTTATTTTCTTCTTCCCGAGCCTAAAGTTGGTGAAATGCATGATTCCTGCAAAAATCTGTGCGAAAATTCTATAGAAACTGAATGAGACAAGCATACTAGAGGAGCCTCGGCTAATTGAAACGCTATCAACGTAAAAACTGCGTTTTAAAATTCAAACTCAATGGCTAACGATCATGCTAGCCAAAAAACCACTTTACCGGTTGAATAAGCTTGAACCCACCAGATCAGTAACAATTAAAAAATCAATTGGGTTTTTAATAATTGACTTGATGACTTCTTTCTTGAGTTGGTTTAGGCCAATAAAATTTACATGTAAAAAGCTAACAATAATTTAAAATTTAACACTTAATTGATTAAAAAATCAATAATATTTAGTCTCTGGTTAGTAAAAGTGGTATTTATTATATCTTTTAAATTTCATAACTAATATTATTAATCTTTTATTTTTGTATACTTTTATTATAATTATTCGTCTCTCTCTCTATATATAACTTTAAAATAAATGATAAAAAAGAATATAACAAAAAATTAAATATATATTTAACATTATTAAGGTGAGATTTTATAATTAATTGTAATATTTTTTATTTATTTTAATATTAAAAATAAATGAAAGAATAAATAATTATAATAAAAATAAAAATAAGATATCCATAGTACTAGTACTAGTTATGTAATTTAAAAAATGTAATAACTATAAAAAAATTAAATATTATTTTTACTCTTTATAAAATTTATATAAATTTTTAATTATAACTTAATCGGACTAATCAAATATCTATTGATATTTTTTTGTTCAGTTGGCTCAAGTGATTTTCAAAAAGCAGAAATGAGTTTGATGTAATTTTTAGAAAATGTACAGGATAAATTTCAATGATAAATATAGAATATTTTTTATTTAAAATTATAAGTTTTAATAAAAGAAAGTAATGGGGTTTAAAGTAAAATCCGTGCCTTTATATTACAAAAACAATAAAAAAAAGATATAAGAAAAAGAAAAAGGGAAAGAAGAAGCTGGGTAGACCAGCGGAAGTCTGCAGTCAGCATGGAAAAGTAAAGATACGACCAATTTATTTTCTATAAAATGTAGTTGCAAGCTCAGAGAAAAACTATCATCGCAAATGGCTTCCCCAAAATTTTTTCATATCATTTCTTCGCTTTTCACATTTCTGGTCCTTCTCCCAACAGTGTTCAGCGACTGTAAAATAGAATTAAATTCATCTCTATCTACATCCAGCAATGGCACATCTCCATGGACCTCGCTATCCGAGGAATTTGCCTTCGGTTTTCGAAGCTTTCAACTTGGAAACCAAGGACTCCTAAACTTGCCTTCCATTTGGTTCAACAAATTACCCGAAGAAACCATAGTCTGGTGGGCAAAGGATTCCGCAGGATCAACAGTGAACATCACAGACAATGGAATTGCAGTATACGATGGGGAAGGCAAGGAAAAGTGGCGTCGGCCTGAAGGCAAAACAGATAGCAAAGTATCTTGTGCTTCAATGGAGGATAATGGAAATTTTGTTCTTCGAGATGGGGATAACAACATTTTGTGGCAGAGTTTTGATGAGCCAACTGATACTCTTCTGCCTGGCCAGAATCTGACCACGCCTACAAATCTTACAAAACTCACAGCTCGAAATTCTGAGACCGATTTTTCTGATGGAAAATTCAAGCTCATATGGCAAGGTGATTTCAATTTGGTGTTATACTACTATCCGGAGTCCAATCAACAGGAAGCTTACTGGGCAACAATGACATTCGACCAAGGATCACGCGTGGTCTTCAGTGAATTTGGAGAGATCTACATTGTAAATGGCACCGATGTTCAAATTCAAAATATCTCAAACAGTGTCCTCGATCGGAAAGAATTCAATGTCAGGGCTACAATTGATCCTGATGGAGCTTTCAGATTGTATAAGCACAGAAAGCAAGAGAAAGCCATTGCTGGAACTTGCAGTCCGGACTGGGTGAAGGAGAAAGACATTCCTGAGAATCAATGCCTCACCTTCACAAGAGCAACAGGAAATGTTTTTTGTGGGTTTAACAGCTACTGTTCTGAAGAAGGTGAGAAGCCTCAGTGTGCTTGCCTCCCTCATTTTGATGAGTTTGATCACGAAGGTATGGTGACCTGCAGGACAAAATTTCCATTGCCCAATTGCCAGGATGGTGGATGGGAAATGAACCCAGATCAAGTAGAAATGAAAGAGTATGAACACTATGACTGGCCACTGTCTGATTATGATCTTAAAATGGGTACTGATGTTGACAAAAGTACTTGCAAGCGATTATGCATTGAAGATTGCTTCTGTGCTACAGCTATTTATGATAATGGAAGTTGTTGGAAGAAAAAGTATCCTTTGAGCAATGGAAGAAAAGGCAACAAGATCAGTAGAATAGCTCTCTTTAAGGTACCTAAAAGTGGTATCATGACGGAAAAGAATGAAAAGAAGACAACCTCGGTGCTTGTCTTGTCAATACTACTTGGGAGCTCTGCGTTCTTCAATATTTTTCTCTTGATTGCTTTCTTTGGGTCCTTTTTCTACTTCTACCATAGAAAGCTATTAAATCTGCAGCAGCCTTCAAGCATGTCAGCAGCATCAGTGAGAAGTTATACGTACAAGGAGCTTGAGGAGGCAACTGGAGGCTTCAAACAAGTACTGGGTAAAGGTGCTTTTGGAACAGTTTACAAAGGGGTCCTAGGATCAGACACTAGAAGATTTGTTGCTGTCAAAAAATTAGATAAGGTAATCCAAGAAGGGGAGAAAGAATTCAAGACAGAAGTGAACGTGATCGGCCAAACCCACCACAGGAATCTAGTCCGGCTGCTTGGTTACTGTGATGAAGGGGAGAACCGGCTCCTGGTTTACGAGTACATGAGCAATGGCTCATTGGCAAGCTGGCTTTTCGGGATTTCAAGACCTCATTGGAATCAAAGAGTACAGATTGCTTTGGGAATTGCTAGAGGCCTCACATACTTGCACGAAGAGTGCAGCACGCAGATCATTCATTGTGACATTAAGCCCCAGAATATACTTCTGGACGAGCTGTTCACTCCAAGAATTTCTGATTTTGGATTGGCTAAGCTCTTGTTGGCTGAGCAAACTCGCGTGGCCCGGACTAACATAAGAGGGACAATTGGCTACTTTGCACCAGAATGGTTCAGAAGAGCTTCGATCACTACTAAGGTTGATGTCTACAGTTTTGGTGCGATGCTGCTGGAGATCATATGCTGCAAATCTAGTGTTGCCTTTGCAATGGGGAACCAAGAAGATCAAGCCCTCATGGATTGGGCCTATGATTGCTATACTAAGAGAAGACTGTCTCAGTTAGTGGATAACGATGAGGAGGCCAAGAATGACATGAAGAAGCTGGAAAAGCTTGTGATGGTGGCCATTTGGTGCATTCAAGAGGATTCTTCAATGAGGCCCCCTATGAAGAAAGTTATGCAGATGCTTGAAGATGTCACTGAAGTTTCTGTGCCACCTTGTCCTTCGATGTTCAAGTCATCATCATGATCTTGAATGACTTGAACTGAATGCTGGTTGTGATATCATTTTTTTTTAAATTCCAAAATTATCTTTGTTTAGTCTTTCTATGTGATTATTTGTGACTCTTGAATGTGTTAGTGAGAGGAAATAAGTTTTATGAAACGTAATTAGTGCATATGGAAAATTTAGGACACTTGTATATGGTTATTACATGCATCAAGATTAACTACTTTACGTCTTATTTTATGAAATGAGAGAGTTTTATGGTTGGTTATTTTATGTAAATAATGGGTTTAATGTACTTTTTAGGAAATGAAAATTTTGTAAAGAGATCGATATGGAATTTTTTTTTATTTGAAACTATGGATCTTGGTAAAAAAAAAAGTAGTGGAATCTAAAATAAAAATTATATCTTTATTTTTTAAAAAATGATAGAAAAATAATAAAAAGAAATGGCGAAGATTCATTTCCTTTGGTATATATGAGCCGTTTTTTATTCATTTAGGTGGAGATTTTTGTTTTCCCTCAATTGCGAATCACACAACACACTAAACTTTAGATTTGAACTCAAAACACTAAAAAGAAAAAACCTTTAAAGTAATATAAAGTATTGTTATACCATCAAGGCACCTACTTAGGTAAAGAATGGATAACAAGGATATAATCAAGTTTCAAACTTTTTAATGGATAAGCCTCTAATCTCCTTCTCTTTGTTGGTGTGAAAATAAGTTGCATGCACACATATTACACTATATTCATAGTATACATTTAATCCGTCGTTTACGAAGGTAATTGTTATACTCAAATATAAGTATTTTATTATTTTATTTAATTATAAAATTAAAATAATAAAAATTATTAAAATAAATTATTAAATTTCAATTTAAAAATGTTAAATATATTTTTTTAATTATACTCTTTCTTTTTATTATTTAAATAAATAATTATAATAAAAATAAAAATAAATAACTAATGATATTAATTATAGATTGTAAAAAAATAATAGTAACCATCTTTATACATAAAAAAAAAAAATTCTTCCTTTTTATATTTGGCATTGCTGTGAGATTCTCTGTTTTATTGAAGAAATAAGCTTTCTTCACTCACTCTTTCTCCTATATTCTTTCACAATGCCACAAGAACTAACCCCATTTTCGTTATGGGAGATGTAAAGAGCGAGAATGAGTGATAAAAATGGAAGTACCAAAGCTGTTATTAGAAGGTGCATAAAATTCACGTCCAAAAATAAATTAAGTGTTCCATTTTAATGCACCTCTTTGCACATATAATTTCTTCTTATGTCGAGGAGTGAGAATAATTAAAGTGCTAGTATGGTGTTGTTCTCCTTACAATGCTAGTTAATGTTAATAATATTAAGCTCATAAAGAAGCTCGTTTTCTACTCTTTAGAGAATACTAATGCCATATTTAGAATCGGATATTTTTAATTCAATTTATTTCTTTTCAAAAAAATTATTTTAATTCATTTATAGATAAATTCTATATATTTAGAAATTATGTTAAAAATAATAATTTAATTTTATTTGTAAATAAATTTTATTGTTTGAAAGATATCATAAAATGTATAAAAATCAATTAAAAAATAAATTTTGATAGAATGATAGTAAATAAAGGAATTTTTTATTGTGAGATTTTGAGGAGCGAGAGCCAAAAAAACGATAAAAACCGGATTCCTTACAGAACTGTTAACTCCCTCATTTGAGATTCATGTTTCCGTACGATTTTAGATTAAAGGAAAAAAATTAGTCACTCTTCTTGCATGGCACATTATCCACCATAATTTTTATTATTGCCACCATCACTATTATTATTATTATTATTATTATTATTATTATTATTATTCCCTCTAATATTTTTACATTATGAGAATATGTAATAATCACCTCTTCCTATGTGAGGATATTTTAAAAAAATATTTGGCCAAATTTTTTTTATTAATTTTGAACCAACCATAAAAATTTTAATACAAATTTATATTTAATTTATTATTAATATAAATTAATTTTATACTATTATTATCTTATATTGTTATATCAATAAAAATATTTAAAATTTTTATTCTTTTTATTCATCAATATTATTCAATAATGTAAAAAAAAATAAATTAATAATAAACTAAAATTTCAAAAATATGAAACATTTTTTGCAGATCAAATATCCAGTTTAGGATGTCAAACAAATTTCAATTTGCAACTTTGGCATATTCAAGTCACTTAAAATTAAATTCTTTATTTTTTTTAACAGGTAATATGAATTGATTCCTACAGAGCAAATTTTGCATGGATTGACAAGTATATAGATAATCTATAGACTTGTAATTAAAGTTATATAGATAATTTGTAAACTTGTAATTAAAGTTCATGGACCAATCCGAAGATTTTCATGAATTCAAATGTCAAAAATTTAATCTTTTTTTCACAAATAATATAAAACAACTCATCACGGACAAGTACATAGCTAACTAATTTGCCATTTCTGTAATGGTGATTTGCTAATGGGAAGGAATAGATTAATGGAAGCTTTCACCATTTCTGTAATGGTGATGAAGTTAGCATTTAGAATCAGCTTACAACACCATATACACCATAATAGAATAGTGTGAGTAAAAGAAAAAACAAGAATATCATGGAGATAACTAGATATATGTTGCATGAAAAGAACTACCAAAGAAATTATGGGCAAAGGCTATAAACACAATAATCTTTCTACTGAACAGGTTGCTAACTAGAGTCCTCTAGAAAAGAACTCCATTTAAAGCTTGGTTTGGATACAAACCAATCCACAATGTTAAAAAACCTTTAGTTGTCTTTGTTTCACTTATATACTTCAAGTTAAAAGAGATAAGTTGGATAAGAAGGCAGAACCTGGAGTATTCATTGGATATAGCTGCTTATCTAAAGCTTGTAGAATTTTTCAACCACCAAATGAGAAAAATCTAATAAGTAAGGATGTTAAATTTATAGAGGATAAACAATGAAAATAGGAGGAGCCTAAAAGGAAACAATAATCAGAGGCTTTGCAAAATTCTAATGATAACATAGATAATAAACCAATTAAAGGTATAAAACTTTTATTTAATATTTTTAAAAGGTACAATGTTTCTATTTTTGAGCTTGCAGAATTCAAGGAGGCAAAGAAGCATGATAAATGGCTTAAAGTTGTGAAAAAAAAGCTTAAAATGATTGGAAAGAATAACACCTGGGTGTTGCTAAACAAGCCTTAAAATAAAAAAATCAGTAGGTGTCAAATAGGTTTATAGAACTAAGCTCAATGCATATGGTTCTATAAATAAGGATAAGGCTAGACTGGTTATGAAAGGATATGCTAAAATGCTTAAAGTGAACTTTTTAAAAACCTTTTGCCCATGTAGCATGACTTGTTATGATCAGAATGCTGCTTACTTTGTCAGCACAAAAAGGTTGCAAAGTTTGTCAATTAGATATAAAATATGTATTTCTAAATGGTTACTTATGGGATGAGACTTTTATAGATCAACTTGATGGTTTTCAAGTGAAAGGAAAAGAAAACAAGGTTTACTTATAGAAGAAAGCATTATAGAGTCTCAAATAGGCTCCTAAAGCCTGGTATAGTAGGATTGATAAACACTTGCCAAGTTTTAGTTTTGTTAAAAGTCCAAGTGAGGCCATCTTGTATTTAAAGGAATAGATGCTAACATGATCTTAGTTTTTATTTATATTGATGATTTACTTGTGATAGGTAATGATGAGAAGTTAATACAAGAATTTAAAGCTAAAATGTCCAAAGTCTTTGAGTTAATAGATTTTAGGTTGATATCTTACTTTTTAAGAATGGAAGTGAAGAAAAGTTATGATGAAGTCTTCATATATAAAAAAAAATGCAAAGGAAATATTTAAAAAGTTTCAATGGAAGATTGCAAGAATATAAGCACACCAATGAATCAAAAGGAAAAATTCAATAAGGATAATGGAGTAGACAAGGTTGATGAATGACTCTACAAAAGTTTAATTGGTTGTTTAATGTATTTTATAGCAACCAAATCTGACATCATGTTTGTTGTAAGTTTACTTTCATGGTTTATACATTATAGTAGTGAAGTACATTTTTAGGCTGCAAAGAGAATTATAAGGGACAGTGAACTATGGCATCAAATACTATTATTGTTAGAATTTTATTTTTTTATGGATTTTCTAATAGCGATTAGGTAGGTTGTATTCATAACATGAGAAGTGCAACTAGTTTTTATTTTAGTTTTGCATCAAGAATGCTCTCATGAAGTTTAAAGAAATAGGACACAGTTGCTTAAAGCACAGTAGAAGTTGAGTATATAATAGCAACTATTATATGAATTAAGCAATTTGGATTAAAAAATTACTTACAAATTTATACATGAAACAAGATAAGCCTACACAGATTTATATCAATAACCAAGTTGCAATTTCAATTGTAAATAATCTTGTTTTTCATGCTGAAACTAAGCATTTCAACATTAAGTTATATTACTTAAGAGAAGTGCAAAAAGACAGAGAAGTTAATCTACTTTATTGCAGAATTGATGATTAAGTGGTAGATATATTTACAAAAGCCTTATCAAAAGTTAAATTTAAGGTGATAAAAAGTAAATTGGGTCTTTGCAATTATTAAGGCAAGGAGGAGTGTTGACATAATGCCTTAATCAGGTGCACGTACTGTAACAAAATAGCTAATCTAGTGAGGGAACGCCAAGTTTTTTGGGTTTTGTTTTTACTTATTGGCTTGTTATTAAGGATATTGTTAGTAATGCCATATTTCTCACAACTTTATCTATGTTTCTATCAGACAAAGCTTTATTTAAGAGTTATCTAATGAATAAAAATTACTTTATGCAACATTTGTTTTTCCTCTTATTTGTTGCATTAATTTGTTTTACATTCAAAACAACTACATGTTGGCTCGATTTTATTTAACTAATGTCAATATTCATAAATTTTGAAGCATGCATGGAAGAATTAGAGAAATTGACAAATATAGTCATATTTTATCAATGTTGAGAGACAAAGTCATTGAAGAATATTTTTGTGTCATTGCATTATTGTTACCACAATAAACTCTCAATTAAATGTATAATCCTTATGGCAAGTATGGACCTAAAGGCAGGTTTTATGGGAATAAGATTCAAATTTGCACGAACTACCTCCTTACTGATTTAAATTAACCATTATATGCAGTGAATAACTATTTAGATTTGGTCACACTATAATTTAAATTATTTGTAGAAATTACCTAAGCAACTTATTTTTTATATATGTAATTTTTTTATCTAATCTTTTGGCCAAACATAAAAGCAATGATATTAAGATTGGTGTTTAATTTCTTGAATGTAATCCCCTATGCATATTTTTACTCTTAGAATTCAATTTTAAGGTGATAAATGCATTTTAATTAAGTTTTGATAGTAAATTCTTCCTAAAGAGAATGTGACATTTCTAATTTTCTTATTTACACCTCTATGGTGTCATGTCATTAATGATTAGAATATAATTTCAATTTGATATTAATATTGTCAGTTAGTCATTTAAATTTGTTACATGAGAACAATTGCATCTCTATTGTTCATTCTTTTCTTACTTATTTAAATATTTATGGTCATGTTAGGACCTATGTCAAATATTAGAAAATTTTTTACTACATACAATGTATGGAGTAATTAATATAATAATTATTATAATTACTTATATTAACAAAAGAGAAAATAATTAAAACATTCTGTTATGCATATTAGGGAAAAAATATAGAATTAAGATAAATCATTATTTGATGGGTGATAGGCAAACTATATTTAAGACCGCTATTTTAATGCCTTGAATCTATAATGAATTTTAGACTTATTAATGTTGAAAACCATATATATATCTTCACTGTGAGAAAAGTAGTATACTTAATTAGGGCTATAGTGTGAAATCTATTACTTAATTAAATTACTATTTTATTACCACAAAATGTTATGAGTGAAATTTACAATATGATGAGTAGGGGGAAAGAATAGTATAAATATATTAATTCTTTATAAGGAAGATTCACATATTTATATGAATTTTCAATATGTGATATTTTTCACTTTTGGATGGATGGTTTATAAGTTAGCGAGAGTTGAGAATTTTCAATGTTTCAACTTATGTTAAAGTGTTTCATGAATTGTAATTGTTTTCTTAGAAATGTAATTCATTGAACAACTTTTGCTTTGCACATAATATGTAGAATGGTGTTGCCATTTTGAAAGGAAGTACACGATAACATGAGATTAGCACATTTTGGAACATGTTATTGTTTTGGAATGTGTAGTTAATTAACTTATGAATATCTCTTATATATTTAGATCTCTGTAGTTTGTGAGTTTGATTCACAATTTATTTGTGAAATTAGCCAAAATAAAAATAGTCTAATTAGGAGTATATAAGTTACATAGTATTACTAATGTGTTGGCTTTGATATGTTGGCTTTGTACTTAATTTGAGCTTTATGTTAATGGGTACATATATATTTAAACTCAAATTTGTTATCCTATTTAAAAGATAACATCTATATGTGAATGTTCTCTTTAAAGTTCATATGAAACTTTTAAGATTTAGATATGAGTTTTTAATGAGAATACCAGAAACCTTATAACTATATATGTGAATTCCTTATATATAGGATTATCTTGCTATCAAGAGATTTTGCAAGTTTTATGTTATGAAACTTTTCTATGAGAATAAATAAAAAAAGATTATTTTTCCTATTTATCAAAATATGAATTTTTAATGTGCGTTAAAAAAGAACTCATTTTTTTATTGTTGTGATGTGAAGGATAAATACCTAAATTTAAATATTTAAAATTGCAAGGGTGTTTATCTAATGTTATATTATTTGAATAGGAGAAAATTCTTACTTATATTTTACAGATTAAGATATATTTTTAAGTACGTGTGGAATAAAGAAAATTTATTTTATTATTTATGGATTAATGTTATGAGTAAATTAACTTGTGAATTTGCAAAACTCACAAGTAAAATGTATAGATTTAGTACCTATTGGGAATATTTGTGAATATATTATATTCATAAACAAATGAAATTTTTTTATTTAAACTGTCTCCTTTAAGTCAAGAGCTTATTTGTGAATTCTTATTAAAAGCATAATAATCATATTTGAGATTTAAAGGTATATATTTTATATTTTGAATTTGAGTGCTTTTGAAGAGAAAAAAAATCTCCTATATATGAGAGAAAAATTTTATTTCTTGTGACTAACTTATGTAATTATAATTTATACTACTTTACATAGTACACGTTATATGAGAGACGCTAAGATGATAAATTATAACCATAAGAGTATATGTGTAGAGAAACTTCTTATAAAGTTTGGATATCATGAGATGATGCGAATATTACTAAAATAATAATACTTATATTGCTCAATTTGATTTTGCTCATATTATTGTCTAATGCATTTAATACATCTCTTTGAGATAGAATATTGCATATTCATGAATAATATTTTATATAGTGAATTTCTTATTATCTTAAATATATAAAAATTATAATTGAATTTTTTATTCAAAGGAGACAATCTTGCTAATAGTTGTGTACATCATTAATAATGATGTAATTACTTAGAAATTATTCAAGAAAAAAAAATATTCCATCATACATCAATATTTATGACTTTAGATATAATTGAAAATAAGGTTGAGTGGTCAATGAACTTATCAGTAGATATATTATTGGGTATGAAATCAATACACTTAATATATATGTTTATGATATATATGTCTGTGGTTGTTTAAGTGACAATAATTATTATAAAGAATAAAACTTTCAAGATGAAAAATGAAATATTTGATTAAAAATATTGTGAAATGATTGATAAATCAAAATAGAATTGTTTCCTTTGAAATGAATTTGGTTAATTCATTTTTAAGGAAATAAATAAATAAACATCGAGGGGAGTGAGACATATCAAAGCCAATATGAAATTAGAATTGGTGGTAACCTAACCTAACTTATATGATTGGCGATCCTATAAAGTAAGTTTATATAGGTAACAACAAGTCAATGCTAGCTCTGAAAGTACTAGAATTTTATGAGTCCCTCTCATGGTGTGTATAGTTAGTGCTTTAAATTGCAAACTAGAAGTGAGGATGAGTTTTGTTCTTAATGAATTACATAGCCTTTATAAGTGTATTTAATTGCAATGTATATTTGATGGAATCACCTATATAAGTGTGGAATAGGACTACTCTTATAAGATTTTAGTAAAATCTTTAGAGCACTCATGAATTAACAGGAGCATGCATGGCCTATTAGTGTAAAACTGCGTTGAAAATAGAAATACTATAAAAGTGCAATATGATTAGTGAGACAGCTAATTTACAATAAAAAATTATTAGTTTGTAGAAATTATATGCTCTAGTGGTAACTCTATATATTATGTCTCATGCTTTCTATATTTGGTTCATAATCAAAAGGATACCAGATTGGTGTATTTATACTTTTATGAAAATCTTGTAATATTCCTATTTTCTTATTCTAATCTTTTGAAATATGTGGGAGATTGTTGAAAAATATTTTAAAATATCTCAAAAAGATTTGATTGAGATATTTAATTATCATTTACCGATAATTATTAATTATAGTAAAATTTTTTCTTTAAATATTTTCAAATGTCATTTGGTTATTACTTTAGATTTACTATAGATTATCATTTGACATTATCTAATTATTATAATAATAAAATTTGACTGTTGCAACAATCTCATCTTATTTTATTGATTATCTTTTATTTTAATTTGTTTTAAACTATATTTTTTATAAATACTTAACTTCTCAAAATGATTAACAAGAATAAAAATTTCTTAGTTCCCACACCTTTTCTTTCAAATTTCTTAGCTGAATACATGATATTTTTGCTATTTTTGCTCCCAAATTGTGGGTGCACACAATTTAGAAGAGTTAATTGAATACCGCACCAAAAAATCTCTACACATCAAGCGTGGAAATAATCTTTAAGGACAGTGTCAATGACACACCTTAGACAAGTTTCAGCCAACGGTTTAAAAAGGGATTCTGGAATGAGAGCTAGAACATTTGTTGCTGTCATGAAGGTAGATAAGGTAATGGAATAAGGGGAGAAGGAATTCAAGAATGAAGTAGAGTGGAATTGGCCAAACTCATCACAGGAATTTAGTCCGTTTGCTTGGTTACTGCCACCAAGGGGACAACTGGCTTCTGGTGTACGAGTACATGAGTAATGGCTCTCTGGCAAGCTTTCTGTTTGGGATTTCAAGGCCTCACTGGAATCAAAGAGTGCAGACTGCTTCGGGGATTGCTAGAAGCCTCAAATACTTGCATGAAGAGTGTAGCACTCAGATCATTCATTGTGACATGAAGCCTCAGAATATACTTCTGGATGAGTTATTCCCTCCAAGAATTTCTGATTTTGGATCGGTAAAGTTCTTGTCGGCCGAGCCAACTCAAGCAGTCTGGGCAGGCATGAGAGGGACAGTAGGTTACTTCACGCCTGAAGGGATCAGAAGAGCTTCAATTACAAGCAAAGTAGATGTTCACAGTTTCAGTGTGATGCTGTTGGAGACTATATGCTGCAAATCAGGTGCTGCCTTTCCAATGGACAGTCAAGAAGATGGGGCCCTCGTTGATTGGGCTTATGATTGCCATCGTAGAAGATAATACGCTCAATTGGTGGAAGACGATGAGGAGGCAAAGAGAGTTACGAAAAGGCAAAAAAGCTTGTTACGCATGGTTGCTATTTGTTGCATTCAAGAGGATCCTTCATTAAGGCCCTCCGTGAAAAAGGTTCCTCAGATGCTTTGAGGATGTTGCTGTCGTTTCTGTGCCGCCCCGTCCTTCGAGGTTTATTGGATCATTGTGATCTTCTTTTCTTTTGTTTTGATAATAGCTTGGTCTGAGTTGGGAAGTAAATTTTAATTGATAACAGAATAAGATGCATGACAGAAGGTTGTATTTCACTGTGCTAAGATAAAACAGGACAAGTTCGTGCAGTGAGACTACAAGAGCATGCCTTATTATTACATACTGCAGTGATCAGTTATTAAATTTTAAAGAATATTAAATAAAAAGAATTGTTAAACCCATCTACATGGCGGATGAGATCATGTTTAATAGAATAGTTTTCTTGATCAAATACTGTGTTTAAAGACACGTGTCCGGAACCACATGTATCATGGTTCTACTAACTATACTTGGTGCAAATCTTAGTGTTTTTGTACGAGTAACACAGCATACGTGTCAAGTTTTTTGACATTGGTTGAGAATCAATCATTAATCTCTCAGATCAAATATAACCTACCGCTTTGAAGAAAGTTTCACGAGTTGATTTTCTGCCTGCTGCAGAGTTGTGAAGTATATTATGGAGGTCCATCTCCTAAAAAATTGAATGTTTTAACTGTTGAATTACATTTAATTTATTTAAATTTATAATTTTAATTTCAATTCACTTATTTTGAAATTAAAAAAAAATTCAATAATAAAATACTTAACCTCTTTAAAAATTAAACTACTAGTATTTTAACATTTAAATTATATTTCTCCCGGAACTAAATGTGAGTAGGAGTTATAAGTGTAAGAATATCTAAGATACTAACAAAAGAGTAACATTACTCTTGTGAAAAATATAAATTTCATGGGTTCAGCTTACATACATGTAGAAAAAATAAAATTGTGTGCATAAATGCTTGGAAAATACTTCCGTACCTATAGTATGTTTGAAGATCATAATTTTAAAATGAAAAAAATTAGTATTTAAATGGGATTACATTGCATGAACGTGATATGATGTTTTAAATGTCGTGCTATGAATACCTACGCTTCTATAAATAAGGTGGTGCTGAGAATATTTAATTTAAGTAATATATGATGTTATTAAAAATTTTATTTCCTTTTACACCTTGGATTTGATCTTAGATTATATATATTTAGTGATTTAACTATTCTTAATATTTTTTTAAAAAAAACTTAAGGTAGTAGTCACTAGAATAAAGCTTTCAAAATTTGGTATATAACTTTTGTATATGGAATTACAGTTTTTAGTATATTTATTACTCGTGAAGATCATATAAATTTACAGTTTTATAAAAATATTGCAAGATATATGAAAAAAAAATTCGTGAAAGATATAAATCTTTCATAAAACTTTTAAAATTTACTAACAAGTTTGGCTCTATATTAAAATTTAAACCAAATTTAATTAGTCCTAATTAATGTTGGAATAGGCTTTTGACTTTTCCACTTTCTAAAACAGCTAATCAAGAACAAAAATGCTTTGCCTAAGTTCCTGACAAGGTCAAATCTTTATGCTTAGTTCGGACCTACCTCTGAAAAGTTCAGTTGTCAACGGTCCCGTTGGTCCATACTGTCTCTTATGCTTTATTTAGATGGAGTGAAAACGAAGGGGAGGAGATGGATGCGGAAGAAAATAAAGGAGAGAATAACTGGAGTTAAAATATTTTTTATATAGGTTGTTTGGAATGAATAAAAATGAAAGAGGAGGAAATAAGAATGAAATTAATATTTTTTTATTTGAAACGGGTAAAGATTGAGGGGGGAAAACTGAAATCGAGCTAAATTATTATAATATTCTTATAATAAATTATTAATTTTTATTATAATATTAATTTAATAAATTCAATTGAAAGATTTATAATACACTGATAAAATATTATACTTTTAATAATAGATAATTTTTTAAATAATTTAAATAATAATAATTTTTATTTTTTCATCTATCTCTAATATTAATATTACATATTGTTGGATTCAAATATTGATACTTTAATGACGCATGTTTGCTTATCATATCCTAACTTATAAAGTCTGATAAATATGAAAATTCGTTATTTTATATTTTTTTCAATTTTTTAATTTGTCATATTTTAAATAAATAGTTTTTATTTTATATTTTTATTAAAATATTAAATATATTTTCTAATTTTATTTTCACTGATAAACATTTTATTATTTTATCTATGGTGTCCATCTATATTTATTTCATCATATTTTTTAATTTTTAAATATTTCAAATTTTATATATGAAGAATAATTGTATATTTTAAATTTCATATGAAATTTGTTCTAAAGGAGAAATACAAATTTATTATAAATTTATTTTTAATAATATACGGATAAAATAATTTACATCAAATTTTACACTTATTATTTTTTATATTTGTATTTAAAATTTTAAACTTAATATATTTAATAAATTTTTAAAACTTTGCACTATAATTTTAAAATATCTTTTGTGAAAATAGAATATTTTTAAATCCACATCTTCATTTTTATATAAAAAATTTACCTCAACTTACTTACATATGGCCTTCACATTTTATTCAACTCTAAATAAAAATGAATGTATCATTAAATGAGGTAAATTACACCATTATAGACACTCCAAATAACTTCCTTTCAAACATGCATTAGAACCCTGTCAACATTCACAATTACATTTCCTCTTACTCAGTATAATATGCTAGTATGTCAATTAAATTTCAAAACCTAATAACAGTATAGTGTAAATATAACACTTTATAAACCTACGAGTCTTAGCTGATTTTCAGTAGATTTGGCACACAAAAAAACATGACATATTAAAAGAATCACATGGCATATAAACATAACCAATTATCATATGTCAAGTCTCGTTCCATATTAACTTCAAAATTCTACTATATATATTGTCTAGTCACATGCTACAGTCACACGAACATGAGAAGTCATGATCAAATGCAATACTCCAATCCTACCAATGACTAATACATATCAAACATAACTTCATAAAGCCTTGGAGCAAAAGTATCTACAACAATAAGAAAATATGATTAGAATCCATCATTCTGCCAATGTTGCAAAATCAATCATTGTAATAGCAACGAATGAATATTAATATGTGCAATGTCAAAACAAGCATCAAGAAATGATTCACACAAACTAGTTAACGATAAACAAGCTTATAAGAGAACAATAATTACTCACATTACTAACAATCTTTCATCCAAGAAAGGGTCATTTGGTTGCAATTGCCATTATCTTAGTCAACTCCTACATTCGCCATGAGTTTATACAAGAGCAGCAGTCATACATACGGTGGAACACCAAAAAATTACCTCTTGGCCTTTTCATTTTTGCACAAGAAGGTATAACACTTTAGCTGAAAATCCTGAGGAATTCCTAAATTTTTCAGCTCCTACAAAACTTCTACCTCACTGTAATAGTGAAGTTTACTACTCTTGAGGAATGATAGATTTCTTTCAGCTATATTGGCATATTTTTCTCCCACCTCTTTCATTACATCCATCAATCTATTCATCCCTATGTCCAGCTTTTCATACCTTTCTTCAATCACATCAACCATGGACACTTTTCTTTTAGAACTCTTTGAGGATGAGGTCCTTTATAACTGAGTTGAGGGATTTGAAAGAGCATACTCCTGAGAATTGTGGGAGGGAGCACTCTGAGGACTGAATACATTATCATGTTGTGTGAAATTCAAAGCCTCACTTCCCCATGCCATGTCGAAATCAAAGTTAAATTTGAAGGTGTCATTAAGGTCTAAGCCTTCTCTCTCCCATCTTCGAACTTTGTCGATTGAAGTCTCAACATGAAAACTCATAGCTCTATCCCTGGCAAAGAGCTTTAATAACTTATCATAGTTGTTGATGGGATTGCATTTCCATTTTTGAGCTTTGGGCTTCTCTTACAAATATACCTTGCATTAGATAAATATTGAATTTGAATTATAAGATGCAATGCCCTTCTATATTTAATACTAGATGAAACAGTTCTATAAACCTAAACCCTAAACACCATTACAAAGTTATGGTGGAAACATGCATAATGACATACACCCTTTCTTATGTCTGAATGGTATATCATGCTGCTTGACTTTTTAAGCAACTCTACAAGTAACTGATTACCATCAAAAGTTTTATGTTATAGGACAGAAATTTCACAAGAAACACATGTGTTTTCAATCACCTAATTTGCCTTTATTATTAACTTTTAATGTTATGGCAATTTGATGTTATTTTACTATTAATTAAATATTGAATATTTAAATTCGTAATTTTATGTTATGAGTATATGAATTTATTTTTTATTAATTAATTTTTATATAAAATTTTATATTAATTTTAGTATTATTATATGCATCTTAAGAATATATTGATACTAAATTTATATAAATTATTAGCATATTTAAGACCTTTTTATAATAGGCATTTTTAAGCCTTAAATTGTTAGCTTATTTGAAAACTTATATTTAAAATTAGGCTTTTAATAAGCTAATAATCGAGTCTAAAATAAAGCTTTATATAAGTTAATAAGTTAAGCTTGGACTAATATTTACAATATAGACCAGACTTATTTGAGGTAAAGCCTAACTCGGTTTAACCCATTTGCACCTCTAGAGGGGTTTGCTTCCCAAATTGGCTTTTTGCATTTTCAAACAAGTTAATATTCAGATATATAATTGATTAAATTATCAATTTTATTCTTAAAATTATATGGCATTGATAAAATAATTTTTGAATTATATTAAATGATTAACTTTGTACTTGAATAAAAATTTATATAAATAATTTCATCCTTTCATATTATATTTAATAATAAAATTATTTACATGGATATATATTGAGAAACAAAATTATTTGTATAAATTATTATTTAAAAATAAAATTACTTATTTAATATGATTCAAGGATTATTTTATCAATAATATATAATTTTAAAAGACAAAATTAATAATTTTTTCCATATAATTTATAATCAAGATTTTGGATGCTGAAGTTTCCTATCCTTGAAATATCAATGGTTATAATCAAAATTTAAAGTTCTATGAAATCCTTATTTTCTTGTCAAATAATTGTACCTTTTTTTTGCAGTAGATTATATAACATCCTTAGAATTTCAAAATTAACGTAGTATCTTAAAAATTATTAAATTAAAATTATTTAATTACATTTATTAAGTAAAACATTGAATATACATAATCTAATAATTTTTAAATTTATCATATTACCTAAAATTTCAAAATCCAAGGGTACCGCAATAATTACCCTTCATGCACCATGGACAAAATGTCAAAAGATCGAAAATTTCACTTTATCAGACTGAATGATGCTACTTATATTACAAAACTAACACAACAATTTCATCGAGCGGAAAAGTTTGGGCTTTAGAAACCCATCCCATCTCACTGAGCGAGACTCCCATGATTCGATCTCATTGTGGAAAATAGCTTTTTTCCGATTGCCGACATTCCTTTGAATGAACCAACGCACTTTTGATTTCCCTGCACCTAGAAGTGGCATGATTCTAAGACACACGTTTCAATTAATGAGAAAGTCGCCGGAGTAACCCATTGTCTGGATGAGGAGTGAAAATTTTCAAATTTAAATTGAAAAGAAATTTAAAAAATTTAAAATTTAAATTATTAAGAAAATTTTAATTATAAAATTTATTTTTAACATTTTTTTCTTTTCTTTTCACTCAAATAAAAGAAAAAATTTAAAATTTTCTTCATTCTTGTTTTTTTCCCAAACGAAGTAGGCACAATTACCCAAATGCTCCAATGGGAAAAAAAATTAATCAAAATGCTTTACCGTTAAAACTATTTACCAAAATGCTTAAAGCCTGACGGATGACGTGGGCCACAGTTGCTGTGTCAGCCGACCGAGACACATGGCGAACATGCGTGCGAGGGAGTGTCAGTGGGAATGACACCTGGCGGGATGGTGGCCGCTCCTGGGGCGCCGAGTGGGACCTGGCTGACGCATGGCATGTGCGCAGCGATCACGAACTCTGGCCGTCCGTGATCAGGCCTGATCACATTGGGCCGCGGCCCGTGATCAGTCTGATCATGGTGGGCCAGACGCCGTGATCAGTTCTGATCACGGATCGTCAAGGTTCGTGACCCAACTCTCAACCCCAGCCCGCCACGTGTCAGCTCGGCATTCTTTGGGCGACAAGATGTTGCCACGTGACGCGTCCGGATGCTGCCACATGGCAGCACTGTGTGCGCGTGAATTTTGGCTATAAAACCCCATCCGGCCAACCCTTCGCAAACCTAAATTTCATTTCTAAATCCCTCTAAAATTTGATTTCTCTCTTTCAGCAAGTAAGGTCAGCAACAATTTGAAGAGTTCGATTTGCAAGTAAGATTTTTTTTATAGAAAGTTATTATTTTAAGTAGTACTTAGAACTTTTAAATTTTGTAAAAAATTAGTAAATATTTAGTATTATATTATTTAGAGCAGTTTACTCATTATAACTAACATTAATATTGGGCATTGTAAATAAATTATTTGTACATTTAATCATGTATATTGTATGCTAAAATAATTTATATTGTTTTAATATTCCTCTTTGCTTATGTATATTATTTTAATGTGCTTATGTTAGTTATTTTTTTTATTTTTTTTTATACGAGTGCCGCAATACATCTATAACCTGACTAGATTTTGCACAAATTATTAGAATTTTAATTTCTATGCTAGTTGGTTGGGCACTATTGAAATAGGGGAATAAAAATTGAAACTTTTACAAATGCAAAAAAAATATAATAAGATTCATTAATGATAAAATATTACTAAAAAATATTAAATAAGGGTAACACTATACTCTGTCATTTTTAATTTTTGTTTCAGACTTTAAATCATAATTTACTTCATAAAATCTTTGAACCTCGACCCCAATCCCTGTAATGTTTCTTTCTAGAAAATTAAATTTAATCCTAAGAATTTTTGTTGATAACATAAAAATTTTTTTAATGTTATCAGTATTTGTAAAAGTAGTAAATTTTTTTAAACATTTTAATTTGAGCATAACTTTGTCATTTTTTATTTTTTGTGAGAAAATAGAATTTTGTAGAAAAATAATTTTAACTCATCAGACTACTTTGGAATAAATATATATAAGCTTATCAATATGTTAAAGATAATGGAATTTATTTAAAGTTTTTATAAGGAAAAAACTATTTCTTAAGAAAAATAGTTTTAACTCATCAGACTTATTTGGAAAAAATATATTTTGGATTATCATTATGTTTAAATATAATATATTTTGAAAGAAATGAATTTTTTGCTTGTCAACCTTTTTGCTCATAATTTTGTTTAAAATATTAAAATTTTTTAGGAAGAAAATTTTGACTCATTAGATTTTAGTGAAACAAACATATTTTAATTTATCAGTATGTTTAAAGAAGTAGATCTTTTGGTTGGAAAAAATGTTTCAAATTACCAACCCAAAAACCTAATAGGATAAATCCTAATCTATGAATACTAAATCATAAGCCATGAAACCCCCAAAACCTCAGACCATAAACTATAAAATGTTGACCCCGAACCCCTAAAATCTATTCTTACAGAAAATAATTTTAACTCATCACACTTTTTTTAGAAAAAATTGATTTTAGGTTATCAGTATGTTTTTAACTAATAGAATTTTTATAAAAATTTAATTTTAACTTAGCAACCCTTTTTTCTTAAACAAATATTATTTTTTAAAAAATCTATTTCTTTTGCAAAGGTATTTTAACTAATCAGATGGTTTTGAAAAATTATATATTTTTTATTCTAAAATTATATATTTTTTATGTAAGAAATTTAATTCTAGCCCTTCAACCTTTTGATTTGAAGAAATTTTTTTTAAAGAAATTTAATTTCGTAGAAAAATTGTATTAACTTATCAGACCTTTATGGAAAAAAATTATTTTAGCTTATCAGTATATTTAAAAGAAATGTTTGTTTTAAAAAATTTCTATTTAGCTTATTAGACCCTTTTTTTAAAAAAAGTATTTATTTAAAAAAGTCTACTTTATAAGAAAAATAATTCTTAGGGTTTAGGATTTTTTGAAGAAATATATATTTCAACTTATCAAACTTTTTTAGAAAATTTTTTTAACTCATTGGAGTTTCTTAAAAAAAAACTAATTTGTATGTTATCAATATATTTATAGATAATTGAATTTTTTATTTTGAAGATTAATTTGAGCTTAAATTTTTTTAAAAAAAATTCAGCTTAGCAAACCTGTATGTAACAGACTTTGGTTTAAAAA
The DNA here is from genome assembly GCA_020226215.1 of Sindora glabra. Taxonomy (NCBI): domain Eukaryota; kingdom Viridiplantae; phylum Streptophyta; class Magnoliopsida; order Fabales; family Fabaceae; genus Sindora; species Sindora glabra. Next base: position 33,412,306 of record CM035229.1, read on the forward strand.
GGAATAATATTTACTTATTCTGTCTTTAAATTAAAAAAATTGTAATTAGTTTGTACTTAAATTTAACAATTATAATTCAAGGTTTAGGCTCCTCTCTTTTATGTATTATAATTTTTATATTTAATTTAATTTTATCTTCCTTTTACTTAATTTTTTTACATATTTAGTGTTGTGTAAACCATAATTAGTATTATTAATTTTAGTAAATATCATAAAGTCTTTAGAATAAAAATATAGTTCCAATAAATATCATAATTTTTAGTCATTTATTTTATATTTAAAAAATAGAAATAATTATATTTTAAATGTTTTAATTTTTTGAACATTTTTTCTTGCTAAGATGTATTATTGGGTAAGTGTTAATAGTACTATTAAGTGAGAATCAACTCATGTTATGACAATCATAACCCGACAAAATCATATTACGACAAACACAAAATATGGAGTGAACATAGGGTTTGAGAAAATACAAACATTTAATAGTTTGGTTATACAGATCAACAATCCCACAAACTAAACAAACATAACTATATATATAGGGTTTAGGCTTATTTTATCTCTTCTTAAAACAATTAAAGGGGTGCTTTTTCTACTGCATAAAAAACTTACAAAAGTCAAAGGTCCTCTAGGTAAAAAAAATTTACATTTGTGTTTGAATGTAGCATTGCAGGATGTTAATCATTATTGACAGTGATTATAAAGTTACGAGTAATTATGTAGTAATAGTGTTGCCAATTTATCTCCATAATTATGATACATATTACAACAATTATTGAAACTTTTCTTTCGGGGATGACCCTTGATCCGGACTACGGTTCAAATCAAAATGAGTTCCAGGCGTCAGAATATATGTATTTACGGGGATGGAGAAATTTACGAATCGGATGAAGGCGATAGCTTTAGGTGCTCTAAGGTCAAAGTAATTTCAATCAATTCAGACATAACTCTTGATGCTTTGAAGAGTATAGTTGGGCGAAAGCTGTGTCTCAATGAAAATCAAGTTGTAACCAAGTTGATATACAGACATCCGCTCTCGTTAAATCCGACACGGTATAAAGCGTGTGAATTGGCAGACGATGAGGACATTCAACGGATGTGGGAAGTGAATGCAATGTTTCCTACTCAATTGTCTTGTCCAAAGGTGTGTGCACTTATTGGACCAGTGGGATTTAATTTGAACGTTACAAGTCAGCCAGTTGGATCAAGTGCCCTATATCTACTACCTTCCACAAGTCAATGTAATGATGCTACTGGGGGACCCTCGTGTTACAACCCGTGCATGACCAGCGTAGAACCAATGAATGTACAGATTGACTATGGTCAGCAGTTTCACAGCCCTGTTGATAATTACACCCCACAGCCATGTTTCTCTCAGCAACACTTTGGATCTTCTCACTCCTCCTCATCCCCAGAGGAAACAAAGGACATAATGGACGACTTCGAATAGGAAGGAGCATGTGACCCCATTCCTGAAGGATTTGATGGTGAGGGTGACGGCGACGATTACGGTGATGAAAAAGACAGGGAAGATGTCGCTAGTGCACTGCCAACAATGCATGGAAGCCAGCTCATAGAATCGGCCATTGCCTTTTTCTCACAACTAAATGTAGATGCTGTTGCCTGTCATGATTATCCCGCGTTCAGCCATGACATAAATATAAATAATAACCAAGAGCCATATATGGGGTTACGGTATATGAACCAGAAGGCATTTCGTCGCGCAATGAAAATATACTCAGTACGAACTCACCACACATTTTACGTACATTACTCATCATCTAAGTACGAAGAATATTAGTGCCCTCATTACAATGATTATTATAATTAGAGGGTCAGAGCATGCCACAGGCCAAGGGAGGATCACTGGTAGATAACAAAATATAATGATCCCCACATGTGTGTGTCTGCGTCTCTTTCCCAGGATCATCCAAAACTAGACATGGATGTCATTTCATCGTACATTGTGGCTATAATGACAAAAAATCCAAGTGTATCCATCCGAGAGGTGATAGAGCGAATCCATGGTATATTTAGGTATTGGGTGTCATATAGGAAGGCGTGGAAGGGAAAACAGAGAGCTGTTGCTCTTGCTTTTGAGAATTGGGAGAAGTCATACTCAATGTTACCGAGATGGCTGGCAGCAATACGTCTCTTCAATCCAGGGTCTTACTTTAAGCTTGTTACCCAGGAATGCCCGCCGTCGAGTTCTGCAAATGCGTCGGTTACATTATTTCGTCGAGTGTTTTGGACTTTTAGATCATTTATCGAGTCGTTTTCCCACTTGAAGCCCATAATCCAAGTGGATGGAACTTTTTTGTATGGAAGATACAAAGGGGTCTTGTTAATGGCAACGTCACAGGACAGTGACAGAAAAGTCGTCCCACTTGCATTTGCTGTGGTGGAGGGAGAAACTTACGATACACGGGCTTGGTTCCTATTTCATGTTCGACGGCGTGTTGTTAAAGATAGACAACATATTTGTTTGATCTTAGACAGACATCCTGGAATATTACGTGCCCTTGCAAACCCACGCGTTGGGTGGCTAGCCCCTAATGGTTATCATGTATTCTATCTCCGACATATCGCTAGCAACCTGAACTCAACTTTTAGGACAGCGTGGCTGAAGAAGATGTTTACAGGTATCGGTGCGTATTACTGACAATATGTGTTTGACTGACACTTTATGTTATGACTATTGCTAATTGATTAATAGTATTTTCGGGTACAGGTTATCAATATGAATGGCATGTTGTAGATAGCAAGCTTGAAGAACTAACCCAATTGCAACCTACAGCTGCGGAGTGGATTAATAATATCCCGAGGTGTCAATGGAGTCATGCTTACGATGATGGAGACCGACGGTGGGGTCACATGACCACAAATCTGGCGGAGTGTATCAAGAGTGTTTTGAAAGGGGTCAGACATTTACCTATCACTGGGCTAGTCAAAGCTACATTGTATCGAATAAATGCATACTTCATGAACAGAGCAGAAACTATTGCAGCACAGTTACATGCAGGAGAGGTGTTCAGTGAAGATGTACGGAAAAAGATTTAAGATTGCACCCAGAAGGCATCCGCCTGTTATGTCCGACGTTTCGACCGTCTCGATACGATTTTTGAGGTCGAAGAGCCGTATGACCTACGTGGAAGTAGTTTGGTCGAACATGCAAGGTTAGCCTGCCGCAGAGGACTTGTGATTGTGGCAAATTTCAGGTAGAGCACTGGCCTTGCCAACATGTGTTTGCAGCATGCGCGAAGGTTGCATTGGATCCCTTGCAGTTTGTCGATCCTGTGTTTCGGCTGGAGACAATGGCGTAGGCTTATAACTGTGAGTTTCGTCCCATAGGTGGTATGGAGCATTGGCCAACCTCTAATGGACCAACAGTTGTGCCGGATCCTGCGCAAATACGTCTTGGTGGTCGCCCCCGATCCTCACGTATGAGGAACGAAATGGACTGGATAGAGGGTCCGTCAAAACCTTCAAGGTGTAGGTTGTGCCGTCAGTCTAGCCACAATTGTGCAACTTGTCCTTCCAGGCAACGAAATGTGCCATGACACTTAGCGCTATTGAGAAAGCCACTTGTTTATGCATATGTCACTTTTATTCTAGATTAAGACCTTCAGTGTGACATTTGATAAATTATTTCTACCATTTTGTAATTATGTCCGAACAATGCCAAATATATATGTATGTTGCAATTATGTCTTACTGTGTTGATCTGTTATTATTTACTAAGTCATTTTACTCTTCTTGTAAATTTTTGGGTACAACATTTACATAAATTTAAATATGTGCATTTGATTGAATGCTTGTAATTTAATATAGTATATAGATATCGTCAATTATGGCCGTTCAGCGACGTGTCATCACACCTGGACCTAAGAAAGAGTCTCTTTTATACTTACAGTCACGGCATATTTCACAAGCAATATGGCAAAATCAGGTAATTCCATTCCCTTAATGGTCATTCACCAATTGTAAATTTTCTAACCATTATTTCTATGAATGCCAACAGGGAAGACCGATCCTGAGGCTATGATGTGTTGCCCACATAGACTGACTATTTGGTCCCCCAGCTATAATTGTGCCATATCTGCAGCAAGCTGGCTTCTACGGTATTAGCCGGCTTGGACATTTTGATTTCAATGCAGCTATGGTATCCACCTTAGTTGAATGATGGCGTCCTAAGATGTACACTTTTCACACTACAGTCGGGGAATATATTATTACGTTACAAGATGTATCTGTCCAGTTAGGTTTGCCTTGCAAGGGTGTCCCCGTATCTGGAAGAGCCAAACTTGATTGGCCAAGGATTTATGAATTTCTACTTAGGATCAAACCGCCCGATGAATGTTTACAAGGCCAGCGCCTGAGCATCACCTGGTTAGCAGCTAACTTTGGACACTTACCAGATGATGCCGATGATGAACTCACACAACGCTTTGCACGTGCTTACATCCTGCGACTCATTGGCGGTTACCTTATGCCTGACACTTCCGGTCACAGGGTACTACTAATTTATCTACCATTACTAGAGAACTTTGCAGATGCAGGTCAATACAGTTAGGGATCGGCATGCCTGGCAAGCCTATATAGAGAGTTGTGCTCCGCCACAAAATGCGATGAGCTAAATATTGGTGGATGCCTGCATTTATTGCATTTATGGGCGTGGGATCGTTTCCCCACTCTAGCGTTGGTAAGACCTTCGTATCCAGATCCCCAGCTAGACATTTATCCCTTACTTCCACCATTAGGCTTCAGGTGTGGATTGTATGCGTATTCCATATTATGTCCCTTACATCTGCTTAAATAACTCAAACAGTTAATATATAATATGTATTTCTCGCAGGTGGAAGAATACTGGCCTACCTCCCCGACTGCCGTCGACGACTCTGCGTCATTACAAAGTATTACTCAATCAGATGAGGGACAATAAGGTTGGAAATACTGTTGTCTTTCATTTGTATCAATCTATTGCTAGATCTACTGATCTACTAATTTATGATGTATTTCTTTCTGATTTTAGATTATTTGGCGCCTTTATGACAATCCTAGCGTACGGCAGCTTATACCAAGGTATTGCTTGATGTCGCCTGATATATGGCTGGCATCAGTTCCTATCATTTGCTTCCACATTGTGGAGTGGCACCATGCAGACCGTGTGTTCCGGCAATTTGGGAGGAGGCAGCCCATTCCACAGCAGCCATTTAACCTCGGTTCTTGCCATACACTACAGCTTCGGGGCAAAACATCAAAAGACTGGCGTCAGGAGCATATGATATTCATCAACGTTTGGAATGCATTGCGAAATACACTCTCGTTGACAGAGTTTGAGACAGATGCTCTTCATCGAAACTTGGGTTATATGTCATGGTATTGGAGACATACCAGACGATGGATCCATCCGTCTAACGGCGGTCCAGGATTTATGGTAACTAATGATTTTCATATTATGCTTTGTGATTTCTTCAACATGTAATATATATTAACTGTTTAAAATGTACTTTTATGTAGGTTGACATAGTTGAGAGACTCCACAGACTTAGTGTCGAGGACTCCCCTTCACAGCCGTATAGTCAATTTAGGGAGATCGTGGGTCGGGAATCTCACCTCATTCTATGCGCACTAGGAGAGCATCGAGATGTGATTGCTAACCAGCCTGCTTACCCAACTGATGAATTACCTAGACCACCCATTCCCGAGCCTAGACGTGGTAGGAGAGCACACGGCTTCATGTCCCTCAGGGATCCTATTTTTCCTGAAGAAGAGGGCGATGATGAAAGTGTGCCTTATTCTCATCCATCACCAACGCAATCAGGTGTCCCTAGCCCTTTCATCCCTGGATCGATGCATGCTGATATCGGTGCTGCAGGACCATCAACTTATATCCCACCATCACAATTCTTCCTAGGTGCAGGAGCTGGCCCATCACACAACATGGCATTGTTAGTGTATATGCCCTAAAACCAATCATATTGGTGATTGTAATTTTGAATCATGTTATTTTAATGGCAATTTCAATTATTATATTTATATATATTCTCTACGTAATATATTTAATTATAATAATAACCTTAGAATAATTGTATTCTTAAATGTCCCTAGTCATATATCATTGTGGATTAGGTTGCTTTGATATATTAAGACTAGCATGTGTGAAGACTTATATGAGATATTAAGTTTACACATGAGTACAAGTTAGAAAACTTGTATACTGGACCGACCCATATTAAGAACACTACATGGATCGTTATATGAGCGTCATAAATGGTTCTTAGTGATCATTATTAATATGGTCCTTTGACCTGAGATCACCAAAGTTCCCTACATGTGAGTTTCATATTTTGATACTATTCTATGTCACTAATGGTTAAGTGAATGCAAGGGTAGATATTGAATATGTCACATATCATGCGGAGGGGTTTGTGTGATCAAGATGGGATTTGTCCCTCCTATATAACAGGAGTAACATCTATGGGCCCCTTGATTAAGTAAAGCTAAGAAAATGCATGGCCATGCTCAGATGAATTAACATAAGATATCGATTACATTTGTTTCAGTCAGCTTACTTAGGAGTCAAGAAACCTTAAGATTGGGCTATACGGGAATGACACGGTCCATGTCTCATGCTCAATCTAGATGTATAGGACAAAAGGACATAAGTGATGATCACGTGTAAAGGTTTAGTCAAATCACCGACTTTCTCATTACTTGGGTAATAATGATGTGTTGCTAGATACCAATTATTATTTATAATCATTAATATGATTAATGGTCATTGCCAATGTAATGAGAGCCTGTAGAGTCGCACACTTAGAGCTTAGTGAATTTGGAATTAATGGACCAAATTGTTTGGGCTTAATATTTGAGAATTCATGTTATAATTATAAGGCCCAATAGTAAGCCTATAATTATACATGGAATAAGGCCCAAATAGGTTAGGTTTTTCTATGCACCTATTTAAATAGGCTTATTAGGTAATAATAGGATTATTATTATTTTTCACGCACCCCAAGCAAAAGCATAGAAAATCCTAACACCTCTCCTTAACCAAAATCTCTGAAGAGGCGTAGCTAGCACTATGAGGTGTAAGGAGATCAATTCCAACCGGTGTGTGTAGCGGACATTCATCGGTGATTCACGGGTTCGTATGGATACCACAAAGGTGTAGCCACATAAACGTTGTACTGGTGATCTGATTTACTGGTTTCCATTCCGGTTCGTGATTTGGAAGCAGATCGAATTTGCTGTAGTGGTCAGAAGATTTTTTGCCGAAAGGTATAAACCCTAATCCCTAATCTATGGTGTTCTAAATTCGCATGGATCTTTGGTGGAAATCGTGTAAAAATTTTATTCCGCTGTGCATGTATGATGCGCGATTTCCAACAGGCATTGCCCCGCAACACCCCTATGATGCTCCACGATCATCTTTTTCCACACCATTGCCATCACAATCAACTCAGCGAATTCCTGGCTCTCTAATGGGATTGTTTGATGACCCATTTGCATTCACTGCTGAGTATACCAGCGGATCTATGGAGCAGCAGCACTAAGGCTTTTTCACACCAAGTAACCCTATTCCAGCATTTCAATCATCCCCCTGGGACTTGAACTCTCCACCTTCTAGGGGTCAGACTCATTTGACTTATGCAGATAACGATGGAGAAGAATAGCCCCTAGCTCAACGACCGCAACCCGTAAGGCGACGCCCTCGGTGTGGGACTAGGAGCCATTATTTTGGTGATTGAGGGCTTCATTATTGTAATATAGTGTTTAAGCTTATTTTTTTTAATTGCTTCGTAACTTTTTTGCCTTAGATTTAGTAATTTCTTATGTTACTTTAACCATATTACCCACTTTTAGAGCTAAGTTGTACAATTCTACGATTATATATTTCACTTTCTAATCATTTATCTTCATCACACTATTGATCTCACTCCATTCATAATATTGTTATTTGAAATTCAATGGATCATTCTAAAATACCGATCTTCAAGATGTAATTTTAAATGTAGACTTATATGTAATTACGAAAAATGGTGTTAATTACTCATTTAGAGGTCACTATGGTAAATCACGCTATTAAATTTAGTACTGTGTAATTTTAGAGATTCGAGATCACACATTTCTCGATCCCTAAACTAAGACTTAACATTCTACTACCCTAAATAATTAATTATTTAATCAAGTATTGTGTTTTTCTTTTTTATATGTGAATTGCAACACTATAATTTATAAAGTGTCTACTTTTCAATCCTAACACTCACCTTGGGAAAACATATTTCTCGTGTACTGCATAGTTAAAACTTTGAATAATTACCATAAAGAATTCCAAGATTTCAATAAATTGACCACATGTATATTAAATGAAGTTCAAATATATTTTTTCTAACTTACAACTATCAATTAATAAGTTTACACGAGAAAATATAATTGTTTGTATTTACTAAGACAATAATTATCCCACCAATTTTACCGCATTTACTATTTTATTACATTATATATACTGCACAATTTTATGAGAGTTATAAATATTATTAATTATTTTTTAGAATATTAATTACTTATTATAAAATAAGTATTTAGTTTTTCGTGAACTAAATCAAATCAAAGTTATGTTAAAATTATAATTAAAAAGATAAAAGGCTCATAAGTTAAAATATATTACAAAATTTTATAAAAAATTAAATGCAATTTGTACTAAAACAAATTTAATGTATATAAGGTGAAAAATAGTCAAAAAAAATTAATTCCTAAAAAAAACATATTTATAGAAATAAATTAAAAAAAATAAAAAATATAATTATTTTCCAGAGCGCAGCATTTGGATAATTATTTTCTAGAGCGCAACATTTGGATAAGCTTTTTACGATTATCCTGATTTCTGAAAAATATTTTACCGAACTACTACACTGCAAATTTTATTTACCAAAATACTTAAAATAAATTTTTTTATTTAAAAAAGTGCAATCTCGGGGAGGGGCTTGACGTGATCAGAGTTGATCACGTGTGGCCCCTCCCCGTGATCAGATTTTATTTTTTTTAATATTTTTATTTTTTTGTGACCATCAAGTTTTATTTTTTAAAGTTTTTAAATATATGATTAAATTTTTTTAAATTTTTTTTTAAAAAAATTAATGTCAAAATTTTCTTATATGTTTTTTATTTAAAATAGGTTTTTAATACTAAAAATTTCTTTTAATATAATCAAACCTATTTCTTTAAAAAATATATAATCAAGTATTAAATATATCTGTAAATTATGATTAAAAAATTTAAAAAAATATAATAGTTAAATTTTAAAATTATGATATAATAGAAGATAATTTTTTTAAAAAAATTATATTTCTTTAATATATTTTATTAAATATTTTATATTTAATATTAAACATATAAATTAATTTTTATTATTTTAATTTTTTATAATTATATTTTATAAAATTAAAAAATATATCTTATAATTGAATACCAGGATACTGTACCTAAAATTTTATTTACCTGAACCCCTAACAAATTTTTTTTTTCAACTCATTGCAATTTTATGGAAAGAATTAATTTTAGCTTACTATTATAATTTAAAAAAATACATTTGCAAAAAAATTTAAATTTAGGGTATCAACCTCTTTTTTTAAAGAAATATTAATTTTAAAAAAATCTATTTCATAAGAAAAAAATTATACTTATCAGAATTTTTTGCAATAAAATATATATGTCAGCTTATCAGTATATTAAAAAAAGGATAGTCCTTTGTTAAAAAATAATTTTAGTACTATTAACGAATAATTAATATTTAAATATAAATTAACTATGTTATAACAATTAGAATAAGTTGAATTGAACATAGGGTTTGAGAAAACACAACTATCAAGTAATAAGTTTACAATAGAAAATATAATTATTTATATTTATTGAGATAATAATTATCGCATCAGTCTTATTACACATACTATTTTATTGCATTATATATATTGTATAATTTTATGAGAGTTAAAAAAAATTAATTATTATTTAGAATATTAATTAATTAATATAAAATAAATATTTAAATTTTAATAAACTAAATCAAATTAAAGTAAGGCTAAAATTATAAATAAAAAAATAAAAAGGCACACAAATTATAGATTATTGCAAAGTTTTAAAAAAATATTAAATCTCATTTGAAATAAAACAAATTTAATACATATAGGGTGAAAAAAAGTTAAAATTATTCTAATTAGAAAAAAATATATTAGTAAAAAAATAAAACTCAACAAAATAAAAAAAAATTTGGAAAAAAATTGATCACAAAAAATAAAAAAATCAGATGAAGAAAAAAATAAGGTAAAAGTAAAATAAATGAAAAAATACAAAATGAAAAGAAACATAAAATCAAAATCAGAATTTCAAAAGAAAAAATAAAAACAAACGGAAAAAGAGAAAATAAAAAAAAAATCAAAGCAAGGCAAAATTCAAATGAAAAAAATAAAATAATATAAATGAAAATTTTTGAAAGTAAAACGAAAGCTAAACAGGAATCAGATTTTCAAAAGTAATAAAATAAAATAAAACAAAAATAGAAACGGAAACCAAGGAAAATAGAAACCAAAATAAAACAAATGAAAAAAAGTAAAAGGAAAAGAAAAGGAAAACGGAAACCAATGAAAACAGTATGAGCAGGCTGATCACGGTGTCTTTGGACCTGTGATCAGTCATTTTTAAAAAAAAAAAAATTTTAAGTATTTGAGTAAATAATTTTAGCAGTAAAGTATTTTGGTACATTTTTTTTTCCGTTGGAGTATTTGGGTAATTGTGCTGTGTAAAGGTTGATGAAGTGCGAAGATTCGTACAAAAATGTGTGCGAAAATTCTATAGAAACTGAATGAGACAAGCGGTCTAGAGGAGCCTTGGCTAATTCAAACACCATCAATTTCGAGGTAAAAACAGTGTTTAAAAATTCAAGCTCAATGACTAACGAGCATGCTAGCCAAAAAACCACTTTACGGGTTGAATTAGCTTGAACCGATCAGACCAGTAACAAATAAAAAATCAATTGGATTTTTAATAATTGACTTGATGACTTCTTTCTTAAGTTGGTTTAGGCCAATGAAATTTACATGTAAAAAAGCTAACAATAATTTAAAATTTAACACCCAGTTGATTAAAAAATCAATAATATTTAGTCTCTTGCTCATAAAAGTGGTATTTATTATATTTTTTAAATTTCATAACTACTACTATTAATTTTTTATTTTTATATACTTTTATTATAACTATTCATCTTTCTCTTCATATATAACTTTTAAATGAACGGTAAAAAAAGAATATAACAAAAAATTAAATATATAGTTAATATTATGAAGGTGAGATTTAATAATTAATTGAAATATTTTTATTTACTTTAATATTAAAAATAAATGAAAGAATAAATAATTATAATAAAAATAAAAATAAGATATCCATAGTACTAGTTATGTAATTTAAAAAATGTAATAACTATAAAAAAAATTAAATATTATATTTACTCTTTATAAAATTTATATAAAATTTTAATTATAACTTTATCGAACTAATCAAATATCTATTGATATTTTTTTGTTCAGTTGGCTCAAGTGGTTTTCAAAAAGCAGAAATGAGTTTGATGTAATTTTTAGAAAATGTACCGGATAAATGTTAATGAGAGATAAATATAGAATATTTTTTATTTAAAATTATAAGTTTTAATAAAAGAAAGTAATGGGATTTAAAGTAAAATCTGTGCCTTTATATTACAAAAATAATAAAAAAGATGGATACAAGAAAAAGGAAAAGGGTAAGAAGAAGCTGGGTAGACCCGCGGAAGTCTGCAATCAGCTTGGAAAAGTAAAGATACGACCAAATTATTTTCTATATAATGTAGATGAAAGCTCATTGAAAAACTATTATAGCAAATGGCTTCCCCAAAATTTTTTCATATCATTTCTTCGCTTCTCATATTTCTGGTTCTTCTTCCAACCGTGTTCACCGACTGTAACATAAAACTAAATTCATCTCGATCTGCTTCTCCATACAGCGCTCAAACATCATCATGGACCTCACAATCCAAGGAATTTGCCTTTGGTTTTAAAAGCATCCCATTTGGAAACAATGGATCCGTAACCTTGCTTGCCATTTGGTTCGACAAATTACCCAACCAAACCATAGTCTGGTGGGCAAAGGATTCCGCAGGATCAACAGTGAACGTCACAGACAATGGAATTGTAGTATACGATCGGGAAGGCAAAGAAAAGTGGCGTCGGCCAGAAGAAAAAACTGCTGGCAAAATATCTTGTGCTTCCATGGAGGATAATGGAAATCTTGTTCTTCTAGATGAGGACAACAAGACTCTGTGGCAGAGTTTTGATGAGCCAACTGATACAATTCTGCCTGGCCAGATTCTGACCAAGCCGACAAATCTCACAGCTCGAAAATCTGAGACCGATTTTTCTGATGGAAAATTCAGGCTCATTTGGCAAGGTGATTTCAATTTGGTGTTATACTACTATACAGAGTCCAATCCACAGGAAGCATACTGGGCAACGATGACTTTCGACAACACATCACGGGTGGTCTTCAGTGAAGTTGGAGAGATCTACATTGTAAATGGCGCCGGTGTTCGCATTAAAAATATCTCTAGCAGCGTCCTCGATCAGAATGAATTCAATATCAGGGCTACAATTGATCCTGATAGTGCTTTCAGATTGTATAGGCACAGAAAGCAAGAGAAAGCCAATGCTGGAAGTTGCAATCCGTCCTGGGAGATCGAGAAAGACATTCCTGAGGATCAATGCCTCACCTTCACTAGAGAAACAGGATATGTTCTCTGCGGGTTTAACAGCTACTGTTATGAAGAAGATGAGAAGCCTAACTGTGCTTGCCTACCTGATTTTGTTCAGCTTAACAACCAATCTCCGGTGGCCTGCAGGACAAAATTTCCGTTGCCCAATTGCCAGGAGGGTGGATGGGAAATGAACCCAGATCAAGTAGAAATGAAAGAGTACGAACACTATGACTGGCCTCTCTCTGATTATGATCTTAGAATGGGTACTGGGATTGACAAAACTACTTGCAAGCAATTATGCGCTGATGATTGCTTCTGTGCTACAGCTATTTATGAAAATGGAAATTGTTGGAAGAAGAAGTATCCTTTGAGCAATGGAAGACATAGCCTCAAGGTCAATAGAACAGCTCTCTTCAAGGTACCTAAAGATGGTATCGTGATGGAAAAGAATGAAAATAGGACAACCTTGGTGCTTGTCTTGTCAATACTACTTGGGAGCTCTGCGTTCTTCAATATATTTCTCTTGATTGCTTTCTTTGGGGCCTTTTTCTACTTCTACCATAGGAAGCTATTAAATCTGCAGCAGCCTTCAAGCATGTCAGCACCATCGGTGAGAAGTTATACATACAAGGAGCTTGAGGAGGCAACTGGAGGCTTCAAACAAGTACTGGGCAAAGGTGCTTTTGGAACAGTTTACAAAGGGGTCCTAGGATCAGACGCTAGAAGATTTGTTGCTGTCAAGAAATTAGATAAGGTAATCCAAGAAGGGGAGAAGGAGTTCAGGACAGAAGTGAGCGTGATCGGCCAAACCCACCACAGGAATCTAGTCCGCCTGCTTGGTTACTGTGATGAAGGGGAGAACCGGCTTCTGGTTTACGAGTACATGAGCAATGGCTCATTGGCAAGCTGGCTCTTCGGGATTTCAAGGCCTCATTGGAATCAAAGAGTACAGATTGCTTTGGGAATTGCTGGAGGCCTCACATACTTGCACGAAGAGTGCAGCACGCAGATCATCCATTGTGACATTAAGCCCCAGAATATACTTCTGGACGAGCTGTTCACTCCAAGAATTTCTGATTTTGGATTGGCTAAGCTCTTGTTGGCTGAGCAAACTCGCGTGGCCCGGACTAACTTAAGAGGGACAGTTGGTTACTTTGCACCAGAATGGTTCAGAAGAGCTTCGATCACTACTAAGGTTGATGTCTACAGTTTTGGTGTCATGCTGCTGGAGATCATATGCTGCAAATCTAGCGTTGCCTTTGCAATGGGGAACCAAGAAGATCAAGCCCTTATGGATTGGGCCTATGATTGCTATACTAAGAGAAGGCTGTCGCAGTTTGTGGATAACGATGAGGAGGCCAAGAATGACATGAAGAAACTGGAAAAGCTTGTGATGGTGGCCATTTGGTGCATTCAAGAGGATTCTTCGATGAGGCCCTCTATGAAGAAAGTTATGCGGATGCTTGAAGATGTCACTGAAGTTTCTGTGCCACCTTGTCCTTCTAGTTCTAGGTTCAAGTCATCATCATGATCTTGAACTGTATGCTTGTTGTGATATCATTTTTTTAAATTCCTAAATTACATTTATTTAGCCTTTCTATGTGATTATTTGTGGGTGTTGAATGTATTAGTGAGAGGAAATGAGTTTTATGAAACATAATTAGCACATATAAAAAGTTTAGGACACTTGTATAGAAAAGGCATTAATATTAACTACTTCATGGTTATTACATGCATTAAAATTAACTATTTTCATCTCTTATTTTGTGGAAGTGAGACAGTTCTATGGTTGATTATTTTGTATAAAAAAATGGATCCAGTGCATTTTTTAAAAAATGTAAATTTTGTAAAGAGATAAATGCAAAAATTTTTATTTGAAATTATAGATCTCCATTAAAAAATAAGATTCAAAATAAAAATTATATCTTTATCTCTTCAAAAATGATAAAAAAAAAAATAAAAAAAGAAATAGAAAGAATTCAAATCATTTTGTAGATATGAGCATTTTTATTATTCATTTAGATGGAGATTTTTTTTTTCTCGAATAACAAATTATATAATATACTAAATTCTGAATTTGAACTGAAAATACGGTAAAGAAGGAAGCTTTAAAGCAATATAAAATATTATTGCTAAAGAATGCGTAACAAGAATATAATCAAATTTCAAACTCCTCAGAACCTCCGATCTACTTATTATGGGTGTGAAAATACTTTGCAGGGAGCTGGGTTTCCCTCGCCGGTAAGATTTCCAAGAAGGTTCAGAGTCCAAATTTCATACAAGGATTGGGATGGTAGAATGCCAGAATCGACGACCTTTCCCTCCAGGTGTTCACACAGCGTGGTTTGTAGATACGCCATTGCTCGTTATTTCCATGGTAGGATATGGACTTTGGTATTTGTATTCATAGCATACATTTAATCCCTCGTCTACGAAGGTAACTATTATACCCTCAAATGTAACTAATACTGTTATTTTTTTTATTATTTTATTTAATTATAATATTAAAATAAATAAAAATATTGAAATAAATTATTAAATTTCGCATTAAAAGTGTTAAATACATTTTTTTAATTATACTCCCTCTTTTTGTTATTTAGATAAATAATTATAATAAAAATAAAAATAAATAACTAATAATATTAATTACAATTTTTTAATAACCATCTCTATACATGAAAGATCAAATTCCTTTTTTTTATATTTGGCACTATTGTGAGACTCACTATTGTATCAGAGAAATAAACTTCCTTCACTCATTCTCACTCCTATATTCTTTCACAATGCCACAAGAACTAATCCCATTTTCGTTATGGGAAAGGTAAAGAGAGATAATAATAATAATAATAATAATAATAATAATAATAATAATAATAATAATGTTCTCCTCACAAAGCTAGTTAATATTAATAATATTAAGCTTATAAAGAAGCTCTTTTTTTTAGAATCATATTTTTTTAATTCAATTTATTTCTTTTCAATAAAAAATATTTTAATTCATTTATAGTTAAATTCTATATATTTAGAAATTATGTTAAAAATAATAATTTTAATTTATTTATAAATGAATTTTATTATTTGAAAGATATAAAAAATGTATAAAAATTAATTAAAAATAAATTTTGACAGAATGATAGTAAATAAGGAAACTTTTGATTGTGAGATTTTGGGGAACTAATAACAGAACCAAAAAAAAAAAAATCTGATTCCTTGCTGAACTGTTAACTCCCTCATTTGAGATTCATCTTTCCGTACGATTTAGATTGAAGAAAAAAAAATTTAATCACTCTTCGGCACATTATCCACCATAATTTTTATTATTTTCACCATCACTATTATTATATCTTTTTTTTTCATTTCCTAAAGCATTTTTACATTACGAAAATATGTAACAATCACCTCCTCCTCAGGGTATTTTAGAGAAATATTTGATTAAAATTTTTTTACTAATTTTGAATCAACCATAAAAATTTAAAAATAAATTTAAATTTTATTATTAATATAAATTAATTTATTATTATTATCTTATGTTATTATATCAATAAAAATATTTAAAATTTTTATTCTTTTTATTTTTTAATATTATTAATAGTGTAAAAAAATTTACACTAATAATAAATTAAAATTTCAAAAATATGAAAGATTTTTGCAAATCAAATCTACTTTAAGGATCTCAAACTAATTTCAATCTCCGTACCTTGATGAATTGGGATCACTTAAAATTAAATTATTTTTTTTACAAATAATATGAATTGATTCCAACAAAACAAAGTTTGCATGGATTGGTATGGATATAAATTAATTCCTGAATTAAAGTTATGAATGGATTTATAAATTTTACTGAATTTAAATATTTAAAATTTAATTCTTTTTTTCACAAATAATATAAATCAACTCATCGCATATGAGTCTCTATCTGATTCGATCTTCCCACTTACAACCATAATTCACTCTTATTCTTATATTCTCACACATGATGATCGGAAGTTACACTGTCTTAATAAATTACATTTAAATTATTATTTGATAATTTATCAAAAAAGTAGATATTATTGTTTGATAATTTTTTTCATAATTTACAACAAAATTATTTAAATATGTAATTTTATTATTAGTTATAATATTAATTTTTAATACATTTAATTAAATGACTCTATCAAGCGTTGATATGCATTATACCGTAGATTCATGTTCAGAAATATTGAGTAAATCCCTTTTTGCGCGAGCTGTTTTCTGATCCGTCCCGTTATTTTTCTTTTAAAAAAAAACCGAAAAACGAGGAAAAGAACTTAGTCTGACGGTCGCACCAGACCGCAGTGTCCGAGCCCGAGATCCTCAGCTCCGATCCACCATTCTCACCCGCCGCGATCCCTCCGACGGCTCCATCTCCTTCTCACCGTCTTCTACTACACTCGTCACCTTACTTCGTCGCTCTTCGATATCACGCCAATGACAATTGGGGTCCTCACTTGCCAGTGCTGCGTTTCCTTGAGCTGATTTGGGAAATTGTTCGATTTTTCTTCGAAATTCGTTTTGAATTTTGGAGTTTTGAGAGTTTCCTGGATCTAGGTTGTTTAATTTCGGCGCAAGCTGGCTATGGACTACGAGCCCTACGATAGTAGCGGTGAGCTCACTATAAAGTTGCTTTCTTTTTTGTTTACAACAGTGAGGTTTGAAAGCTTATTCTGTTTCTCATCTAGGGTTATAGTTTTTTCTTTTCCTTCTAAATTTGCTTATTTAGTGTGTCTGCTGCTGTGGAATTTTGCTGAGGATTATGGGTTTGTCTTAAAATAGAGAACTTGGGTTTTCTTTGGAATTGCTGAGTTTAGCAGCTTTAGTTTACAGCTCCTGATTCTAATTTCTGGGTTTTATGTTATTTTCTGAGATTTTCTGACCGGGGATGGTAACTAGAGCGTATATTATTTTGTGGTGGTAGAAGTTTGCATGTTATGTGCTTTAATTAGTCTTAAATATGATATTTTGTCAGGAAAGTGAAGAAGTGATCTTTCGTTAACTGAGTTATTCATTCTTCAAGTTTGAAAGTAAACTGGAAATGGTCTTGCTAACTTTGAAGGATTAGTTCAAATAGTAGATTAGATTCTATTGCTGATTACTTGATTGGGAAGTAAATTCTTACAATTTTAAGCTTTAAAATCTTAACGGAAATACATTGCATACTTCAATGGTGTATTTAGATTAAATTAATTGACAAGCATAAAGAATAGGAATCTCTTATGAAAAACCATTAAGATGACTAGATAGCTGAGGAAAGAGCGAAAGAAACCAAGGAAAAGAAAAGAGAGAGAGAGAAGGCTTGATTGACAGCAGAGTAGGTTTGTTGATTATATTTGAACATGATGCATCCTTAACTTCTCGCATTCCATTCCACATTTTCGATTTATTATCCTAGTCAACAGTTGAGTTGCATAACATTAAATATCTGTTACCCCCTTTTAATGGACTTACGATGTATTGGCCATCCTCTGTCTGTGAATTATAATTCTGACTTATGTTCATATTAAGAAATATTATAATTTGATTAATACATTTTGGAATTGCTATAAGACATATGATCTCATTATTTACATGGTTAATGCCAAAAAATAGGTTCTCTGGAATATCAAAACTTTCTCCTTGCTTTAGAGCAAGATTGTGGAATTAATGGGTTGCACATTGCTATAAATGAGAACTGTGCGTTCTTTTGACAATGCATTCCTTATCATCGTGATAGAATTATTCTCAGCTGTGGAAAAGAATGGAAGAGACACGTTTCATTATTTATGATTGTAATGATTACAGGAACTGATGATGATCTTCCACCAACACATCAAAATAGAATTCCTCGAGGTGGACATCTAGCAGGGAATGGAAGATCTGCCGTTGGTTCAATCCCATATCCCAGGATGTATGGTGAAACTGACATGGAAACTCAAATTCACCAACTTGAGCAAGAAGCATACAGTTCAGTTCTGCGAGCCTTTAAAGCACAAGCTGATGCCATTACTTGGGTATAATTTGTCGTTTTGTTTACAAGGTTCTAATATTTTAAATTTGTTTGATTAGGTTTAAATGATTACTACATGACATGTATTTTCTTCAGGAGAAAGAAAGTTTGATTACAGAACTTAGAAAAGAACTGCGATTATCAAATGAGGAACACAGAGAACTTCTAGGTCAGGTTAATGCAGATGATGTCATACGAAGAATAAGGTCTGGTAAAATTGGAAGACAAGGATTTTTATGGCTTTTTCTTGAGAAGTGAGAGTTTCATTAAATTTTTCACATGTGTGCTCTGTTATTTGTTAATCAATACTTTGATGAACATTTATGCTAGGGAGTGGAGACAGGCAGGTGGTCATCAACCTGGCATGCTGAGTGGTGTTCAAGCTATTCATGATCCAATTCCTAGTCCTACAGTTTCGGCATCCCGGAAGAAGCAAAAGATAACACCAACAGTACCATCTCAATCTTTTGGTGGTCCATCTTCTCAATTTCATCCCCAGCCTGTGGCTGCACCCCACCAGCCATCTTCATCTACAGGAAAACGAGGATCAGTTCCTGGGTCCAAGGGCAAGAAGAACAAACCTGTGAGTGAACATAACAGAATTTGGAATTTAGCATTCACTATTATTTGTTTAATTTCTGTTTGCTTATGTGTGGACCCTTGGCATTTTGTTTATTAAGTCAATGCTCTTCATTAAAACAAATTATTTTAAATCAATAGACTGGAGCATGAACAGAGTGGATCAATTAAATTCTCATTAATTTGTTTGTTTTGTTTCCTAATTTACAGGGCCAAATATTGCCTAGTGTATCTTCAAGGAAGCAGTACCCTCCCTCAGGACCTAGTGGAAGGAACCAAGTCACTAATAGAGAGCCTGCTGAGGGAGCAACGTTTGATCCATTGATTGGTAGGAGAGTACGGACAAGGTGGCCTGATGACAACAATTTTTATGAAGCTGTTATCACTGACCATAATGCAAATGATGTACTTATACCAGCCTGTTGCTTACAAATTTTGTTTTCTACTAGTTATGTAGCTGACAATCTTCTTTTGGATCATATCCTGCAGGGTCGGCATGCTCTTGTCTATGACATGGGGACGGCAAATGAAACATGGGAATGGGTTAATCTGGCAGAGGTATATCCAATGCTCTATCCTGATGACCAAAGTAATTCTTGCACATTGTGTTATCATTTGTACATGTAGATTTGCCCTTACAAAGCTATGGTTGTGATGATGCCTGGTACTGTTGTCACAAACTTCAGAATGACAATTGGCATTGAGGCAGATGTTCTACTGGAAACACCCCCCCCCCCTTTTTCCTAGAATGTGGGCAAAGCAGATTTTTGTTTGGCATGCAATTTATTATTGCAACTACACCTCCAAATAGGAATTTATGCTTTGCAATATGTATAAACAAGTTATAATACTAAGGAAATGGAACTTTGCTATTATGTTTTTTGAAGTCTGTGAGTAGGACTAGGAAGTATACTCAATGTCTGCATCCTGCATCCACAGCCCTTCTCTCCGATAAATTTCTCAATATTTAGGAGTTTATTGAAGTTTATCGTTGTTCAAGCTAAAGTTGCTATCAGTTTCATTAGTTGTATATATGAATGTATCAATTAAACATTCAATGTCCTTATTTAAGTCATTACTTCCGTTAACATCTCCAAAAATTCAATGCCAAATGACTGATCCTTCTACTCTAGTTGTACTCGATGACTGCCATTCCTGGTACTGTCTGGGAAGAAACTTATATACATATACCTATACTTATATTTGATTTGTTCTCTTTGTGAATTGAATTGAGAAATTGAAACACTGCTCTTCCCATGTACTCAGCAGAATACTTTAGGGAGCTGTTCCCCTGCTGTCCGATTTTTTAGCACCTGTTGAATTTTTTGTCATATTAGGTTTCATTGTATTTTTGTTATCCAACTGCAAAGTCCCCTTCTCTTTTCTAGGAGAATATTATAAGCTCAGTGCTGTGTTGTTTTTTCTAATGCGATGTTGTATTGTAACTGCAGATCTCCTCTGACGATATTCAATGGGTAGGTGAAGATCCAGGAATTAATCGACGTGGGGGTTACAGTGGCTCTGGTCATGGTGCGAACAGGTCTGTAGGCCCAGGACCTGGAAGAGGTAGAGGTGCCCCAAAGGGACCATCTAGAAAGGATAATTTGCCATCACAGAATGGCATTGGAAAGAAGTCTAAAGATGATATACAATTACTTCATACAGACACATTAATTAAGGAGGTAATAGAGGAAAACACTTCATTGGGATAACATTTGATTTATATTTTCTTTTTGATATATCTAAGTTTCTAGTGATTTTGGGCAGGTGGAGAGAGTATTTAGTGCAAATCATCCTGATGCCCATGAAATTGAGAAAGCCAAGAAAATGTTGAAGGTAAAGTACTGTCATAAGTCATATCTCCAACTGCAATTCTTTTCTTCTGCATAATGGCTTTCTTTGATCAATTTGTAGACTAATCAATAGTAACTCAATACAGGATCATGAACAAGCTCTTATTGATGCTATTGCAAAACTTGCCGATCTTTCTGATGGCGAAAGCGGTATGTTTCAGTTTTCCGTGCCTCATCAATCTATTTCCTGAGCTTTGTTTGCTTGCACTGTTATTTTTTTCAAATTCAAATAGTGCGGACTGACTAGGGTGTAAAAAGTTTCTACTTTTTCCTGTACTTTTAGTAGAAAATTATACAAGATTTGTAATTACAGAATAAAATTTCTGCATGTGTAATATGAAGTCAATTTCTACGGATGTAAAGGTTCATTTGATAAATGATTAATGTGGCCTACTTGCTTCTGTGGGAATTCCTGCATTGATCCTTCCAAATTAAAACTCGGATTTTCTGGTGTTCATTAAGCCATCTGGATAGCTGAATCATTTTCTTAATTTATTTTTGTCTACCAATTAATTATGTTTTCTCATGTTTAAACAGATGAGGGTGGCCGGCATTTCTCGCATGCACAATCGATGGATCAAGAATGATGACAGAGGGTAGTTCTCTTCTTGTATTATGCTGTGATATTTTCTCTAACCGGGGGTAGCTCTAGGCTTCAGTCTGGTGCATTAGGAATTATGTAGGATTGGCAGTTACTGTAGTTTGGTGATAATTATCTGTTTAAGGTTAAAATTGACCTAGGACCAGCTGATGCTTGTATGATATTTTGCCACTGGTGATGAACTTGTGGTCTTGTATAAATTTGTGTATTGTTGCCTCAAAGTCCAAATTGTTCTTGCCCTCCCGTGTCCTCTTTCGTTTTTGCACCTGTTGGAACCCGACTTCGAGAAAATTGGTTAAGAAAATTCAAGATCAGGGAGAGATTATGAATTAATATAGATGCAGTAATGTATTGATATACCACCAAATTCAGTTCACCTTTCCTCAAAATCAAATTTAACACATTATATGATAATACATTAATAATTAAATTTAATTATACGTTAATATATCATTATATCAGTGTTGTAGATATTTGTTATATGTTGTATGACAATTAAAATCCAAGGGATCCTGAAATTCTATTATTTAATTTTATATGTATAAATATCCGATATTCAGGCTTTCGTAGTTGCATTAAATATAAGAGAAATTCTATGAATAGCTCTATATTTAGTCGAGCATCTCTTCTCAAAGTATTTGATATTTTGGGACTTGGAAGTGTGCATCAGGTGCATCTGATCTCACCGACATGAGTATTGCTAGACTCTTAGTTCATAAACTTACTTTCCAATCAATAAGATGCTAATTTAGTAGCAGCAGGTATGTTAATTTTAGATGAATTTTATTTGCAAATAGGTAGAGGTATGAATTTTATAGATTTTTTTATTGAAAGAGAAATTTATTATTTTTCTAATTTTGGAAATGATTACCTCTATCCATGATTCATTTGGGGAAAAAGGAATCACACTTCCCCCGCATCAACATACAAAAGGGAGGTGGGTTCGGGCCGTTCGGCACATAGGCCTTGGGTGGATGGAGGCAAAGTATGAATTTAACATAGTGGACCGAGGGTTTTCTTTTCTGTCATTTAATATAGGTGAACAATATTAGTCTGAAGCTGCTCTGCTAGGTTTTTGAAGATGGAGGAACGTGAAGCCACTGATGAGGAAATTGACTTACGAATACGCAATGTAAAGAAAATCAAGAACCATACCTGTGCTCTGCATGAAACGGGGATCCTGAGTGCGAAGGGCAAGGAGACTGGGAAGAATAACTCGGGCACTGGACATCCATAGCATAAGACTTACAAAGCCTGCCTGCTAGGTAAGAATTATGTAGATGCTGGAAATGATAAAACCAGGGGGAAAACCATGAAGAAAGGGGTTAACAGATTTCAAAAGATGAGATAGACTTCTCAAGTTTTGATATGATAGAGGGAGTAAATGAAGGGAGACCTTGCCCTACTTTTCTTATTTCAAAAGAGGAGAAATGAATATGCCATGGAGGAAAATCCTAATTATCAAATTGTTAGGGAGGAGGATTGGGTATAGAGCATTAGAGACTAAACTACACCAATTATGGGTCCAATTTGGCATAATTGATATTATCGATTTAACAAATAATTTTTTTCTAGTAAAATTTTCGGATGAATCCATGAATATGTTTTAACTAAAGGTTTGTAGTTTATCTATGATCACTGCTTGACCATCAGACAATGGGATCCAAGCTTTGATTCGGAGGAAGCAAACATTGAATTTGTAGCTGTACGGATTCGCCTTCCAAGTTTATCGATCCACTTGTATGATGAAAAGTTTCTGACTTTTCTTGGAAATAAAGTTGGAAAAATCATCAAGGTGGATGACACAATAGCTAAATAGGTTAGGGGCAAATATGCGCGGATCTACATTGAAGTTAATTTGAAAGAAAGGCTCCTAGCTGATTTCTCTATCAAAAGAAAAAATTACTATATAAAACATGGAAGTATACATCTAATATGTTTCCACTGCCGAAGCTATAGACATTATATTGACTATTGCCCTTCTAAAATTAAGACAAGAGAAGACTTCCTTAATTCTAAAAATAGAACAACAGAAAAGGACCAGCAAATGTTACAAGAAGGTATGAAGACTATGCCCCAAGGAATGTTGTAGGACAAGATCTGTATGGAAAATGGATGCTAGTCCAAAAAAAGAAAACGCTATGAAATCCCAAAACATCAACCAAAAATGGCCAAAATGATAATAGAAGTAAAGGAGGAAGGGAGCATTCTGGCTCACGATTTATTGTGCTTACCTAAGAGGAGGAAGGAGGAAGTGGGAATACAAATGTAGCCATGGAAGAATATCAATGTAGTGAAGACATGGTCCTTGTGATATAACAGCCACAAGGGACAGGGCAAGTAATAAATAGGAGACAATCATGAAGAAAGCAGCAATTGGAAAATATAACAATATTAAATAGACACAGAGCTTGTTGCAGGATTAGTCCTTATGGGAGGCAAAGGAAAATGATGATATTAACATGCTAGGACAACGATCACAAATGTCAGACAAGAATAACAACTAGACCTGAGTATATCAAATTAATATTGATATGAGAACAAGAGTAATTAAGGAATACTTGAATCAAACACTGTGCATGACAAATATAAATCCTCAAAGCTCTACTATTCAAGAAACTTTAGAACCTTTACTAACTGGAGGAGATGAAATACCCCACATGCAACACTATGTGGAGATAGATACAAACCCTGGACTAAGACTAAAACCATTAGGTGATAGCGGAAAACAAAAACCTCCTGACAAAGAACTTATGGATACAGAACACAGATAGAATAGCTCCAATGCGAACGATGTTGCTAATGACACGACACAAGCATACCAAATTGATGGACTTGTCTACATGGAATTTTGATTAAGGTCAGACCCTCTCCTTTTTTTTATGTCTTTAATGATACAAAAAATTGCAATGTAGAATTGTGAAGGTGTAGAGCATAGAGATTTTATATCTTAAACAAGAATGGTATTAGGTGATTCTAGACTAGATATCCTAGTACTATTTGAAAAAGAGTAAACATGAATAAAGGTTAGGCTATTTTAAATGCGTTAGGTTTTCATTACCACTACTTAATATTGAGAAATGGTTTCTCTAATGGAATTTGGGTTGGTTGAAAAAGTAATTCATATAAAATCATTATCCTAGAGGAAAATGAACAATATATTCATATAAAAATAATTCCAAACAATGGGGAAGAATGGATATTCACTACCACATATGTCAATAATAATCTGATGAAAAAGAATTAGTTATGAAGAAATTAGACTTAGATAAGCGAGCATCTTATGAGAGCTTGGGTGGTAGTAATGGACTTTAATGATATTTGCAACTCATCTGAAAAAAAAGAAAAAGAAAAGAGAAGCCCCTTTCAATGTAGCTAGAGCTTAAATATTAAATGATAGAATACAGGACTATAACTTGATAGAGATTGATTCAAGAGGAGGCTAGTTTACTTGGTGTGGTCCTCACCTTAGAAACTATGAACCTCAATTCAAAAAACTAGATAAAGTTCTTTACAATTTAAACTATAAATATGCTTCCTAGAGGCCTATATAAAAATTCTTCCAAGAATGTATTCTAACCATCATCTTATTCTCATTAATCTATTTAAGGCTTCAATACTTTCTAATGATTGTCCATTTAGATTTGAGGCTGCTTAGCTCACACATAATGGCTTTCATGACTTTGTAGCTACTAATTGGAGAACTGATATAGATGTAAATATGGCTCTAAAAGAATTCACCCTTGCTATTAAAGAGTGGAGTATAAATATTTTTTGAAATATAAAGAAACAAAAAAAAGGAGTTACTTGCAAGAATTAGAAGATTCAAATATCCAAAGAAAATAGAAATAATCATTTTTTACAATAGCTAGAAACTAAATTATAAGAGGAGTTAAATACAATAATGAAGTAGGAAGAAAATTTTTGGAAGCCAAAATCTAGAGTGGACTAGATTACTAAGAGAGAGAGAAACACTAAATACTATCATGCCATAACTATCAAAAGAAAATGTAGAAATCATATAAATATGCTTGGGAACAATGAAGGCCATTGGGTAGAAAATAGAGATGAGATTCTGAGATTGATAAAGACCTTCTATCATGCCCTATTCTTTTAGGAAGAGGATCAACGCATCTAGGTTACCATAAGAACAAAAAAATTTTTATTATAAACCTTCCAAAATGGATCATTATTGGCTCCTATCTTAAATGAAGAAATCCAAAAAGTAATCTTTTCCATTGGAGGAAATAAGGCTCTAGAACAAATTGACTTCCTTGCTCTTTTCTTCCATAATCAATGGAATATTGTGGAAGATAGTGTTTGTGGATTCATTAAAGAAGTTTTCTAAGGAAGAGATATCTCAGGTATCAACAAAACTTTGATATGTCTAATTCCAAAAATACACAAACCAAAGTTTGTTAATCAATTTTGCCCAATTTCATTTTATAATGTTATTTATAATTATTAATAGATTGAAACTTATACTCCTAGATTTGATTTCCTCTTTTCAAGTGAGTTTTGTCCTAGGTAGATGGATTTGAGACAACATTGTTATCACCCAAGAAATGATTCATACTATGAGAAAAATGTGTAGTAAGAGAGGATTCTTTGCTATTTAGGTGGAGCTAGAAAAGGCCTATGATCGTCTAAATTAGGAATTTGTTCGTGAAGTCCTGAATGAAATTAATCTAAATACTTCCTTATCGAATATAATCATTCAATGCATTACTACTGTATCTTTCAATATTCTATGGTTCAAACCAATTAGTGGAGTCAGATAAGGGGATCCTTTCTCACCTTATATCTTTGTCTTATGTATGGATAAACTCTTTCACATAATTAATGATGTAATTAACAATAAAGAATGGCTTCCCATGAAAGTTAGGAAAGATGGTCCTATAATATCTCATCTTACATTCGCAAATGATCTTCTTCTTTTTGACGAAGCATTTAATAGCCAAATTAAAGTAATTTTGAAATGATTACATCAATTTTGCGATATCAAGGCAAAAAATAAATGCTTCTAAAACTAATATTTTCTTTTCAAGAAATGTTAAAACAAAAGTAATAAAACAAATAATAAATATATGTGATTTCTTTCTTACCACAAATTTAAGAATGTATTTAGGTGTTCCTCTTTCTCATAAATGGACATCTAAAGCTAGATATGAATATTTACTCAAAAAAATTCAAAATTGTTTAGCATGATAGAAAACTTCTTGCTTATCTATAGTAGGTTGAACAATTTTGGCAAAGTCCATGATCTAAGCTCTTCCAATATATATTATGCAAGTGACTTCTCTCCTGACTATAGTTCTTACTAAGATTGAAAAATATGAAAGAGCTTTTATTTAAGGACATATGATTAATGAAAAGAAAATTCATATGATTGCATGGCCAAAGATATGTCAACCAAAAAAAGTTAGAGGTCTTGGATTTAGAAGACTTTGGAAAATGAATAAAGGTTATTTAATGAAGATGGCTTAGCAACTGTATATTGGATGCTAAGATCTCTAAGCTATTGTTTTCTACGATAAATATATTAAACATCATAATAGAAGTATGTAATTATGGCCAAAACTGGTGACTCACTTTTATAGAAAAGCCTCTGCTCACTATGGAGCAAGTGCAAAGAGAATGATGCTCAGTCTATTAGAAATGGCAATGTGGTGAATTTTTGGAATGATAGATGGTTTGGCCAAACTACATTGAAAGATCTATTTCTCAAGTCCATTCCTTAGTATCAACAGAATATGATAGTTATAAATATTGGAAATTTAGACACAGGTTGGTGACTAAGTCAATGTGATGGCATCCTTCCAACTAGCATTCTAAATAGTATTCATAGTACTTTTTCCTTTGATGTTAATGTAGGAGATGATATTAAAATATGGTAGGGAAGTCAAGATGGCCTTTTCTCTATAAAACATGCCTATATGATGCTTACCAGAAATCTAATTGATGAGAATAACAAGCTTTAGAAAGATATATGGCAATGGCATGATCCAGAAAAAATTAAAATCTTTCTTTAGAGATTATGTAATAATAGCCTCTTGACGAATGAAGCAAGAGGTAGAAAAAAATATGGGCAACTTTATATGTAACCATTGCCAATAAGACGTTGAAATTGAACTTTATGCTTTCAAAGATTGTAATTTTCCCAAATAGTTTTAGCTTAACTTAGTCAAAGGAAGAAACCAAGTGACCTTCTTCACCACCAACTTACGGTAATGAATGTACTCCAATTTTACCAAAAACACTTTGGTTGCAAATGATGCAGACTGGACATTGAAATAAGGCATTACAGCATGACACTTATAGTTTTGGTGAAACAAAAGCATTTTTGAACTAGAGTTTATCTTTGCAGCTTAACCAATGTTACAAATAACTACCTATACCTGAAATTACAAAATAGCTACTGCATTAATGAACAATAAGGCAATGTAACACCAAGCGCATAGCATAGACATTAGATGGCAAAAGCCTTCTATACAATGGATCAAAATTAGAGGTGTACATAAGTTAGGCAACTTGCTTGGCCTAATAAAGCCGGCCTAAAAAATATAGGGTTTAGGTTCTTTTTTTTAGTTCCATAGGTTTGTTAGGCTTTTTTTTTTACCCGATTAATAATTAAGTTAGAATAAAAAAAAAGGATAAGCCAAACTTGACTCAATTATATTAATTTATTTTTTATAATATAATTATATATTAAAAAATAATTCTATCTAAATAAAAATAATTCTATCTAATTATTTTTAATATAAAAAAGATTAATTTAATATAATTAAATATTTTATATATTTAAGTGTCATATTATCTTTTTAAATGCATATTTTTTATTTAAAAATTAATTTTTACTTAAAAATAAAAAAAATTAAAGTAATTGAATCATCAAATTGGGTTTTGGGCCATACATGTTAAAAATCAAGCTGGGTTAGACTAATTTTTTTTAAAAATGTAATTAGGCCTAGTTAGCTCGGATCATAAATTTTTTACTATTTGGCCAACCTAGTTGGGCCTGAAACCCATATCGGTCCAGCCCATGTACACCTTTAATCAAACTTAACAGTGATGGAATAACAAATCCTAGGATTCGTACGATTGGATGTGTAGGTTTAATAAAGGATGCTAATGGAAATTAGATTGTTGGCTTTATGAAGAATCTTGGTCATTGTGATGCTTACTCTGCTGAACTATAGGGTATGTTGAAAGGTCTCTCTCTAGCATGGAATATAGGTTTAAAAAAATTATCCTAAAAGTTGATTACCACTCTCTAGTTAACAAATTGAAGAATGGTGTTAGTAGAAACATTAAAACCAAAATATTGGAGAAACATTGTCAAAACTTCATCCATTGATACTGGATAGTAAAGATAGAACATATATATAGAGCAGCTAACAAAAGTGCAGATTGGTTGGTATTCAAATGCAACATAGTTAAGTTGGATTTGAAGATTATACCTGAACCACCCTATAAGTTTCAACCATTTCTCTTTGACGATGAAAACAAGGTGTCTACCTTAGAAGTGTCAAAATGGATTGAGTTTAATAGGTTAACTAGGAATTAGTATAATTTTATCTGGCTTGAGACTGGAACTGAGACAAAAAATGACAATAGTTGCTTGATCTAGTAAGGGATCAGCACCAGTTAATCTGTTGTGATAAAAAATTGAAATTAGTAAATATTAGCCCATTAAATTAGTGGATTAGCCTGTTAATTTGATAATAGTAGTAAATAATAAATAATTAATTTAATATTATATATTTAATTTTTTATAGATATTAAAATAATAATTTTAGTATATTAAAATAATAATTTTAAGATATTAAAATTATACTTTAATATATATATAATATTAAAATTATATATATGAATAATATTAAATAATTTTTAATATTAAAATTAATAAATTTATATATTTAATATTGTCAATATATTATATAAGTTTATCAAAATAAATAATTATATTAAAATTTAAATTAGTACTTTAATATTGAAATTTTAAATTATTTAAAATTTTAAATAGATAATTTTGATATTAATTTTAAATATATTATATAAATATATATAATATATAATACATTATTATTTATTTTTTATTATTATATATAAATTATTATAATTATTTTCATTAATATATTATTTATATAATTATTTATTCATATACATTTGATAATATTTAAATTATTAAATATATTTATTTTTATATATAATACTTTGAACTTAATTAATATATATTTAATAATATATTGTTTTGTTAAATATATATTTATTTTTTATATAATATATATGACTCAATAACATATATAATAAAATTTTAAATAATAATATATAATTATATTTAATAAATAATATTAATATATTTTAATAATTAATGATGTAAAATTAATAATAAATAAATAATATAATAATAAAATATAATAAATTATAAATTTTTTTTATAAATGTCAATCGATTAAGAATAATATTGTAATAATTTATTTTGGATTTAACCTGATAAAAAATAATTTAACCTAAAATTAATTTAATATATAATTTTTATTTAATCTAATAAAATTAAATTAGTCTATTTTAACATATCTAATTTCTTCTCAAGAGTAGTCTTTGATTAACCTTTGTTTCTCCTTCTCTCTGTCTGTGGGGGGGGGGGGGTGGGGAGGGAGGGGTGTCTCTCTCTCTGGTTGTTTAGCCTCTCTTATTCCAAAAAAAAAAAAAAGTAAGTGGGAGCAGTACGAATTTGAATAGTTCTGTTGGAAACATTCCAGGGAGCCGCATTCTCATAGCAAAAAATCCTCACATACTTTTATTGAATTATATATCTTGTTAGTTATTAATTTTATAAAATTTATGTTTATTAAAAACTTAATTTTTAATTTTTAAATGTTATGGGCCACCTGAAGTCTGAAGTACATGGCTAATTTCTTCAATTTTCTAGACGGTGCAAAGGGTTTATGTTATTACAAGTTAACCCCTACCATAATGGATTTCATGAAGTTGATAGGAATTAATACATTGTGATTTAATTATAATAATTTTTAAATATTTTAAATAATATACAGTACAAATATTTACTCAATAATTTATTTTTAATTGTATTTGGTAAATTTACTTTTATATGGTACAATTATAAGAGTTCATAAATTAGGAAATAAAAATTGCAAAAAAATATAATTATGATGATTGATATCAATTTAAATTGTAAATAGAATTAAATAAAAATGAATTGAATTAAAAAAGGATTGATAAGACAATTTTTAAATAGGAAACACAACTATTATTCAGTTCAGATTTGACTTGAATTTATTTATATTATTACTCACTTTTTATACGAATCAAAATTGCTGCTCTTAATAAAAAAGCAAGAATAAAAATTAGAAGATACTGTAAAAATTAATACAAAAGTTATATTGCAATCAGTGAACCCTCCGTCTGGGTATTAGACCGGACGAAAACAAAAGCCTCCCTCCACAGTTTGTCTCTATTCAGAGCTTGAGCTAAAACTGTGAGCGTAACCTTGCGCTAGTGTGAGAGAGAGAGGGAGAGAGAGAGCGAGCTCCCGCTTAGATGCTTGGGTATTAATGGGGCATCAGCATAAACCAAAGAAAGGTGCCGAAAATAAGAAACTAAAGCGTGACAGTTATGCAATCGCCAAAAAATTCACTTCCTGCGACCGAAGGACCTCCTTATTTGTGGCAATTTCTCTCCAAGCAATTGTGAATTCTGTCATAACAGGTCCTAATAACACCAACATAGAATTTATTTCAATAAATTGGCAGATTAGCTATTTACAGAAGTAGAAACTTATTACAATCCTTACAAAAGAAGCAAATTTCAAAAAATTCTAGCAACATCGACAAGTGATTGACTAACAAATGAAGCGACGCATTCGGTGCCTCAAAACGGTCATGCAAGAACTAGAGTAAGATCCAATCCACGGCCTTCGAAATTGACCCTGTTAGTCTAAAAAAAAGAGAGAGAACCCATGGGATGGAACAATTCCAATCACAAGCTCTCCAACTGTCGGCTCTGATTTTCCTTAAATGGATGGAACAAATTTTATCATTCCATCTAATTTTGTGCTCCTTCATCGTTCCATTATCCGCTCCCGCATTTTCTCCATTTGTGTTGTCTTCTGCCATTCTTCTTCTTCAGGGTTAGGGTTCTTCGCATTCAAAGTTGGGAGAGTGGGTCAGCATGTAGACGGTGAACCCTCTATTTTGTCGTTTTAGGTTTGGGTTTTCTATTTTCCATCATTCCCACATCTATTTAATGAAAAGCCTTGTGAAGAAATATAAGTTGTTGAGGGAGTAAACTACAATATTGAATTTCTACGCCTTGCTTGCCAGTTGGCAGTAAATTTTAATATTTTTGACCGGGGTTAATAAACCCCGAACAGTGGGTGGGGGATGGAAGTCCGCCCCTATTTTAAGAGTTGAATTTTTATCATTTTTAGAATTAAGGGGAAAATACATTTTAAACCCTTAAAATATAGCTTTATGACACATAACACCCTCAAATTTTGAAAGTCTACAAACAACTCTCCTAAACTCTTGTAAAACATAAAAACATTAGATATAAAATTACAAAAAATAGCAACTAATATCTGAACAACCCTTGTCATTCCCCCCTTATCTGAATTTTCGTTCAAACCCCCCACTTCTTTCTTTCTTTTTTCTTTCCTTTTCCTTCTTTCGCCAATTTTTCAAACTCTTCTTTTTCCTTTCTTAAATCTAATATTATAATATTTTTAATTTTAAATTAATTAAAAATATCAAATAAATTATATATATTTTACTTTTATTAAGAATATTAAAAAATTAAAATAAAATATATTTATTTATATTTTATTAATATTGTTTATATCATGTTAAATTTAATTTTTAGTATCTATTTTATAGTCATATATTCAAGTTTGTATAAAACAGATCTTCACTATCTCATGCAATTTAAATTAAATTAAATTTTATTTTTTAAATATTTTATTAAAAATTAAAATATGTAATTAATTTATTTAACTAATATCTTATATATTAAAGTTTTAGCTTATATAAACTATTTTATAATTAAATAAAAATATATTATATTATACAAATATTACTCAATGATATTAATATTTGAGATATAAATAACAAAAGACTAGAAGAAAAATAAAAATATGAAATAAGGTAGGAAAAAATAAAAAGTAAGTTATAAATTAATGCAAGAGTTAAATTTTAATTGATAAAAAAGGGAAAAAAGAGTGAGTGTTTTGTGCAAAAATGAAGAAAGAGTGACATGTGAAAATGGGAGAGTGCTTTAATAGATAAAAATAGATAGATTGTTATTAGGAAAAATGTTGATTATAATTGAATAAAATTATTTTTAAATATTTTTGTTAAAAATATGATGAAATATGTAATTAATTCAAATTCCTATGATAAGGGTGGGAGAATAAAGTGAAATATATAATAAAGTAGATTAATTTTAACAAAGTTTCAATTAATATATATTTAATTTAAAATATATGCTATACACAAGAATTAATATTGAGAATATATTAATATAATTTAAATAAACAAATTTAATTTTAAGTTTCAAGTATTTTTATTAAAAAGATGATATGTAATTAGTTAATTCAATTATTATTAACTTACACAAATATTTTTATAATAAAAATAAATTATATTATATTTATATTACTTAATTATATTAATGTTTAAATTATAAACAATAGAAATGGATATGATAAAAGGGAAAATATGAAAAAGCATCTATTATTTATCTAAACATATAATGTAATGAAGCAAATAAAAAAATTGAAAATATGACATGCAACTAAGTAATTCAATTAGATCAAAATTTTAACATATGTAAAATATTTTCATAATAAAAATGAAAATATTTTTTGTTATAAATATACAATACTTAATAATAACGATTTTGGAGAAATAAATAATAACAGTGAATAGAAAAAAGATGCAATAAAATAAATAATAAATAAGATAAATGAAAACAATATGTAAATTATAAAATTTTGACAAAATACTAAGTGATATATATTTAATTTAAAATATACTACTTGAAATTTGAAAAAGCAAGTTAATAAGAGTTAAAAAAAAATATGCAATTAAGTAGAATAATTACATTAAAATTTACCTAATTTAAAATATTTGTTATATCTATTCTATATAGTAATATTTACATGTGAGCTATTAAAAGTGAATAAAAATAAAAAGAAAAAAATGTGCAAAGAATTTTATAAGTAAATAATAAATGATATATATATATATATATATATATATATATATATATATATATATATAACTTAAAATATGAAACTTGATGCAAATAATGTTAACAAAATTTTAGTAAATAAATTTAATTTTAATTTTTAAATATTCTTTTTAAAAATAGAATAAATATAATTTAATTAGCACTTTTTAATTTATTTAAAATTTTAAATATTGTAATATTGATTTAAGAAAGGGAAAAGAAGAATTTGAAGAATTGAAAAAAAGAAGGAAAAAGAAAAATTAAATAAATAAGTGGAGGTTTGAGTAGGAAATGAGATTGTAAGGAAGTGACAAGCGTGTAATTATGGCATGAAAATTAAAGTCTAATTAGGTGAGAAACGATTACTGTTGTTCAAGTACTAGTTGCTATCAAAAAAAAAAAGTACTGGTTGTCATTTTTTGTAACCTAAAATCTAAAGTTTTCAAGTTTTATAAAAGTTCAAGGGATCATTTGTAGGCTTTCAAAGTTTAAAGGGGTTATACGTCACAAGGTCATACATTAAGAGTGTAAAGTGTATTTTGCCCTAAAATCGAAGGCTTATGCCATTGAAAAGATGTTTATAACTACCAACAATTTTTGTGTACCTCCGTCCATATTTTACTCATGTTTTACGTTGTGACGTGAGTGCTGAATGTAAATTTAAGATATTAAATAATTAGAAAAATATAAAAATACCTTCCTCAATTTTAAAATAATTAGATTTTATTTTTTTAATTTAAAATTTTCCTTTTAGATTTTAAAAAATTTAAAATTAACAAATAGTTAACTTAATTAACTATTTTATTTCATTATTTTTCATATACAATTTCTTAACTCAATTTTTATTATTTAATTAAAATTATATATATATATAATTTAATACTTATTAATTATATAATATAGAAATTATTTGTGAGATAATAACAAGATAAATTAATATACTATAATATTATGACTCATGTTTAAAAAAATCATATAGTTTGATAAAATAATAAATTAATTTAATAATAAGTATTAATTATAAATTTTGTATAGTTGAAGGAAGTGATTTTTAAATTTTCAAATTAAAAAGGACAAAATCCATCCCTTCAAAAATTGAAAAGAATGTTTTGCATTTTTTAATTAAATGACTTATTAAGTGAACTTGTAGTCCTTAAAATAAAGGGAGTATTGATATAATATTTTTGCAAGGTTATTTATAAAAGTTTATAAGTTTTGGTATGAATTTAAATTTAATTCATAATTCATATAATTTGACTTCATATTATTATCTATTTATATATTGTCATAATAATAAAAAATTATTAAATTTTTTTATTATTATATAATTACTATTATATTTTAATAATATATCTTATTCTTATTTATTAATAATATAAAATATTCTATTTCAACAATAAATTAAAATTAAATCTTTTTAGATGTAGTTGTTTAATATTTTTATCTTGTGAGCATGATTGTTTAAATTAAAAATTTTACGATAAGGTTGCAAAGTTTATAAAAAAAGTTGCAGTTTTACATTTTAAAACGCACACGATCTTATGAAATTAAACTGAACCAATTGTTTAAAAATTAATAATCTTCACATGGAAATGGTAAATTGGTAATTTGCTAGACAAAGTGAAATGCTGTCCCTACTCTCTACAGTAATTGGCACATGAGCCGAAGAGGAAAGAGAGTTTAAGCAAGGTCCGCTGAATGTAGTCAGTGGAGCTGTCACTGCTATTTACCCCGTTAAACCCAGACAGACAGCTTATAATAATACGAATAATATATTATGGATTTGATTTGCAATAAATCAATCCATCTCTATTAAATTCGTAAATTTTAAGTTAAAATTCATGGATCCATCTATATTTAATATGAATTTTAATAAATTTAATTTTTTTAAAATTAAATATATTTTAAACACGTATAATAAAAATTAGTTCATCATAAACTTAACTTATCATAAATTAATTAATATTTGCATAGACTATCCATTTGACTGGACTACCCATAAGAAGAAAATTTGCTCACATTGTACGTGCTTGAACACCTGATAGAGGAACGAAATACAAAGTAAATACTCACATAAAGCATACAAGTATTAGTCCGTAGAATTGAAGCATAAATGCATTCATACGTAGACACGTGACATAGAAACTAAAAGTCTTCATGAATGAATATATAAATATCAGGTCTAGTAGACATTTCGTAAGTCAACATGCCATTTCTGTTAGGTGATTTTGCTGCGTGTGACCGGTAAAAAAAAAAAATATCAGCTCTAATAGGGATTTGTACAATGTCTTCAAATATGCTGCAGCAATTCTTGTTAAAGGGAAATTCTCACTTATTCATTAATATATAATTTGTATGTTTGTTATTATTAAAAAATTATTAATTCATTATTATTAACTTAATATAATAATTAATTTTCTTTTCATTTATCTCAATTTTAATAATAATATGCATATAATTTTTAAGTTATTTCTCCTACCGTAGAAGGTCTCACCAGCCGCCACGACCCCGGTGCGCCG
Source organism: Sindora glabra (assembly GCA_020226215.1). Lineage (NCBI taxonomy): Eukaryota > Viridiplantae > Streptophyta > Magnoliopsida > Fabales > Fabaceae > Sindora > Sindora glabra. The sequence goes on from CM035229.1 coordinate 33,448,892, forward strand.
CTGGCTATGAATGTTGACTATCATGTTACCACCATTATTGTTGCTGGACGTGTTCACATTTGTACCCTGTTGATGTAGCTACGCCTAGCGGCTTTATGTCGACGTCTGCTGTACTGGCTGCGCCCGCTTGGAACTCTAATCAATTCAAATTTTATTATTGCTGCGCATTAACCTATTACATTATCCTAAATAAAAAGGATAAAAAATAATAATTAAAATTTTTTAATAATTTTTCAATAATGTATAGGTGTGGATGATAATATACTTATTTTACACAGGTAGTATATCAAATTAAAGTACTTAAAATTATTCTTACTTATGATGTAAAATTTCAACATATAACAAGAACTAGCTTCAGATATATTAGTTAAGTAATTAGCACTAAATAGGTTTGATGTGAATGTGTGGGGATATACGAGAACTATCAAAAATATGAGAGATGTCAAGAGATTGGTCGAGAAGTTCCACATTATTTTATAGTTTTAATCATATCATAACTTTTTTTTTTGGTTACTTTAGAATTTTTCACTTTAAATAACTTATCTTTTATTACGCCACTTTAATCGTTTTAATTGCATTATTATATTTGTGTATTTGGAAGACGGGATATTTTTCCCAACTTAACAAATCAAACAAAAAAATTCAACAGTGAACGACCATGCATATTCTACCAATAAAGTGAAATATCTGAAACATATTCTTTAGTGACGTCCTCTGTACTTATCAGTATCCATACATGATGACAAGCACCGAGCACCGAGCACCTCACTTTCATTATTGATGAATGGCCTCTGTGCTGAGCTTTGGTTCGTGTGGTCAGAGCTCTATTGGATATTTTCATATGAAATTAAAGAGGATCAACAGCAGAAGCCATGTAATCAAATGCGAAAGTGGGCAGCTCCCAAATTTACATCGAGAAAGGCCTGGGAAGAAAAAGCCGAGGATCTTGATAGCTGGTGGGGGAATTGGGGGCCTAGTTTTGGCCTTGGCAGCAAAGAGCAGAGGATATGAAGTGAAGGTGTTTGAAAGGGATCTGAGTGCAGTGAGGGGAGAGGGACGGCACCGCGGTCCGATTCAGCTCTTGAGCAGTGCTCTGGCTGTGTTGGAAGCCATTGATGAGAATGTTGCGAAGCAGATTATGGAAGCAGGCTGCATCACTGGCAATAGGATTAATGGCCTTGCTGATGGTGTCTCAGGAGAATGGTATGCTTGTTCTCTAGTCTCTCAAATCGTCAAACATCTGGCGGATGATAGCAGTTAAGTCTTATGGTCCGTCAGCAGAATATCTGATCTTTCAGCAATATGGGTTTAAAATTTTGAGGTCTTTATATGTTTTTATATTAATTTCTCAAAAAATGAAAGTTACATATTTCTCTTCAAATTTTTTCATTTAATCCTCCTTAAAAATTTTAAGAATTGGAATTCCTAAAACGCTACCTCTTTGTCTTTGGATTCTCTTCGTTAATATTGATCCTTTCGAGGGATTGGATTGGGTTCTTACCATTTTGAGCGATATTTCTATATATTTTCCATGATATTTTCCGAATTGAATTTTGGTCCATGAATCCTTGATGAGTGAATTTGAGTGTTGCTTTCTGGGTTATTCACTTCAGGTTCACTAAGGTTGATCTATACACTCCTGCTTCAAGGAAGGGGCTTCCCATCACCCTTGTGATATGCAGAATGGCACTGCAAGATATTTTAGTCGATGCAGTTGGGTCCCACATATTGAGAAACAAGTCCAAAGTTGTGGATTTTGTGCAAGAAACCAACGAGGTATGAAATTAACTGGAGAGTGGGGCTGCTTGCGTACTTTATTTTTGGGGCTATTTCTCATACTTGCACACCAGACAAGCTGGTAGTGTGAAACCCATTATCGATAAAATTTGAAATTTGATTATAAGCACAAGTGCTAACTACTAAGACAAATTGAGATCTAGTTCGGTCTAACAATTGTCTTAAATCAGTATATCTTCAGGTATGACTTGGGGTGGAGAGTGGGATGCTCTGTATTGCAAATTTTAATGTCTTCATTTTTATGTATATTAAGTTTAGATTGACCTCTTAAAAATTTTAAAGATTGTGTACGTTAAAAAATTTTAATACTTCCCCGGCTTAAAATTCTTGGTTCCGCCGATGGACATGAGAAATAGGATCAAATTACCCCCTACTCAAAAGTTGTAAACTTTGGCTGGTATATTAGTATATTTTTCTTTGCTAAAACACTAGCTTGTGATATCTAATGAGATCCATGATTTGATCTTTGACATTTTTCTATTGGGCACCAGGTCAGAGTGGTCCTTGCAGATGGGCAGCAGTACGAGGGGGATATTTTAGTTGGGGCAGATGGAATATGGTCAGAAGTAAATTAAACTATCCCTTCCTTTTAAAATTTTCTATTATTTAATTTGTTTCTTTGTTCCCCTGCCTATTGCTTTTGCCATTCATTTTTTTTTTCCTCTTCCTTAGGTTCGTTCCAAACTCTTTGGTAGGCAAGAAGCAAAGTACTCCGGTTTCACATGCTTCAGTGGTTTAACAAACTATGTGCCCCCATATATTGATACCATTGGGTAGGTAATTATCATGTGAAAGAATGAAAAATAAAGTCTTAGATTGAGTGTTTTATTACAATAACTGCCAAACCCATTAGCTGAACTACATGATCTGCCTAAAAATGTCATGCAAGGATGTCATTGACTTCGATGTCATAATCTTGCCAAATGCTTATTTTGAAGGTCTAAGAGGGGCTTAAACTTTCAACACATCCCCTCCTGCGAAAGCTTGTCATACCTGAAATATAAGAAGTAAAGGTGGATATTGGCCCAAATATTTGGGGGAGAGGGAATGACTCGTGGAAAAAAAAAAAATTCATACAATTGCATAATACTAATACATGATTTTAAAATTTTGGAGGGAGGCCAAGCCCCCTTTTGTCCCTTAGAAGCTCCGCCTCTAATAAGGAGGAAAAATGGAAAGGATTATGAAAGCCTGAATTTACCAAAATGATTAAGCTTGAAGGCCAATATTGGCTATCTTCTCCAATAGAAACATTAATAAACGGTCCTAAAATGCTTAGTTTTGCTTATTGCGCATTTGGATTTGTAGGTATCGGGTGTTCTTGGGTTTGGATCAGTACTTTGTTGCCTCAGACGTTGGCAATGGGAAGATGCAGTGGTACGCTTTCCACAGGGAGCCTCCTTCAAGTGCTGACTCTCTTGGAGGTAACTTGACTCATGTTTTCAATAATGGGGTTGGACAAGTTGAAACTAATCCAACTCTCCCATGAATACCAAAACATTTTAGCCCTATCATAATGCTGGAAAAATAATTTAATACATCAATTCATACTAAATTTGATGTTGAATTTAAAAGTTGGTTTTTGGGTTTCCAAATACTGGAGATTGGGTAACCACTTTTCTATTACCACCGAAAAATAAATTATATGCAGTAAATACTAATTAACAACAATTCTGGTTAGGGCGGCTGATCATATATTGGGCACCCCAATATGTGACCAGTAAATTCAATCTACAAACAATCCAATTGTTGGTAGTAATTTAGAATTAGAAATTTGCCCATCTTGACAAGTTGGCACAGGGAAGAAGAAGAGGTTAATGGATCTGTTTGGGAACTGGTGCAAGGAAGTGACCACGCTCATATCAGAAACACCAGAGAATATGATATTGCAGAGGGACGTATATGATAGAGATATGATTGACTCGTGGGGACTTGGCAGAGTGACATTGTTAGGTGATGCAGCCCATCCAATGCAGCCAAATCTTGGCCAAGGGGGTTGTATGGCAATAGAGGTCTGTTGATTAAATTTTTTTTTACTCAAGAAAGATTCCCAAATTATTCTTAGGCTAGGAGGAATGAATATCAGAATATAGTTTTTGATGTTTAAAATTCTATCTATTTTTTTGTGAACACAATTGCAGGATTGTTATCAACTGATACTTGAGCTAGATCATGTTGCTAAATATGTTCATGATAATGGTTCAGATGGAGTTGTGTCAGCACTTAGAAGGTATCCTGCTTGCTTCTATAATGGACAGACAAATTTTCTCTTTCTCTACGTTAACAGTCGCGTGATCTGTCACTCAGAAGAAAAAAAAATGAAAGTAATGATAATACGAGGATATAGTTGCTGTGTAAAATTGAAATAAAATGAGATTGCAATCGCAGACAAAAATTTTAAACCTTGGTTGAAATGCAGACTTGATGATAGATCACTTGGACCAGTGCAACTTCAAACTAGAAATTCATTGAAATGTATTGTCCATTAAGAAGAAGCAAACTTATTTTTTGTGCGAACTGGCTACCATCAAACAAGAAATGTAGTTTTTTGTTTAAACTTTTGGGTTTCATCTTTTGGTCAGATACGAGAAGAAAAGGTTGGCAAGGGTTAAAATAGTGCACACAGCTAGCCGGATGGCATCAAGAATGCTTGCGACTTACAGACCTTATATTGATATCAAATTTGGTCCTCTATTAGTATGTTCTTTCCCTCCTTCCACCTTCATTCCAGGTTAACTCATTTGTTTAAGCTCGATCCCTTCCGATTACAACCCATAATTTTGATGTGTTTTCCTTTTATTCTCGAGCAGAATTCGAGAAATCTGAGGATAAAGCATCCTGGAATGCATCTATTTCGAACACTTCTTCCATACGGTTATCAACAATTTGTTGCTTGGATGATTGCTGGTCATGGGTGAGAAAAACATTGTCTATATATGCAATCTGTCAGAAAATGAATAACTGCTTACACATTCAAGTCATTTCACAATGTTCTTACTCTGCAAGAAGGGTGGATTCGATATACAATTGTGGAGCTAAACACTAAAATTATATATTTGAGAGTTAAAAAGGGAAGAAAAGACAAGTGGGGAGAATTGAGGGGCGAGAAAGGGAGGGAAAGAGAGGAAAATGAAAGGTCAATTCATAATTTTTCTTCCTCTTATTTTCGTGTCCAAAATTATGTTAGAGGGAAAAATGGAGGGTTAAATTAAAACATATAATTAATTAGTAAATTTTATTTGTTTTAAAAAATAATTTATTAATGAATTTTTTATTATTAAAAATTTAAAAAAAAATATGTTTATCCAAATTTTTTATACAATATTTTCTCTCTCTTAAGAAATTCTATATAAAAATAATATAGTAAGTCAACATATAATAATGTTATAATTATTGCAAAAAAAGTTTATAAAAAAATTGTCATGAGTTTATCTAATATAATTTTTATTTGACAAGGTGAAAAATGACCAAACTTTCAATCACCTTAAAACTATTATGTATGTGTCAAAATAGAAATGAATATATATAGGTAAATAAATATGAGTCACAATTGTTTAATTATTATCAATACTAAAAAAAGATAATGTTGTATTTTTTATTGAAAAGAATTTCACAATTATAATATATTTTTTTACACATTAAATACTTTTCAAAAAATATAAATAATTTTTATTTGAATAAAAATAATAATGAAATACTAGAAAATATAGGTATAAATATAAATTAAAAAATAAAATAGGATTAAAGTAGTAAATTAAGTAGAAAACCTCGAAGTTCCCCTAATTTGGAGGAATACAAAATATTGAATAATAAAAAGTTTTGGAGGATTATCCATAAACTCTTGTTTCCTTTCCTTAAGCAACTCTTAAACAAAAGAAAAAATAACACATAATATTTCCTTTCTTCTCTATTCCTTTCATTATTCTCCATTCAAACAAACTGTAATGGTATATTTGGAAGATAGGAGGGAAGACAATGGAAGGGAATGGGGGAGGAGAAGAATGAAGGGTTAACTTAGACTTCCTTTTTCTTCTTATTTCAAAATCTAAGTGAAGAAGAACAATCAAATGTTGAATGCAAATATATAATCAATTAGTTTATATTTTTACAAGTTTAGCCTTCCTGAAAAAGTTAATTTATAAATGAATTTTTTACTATTAAAATAATTTTTAAAAAATCTCTCTCCAAAATATTTCTTAAGAAATTTCTCTCCCTAAAATATTTCTATTTGAAAAATAATATGCTAAGTTAACATCTAATAGTATAATAATTCCTGCTCAAAAAGTCTATAAAAAAATTACTATAGATTGAGTAAATATGACATTTATTTGACAAGATCAATAATAATCTAACTCATATTTACCTTAAATCTGATATGGATAGGTTGATGAATGTATATGAAATCATGATTAATTAAATATGAATCACAATTATTAAATTTAATTATTATTAATAAGAAAAAATATAATCTTATATTTTTTATTAAAAAAATTACAATTATAATATGTAATATGCATTTTTCACATGTTATGTACCTTTCAAAAAATGTAAATAATGTATTTTTCATTTAAATGTAAGTAATAGTGAAATATTAAAAATGTAAATATAAATATAAGTATAATGTAATAATAAAATAGAGTTAAAATTATAAATTAAATAGAAAACCTTAAAAAAAACCTAATTTGAAGGAATATATAATATATTAAAGAGTGAAAAATTTTTGAATAGTAATTATAAACTCTCACTACCTTTCCTTTCTTAAATAAAACTTTCAAATAAAGAAAAAGATAACACTTAACCATTCCTTCCATTTCCCTCGATCCAAACAACTAATAAGTGACAATGATAGTTAATTTGATCAAATGCTTCTATTGTGTCATTCATTTTTGTTTTTTGTGAAGTTTTAATATCAAACATTTTATATCTTGCAGGTTGTTGTGAAATAACAAAAGCATACTCATTATGTTCACCATTAGAAGATGTTTGTTGATTGATTATCATCTGTTTTGCAAAAGAAAGGAAAAATAAATTGAGTAAAGAGAATGAATGTAAAATTTTCTAATGTTAAGAAAATTTCTGTTGAACTTATTGATTCTTTAGCCTCTCTCTATTCTTACAGAATTAAATTAGAAAAATATATTTGGGTATGTCATATAGAACTTCTTGTTACATTGGAGGTCAAGGTTAAAACATTAATGAAGGTCACAGACCAATGAAAAAGGTCATGTGACTTGTTATTTTATTTTTCACCATTCAATGCTAGATCTAATGTACAAAATCTACTTCTTTCATTTAATATGGCTCATATATATGGTTAAATCACTAGACTTAGATAAACAATAAATTAAGATAAATTTGAATGAAAGGGCAGATAAGCCTTTTAAAAAATAAGGTCAAATATAATTTAGTATTATTAAAATATAAATTGTATAATTTTGGTCTTAGTTTCCTAAATATGACATTGGTTCAATTTTGATCCTTATTTAATTTTCGTTAATTTTTTGACTTTAAAAGATCATTTTTATTTAATGTTTTATTTGTATTAACTTGAAATGACTTTTATGTAAGTATAAAAAAATTATTATTTTAAAATTTTTAAATAAAATTAATGAATTACACATAAAAAATTGAATTATTTTAAGAATAATTATTTATAAGAATTTAAAAAATATGATTTATCTAGAAAATAATGTTGCAAATCCTTAGAAATTAAATAAAAATTAACAAAAGCTGATAGAAATTGACAAAAATCAAATAGGAAATTAAAATTGCATCAATTTAATATTTATAAAATTATAATAAATTATTTTAAATTAAAAATTAAAATCATACAATTTATATTTTAAAGAAATCATAATTGTTTTAAAGCCTAGAAGAAATTGAGTAGGAGCAAAGTGAAGGGATCTGGGTAAATCGTTTTGATGTCTTTATATTTATATATAATTCCTAAAAATTTTAAATTTACATGTAATGTATAAAATTTGAATATTTGATTTTCTATAGTTTAAAATCATGATTGTACCATTAATTAGATGTCACTTGAGTTATGCATAGCCAACTTAGTGGTAAAGAAACAACAAATAATTTTGCAAGTTTCAAATTTAAGCAAAAATTTAATTTTTAAACTTTTAGCAATGTTTTATGTTTTTTTTAAATAGATTTTTCATGGTGGAAGTAAAAAAGAAGTTAAAATAATATTAGTGAAAATTGAAACCTAATATATCTTGTATTAATTTTAGATAAAAAGTTATAATTAACAAAAAAGAAAACTATATCACACTAATAATCACCAAAATATCTAGCCAAACTATGATTGGTCAAACATTGCTACTTTGAAACTAAACACATGTAGATAAACAATGCCCTACAATAAATGGCTTATAATTAGCTTTAATATCTAGCTAATCTAGTTAGAATTGACTTATAGGCTTATCTTGCTAACTAAGATCAAGATTGAATATTAGTCATTAGTGTAGTTAAAGGCAAAGAACATTCTAATATTATAGGCCTCTAATTAGCCAAAACAATATCACTCTTATAAATGCCATAACCTATAAAAAGGTCCTAACTATGCAATTGAAACATAAGACATAATTCCTTGTAATTATTTTGCTTAAATTATTACTGGCTTAAATATCAAAGTGTATTTTGTGGATCATCTTTGCTATATACACCTAACCTTGTGTTCCCTATACAGGAAGTTAGACCAAGTCAAACCACCCTTGAATCAATCAAATGAAATTGGAATTGTCATTTGGCATTGTTTGTGACTTTCTTGGCCACCATATCCAATAATGTTCATTCTATATCATTTTAATCTTGCCAATAGGAGGCATCTTCCTATTCTTACCATCAAGATATGCCTTCCCTATCTCGACCCTAAGAACCCATTTTTCGATGACCTGTAAAAGTTTTGTTGAATTGCTTATATCATTTGACCTACTTGTTTATAGAACATCTAGAATCTATAGAAGCTCTGCTAACCTGCTTGTGTCACCCTGAATAAAAGTAAAGTTCTAATCTTTTTCCTTTTTAGCTTTTTTAGGAATCTCTTCCTTAGATTTCTAACATTAACAAGAATTCTCTAACATTAACAAGAATTCTAACAAGGCTTACACAACACTAGTTTTAGCTCCTGAATGTTCATCAAAGAGAGTGGACTCGATATGGTATGCCTTATTTTCATCGAATAGAGCTTTAGTCATGAATAGCTCGACGTACTTAACTCTAAAGTTGGCCTTAATGCATTGGAGAAGGGTTAATGGGATATAATTGTACATATGGACTCAGGGCTCTCTCAATAGAACATAATAGCTAAGGCTTCCTTCTATTGCATAAAACTAATTGAATGTTTTGAAAGGTCTTACTTCTAGATTCATATGGATATGACCAATTATCTCAATAGATGTTCTTCCAAATGTATTTAGAATGATAGATGCTTTGTAGATGTGTTTCTTGGGGTAATTGATAATGGGAAGCAAAGACATTGGAATAATGTTAACTGTTGATCCATTGTCAATGAAAGCATTTCTAACTTACCACTTTTCCATTGCTTTTAAAATATAAAGGTCGATTGTGACCTACATAATAAGCTTAATTATCCAAATTGTGAAATATAATTATGGCATTGTGAGCTTACATTGGCCTTTATAGATTACTATCCATAGTGCAATGGCTCTTCTATTAAGCTTAATATATCTTTATGATAGCTAAAGACGTTTGATACTCGCTTACTTTATCAAAGTTAACTAGATTGATAAAATATTGAAAGTTTAATGACTCAATGTATAATAATTTTTAGTCTTGTAGATAGGTGACTGATAATACCAATAAAAATAAGGAGCTTCCTCTAAACTTTAATAATTAGGCCTTTGTGTAAGGGTGATGTAATGGCACCATATTTGATTTAAGCTTCCAACATTGCATAAAATTAGAGACTCTCAATAAGATAAGGGATATACAATGGGATCTTACCTTTCTACCATAATGCTTTATTGGCTTCATACTCATAGGAAGTAATGTTTCATTATCCTTTCCTAAAGTTAGGAAAATTCAAGCCTTGATGCTCCTACTTTCTTCTTCATTAGAGACTTTATAACTAAGTTTTCTTGATTATGACTTTCATAAGATCATAATTTTCACAACTATTGCTTTAATGATATAGAAGTTCATTTGACGTGAGTTATAAGATTGTGAAATGAGAGTATATCTCTATACTGGAGGTAAGGCTATATAGGATCATCCATGTTTGTGACGTAACTCTAGATAAGGTCAAACTCAGCATCATCTTTTTGACATTCTTGTGCATAATCATAATATCTCTTAACATAAGTCATTCATGCCTTTGTCTAATCCTTTTTGGTTTATAAGATGGATGCTCCCTTTTGACATAAAGAATTTATTGTAGAAAGCTTGCATCATCTTAGCCTATGTATGAATAGATTTTGGCAACAATTTTATATACCATAAATGGGCACACCTAGTAGGGATTTGGAGAATTCCCTTAGTTGCAAGTCATCATTTGAACTATATAACCCAAGTTATCAATGAATTGGTGTGCATGTTCCTTTGTGTATCTAGTGCCATTAAATTTTCAGAAAATAAGCAATTAGTAACCCTGTAGGTAAAGACACATAGATAATGCATGAAAGAAGGATAGTCTGAAATTGATATCTATGATTACTTTATGCCTATTTTCTTTCAAAAACTTTTATAAATCATCCTTGATAAACACACTATAACAATCCTTGCTTAACTTCTCATCGCATCTAATGTGTGCTCATTATGACACGCCATTATGTGAATGGATTACACATGCTCTATTAGATTAGAAGATATAACCTTTAGGGTCATTCCCTTGGGAATCTTTACCTCTGGGTGACTCTTCTAACTTGTCTTTTTGTAAATGTCTAGTTGATAAAGGAGTGGTTTGCGTAAGATTTGCAAGAACTCAATTCATTTAAGTTAATGCTTAACCTACTTTCTATTAGTTTTCCTTAGCTCCCCATTGAATAGGTTGGGTGGTTCCTTTATTATTAGCAATTAGTTCTTATCCATTTTACTGAGATAACCTTTTATGTTGTTGTACTTGCTTATGTTGGAAGGATTAGAACCCATAATTTCCATAGCTTGCATGTTTTTAACTTTTTGTGAGAATGATTAGCTCAATTATAGTTTTAAGAACAAAGTGAAAATTGATTGAGCCATCATCCTAGCTTAATGCATTTTGACAATTGTTTAGGACGGAATCATGAAGTGCCATCACCATATATACTTCCTTAATGGAGTCACTAAAAATGTTCTAAATTCTTTGTATATGGGTGGTTAAGGGGATAAGGAGGCATAAGGAGGCATAAGTATAATGCATGGGAGTCAAGTGTTTTAGCTTTTAGGCAAAGATAGATAAGCATTTCATGTTTGCATGTTAGGCAAATAGTAAAAATCCATCGATATTGCTATTAGAGCATAATTTTAAGATGTGATTGTATATGAAATACTCTAGTGAAGGTGTTTAGATGAGGTTTTAAGGTGCAATTTTAAGTTAAGTAAGGATCTAATAGCTCTACCATGGCTAATTTAATGAGGTTTTTTATAGAGGAAAATGGTAATTAGGTGGATTAAATGTTAAGTAAAGGTTAATACTAAATTTTAGGAGAAGTTTAAGGTTTTACAAGATAATTTGGAGGTTGGATCAGGTTTAGGGTAATGTAATTCCTTCTTTGAAAATAGGTGTTAGGTAAAAAAAAAAAGGCTATAGGTTCATGTTATATAATTTTTTCATGAAAAAGGAAGATTTAAGATGACAGTTCACTAGTTGGGGCCAAGTAAATGTGCAAAGTGCACTTCACAATTTGCATTATCACATTTTCATCTTTAAAGTTGCATTTTGACAACATTTCTAAGCTTTTTATGCTTGCGTGAGGTATAAAGGATTCAAGTGCAAAGAAGCAATTTATGGCACTTTAAGATTGCACTAAATGAAGCTTTACTTTAATCTAACCAATCCATTTCCTCATGATTTCCCATAAAGTTGATAAAGGTAGGTTTTCCTATGCTTTAAAAAAGTGCAATCCACTATCAAGATTACATTTTCCAACTAAAGAAGATTTCCTTTGGTGATTGATACCAAACTTTGAGGGCTATTTACAAATCCAAACCTTGACATATAGTAGGGTGGAAAAGGTGTGGCCTAAACTTCTATAAAAGATTGTTTTATAGGATCATTTGCTAAGGTCAATAGACCCATTAGGTATACAATGAGAGCAATCATGTTCCACATTGACATTATAATTATGTGACTAGAATAAAAGTCACTCCACCTTAATATAATGATTTTAGTCTAATGAGATTCGTGATGATAGTATAATGTACTCAGCCTTAATATTGCAAATATGATGTAAATAGCATGTAGATAATAGGCCAATTCTACCTTATTATCACTTTTTTAATAGGAACTAGACATCCTTGCTTTGATGACATAAGTATTTGTACAAGTAATTTCATAGGAGGATTTTGTTCTTCTTTGTCATGACTTTGGTAATGCGGATAGGATTCTTTTGTTTAAATAACATGACTAAATCATCGTAATATGATGAAGGTGCGAGATGCTTTCTTTAAAGTCATGGCTTATTTCGTGATTAAAAAAGTTTGATTTAATATTCTTCTATTATGCATTTTAAAGGCTTCATAGCTTGTTTTTATTAGTGTGCGCCATGGGGCAAATTCATGTAGGAATAAAAAGTAAATCTTATTTTCAATCCTAAAACCTATCTTTTCCTCCACAACTTGTAAGTGAGCATTTTACTTATAATAACATCTATGATATGATTTTGTTTGAGAATAGTTAATTTTTCCTTTGAAATGTTTGATTTAGGATTAAGTGCTAAAAAATAGTGAGTGTTATAAATAAGTTAGTGATTTTGATGGCTTATGATCTTGTTTATGTACTGAATGATGCTTTGATTTAATTATAATACATTTATAAGGGAATTTAAGGGGTTTACTTGTAGTTAAACAATAATATTTCTACAAAAATTAAAACATTCATAAATGAATTGATTTATTAGTCTTAAAAGATAGAAAATGCAATTAGGAATAGATTTACCACTTCTAGAAGTAACTCATAAGGTGAAATCAATTTACTTCTAAAATTGAAAAATTTACTCTCAATGAACTCTAAAATTGATTTTAGACTTATAGAAAGTTATTAGAGCTTCAAAATCACTTCCAGAATCAATTCCTTTAGTTGATTTTATGTTTTGCTCTTGAAACTAAATGTAATTGATTATCTTAATCTATGCTTATATATAAAAGGAATTATAAGCATCAAAATAAGCATTTTGCCCTTTCTAAACATATGAATAACCATTACACATTGAAATTTTATTAAGAATGAATACAAATAGGATAATAGATGTTAATGGAATAGTTAAAGCCATGCAAAGAAGGCATAATAGTGTTAATCTATATTATTATGCTATAATTTGCTTATTTTATGAAAAATAATCTTGTCCTGAGTTGATACTTATAAAGATTAAAATGGGGCATATTGATATTTTTTTTTAACACTAGATTTGGTAACAACTTGTGAAGGATAAAACTAACCTAGAAGGATAAAGATGATCTTGTGAGAGATAAAGATAGATAAGAGTTACAAGAAAATTTACTTGCTTTCCTTACTTTATTATTTATTCTTCTCATGTGATTTGAATATGATGCTTATAGAATGAGAAATCATGCATATGTTTATATGAATATTGTAATGTTATTAATGAGAATGTATTGAGAATTGTGTGACAAAAATTATTTAGGCTTAATAAGGGTAATTCTGGTTAGTAAGAATTTAAATAGAATTTTTTATACTTTGTAATTATTAGAATGCTCACTTACTAAATCTTATACTTACCCCCTTCATGTTTTATTTTAGAAATTCTTAGGTTGAGCTACCTCTTCCTTCACCACCACCACAAGAATAAATACTTTTAAAGTACTCTTGAAATAATAATTGGCAATAATATATATTTTGATATAGATAGAGGATTTTGGGCTTTAAACTATGCAGGAAATGGCTAGAAAATATGAATATGAATCCTTATTAATTAGGATTAGTTAGGCTAACTTATCTTTAAGTTAGAATAAATTATAAGCAAGCTTAACTTCTTACCTTTGTAAAACCATTTTGATGAATATAAATTTTGCATCCTTTAATACAATTTTTCTTGACTAATCATTTTCATTATCTTATGCATGTAGATGTATAGAAATAGAAAAAAAAATAGGTTAGATCAGTGGAAATTAATTGATTAGATTCCATGTTGATCATAGTCAAGAGGGAGACATGGCAGAATGTTACAAGGAAGTGTAAGTGCCAGCCTTGGTTTAAAGTTACATTGCTAACATGGATGATCTAGTGACTTTTTATCTTTACCATGGAGATATTCAAATATTTCAAGAGCTTATTATAAAAGCAAGAAGAGTGACAATCTCTTTTCATTAGTAAGCTTGATGAACTAGAGCATTTGAGGCTAAAAGCTCTAAAGAAGCCATTGTTGAACCACCCAACAAAAAGAAACTAACTTTGATTTTGGCTTTATTATAAAAAAGACTTTAATTAGGGTCCTTTTTAAAAAAAATATTATTCTAATAGTTTTAAGTTAAAGTTATTGATTTGGAGAGGAAGGCATTTTTCTTCTTTTCTTTGCTTAATAGTAAAAGTGCACACACTCCTTATAATGTGGATAAAATATGGAGTAATAAAGTTGCCATCATTAAAATGGACTCTCACTAAGGACCAAAATAAAGCATCACACTTGTGTTATTATCATCAATCTTTTACCTATACAATTGTCAAATGTTACACACTAAAACAAATATTTATACCAAAATTAAATTATAGGAGCTCAAGTTTAATAAAGAATATAAAGATTCTCAACCCTTTCCTAATCATGGAGTAAGCACCTTATCATATTCTTCTTGCCTTATTATAGAAGAACTGGAAAGGAAAATAACATATGAGCAGTGAGCTTATGCCTTAGTCGCCTTAATGATTAGAGTTTTAGTTAGGTCTTCTAGCTTTTGTTAGTTCTTTTATTTTATTGAATTTGATAAGGAAGGTGAATATTAAGCTTCTTTTGCAATAGTGAAAATTGCTCAGAATAAATAAGGAAGTCATTGTGTTGTTGATGGTAGCTTATATAAAGTAACTTAAAGTTATACCACAACCATTGTGTTCAAGGAATGAAATAAGCAAGTTACCTATACAAGTTACAATCGCCCTTTGAATTGGGAAATGATGATAGAAAGGAGAGAAGCTAGAAAGGCCTTAATAGATAATAGCTTAGCAGTTAATATAATTCCTATGTCTTTCTTACAAACAATTAATATTCTTGAGAATAGTATCCAACAGGTTTCTTTTATTCTTAATACATTTGGGATTCTGATTGGAATTATTGGTTATGTGTCTATAAATTAAGGAGTTAGCCTATAAAAATGTTCAACAAATTTTATGTCATTAAGGGAACTTTAAGCTATCACTTTTTTTTAGGCTAACTAGGCTTCATGCTTATAACTCTCTCTCATTCACTTTCCATCAATGTACCAAGGTTAATTTAATGGGAAAGGATAGGAAATGATATTGAACTCTTCTTTTTTAAAGGCATTATTTGATAAAGATGAAGCTTATTTCATTGAAGTTATTCTTTTTTATTAGTTATTTGAATCAAGGATAGATTTAATAACCAAGCCTTATGGTATTCTTATTGATGAAAAGAAGAAGAAAGGCAAAGAAGTGGTCAAGTAAAATGAAACACTCGCTTAAAAAGAAAAAAACACTTAATTAAAGAATTCTTAAGCATTACTTTCTATTAGAAAGAGAAAGAAAAGCCACCCCTTAAAAAGCCAAAGGCCTAAGCAATAGTAGTGCTTCGTTTTGAGGATTTAGAAAGAATAACCATTTATCACTTCTAATAAGTGCGAATATCTCCAAAGGCTAATGGAATATCAACATAATCTTCACTATTTATTCCTTTTAGACCTTAAGCTATAAAGGTCATTAGAAGAAAAGACTTCATTAGCTATAAAAGGCTCAAAAGAAGTGCCTCTAACCTTGCAAGATTGCCTAAAGCCTTTTGGTGAAGAATTCAAAATAGTCAATATAGAAGAAAAAAGAGAAAATAGACCACCCTTGATTAGGATGGCCTTTTATCTAAAGGATTGAAGGTAGTTGATCTTATTGCTTAAAGAATTCATAAATGTTTTTGCATAGGAATATCATGAAATTTCAAGACTAAGCCTAGCCTAGTCTCATAACATCTCTCAATTAAGCCCATAGATAAGAATGGTAAAGCTTTGGGTTTAGGGCTTGTCTTATAGATTTTTGCCATAATAAAGTGTGGATGTGATATGAAAATTAGCCTTATAAGGCAATGTATGGAACAAGTTTTTAACATAAGGCAGATTTTGGGGATGGGATAATATTGGTTTGCTTTGCCCTACGAAGTTTTGTAATTTTAAAATTATATTTTTAATCATATAATTAATGCATGAATGTATTAATATATATATATTTTAATAATTTAACTATTAAAATTACTTTTTAAACACTTATTTTTAATTTAATTATTATATCTAAATTAAAAAAGTAAAGAAGATTCATTATTTATAATTTGAAATTGTTGAATAAATATGTGTAATTTTAAATCTATGTTAAATATTATATGTTATTTATGAGTGAATTTCAAATATATAATTTTAAGTTTTTTTACCTAAATTTTTGAATTTTCTTGGATTTTGTCATGGGGCATTACTTAAATTGCCTCATAAATGAGTAAAAGGAAAATTTGAGGCAAATGAAAAGGCCACAAGAGAGAGGCAGTATAAAGCAAATCTATCCTCATCTTGCTTCATCCTATTGTCATCTTTACTTATAGAAAAGTTGGTAAGTTTCATCAAGCCTATAAAACATTGATCCTACCTGGTTCTTTAACATTATCCTAGTAAAAAAGAAGAATAATTAGATTTGTATCTATGTAGATTTCTAAGATTTAAATGAGACTTGCCCAAATGATGATATGTCATTGCTGCATATAATTGCATTAATTGGTTATATAGCAAGACATGAGCATTTCTCCATTATGGATAACTTTATTGATTATAACTAAATACTTGTATACCTCTTGAATGCCATGAAAATGGCATTCTAAATGTCGTAACCAAATTGCAAAAATGCTTGAAAAAATGCATTAAAAGATGCTTAATCCTTATATTCTTGAACTTTGATTAAGAATAAAAAAAAGGATGAAATAAAATTATTATTTGTAATTAGAAGGAGTTAAGTTTAAACTTGAATTAACCAGGAATAAAGGTGGAAGTAATGAAAAAATAGATTGGTAAAGGGCTAAATTTGAAATTGATATATGATATGTATTTTGCAAGCATTCTTAATCTTGTTTGACTAGCTGTGCATGCTATGTTAACCTTTGTTAACCTTTTTTGGTTGTATCTAATTAAAAGATGAAATG
Organism: Sindora glabra; assembly: GCA_020226215.1. Classification (NCBI taxonomy): domain Eukaryota; kingdom Viridiplantae; phylum Streptophyta; class Magnoliopsida; order Fabales; family Fabaceae; genus Sindora; species Sindora glabra. Next base: position 33,466,207 of record CM035229.1, read on the forward strand.
TTACAGTTTATACATAGTTTGTTGGATACTTTGTTACTTCTTTGATGTTGGATTTAATTAGTGAAAATGAAAAAAAAAGTTTGCTTCTTGATGAACAATACAAATTTATGAATTTCTAGTTTGCAAATTCACATAATTCAAAGGAATTACCAGAGTTTTGGATTTTGATCTATAGTTACAATATTGCAATTATACAAACTTATGCAATAATAGTTTACTGTAATCTTACACTACATTTGTATCCTTTTTTTTCCATTTTTTAAGAAGTTTTCTTTTTATTTTAATGATAATCAATATATCATGTGACTATTAAGAAAAGGAAAAGGACTAATTGGTCCATTATAGAGGCAAGCACGATACTTTTTAAGTAAGGATGGGAATATTCATTCGATTTGATAATATCTAGTCAACTCGAACTAGAAAATGATAGGTAAAGATGCGTTCTAAAATTGATTAGACAAGGATAGATTGCACTTGTGAATTTTTTTTTTACAATTCAATCAGTTGTGGATTAAAATGGCTTTATCCGTTTATAATCGAAATTGATTGACACTAAATCCAACGAGTGATATTCAAAAGTGTCATTTATTTTTTCATCAAATGCTTCCTATCCATTATAAAAATATCAAGCTTCAATCAATTTTTGGTTGCAAAAGTTTAAAGGAAAGGCTTTTTTGGTGATACCATGGCTTTTCCATTTTCACAAAATAAGAGACCCAATCATTATTGGAGTTTGTTTTTAATAAGTCATAGCATGTAACCATATGAGTTTCATCTTTTTGATGTTCAATTGTGAAGTAAATATGTTTGCTGGGTTAAAGTAGTTGTTTGTTGCTAAGATTTGAAGATAAATATGCATTGCATGTTTAATTAAATGTCTTAGAGAGATTGGAATTGCTTGGCCTCTAAAGGTGAGAGCTTTGTCAAGAAATCATGGAATATTATTTCATGAGTTTAAATAACTCTGATTATTTTGCTATCATGCAATCTTGTTTCAATGTTATAGGAAATGGAAGTTAGAGATCATTCATACCAAATTTGATGCCTATGGGTTGGAAAAATCGAAGGCTTAGCTTCATGTTAGACTTGAATTATGAAGGTTATTGTCTTACTATTTAAGGAAGTGGAAGTGAGGATTATAATAGTGAAAAATAATACAATAAGGAAAAGAAAGAAAGAAAGTGATGAAGCCATTCAACTTATCCAAACCCATTAAAAATTGGCCAAACTAACATTATTGATTTATGTCATTACTCTCATTCATTAAGTGAAATCAAATCCAAATTTTAAATGGGCAATTTATGCCAATCAGGTAGGTTAAGATCTCTTAACCAACTTAACCCATCTAATTTCTACCCCTATTTCTAAGTGCTAAGACAACTTTATTTGAACCACCATTGAAATCTATGTAGCAACTTGATTAATCTTGAGTCTTAATTGATAACAACCCTACAAGTATGAATATTGAAAAGAAAAAAAAGGAGGAATTTAAAGATCAATATTATATTTTGACATTCATCCTATTTAAGAGGTCATATGTACCATAGAAAGTTACATTAAAAATGTAATTGACTTACTAAAAAATAAGAGGCTAGTGGATTGTTTATTTGGCACTAATTGATAAAATAGGTTTCTTTGAAAGTTCTATTTCTTATAAAATGTGAAAAATTATTTATTTACATCTCCTTAAGTGATAAGAACTTTGTGCATAAACTTTTAATTTCTATTGTTAACTCTTAATTGTTTACTAACAAAAAGGCACTAGATATTGTAGTCAAAATAGTTTAGGAACCAAAAAATTTTAAAAGAACTCTATTTCTATACAATACCTTTAGCCAAGATTTGGATGTGTTGGATAGGCTATATCATTGAACAAAGTTCCTCTTCCAATTCTTCATGTGTTAACTGTGCAGTAAGCTTAACTACATAGTTTAATAGATTAAACCAAATTGTTATAGTAATAAATTCCTATGTTTATGTATCATAACTAGATTACAAATTTAATGAATATAGGGTATAACAATACAACCCTTGTGATGGAATAATTCTTATTTCCTAATTGGGTATATAACTTAGTTACACCACTATTTGTTATCATTGAAAGTCAAGAAAAATATAATTAAGTGTTTAATTAAGGAATTCTTTATTTTATTAGCTTTTTAATAATAAAGAGTTGATAATTTTTAAATGTTATTTTTTTAATAATAATAAAGTGGTTAAATCACTAAATATACATACACAGAATAATTTTTAGGTGCTATTGGATATATATATTATGTATTAATTAAACAAACAAAGCAAGCAAGAATTTTTTTTAATACAGTATGCATAAGTAAGAGAAATAATGCATGTGAATAAAGTTGGCAAGTGCTGCTACTTTATAGTAAATATTATACATTGTTGGTCTCTTGCATAAAATCCATGACCTTAGACTTGTGTTTCTCAATATATTGGATCCAATTACATTGAGGAAAACTTCTTATAAAACCTTTTAGCATATAATAAGGCTTGGGTTATGGAAACTCCTCTTCTTGGAAGTCAGAGTATGGATCAATCTTACCTTATGCTTGGATAGGATGAAGGAAAGGATAGATGATGGAAAATTTTTAAATTTAAAAATTTTTATTACTTGGATAAAAGAAAGAAGAGTAAAAGAGAAAATGAAAAGGTAAAATTTGTTGCTAATATTACATTCCAATATAAATTCTTTAAAATTATCTCTTCCATCTATTTTCTTTTTTAATTAAAATTCAAAATTTTCTTTTCTTTCTTTCATTTTTCTCACCATCTAAGCATAAAGTTAGTGAACTTGAAATGAAATAAGCTAAAAAAGTACCACTTAACTAACTCAATGGCTATCACAACCCAATCCATTTAGCATCTAGCCAAAAAATAAAAGCACAATACCCAACCCAAAAATAAAGAAAAAAATGAAAATGAAAAATAATAAAATGAATTTCAAACAAAATCAATAACAAAACAATTATCTAATGTATTGGGATGGTTTTATGGTAACATTTATTTTGTGGAATCTTTTTTATATTTTCAAAAATATTTAAAAAAGGGTGAAATTCTTATATTTTATTCAAATTTAAAAAAAATTATAGGGAATTTGAATACTCTTGAGGATATTTTTAGTCCAATAATTTTTTAAAAATATTCTTATAGAAAGGTGGACATCTTATATTTTCATAATATGAGAATATTTAATTAATATAAAAAATTATTTTATTCACTATTCTATTAAAGTCTTTTTACTATTAATATATTATTTCACTATCATCTATTATTATTGACTATTGTTTATTATCACTTGCTCTGATTGACCATTACCTATCACAATTTGTTGTCATTGATTATTACCTATCATCACTCATTATTAGTGATCATTATCAATACTACTTATTATTAATAATCATTGTTAGCTATTATTTATTATTAGTGATCATTACTTATTATAATAATTATTGTTTACTACTACACATTATTAGTAATCATTATTTATTACCATCCATCCTTAGTAATAACTATTTACCACCATTGTTGTTACTGACTATTATTAACTATTATTAATTATTTAATTTTTAATGAAGATATTCTTAGTAATTAATGATGTTTTTAAAAATATTCAAAATATAGTATTATAATATTACTAAAAAATATTTGTAATTGAATTAAATATGATAATATTGTATTCTCTAAAATTAAATTTCAAAAAATAACATTTTAAAAAATATTCCATTCCGCGAATTAACGCCCAATTATTCCTCCAAGAAAGCAGAGTGGATATATCCTAGGTTTTTCTGAGGCACAGTAGAGTGACCCCCTATCAAAAATTAAATAAAATTTATTAGATATTTGTCGTAAGATACTCAATTCATATTAAGACATATATATTAATCATTTTATTGATTATTAATAATTTTAATTTAATAATTATTAATATTATAATTATAATAAAATAATTAATACATATGAACTAATATAATATGAATAAAGAATCTTATAACAAATACCTATAAAATTTTGCCGAAATTTTGTCCTTCCTGGAATCCCAATTCTCTTTTGACAAATTGAAAACAAAAGCAGATAAACAAAGTAACAAAAAAACAACAAAAAATACGATTAGGCATAAAAGTCACTCTGCAGTCCAGAGGGAGCCAAAAAAGGGTGAGGGAAGCGAACCTGGAATCTAACCCCCTCGCTGCAGCCTGAGCTTGCAGCACCAGCAGCCCCTGTTTGTTGCGCTTCCCCCGTCTCCCATCGGACTGTGAGCCTCGCCATCGTGCCAGAGTCTTCTTCGCTGCAATCTCGCCCTTCGCCGGTAAGTTTCTTCGTTGCAGTTCTCTGTTTCTTGCATGCAATTCTTCAGTTAAATATGCAGATTCTGCCTCGGTCTTTTCTGAGGTATTTCAAGTGCAGTTATAGTAGAAATTTGGGGGTTTTAGCTCTGCAAATTTCTGCTTTTGTATTTGTTAATGAAGATTTATGCTCTGCTTCTCTCTTTTCACTTTTTATCGCTATGCTCGGAACGTTGGACTTAATAGCAGACCTAGTGTTATGCATATTTTCTGCAATTTTGAACTGCTGATAATAGTAGTCCATTAGTGATACATTTATATTTTTATTTACTAGATAAAATACAGCTATATGAAATTGAATACTGGTATGTCTGAACCTGTATGAAGTTTTATATCATTTTAGTGGTAAATATAGTTGAACCTGGGTTCTCGAATTTTTTTTATTTTTTTATTTGGTATTTCTGAATTCATTTAACTGTATGAAAGAAAAAAGGATTAGAAAAAGCTAAAAAGAAGGGTCAGCTCACGGACCTCGAAGAGCTGGGTTTCACTTAGTCAATAATAAGTCGCTTGGTTTGCCGCTGGTTGCTTCTTTTGGAAGATTTATAGTGTAGTTGTATAGAAGTGCGAATGAAAGACAGAAGAAAGAATTCCAATGAAACCTGAATTTTGCTTTAAAAAAATTCTACAACCATGTTTTTAAGGTATTAATTTTGTATTTCAGAAGCCAAAATTACTTCCATGAGGCCTTAGATGAAGTGCCATAATATGGCTGAGGAATTATCCTTTTTATGGGGGCTTCAACTCCTTGGCTTTCTGAAAAAGATAGATTGGGAGATTTGAAATTTTAAAGCCTCGTTCTGCAGGAATCATTTATGCTAGAAGCTTTGGAGAGTATCTACAGCTGGCTCCCACTTTCTTGTACACATGAAAATGGACAAATTCCCTCTTCAATTTTACCCGTGGTTGCTTCAAGTTCAACAAAGACATTACAAGGCTAAGCAATCATTTCACCTACACAATGAGGCTTGGTGCAACTAGTTGTTTTGTGTTGGTCCGTTTATTTAAAACCCTTTTGCAAAAGGCAATGTGCTTCAGTAAGTTAAGGTTAAAACTAAAAGTTCCCTTGAAAAATAGTCTTTCCAAAGAGTGACCCTAGGCTGGGAAGACAAACCCTATTTTCTGTTATTTTAGTAAGTAGATAGTTTGCAAAATGTGGGAGTTGGTAAAACCAATTCTTTTTTCCTTTTTTCCCCCTCATTTTTTATCAAAGCTCATCTTTGAACGAAAGACTTAGAAAGCTACAAAGTCAGGTTGTGTAGGGGCTCGACTAGACCTGTCTGTCCTCTTCATTTGTGAAAAAATAAAATTAAAAACGTTGGTAGGGTCTAAAGTCTTCTACTTTGATATAAGGACTTGTATAAACCACGTTTGTCAGCTGCCTAACTCTCAGCATTTGGTTTGAACAGGAGCTACAACAACAAAGAAGTAGGCTCTTAATTCATCATGAGTGAGCTTTTCTTTGATGACTTCGTAAGTGTTGTAGATTTAGACCCAGATGGTAAAAAATATGATAAAGGTAATTATGCTTTCTTTTTCAAACCTTTCTTTTCTCATTTATTGTACATTTTGATTTTGATATCTATTGTCTGCTTCTCTATCATATATAATTTTAATAGCACTGAATTTGTGATGCATGTGATTATTTAACTGTTAGTGATATCTAATATTGGGCATACATGCTATATCAAATAGAATGTGGGATACTCCACTTATATGATTGTTAATTAAGAGAGAAATTTGTATTGCCATATCCTTAACTGAGTTAGGCAGTTACTATATATATTATAATACAGGGTACATATAACAGAATATAATAGATGTGGAACCTATTTACTAACACTTCCCCTCAAGCTGGGTTATAGATGTCAATCATGCCCAGCTTGTTACAAATTTCATCAATCTGTTTTCCCGGAAGAGTTTTAGTAAATAAATCAGCTAATTGTTCCCCTGTTCTAATATGTCTAAGACTAATAATTCCTTCTTGTAACTTCTGTCGAATAAAGTGACAGTCAACCTCTACATGCTTAGATTGTTCATGAAAAACTGGATTTGAGGCAATGTGAGTAGTAGCTCGATTGTTACACTACAATTGCATAATCTCATGAGTCTTGATGCCAAGTTGCTGAAGAAGATAATTAATCCATACAAGTTCAGATGTAGCATGAGCCATAACTCGGTATTCAGATTCTGCACTGGAACGAGATACAACTGCTTACTTCTTACTTTTCCATGACACAAGATTTCCTTCAACAAATACACAATACCCAGAAGTTGATTTTCGATCTATAGGACATCCGGCTCAGTCTGCGTCAGAAAAAGCCTCCACTCTGCAATGACCATGATTTTTATATAAGACTCCTCGACCAGGTGCTTTCTTCAAGTACTTCAAAATGTGTGTAAGAGCATCCCAGTGAGAAATTCTTGGGGAGTTCATAAACTGACTAGCCACACTTACTGGAAAGACAATATGAGGCCTAGTTATAGTAAGATAGTTTAATTTTTCCACCAATCTCCTGTACTGTTCAGGATTTTCAAGTAATTCCCCATCTTGTGGATTAAGCTTAATATTTGTAATCATAGGGTTCTCACATGGTTTAGCTCCAATCATTCCTGTTTCATTTAAGAGATCAAGCACATATTTCCTTTGAGATAAGAAAATCTCTTTTCACCCTCGAGCAATTTCAATGCCTAAAAAATACCGAAGTACTTCCAAGTCCTCAGTCTGGAAGTTAGCTTGAAGAAAGGCTTTCAATTGTGAGATCCCCAACTTATCATTCCCTGTAATCACAATATCATCAACATATACAGTTAGAAGAATACATCCTGAACTAGACTGCCTATAAAACACAAAGTGGTCATGATCACATTTCTTCATTTTGAATTTTGTCATTACTTCATTGAATCTTCCAAACCAAGTTCGAGGAGATTGTTTCAACCCATATAATGATTTTTTTAAACGTAATATCTTGCCACACTCCCCCTAAGCAATAAACCCAGGTGGTTGCTCCATGTACACTTCCTCATTCAAATCTCCATGTAAAAAGGCATTTTTAACATCCAATTGGTGAAGAGACCAATCATGAGTAGCAACAAGAGAGATGAGTAAATGAACAGAAGTAATCTTGGTCACAGGGGAAAAAGTCTCTGAATAATCAATACCATAGGCCTGAGCATAACCTTTAGCGACTAGATGCGCTTTTAAACGAGCAATAGAACCATCCGGATTCACTTTGACTATAAATATCCATTTGCAACTAATGGATTGTTTACCATCAGGTAAAGGCACAAGATCTCCCATGTCCGATTAGCTTCAAGAGCTGTCATTTCTTCCTCCATAGCAGCACGCCATCCATTATGAGAAAGAGTTTCAAAATAGGACTTAGGAATAGTAATAGAATCTAAAGAAGCAATGAAGGCTTGAGAAGAAACAGGTAAAGAAGAATAAGAGACATAGGTGGAGATAGAATAAGGGTGGTGAGGGTTACCTTTCTGAGTGCAAGTATGGATACCTTTTCGATGAGCAATCGGAAGATCCAAATCAGAAGACATAGGAGGAGGATCTGATGAGGAAGAAGTCGGTAGAGGAGATGAAGCTGATGGACTGTGGGAAAGCGAATCTGGATCACATAGCTGTGGTATGACTGGTGGAGGAGCTGCTGGTGGTACCTGCACTTTATGAGAATAAACAAACTGAATTAGAGGTCGAACCAAATTTTGTGGTGGAGGAATTTGTGAATCCAGTGAAGGAGAAGGTATAAGGAAGTATTCATCAACATGATTTGATTATGGCAAGGGGGAAGAAGATGGAGACGGCTCAAAGAATGGGGTAGACTCAAAAAATGAAACATCAGGAGAAATAATATAACGATTTAACTCAGGAGAAAAACATTGATACCCTTTTTGAATACGAGAATAACCAAGAAAAATACACTTCAAAGGCCGAGGATCCAATTTCGATACCTGGGGACGGTGATCATGAACAAAACAGGTGCACCCAAAAATATGGGGGGAAATAGAAAAAAAAAGCTTAGAAGGAAACAAAATAAAAAAAGGTACCTGACCACCAAGAATAGAAGAAGGCATGCGATTGATGAGAAAACAGGTTGTAGAAATTGCATCTACCCAAAAAACTTTAGGAATTTTCATTTCAAATAAAAGTGCCCGAGAAACTTCCAGTAAATGTCGATTTTTTCGTTCAGCTACTCCATTTTGTTGTGGAGTGACAGCACAGGAAGATTGATGAATTATACCATGCTGAGACAAATAAGCTGAAAACTGTGTAGAAAAATACTCTTTAGCATTATCACTGTGAAAATTATGAATAGTCGTCTGAAATTGATTTGTAACCTCAGCATGAAAAGTGCAAAAGACATTAAACAACTCTGAATGATTTTTTATTAAATAGAGCCAAGTCACTCTCGAATAATCATCCACAAAAGACACAAAATAATGAAAATCAGACTTTGAAATAATTGGGCAAGGTCCCAAAATATCTGAATGTATTAACTCAAAGGGGGATGAAACCCGCTTATTAATTCTAGAAACATAAGATTGACGATGCTATTTAACAAATTGACAAGACTCACAATCTAAATGAGACACAGACGCTAAGTTAAGACATAATTTTCGTAAAGAGAGCAACGAGGGATGGCCAAGGCGACAGTGTAATTGATGTAGAGTGGGGCAGATGCTAAGCTAGGACATAATTTTCGTAAAGAGAGCAACGAGGGATGGTCAAGGCGACAGTGTAATTGATGTAGAGCAGCAGCAGCAGCAGCAATTGGTTGAGAAACTTGATCATCTAGCACGTATAATCTCCCAGATTCATATCTTCCACCAAAAATCTTCTTCGTCAACAGATCTTGAAATACACAATAACCAGGAAAGAAGAAAATACCACAATTATAAGTACGGGTAATTTGGCTAACTGAAAGTAAATTAAATGAAAAATTTGGGAGGCACAAAACATTGGATAAAGAGATATCAGAGGTGAGATTGACCATGCCACTTCCAACAACAGAAGCAGTAGACCCATTAGCTAAAGTGACATGTGAAGGATGAGAATTAGTAAAGGAAGATAGTATACTTGTTTGACCCGTCATATGATCAGTAGCCCCAGAGTCAATGACCCATCTAGAATTGGAATGGGATAGACATGCAGTAGGATTACCTGTGTGAACTATGGTGGTAGTAGGTTGGGTGGGTGGCGGCTATACAGAGGCCTTTAATTGCAAGTACTCAGCCTATTCGCTATCAGATAATAATTTACCATTGAATTCTGACTTTTGTGCCATATGAGCAAACCTGGATTGCTGGGTATTCCTTCCTACTAACTTAGGACAAAATTTCTTAATGTGTCCTTATTCTTGACAATGATAGCAAATCACAACTGAATCACCTCATCTCCTTCCTTCACTAGAGTGATTCTACCAATCACCTCCTCTTCCTCCTTCATTAAAATGACCTTGCCCTTTTCCTCTTCCCCTACCACCTCTAGAATTAGCACGGCCTCCACGAGCACTTGAGCCAACTAATGCTGCTGACTCATTCATATTTGAAGATGGAGAGGAGGAAGAAATATCTTTGGATGCTCTTTGAACCCGATAATAAGCTGTTTTTTGGGTGAAGGGCTCAGAACTAGATAAGACCTGTTGTCGTGCTGTGCTAAACTCAGGAGGTAAACGCATCAAATAACACAAAGCAGTTAGTTATTCTCGGTGAGAACGTATTGCGTTAATATCACTAGTAATAGGCAGCAGAGAATTCCATTGCTCATAAATACGATTGAACTCAGTATAAATTTGAGCGTTAGTCTTACCTCTCTCATTTGATTGAAATAGGGACACAGTCAAATCATATACCTGATTCAGATTATCTTTTTTCGAATATAGGCCTTCAATAGATTCCCATAACTCCTTAACAGTACGACAATGAGCTGTGTTATCTTCAACTTCAGTAGCTAAAGTATTACAAACCAACCTGAACAACCGACGATATTTTATGATTCATTGTTGATCAGGATCTTCTATGGGTGGCTCTTGAGTAAGGTGATGTGTCATACGAACTTCATCAAAATAGTATTCAATTGCTCTTTTCCAGGTAACATATTGTCGCCCTTCAATATCTAACTTCCGCTCTGTTATTTTTTCACCTACTGGTAATAATTCTGAAAAATTAGATCTAAATTTTCTCCTTGAATTTCCAAAACTATTGGGACCCCCAAAATTGTCCATGAAATCAGAACTAGTATCCATATCCAGCCAGCACAGCATAAAACCAGACGAAAATTATCCAGAAAATAGAAAATGCCACCTGAGGAGACGAAACTGCAAAACCAACCTTATAAAGCCCTTCAGAGTCCTCCGAAACAGTGCTAGACAGAAGATCATCTCCTGAAGATGTGTCACGCGCCTCCACGCGCCGCTGCTTGCCTCTGCAAGTGGGCTTCACACACCTCCGTGCACTCGGGCGTGTGATGCCACGCGCCGCCTAGTCGGGATCGTCTCTGCCTGATCTGTTGTCCGGTGTATCGGTTCCGGTTCTGCTTCCACGGCGTTGAACAGTACCGTTCTGGTCTCCACCTTCGTACGCCATCGTACGCCCCCGTCAAACAGCAATCCTGAGGTCTAGGCTTCCACCAATAAGCGGCTTAGAGTGCCGTTGGTCCCACCGTGACTTTAGTCACGCATAAAAAAAAAATAAAAAAAAAGAAAGGAGGAAGAAGAGAGAGAGTTGGGTTGTTGATTGAGATAGGAGAAGGATTATTAGAAGGCTTTAATACCATGTTAATTAAGAGAGAAATTTGTATTGTCATATCCTTAACTAAGTTAGGCAGTCACTATATATATTATAATACAGGGTACATATAGTAGAATATAATAGATGTGAAACCTATTTACTAACAATGATGAATTGGTTTAGTGTAAAGTGGAAGTTTTTTTTTAATTATATTATGTGTCGCTTAAATGCTATTGCTACTTTGCCCAATATATTGTGATTTTGGAAATTTCTAATAAATTTCAATATCATCATGTTTTTAGTTATTTGGTGCATTTGGTTGGAAAGAAATACTAGAATTTTTATAAATTAAAGCCAATCAAATTTTCTTCTATGGGATAGGATTCAATTTATTGCTTCCTTTTGGTTGGAAGCTAATGGTTTTTCCAAAGAGTTGAGCTCGTCTGATTTGCATAGGAATTGGATAGCAATATTGTATTAAATTTTGTGGATTACTTATCCTCTTCTATTGTATTCTTTCTTCTTTTTATAAAAGTTTCTTTTCCTATTTAAAAAAAAAAAAATCATTTTGTTGCCTTGGTGATTTCAGATTTAACTTCTTTCTATAACTTTCTTTTTGCATTTTTTAGATTTTGGTTTAGAGTCTCATATTTGATTTATTCCGTTGAAACCCTTGGATTTTTTGGTTCTATACTAGCGATTTCAATGAAGTTTCTCTCCCTAAACATTGGGAGGGGACTTGATTATTCTATTAATCTATTCTGGTTTTACTATGATGTTTATGATTTAGTTTTACATGCTTATTTCAATGGTTTGGATATATATATTAGCCCTCTGAAATATGATGACTTTACTTCAAACAATGAGTATTTTAATTGAGGATTTACACTATGGAAGGAAAATCTTCATGATGGTGTAGGCATAATTTTGAGATAACTAGTAGGCTAAAAAAGGTGTTGATTGACATTCCAAGGCTTTTAGCAGAAGTTTTGTAATTTTGATTTAGTTATCAGATTTTAACTTGACATTGTTATTTTTTATTATCGTGGTCTAGTGCTTCTTTTCAAGACTTTGAAAATTTTAAAACCTTTATATGTCATCTTTCCCAATCTAACACATATAGTTCAGTTATTCTTTAAACTTCAGTTTAGATTGATCTTTTATCAATTTGAACTTGTACCTACATGTTTCTCAACTTAACTTCTCCTTTCTTAATAGTTTGGTAGGCATGAAGCATTGACTTACAATGTCTTAACTATTTTTTCCCCCCAGTTTCTCGGGTTGTTGCACATAGTGAGAAGTGTGACATGCACATCCTGCTAGATGTAAATACAGAGATTTATCCTATGAACATAAAAGAAAGATACTTATTGGCTTTGGCACCTGCACTAGTTTTAAGTACTAAGGTAAAGCATCTTTATTCTATTTTTATTTTTAGTTTGCTATCTGTTTATATAAAATAATATAAATATACTTCTATTCTGGTATATTTTTATGACACCTATCCTACTTATTGAATTCAGTTAATAAATCAAAGTTTCATTTTTTTTAGGAAATACTTCTTCTATTTATGACTTTATTATAAATCGTTGTGTAGATTATCATTGATAGCTTTGATTGTATCATTAGATGGTTATATGTAAATATAAACAATGTTGGGAAAATAATTAGGGTTTAGAAGAGGGAAAAAGTAGAGATTAGAGAGAATTGAAAAGCAAAGACTAATATTATTTCTCAATGATATATTGGCTGAATATAATAACAAACTTAATTTTAATGCTCTATTTATGTAGAATTCTTAAGAAATGTAAAGACTATAATACCCTTAATTTTGGATGCAAGATGAGCAAGCTTATAACATAATTAAAGCTCATAATATAACATAAACCTACTTATCAATATTATTCTCCAATGCTCTCCTTTAAGTTGATGTTTACAAAGCTTAAACTTGTTATATAAACTTAATGTTCAAAATCAAAATGTAATAAAATATAACCTTAAACAAAAGTTGGTAAACATCAAACTTCACGAACAACTCCTCTTAATGAAAACATTCACAAACCCCAAAACATTGGTAGAAAAACCAATAGCTTTCAAAAGTATTTTTTTTGCTCACTTTCTTTGCACTGTCCCATGAACTTCCCAGCCAAAAACACCCACACTTATGATTGGACATAGCTTTCAGGTTTTTTCTCAACTTTCAAGCCAAAAATACCAACATCTATGCACAACTGGCTGCGTCAACTGGTCCCTCAACCAAATTAGATCTGTACAATGTCACCAAATTAGATCTATGAACAAGCACAAACCTATCCAATGGTAGGTAGGCAAAACTAGTGGTCTAAACGGAGGATAAGCTCACCAAATTAGATCTTTGCAAACACAATGTCACCAGTGTCCCATATCATATGAAGATACCAAAACCAAATGTTCATAGCACCAAACAATGCAATTTTGCAAGAAGCAATGCTACACTTAGCACCTTTCCATCATCAAAACTATTCCCACTGGTCTATTGTTGGAAAAGGTACTCCTTATAGCATCCCATCAAATCACATTCCCACCAGCCCAGAAATGAATTCTAGTGGATTGCATAACAAACTCTACACAATGGAAAGCTCAACCACAACACTTCTCCATGCCAAACAGTTGTAGTATACCCAAAGCAGAATAGTCGAACCCATGAAAACACATTCTTAGCTCCTAAAGCCAGATATGACACATCACCGAACAAACCAACCACCAAACCAACCACAGTATTCCAATCTTCATGAAAATCTGCCAAACACATCACCGAACAAGTCCCACTCTCCACACACAGCTCCCATAGTTAGAAACAACATTAATACATCTTATCCATACACAAAATGTGCTCCAAATCAATTTGGATTAATCTAAAACCAGCAATTTAAATAGGAACAATATTAAACAATCATAAAATAGACATACCTAAAGCCTCACCAAACCATGTGTCAAACTGGGTCAAATTTTGCAAAAGACCTTGGAACTACTTTAAACTATGAGAAAATATGACATAAGCATCTCCAAACAACTCAAAGCCAACCAACTGAACAAGAATCAACTAAATCACATGAAATATACCACCAATCAATAGAATCACGCAATCATGCTTCAAACACCTTGATTGAGCATAAAATTGTGCCAAATAAATTGAAAAATATTGAGCTTTGTCATGTTAAAAGATCAGCAAATTCACTTCTCCCCAGGAAAACCAAAAAGGGGCTCACCCAAACTATCAGAAGACCAAAAATCAAATGACTTAACCCTCTCACTAAAAATTGCACGAACCAGGTGCAGAATTAGTCAACAATAGCAAGTAAAAATGATAAAGCTAATATTTTACTGAATAAGAATGCCCAAGATTCATATTGTTAAGAAAAAAATACTTTAATCTTCCCTAAAGTATTAAAAATATATATGAACTTCTTTTCTATTTTCAAATCCTACACAGATCACCTCCCATGGATGACCAATTTTCACTTTACTTTCAATTTTTTCGTCAACTAGCTGTTAAGTCTACTATTTGTGTATTGTCAAATATCATTTTTGACCAAAATAATGCCAATTTTTCTCCTAATTTTATTATATAAACATATGATTAGTTTTTTTATATGTAATCTATTTTTCACTTCAATTAATCAAAAACAAATATTATTACAAAAAAAAATAATTTTTGACATTAATAAAAAAAATATAATTATTTTAATATGAAAATCATTTTCCCATTATCACAAAAAACCATTTTTGTTATTAATAAAAAAAATGTAACACATTTTAATATGAAAGTCATTTTTTCATTATCACCAAAAATTTCCTTCCATTAATTAAGAAGAAAATATAATAGATTTTAATATAAAAATGAATTTTCTATTAACACATAAAAAATTATTCAATTAATCAAAAATAAAATATATTGTACTCATTTCATGTTGTTGTGTATACTGAAAAATTAAAAGCTACATACATAAAAAGCATTTTTCCATTAATTAAGAACAATATCATGTTAAAAAAAATTGGACTGTGTGCCTTTTATTTAGGGACATTTTGGTAACTAAAAACAGTATCATCTTAAAACCCTATTTTAAAAAGGAATTCGTTATCTATAAGGAATATTACGATGGAGAGGTGTTTAAATGAGATAACTCAATCGTTTTGAAAATAGAGGAAAGTTCTGCATATATCTATGATAAGGTGAATTCTAAGGTGTTCCTAGGGTTTGGTATTCGGGGTGATGTGACAAAATATAAGCTATTGGATAAGATTATTAAATCATTACTAAGATTTTTGTAATTTTATCCAGTAACCTGTATTTTATCACATTACCCCGGGTATCAAAGTCGTAGGGACACCTTAGCAAGCACCTATGATAATTCATGGGAGGTCAATGCAGTTTTCTTTATTGCTGAAGATTTTATCACCAAATCAGAAAACTAGCCGTACAGAGGGACTCAATAGGTGTCAGAGATACTGCAGCTAGAGGTGTGTCAGCAGAAACCTAGCCGCAGGTCGCCACGGGCCACCAGAGCTGCCTGCTTGTGGGCCTTGCTGCCTGGAGAGTTACGCATGTGATGCACGCACTGCCTTCGGAAGTTCACTGTCCTCTGGTCGACCACCCAGTCAACCCAGTTTCAAATTTCACTCAGCGGAGTTGCCTAAAACACCTCAAACAGCACCACCAAATTGCATTCAATCAAAAAATCCAAAATCGAAAGAAAACCCTAAAATTTTTCTTTTATTTCATGAAAACTATCTATAAAAAATTCGATAAAATAGTTTCAACCTTGTCGACGTTAGCTACAGCACTTAAGTCTGGTTTCAAGCTGCAAAACAGCAAAATCCCAAGTCAAAACGCCCCTAGACCAATTCTTCTTCGAATTCAAAAACATTGCATTATTTTGAATCAATCAGCACAACTCCAATCCCATGATTCATGGAAAAAAAATCCAGAGTTGAAACAACAAAAGAATAAGTTGCACTTTTTTTCCCTTAAGGTATTAATAACCCCCCCCCCCCCTCTTTTTTTATTTTCAACCAAAACACACTTTTTTCAATTTTAATACTTTTCCTTTCACCAAAGGTTAACCAGCAGTAACAACTAAAAACATCTACTAGAACTATGACTCAACTAATTTTAGAACTATGACTCAACTAATTTTTTTTTTTTTTTAACTAACACTCAAATACCAGCCAGCTAATTAAAATTGAATTAAGAAAAAATGAAGAAAAAACCTAAAATAGTATACAACGGCAGCACAATCTTCTTTAGGTTGCCAGAAATGTGACACCCAACTTGCTCAAAGGGGGATGATGTTGCCCTAATACTATGTTGAGAAAATAATTAGGGTTTAAGAGAGGGAAAAAGTAAAGGGAGACTAGAGAATTGAAGAGAAAAGACTGATATAATTATACAATGATATATTGGTTGAATATAACAAAAGACTTATCTCTAATGTTTTATTTTTATAGAACTCTTAGGTAGCATTTGGTTTGTGTAATCTTTCTTACATTTTCGAAGATGTTTTAAGAGTATATAAGATTTGTATATTTGATTCGAATTTAAGAAAAATATTTTTGGGAATGTGAACATTCTAAGGAATGTTTTAACTCAATATTTGCTTAAAATATTCTTATGAGGTGTAGTGGATATCTTATATTTTTATGACATGAGAATATTTAATTAATATGAAAATATTATTTTAGTCATTTCATCACTCATCGCAATCATCAATCATTCCTACTAATTGTTAGTGATTATCATTGGCTACCATTCATTTTCGATGATTATTATTAGCCTTTATCGATTGCTGGTGATCATTGTCTATTATTACCTATTGCTGATGACTATCGTTGATTACCATCCACTGTGGGTATCAATACTGGGCACGAACTACCATTGGTGGCTATCGTTCATCATTCTTTATTGTTAGTTACTATCATTTATTATCGCTTATTGTTGGTGACAACAATTGACGATCATCAATTATCGGTGACTATTGCTGAACACCACCCATTGTTAATAACCATTGCTGGTCATTACTTATCCTTGATGATCGTTAGTTACTATCTATTATTAGTAATCATTGTATACTATCATCATTGATCATTGGTGACCACTGTCAACCATCATATATCATTGGTAGTCACTCAATTTTTAAGAATATTTTTTATAATCAAATAATATTTTTATAAATATTCAAAATAATTAAGGTTATGTATGTCTACTCTTCTCAAACCTCACTTGGTGGGAGCTTCGTGCATTGGGCTTGTCGTATTTAAAATAATTAAAATATAATAGTGCAACATGCCTTGAAATATTTCTAATTGAATCAAACATGACAATTTCATATTCTCATTAATTAAATTCCTTGAAATCATATTCCTAGGAATATTAGATTTTCAAAAATGTTTGATTTTGCGAACTAAGTGCTACACATGAAGATTCTGATATCTTTATTTGTGGGTGCAAGATTAACAAGCCTATAATATAACTAAAGCCTATAATATACCCTGACTTAATTATTAATATTATTTTCTAACAAGCAACATTTCATTTTGTTTAAAAATTGAACAATCTATGATTAACAATAGTAATCTTAGTATACTATGATTAGGACAATATTCTCTTTTGCACTTTTTGATATTTGTTGAGTAGTTAGAATGCATTTATTTGTTTGAGAAAGAGCTACTATTCCTTGTCTATTGATTTTATTTGCTGATCAGGATGGCCCAGTTTCAATCCAAGAAAAGTTTGATTACATTATGCATGGACGAGTTTATAACATCATAAATGAAGGAGGTCCAAAATCCGGGCTTGAAGTGTATGTTGACATTTCTCAATTTATGTTGTTTTTCTGTTTTGTGTCATTCAAAAAAATACCTTGGCAGTTGATCATTTGATGTATGCGTATTTTTATCATTTCAGGGAGGTGTATGCATCATTTGGCGGGCTGCAATTGTTGTTGAGAGGGCATGCATCCCATTGTGTTAAACTTGCAGTTGATCAGAATGTGTTTCTTCTATTGAGGAAGCTTTGAATTTTCTTATAGCTTCTAATTTTGGATGATTGAAACAAGACCTACTATATGCTAGGCTTGTTTAACTATGACCTCTAAGCCTTGAGTATATTATTTACTTTGCACATTTCTTTTTGCCAGTTATTTTATAAAATATTTTCTTTATTTTAAAAGGATTGTGTTATTTGACTACAACATATTTTTTGGCTATTTATATGTGAAATACAAGAGAGTAGTGTTGTGCATTTTTCATGTCAATTATTGTTATGTATCTATTCAAGTCAATTTTCGTTACTCGTAATTATATTTTTATACATCAATTAATGTTATCTCTAATTAGTTCTGGAAGTGAGGTGAATTAGTTGCGAGAATTAAGCATGCGCGACAGTAATCTATGTGATAGTGTTGTGGGGTCCACTTGGTTGTGGTGGCTTCCTTCAATAGAATTCAAGCGAGAAGGGTGCAGGATTTTCTGATTTAATTTTGGTGGTTGATTTTTTAATTTGATATGAATAATTAATGTTTTTAACTATAAATGAAAGAATGGGATGAAAAGAATTTATTTTATATAAAAATGATATGGAATGAAATGAAAGTATCATAAGTGAACACAAGGATATGTGAGTATTGCATGCAAGAAACTGTTATGTTTGATTTGATTATTTTACAATTATATTTAGTATGATCAAGAATGGAATGGATATTTTATTTTATAATCGTATTTGGTATAGGAATAGAAAGAGATGTGTAAATTACAATGATATTCTTAATAATTAAAAGAAATTATAAAATTGAAAGTATATTTATACAAAAGAATTATCATTTTTACTTATTTATAATTTTTTAATTGAACATATATTAAATAGTAAAATTGTAATATATGTTAAATAAAAAATATATGATTAATAATAAAAAATTATTATATTTTGAATTTAATTATAAAAATTATAATTAAAAAATTAATTATCAAAATTTTTGCATTAAATATTTTTATAATGAACACAAAATATTTTATTTTAAATTTTACTATTAAAAATATAAATTTCAAAATATTTGAATTTAAAAATATTAAAAATTGATATTATTTTATTAAGTACTAATAAAGGATAACATTAAAATATATAAAAAAATGTGGAATGGGAATGTAAAAAGGTTATTTCACAAATGATGAAATGTTTATCATTTTTGTTATAGAATGGATATTTCATTATTTAATGTAATAGACATTCTTTAGAAAATAAAAATTTTTATTTTATAGTATCTATCAAAGAATTTTTTTTATTTTTTATTTTATTTCATCATATCAAATATCCTATTCCGTGTGATCCAGGGGGAAGGGTAATTTAAGTATGGTTTATGATTTCAATTTCATTTTCAACATGTTAAAGTTGGGCTAAATCCAATTGACATTCTATACATTTTTCCGCAAACTTTAATAACAGTCTTTAAGGGTGGCGGAAAGAATCCAAAAAATGATAAATTTATGTCCATCTTAAGTGTGATTTGTTTTTAAAATAGTGATAAGACTTAAGGTGATGTTTGGTTCATGAAATGTTTTTAACATTTTCAAGAAAATTTTAAGGAAATATTACATTCTTATATTTGGTTCAAAGTTTGAAAAAAAATCTGGAAATGTCACATTTTCAAAATTTTTTTTAACTCAACATTCCCTCAAAATATTCTCATGGGGGAGGTGGATATTTTAGATTTCCATGTAACGGGAATGTAATATTAAAATATTTTCAAAAAAATTATAGTAAATCAAATATAAGAATGTTACATTCCCGTTAATTATATTCCCGTTAATTATATTCTCAATAATCATATTTCTGGAAATGTATACTTTTCTGAGAATGTAAGATCTCGTAAATTAAACTCCACCTAAGAGTAATGAGTAATTTAATGTACATGCATAAAGTACTAAATTCATATTTAGGATAAAGTACTAAGGTCTTATTTAGGATATGACGGAGGGAAAATGACAAATAATTATTGAGGGTAACAGATTAAGTGTAAATTTTAGACACCTATAAAAAGTAACATTGATATACATGAATGTAAATTCCCTTGTACCTAAAACGCAAATTAAGTCTTGCACAATTGGATGGTCATATTTTTAAAGGTTGTGAATAGCTTTTTAAAAATATGGTTATATTTTATTGAGAATTTTTAGTTTAAAGAACACTTGATGTTGTTTAAAAATTTCATATCTTTTAGTGTATTCAAATTTGATTTCTGATATATATATATATATATATATATATATATATATATATATATATATATATATACATATATATATATATAAGTGCAGTGATTTAATTATTTTTATTATTATTTAAAAAAATTGTTATATTTTTATAATAATTTTCTTAACATATAAAATCTACGGCAATAACATTCGTAAACAACGTGTGAGCATCGTAATTTTATGATAACTTTCTTAATATTATTGTTTGCAGTGTATTGTTGAAAAATGGTTTTACGTCGTATGCACAAAGTTCAACAAAATACTTCCCGTATACGACGCTGTTTTCAAGTTATTTTGGGCCTATCATGAGGGCACTATCTATAATTATTTTGAATTGAGTGGCCCTTTGCATTTATGCGTTTCAACTTGATCGGCTTGATTTCAACCTATCATAATTTTTTTTGGAGAGGGGTGGAATTTGTAAGACATTCCTTTAATTTTATAGCAGTTAGATTTTACATTTTTTAAAAATTTAAAAATTTAAAAATTATTTTTTTAAATTATACAAAATTTAAAATTAACACTCACCATTAATTTAATTTATCATTTTATTAAATTAGATGACTTTTTATGATTTTCTTTAACAAGAATACAATATTACAATATGTTAATTTATCTTATTATTTTTTTCAAATAATTATTATGTTATATAATTTATAAAAATTAAATTAGATATATATAATTTTAATTAAATAAGAAAAAATAATTTGCAAAATTACACATAAAAAAATCACAAAATGAATTAATATATTATAATATTATAATTCTTATCTAAAAATTTTATTAAAAATTGATGTAATTTGATAAAATGATAAATTGAGTTAATAATGGGTGCTAATGTTAAATTTTATAAAGTTTAGAGGAATAATTTAAAAATTTTTAAAGTAGAAAAGGATAAATTTTAATTATTCTAAAGTTAAAGAAAGTATTTTACATTTTTTAAAATATTTTATTTCATTTGTGTGACTCATAAAAATGTAAAAATACACTTGTTTTAAAATTTATACACAATTTTGTATTTAAAAATTATTTTAAATAAATTAATGTACAAGAATTTCTCCGGCGACATACCGCCTCTTTAAGCTCTCAGCCCTGCGGAGCTATTCATGTCTTACGATCAATTTTTGCCCCCAGTTATATCAAGAGACAGGTTAAACGATTTAAAATTTTAAGTCTCGAGAAATGCAAGTGGACCTATTTTTAGAGATGTACGTCAAATGGGTCGTGAGGCAAAATTATATAAAATTTAAAGTTTGGCTCTGGCTCATTGAATACTCGATTATTTTTTAATATGATCCGAAAGTCTGAAAATTTGAATATTATTTTTTTAATTTTTTATATAAAAATAAAATTTTAAAATAAAGAATATATATTTGAGAAAATAATAAAGTATTTAATTATATTAAATTAATTTTTTATTAAAAATAATTAAATATAATTATTTTTTATTTTTACGATTTAAATTTGGCTCGAATAATAATTTTAGAAAAAATTTCAAAAAATTTATCATATCAAAAAGAAATTTAAATTTTATATTTTTTTAAAAACTAAACCCATCGGGTCGGGCGGGTGACCCAGCGCATGTTCAGCCGAGTGAAACAACGTATCCTGCGGACCGGCGGCCTAACCGATTTATTCTCCTTCCAAACTTTTGTACATCAAAAGGTGCTGGTTCTTTTTTCACGTTGCTTCATCTTGCAGAAGCAGAACGATCCTCTTCGGTCTCATACTTCCATCGGCTAGAGATCAATCAGATACTAAATCCTAAGCCATGATATTTGTTGACGGGCTTCCGTTTTCTGCACATTCTTCTTCAGCATCTCAGGTAACATTTCACTTATTAATTCTTGTTCAAGTACCCATTTTTTCTGATCGATCAAATAAGATTAGGGTGTGTAGTTTGTTCAAAGATTGTATTTTGGGGTAGCTCAGGCTGTTCTCTAAGCTGCACTGCATCTTTCTGGATCTTATTTAGAGCTGGCATTCTTGTTGACTTACCATTGAAATAATACTGTCATCCCTATATTATAAATGGGTTCGTTTATTTTACTGCAAATTCGGCAATTTTATCCGTTGGGAAGAAGCACAAGTGAAAGAAATTTAGATCCAATTGATTTATGTGTGATTATTAGGGGAGAATTAGGAAACAGGTTGATTTCATCTATAGTATTTGGATCATAGTCTAGCCAATTTGTCGCTCTGATGTTTTGTATTACATTTTGAGCTTGAAGTCATAAATATTTTGTCTTTCAGTTCTGTGCTTATTTTACTGGAGAAAATTGAGCCATGTTGTGGCTTGCTTGAGTTGCATACCTAATTTTTTTGCACTGGCATGGCTCACTTTGCACCATTTTATCTGGGACCGACAAATGTTTGATTAAGTGTTTGTCAAATTAAAAGAAAAAAAGGAATATACATGGAGCAAGTATAGCTGTGGTTTAAAAGAATGCAATATTGGTCTCATAGCACAGAATTTACGATCATAATGTTAGTGATTTTGCATCACCCCTTGCTTTCAGACATACATGCTTAACGCATTTTTGGTGCCTTTGCCTCTGATTTCATAGAAGGATTTATGTCTGCTTGATGTTGAGCTTGGGCTTGACAATGTTGCTATGTTATATTATGGCTTAAACAGCTTCGTATGCTTAGGATTGTTCACCTTATGGAAATGAATACTATTTATTTATTAGATGACTTGGTGATATGTAATTGTAATCACTTTCTCCTACCAAGTACTGACAACTATCTACAAGAAAAAAAAAATTAAAGAAATCTCTCAGTGTTATTATTAGACAAGTCTGATGTTAATTGAAACTCAACCCAAGTATTTATTTATTTATTTTTTTCCTTTTAAATCTGTTGCCATGATGTTAACTTGGGGGTATGTGACAAGTAACCTACATTCCAGGATTTCTGTCCTTTTTTTTTTATGTTTGTTAAAACTTAAATATGTGAAAGGTCTAACACTTTGTTCTTTTGGAACAGGAAAATGATACTCTATTTGCTTTATTGGAGCATCCCATTCTGATATCTGCATCAGGTTCTTTGAAGGCTACTCCTGAGAGAAAATTCTCAGTTTCTGAAGAGTCTCCAATGGAGAGATCAAAATGGATTTATGTATTCCAGAGAGAATATGCTACTGTTGACCCAGCATTGGTTGATGTATATAAATTTTTACCTTCTCTTTAGTCACTTAGTTAGGCAAATTTCTATTAGATAAAGTCCAAACATTTTACCGTTCTACTTTTGGACAGAGATAGTGCTTTTACATTGTTATTTTACTCAGTTTCTTAATATCGGAGCAGTTCATTTTGGCATGCAACTACTGGTTTTTTGCATGCAGGGATTGGACTCTAAGCACTGCTATTCCTCTGTTAAATATTCCTTGTATTCCTGATTTCGTACTATCCTTCTGTGTTCTTCTTTCCTTTTTTTAATTCCATTTATTAGATGTTCCTGCCAGTCTCCCCCTTTTATTGAAGAACTGATAAAGTATGTTTTAATCTCTCATAAGAATGAAACCATCA
Source organism: Sindora glabra (assembly GCA_020226215.1). Classification (NCBI taxonomy): domain Eukaryota; kingdom Viridiplantae; phylum Streptophyta; class Magnoliopsida; order Fabales; family Fabaceae; genus Sindora; species Sindora glabra. The sequence continues at coordinate 33,490,124 of CM035229.1, forward strand.
TCACAAGCCAAAGGCACTCTGAGGAAATTCTGACCATTTTTAAGTGATTATAGATAACTGCCAGTCAATAAAACTCATGTCCTTAATGGTGCATGCACCTTTCAATTTGTTTGTATTGAGTTTACTGTTCCTATTTAACTTAAGATCTATGCACTTTTTTTTCCTTGTCATCTTCCTATATCACTAGTGTGTTGGCACTGATGAAGCAACAACATGCGTTGGCCTTGTTATCCGGAACAGACAGAATGGAATGTAAGGAGCATGGATGTATCACTTGTAGATAAAAGTTCCTTTGATCATCAATTTGTTAAGAATGACCCTTTTGATTCTCTGATTTTCCCATTTGAGTGTTTTCCTTCCTATTGCAGGACATCAGTTGCTCATATGGATTCACCGAAGGTTGTTGATATGGGTCTCTCCCAAATGCTATCACTTCTAGTCAACCATAATTCAGAGACTGAGTTGGATGTATGTTCTATTTCTCAGTTTCCCTTTTTTCTTTCATTTCAAAAGATGAGTCCAGTGTTTGTGTTGAATGCTACTATGTACTGAACACACTGCTTTAATGCAAAATCTAGGTGCATCTAATTGGTGGATTTGAAGATGTTTCACTGAAGGTCTGCCCAGGGTCCTTTACTTTGTGATTGGTATTCCAAGTTTTAGGTTTTCAACTGAGGCAAAATTATTGAAGTTGAATAACATCTTGACCTTTCATGCAGCAAGTTAATGGGAACATTAGATCACAAAACCCAGCAGATTTGGGTGGCTATTCCCTTCCTTTGTGTGCAAAAATTCTTCAAGCCTTGTGTGCAAGAGGGGAGAAGTTTCATATTCAAAATCTATGTGTTCTTGGACATAACACCCGAAGGGATTCTGGGGGCAATGCATACCCTATTTTCCATGGGTTTATGGTCAGCTCTAGCCTTTTCCCTTCCTATATCTTTTTATTAATATATACAGTTCATTTACTTAAGTGATAAATCCCTTCTTTTGTGTCTCTTTGTAAAACATGTATTTCTTGACAACAAGGAAGCTGAGCTTCGCATGCATAATCGTATGAGTGTTAACAGAGTACATTTTTGTTTTTCAATTTCAAAATTTTAGAATAACAATGAAAGAGGCCCTTTTTTTTTGGGCCACACTGAGAATATCCTTATGATTATGAACATTTTGTTACTCTTATTTGATCTTTGTTCATGTATGAATAATCACCTCTAATCAAATTCGAGCTAAGTTATGTGGGATTGACGTGAGGGGGTAGGGAGGGCTATATTTCTGGGATCATGCATAAATTGAAAGGGAGTATTAAAAATGCATTATAATGAAGTTTTAGCTTGAAATTAATGGCAAGCAAGTATTAGTAATTTACTATGTCATTGTTCCCATGTAAATCATGCACTAGAACAGAAAAGGCCTTTTTCTATTGTAATTTAATTACATGTTATATTGTTGAACTACTTACGGTGACATGATTTTTTTTTATTTTCACAGCTTGGCACTAGCTATTGTGATGGTCTTCTGTATTAATGTTCACTTGGGCCATTAAACCTCTTATGCAATTTGGAAATTTCACACCTTGCACACTATTTCAGGTTGAAACTACAACTGGTGTGATTACACCAGCAAGCTTTGATAGAAGCTCTAGATGTCCAGATGAAATTGTTAGGAGAATTAGGGTCTCTGCTGCTTGTGAGGATTCCAGTTGGAATGGAAAATTACTGGAGACATATGACACTCTAACTGACCAATTCAAAATTTACCCATGTTGCTGGTAAATTTTCAAGTTTATGTGACTTCATCCTCATGAACTTCTACTGTATAGAATTGTGTTCCAATGATGAGGGATTTTCTTTTCTTTTTGGGTGCTGAGAGATACACATTTTTTATTAGGAATTTCTAGTTGGGTTGCCGGGTTCGGAATTGGGATTGTGTTACATCCTTTAACCTCCTATAGTCTTCACTTATCCATAAATATGCTTCTCTCTCATTGATGCATACGGTTTTACTTCTGATCCTGGTTGATCTAGGACTCTAGGCGAATATCATATAGCTTTGATGCTGAGGCATCGATCAGATTCAGAAATTCTTTCAATGTGTTCTACCTCACCTACTGCTGAAAGCCCGGATTTTGTGGATAATGTGAGAAGGTAAAGCACATTATTGATTTTAATTGGATATCTGAAACGATTGCCTTATTCTTTAATCAAATGCCAATAACAAGTGGTTTGAGAAAATTGTGTAACAGGACATTGATGTGGGGTTTATATGGGCTTAGGCTCCAACATCAACAGCTAGACTTTGGGGCATGGTTCCCAAGTCCAATGTTAATCATCACATCTTGAAATCCAAAACATGTATTTTGTTATTCAGATAATAATCATAGTAAGAATGCAAGTCCTGAGTGTAACTGCTACATAACTTGTCAATGAAATTTGAAAAAAGCAATATTCAGGTAGATTGCTACCTGATTTTTATGAACATTGAACATTGTCTTTTGGCTTTTATCTACAAATCGTTTATTGCCACCTGTTGCTTAAATAAAAAAAATGCTACAAGGTTTAGAAATTGATTTCTTACAGCTAACTTTAATCAAGTTTCCTTTCTGTTAGCAATTAATAAATATCCAATGCTGATGATACTATACATTGTCCTTAAACCATGATACATGTATGTTTTCAGTATTGTACTTCTAGACCCATGGATTGGTTATTTAACTGACTTATCCTATATGATGATGATCATTTCATTCATCGTGTCTTCAGGCAATGGGATTATTTAATTGCACATCCATCCTGGAAGGAGACATTCCCTATGAAACAGCCGCGGATATTTGGAAGAACTGGGGATGGAAGCTGGAGTAAGCATTGATCGGCATTCCAATAAGATTCCTAGCACAGATCCACTCGAAAATTGGATTACCTTGAGGGTGAGATTCATCATCTACGCGAAATGTTCACCTCTTGAAGAGCATTTTATTTCTTATTCTTCTTATGGAGGAATGATAACCAGATCAAGGACCTCTACCCAAAGCTAAGTTTGGTAGCCTTTTTGTGGTTCGGTTAAGTGATCTGATTGCATCTACTAAACTTATTCAGACTCTTTTTTTTTTCCCATAGTGTTACCTAATGGGCATCCTTTCTAAGGGGCAAGATCTACTGGTTTTCATTTGGAATTTATTCATTCGGTAGTTGGGAACTAAGGAGGCTACCGGTTGAATTCTGAAAAATTAAGTTAGGAAAGAAAATATGGGAATTTGCTCAAGAAATTTTAAAGAAACTGAAAAATGCCAAGGTAAAAAGTAGCAAGTGGCAGCAGATTTTGGAGGAAATGACCTTGCTTTATATCTAAAAAAAATGATCAGTTCATACTGAAATCTTCATCCATGCCCATTGACCATAACTTAGTTTGTGGTGCGTTATTTCCCTTATGTATTGAGTATTACTCAATTCCAAATTACAAAAAAAGGCTTGAAAAAGCATATTCAAAGGGTGCTATATAATGGGGAAAAAAAATATGGATTCCAATTTCTCACTATCATGCAGATACAGATATTGGAGAACTACCTCCACCCCTGGTTGAAATGTTTGAAAGTAAGATCTTATTTTATTTTCAAATACTTTCTTCGCTTTGCTGGAACTATAAGAAATGAGAATTTTTTTTTACTTTGTTTGGCTAGGAGAGAAAATAGGAGAGAAAGAAGATAGAAGAGAAAGAAATTAGAGAAGAAAGAAAATGAAGGAGAATAAATTTTCTTTTGGATTGTTTGGAATGAGAAAAAAAAAGAGAAAGAAAATAAGAGAGAATATTTTTTTTGTTTGGAATGAAAGAAAATTAAAAAGAAAGAAAACGTAATAGATTAAAATTACCACAATGCTCTTATTGCATAAAATGTATAAATATTTATATTGTTAATTTATAAAATTTATTAAATAATTTATTTTATTGCTAAAATTATTACATATAATTAATTATTAACAAATTTCAAATTAAATAATAATCAATTATTCAAATTAAAATAATTAATCATAATTTTTTTAAACTCTATGCATGGATTTATAAAAAATATTAGTAATCTAATTATAATTTCTTGTATAATCTATAAGAAAAATATATTCATATAAATAATAATTAGCCAAAATATAAAAAACAAATAAGATTTTAAAACTCATATTTATATAACTGAAACACCTTTAACTTTGTTTTATTTTAATATGTTTTACAACTCTAAATCCAAAAAAAAAAAATTCATAATAACAAATTATTGTTTCATTTTTATTTATATTTCATTATAATTATAATTACAATTTTCTAGTTAAAAATAAATTCATTCCAATTAATTGTGTGATTTTTTAATAAATATATTTAAATTATCTAATAATTGGACAATTAAACTAAAATAATTATAAAATTATCTATTTTGATTAGTCAAGTGAGATAAATAAAAGATACACATTTTTAAAAATTACTTTTTTTAAAAAATTCATTATTGCTTGTGAACTTTCATTCTATTTCTTTTGTTGACATCTCCGTTTGAATTTTGAATAGAAAATTGTCTCACAAACTCAATTATTGGAATTAATTTTTCTAATCAAATTAAATTTACTAAAATTTTCCCCTTTTGTTCTTTCCCTTTCCTTCTTACTCATCGTTCCAGACGGGTGTCCAAATGTCCAGTTGCTTCTTGGACTTTGTCTTTCAGTTTTCTGATAACCCCACCTCCTCTAGTTTCTCATATGCATCATGCATCTCATCCAACCGTATCATTGATTTGTAAATTCGCTTCTCATTATTTGCCGTTTCACGATGCTCATTTTCCTTCGCCGTGAGTTGTGACCACCACTGATCGACGTCAAGATCGTCGGGTCTCTGCCCAACAACAATCTCTTGGAGCTGTCTGGACAAACGAGCGTTTATATCGGTGAGCTTCATCTTGGCATTGTCGACGATTTCATGATCGGGACGTTGGCCGATGACCTTGAGAACGGATCGGGTCTAATACACGTCGGAGATGGCTTTTGTCATGGCCTCCAAGAGTTTCGGGTCAGAAAGGTGAGGCATTTGGCCTACAATTTCGCCGCGGCTGAGGACGGCAGTGGATGCCTGGGTTCGGTGGCAAGCTTCTTCTTGTGGGTTGTAGACGGCAGGACGGTGAGGTGCATCAAATGGAAAATGGGTTCTTATGCTCTCCTTCTCCCCCAATTTCTCCCCACGGATGGGGGGAGAAATTTTCCGTGAGTCCCACGGGGTTGTTTCCCTTTAAATTTCTTTCCCTCCTATTTTCACCCCTACAGTCAACAGCAGAAACTTCGAATTTGTCCTCCATTTTCTCCTCCACTTTTTTTTTTCTCCTCTGTTTTGTGCCATTCCAAAGGTTAAAATTAGATTCGTATATAAATTACTTATAAATTCAATGATAAACAATTGAATTCTAATTTTTTTAATTTTCAAACGAAGGGTTAAAAATATAGTTCAGCCAGAATGCCAACAAGAGCTGCGGTGACAGAGGCAGTGAGTGACAATGACCGCAAGTTAATTCATATATGACATGCTGATACGGCTGAACTAGAAGATCCAATTACTTTTTGGGGGCTTGCAATGAAATATGTTCCAAATAAGCTATGCTAGATAAGAAGCTCAGAGTTTGCGTGCAATGAATGAGTTACGATCTTTCTTCCGAAGATCCTAAATCCACTTACGGATTGTTTGGATTGGTGATAATTGAGACAGCAGAGAAAAGGGAAGATTATGATGTAACCTTTATTTTAGGAAAAAAAAATATAAATATCTTAAAATAAAGTCTATTACCGTATAAACTCCTTAAAATTTTAAAACTTACAAATAGTATCTTTAAATTTTTTAATAAGTTGGAAATATTTAAATTTTAATTAAAGAAAATAAAAAAAAAAGATAGAGATGAGTTACCTATGGTTTCTTCTAATTGTTTTTTTAGCATAATAAAGTCAAAGAAATAATACAAAAAATAAAAAAGCACATATCTTACCTCCAAATATAGTTAAGTCAAATTTCAACAATATTTGTTTAAAACGCTTATCTTTACTTATACGGTAAATATATTATATAATCAATTTTGTTAGAAATTTATTTTAGAAGAAAACGCCTTCTCAAATTGGCTAAATTTATGTTAAAAATAATTAGAAATAATTATGAGCGACTCAAATATTTTTTTTGATTTTTTTAAATTGAATATGATTGTCAATATTTTCAAATTCTTTTTTTTTTAGAAAAGTTTAAGAAGATTATTTGCAAGTCCTGAAACTTTAAGGATGTTATGTGAAATTAAGTTATACTTTAACAGATTTATTTATATTTTTTCTTTTGTTTTATTTGTGAGTTTTAGCAAGAAAGGGATAAGAGGTTAAGGTTAAAACCACTGTCCAACATTTAATTTTATGCATTCCTCTAATTTGGGGGTTTCTATAGGTTATCTATTTGATTTACTATTTTAACTCTTTACATTATTTTAATTTAAAATTTTAACTTATTATTTTTTACACTCATTAATAAATAATTTTTTTAAAAAATAAAAAAAGTAAAAAAAAGCATTATAATTAATTATAAATTTTGGTTTAACTTTCTATTATTATTTCTTATATAATTTTAAGACTAAAATATAAAAAATTCCCTTGTACTTAAGCTCATATCTGAAAAATCTCATTAGTTTTAAAATTTTGTAATAAACCCCCTAAACTATACATACGGAATAATTAACCTCTTGTCTAAGATTCATCTAAATTTTTAACCAGTGTGCACATCCATTTCTAAACATCTAGTTATTCGATATTTTAATTTTCTATTAACAATTTCAATAAATCCTTTCCCATTGCTTTGCTATAAACCTATATTTTAAAAATCAAACTAGTCATTGAACTAAAAATGAGAGTAGTTCAAGATTTAATGATTTAATTGGAGTGAAATTGGAATTATAATATAAAATAAAAATTTTAATATATAATAATTAAAAATAATAAAATTATCATAAAGTTAAACTTATATATATAAAATATTTCAAATATTATCAAATAGTTTCATAATTTTATAAATTCATCATTCAAATCATCACAAAAAATTAATATTGAACCCAATTTTTATGTTATGTGACTTTCATTTATAGAAATAAGGTAATTTTTGACTAACTAAGACTTTGAATTTTAAATAAGTGTATAGTATCAAGTAAAAAAAAATACTATTATTTTTATAAATAATAGTAATTTTTTAAATAATAGTAATTTTTTTAAAAAATAATTGGTTAAACTATGAAAACATGACCGATTGCCATGTTTTGACTTGCTCATGAGTTTTCTAACCAATTGTTTGAAAGTTAATTGGATCGGTTCACAATTTTTTAATTAAACTAATTATTCTGGTTTAATTTTTAAAATATTGTTATAAACACTAACCATATTTCTCCTCTCTACTCTCTACTCTGTTACACAGAAATATTTTTACTCTTACGGTAATATTGAAATTTTAATATTACCTCTATTTATATTTTAGCAAATAGAACGTTTTGTCATCATAGGTCATTAGAATTTTGAAAGTAGCTGTCCAATTCATTAAAATACAAGTGGAAGTAATTAATAATGAAATTTTTAGTTTTTATCACTATAGTGGGGCTAAAAATATTCCCTTTTACACAAATTACTGGCTTTTTATTTATCAAAATCCAATTTTTGCGAGCCAAAAATGGTGGATTTTTTTTTGTTTATCTTTACAAAAGTTTGTTAGTTTAATTAATTGATTTGATTCAATTTTTGTTGCTAATTTTTGTTAAATTCATGTTTGTTTGTTTATACATATAGCAATTTTTGCAACAATAAAATGGCAGCATTTTTATCTTCCTCTCAATGATATCTTGGTTTAAAATTAATTGATTTAATTCAATTTTTTTCCATATTTTTAAATTTTTTTTAAACAAAAATTTATGATTGTTTGTATGCACAAGCAAAAGAATCTACCTTTTTTTTTTATTTTTTTTGCGTCATTGCATACATCAAAGACGAAATCAACAACAAACATCAACATAAAAGGGAAGAAAGCACTGGCAAATAACAAAATAACAAACTACTAACGGAGATGGAAGGAGAATAAGAATCTACTGAAATTCTAATTGTAAATAGAGATGGAGAATGTTGAATAATTAAATACTTGAAGTATCACCATTAAAGATTAAAATGGAAAATTAATTGCGAAGGATTATGGTTCCGAATTTAGCTCTCCTAAATCATGTGATAGATCTTAGACAATTAAGTGAATAATAATAACTTTTGATAAAAAAAATTAAAATTCAAAATTTTGATAAATAATAATTGATAAAAAATATTTTTTAATTTATAATTATTTCATTCTTTGATCTTCTCATTAATAATTATGATAATTTACTTTATCTTTTAAAATATATTTTGTACTTGTATTCTAATCACTTCGTAGATTTGTAAGATTTATTGTATACTTTTAAAGTTTAGGAAGTTTTTTTTTGCTCAAAAATTTAATTATAGAAGAATTTTTATATTTTAGTCTAATTTTAGATATTCAAGTAAGGAGAGGAAGTGATACGGTGTATTATCAAACTATAACTAATTTGGCCCGCAAGTCTCCTTTACTGTGTGGCAGTGTCCCTTACCGTAAAATACTCTAACATCCATCCATCCATATTCCACATATAATCCTAAGTCACATAAGGGTCGGCATTTGCCAATTGTAGCAAATTCTGTGACTCCATGGAGTGCTGTGCAAATATCGTAGACAAGAAATAAAAAGGCTTAATAATGATTTTAATTTTTAATATACATTTATAATATTTTTTGTCATAAAAATTTTATTTTGATTTCTATAATTGCCAAATTTAATTAAATCATCTCCAACTAAATAATTTCTATTAAATTGAAGTGGATGAATTTGATTTACCACCGTAGCCATGTTCGTCATTTCCAATATATTGAAAATTACCTAATTGGATCATTACTGATCATCGAATGAATTAAAAGATTAAATTACAATTAAATTAAATACAAAAAAATTGAATCAATAAAAATGTGGATAATTTTTAAAACCGCTTAACATTTTAGTGGGCCATGACACCGCTTTTTAAAAACGTAATTGTGACTATGCATAAGAGCCAACCTACGGACTTCTGCCGTGACCGTAGCCCCCCAAAAAAATTATTTTTATTTTGGAAATATTATGTATATTTTAATTTTGGCACCACAAACAATAAAGAAAAAGGAGAGTTTTTTTAAATCTTGTATGAGTAAGACGTTGAATCTAAAATTTCTATAAAATGACCTGATATGCTTATTTTATTTGATTTTTGTATTCTTTTCCTCTTCTTTTCAACAATAAAATCATTTTTTATACATTTTATATTTCTTAACTTTTAGTAAATAACTCATCACTTTTACACATCTAATTAAAAATTAAAATATGATCTAGCCTTACCTAAACTCATTTAGAAACCTTAGAAACAACTTGAGCAAGAATAAAAGTCTCTTTTAAAATAAGATACAATTATACTTTGTTCACTATTTATTCTCTCTCTCTCTCTCTCTCTCTCGTCTTCTCTTCTTCATTCGTTTCTTTTAATTATATTTTCTTCCTTCCTTCCTTTGAACAGAAACTTGAAAAGTCACCAAGACAGATCCAAGAGGGCTTCTGGGGTAAAAATGGTAGCATAATTGTCTTACTAATATTTAACAATTTGTAAGAGAGAATTTTTTTTCTAAAATCTTCACTCTTGTATATTGTATTACAATTTTCTATGATAATCTTATCTTTATTATTATGATTAGAATATTTTGAATAGCATTAATGTTGAAGTCTTCTAAAGTTTCTTGATTTTTTAAGACTAAATTATATTTTACCCACATGTGATTACACTCTTTTTCATTTAACACAAATGCAGTTATAAGTGTAAAAATTTACTTATTTGTACTTGTCAACCATGAGCACTTTATTTCACCTAAACTATATTTCAAATTTTAATTGAAAACTCAAGCTCATCATATGCAATCTCTACTTCATATTTTGATTTAATTTAATGTTTGTTTAAAACTAATTTATTTTAAAAAATCTTAAATTTATTGAATATTTGTTTGCAATTCACTTTATGCTTACTAAATAGAGGGTGTTAGATAATTTTTTTTGTGGAAATTAATTATGGGTCAGAATCAAACCGAATCAAAATATGAAGAAATAGATATTATAGGTGATGAACATGAGTTTTCTATTAAATTTTAGATAAAAAATAATTTAGTCAATAAAGTGTTAATTATTGAAAACATATGAACATAAGTTTAAACACTTAAAACTATAAATAAATTACATGAAAAAGAGAAAAATTATAAATAAGTTTTTATTGTTAATGTATAATATTGTATCGAATTCTAGTGGCAAATGAAAACTATTGAAAAGATTAGCGTACACAGGGCAAAAGATGAAACCTTGTTTATAGGTGCCAAACACAGTTCGCATTTTATTTTGCGGTAGGGTAAGGAATTATGGCAGTAAACAAAGTCAAGTCGAATCAAATTCTATGAGCTCAAATCCGACAAAAGTAAATAAATTTGAATTCAAACTCACTACAAAAAAATTCCATTTATTTTGACGACACATATAATGATGATATTTTTTTCGATCATTGGTATATGCTCAAAAGCTATAGATTTTGCGGCAAAAAAGCATTCATTCCACTCTGGACCATAACAAGAGAGAATGAATCTTTATCTGGGAAGGCATGATTTCAAGCTAGCTCCCAATTATCTGCATCCGGATTTCACCGTACTTCATAAGAAGCGCGAAAGAAAGCTCCGGCTAGGAGACATACTGGTATTTATATTTAATTTTTAATTTAATCATTTAAATTTTATTAATTTGAATAGAAGGAAAAAAAAAAATTCTCTACTGTATCCCCATATTGTTTATATTGATGAAATACCAATAGAATGTAGTCTTAGAAGGGATATAATGAAATTTTTTTATTGGTTGTTCCTAGAAAATGATCTGTTTTCTATGGGATAAGTACAACAAATAATTAATTATAATAAATAAAAAATAAAAATAAAAATAAAAAAATTCTAATTCAAATAGTATAATAATATTTCAAAAATGAAATAGAATATTAAATAAAAAATAAAAATAAACAGAATGTTCTTATTTGAAACACCTTGTGATTTTCAACCAATTCTGCACTTTAATATAATTACCAGGTGCAATTAATATTGTTGTTATAGAGACAATTAGAATTTTATTTTATTTTTGGAAGATGAACAAATAAATTTTCATTCAAAAAATAAAATAACTATATTGCGATGATACTATCGTTGTAATAAGGTTACTTGGGAAATATAGAAGATGTTGATTGGGAAATGACAGAATTTATTATTTAGCAGCGACATGTTGTTGCAATAGGTTTGCATGGAGAAATGGGATGATGCAATCAAATTCAAATTTTTATGTATCATATAGCAACAATCGATTTTTTGTTCAATGACAACTTATCGTCGCAATTAACAGTTATGGAACCAAGACTTAAATTTCAGTGGGAGCAAGTATTTTTTTTTTGTATATTAAAATACACATTAATTAATACATTGAACACTTTTAATTAAAAATTATAAAATGCAATGAAAGTTATGTGCAATAGTCAATTATAAGCGAATGCATATATATATATATATATATATTATTTTTGTCAATTAATTTAACATATTCTATGTTATTAAAAATTAATACACCTAAAAATAAATTAAATTAGTGAGGCGTAAAAATACCATAAAAATGTGAATATCATGTACTTTTCTATTGAAATGTACATATAAAATATGTACAAATAATTTTGAATAATATAATTAATCTATTAAAATGAGTAGCTTATTGTGAGAGTAACAAGATACGTAAATTTGGATCATTTAATTTTATATTAATCATATAAACCAAAACAAAATCATTAGACAGGTTTCAATAAGTTAACCTACGATTTTATCCATAAAATTCTTGTTGCTTGTGTATTTATCCTTCAAATTCCAGGCTTCTCATCATGAGTTTTAAAAAAATCACCTAACATCCTTAAAATTTTATGAGTGCACAAAACTAATTTACTTTAAAATCTATATCTATATTTAAAAACTGACACATAATTAATAAAGATGTACAATGATCAAATACACACAGTTTCCTATATATTTAATGGTTATTTTTAGTAACAATAAGAAATATGATAATAAAGTTTTCATCTTTAAATGATCATTCCTTTTTTTTTTTTTACTTTCTTTAACTATTTTTCACATTTATTTTAATTTTTTAAAGGGGACTAAGTTAATTAATTTTTTATAAAGTAATTATATATAATATTAATTTTTTTTGAAAATTTGGGGGTTCATGAACCCTAAGCACTATTGCAACTTGCCTCTGGCACTATCCCTTTGTTTGGCAATTAAAAAATAAAATTCATTTTATTTCATTTTAGCAAAAATGATTTTATTTTATTTTTAAATGAATTTTTTTGGTTTAGGATAAATTATATTAAATATGATTTTATTTCACTTTGAAATAATTTTTTTGTTAGGAACTTTATTAAAATTTGTGAAATTTATTTCAAATATTTATATTTACAATATTATCCTTAAGAGTCTGAGAGTGAAAATTCAAAGAGAGAAAGAAAGCTATTAATGACTTGAAAAATTAAGGATAAAATTGTCTAATGAAAATATTACATTTGGAATGAAATAATTTCTTACAAAATCCTATACGAGATTTTAAAATAGCAATAATGTAAATAAAATAATATTTTAAAATGAAATGAAGTCTAAAAAATTTAGACCCAAACATGAATTTTTAAAAGAACTCATTTCAAAATAAAATTATTCTAATTTTAAAGTGTGCCAAACAAGGGATATATTTATGTTTATTAAATAGTTAGAAGTCAATTTGATCCTAAACAAACCTCTTACATCAACTTTATTCCAATCTCCATTTGATTGTTAAATCTAAACATATTTTAATAATTTATCTTGTTATCCTAATTTTTCACCCCCAACAAATATTGTTTAACTTTGCCCTAGGTTATAAGAAATATTTTATAATGAAAGAGTACTAATGCATAAAGAGAATAATTAATGCTGATCACTCTTACTGTCTTTTTAATTTTAAATAAAAATACAAGAAAAATTCTTTATAGAATAAATAAAAAGAGGGTAAACCTCGGTCGAGGGAACTTTTATGTAATTAGTTGACCAAAAGTGGTCAAGCTTCCCTTTAAATACTACTAAGCATTACAATTGAGATCATTGGACTGTTGATCAATCCTTAGCCTTCAAATTAAGGAAAAAGAAAAAAAGAATATATGATGTGTAGGTATGAAATATATATAATCAACGTTATAATAATATTTTTCTTTTCATGTGAAAATATTATTTAAGTTGTGTAAGAGATATGGGAGGAAAATTATATTTATTCAATATTTGTATAACCAAGTTTTATTATATAAATTCCAAGGTACTACTTATGGTTTGAGTTGTTTACCGTTAATGAATCCTGTTGATTGTTTAATTTTATCTTGATTGTAGAGACCGATGATTGAAAAGGAGTGTGTAAGAACAGTCGCCTCCCAAAAATGTTATTGTTTATATATGTATATATTAATTTTAATTTCAATCTGGTCCTTTTAAAAATTATATATGTTCATAAGATTTTAAAACAATTAAAATGTTCATAAAATTTTAATATAGTTAAAATTATATATATATATATATATATATATATATTAACTAACCTTACCACATCACTTATATCTTAAAATTTCAATAACTTAAGAAATATGAAATTTTGGTAACAGAATTTACTATCTTGATCATTTATATCTAAATAAAGCTTGAGAATCGTATTTTTTGAATGTAATATAAGTGACAATATTTTTAATTCTCCAAATCATCACTTATTTATGAATGTCCAACAAAAATACTAAAACCCACAACTTAGAGACTGCTCCTACCATATTCTAATTAATCAATCTATCAAAATCAGCAGGAAAAACCCACGTAATTTAATTAAAAAAACTCACAAATTATACACCCAATCTTGGCAAGAAAAGCAAAGAAATCCTTTTCTAGTGGTTTGGAAACATTTCCAAATTTTACAAAATGAAAAAGGGTTTAATACCTTTCATAATGATTTCAAAATTATATTCTATGTATTTAGTTTTCAAAATGAAAGGTCATATTGTATTTAGTAAAAACATTGTATATACAATAAGAAAGTGAAAAGCCTATATAATGAGTTTGTGTTAATAAAACATTTTATTGGTAATAGGAATTGTGGCTAGTGGTATTCCTATTTGGGAGGTAAAAAGATTTTGAATTAAGTCTTATCTATAAATACTTCCAAAGATCCTACAAGGAAGGTTGCAAGAGAAAACTAGTTTGGTTGAATGTTGCAAGCCAATCATTTATAAATACTCCACTATTATTCTTTTAAATTACTTATTTTTATTTTAAGGAGATAATCTTATTGAAGATTAGAGAAGAATTTTCACATATTCTTTTTGAAAGCACTTTTTGCCTAATCATATAGATGAAGGTGTTTTGTTGAATATTTAGGAATACACATTTTATCAAATGTTGGAGGTACATTGAATTTATATCCCCATTAAGTAATGCGGTTATGTTTGTATTTTGATTGTCTAAGTTTCTTAAAATCTCCATTAGATAATGACAATGAATGGATATATTGATAATTTTCATGAATCCCTAATGGGTAATGCAATAAAATGTATTAATATTATTGCTTGTATGATCCTAATATTTTCATAAGTCCCTATCGGGTAAGTGGGAGTATTTGGGCATTACAAGTATGAATTTGTTTCATGAATCCCTATTTGGTAAGTGAATTAATTTGTTATTACATGATTGAATGTCAAATGTTACTTTTCCTATACCTAATGGTGGATTTATATATGCTAATTTGTTAAAAATTAAAAGTCTCAAATGGTATTAATTATATGGATCAGAAACCAAAGGTTAGCATTGTCTTAACCTTTCATGAAATAAAGATTTAAATTATATGGATACACTACCTATTTTTCCCTAACTAGTGACTTTTGTAAAAGATATGCCTTAATATCAGGAAGATTTGGAAAATCTTAATGATTAGAAAATGGTTAATGATATATCAAAGAATTGTGTTCTTAGTGAACTTTGTAAAGCTCTTTGAATGACTTATTTTAATACTTAAACTAATAAGGAGATCTTGGATAAGTTAGAAACTAAGTATAGGAAAAAGTTTGATACTCATGTGAATAATTTGTGAAAGAAATTCACTAAAGCTTAGTGTGAAGAAGTGATTGATGTGAGAAAACATGTGAATGGTATGATAGCTATGTTTGATGGGTTGCTTATTCATGGTAGGACCATGGATGGGAAACCATTGTTTCTACTATTGTGAATTCCTTACTTGAACCTTATAAATTTATAAAGGATTATTATACTCTGGTTGAATGTAGTTAGTTTGTTCAACATTTGATTAATAAGATTGATTGTCAAGAGGATAAATAGCTTTGGAAGAGGTTGGAGGATATTGTTAAACTAATTTTCCTTGCTAGAAATGTGATATTAGGGCCAAAAGGTAATAAAAAATTTTAAGAGAAAATGAAAGAAGCCTTAATTTCCAAAAAAAAAAAAAAGAAAAAATTTTTATTTAGAAGGAAAATATAAAATTTGAATAAAAGGTGTGTTTTTTCTACAATATGAAAGCACATGTCAGGAAAGATTGTAAGGCATTCAAGAATCAACAAAATCATAAGGATATTACCAAAATTAGGGTTCAAGGAAATTAAACAACTTGGGGATAAGAAATGTTTTGTCTTTATGGGTAATGATGTTCAAGCTCAAATTAAAGGAGTTGGTATCTATCTATTGAAGTTGCATGATAATAAAGTATTTGAGGTAAATGATTATATTTTGACCTATCAAAGAGAAGAAATCTTTTATTTATATTGTATTTGGAGTCATTAGGTTTTACTTTTTATTATTAGGAATGGAAAATTTATCATGTATAGGGATGATGAAATTATTTTGATAGGTTTTAGAAATTTTGGATTGTATCAAATTCAATTGAATGGAAATGTAGTTTATAAAGTTATTAATTCTTTTGATCTTTATTAAGAAAGGCTTATTAGATCTTGTTAAGATGAATGGTTTTTCCATTTGCAGAAGTTGTTTATATGATAAAATGACTATGTTATCATTTCCTATGGTGGGTGAAAGAAGCAAAAATATTTTGATAATATTCGCTTTGATATTTCTGGACTTATGAGTGTGCTAACTTGAAATAGATGTTTTTTACTTCATTACATTTATTGGTGATTATTTGAGACATGGAAAGATATTTTTGCTTCATAAAAAGGTATTATTTGAGCCAAGCTAAGTTCCTTACCCACTATACTTTATTATTATTATTATTATTGCCACATCATTTATTTACTTATTATTAATTTTATATTATTAAATAATTAAAATTAATTATCACTACTATTATTATCGTTTAAAAATTATTATTATTAATGGATATAATTAAAATAATAAAAATAAATCAAAGTACAGTATTTTTTAAATATAGAAAACCTTCAATCAGAAAAGTAATTAAAAACTATAAGACCTAAAATAAAAAAATTCAACATTAATTAAAATGGAACAAATATTTTGTTAAGTAAATTCATAATATATATATATATATATATATATATATATATATATATATATATATATATATATCATTATTTTACTATACTACTAATAATTTATTACTCTAATTAATATATTTATTTAGTTATAGTAATTATTTTATATATATAGTTAGTTATAATAATTAATTTATGTAATGATTTTTTATTGATTTTTAAGTTTTATGATGATAAATTGAATTTATCACGTAATTTTTATTAATTTTTTAATTTTAATATAATTATTTATTTTAATAACTTTGTGTAGTATATATTAATAATATTAAATATATAAATACATTAATTTTAATATTAAATATTATTAAATTTTAATGTGATTATTTATTTTGATAAATTTATATAATATATGTTGACAATATTAATTTTAATATTTTGATAAACTTTTATAATATTAATTTTAATATTAAAAATTATTTAATATTACTTATATATAATTTTAATATTATATATATTAAAGCATAATTTTAATATACTAAAATAATTATTTTAATATATATAAATATATAATAAATTAATTATTTATTACTAGTACCAAGTTAATGGGCTAATATAATAATCTGATAAGTTAACATTTATTAGTCCTAATCTTTTATCAAATTAGGCTAACTAGTTCTATTCCTTTAACAAGTCAGACTATTATTATCATTTTTTATACCGGTTCTAATTCTAGGCTTAGGCTAAGAAAAATTACACTAGTCTTAGGCTAACCTGTTAAATCTAACCTATTTTGATACCTTTAGGTGTCGTTAAGGTTTTAAGGGCACATTTATGGCAAAGTGAATAGTATTGCACTAAGTAGTTTGCAGATTCCTAAGAGAACAGCTGACTAATTAAACAATGGTTGATGATTGTGTTGGAAACTTGGACAAGGAAATTTTAATAGCAAATGATCAATCATTAGCCTACTGAGAAGACCTTGAACTAGGAGTGAGTGATCGACCATTAACCATCAATAGTCGACCATTGCTCTTTTGTGTTTCATTCATACCCCTATGGTTATCCATATCAAGTGATAGGCTTAGAATGAATTTTATGATGATATTATGCTTTTACTGAATTGAATGAATTATGAGATTATGTAAAGAAGCACTAGTGACATTAAAATGCAAGGGTTAATGCTTAAATGAAATTGTTGACATCAAGTAATGAGAATTGTAATGGTTAATAAGTAATGCACATGGAAAATTTTAGTAGCAAATAATCAATCATTGGCCTACTGAGAAGACCTTGAACTAAGAGTGAGTGATTGACCATTGGCCATCAATAATCAACCATTGCTCTTTTGTGTTTCATTCATACCCCTATGGCTATCCATATCAGGTGACAAGTTTAGAATGAGATTGTATGATGATATTATGCTGTTAAAAATTGAATGAATTGTGAGATCATGCAAAGAAGCACTAGTGACATTGAAATGCAAGGGGTAATACTTGAATGAAATTGTTGACATTGTGTAATGAGAATTATAATGGTTAATAAGTAATGCATATTTGCAGTCTGTGATCTATAGAGCTTGTATTTTGATGTATGACTTGTAAATGGAAAAGGGAAAAAGGAAATAAGATATTTGTAAATGTTGGATTCGATAACCATTTGTGAAAGGATAAAGTTAATCCTAGAGGGATAAAGATGATTTTATGAAAAGATAAGGCTAACTCGAGATTTACATGGAGATTTACCTTTCTTTTTTTTTCTTGACTTGAATATTTATTAAGATTGATGTTATGAATGACTTGGCTTGAAAGTTGAATTCATATAAAGATTAAAGTACGAACTACATGATGTTATTTGGGATTGATTTTATTGTTATCTATGATGTTTTCTTTCTTCCAAGATATTTTCTCATAAAGGCATGGACTTACTCTTTTATGTTTTACCTTGTAGATACGCAAGTTAATCCACCACCATTAACACTAGAATTGAGATTGTAGGAGGTTTTATGGCTTGGATTGGTAGAATAAGTTATTTTGTTCTTTTTAGATATTCTTTTAGGCTTACACATGCTTAACATAAAGGTAAAGGGATCTAAATCTATTTTTTTTAAAGATAGTTAAGACAACTTATGCTTTAATATTAGTAAGTTATAAGCATGCTTGACTTCTTTTGTATTTAACCCAAAAGCATGAATGAAAACCTAATATTTTCCTCTCAAAGTAAGACTTTATTTACTTACTTAATTCTACGTGACCTATAATAATATTGAGAAATACAAGATAGGTTAATGGAAAATAAATAAGGGATTCCATGTTGACCATAATTAGGGTTGGGTCAAGACTATTGCTTACCCCCCATTTTCTTACCATTTCATTTTACTTGAGTTTGTTTCTTATGATTTAGGTCATTTATCTTGTGGATGTTGTGGTAGCTTATTTGTATACAAGGAGTATTTCTAACCACCATCACATTCAGAGGCTTATAATGATAATGGCCATAAAAATATATTATACAAAGCAAGTATAGATCATGTAATAATAAATTCATAACAAATATGCACATTATATATAATCATAAAAGCACATAAGTGGTACCATAAGACATGCATGAAATGCTTTGTGGAACCAATTTTCCCTATTATCTTCAGTTTAGCCTTATTTGTCCTACCACACCTTATTCTTTTGATTTAGACTTATCTATCTTGTCATTGATTTATATAGTGTGCATGCTCCCTACTCTTATAAAGAATATAAATAAATATACTAACCTATCATGTAACAACTCATGCCACCTTTAGTGGCTTCACATTTCACATTTTGCATTTTTGAATTTCCTAATTTCTATAATATCATTCACTAGTTACATTATTCAAATCTGATGGTCATTTTTTTTTTATCATCAAATGGTTATATAGTAAATGCTCAGTTAATCACATTCATAAATACTTGTGATGCAGAAATGCTCAAATTATATAATCATATGAAATCATATATGTATAATGTGAGAATGCCCTAAGTCATGTATTCTCACAACTTCATGGTTCTCATGGATTTCACAATTCTATATAGCATAGAATACATTAATGGACAAATTCATATATTTCTCATGCTCAATTTCACTTCATAATTCTTGGTTATTTCACAGTAACATAAGTGAGACTTAGCAATTTAGGAGGAATTAGAAGGTAGTACATGTGGGCACACTCGAAGGGATTCCTTTTTCACATTTTTCATTTTCTCACCATTCACATGTTATTTTTTACCTTATATTATGAGAGGATTAAAGTATAAGTTTATCACCCAAAAGTTCCTTTTCATATCTTTTAAAACATTCAAGTCATAGGGCATGATTTAATTAATACTTTAGCTACACTCTTTTACTTACCTAAATTAAATACCTATCCATCATTCATGAATATTGAAGGGACGTACCAAACACTCTTCTACCAAGATTTTAAAGTTTTCTTATCCATGGTTACCTAATCACTATGTTGTTAGTATCTTCATCATTAGCACTTTAATTAAGCTTTTTCTTTTTGAATTTTACAAGTTGAACTAGCAATATCTTAGTGGGTGGTGAAATAATGGAAGGGTCGAATTACTTCCAAGGTTCTTTCTCAAAATTTCTTAAGTTTTCATTCATTGTAATATATAATCTTCCATCACCATAAATTCCTTTATGAACCTGTGAGGATGCATGAAGTTTTCAAGGGTTTTTTCTTGCAATTTCATCATAACTTTACATTCTATTCTACTATTAGTTTATTCTTCAAGTTTTCATAACTCTTGAACTTAATGTTCAATAATTTCACTATTTCTTGACTAGAACTAGAATCATGTGTGACCTTCTCCTTTTTTTTTGCCATCCAACCATATCTAATTAAGTTATTAAGAAAAACAAGGATATATTAGATTATAGAAGTTGAAAATGGTAAAACTAATCACCTTGCTACTCTTAAGTATTTGAATAGAAACCTTGATCAAATGAAACCATCTTATAGTTACCATTTACTTCTTAAAACCTTTAAAGAAAATCATAAGGTAAAGATTTTCTTACTAAGTGACAAACTAACTTCCTTGCTTGGACTCTTTAGTGGTTCAACCACTCTATGATAGTGAGAGAAGGATTTTTATGTGTAATAGGAGGGGGTTACTATAGAGGGTGAAGCGGAAGAGAATGAAAAATTGGTTTTCCTATGTTCTCTAATTCTAGTAAAACTTAATCATTTCTTATCCTTCATTTTAGTAGCCTTTTTTCAAATTCTCTTATATACATTGGCTTCTTAACTTTTTGCCACCATTGGCTATTCCATTCTCCCATTCTATTGGTTTTAGGATCATCATTATGTTTTAAGACATCACTAACAAGCCTTGTACCTTTTAACTCCAATAAAATATAAATGTAAGGCCATAAAAAGGTCCTATTTTGGCCTCTTCACTTTGGGTGTTGATTGGGCCCCCTTTTAGGCCCACAAGTTTATTTAAAATTTTGAATGATAATAGTTTATATCCCATGCTAGGCCATTCTTATCTAGGCCTAACTCTTTCTTAGTAAAATTCCTAAGATTTAATCCAAACCTTAATTTTACATGGCTAGTTTTGTATAGCTTAAGAAGAAAATTCATAAGTCTTCTTTTACTAGGATTTACTACATGAAATTTCTTTTTGAATTAGCCCTATGTGTCTTTTTTCTATAGCCATAAACCACATCTTGATTAAATCCTCCTATAAAAAGTTATACCTAAATTACTAAAGATGGGTCAATGACAGTCTACCAAAATTTTAACTTAAATTGAAATAAATACTAAAATTAATTGGTTTGGATTTAAATCTTGAATTTTTCATAGATAAAATCCCAGTATATCCTCTTTTTAAATCTTTTAATGGTTTTTGAATTGGATGTTTCTATCATAACTTATAAATAAAATATTATGGATTATTTAGTATAACATAAATAATAAATATTCCTCTTTACTATTATGCTCCTACGTTTTGGGCTTTTGAATGATCCCCACATATATTTTCTTTTAAGCATATATGTTTTCAATTATCTAATTTTCTTCTTTCACAAAGCTTGTGCATATACATGTGTAGCATGTATATCCTTAAGTGTCTAAATTAGGTATTTCTAATGCATCCTCCTACTCTATTATTTGTATCACTTATACACACATACACATATATATCTTAGTATATTATTATTTTAAATTTTGTTATTAGGGTTGTTACAAGTTCTCCCTCTTTAATAGAATTTGTCCTTGAGTTTTAAATGTGCTATGTCACCCATGATTAATTTAATTGAAGTATATACAAGGGGTGCTTACCAAATAACTCTATATACTTTTATCTCATATCAATTTTTACTTCACAGGTGGCCTCTTAGCTTTTATGTCTTTCCCATTTAACCTTAATCATTAGCACTTTCTTAATATGGACCTATCTATATAGAATATAAACTAACATGTCTTTATGAACCATTTTGAGTCTAATTCAAGAAATGTATAGTGGAGAACATGTGATGGGTTAGGAATTTATTTTCTTAGCATGGAAACATGAAAAGATTGGGTGCATTACACTGATCTCTTCCGAAAAATCCGACCAATATGCTATTTCTTCTATGTACTTTAAGATTAGAAAAGGTTTGCTATATCAAGGTGCTAGTTTCCCTTTTTTGTTGAATCACAATACCACTTTCATCGATGATACTCTTAAGAACACTTGGTTCCTTTCTTGGAACTCTATTGGCTTTATTTTTTTGTTCATGCATAATTTTTGCCAATCTTAGGCTACTTAGAGTTTTTCATGCATTGTTTTCTTTTTTTTAATGCATCTTGAACCAAGTTTGGCCTTATCATCTTTACTTCTCCCATGTTGAATAGGCCTGTTAGTAACCTATATTTTCTTTTGTATAAAGATTTAAAAGGAATTATTTATATATTAGCCTAGTAATTATTGTTGTAGGTGAACTCAATGAGTGGCAAGTATAGCTTCTACCCACCTTCAAAATCTATCACATAGGCTTGTAACATATCTTCTAGTATTTATATCGCTTGTTTTGATTGTCCATTAATTTAAGGATAGAAGGAGGTGCTAAAATTTGGTTAAGTTGTAAGTGCTTCCTAGAGTGATTTCTATAGATGTACCATAGTGCATCCCCTACTTAGATGCTATGTTCACAATAGTACCATGTAATGTGATAATCTTTGAAAAAAAGTGCATATTGGGAGGCAGAGTATATGGTCTTAAGTGACAAAGTTCATTAATTTCATTAGTTAATCTATGATTACTTAAATAGAATCATACCCCTTTTAGGTTTGAGGAAGTCCTATCATGAAGTCCATTGTAATTAACTTCCACTTCCACTTAGGTGTCTTGATGGATTAGTGCATTTTAGTCTACTTCTAATGCTTAGCCTTCACCTACTAGCACATAAAGCACTTGATCATCAATCCAGCCATTGAATTTTTTCATTGTTTCCCACCATTAGAATTGCTTAAGTTCTTACTACATTTTTGTGCCTTCTGGATACATTGTATAACTAAATTGGTGAGCTTTTACCAAAAATCTTTCATATAGCTAATGAGGGTACATAATCTTTCCTTGTACTTTATTTTACCATCCTTTCCTCTTAAAAATTTATTATTCAAGCTTTATTCAATCTTACTTACATATTTCTTATAACAAGGATCTTATCTTTGATTGGCCTTTATCTTTTTAACTATCATTTATTCTTTCCTTATGTAAGTGTTTTGTTCATGACTTACTGTTTCCTGAGTTTTTGGGTCTTATTTTATCACTTTCTTACTTGGACTATTCATAATTATACCAGCTTTTTTGAGATGATAGTGGATAAAGTAATCATAATTCTTTGTTAACTTCATGCACCATTGTTGCCCTAGGTTAAGCACTTTTTCTCAAAAATGTATTTAAGACTCTAGTTATTAATGAAAATGTCATAGGTAGTTCCATATGAGTAATGATGCCTTATCTCTAGGGTAAGTATCACTATTGCCATTTCTAAGTCATAGGTGAGGTAATTTTATTCATGTTTCTTCAATTGACATAAGGTGTAGGCCATTACTCTTTTGCATCAGTACTCATCTTAGTCTTATCCTAAAGGCATCACAAAATATTATATTCTTATTGGATTCATCAGGAAGCACTAATACTGGCATAGTGATGAGGCATTCTATTAGGTTTCTAAAACTTCTCTTACACTCTTTTATCCAAGCATATAGTACACTTTTCCTTGTTAAATTGGCTATTGAAGTTGCTATTCAAGATAGATCCTTAATGAAGTGATAATAATATCTCACTATACTAAAGAAACTTCGAACCTTGGTGATAGTGGTAAGTCACAACCATTATCTTACCACTTTAACTTTATGTAGGTCTACCTAGATCCTTTCTCTCAAGAAATAATATGCCCTAAAAAGATCACTTTTATTTTTCAAAATTAATATTTAGAAAACTTTATATAAAGCTAGTGTTCTTTAAGAATTTGTAGTACATTCCTTAAATGTTGGGCATGTTCTTCCTTAGTCTTTAAGTATACTAAAATTTAACTAATGAGTACTATTATAAATCGATCTAAGAATGGCTTGGATATCCTATTCATTAGGTTTATAAAAGCGGTTATGGCATTGGTAAGGCTAAAAGACATTATTAAGAAGTTATAATATCCATAATGGATTTTGAAAGCTATTTTCATAATGTCTTCCTTTCGAACTTTTAATTAATAGTATCAAGATTTCAAGTTTATCTTAGCTTGTAATTGATTGAACAAATCATTAATTATAGGTGTAATGTCCCGAATTTTAAATTCTATCATTTGAATCTCTAAATTCTAAGGTCGTAAAAACGAAAAGCATGTTTGAATTAGCTTGGTGGGTGAATCTTAAGTCGAAAGGAATTAAGTGTAAGGGTAAATGAATTTTTGAAGGAAAAAGGATAGTAGGAAAAGAATTGATTTCCATAAGCAGTATAGATGATCAAAGGAGGTTAGAAAATCCTAAAAAGGGGAGTTATCTAAGTCTGATAGTATAAGGATTTTTAAACAGATAGAGACCTTATGGACCAAATTGCAAAAGTGCAAAATCGGTGTGGTTAAAGTGGAAAATAACCAAGGATTTGGGATCTAATATGAATAACCAAGATTTTGGGGTGCAATATGTGATTTTAATTAGTTTGACCAATAGACACATGACAAGTGTCATTAGTAGGAAAAAATGGCAAGAATGCCCTTGAAACTTCATGAAAGCTCTACCTTCTTCTCCATTTCTCCTAAAAGCTGCAGAAACCTCCATGAAAGAAGCTTAAGACGTGCGAGAGAGAGAAGGAAGAGAGAGAAAAATTTCTCATAGCTTTTTCACCTAAAAATAGTAAGATTTAAGCTAAGGTGTAGAAGGGAAAGTTGCTCTTCTCATCAAGCTCTATCCATTGGTGTGTTTAGATTGAAGAAAAGCTCAAGTTTGGGGAGCTCTAAGTGAGGATTTTCAAGTTGCACCAAGAGGTAAAAATGTTCTCCTCCAAAAGCTCTTTAATGTACTCTTCTTAGTTTCTTGAAATCTTGATGTTGGTATGGTCAAAGGTGGTTAACCATGGAGTTTTGGATGATTTGAACATGTCTAATGGTGTTTTGCATGTTGTTATGTTGATCTATGGCTTTGATTTGGTGTAAAAATAACAAGAAACCATGATATATACACTTGGGTTTTAGAGGCATAATGGTGCATGTGTGGTATTGGCATGATTTGTTTGGAATTTGGCTAAATTGATGAAGGTAGAATAATTCTTATGAATTATAAAGCCTATGGAAGATGAAATTTTGAATTATGAAAGTGTGTGTGTGAAACTTCCCTCTTGAGAAGCCAAAACCATGAATATGGAAAAGAAGGAAGGAAGGAAGGAAGGAAGGAGATTTAGCCATTCAATGTGTTTTTGGAAAATCAGTAATGTACACGGGGTAGAACATGGCCCATGTTGTACCCCGTGTTCTTCTACGAAGGCAGATCAGTAATGTACATGGGGTAGAACACGGCCCATGTTGTACCCCATGTTCTGAACACGGGGTAGAACACGGCCCATGTTCACCCCTGTGTTCTTCTCTGAGTAGGCCAATGAAGCCTCGAAGCCATCCAGTAAGAAACACAGCCCTGAACACGGGGTATGGGACCCCCGTGTTCTTTGTTAAGTAAACATTTTGGCTTTAATTCTTCACGTTTTGCATGGTTTTACTTTCGGATCCTTTTCTAATGTTCATATGTGTCATTTCAAGGCCTGAAAACAAGATATAGAGCATCTAAGTATGCATTTATTTAAGTGGAGGAAGTAAAGAATACATGAGGTTTAAGGAAAGTGATGATGTTCTAATAAGAACTATGATGTGTATTTGTATAGACTAAGGAGTGACAACTTGGAAAGGCAAGAGGAAGTGTAAAGAAGTTGTTAAGTGAGGGCAAAGGAAACATCACATTGGAAGCTTATAAAAGGTAGCTAGCTTTATCCTTAAGCTCTGTTTTCTATTTACATGATTTTCGGTATATTTTGCCATTATATGGAATGTGTATGAAATAGCCGTGTGCACACCCCGGGAAGACAGTCAAATACTGTGTGTGTAAGGCCTATGGCCCGAGTTTTCCCCGGGATGGTAATGAAATTACTGTGTGCGATACCTATGGCCCGAGTACCTCGGGAAGACAATGAAAATCTGTATGTGAGGCTACGGCCCGTTTATCCCGGGAAGACAGTAAAATCTGTGCGTGAGGCCTAGGTACGATTATCTGTGGTGGCCATCTGGATAATTATATGAGTCCTTGAATGGGCTTGTTGATTGCTATGTGTGATGCACATTTCTTACAATGGTATGGAATGAGATGACAAATGATTAATTATTTGAAATGTATATTTTATTTGCTTAAGGATCTGGAATGGCTTAATATGTTTTTACAGTGATAGCTAGCTACTGGGAAACTCTGTTTCTTATGTTTTCTGTATTATACTAATCATTCCAGGTGATGCTTCTAGAGACCCTCTTAACAAAGGAAAGTAGAGTTTTGAAGTTGTATTATAAATGATTATGTGGTTGGTGATATTGTAAATGATAGATGCATATTCTTGTAAATTGAACTTTCTGTATAAAGATATGACCCTTGCCTGTATTGTATGAGATCCAGATATTTGAGGTATTGTAAGCTAGCTTAAAGTAGAAGGCAAATTAGTATGCAATAATTATCTATTTAACGAGGATTAAGGTGTTAATAAGTAAGGGAGTTACAATAGGCAAAGGAAATTTGTTCTTTAAGGTGACCTTATTTAATTGCCTATAATTGATATAGAGACATATGGATCTATCTTTCCTTTTTATAAAATCATAGGTGATCCTTATGGTAAGATGCTAAGGCAAATGAATCCTTTGCTTAACAACTCTTATAATTGCCCTTCTAATTGCTTAAGCTTTGTAGGTGCCATTTGGTAAGCTGGCACAAAGATTAGTTTCATCCCTAGTCATACTTTTGTACTATACTTAATTTCATGATCTAGAGGCATTTTGGGTAGTTTTTTTTTGGAAATGCTTTAGGAAATTCTTTGATTTTAGGTACATTATCAAGAAACTTTGAAGGTTTTTGAATAAACATTCCTATCCAAGGTTGATAACTCTTGTAGATACATTTTCCACCTATACTATTGAGATTAAGCTTGTCTTAATAGGTGTCCATTCTTTGTAAAAGGACACGATAGTAGAGTCCTTCATTATTAGCATCATAGTTTTCTTTATACAATCCATGTGTGTTTGATAGGTTATCAAACAATCCATTCTTAGAATGATGTCATACTTATCTAGTTCTAACATTATTAGGTTAGTAGGAAACACAACCTTACTAATTTTTATAGGACTAGACACACTCTCTTGGGTGACTAAAACATTTGTACCAATTAGAGTAATGACTAGTAATAATTTCTCTAGGCTTTTCTTCTCTATCTTAATTATATCACACATGTTCTTAGATGAATGAATGAGTAGCACTAGAATCAAACAAGGCCCTAATAAGATAAGTGTTTATATGAACTATAATTGTGACTACTATGGTATCATCTTATGCTTTCCTTTAATCTAGCACAAATATTCCTACTAGTTCATAGTGGAAGCTTAAAAGTCTTTCTAGATTGTAAAGGGTGTGCAAAGGGAAAATTTCAAACTATATGTCATGGCCACCCATATTGAAAACACATTTTCAAGTTTGAGTTGCACCTACTGTGGTGTTATCTCATGCATATATATCATGTTAAAGCTATTGGGAATCCTACACTATGGTGCTTGGGCACATATTAAGTTATTTTGATTCTCATTTTTTTTCTTTTACATAGCAACCTTGATCCTACCTAGGAATGATATGGAGTTTGCATATTCTTTACTTGTGCTAAGTTTCCTCATAAGAATTTGTATCTTTTTTTAAATACTTTCACCTTCTTCCTTCTTTATATTTCTGTCATTTGTTCATGTCTTATGTGTTGGTGTGTGTCCTAGAACTAATCATATAAGATGATTAGAGTTATACATAATGTATTATATTTTATTTTAGGCAATTTAATTATTATATTTTGTTTTTATTATTATTATGCGCAATTTATAACTTAATATAATAATTATTCTTGGAATAGCTTTGCTATTCCTAAAATGCCCCTAGTCAAGTATTATTATGAAAATGGATAGTAATAATACATCGAGACTAGCATGTATAGTGACTGATGATTACGAATCATGGATATGTGATATCAAGTCAATACATGAGTACATTGCTAGTGAAGAATGTACTGGACTGACCCACTATGAGAATATTGCATGGATAAATGTGTCATAAGTTATTCTCATATGATCACAACTACGCATAAACCTTTGACCTGAAGTCACTACGGTTCCCTACATGAGGAATTACTCACTTTAATATTGTCCTATGTCACCTTTAATCAGGTGAC
This sequence comes from Sindora glabra, assembly GCA_020226215.1. Classification (NCBI taxonomy): domain Eukaryota; kingdom Viridiplantae; phylum Streptophyta; class Magnoliopsida; order Fabales; family Fabaceae; genus Sindora; species Sindora glabra. Next base: position 33,518,783 of record CM035229.1, read on the forward strand.
AAGTAGGGCATTGATTGGGTGTGTCATAAATCATGCAGAGGGAAGTGAGTGATGTAAATGGGATTTTGTTACTCTTGTATAAAAGAGAAATATCCTTGGGCCCCTTGATTGAGTGAGACTTAGAAATGCATGGCCATGCTCAGTTGAATTAATATGTGATATTAATTATTTATTTTAAGTCTACTCAGTATCAAGAAATATAAATTGAACATTGACGAGGATGACACATTCCATGCCTCCAGTTCAATTTGGATATTATTACAAAAGGGTTATGATGTAAAACGTTAATCATGTATTAGGTGGATGTCGAATCACAGACATTCTTACTACTTGAGTGGCAGTGATGTATTGCTAGATACCGCTCGCTGTCTATGGCTCAATAATAAGTCATTGTCAACGTAGTAAGAACCTACAGGGTCACACAAAAGGAGTAGGAATAAGACAATAATTAATTGGACTTTAATTATATTAATATCCAATTAATTGGACTTATTTTCGTGCATATATATTATTAAGAATAATAAATTCACGTTATATATATATATATATATATATATATATATATTATGTGATATTATTTGATATTAAAGTAATATCAAGTAATTATCTTATCAGATATTAGATAAATATATTATGAGATAATATTATTTTGATATTTGATAACTATATGCAATTATCTAATATTAAGATATTTATATTATGAGATAATATCATTATCTAATATTAGATAATTAATAGATAAGTCTTATCTCTTCCCATTATCTCTAGGATAAGGATAAGATGAGTTGTTAAGTGTGATTAGGATTTTGGAAGCATTATCCTAGTAGGACTAGGATTATGGCTTGCCTAAGTTCTATAAAAAGGGACTTGAGGGCAGCACTTAATAATCACGTTTTAAGCTTCCATATAAACCCTAAATCACTCAGAAAACATCCGATCCTAATTCTTAGAGAGAAAAACGCATCCTAGCAGACGCGTGGAGGGTGAGAGGTCGTTGTTCACTCCGTGTGGATACCGTAGAGACGCTGTACCTTCCGGCCGGCGTTTGATTCATCCGCTCTCAAGTTTTGATCAGTAGAAACACGAGTGCCCAATAGGTAAAACCCTAATCAATGACTTATGCTTTTTGCATGGATCCTAGGAAGAATTCGGATCAAAATTTAAAATTCCGCTGCATGTGATAATCTGAATTCCCAACATTATGAACATAGTTTAAGTTGCAATGCTTTATCCACTGCTTGCTAGTATGTAATGGTATTGTCAAATGAATTTTATCGAATAGATAATCTTGAAGTCCCTTTACAAAATGTTTCATATTAGCCTTTTTGGTAGGAATAAGGTGCTTAATATATCGAGATAGTGAACTAAATTGGGTATTATAGTTGGTAATGGTTCTTTCTTCTTGCCTTAACTATTCAAACATCTAGGTTTAGGCTTTTCAAATACTTAGGAAGAGAAACCCATCCACAAATTACCTTATAAAAGTCCTTTATATGAGCAGAGGCGCTGTAAGGTCTTATTGCTCTACATGGTGTTGAAACCAATAGTGAGCAAGATTGTCCAAGTGATACCTTACTATTTTTATCATTAGGGCCTCAGAATAGCCCAAAATATATCCAAATCATCAAATTTGATCTAAAAATTAGTGTGGATTTGTGGTATAATTAGTCCCATTATAGTCAAAGGTTTTTGATTTTAGAAACCCACGGATGATTCATAAGCATTGCTTATAGTAATAGGGTGAAAGGGAAGGTTCTTTATTTTGTTGATCTTGATGTTGCTTTTGTGTCAAGGTTATAACAATTCTCCCTAACATGTCTTATAGGTTCTCTACCCACAGGGGTTGTGTTTGGTGCTTATAGTTTCATTTTGAGCCTTTATCTGAGACTAAAAATTTAGATGTATTTATTGATCTGACATTCTATAGAATAAATTCTTACTATTTGATGCATATAATTTTTGAGGATTTCAAAATTAATTATTTAGCCATGAACACTACTTTGACATGTTGGTCACAAAGTGCTACAATTTTCCCCTTTTGTTTAGGACCTTGTTTTGATACCAATTGCAATGACCTTAACTCTCAAATTCTAATTTAATAATGATTGAGTAAGAAATTTCTTAGTAAAATTTTAAAATATGGGGCAAAATTTTTTTGTGTTTGTTCAGAAGAATTATTACTATTGCTATATGCATCAAAAGAAAGTATCAAAATAGTAACTATATACAACCATCTTAAGGTAGCTATACCATCCTTTTCATAAAGTCCTAAAAAATTGGCCTTGTTAGTATCATTACTAAAATGTCACTATGGCTTGGTGTCATAGTGCAATAGGAAGTCAAAATAGCCGATCCTAATTAGCTAAAAAATAGTAGGGTTAGTAAGATATATATGACAGACTTTTTACATGGGAGTGCACTCACAAAAGTCCATAAATAACTTATATCTTAAGAGAATGTCAATGGTTTCGAATGGAAGTTGCATCATGATCACTACCATGTCTTTGTACATTAGCATCCTAGTGTTATCACTCTGTACCTAAAAATTTAAACATAACCAAAGTAAGTCTAAATAGATTTAATGAATGTTTCCTAAGTAAGACATATAGTTTTATTAAAGGTAGCTTGAGCCATTGCTATATGTTACTTACCCTTGCTTTTTTACCATTTCATTTTACTTAAGTTTATTTCTTAGGATTTAAGTCATTTGTTCTATAAATGCCATCATGGCGAATCAAAATATAAGGAGAATTTGTAACTACTATCACATTTAGAGGCTTATAATAAGAGAGACCATATAAATGTATATCCAAAGCAAGTATAGTTTATACAATAAATAATTTCAAAACATATATACATATATTATATAATTACCAAAGCACATAAATGGTGCCATAAGACACTTGTTAAATGCCTTATGGAACACATTTCCCCTTATATTTTCAGTTTACCTTATTCATCTGATTCAACTTTATTGGTCATACTATTGATTTATATATCACGCATGTACCCTAATCTCATGGGGAATACAAATAAATATGCTATTATGTCTCCTTAAACCTCATCACACTTCTAGTGGCTTTACATTTTGACGTGCACATCGTAATGTACCAAAATTGTATTAAAATTAGTTGTTAAAAATTAATGTAGATAGTGGCATAACCAGGTCGTACCCTTAGTGATTCTTTAATTTTATCTTTTCTAAATGATTTTCTAACAATATATGCACAATTATTAAATTATTTATGTAATGAAAATGTGAAGAACTAATGCAAATAGAATGCAATGTAATCAAATAGAATGCTATGCAAAAATAGAATGAAAATTAGAATTAGGATGCAGAATGTAATAATTGTGCTGTAGAACAGAATTAAAATCCAGGGGGATTGGTTAAATGAATTAAACAATGTAATAAGCATAAATTTAAAGCACAAGACAGAAATAAAATAGAAGAAAATTCAATGGAATTAAATAGCTGATTTAAGGAAATTGAGAGCCCTAAATTGGATTAATCATAGATCAATTAGAATTTAATTTTTTCTAATTAATTCTTTAATCTTGGATTACCCGAAACCTTGCAATAATTTATGAATTTTATGCTAGACAACTGCCTAGGATTTGATCAATTAAGATTGACTGATTAAGTAATTGCTATAATCTCTACGCTAGATTGAAACTGATTTAGTGATAGAATTCGGTTAAATTGAGAAATTAAATTAGAAACCTCCAAATCAACCTCTCAACCCTCTGACCCTCCATGTGAAAACGTGATTTACCAACCATAATTCATCAACAAAATACTAAAGAAATCAGAAATCACAAGGAAGCATATCAATTATACCAAATCAACATCCAACATAAGCAATCTCAATAATTCAGCATAAACAATTGGAGAAAGAAGAAAATTGATTAAGAAAAGTCAATATTACAAATCATGATCTCATAATCCTCAAGAGGAGATCCTTAAAATCCTTGAATCAACCATGAATTTAGGTTTCCATTGATGAAGAACAAATAGAGCTAGAAGAGGAAGAAGGTTGTTTGCTGAATGATGTGTGTAATCTAAATTGTATTTTTTTCTTTAGCCCTCTTGCCTATTTATATAACCTAATTAGCTTAACTTGTATAAGAATTACAAGATAATAATTACAATTACAATAATAAGGCTTTTCCAAATTTCTAGAAGTTCAAACCTATTTAAATCAAATTTCTAGAAATTGTCAAATTTCTAGAAGTAGTATCAAGGAATTCCCACAGGTCTAATTTCCAACCCAATTTTGACCATGAAAATCGATGGATTTTGGAATATCTATAAACATGAAAGTTGTAGGCCTATGTCTTCTGAGAATTTGGACACTAGTTTTAGGTTAATCGGATCACTATAGCTCTAGATATGGCTCAAATACATAAATGGGTTCAGCTAAGATAGAAATACGATTTTAGCTTATCGGCCATGTAAAGGCTTGAAAGAATTTGAATTAGGATTTAACCAAAATATAAAAGTTGTAGATATTTCTTTTAGCTTTCCATAAATATAAATTTTGCCTCAATATGACATCCATATCCCAAGATATGACTAAAAATAGAAACAGTATCAAAATCCAGTATTTATTGAATAAATTCAAAAACTTGTAAAATCAATCCAAAATTATAAAATAAGGCATATTCTGTAAAATTAAGCATATATAACACCTAAGAGAAATAAAATATGAAAAAATAAAATAGTAAATATTTTTCTCATCATATTTCACATCTCTGCATATTTTTACATTTCTTAATTTCATTATTTTTGTAATTTCATAAACTAGTCACATTATTCGAATATGATGGTAAACCTTTTCATCATCATATGGTTATATAGTAAATGATAGTTCATCACATTTAGAAATGCTCATAATGCATAAATGCTTAAATTACATAATCATATGAAACCATATATGTATAGTGCAAGAATGATGCAACTTATGTATTCACATGATTCCATGGTTCCCATATATTTCATATAAAGCATGAAACTAATTATTTTCACATTTTGTATAACACATCATACATTCACGGACATATTCATATATTTCTTATGCTTAATTTCACTTCATAATTCTTGGTTATATTCATATTTATGCAAGTGAAACTCAATTTAACAATTTAGGAAGAATTAAAGGGTGAGTGCTTGTAAGCATAATTGAGGGGACCTTTCTTCATATTCTTTATTTTCTTACCATTCACATGTTATTTCACCTTACATTAGGAGAGGATTAAAATAAACATTTATCATCCAAAATTTTCGTATAATATATATTTTTTTAAATATTCAAGTTACAAGGAATGATTTAATTTACACTTTAGCTATACCTTTTTACTTACCAAATTAAATTCCTATCCATTATTCATGTATGTTAGGGAGGTAGTGAACCCTAATCCCAAAGTTTTCTTATCCACTTTGGTTACCTAATTACTATATTGTAAGTATCTTTATAATTAACATCTTAGTCAAACATCTTCTTCTTCAATTTAACAAGTTGAAATACTTACATCTCGTAGGGTGGTGGAATAAGGGAAAGATTGAACTACTTCTAAGATTTTTCACAAAATTCCTTAAGTTTTCATTTGTTGTAAAATATAATCTCCTATTACCCTAAATTACCCTATAAACCCATGAGTTTGCATGAAGTTTTCAAGGGTTTTCTTTTGCAATTTCATTAAAACTTCACATTTTATTCCAACATTAATTTATTTTCCAAAAATTTTTAACTTTTGAGCTTAACATTCAACCATGTCACTATTTCTTTGCTAGAACTAGAATCATTCATCATCACCTTTTCCTTTTCTTTTTTGTCATCCAACTATATCTACTTAAGTTATTAAGAAAAAAAAAGATATATTAGATTACATAACTTGAAAAGGATAGAATCACTGACCTTGCTACTCTTGAGTTCTTAGATAGAAACCTTAATCAAATGAAAACATCTTATAGTTATGATTTACTTCTTAAACCTTTAAAGAATGTTATAAGGTAAAGGTGTTCTTATAAGTGAGAAACCATCTTCCTGCCATGGACTCTTTAGTGGTTTAATCACTTTATAAAACTAAATGGATGATTCTTGTGTGTAATGGGAAGGGGTTTCTATAAGGGTGGAGAGGAAGATATTGAAGAATGGGTTTTCCTATTTTCTTTAATTTTTGAAAAACATATTCATTTCTTATCCTTTATTTCATTAGCCTTCTTTTAAATTCTCTTCCATGCATTGACTTCTTATCTTTTAGTCATCATTGTCTATTCTACTCTCACTCTTTCTATTAGTATTAGGATTTCTTTTACAAGTCTTGTACCATTTAACTCCAATAAAATGTAAATTTAAGGTCACAAAGGGTCTTATTTGGCCCCTTTACTTTGGGTGCCAAGTGGCCTTCTTTTTGGCCAAAAAATTTATTTAAAATTTTGCTTACTTTTATATCTTGCACCAGGCCCTTCTATATTTAGCCTAACTCATTTTTAATAAAATTCCTAAGATTTAGCTTGTTAGTGTATATGCCCTAAAATCAATCATATGGATGATTGTAAAATTGAATTATGTTATTTTAATGATAATTTCAATTATCATATTTATATATATTTTATGCATAATATATTTAATTATGATAATAACCTTAGAATAATTATATTCTTAAATGTCCCTAGTCATATATCATTGTGGATTGGGTTACTTTAATATATTAAAACTAGCATGTATGATGACTTATATGAAATATTAAGTCTACACATGAGTACAAGTTAGAGAACTTATATACTGGACCCACCCACCCTAAGAATACTATATGGATCATTATATGAGTGTCATGAGTGATTCTTAATGATCATCATTAATATGGTCCTTTAACCTGAGATCGTCAAGGTTTCCTACATGTGAGTTTTATATTTTGATACTACTTTATGTCACTCATGATTGAGTGAATGTAAAGGTAGTTATTGGATATGTCACATATTATGCGAAGGGATTTGTGTGATCAAGATGGAATTTATCCCTCTTATATAATAGGAATGACATCTATGGGCCCCTTAATTGAGTAAAGTTAAGAAAAATGCATGGTCATGCTCAAATGAATTGACATAGGATATCAATTACATTTGCTTTAGTTAGCTTACTTAGGAATCAAGAAACCTTTGAATTGGGCTATACGAGAATGACATAGTCCATATCTTGTGCTCAATTTAGATGCCCAGGATAAAAGAATATAAATGATGATCACATGTAAAAGTTTAGTCAAATCACCGACTTTCTTATTACTTAGGTAACAATGATGTGTTGCTAGACACTACTCATTATTTATGATCATTAATGTGATTTATGATCATTACCAATGTAATGAAAGCCTGTAGGGTTGCACATTTAGAACCTAGTGGATTTGAAATTGATGGACTAAATTGTTTGGGCCTAATATATAGGAATTCTATGTTATAATTATAAGGCCTAATAATAAGCCTATAATTATACATAGAACTAAGCCCAATTAGTTAGAATTTTCTATGTACCTATTTAAATAGGCTTGTTGGATAATAATATGATTATTCACACATCCTAAAAACACAAAAAAAACCTAGTAGTGCCTTTGAACCTTTGAAGGGCATAGCTAGCACTACGAAAGAAAAAAAGATGAATTCCAATCAGTGCATATGAGACATTCACTGGTGATTCATAGGTTTATATGGATATCTCAAAATCTTCAACTGGAAGCAAGTCGAAAAGGGTGATTAGTGATTAAAGCTTTGAAGTGTTTGAAAAAGGTAATCAAATCCCTATCTTGATCTAATTATTTCATATGGATCCTTGGTTAGGATCGATTAATTCCACTGTGTCTGTTTGGCTCCCGATCTTAACATGGCCCGTATGTTAATTTTACTTGGCTAGCTTTATACAGCTTTAGAAGAAAATTCATAACTCTTCGTTTAGAGGGACCTATTACATGAAATTTATATACTAATTAGCCTTATGTGTCCTCTTAATCAAATCCTCCTATGAAAGTTATATCTAAATTACTAAAGATAGGTTAGTGATAGTTCGCCCAAATTTTAGCCTAATTTAAAAAAAAATCATTAGTTTAGAGTTAAATCATGAAGTTTTTATAGTTTAAACCTTTGATGTCATCTTTCTAAATATTTTAGTTTATGAATTGGACATTTTTATTAAAAGTTATAAATAAAACATTATGGACTGTTTAGCACTTGATGTGTATATCGCAATGCACCAAAATTGTATTAAAATTGGTTGCTGAAAAATAATGTAAAATAGTGGCACAACTAGCTTGTACCCTTAATAATCCTTTGATTTTGTCTTTTCTAAATAATTTCCTAACAATATATGCATAATGGTTAAATTATTTATGCAATAAAAATATGAAGAACTAATGCAAGCAGAATGCAAGATAATAAAATAAAATGCTATCACAGAAACAAAATGCTATGCTATATGCAGAATGCTATATTATGCAGTATATAGAATAGAATTAAAATTAGAAGGAGTTTAGTTGCACGAATTAAACAATTGATAAGCATGAAATTAAACTCAAAATAGAAATAAAATAGAAGAGAATTTAATGGAATCAAACAACCGAGTCAAGGGAATTGAGAGCCCTAAATTGGATTAATCATAGATTAATTAGGATTTGACTTTTTCTAATTAATTGTTTAACCTTGAATTACTCGGAATCCCTACAATATTTCATAAATTTTATGCTAGACAATTGCCTAGAATTTAATCAATTAAAATTAGTTGAATTAAGCAATTGTTATAATTCCTACACTAGATTGAAATTGATTTATAAATGGAATTCAGTTGATTTGAGAAACTAAATTAGAAATCTCTAAATTAATCCCTAAACCCTTTATCCCTATGCATAAAACCATGATTTATCAACCATAATTTCATACTAAAATAGCAAAGAAATCATAAATCACAAGGTGAATATCAATTATATCAAATCAACATCCAACACAAGGAATCTCAAAACTTTTAGCACAAGTAAATAGAGAAAGAGAAAAATTAATTAAGAAAGGTTAACATTATAAATCATGATCTTATAATCCTTAAGAGGAGAGCCTTAACTTCTTGAATCAACCACGAATTTAAGCTTCCATTGATGAAGAACAAAGAGAGCTAGAAGAAGAAGAAAGTTATTTGTTGAATGTTATATGTAATCTGAAGTGTGTTCCTTTCTTCAACACTCTTGCTTATTTATGTAACCTAATTAGCCTAAATCCTAATTAGACTAGGATTAGATGACTTTTAGGATTACAATTTCTAGAAGAAAGCTTTCCTAGTTTCTAAAAGTCTAGATAGACTTATTTTACAAGTCAATTAACTCTATCAGATAAATCAATGAATTCCCATAGGCTTGTCCTCCAAGCAGAATAAGACTATGAAATTGATCAATTCTAGAAGATCCATAATTATGAAAGTTGTAGGCCTGTGTCTTTTGAGAATTTGGGCGTTAGTTTTAGGTTAATCGGACCACTATAGCTCTAGATATGACCCATATATAGAAATAGATTCAATTAGGATATAAGCATGGCTTTAGCTTGTTGGCCAAGTAAAAGCTTAAAGGAGTATAAACTAGGCTTTGATTAAAATATAAAAGTTGTAGGTCTCTCTTTTAGCTTTCCATCAATATAAATTTTGCCTTGATCTAACATCCAGAGTCTAAGATATGACTGAAAAATACAAACAGTGTCAAAATCTAGCATTTACCGAATAAATTCAAAAACTTGTAAAATCATTCCAAATTTATAAAAAAAGGTTTATTCTATAAAATTAAGTACGTGTAATACCTAAGAGACATAAAATAGAGAAAAATAAATAGTAAATATTTTTCTTATTAGCGCCAACATAAAATTTGAATATTCCATTACTATCATATTCATAAGTTTTAGCTATTTGAATGACCTAATTTATTAGGGTCTAAACTTAAATATATTTTATTTTAAACATATTTGCTCTTAATTATCTAAATTTTCTCTCTCAAAAGGATGTGCACATGTGCATGTATGGTGCATATATCTTTAAGCATTTAAATTGGGCATTTCCAACACATCCTCTTACTCTATTATTTGTAAGACATGTTTATACATACGTACACACACACACACACACACACACACACATATCTTAATATATTATTGTCTTAAAATTTTTTACTGTGGATGTTACATGGAATGTTTAGGGGCATATTTCCTTAGTGATTAATATTCAAATTAGAACATAACTTTACTAAAGTTGCCAGGATGTAAGTATAATTTGAATGGTTCATCAGTGTTTATTTCATGGAATTGGTCATGTGATAGTTTTTGCTCTTATAGTTATATCTTTAGATTTAAATTTTTTATCAAGTATATAAAGAGGGATAGTTACATCTTAAGTTGTTTAGCCCATGGAATGTTTAAGGGCACATTTCCTTAATGGCAAATAATCATATCAAAATATATTTTTGCTCGAATTGCTAGATTCTACGTATGTTATAAATGGTGGACCTTTTAGAAATAAATTAATATTTAATTAATATAACTTTTATTTATTGGTATTATTACAGATTTTTCCTTTAAGACTGCCATATTTACTTCAATTAAAGTGAAAAATAATGTATATAATGTTGTGGTGACATTTTTTAAAATAAGTGCAAGGTACCATGTTGGCTAGAATAATAAGCCAACGTTATATATCTTTATTTTTTAATAAGAGATGAAAGGCATGTCATAAGGACTCCTAAGATAATGGTTGTGCATTAAATCAACGTTGAATATGAATACCACATTAGTTATTAATTAATCACTATCTAAATGAATACCATTTGAAATATTAGATACTAGTTATACATTAAACCTACATTTAGAGGAATATTAATAGCTAATTAATGTTTACATTTATGACATTGTTGGAAACTATAATAAAAATTTAAATTTTAGATGTCACTTTCATATGAAATTGACATCCAAAGGAATGTTAATAGCCAATTAATGGTTATATTTACAATTTTATTCGAAACTATAAAGAATATTAGTGTTTTATATGTTGATTGTACTTGATACTTGATGTTTAAAGGTTATTTATAACTAATTAATATTTATATTTACAGTGTTATTAGAAAATATAAAGAATATTCATATTTTAACCATTAGCTTATTTAAAATGTACTGTGACATTCATGAGATGAATATTACTATGTTGATTGTTAAAATAGCTAATATTTAAAAAGTATCTTAATGAACTCAAGGTGAAAAAAATTCATTCTTAGGACATCAGTTACATGTTAATAACTAATATATAATATCTTATATTTTTTTTATAAATTGTATTCAACTCTTCTTTTAAAATGTCTTTATAATGTGTTAGTCTCCATTATCTAATTTTACTACTTAGTTTTGATTCAAAGATGATCTACTTTTATATCACAACAACCATTTGGAAGATGTTGTATATCTTGTCAAATGACTTGCCTTACATTTGATATCTCAGGTTATATTGTATATACCCTTTAATTAAAGAGAAATATGTGAGGCCAGAGATACTAGAGGAAAGGCAAGTCCTTTAATAAAATATGCAATATCTTTAAATGGGCTTTTTAAGATGGAAGGGGATGTTGTCCTTGAATTCATTACAAATTCTAGAATTTATAATGGAGATATATGTATTGCCTAGGCCAATAATTGATGGACTAGGATGTTTGTTATTGCTAAGATGGGATCCTGCCTATACCTTATTTTCTCCACTAAGGTTTAGGAAGAATGCCATCTTAGCATTACTAAATGGTTTAAGTCATTTAGGGCATTTAACATAAAAGTTTTCAAGTATATATAGAGAGTTAGCAACAAGGAACATGTTGAAAACTAGTGTATTTGTTATTGATAATGTAGTAGCTTTCCTCCATAGAAGTCGAGGTAGGCTTTTTTCTTTAGCATTATGAAGCTGCATATAATTGATCCTCAAGCTTGGTTATTTATTATATTAATTTTTTAATGTATTTCTTAATGATGTAATGATATATAAGTAATGAACAGTTAGTTGCTTATTATATTTTGTTCATATAATGATGTAAAGAAGTTTATGAAAATAAATAAAATTATAATTTCATAATTCCTTATTGTCTCTTTTATCATATATTTCTTTATTTTTATTCAAAACTTTTTGCATTTGAATAGCTTTTTATTTTTGAATAGATAATTATTTCAATGTATAATGAGTTAAAAGTGTTAATCTTTTTCTTTTTAAAACATTTAAAAATAACTAAACAATTGAAGCATTTTGTTAAGTGTTTTTTTTCCATTTATAAATAGGTGAATGATAGAACATTTTGTTAAGAATAGAATATTATAATGTGTTGTAAAAAAATACATAAACCACATCCATTTCTTTTCAAGAATTGATATCTTTATATTATGACATCAACTTATTATAACAACTGACATATTAACATATATTTCTTATATTCAGGCACTTATTATCCTATAATAAAAAATTATGAAACTAGGTTAGTTATTTGTATTTAACTGACATGGAAAATATTTAAGATAGCAGTTGTTTGTTAATTGATGTATTATATTCAATTGTTAACATTTTTCAATTAAAATGTCATATATTCCATGTTAGTTTTGGTATATAATTGACATGGAATATCCAATGGCGTTGTTTTACTTTTCAAATAATTCACTTCAATGAGGGTAAGTGTCAAAATAGATGGTAATCTCTGACTTAGAACTAAAAACCAGAATGCAAAGTTCTTTAATCTTCATTTTGAGATTCATTGTGCCTCAAAGATATATTCCCACCAAAGTTCATCAAAACTCATGTTTAACTTCTCATTCTTTCCTTAGATTACCAAAGTCTTCTTCATTATGTTAAGATGCATCCATAATGTAAGTAGTTTCATTAAACACAGGGAAGAACTATATAATGTTGTGATGTTATGCCTCTATTTTTCTTTAGATTTTATATGTTTAATTTCTTTTTCTAGGGTTTAGGGTGGACTTTGTGTCAATATATATTTAGCAACTTCATTAAAACTTGTATTATTTTCATGTTTATATATTCTTTAATGTGTGGATGTATATATATATTATTAACATCTTCATAAAAGTTGAGATTTAAAAGAAATGGCCTAATATAACCCATTTTGTTCTTTAAATATGCATTCAAAAATTGAAACTCTCATATTATTCATATGTTTGTGTATTCTTTAATGTGTGAATTTCTTACTGGTCATGGACTGTGGATGGATGTTTGCTCATTGTCTTAGCCTTAGGGTCAACAAGTTTATTAAATTTATAATAGGAAGATAGAAAGAGGAGGAAATTAGTAATTGGCTCAATTTATGTTCTTATGAGGAATATGCCTATGTTAGGACGCCAAATCTAGCAGGGCCAAAGAAGTATCTATTTTTCAAAGCCATTAACGATGGATATACATGATGACTATGGAATAAGGAAGGTAAGTTGTTTAGCTCATTTTATACCTACGAAGGAAAGAGGGCCTATGAAGATAACGACATAGATGTGAAAGTAGATTATCAGTTAGAAGACATGATTCATGATACTGAAGATAATTTCATCGAATGTTCACATGTCCTTCATAACTTGCTAAGTAATGCAGAGAAGCCTTTGTGTCCAAGTTGCATCAAATTTATGTAATTATCTGCTATGCTTAGATTGTTTAATTTAAAGATGGAGAATGGTTAAAGCAATAAGAGTGTTATAATATTACAATTATTATTGAAAGAAATGCTTTTTGAAGGGAATAAGCTATTAGAGTGTACATATGAGGCCAAGAAAGTCATGTGTCTAATGGCTATGTAGTGTAAGAAGATATATGCTTACCTTAATGATTATATATTATACCAAAATAAGAATAAAGCTTTAGAAGAGTGTTTAAAAAATAGAGTACCCTATTATAAATTGAGGAAAAATGATGACACTAATAGTAAAAAAGTTCTAACTAAGGTGTTATGGTATTTTCCAATAATACCAAGGTTTAAATGAATGTTTATTAATGCAAAGGATTCTAAGAACTTAACATAGCAAATGGGTTAAACACCACCTAGTGGTAAGATTTGGCATCCAATTAATTATTCTTAATGGTGGATAATTAATACATTTCTTACACGCATTTGGTAGTGAGCTAAGAAACCTTAGGCTTGCATTTTACACCTATGAAATGAACCTTTATAGTAACGTAAGCAATGAACACAATACATGACTTGTTATATTGGTAATCTATAATCTATCTCCTTGATTGTGCATAAAGCACACGTATATCTTGTTATCCATGTTGATTTTAGGGACAAAATAATCAAGAAATAGTATAGATGTGCTTTTATCATTGCTTATTGAAGACCTAAAGATGATATGGGAAGAAGATCTCTTAAAACTTTGATGCATATTTTTTGAAGTCTTTTACTTTGCATGCTATGCTCTTTTGCATAACGAATGACTTTTTAGCATATGGTAACTTGTTAGGTTATGACATCAAAAGGCATAAAGCATGTCTTATTTGTAAAAATGGTACTTGTTCTTTTAAATTGAAGTATGGTAAGAAAATGGTATGTCATAACCTATTTTTAGACCATCATTAGAATGATTTGCCATTAATTGGCAATTCAAATATGCTATAGTATAGTAGAATTACTCATTTATGCTAATAAAAGAGTTTATTAGTGATAGTGGGTGAAAATTTTATCTTAGAGTTATTTAGAAAAATAAAAGCATTAATGGTATTTTGGTAGTTAACAAAAGAGGATGATTAAGTTAATTATAATTAGATTGGGCATCAAGAAAATATCTTAGAATATGTTTGGATTAGAGATAAGCATTTTATTTAAAATGGCTTGTGAAGCAAGCTACATGCTTGTCGTGCAAGCATATGCATGATCCTCAAGCATATATGTTAGCTGTGCTAGCATATCACCTTCTCAAGCAAGCTTATGTGCTTATCATATAAGTTTAAAAGCTCTATAAATAAGAGTTCCATTATTTAATTAACAACCATCTAAGAGGAGAAATAATGTGCTAATATTTACATCTTGTGAAAAAGGAGAAATAATTCTTGTAATTTATTTATAAGTGAGTGTTAGGTATTACATTAGGGAGAAAGTAAGAAAGTTTCTTAAGGAGTCCTTTAAGGATTGATAGAATTTTAGCTATAAAGCTATCTTCGAAGAGGTAAGACTTTTTAAACTTTGGTAAATTCTATTATCTTCTTAAAATCTTCTAATATCTCCTTACTAACCCTAAATTATCGTAGATGATACATCTTGGATGCTAGATAGATGGTAGAAGTTTTACTAATTTCCAAAGGTGAGTAGATAATGTATATTCTAACATTTTTTTATGTTTTCAAATCATTTTTTTTGTTATTTATTGATTTATTATATTTTATTTGTATTTTCACATCCTTTTTATGTTAAAGCTCTAACTACTATTAGGCTAAGCATTTTGAAAACTTTCCTTTAAGCTATAGTTATGATAAATGTTATTAAATTGATGATATGATGATTTAAATAATTTATGTGCGTTGTTTTATTGAAAATGGAGGGTTTATGGAACATGTTTGTTTGAATATATAGATAGAATATGATTTTGCAATTAATGAAATAATTTTTAGTTAAAGAATATGAAAAGATTGACATGTTTGTAAATGAATTATAAAATTGTATGATATTAGCAAGGTTAGAAACTTTGATAGATTGTTTATGGATGGTCCATGGATGGAACCTATATGAATTTTATAATGATGGAAACTTTGTGGTTTGAAATATATTTAACCATGTTAAGCTATTTGAAATGGTTTACCAAAAGATTTTTTTTTTGTAAAAACTATTTTCTATAATAATTATTTTTATTATTCTTTAAACTTATTTTAGAATGAGACTAGTTAAAAGATTATAGCTAGCAGTAGTGATGACATTAGCCTTGGTGCACCTAGAAACCCTAGTTAGTAGAGCCATTACTAACCTTATGTGTTGGCCAACACATGTGGATTGGAACATAGTAACCTAATAGGTTTGAATAATTGAGTTATATATTCCATATGTCATATTGAGATGAGATATGGTGGCTTAATTAGTTTATCCTTAAACTATATGCTCCATGTAACTCCCTTACTTATTAACACCTTATTCCTCAATTACTAGATGATTATTACGCACTCATTCGCCATCTACCTCAAATTTATACGGAATATCTCAAATTTCTGTACTTTATACACATGAGCAAAAGTCATATAATTATACAAAAGTTCAATTTACAAAATATACATCCGTCACATACAATATCACCGACTATCTAGACATATTTTTTTTTTATCACATTTACAATCTCAAAACATTATTGTCCTTTGTCATGAGAGCCTTTGGAAGCATCACCTGGAATGGTTAGTCACAATACAGAAAAAACATAAGAAACAAAGTTTCTCAGTAGCTAGCTATTACCATAAAAACATATCAAGCCATTCCAGATCCTTAAGCAAATAAAACGTACATTTCAAAAACAATTAATCATTTCTCATCTCTTTATCATCTCATTTCGTACCATTGTAAGAAACATACACTGTACACAACAATCATCAAGCCCATTCAAGGACTTATCTCAAACAATATTTAGATGGCCATCACAGATAATCATACCTAGGCCTCATATACAGCATCACGCTGTCTTCCCGGGGTTCCCGAGCCAAAGGCCTAACACAGTATCACATTGTCTTCCCGAGGTACTCTAAAGGCCATAGGTACCGCACACAGCAATTTTCATTACCATCCCGGGGAAAACTCGGGCCATAGGCCTTACTCACACAGTATCACACTGTCTTCCCGGGGTATACACCACACAGTTATTTCATACACATTCCATATAATGGCAAAATATACCGAAAATCATGTAAATAGAAAACAGAGCTTAAGGATAAAGCTAGCTACCTTTCACAAGCTTCCAATGTGATGTTCCCTTTGCTCTCACCAAAAACTCCTTTACACTTCCTCTTGCCTTTGCAAGTTGTCACTCCTTAGTCTATACAAATACACATCATAGTTTTTATTAGAATATCATCACTTTCCTTAAATCTCATGTATTCCTTACTTCCTCCACTTAAATAAATGCATACTTAGATGCTCTATACTTTGTTTTCAAGCCTTGTGATGACACATAAGAACATTAGAAAAGGATCCAGGGGTAAAGCCATGCAAAACATGAAGAAATCAGGCCAAAAAGTTCACTTAACAAAGAACACGGGGGTCCCATACCCCGTGTTCATGGCCGTGTTCCTTACTGGTTCACTTCTGGGCTACTCGACAAAGAACACGGGGGTAAACACGGGACGTGTTCTACCCCGTGTACCTTACTGCCCTTCAGTCCTGAGGTAAACACGGGGAGTGTTGCACCCCGTGTAGCACACTGATCAGCTTCGACGAAGAGCACGGGGTACAACACGGGCCGTGTTCTATCCCGTGTACTTCACTGATCCTCCGAAAACACATTAAACAGCTAAAACTCCTTCTTTCCTTCTTTTTCATATTTATAGTTTTGGCTTCTCAAAAGCAAAAATGCACATAAACACTTTCACAATTCAAAGCTTCATCTTTCATAGGCTTTAAGCTTCATAGAAATTATTCTAACTTCATCATTTTAGCCAAGTTCCAAACATATCATGCCAACTCTACACATGCACCATTATACCTCTAAAACCCAAATGTGTTCATCATGTTTCTTGCTCTTTTTACACCCAACCAAAGCCATAGCTTAACATAGCAACCTCTAAAACACCATTAAACATATTCAAATCATCCTAAACTCCATGTTCAATCACCCTTAACCACACCAACCTCAAGATTTCAAGAAACTAAGAAGAGTACATTAAAGAGCTCTTAGAGGAGAACATTTTTACCTCTTAGTGCAACTTGAAAATCCTCACTTGGAGCTCCCCAAACTTAATCAAACTTGGGCTTTTCTTCAATCTAGAGACACCAATAGATAGAGCTTGATGAGAGGAGCAATTTTCCCTTCTACACCTTAGCTTGAATCTTGGTATTTTTAGGGTGAAAAACTCAAAAGAAACTTTCTCTCTCTCTCCTGCACGTTTTGGAGCTTTCATGGAGATTTTCTGCAGCTTTTAGAAAAGTGGAGAAGAAAGGAGAGTTTTCATGAAGCTTTTAGGGGCATTTTGGTCCTTTTTGAAATTCTCAAGGGTATTTTAGTCCTTTTTCACCAAAAGTAAGGCTATTCTTGCCATTATTTTTCTAACAATGACACTTGTCATAAATCCATTGGTCACACTAATTAAAATCACATATTGCACCCTAAACTCTTACTTATTTATATTAAATCCCAAATCCTTAATTATTTACACTTTAACCACACCCGATTCTGCACTCTTACAATTTAGTCCATAGGGTTTCTGTCTGTTTAAAATTCCTTACACTGTCCGACTTAGACCACTTCCCCTTTTAGGGTTTTCTAACCTCCTCTGATCATCTATACT
The DNA here is from genome assembly GCA_020226215.1 of Sindora glabra. Lineage (NCBI taxonomy): Eukaryota > Viridiplantae > Streptophyta > Magnoliopsida > Fabales > Fabaceae > Sindora > Sindora glabra. The sequence goes on from CM035229.1 coordinate 33,537,292, forward strand.
GTTTAGGAGAATTAATTCTTTTCCCACTATCCTTTTTCCTTCAAAATTTCATTTACCTTGCGCTTAACTCCTTTCAACTTGAGATTCACCCACTAAGCTAATTCAAATGTGCTCTTCGTTTCTACGACCTTAGAATTAGAGATTCAAATAATAGAATTAAAAATTCGGGATATTACACTCCATACATCACATTGGGATGAGGTCTAATAGGTTAATTAATTTACCTTTGAGTTGTGTGCTTTGTACACCATGTTATAGGATGTGATGGGTTTTTTATTTTATGTTATGAGTTGTGTCATGACCTGATTCTCAGATATCATGACTGGCATAAGGACACCCAACTAGTGTTAATATACTAATAAGATATCCTTATAAGTCTTTAAAACACCTTTAACTCATTTATTTTCTTAACTATACTAAGAGTAGAAATATGCATTTATAAAAATAACACTACTTATAAGTGTATAAAGAAGTTCAAAACATAATTTATATATATTAAAAAAATTTTATGTAAGAGTGCAAAATTTTTTAAAGATATAAATTTATACATAAATACTATTAAAAAGGAAGAATCCCTTAATTAAGACTAATTTGTTTCCATTCACCATCTTTCTTAAGGTCAAATTTCATGAATGAGAAAGAAGGAAAAGTTAATATACTGACTAAGCTAGAACTACTATTATGCCTTCCAATGAAGAGTTTTGTTAAATAGGATTGAATAAAAAAAGTTAGGCTTAGAATTTATCTTTCTAAGCTTGATAGTATAATTTACTTGGGGACCCACTATAGATATATGGAGTTTATAACAAAATATTATTTAGAAGGTTCCCTAAGGTGAGAGGAGGATTCTTGTACAAGTGTTAGTCATCTTTGTGAGATCCATGCTTTGAATTTGCAAATAAAGTATAATATAAAGAGTGTGAGTATTGAAATATTGAGTGAGTGACTACTCTTCTCCTTTTTTTCTAAAGAGTTTTCTCTATAAAAAATTAAATATATAATAGTGTATAATAATTAATTTAAGTTTTTATATATTTATTGTAACTCTTATATGTAATATTTGGTAACAAATTGACTAACTTATCACTCTTAAAGTTTATTAAAAAGAATGGTTATAATTGGTATACAAGTTTCACTTTATATTTTTGGTTTAGCTTTATCGCTTGCCACCATAGGTATAAGGTCACTAACCTTATCCCCCCTAATGCTTACTATACTTCTCCTTCTTTACGAAAGATACATATCTCTCCCCACAAATGATATTCATGATGAGCAGTGATAAAATATCAGTCGTAGCATCAATTACTTATTCATTAAGTACAGTTAAAATACCAACCATGTCATTAAAGTTTTATTAGCAAAATTTACCATTCTCATGTATTCAAATTTCATCATCACATATCATTATATGAAAGGTTGATATACAATATTTCCATCTCAAACATCATCATAAACTTTAAATTCTTTCCATATTTCTTGATAGGAATAGTCAAATATTTAACTTGCTATATAGTATGAATACTCCCATGGTCTGGTACTTGTAAGGCTTCCAAACTAATTCAAAAATTTATCTAATGCTTTTAACATATCACTAACCATCAAAACATCAATTTCCTCATAATTTTCTCATTCTTGGACATTGTTCACACAGTACTCAAAACATGAAATTCAAAATAAGCTAGTATATGAGTAGCAACATTCAAATCATTTTCAATTATCAATAAATTTTTATACAATATCTTTAACATGCTAAATAATGAAAAAATTTATTTATTTCATAAAATATTATATTGATGCTATTCATACAGAACTAAATACATACAGTTGCCAAAATTGGGTAGTTTTGGAGTTGTTGTGAAAAAGGAGTCTTTTTAGTATCAAAATCGATTACAATTGCTACCAAACTTTTACACAAACTTACTAGCATATTATTGATCAAAGAATATTAATTACTTTAATTTTTCACCTTCAAAATATTGCACAAATAGTACTAAACTTTAGAACATAAAATTTAAAAGATCATGCCTTAACTTATCCTATTTTCATTAGGGTACATGTTATTTACCCATTGAGTCAATGACTCACTATTATGTATTTTATATTTTTCAGTTAGGATTGAAATTTCAGGTCAATTATCATCAAAATTGTAAATAAAGGTCTATCATGTAGTGATAAGCCACATATATTGTCGATGTGTGTAAATGAGTTAAAGTTCTATCATGTAGCGGTAAGCCACATGCATTGTCATTGTATGCAAAAGAGTTAAAGCTATTATTTTATATTAAAGCATATGTTTGAACTTTTAGAATTGTTTTATAATCCATAGGCATGATCTAGCTTTTGTTGTATCATAACTTGTTTAAATTGTAAAAGATTATGTTTATTTAAATATAATTTACTATAGTAATATTTAAATGATGTCAGAATAATGGAAGTCCATCATAGGAATATTGAATATGCTAATAATATAAATATAGCATTAATGATGGAAGTGCGATGTCTATGTTAGGACCATTAGGAATGTGAACTTGTATGTGATGATAAGTACATATAAGTTATAATAAATTATTAATATTATATGGTTTAATTATGTTAGAAGGAGGCTTATAAGCCTTAGTTCATATATATGTTCTGTTTGGTCATTCATTAATTTTACCCACTAGTTTGGGTCGTGACTTAGTTAGTATTAGAGTTAAAGGTTTCCCCGTAATTAGTGGAGCAAGTATTCTTTGGTGGGATCGTTATTGTTATGTTACTACTAAAGGCATGATTGGTTATCTATCATTCCTTTATTCTTAAAGTAAGTTTAGTTAAGTCATTAGTGAATGTGAACTCTTGTTATGCTTGATATGGTTTAGGTGGAGATGCCACTTAAGACTCATGCTTAGGTTAAAGGAAATGATACAAATGACATATTCAATAAGGCATCTACTAGGCCTCAATCTCCTACTCATAAAAATGGCATTTGTGATGGTTTTGGTAGATCTTATGGATGTATAGGATGTACTAGAATTAAAAGGAATGAAGACCATAGAGAAAACATAATGCTAACTTTCATTATTATTGAATTAGTGTTTAGCTTACAAGGACTTTAGAGGATAGCTTAGACTTTGGTTCGATCAATTGTAGCTTAAGGTAAGTGAGTGAGTGAGGTCCGTATTGATAGGGGCCCTTAAGGTAATGAAACTCAAGCTGGATAATAACTATCGCTTAGTGGTCAAGGTGTTTAAGTATTATATTATGTGAACCTAATTTGAACCCATTATAGGGAACCTATGAATAATTTAAAAATACTGAGGATTATCCTAAAACTTAAAAAATAAATAAAAAATAGATGGATATTCTAGCCATACTTTAAAATAGAGAAAAGGAGAAATGATAAGTGACAGATTTAGATGCCATAAAGGATGAATCCTTTAATAAGTCTTGAAGTTCTTGTTAGAACCAAAGAAAGAAAACTCATTTCAAATTTATCTTCTAAATTGATTATGTTTAAATGAGAAATAAGCATCCTCATATGATTAAAGTTAACTTTGATTAATTTGGGCTTAAATAGACTTAATTGGGCCTAGAATTTAGTAAATTTTTTATGAAAAGTTTCCTCCTAGAAAGTGTAAGAAGGGTAAAGGTTAAATAGTTTGAGATATTTAAGTAACTCCTTAGTATGACTATGACAAAGTATATTATTTATTTCACAAAACTTTTTCATTATGCTCCACATTTGGTTCTCATAAAAAGAGTAAGAATTGAAAGGTTCATAGATAGGTTAGTAAGACCTTCGTATCGAGTTATAGCAACACTAATGAAGACTTTTCCTTCTTAATCATTTGCAATATATTATGTAAGAATGTTAAAGACAAGAGAAATGGAGGGATGAAATGAAGGTGGTTACTTTGGACACAATAGTCAAAATAAATGGCCAAAGCCTCAAGCACAACAAAAGGTTCTAGAATTAGGCTTAAGATTTACTGGACAATCTTTAGTTAGTACGCAAAAATGAAGGAACAACCAAAGGAGACAAGGATAAATGAATTAGCCAAGCCTTAGAAAATGCAATAAAATAAAAACCTTATGCTAGATTTGTAGGAAACTTTACTCTGGACAATGTCATTGGGAGATAAGTGCTTGTTTCTATTGTGGCCAAGTTGGTCATTTCAAGAAGGATTATCCTTAATTACTAAAAGTTCTAGCTAGGGATTAATGCATATAACATTACCACTAGTACCTATAGCAACTCAATTCATAACATAAGTTTTAACTTAGATTGGTATAGGTAGTAGAGGTAGAGGAATTAGAGATAGAACTCAGGGTTAACAAGGTAGAGGTTAAGCACACATCTTTACTTTGACCCTATAGTATTCTTAGGCTATTAATGTGATTATATTTATTCTCATAATACATGCTTGTTATTTGATCTTGGATCTATGCATTCTTATTTATCTCCTTATTTTCTTTTTAATTTAATGGAGATCTCATATTGTTAGACTAATTTTTCTTTATTATTATGCCTATTAAGGGAGGCTATACTTGTTGAATATGTACATAAGTCTTGTAAGGTAGTTATGACTAATAAGAAGACAGTAACTAATTTGATCTACTAGATATTATAGAATTTGATGTGATTTTAGGCATGGATTGATTAGCTACCTATCATTCCAATCTTAACTACTATTTGAAGGTGTTCAGTTTTGACCTTTTCAAGAGAACTATCCCTTCTAATTCAAGTTAATCAAAATTTAGCTCTATCTAATCTTATTTTTACACTAGGTGCACAAAAATAATTGAAAAAGGGTTGCCAAGGTTTCTTGGCAATGTTTATAAATATTAATTTAGAAAAGGTAAGTTTTAATGGAATTCCAATTGTAAAAGAGTTTAATGATGTTTTTTTAAAGGAGTTACCTAATTTACCTCTAAAAAGAGAGATTGAGTTTTGCATTAATTTAGTCCTAGGCATATAGCTCATATCTATTTTTCTTTACTACATGGCATTTACAAAATCAAAGAAGCTAAAAGATCAGCTAAAAGATTTGTTAGACAATGATTTTTATCTATCCAAGCATTTTTCCTTAAAGTGCTCCTATACTATTTATCAAGAAGAAAGATGGTTCATTTTGGTTATGTATCAGCTATAGATAATTGAATAAAGTAACTATGAAGAACAAATATTCTTTACTACATATACATGATTTATTGATTAATTGCAAGGTGCTCAATATTTTTCCAAAATAGATCTTTATTTAGGGTATCACCAATTGAGATTTAAGAAGGAAGACATTCTTAATACTACTTTTGAATTTGCTATGAGCATATGAAGTTTTGGTGATATCCTTTAGTTTAACAAATTCTTTGGTTACATTTAGAGATTTAATGAACAAAATTTTCAAGCCTTTCTTTGATTAGTTAGTTATAATGTTTATCTATTTTAAGAGTAAGGAAGACCATAAATGATACTTGAGGATTGTTTTGCAAGCTTTAAATGATTAACAGCTATATGCAAAGTTTTTCAAGTGTGAGTTTTACTTGCATAGTGTAACTTTCTTAGAACATGTTATTTCTAATGATGGTATACAAATGGATCCAAAGAAAGTTAAAGCAGTGCAACAATAGCCAAGGCTAACTTTTCTGATAGAGATATATAGCTTTTTTAGCTTAATGGGTTATTATCATTATTTTGTCAAAGATTTCTCTAAGATAGTAACCCTTCTAACAAAGTTAATATAAAAGAATGTGAAGTTTCAATGGTTAGAAGTTTATGAGCAAAGCTTTCAAAAGCTTAAGATTTGCTTAATTGTGCTTTGGTGCTGGCTTTACCTTTAGCATTGGGTAGATATACTATATATTGTGATGTTTCAAAAGTTAGACTTGGGTGTATCCTAATGCAACACGGATGAATTATTGCTAATGTTTCCAAGCAACTTAAGAGACATGAATAGAATTACCATATCCACAATGTGGAAATGACAATAGTTGTGTTTGTACTTAAGATTCGTAGGCACTAGGGAAATTTACATTAACCATAAGACTTTCATGTACATATTTCAGAAAAAAGATCTTAAACTTAGGCAAAGAAAATGATTGGAATTGCTTAAGGACTAATTACAAAATCTTGTATGATTCAACAAAGGCCAATATAGTTATGGATAACTTAAGAAGGAAATCAATGGGTAGTTTAACTTATATTGTTAAAGTGAAAAGATCATATTTAATGAAATTCATAATCTAAAGAAGGATTGAGTACAACTTGTGGTAAAGAATTTTGAATTGTTTTTGGCATATATCTAACTTCATTCTTCTTTAGCAAAATGCATGAAATATGTTGAAGTTGAAGATCCATAATTATGTAAGATAATAGAAAAGTTAATAATGGAAAAACTAGTGATTTTAGTGTGGATGTTAATGGAGTACTTTGGAGTGGTAATTGATTGTGTATACCAAATGTAAGGACTTGAAGAGCCTTATGCTAGAGGAAGCTCATCACTTAGCCTATATTATTTATCTTGGACTAACTAAGATGTACCAAGACTTGAAGCAATTATATTGGTGGGATGATATGGAAAAGGATATAGTTAACTTTATATCTCAGTGTTTGGTTTGCTAATGAGTGAAAGCTAAATCTCAAGAATGTACAAGATTACAATAAAATGTTAAAATATGTGAATGGAAGTGGAAAAGTATTATAATAGACTTTGTGACTTTATTTAGGTGATTATAGATAGAATGGCTAAATTAACACACTTTTTTTCTTATAAAGACTACTTATGGCTTTGTTTAATATGTGCAAACCTATATTGATGAGATTGTTAAACTTCATAAAGTGCTCATATCCTTCATATTTGACTGAAGACCATAATTTATAGCATGCTTTTGGAGAGCTTTCCAAGAATCTTAGGGCACATGAGTGGACCTTAGCATTGCTTTTCATTCTTAAATAAATGGGTAATTAGAAAGAGCTATCTAGATTTTAAAGATATGCTATGGGCATATGTATTAGACTTTAGAAGAAGTTAGGATCATTACTTACAATTGATAGAATTCGCTTACAGAAATAACTACTAAGTAATTATTCAAATAGCTTCATTTGAAGCTTTGTACAGAAGGTGTTGTAGATTCTAATTGGTTGATTCGAGGCCAGTGAAGTTAAGCTTTTAGGGCCAAAATTAGTGCAAAATCCTATAGATAAGACTCATTTGATTAAAGAGAGATTGCTAGTAGTCTAGAGTCGACATTAGTATAGAACTACAAGTTTATGACGGTTAATAGATGTTAGTCATACTAAAAATTGATGTCTATATAAACATGATGGCATTTTTAAAATGTTTACAACAAATAAGAAAATAGTTTTTACAATAATTTACATCTATAGTTATGCGATGACATTTTTAAAATTTTTAGAAAAACATATGATAATGGTTAAATTAAACATTGATGTGTGAAGTTAATGGGAATGGAGCTTAAAATTTCATTGAGAAATTATAACATCAGTTATTTATATAATCATTGTCCAAAATATATTTCAAAGGTTACTTGAGAATAGGTTTAATATTTAAACATCATTTTTTTGTAAATCGATATGTAAACATATTTAAAATTTTTATTGGGCAATGTAATCACCACTTATTTAAAAATTATGCATGTCTTAGACATTAATATTGAGTTAATGATTGACATCTTTAGTATTTTTAATTACTTATATATTTCATATTATCTCTTCACTTAAAAGCATCTTTGTGATGGCTTAGCCCCTATTATCTAATTTTAAGGTTTGTTTGAAGAGGAGAAAAATAGGTTCTTTAACATTTCATCTAACAATTATTTTTTCCTTATATAATTTAATCATTATTATACTATTTATTGTTATCTATATTTGTTAGATGAGATGAAAAGGAAACTATTTTCTTCATTTTCAAACACATGCTTGCATTGGTAATGGAGGCAAATATATATATATATATGATTTACCAATATCTGACTACAAGAAATATTGGATAATGGCTACAAGAATTAACATTGAGTTTGGCAACTAAAGTGGAAGATGAAAATCTTCTTTTTTTTTCTTCCTTATGTAATATTGTTATAAATTTGCATTATTGTAGAAAAATTTTCCTTATATGGATGTCTTGTATCTCATATTTTTGTATATTTAGGTTTATTGTATCAATGTTTGTATTCTTGTGAGAAAAATATGTAAAAAGAACATATAACTTATCATAAATGGATAATGTTTAATAAAACTATGAAAACATTTCTTTGTTAATTTCGAAACTAACTTCTTCAAACTTAGAAAAATTAATTATCTTAAAATATGGCAAATATTTCATCTTATTTATGCAAATTACCTTCTTTTTCACACTTAATCTTTCTCCTAGGCAATTTGTCAAATAGTCTTTATAATTTTCTTGAACTTAATGTGGTATATAAGCTATGAAAATGTCATACAAAATGATTTCAATTGTTTAAAAATAATTGATGCATAAAAATAACATAGTGGTTTCTATATTACAACTAACGTGGTATTTTTTAATTATAATGATATCACTTTAATACAAATAATAGTTACTGTGATAGAATCGACATCTAATTCCTACCTTTGTTTAAGATGTATATTTTTCTACATCATTTATTATTATAAACTGATATAAAAAATGATTAAAAATTTAAAAAATATTAGCGAGAGTTTGAAATATAAGACTATTTTACTCTAGCACCATTTCCAGACTCAATATTTTTTCAACTTGAAGCTCTATCTTATGAACTCTAGCAAAATTGTGAAGCATTAGTTATTTTTCTACTCTTTTATGTAAACAAGGTATACCCATTAAATATTCTTAATTTTTTATTCTTTGTGTGTTTTAAATTGATATTTTAGTGCAGATGTGCAAGTTTGCTTTTCTTGAGTTTATCTTTATATATTCAGCTTAGGATGTCAAGTGTTAACATCATGATGCCTCACTAAAATGATTTTGACTTTCTGTTAGCTTATAAACATGCTTTATAACCTTAGGCATAAAATATATTACATACAGAATATCCTCTATACAAGTATATGGAAATATTTTAGCTTTATGTATATATAACTTTAAAAAATATTTTTTCCTGGATAATGTTAGTTGCATTATGAATGTTTATATGTTTTATGGTTTATTTAAGAATATGTGCAAATTTATATGATATAGGATTTAGTTAATGTTCTTGTATCTATGGTTTTCACTAGATTGGTTGGTCATGGATTGAAAATTGTCAGGTGTTAACTTAAGATTGAATATGAAAATAGTGTTAATAAATTCATCAATTTTATACTTGTCATGAAAAGAATGAATTTAATGATGGCCTTATATCTTGTCACAGCTTTGAATATTGCAATGTGAAAAGGATAGTAGTCATAGATGTATAAGATCATCCATTTCAATTTAGTATTGACAAAAGTATAAGCAATGGACATGGGATAATGAAAGTAAATTAGGCAACACATCTATTATTCATGAAAATGCTAGTTTTAATGATCATTTAAATGATATAATGCATGATATTGTGGATAATTTTGCTAAGTGACTGTAAGTTCTCAATACCTTATTAAATGATGCAAAGTGATGTAAAGAAGTCATTGCATCTAGGTTGCACTAAATATACATATTTATCTATTGTGTTAAGATTGTTTAACTTGAAATTATGAAATAGGTGGAGTGACAAGAGCTTTATGGAATTGCTACAATTATTAAAGGACATACTTACTAAAAGCAATGTACTACTGGCTTAGGCTTATGAGGCTAAAAAATGCACTTGATGGCTATGAACCAAAGGAAGATACATCTTTGTCCTAATGATTTCATACTATACCAAAAGAGCGTAAAAGATTGCTTGAGTGTTTAAAATGTAGCACATCTCATTGCAAATTAAAGAAATATGATAGCAACATTGAGGAAGGGGTTTTGGTTAAGGTATAGTAGTATTTTCCTATAATACTAAGGTTTAAATGCATATTTGTTAGAGTAAGAGATGCTGAGAACTTAATGTAGCATATGGAGTAGGTAGTTATTGATAACAAGCTTCATCATCTAGCAGATTTTTCTTAATGGAGAATGATTAACTCAATATTCCTTGAATTTAGTAATAAAGCAAGAAGCCTTATACTTGTACTATATATTGATGTAATAAAATTTGATAGTAATATAAGCAACAAATATAGCATATAACTTGTAATGTTGCTGATTTATAACATCTTTCTTTCATTGTATATAAAGTATGTAATGTTAATATTGTTGATATCAAGACCTAAGCAATTGGGAAATAACATAGATTTTTTTAGTATCATTCATAAAAGATTTATGACTTATACGGGATAAAGGTGTATTGGTGTTTAACGTATATTGATAAGAGTCCTTTAGGTTGTATGCAATGCTCTTTAGGATGATTAATAGTTCTTAACATATAAAAACTTATTAGTGTATAATGTTAAAAGGGCATAAAGGATGCCTTTTTTGCGAAGATGGCAAGTGCTCTTATTACCTTAAGGATTGGAAGAAAATAGTGTATCTCAACCATAAAAGATTTTTTTCCCTCATTCTTAGAATTATTGAATTTTAAAAAAGATGTTTAGTTGTTTACCAAAGGAAGTAAGGGTATCAGATCCTTTATTAGCAGAGATATTTATAATAAGGTAAAAAAATATTGATATCATATTTAGCAAACTTGAACAAACGGTAATACTTCATGGAAGAAAAGGTCCAATTTTTTTTATCTTTCATATTGCAAGGACTTAACATTGATGTTATACATAATGTTGATGTTATGCATGTGGAAAAAATGTATATGATAGTCTGGTTAGAAGGCTTTTAAACATGTCAAGTAAGATAAATGATGAAATTAAAGCTTAACTAAACTTAGAAGAGATAGCCATATGGAAGGAATTAGCACTAGAAAAAATAGGTCAATGTACTTAACTCTAGCTTAATATAACTTGTCTAGGAAGGAGAAAACAAGTTTTCTTAAGTTTTTAAATGACATTAAAGTGCCTTAAGGCTATTTTTCCAATGTTAGAAGCATTATTTAAATGAAAGATCTAAAATTAGTTAACTTGAAGTTTTGCAATTGTCATATGTTAATACAATAAATTCTATCGATTACCATTCGATGAATAATTCCTAAACATGTAAGATAAGCTATCATGTGATTTTGTTTCTTTTTCAATGCAATATGTGTCAAGGTCATTAACCTAAAGGATTTGGATGACTTGTAGAAGGATGCCTTCATTACATTATGCTAATGATATATATATTTTCCATCCTCATTCTTAGACATCATAGTGCATTTAGTTATGCATTTGCTAAAAGAGGTTAAAACTATGTACTTTAATTTATTTGAGCTAGATGTATCTAACAAAGCACTATATGAAGATCCTAAAAGTATATATATAACTAAAATTGGCTTAAAGGAAGTATTATTAAGAGGTACATTATTAAGGAAGTTGTTAAGTTTTACACCTCATACTTGTCAAATGCAAACACTATTAGGCTTTCTTTACCTTACTATAAAGGAGGAATTTCATGGAAAAGTACATTAGAAAACTAGATGGAGAGTATAAATTGTGACATATGGGTGTAAGTACACTTTTATATCCTATAAAAGAGTAAAAAAGTTAAGCCTTATATGAAATATTGCTCTCATAAAAGAGTTCCATCATGGCAAGAATGAAAGATAGATGCAAGTTCAATATAATTACACATTCAACAACTAATTTTGCAATTGAGATGATAGAGGAAACACCAGGTGTCATTTTTGAAATTATAAAATGTTTAGCCAATTGACCTCATATAGATGTCACATCTAATCATGGATATGATATCAATAGATATTCGTTTTACAGAAAGAAACAAGATGAAAGAAGCATCATGCAAAATAATCGAGTCACTTTGGTAGCTTAAGCAATACATGTTTTTAGTCTAAAGATAAAAACCCTATCTATAATATGATGTCAAATTATAGGATCATCAATGACATATGGGAGCTTGACTACATCCAACTTAAAGAGCTCATCTCTTAATATAAGTGGGTGGATAATAACAATAACATTTAAGTAGATGAATTAGGATTCACGTTAATGGATCTTAGTGAGAAGGGTTATAAGAGGGAGCCATTTATAATAGCATCATAAGCAAAATAAGTTTTTTATGTTTGGATTCAATTGATAACAAGTGGTCTGTAGTTTTTCAAGGAAAAAAATAAATTGTTAGAAGTGAAATGAAGAAGATGCGATCACTAATGTTGAAGATATATTTTCTTTCTCATTAGGACTACCTTCTTTTATTCATGAAAGTAATTTAAAGGAGTTTTATATATGTCAAGATCATGAAGAAGGGATATGAATTGATGATCTTTTCAAATAAATTTTTTATACTATAAGTTTAAGGTACTAATATTTTTTTTAAGTTATGCTCATATACCCAATTACTATATTCTTGCTTTATATAGTATGTTGAAATATTTGGATAATATAGTTTCTACTTGAGAGATGCACATAAAAAATGAATCGAACATATTCAAATAAAATAATATCTATGACAAATTAGAAGGTAATTTTTCTTTACCCATGATAAACCTTTTCTTTGTAGTTGTTATAACACTTAAATTTTCATTTGCTTATTTTGTTTGCTTGTAGTTTGAGAATGATATAGATATATGCTATTCAATAGTACAAGTCATTAAGTATTCCATGATCATATGTATAAGTGTATGGAATGAATATGAAGGAAAAACAAGGTTATTCTATTTGTTATGAATTACATATGCTGAAGTTGGAATTGTGTACTCTAATTAAAATGAAATGTACATTGCTTTCTATTGAACATGGGGTCTATATGTATAATAAAGTTGTAACATTGTAGTTTTAGGGGGGTTTTGGATGTATATCAAATTGGAAGTAGTGTAGTAAGATATATTATGAGACGTTATACAAAGTGGATAGAGTGTAGGGAATGGGTTTTTCAATTTTTAGTTTGAAGGGGAATGTAATATAATATTAGTTATGTGAATTACCAAAGTGGTATATTAAATATTTTACATTAGTTAATAAAATAATTCGATAATAAATTGTAATTTTTAATTATAGTTATCAAGATAAAATTGACAATATTAAATGTCATTGATTATCAAGTAGTGTAACTTATAAAAAACAATAATGATTTATTAGTTAAGGGACTAACGTAATATTATTCTACAATGGCTTTATAATTGACATTATAAAATATTTACTATGATGGTCAATAAAATAGCTATTCACTATTGATGTCTAATCTCCTAAATAGCCATTATCAATCTACGATTCAATAGTAATGAGACAAAAAACATATGTTAACCATTAACATCGAGATCTAGAATTTGTAATTGGAAATCATGTATTCCTTAAAGTTTCCTCCATGAAAGGTGTAATAAGATTTGGAAAGAATGGTAAGCTAAGTCCAAGGCAGATTGGTTTGTTTGAAATATTTGAGTGAGTTGGTACAATATCCTATTGATTAGCATTTCTACTAAAGCTTACTAATGTACGCTTATGTTTCATGTTTCCATACGTAGGATATATTTGCCCAATCCTTCACATGTGTTATAAACACAATCTATCTAGTTAGAAAAATATTTGCCCTATGAAGAGAAACTAACGGTCATTGTAGATAGGCAAGTTAAAAAGCTTTGCTCAAAGAAGAAAGCTTTGGTATTGGTGTTATGGAAAAATTATACTGTTGAGGAAGTAACATGGGAATCTAAGATATAATGCATGCTAGATATCTTCACTTGTTTAACAACAAAAGTTAGTGGCTTGTTTTAGGAATTCAAGAATGAATTTCCTTAATGAGGAAAAATGTAATAGCCCTTCCATTAATATGCAACTTAGATATGTTATAGTCTAGTTAAACTATTTATTTATGTTGATAAAAGAATTTACTAACAATAATGGGTGAAAAGTTTATTTTGGAGTTCTTTGGAAGAATTAGAGCATTAGTGACATTTAGGTATTTTATTTAATTAAGGAGGATAATTAAGTTAATTATAATTAGAATATGCATTAAGAAAGCATTTTAGAATATGCTTAGATAAGAGGTAAGTTTTTTCTTAAAAAAATTAGCTTGCTAGGTAAGCATTTACTTTCCTAACAAGCATATATACTTATTGTGAAAGTTTAAGAGCTTTATAAATAGGAACTCCATTATTCAATTAACAATCATCCAAGAGGAGAAATAGTGTGCTAATATTTACATCTTGTGAGAGAAAGAAATAACTCTTGTAATTTCTTTGAGATTGAGTGATAGGTATCACATTAAGGAGAAAGTAAGGAAGTTTTTTGAGGGGCTCTTTGAGGATTAATAGAATTTTAGCTATAAAAGTTATCTTAGAAGAGATAGGACTCCTTAAATTCTAATAAATTCTTTTTATCTTCTTAAAATTTTCTAATAGCTCTCTCCTAATTCTAAATCATTTTGGATTATGCATTTTGAATACTAGATAAAGAGTAGAAGTTCTACAGGTGAGTAGATAATGCATATTCTAATATTTGTTTTAATGTTTTTCAACTATTTTTATGTTTTCAAATCATTATTTTCATTATTTATTGATTTATTATACTTTATCCATATTTTTAATTCCTTAATATGTTAGAGCTTTAGGTATTCTTGGGACAAGCATTTTGAAAACCTTCCTTTAAGCTATGGTTATGAGAAATGCTATTAAATTGATGATACGATGATTTAAATGGTTTATATAAGTTATTTTATTCAAAATGGAAGGCTTATGGAACATATTCGTTTGAATATATTGAAAGGCCATGATTTTGCAATTGATGAAATAATTTTAAGTTGAGGAATATGAAAAGATTGATATGTTTGGAAATGAACTTTAAAATTGTATGATATTGGCAAGGTTAGAAACCTTGATAGATTGTTTATGGATGGAACCTATACAGATTTTATAATGGTGGAAATTATATGGTTTGAACTATGTTTAACCATAGTTAAGCTATTTGAAATGGTTTACTAAAGGATTTTCTTTTATGAAAACTATTTTCTTTAATAATTAAAATTCTATTGTTCTCTAATCTTGTTTTGGGATAAGACTAGTTGAAGAATTATAGCTAGCAGTAGTAATGACATTACTCTTGGTTCCTTTGAAATCCTAATTAGTAGAGTCATTGCTTACCCCATGTTTTGGCTAATGCACCTAGATTGGAACTTAGTAACCTAATGGGTTAGAAATGATTGAGCTATGTAGTCCATACATCACATTGAAATGGAATGTGGTGGGTTAATAAGTTTACCTTTGAGTTGTATGCTTCATAACTCAACATCAAGATAAGATGTAGTGGGTTGATTAGTTTACCTTTGAGCTATATGCTTCATATGTCACATCTTGAAATATGATGTGTTGATGAGCTTACTTGTAAGTTGTGTGCTCAGTAGACTAGGAACCTCCCACATAATTACTATTTTAGCATCAACTAGTTTAAGCGTATAGTAATTATGTGGGAGGTTCCTAGTCTACTGAGCACCAACTTATAAGTAAGCTCATCAACACATCATATTTCACAATGTTTATGTAATAATAGGTACATATATGTTATAATAAATTACATATATTATATGGGTTGATTATATTAAAGAGAAGCTTGCATTGCCTAGTTCATATATGTATTCTTTAGGCTCATGTGTCAGTCACAACCTCGAATTTGGCTTATGATAATCATGACTAGTATAAAGATATCAATTAAACATCTTTGCAAGCCTTTTCAAACAAATCAGTTTACAAAACTTTCTGTTTTTTTGAAAATATGCATGATGCAGATACATGAAGTTGGAAAACTATGCTAAAGTTTTTTTTTTTTAACTCAATATATATATGTCATCTTTTAAACACCACATTAGAAAACAATTTTCCTAAAATTGATGAAGTCCAATATTTTAATAGTTAATAAATACCATAAACATGATTTTATCTTTAGATAGGAATTTTTTTTCCTTGTTTCCATTATATATATGTACTTTGTCATTTATTATGAAAAATAACTTTTCTCATACAAATGATACATACATACATACATATATATATTTAAAATAGTTGATAACTTCAATTGACAAAATTCATTAAAATAAAAAAAGTTTAAAAGAAATAAAAATATTGAAACTTCTTTAATGAAAAGATGTTTAAAATTTTATATCACCTTTAAGAAAAAATAGAAAAATGGAATAGCCTTTTTTTTTCTTTTTAAAGGATACTTCAAAATCAAATATAAGATACTTTTCCTTGATTATGGAGATCATAATCTATAAAATTTGTTTTCAAAACAGATGTATTTTCCAATAAGGTAATAATTGAAACATAATTAATAAAAAAATTAATTAGATAGAGTATCTTCTTGAAATTTCTTAGGATCCAAAAGGATATTTTAGATAGAAAACCATTGAAGAACTTTTCAAATTCTTTAGAAAAATTGAGTTCTTCTTCTAAAAATGACAGTTCAAATCATGAAATAAACATAACAGAATAGAATTAGTTAATAAAACTTAAAAAATCAAAAGATCTTATTTTGTTAACAAAGGACTTTACAAATAATACATTTTCCATCAAAGATTAAAATCTAGATTTCTTTTTTTTGAAATCGATTTAGAAATATTTCATTAAGTTATTTTCTAAAACATTTGGTATCAAATATATATCCATGCAATATTTTCAAAAATTTAGTTACCTTTGAAGTGGATGAAAACTATTATCTTTTCTTTTTTCCCTTTGAAATTTTATGGAGTTTCTTTGTCTGTTTCCTAAACAACCTTTTAATAAAAACATTAGTTTCTTAAAAGCAACAACCAAACAAGTTAAGCATTGATTACATCATATACATATAATATAATTAAACATATATTTCTTTTATGCAAGAGTTTCTAGAGGCTTACCAAAACCATTTTTATCAACATATATATACAAAGGCTACAAATAGTGATGTATATATATAGATATAAAAAAACTAGAAACTAGGTGATAGTTATCTAGTTGTTCACCAAATCCTTAAAGAGATCAAAGACATTTAGGTCTTTATGGAGTGGGCTATAGGATGGTGGAGTTGGGACATATGGTGGCGGCTTTAAGACTACTGGTGCTGGCGATGATGTTGGCTGTGCATATAGGGTAACTGAAAATGCTAGTGAAGTAGCTAGAAGAATAAAAGCTATCATTGTTAGATCAAGGGGCACATCTTCATATGTAGGTATGTTAGCAAGTCCTTCAGTGAGTATATGATCATTAATGATCAAAACCTTTGATTTTGTTGGTTATCCAAAGTTTACCAAAAATTGATGCAAATAAATTTGCATAAGACCTAGTTGTACTTGAACAACCTTTAACTATACATTCTATTGAATGTTGTTATCCTTATCAATTTATAAGGTAAAGTGGAATTATTGTCTAAATATGCCATATTAGGTGTGATAAACATGCCATTGTAGATAAAAAATCTCAAAAGGCGCCATATGGAGGATTGTTTGAAAAAATACAATCACAAGTAAAGTTAGTAATAAGATTACCCAATGAGATAACTATTACATAAGTTTTCCACTTAATTTTAAGAGAGAAAATCATTTATATACATGACATATAATAAAATCATTTCTTTTCAAAAAGTATTTCACATTTAGTAACTCCATATACTACATAATTAAACACTTAGACAAAATAAAATTTAATCATATAATTTACATAAAAGGTTCCTTCTTGTTACTCCTGATCAACCTTGTCTCATGCGTATTCTAACCTTGTTCTTTCAAGTTAACCTTATCCTATGCATCATTCCATGTGACTTAAAATACAATGCACCAGCCTAATCACCTATCCTCTTCATAAAGGTGTCATTTCACATATTCATGTCATAATGTCATTTATGGCATTTAAGCCAATAATCATTTAGATTTCTTACTAGCTCTTTTTCACAAAGGACATTTGTTGGCTTATTTTTCACATACTATAAGGTAAGGTTAAAATGTTCTCCATTTGCCATAACTATAATATAACAAAGAATATAATTTAGTAAAGAAGATTTTATAGTTATCTTATCACTTTTCTAATGACCATAACAAACATTGATGCTTCCATTCTGAATGGTAGATTATTGTATCACTTTCTTAAAATCTCAATGACACATAGTTATTTTCATGAGAAACACATTAGTGCATATACAAATCATAAAGTAGTTCACATCATAATTCATGAACTAATCATACAAGTAAGCTTAAGGTTTCATTAGGAAATCCATAGAGCAATGTCCATTTTTTCATAGTATTTCCATTTGTACTTAAGCATACAATTAAGCCACTTGCTTAATATATTTGCATGATACTAAGCAAACAAAATATCAATATAATATTTTTATTAAATTCACAGTTTTTATAGTGAAATCATAGGGGTATATAACTTAATTTTTCCAAGATCCATAACTTCCATTTCAAAGCAAATTTAGTCTTATATTTTGTACACTATTCTAACAAGTAAGAAAGCAATTTTTCCTTATAAATTTAAGCATTTTTAGGTGCTGCCCAATAGTAGAAATTTCAACATATCACCATACAACAACATCTAAAAGTTTTAAAAAACAATCATAAATCCATACTAAGTTTTAACAAACACCTTTATATTTTTAAATTCTATTAAAAATAGCAAACTTTATTAATGTTTTTCTAAAATTTCTAGAATTAAAATAGAAGCTTTATATTCATATTTCAACCTTTTTCAAGTTTAAAACATGTTATACTATTTATCCATACATCCAAATATCAAAACACCTTAAAATGAACATTCTTCGCTTTCAAGACTTCATTTTATATGTAATTCTTTATGAAATTTCCATAATCTTTCCTTAGTTGAAATAACATTATTAAAAATCACTTTTTTTTCTTTTTTATGCTCAAAACTAGTTACACAAGTGGCTAAATTATTTTGCTAACAAAAACCACTTATAATAAACAACTTGCTTCTTAAAACACCACTTTTGGATATGGTTTTTCAGCATTAATTTAAAACTTTTCCAAACTTGTTTTAAACATGTTCTTGACTAAAAAAAATCCTAGATATAAATGTTTAATGACTTTTCCTAATTAGTTTATAATATAATGCAATAATTTTTTCTCACAATATAATAAGAAACATGAAAGCTATTCTTATCCTTTTTAAGGTGAATTTTGCTTAAAAACCTTGATCTAAATGTTTACTATTACTTCCAAAATAGTTTAAAATATAGTGCAATGATTCTTTTTTTAACAAAATAGTATTCCTTGAAGATGAGTAAGTGCATATACTTAAGCTTATTTTCCACTTGCTTCTCTTCTTTGACCTAAAACATTAGTATTCCTTGAAGATGCTAAAGAGTTTCTAAAACAGAGTCAATGGAGGATTTGGATTATTCCATTAAGAATGGAATAACTCATACCTTAGCTTGCAACATTTTTAGGCCAATCCTTTACCTTATGCCCAACTATCCCACACTTGAAGTATTGTCCACCAAAATAGTTGCAAGGTGCTAGAAATCGCGCATCATACATGCACAGCGGAATAAAACTTTTTGCACGATTTCCACCAAGGATCCATGCGAATTTAGAATGCCATAGATTAGGGATTAGGGTTTATACCTTTCGGCAAAATTCTTCTGACCGCTACACCAAGTCCGATTTGCTTCCAAATCACGCACCGGAATGGAAACTAGTAAATCAGATCACCAGTACAATGTTTATGTGGCTGCACCTCTGTGGTATCCACACGAACCCGTGAATTATCGATGAATGTCCGCTACACACACCGGTTAGAATTGGTCTCCTTAGACCTCGTAGTGTTAGCTACGCCTGTTCAGAGATTTTGGTTAAGGAGATTGGCTAGGGTTTTTCTATGCTTTTACTTGGGGTGCGTGAAGAATAATAGTAATCCTATTATTACCCAATAAGCCTATTTAAATAGGTGCATAGAAAAACCTAACCTATTTGGGCCTTATTCCATGTATAATTATAGGCTTACTATTGGGCTTTATAATTATAACATAAATTCCCAAATATTAAGCCCAAACAATTTGGTCCATTAATTCCAAATTCACTAAGCTCTAAGTGTGCGACCCTACAGGCTCTCATTACGTTGGCAATGACCATTAATCATATTAATGATCATAAACAAAGATTGGTGTCTAGCAACACATCATTGTTACCCAAGTAATGAGAAAGTCGGTGATTTGACTAAACCTTTACACGTGATCATCACTTATGTCCTTTTGTCCTATACATCTAGATTGAGCACGAGACATGGACCGTGTCATTCCCGTATAGCCCAATCTTGAGGTTTCTTGATTCCTAAGTAAGCTGACTGAAACAAATGTAATCGACATCTCATGTCAATTCATCTGAGCATGGCCATGCATTTTCTGAGCTTTACTTAATCAAGGGGCCCATAGATGTTACTCCTGTTATATAGGAGGGACAAATCCCATCTTGATCACACAAACCCCTCCGCATGATATGTGACATATCCAATATCTACCCTTGCATTCACTTAACCATTAGTGACATAGAATAGTATCAAAATATGAAACTCACATGTAGGGAACCTTGGTAATTTCAGGTTAAAGGACCATATTAATAATGATCACTAAGAACCACTTATGACACTCATATAACGATCCATGTAGTGTTCTTAATATGGGTCGGTCCAGTATACAAGTTCTCTAACTTGTACTCATGTGTAAACTTAATATCCCATATAAGTTTTCACACATGCTAGTCTTAACATATCAAAATAACCTAATCCACAATGATATATGACTAGGGACATTTAAGAATACAATTATTCTAAGGTTATTATTATAATTAAATATATTACGCAGATAATATATATAAATATAATAATTAGAATTGCCATTAAAATAACATGATTCAAAATTACAATCACCAATATGATTGGTTTTAGGGCATATACACTAACACAAGGACCGCTATGGTGGGAATGACATTATGAACACCAAGGTTTTAAAGAGGAATTTCATTGTAAGCTAGGAGAAAGATTAGATTGAATTCTTTGCTACTCAGAATTATCTTTTGAAAAATATTCACTATGTGTGCTTTGGAAAGATGGTTACCCCCTTGTGGAGCCATTTTTACCATGCCTATAAATAGCTTGAGAAGACATTCTCTTTGAAGAATATACTTAGTTTGGTCCTTTGGATTAACTTCTTTTCCTATTCCTTTTTAAACCATGCTTTTTTTTCTCTCATTGACTCTCACTTCAAGTGCTAGGGCTTGGTCCACCACTTCTTGATAAGCAAGATCACGACCAACATAGACTCTTTTAAAGTAAAAATCTTTAAAGTCATGCATCAACCTTTTAATTTTAACCTTTTCCATAGAAACCAAATGTGGAGCATATTAGGATAATCTGGTAAATTGAGCATTATACTCCATAATAGATAAGAACTCTTATTCTAGGGTCTTCAATTTCCAAACTCTTCCTCAATGAACACTTAGTGGTAAGAAGCAATCTATGAACAATTCTTGAAAAGCCTCCTAAAATAAAGGATTTAATCATAGATTCCGATTAGTTACTATGTCAGTAAACCAATAATGGACCACATTATCTAGTTAGTAACCTACTGACTCAATCAATAAAGAAGTAAGGCTTTGCAACATCTCACTTACCCTTGTAATGTGCCTAAGAAATTGATGTGGATTCACTATTGGATTAAGATAGAAGTATCTAGGAAAGTTTAGTTGAAGGAACTCATGTACAATTTTAAACCTATCTCTTGTTCCCTTTGCAGGAGGGGTATGCTCATGCCCATATTTTTGTTCCTTGATCATGGCTTTCATCATGATTATTAAGGTTACTTGAATGCTTACTTTGATCTTTTAAGGCATCATGCCCCAATTGCAAGTTAAGGACTACATTAACTCGGCCTGGAAAAGTTCTAGAAAAGGCATAGTCCAAGGTGGAAATTACTAATCAATTTCTCCACTAACCTCTTACCTATCATTGTGAGCTTGAAGACTTTTAGATGATTCTTTATCTCTGAGCTAACTAGCATGCACTTGACTTCACATGTTAACCATTTCCTAATTATCCATAATTTTTCTTAAACAACCATATAATAATTTAGATAACCACTTTACAATTTATCAATCAATTTATCATATAGTTCATAATGCATTAGGTCATACACAAATTCCACCACCTACTACTATGGTATAATAGGGTCCATCAAAATAGTATTGGTGGTATGTGATCTCAATTACACACATACCATTAGTATAATTTCGGTCAACACCCATCATAGTAGTATATAAATATAACTTAAGGGCCTTATCCTATTAAGAACTTAGAACATGCTCTAATACAACTTTTGTCATGACCCCAACCCAATCGTGAACATTAGGAACTAGCGTGGAACCCCCTTTTTTAGTTTCAACTAATTTATTCTTAATTAATTAACTTGATCCTTAATAATAAATATCATGCATTTATAAAGAAAATGACACTTTAGAGAGAAAACATTCATTGAGGTTTCCATAAAATATTAGGAATCAGTTTAAACATCTCTTTTACCTATATCTAAGGCAAAACAGGGCCCATGACATTCTATGTATAAGAATCTATGCTATCATACTACCATCAATTAGCTCTCATAGAATCTAGCTCTTAGGAGGTAGAAGTGGAGGCTCAACTTAGGAATTTGTAAAATAATTTATGGAAGAGTGAGTTCAAAGATCTATAATAATAATAATAATAATAATAATAATAATAATAATAATAATAATAATAATAATAATAATAATAATAATAATAATAATAATTTACAATAACTTACCCATTAAATTATCCTCTTTTAATAAGTTATATCATGGTTAAGCATATTAGAAAGTAAGAGCGAATAATAATGTGATTAACACATAGTTATTTCATTTCCAATGTATCATATAGTAATACTTGTGGATAATTATACTTAAAATCACATTTCATTTGAATTAATAAGTAGCAGATAAAATATATTTATTCTCCTTTTGACTCTTGAGCTAACCTTATACTTTACCTATCTATTTTTATCTTTATTTCTCCTAATTAACCTTATACCCTACCCATCTTATTATCGAGAATTTACCATTTAGTATTCATATCATTACCTCTATTACATTTCTCACCTTTAATGTCACTCGTGGCATGATTCACAATGCAATTTGAATATTAGAGATCAAGCTCTATTCAATATAGTTCACAATTTAATTTCAATATACATCACAATACATATTAGTATCATCATGCGTTTTTGTATGGCTATAAATATTCATGCATATTATAGTGATTAATCCACAAAACATTTCTTAACATATTTCATTTCATGATTAATACAATAAGTTCATTACAATATATATTATACCATACAGTTTTTACCTTTTCATTGTATGACAACCTAAGTCATGTACCTATCTTATACTTATTATAAATCATTCCATCTTTAGTGCTTAGTGACCAAATACTCATGTTGGGCCATTATAAGTCGAGAAAATGCAAAATAGATGGGGTATGAGTTATTACATGGTCACCCTAATTGTGACATTTAGGTGATCTTTTATGAATAACTTAAAAATTATAAATATATTATCCATGAAACTTATTTTATATGAAATAGACTTAATTATATTTTTATAGAGTGGTCATTTGCTTAAATCAGCTGAGTTTTGAAAGAGTTATGCCTTATTGAAAATAGATGGAAAAAGTTCATTTTTTGAAACTATATTTTTTATCTCTGTCCACATTTTTTTATCATATCTCAAAATATATATAGGATATTCACTTGAGACTAATTCTATTTGAAAGTAGACTCAATTATCTTTAAAATGATAAATAATTTATTTAAAATAGACATAAGATAAAGGACTTATGCCTTTTTAAAAGCGGTTTAGAATTTTGTAGTCAATAAATTGATTGACTAATTGATTCATTTGCCTAGTTTTACCTTTGGACCCTTAGAATTGATTGATCACTCAATCATAAAGCCCAATTTCACCTTTAGACCTTTATAATCAATTGACCAATCAATTCACACATGAAAATCTTAGTTTTCTATGAAAATGTTACTATTTATCTAATCCTAAATGCCCTTTAAACATATATTTACACACTAAACCTTAATACAATCATTGATGCACCTATTTAACATTTCATATCACCTCTTCTCATTATTTATTCCTCTTTCCACATTAAATCAAACATGATTCAAGAAAAATCACAAAACAACTCATATTTCATCAATACCATTATATAATAATAAAATCTATAAATTTGGCTAGATTATTCACAAACCTTGTATAGAAGAGGATGCTAGGGAGCTAGTTTGAAGATCCTTTAACCTTAATTACATCAAAATTCATAGTTCTAGAGTTAGAGTTTAGAATACCTAACAAAACTAAGTAACTCTCAAATCCTTCATCAATTAAGAAGAAATAAGAGGGATTCTTGATGAAGGCAATATTCTTACCTTGATTGGATGAAGAAATCAAGATAAAAGAAGGTTCCCCTTGCTTGATTGATAGAGTGATGTAGAATTTATGTAAAGAGAGTTGGAAGATGAAGTAAATTGAAGAAGATAGAGGTTTGGGGTTGAAATAAGAGAAATAGGGCCTTAGAGGCATTTTTGAGAATTACTCCTAAACCTCATCCATACACATACACTCATTTTTATTAGTATATAACTTTATACTTCATGATTCTAATAAATTACTCCCATCAAAATTTTACCCAATTCATATTCCCATATTTTACCCCTTATTGGCTTTATTTTATTTCATATTTCATACATAAAATTCCTAATTTAATCAAATTTACTAGTGGTTTTAGCTTTTCTTTCTCATAAAATAATTTTTAATTTATTAATAATTAAAAAAGGTGTAACAATTTCTAATTTATTCGATAATGTCAACTAAAACTTTACTACATATATATGATTAACACTGGTATTTTTTGATAGATCTAGAATATAGATAATTTTGAAGAGGCAACTACTCTCACCAGAAGAAACATAAGAGGTTCTATTAGCTTAAAGGCCATTACCATTGCATAGAGTTTAATGACAAATTGTAGCCAATCAGAGAGAATGCCAGCCAATTTATTAGTTTTATTGAAGTGAATATATAGTTTAAAGTATTAATAGCTATTCTTTATAGGAAGAAAGTACTTGAAGGATTGAAGGATAATATTTGGAAGGAGATCTTAATATATATACTTGATTTGGATAAAAATTTGCTATGTATATGAAAATTACATTTGTAACATATTCATATATAGTTTGATCTTTCATATGTATTTTTTTCTTATAGAAATCTTTAGATATTTCATATGACATGTTGATGCACGATAAAGTATTGTAGCATGTCGCAATCTTGTAAAAGGACTTTAAGTTAACTTTAAGGCTAAAATATATCAATTCTAAGACTATGGCAAAAACTGACCCGACATAGCGATGGAATTACCTTGGCTTTGAATTGTGGGAGACGTTCTAGTAATAATGCGAGGATGAACATTTCAAAGTAAAAGTTTTACCTTTTATCATTTAGTTTATTTCAATATCTTATTTGTATATCATTTGTACTTATAAACTAATATGTCTTTTAGTCAATAAGCATTAAGTAAGTTTAACTGGGAGAAGTGAAAGAAGAATACATATCCACATAGGCTCTCCAAAAAGGCTATAAAAAACTAGGGAAGGATATATGGCCAAGAGCTGTGCCAAGTATGAGACGGGTAAGAAGGTGAGATATCTTCCATTTATCACATAATGTTATGAAAGTGAGGGAGAATAAATAAGCAGAGGTAGTACATGACCTCAAAAAGTTAAGCCGTTGCAAAAAAGATTGTAAGTATTAAGATTAACATGTTATTTGATTTTTCAAGCTTCCATTTCAATCAAGTCATTTCTAATCATTTATTCTTTGTTAATTATTATAGAATGCTCTTACACAGTAGGCCTCCTAGGGTGAGTTTTAGTTTAGTCGGAAACATGACATTCTAATTATAACTTTAGGAAATGAAGGGCATTCTAGTTCTGTTCAAGCTACTAAACATGATGTTGACCATAAGGAAGTCTTTGGTGTTGAAGATATGGAGATCTTTGGGCCAGCAAGGCATTGTATAATAGAATAATTGATGGTTGATTTGGTGTAAATGGAAATGAAGGCCACTGATAAAGTGACATGGAAACTTAATGAGGAAATAGAGGCAAGAATGCATTAAGTGGTTGTAAAGCACTTGCAGGAGCTATAATAGCAGTTAAGCTTATGCAGCAATAATTATAGTAACTGTTGTAGCAATAGGGTGATATAATTCATATCCTATAGAAGTAGGTAGTTAGCTAGCATACCATAACTTTAAGTTCCACAGTGTGTATCCAGTCATCCCCAAGACTAATATTTAATGCATTGGTTACCACAGAAGAAGAAATTCTGAAAATTATATTTGAGCTAAATGTCATACTTAACCTTAAAATTTTTTCATATATATATATATATATCTATGCATAAATCAAGTTTCCTATGGTACAGGTTCATATTACATAGGGTGGAGCTTAATGTGTCAACCCTGAGACCAATGTTTAAAGCATTAGTCACCATAGAAGAAGAAATTTTAAAAATTGTACTTGAGCTAAATGTCACACTTAACCTTAAAAATTTTTCATATATGTCTATGCATAAATCAAGTTTCCTATTGTAAGGGTTCATATTGCATAGGGTGGAGTTTAATGTGTTTTGATGGTGGTGGAACCACTTTTATGAAAGGTTACAATCAACTATACCCTCGACCATTGCTTGATAATCAAGTTAAGATAGTGGTCGACAAGCCCTTAGTCTGTAAAGTTGAGGTGCTGATGCCAAATAATGTGGCTTAAACAATGGATGAAGCCCACGAGACCTTTATCACATGGCTAATAGTTTTTATTCAATACTCGACAAAGGTATCAACATGTATTCCCCCATTAATAAAGTTTTTGTATAATTTTTAAAATTATCTTAGTATTGTTGTGTAAGATTATTAACTATCATTATTTATATTTTAACAACCTCCTAATCGTGCTTGGAAAGAGCTATAACCTCTTAATTATGCTTGAAAGAAGTTGTAACCTCTTGATCTTGCTTTGAAGGAGCTATAACAATGCTTTGATATGTCTTGGGGCAATGTTTCTTTAGTTGTGCTCTCAATTAGGATAAATGTGATACGATTGGAAAATTCAATTAAAAAATCTTCCATTGTGCAATTGCTAATGTTTGAAGAGCTAGATATGATTTACATCCAACTCTAGATTAGGTAAGTACGTGTTGTCTTCTTTGAATAAATATAAATTAATTTTACTACTATTTGAATATAAGTTTAGCTTATTACATTCCTTTTGTAGTTGTTGCTTTGACATGTTACCATAAACAAATGTTGCATATGGATTACTCCATCCACATTAACTCAATGCACAATTTACATTAGAAAATATAAAAGGTAAGACTATATTATCAAGGCTTTACTGTGTTAATCTAGGAAAAACTCCTACTTCATGTTATACCATGAGGAGTAAACTTGTTTATGCTTTAATTGTGATATTTTTTTTCTTTTTGACAATTACATTGTATTGTAATGGCCATCATATGTTTACTCTGGTAATGCAGTGGAATAGGAATGGATGGATTTTTTGTTAGGTGAAGTGCAATCCACTTTGAAAAATTCCTTGGAAGGAGCTTTGACTAAGCAAGGCTTGAAATTGGGGTTGAGTAAATCTTTCAAATGGAAAAAAGTATAGGTATGTTATTAATAATAAGCTAATATCATGCTTGATTAGGAAGACTGTGCATCGATAGGATCAAACTAACCTCTTAGTGTCCAAAACAACTTAGAAATATGGAGTGTGACTATTGTGTCATGTGCTACATATTTAGTCTATTGTTATTGTGTAATGTTTTTGTAGGTGTTAATTTATTATTTCCTATGTGTCAATTGGTTGTGTGCATTCAAGAAGAATTTAGTACGCAAAAAGACATTGGTTTTCTACTTGAAATCAACATCTTTTAGTTTATAATGTCAATTATTGTATAAACAACTAATGTCAATTGTTTGTCAGTAAAATGCTGTTGCTATACTTTGCATGTCAATTTTTTAGAAATAATTAATATTTACACCTAAGACATTGGTGTAAGTTAAAAATAAAAGAAGTGGAGCAATTAGACCATTTGCAAATTTCAGCTTGGACCTCTTCCATTCCTAAATTGATTCTTTCTTTATTGAGCTATGCTCTCCTTTCAACCTGAAAATAATTTTCTTTGATTTTGTGTTTGTGCTCACTAATATTTTTTTTTGTAAGAATGAATCCTTGTTAGTCTATTGCAAAATTTGTGCGGTTATGCGTACAGTGGAAAAATGAATGATTTAAAGATAAGGATTTGTTTAGTTTTTATTTTTGTTCTTGCAATTTCATTTTTGGTTTCATAATCTATTATATCTTGTTGCCTTTCATTATGATGCAACTTTTATAGATTTGTACGGATAAGAAATTTAATCTCATTCATCTTATTTTAACTTTTAGTTGTATTATAGACTTTTTGTTTATGTGAAATGTGTACCATCATTTTCATAATATTTAATAAATGCTTATCACATTTGTAGGGATTGGGTTCAACTGTGCTTTTCTAAGGAGCACCAATGTCACATGTTAAGCAAGGGGCATTAAAATGGTATTTAACACATCACTCATTTATGATTGAGGTGTCCAATATAACCTTTTTCAATTTTTAAACTTTTGTTACAAGATTTATCATTTAAAATTACTATAATTGGAATTCTATTATTTTATATGGGATATTTTCTTCTATTTTTAAGTACGGTGTTCTTGAAGGATAAACATAAGGGACACAGGGACAATCTAAGAAGAGCTATTGGTGGAGGAGGTTAGGGTTATAAGGGAGGAACTAGGGTAGGGAGAGTGGATAAGGGTGAGTGGGGTAGATTGAGTGGAGGGAGTTATAATTTACCATGTTAGTTATTAATATAAATCATAATGGTATATCAAAATTAGACATTGGTCATTTATAAATGACTAACATTGAAAGTTCATTCCTTCATATCTAGCATAAGATAAGATGTTAGACATCTTATATTATAATTAATGTAGTTGTAATATTTTATGATTATTTTGAAATTGATGTGAAATATTATTTACAATAATGCTAGATTCAATGTAGGTCATTTTCCAATATGTAATTCCTTAAACACTCAACATTTATCAGCTATTTTATAGTAGTGAAGGCAACTATAACAAATATTTTGTTTGTAAATAAAAATATTCTCCTAGGCTTTTGTAGTGCATAGTTGAATTTCCCTATTGTAGGAGTACCTTTTATATATTAGAGTTAATTAAGCCAACTTAACCCTAAATCACTAAGGTAAGTAAATACACAACTTCCTTGCTTTAATATCCTTGAATAGACACACTCAGATGTAAATATTTTAATATTTATGTATAAATTATCTTGCATTACTAGTAATCATGTGTTGATATTGAGTAATAGAGTTAAGTTATGCCAGTGGAAATTAGGTTAGTGGGTTCCACATCCACAAATTAGGAGGGTCATGATATTGGTAACAGAAAACTATGGTTAGTGATGTTCCTAGTTGAGAGGTACTTGGGCTATGTCTTATCTAAAAATACCTCCAAAGGTCCTATGAGTGAGGTTGCAAGAGAAAACCACTTTAGTTGAATGATGCAAGCCAATCATTTGTAAACATTCCACTATTTAAAAATTAGACAAAAATTTAAGCATATTTTGCTTGAAGGCACTCATCCAAAAATTATATGCCTAATTATATAGATAAAGGTGTTTTGCTAATATACATTTTATCATGCATTAGAGATCATTGGATTTTTATTTTATTTAATAATTGTCATGTTAGCATTTGAATTGTTTTATTTCCAACATTGTTGACAAAAATTGAAAATATCTAAAATAATATTCTACTGAGTTATAAGACAATAACAATCTATGTCATTAAATGGTGGTTTAACAACGAAGAGCTTAAATATATAAAAAAATTTTAAATTCTAACCTCCTCACAGTTAACCTATAAAGGAAAAGAGAGTAAGAATCCATCAACAAATTTAAACATGGAGGGATTAAATTATTTATTTAAACAGATCATCAGTGACAAGGTTAAGTAATAGAATTATATACATTTCAGTAAATATATGTGTTTTTATTAACTTTCTTAAAATTTCATATATTTTTATATATATCATTCAAATTTTTTAATTTAAAATATTCCCATGAATTATTTCTCTGCCTATGTTGATTGTAATAATAAATGATTGAATATCGAATGCATGAGAATGAAGATGCTTTAAATCTCATGCTATTGATGCTAATCGCATACTGCGTATGCATCTCAACCCTTTTCCCATGACTCAGCTTTATAACAATTTGAAAGTGAACTATCTGCTAGTATACATTCCGTGTTAAATGAGCATAAGATATTGGAGGAAAATTATATATATTCAATACTCCGATATGGGATTCTAGTCGTATAAATTTTAATATTATATTTTTTATTTTGTAACTAGTTTAATTGGAACTTCCCACAATTCAATTAAAATAAGACGTATAAATACATTACCTATAATTATTTGTAAGGAAGTGCGGTGCTTTATTAAAAGATAAGAATAATCAATAGACACATCAGTTTGCATTTATTGTAGACTTGTTCATCGCAACTCAATTAGTACGTTCTAATTGACTTATAACTTGAGTTTTAGTCTTCACAAAGAGAATTGAATCTCCTAGTCATAGTGAAAGAAATGATCTTGGGCAAAAAGTATTAAACTAAATTGACGTGAACTAAAGTTAAAATATTTATTTAAATTTTAACAATTTATTTGTGAATTGTGAATGGTGGAATGATATATTTTGCTATTGTAATATAAATTGTTGAATTATTTTATTATTTTTATAAATTTATTCGATTTATAGTTTAATTGATATAGTTTAAAAGTTTTCAATTAAATTTTTATCTTTATTTATCATTTTTAATATTAACTATTATTTTTCTATTAGATTTTACTAGCAATTGGTACACGTAAACAATGTTCTTTTGGTGTGGTTTAATAATTGTTGATGTATGATTTTTTTAATTGTAAGAGTGATAATTTATTTAATATACATATAAAAATTGGAGGGTTCAAACCCGTAATATGAGAGGAATAAATTCTTCAAGATAATGTTGGTTGTCATTGCACTACTAGAGGTACTAATTGATTTATTTATTCATTTATTTTGATAAATGTGAGAATTATTAAATCACTGGACATATACATACAAGAATCAATGATCAAAATTTGGATGTAAAGGAAGTAATAAAACTTTTAAAGTTTATTTGATGTATCGTATAAGAGATATATGATAGTATAAGTAACAACATCATGTCTTATCAAGGTTTTGGGCCTTATACAAGATAATATAATACAATCTAATCAGCCTATTTTATAAGATTAATGCAAAATAAATTAATCCTCCCTTCCAGACCTATTATAATAGGATATGATTAAAATAAAATCTATCATTTCTAATTTAACCTTATATTATTTTTATATCACTCTTCCGCAATTAATAATTGCAATTGAGCTTAATTTAGCCTTAAAAATATTAATACTTTATACTTAAAAATATTAATAATTTAGCCTTAGCCAATTTTAATTTATTAATCATTCCTAATTTAGTCTCTTAAAAATAGTAATAATTATATTTGTATATAAAACAGATAAAATATAATAAATACATCAACTATTATTAATTAAAGTAGTTATAAAATAAAAAATTTATAATTATCAAATATGACAAAATAACTATGATATAAATTATTTTAAAACTAAGGCTAATTTTTTCTAAATAAAATTTTTAATACTATTATGTTATATTCATACATAATAATAAATGTATGATGGTATAAGTTTATATATTAAATTATTTATATGATTATTTATTAAAAACTGATAGTATTATATTTTTATTTCTAATTATTCTATATTATATTATCATATTTGTTTATTTTTATTATATCCTATATTATTATATCCTCCGAATGCACCTTTAAAAAATATTGAATCTTACTTGAATCAAAGGCTTTTAATAATAATGTAGGATTTTAATAGCCTTTTTATTTGTATTATGTGACAAAATTTATAAATTAGAACATATTATAAATTAAATTGTTTCATTTTAAAGGTAAATGATATGTCATTTGTGTTGCACTTAATAAACTGCCAATAGGTCACTATGTACATGAGTCTATTTGCTAACGAATACTAATAGAAAATAACCGTTTTCCGACGACTTATGCTGGAGGCAAAATTATTTTCTTGTGAGAATTTCTCACCAGGTTCTCCGTGGTCTTGGGGTCATGGGAAAACGTGTGAAGGAAACTTTCCACGCGGCAATTCCCAAGATTTATCCATTTTTTAATTTTTTTTTATAAAATCACCATTCTCACGGCAACTTTGTCATGGGAAATTAGTGTCAAAATTTTTCCCGCGACATCAAGTAGTGGGAAGGTTTCAAAAAACTGAAGAAGTATGCAAAATGCTTAAGATATTTAATTTTAAGTATTTTGATATTCTATTTTCATAAATAAAATTAACTGAAATGAATTAAATGTTTAATTTTATTTTTATAAATAAATATTTTAATTTATGATTTATTTATATATTTAAAAAAATTTTAAAAATATATAATCATGATTATTAGGGACTTTTTCAACTCATGCAACCACCCCAATTTATTTGGTTTAATACCCACCTTAGATCAATGTGGCATGTTCTAATTTTCCCGCTATCGTGTAGGGGTTTCATCTGCTACCCCTCCAAAGTAAAACATGTTGCACCCACATCAAACCTTATCAACCGGGGCTATTTCTTCTGCTTTTCCTGTCGGCACATGCTGTAGCAACTTTTGCTAAGCAATTCCTCATCTTCATTGGGAGCAGCTATATATGATCAACAAAGTCGCCTCCCCCCTCTTTTTTAAGATGATTGTCACTGCCCTCTTATCATCATGTTATCGTGTGGGATTTGTGCGAGCACAATATTTTTATTAGTATATTCATTTATTGAAAAAAATACAAGTATATACATACTAAGATTACATTTAATGATGTGAAAAAAATTCCAAAATCTAAACCCATATACACTAAATATCCATGATCATATACATATCAAACACCACTAAACCCTTGTTCCAACATATATACCATGAAATGGGAAAGATTATATACTACTGCATATTAGTTGTTAAATAGAAAATTCATATAGACCGATCACTTCACACGCAACAAAATCATATATACATATCAAATATAAATATGAAAATCATATAACATTCAAAATTAATAGACATAGAAAACCATTTATAATAGGGGTGAAGTTAATAAACAAAATCAGATACACCAAACATTTAAAATTTGATACACCAAATATTACTCACACCTAAATAGTAAAGCAAAATCATATTGAACACAACTTAGGGTTGGGAAAATATGACTCAACCTACTTTTTGGTCCCAATAAATAGGGTTTACATGGAGAAGTTAAGTTTAATGGTTGGGTTTGGATAAAATTTTAGGCTTTGTTTTATAAACAGGCTAGGTTTAGGCTTGTACTATTAAAATTAAGTTTGCCCAAATTCCACGTGATTTCATATTTATATATTAAATATTTTGTTATATTACATATTTAACATA
This sequence comes from Sindora glabra, assembly GCA_020226215.1. Lineage (NCBI taxonomy): Eukaryota > Viridiplantae > Streptophyta > Magnoliopsida > Fabales > Fabaceae > Sindora > Sindora glabra. The sequence goes on from CM035229.1 coordinate 33,571,092, forward strand.
TATTATATGATACAAATTCAAATCATAGGAAATTAGAATATGTATATAATGGTTTTTCAAAAATATTTCTCTTTTATTATATATATATTAACTATAGTATATACATAAATATAAATGTTATATGTGTATATAATATTTAATTGTAATGTAATATATATATATATATATCAAAAATTTAAATTCGAGCCTAAACTAGGTTGAGCTTGAGCATAGAAAGTAAGAAAAAAATCTGAGTTAAGCAAGCTTGGGAAAAGTAAAAATACATTAATATTTTTATAAACCTAGCTCAATTTTTGCTGACTCTACACCACAACATCATCATCATAAGCAAAGCAGAAAAACAAACTTTTCTACATTTGTGATTTTTATATACAAAAAGAAAACAATTTAGGCAAAATATAGGCAAACACAACATCTTTAAAATTTAGAAAAAATATTAAGAAATTGGTAAAATACACTTACCATTGATAGAGAGTTAAAATGCAATCAAAAGCTATAACGAAACCTCAATTAATGGCAGAGATGGCAAAAGAGCAACAGAGGAGAGGAGAAGAAAAAGGGAAAAATGATAGTTGTTGTCCTATATATATATATTCATGGTGTTTCTCACAGAAAAAGCAGTGGAAATAGTTAATAAAATGTGGCGCTTCAAATTTTCCACGTTAAACCTTGATAATGGAAGTTTTTTCAAAATCTCACAGTCTATTGCTGTGCGAAACAAAATAATTTGAATTTTCAATAATCATTTTTTGTGGGAAATAAACACATATCGGAAATATAAGGCACCATTTGTTTCTTATGTTTTTATTGATGATTTTTCATGGCAATTTCTTACGGCTTCAAAAAGCAGAAAATTTGTCGTTTCTTAGTAGTGAAAATATAACCATAAAAAGAATGAAAGTATCCGAGTAGAAATAATATATATATATATTCAATTAAAATATTTTAAACTATTCGGAATGAATTAGAAATTAAGTGAAATTATATTAACGAGTGAGTAATAGAATAATTTAACATTTACAAAAATAATTTGAGTTATTTGAATTTTTTAATAAATTGAACAAATAATAATAATTTTCGATGCTTTTATTTATTACCAAGTAATATATGCAAAATAAAAGAACATTTTCATGCTTGATTGGGCTTCTCCCTATCACCGCGTATCATAACATATACTCTTTGTTTCATCAAGAACTTAAGCATTTGATTTCCGCTCACTTCGTCAAAAAATAAAATTTCTAAAATGTGTTTTCCTAAGAAAATGAATTTTTAAAGATAATTATTTTTTTGGTAAAATAACAAAATACTTTTTTCCCTACATAGAGGAAAACTATTTTTTATTAAAAAATGATGGGATATATGAATTTTATCTTTGAAGTTAAGCTGTATAATGATAATTTTATTATTAAACTAATATCAAGATTGGATTCCATAAATCTTTAATAGTAAACAAAAGTTAGTGTTTTTTATATTAAAAATAACGTGCAAAGAAGAACTTTTAAAATCCGTTTCATCGTCATCAAATTAATTTATATTCATTTGATTCTATTTAAAATTTAATAACCACATTTGTCAACTTTGCTCTCAATTGTTACGCTCGTAGGAATGGAAAGTTGGATCCATCAGAAAGAGAATGAAGGAGAAGATGGATAAAGAGTTAGCAAGGGGAAGAGAGTAGAAAGGATAAAAAAAGATGAGAAAGGGAGTGAGAAGGAAAAGAGGGGAGACAAACAAAAGAGTAAAAGGAAAGAGCAATGGGGGGGGGGGGAATGGAGAGAGAACGATAGGAGAGATGATGGAGAAAAATGAAATACAATTGAGAAGCAAAGTGAGATTATATAATGCGAGGTAATTTAAAAAAATGATTTTTAATTAAAAAATCACTTTAATCTCTTATATATATATATATATATATATATATATATATATATATATATATATATATATAAAAGAAACACTTATATTGTTTATGACATCATTATTGTGCATTAGCAGTTAAATATTGTTAGCTAATAACTCACGTTTGTCCATTTTATTTAGTAATTAATTGTAAGCTGACTTGCTTTGTACTTAGACACTTAGCTCAAAGCTACTGACTTTTCTCGTATCATAATTATTAATAATTGATTGTTGATTTATTATTTCTATTTTTGTTTACTTATTTTTTATCTTTGTAATAGTTAATGTACAAAATAATTCTGACACACACACACAAAAGGAAGGTTTCGATGCATAATTTTTTTAAATATATATATATATATATATATATATATATATATACATAATCTTACAATTATAAGCAACATTTCTATTTCCAAAATACAAGTAAACAATTTTTTTAAAACATTTTTAGCCGGTTAATCTAATATTTTTATTACCATCATTTTTAATAATAAACAAATAATCGACTCTTCATTTCAATCTTATAAAATTTGGTTTTAAATTATGTTTAGGCATTTCAATCTTATAAAATTTGTTGATTGAAAAACATAATAAACGCTTCATTTCTAAGCGGCCATTTTAATATTTTTATTACCAACATTTTTAATAAATAACAATTTGATAACATTTTTAGTCATTCAAATATTTTTATTACCAACATTTTTAGTAATAGACAAATAATAGACTCTTCATTTCAATCTTATAAAATTTGGATAAAATAAAAGGTAAGACTTCCATATCCCAGATATTTTTTGGGCCTTGGACACCTGCCATGTGTCACTAAAAACTTAATTTTACAACTTGTTAAATTTTGTTTACTTGTGCATCATTTTGCCCCCCATTGAAATCAATTATTTTAACCACACCCCAATATTTTATTCATTTTAGATTTATTTCCCAAATCATTTTAATTATATTTATACTTTTGAAGTATATTAATCATTTTTTTACTTATTCAATCAACTTGTTTGTTTCTACAAAAAAACTATTTACATATATAAATGTTACCTTTAACTAATAAAATTGATTTCTTACTTCTTCAATCAAATTGAAGAATAAAATTGATGAAATGAGTGTTGTTAATATGTCCAAAAAATATTGAGTGTAACAATAAAATGTTCAAGAGAGAATGCTTTATCTGAAAACGTCAATTTAATTAGTATATGCAAATGATCTCATTGTCAATAAAAATTTATTTATTTATCATTTGTATTTGTATTCAAATATCCCCTTTTTTTTTTAAATTTTGCTGATCCAATTTAAAAATTGGTTGATTAAAATAAAAATCTCTTTATCATTTTGATCAAAAGTTTTCGTTTTTCTTTGTTCACAATATTATATATCTTCTTTTCAAATGTTTTTGTCCTGTTATTGCTAAAAATGGTATTAGATTGTTTCATTTCTTTAACATGGCTTACTCTATTTTTTCCTCAATATTTTTTAATAACAAATTCATTAAGCCTATTTATTTCTCCAAGTATTTTGCCGCATATTATAAAAAAAAAAAGGGTTGAAATTTAAAATATTATTTAATATTTATCAAAATAGATAGCTTAATTATTGTAGTCTAGCGCCTTCACTTTTTTTTTGAGATATTAGTAACTTAAGCAAATTTTAATTATATAAATAAAAAATTATTTTTTGCATTCAAACAAAACAATTAAGTAGGATTGATAAATTTAGTATGATATTAAATAAGTAGACTAAAGATGGAATATAACAATTTTAATAAGCATTTAATACAAACAATGAAAGAGAATTGATTAATTTAGTATGAAATTAATATTTATATTATAAATGGTGTAAAATAAATAATTAATTAATAAGAAATGATTTTAATAATTAATTTAGTATGGAATTGAATATTTAGATTAAGAATAAAAATGACATATAATCAATAAATAATTAATGACACAATCTCAATGATTGATTTACTATGGAATTAAATACTTAATTAAAAATGGTATATAATAAATAATCAATTAATGGGACTTAATTTTAATAATTTATATGAGTATGGCTTCCTTTGAATTCTAATAAAATTTGTGACAGATTTAGCGTTAGCCCGATAAGAAATTAAAACTCGTTATTAAGTACCAAGAGGTTAAATCAAACCGTTTATCTAATAAATGATTAATTTAATAATTTATATTTATTTAAACATCTGGGTGTGGACATCCTAAAACATTATCTTTGCATCGAAGTCTTGGTTCACCATAAATTCATAATTTGGACATTTCAATCTTATAAAACTTGTTGATTAAAAAAAATAAATTGACCTTTCATTTCATTCAAATATACAAATTAAATGTATTGTTAATCTTTATTTCGTAATACTTTCTATGCAAAATTCAATTTTTTATAGAAATAAAAAATTCACATATATCTTAATGTCATTAATCAATTTTTTATAGAATGCATTTCTACATGCTTCAAGATATTGACAAAATGTTTTTCAAATAAAAAATAGATAATTAATCATTACTATTTCTTTGGATCAAATTATTTCAATTATGATACTTTAATAAAAGGTTTAACCAAATTTTCAAAAAAAAAAAATTCATTAGATCAAAATTTTGGTATTAAAAATAATTATTTGTTTGTTATAAAAACTGTTGGTAATAGAAATTTTAGAATGGTTAAAAATGTTATTAAATTGTTTGTTATTAAAAATGTTCATAATAAAAATATTAGAATGGCCTATTAAAAAAATTATACATCAAAACCTTTCTTTTTTTTTTAGAATTATTTTGCATAAAAGATAAATTGTTAATAATTGATTATTACGAAAGTCAAATTAGTAAATAAGAGTAGAAATAATAAATCAATAATTAGTTATTAATAATTATAATGGAAGAGAAGTCAGTCGCTTTAAGCCAACTTTCCTAAATACAAGTCAAGCCAACTCGCAATTCATTATTGATCAAAATAAACCCACATATTCTTAGGTGGTAATATTAGAATAGTAATACCTAAAAATGATATGATAGATAATGTTTACATAAGTATTTCTCTCCTATTTCTTTCTCCCCTTTCCTTTCTCTTCCTATCATTCCAATTTCTTTTTATTTTTCTCTTTCTTTCCATCCTTGAAATTAAATAATTTTATTAAAGATTATTGAAAATATATTTAATTTAAAATAAGAAGAAAATATGGCTGCTATCAAGAGCAACTGCTACACTGCCTTATAGAAGGTTGCTTGTTTTTAAAGCCAAATTGCTCAATAATCAAAATCTGTTGGCTTCATTAACTAGCGGCAAAATTGTTGCTGGTGGGCTATCTATAATATTTTTATATTTATAATTTTGTATAAGAGAGAAAAAGAAAAAAATATAAAAGATAAAAAAAAGGAAAAAGTTGTGGGGCTTTTTTGAGATAAGCGTTATGATCCCTTGAAAGGCGTGAAGAATTGTTTTTGTTTTTGCATGTGACTATTTTATAATATATATATATATATATATATATATATATATATATATATATATAGTCGAACAAGGGTTTTGAATTAGCATTGTGTGTAGTATTCAAAATTTTTTTGGCACCTCAATTTTCATGCACTACTTTGGGGAAGAATTGAAGCTTCAGAAGCGTGGGATGGCACAAAGAGAGAATACGAAGGTGCACGGTTTTTGCCATTTGCCATTATATTTATTTAGATTCACATCAAATTTGAGTATGTTATTGCTAGTAATTTGAGTAGTATAGTGCATATTTTTTTGCTGCTTTTCTTCTCCTTTGCTAGCTATTTTTTTTACAATAATTGGTTTTAATTATTATATTGATTTTGTTAAGAATTTCACCTATTTTGGTAAAGAGTTTTATAATAGTTGCTCCCTAAAATTTTTAGGAAGATATTGTATTCATTATTTTATTAGTGGATTTTTTTTACTAGATTAGGTTTCATGATTTTTACTCTTATATTGAGGGATTTTTCATGTTAAAAAATTTCAATCTATTGATTTATTTTTCTTGCAATATTTTCTTGTGATATATTCTATTATACATATGGGAAAAGTTAATCCAAATCAATTATTTAATTTTTTTCCACTGCATTTTACTTTGATCTCTAATAATTTTTCCTAACAAGTGGCATCAAAGCTTAGGCTCTGATACATTTTGATACATTCTACTTATGTGAATACGAAGGCTAATACAAGTAGAATAATATTTTTGAATGGTGAGAATTAGGCTCTTTGAAAAAGAAAGATGGAAGATTTGTTTTATATGAAAGACTATTATTTGCCTGTCTTTGTTACTAAAAAACTTGAAAATAAATTAAATTTAGAATGGAATCTATTGCATAAGTAAGTTTATGATATATCAAGTAATGGATAGAAGAGAATAAGTGGGATCATTTTAAAAAGGAGACATATGCTAATATATTGTGTTGAAAAGTTGTATGCTAGAAAGACCAAGAATAATAAAATATTTTTAATAAAGTAAATGATAAGCATAAAATATCAAGATATACTATGATAAAAGATTACTTGAATAAATATCAAGGGATTATTAATAAACTTTTACTATAGATATCAAATTTGAAAATGAAGTTCAAGGTTTGAAGCTTCTTAGCTCCTTACCAGACTCATAAGAGGCATTAAGAATGTCTGTATTTAATTCTACCCTAGATAGTATGAGAACAATTGAAATTGCTAAAAATGGCATACTAAATAAAAAGATGAGAAAGAAATCATAGTGCTTTTCTTCATAGCTAGATGCTATGGTTGCCAAGTCTTGGGGGAAAAGTAAAAGTTGAGGTACAAAGAATAGATATTAGAGTAGAAACAAATCTAGAAAAAGATTTGAAAATATTAAGTATAGCTATTGTAGTAAAAAAAAGGCATATCAATAAATATTACTGAAAATTGAAAAAGGACAATAAAAATAAAAATCGTATAAAAAAAGGGAAAGATAAAGAAGATGAAAGTGATGAAAATAGGGCTAATACAACTATTAATCAATTTCTTTTAATTCATGAAGATGATGTTGTCAACTTTGTAGAGAATGAAACTAGTTAGGTAATTGATAATGGTGCTTTCACCCATATTACATGTAGAATGGATATTTTTTCATTTGATATGTTTGGTGATTTTAGAGATGTAAGGTTCGCTGGTATTGGAGATGTCATTATGAAAATATCCAATGGAACTAAATTAATCCTCAAGCATGTAAAACATGTTCCAAACATTCAATTGAACCTACTTTTTGTAGGAAAACATTGTGATGAAGTTTATAAAAATTTCTTCTCACATGACCAATGAAAGCTTACCAAGGGTTCTATGGATGTGGCTAAAAATTCAAGGCATTCTACACTTTTCTTGTCTTAAGCAAAAATTATTAAAGATGTTAATTCTATAGAGTGAAGTGATGAGACTGAGTTATGGTATAAGAGGTTTTGTTATATGACTTAAAAAATGGATTGCTATTTTGGCTAAAAGAAATGCATTATGCAGAGTAGAGAGTTCACATTCACAGAAGTATGTTTATTATCTACTTAAGAAATAGATTAGAGTAGCTTTTAAGAGTCATCTACCATCCAAAAAATCGAAGATACTTAAATTAGTGCATTCTAATGTGTGTTGTCATATAAGTACAAGGACACTTAGCAATTCTCTTTATTTTGTTACATTCATTGATGATCACTAAGAAAGATATAGATATACACATTGAAGACAAAAGATTAAGTGTTTGAGGTATTTAAATAACTTCATGCTTTCATTGAAAGAGAAAAAGGGAAGAAGTTGAAATGTATACGTACTAACAATGGAGGTGAATATTTAGCCTTTGGATGCTTATTGCAAAGAACAAAGTGTTAAAGATCAAGAAAACATAGCAAAGACTCCTTAGTTGAATAGCTTAGCTGAAAGGATGAACATAACATTAGGTGATAGAGTTAGATGTTTGCTTTCACATGCTAGACTACTAAAAACTTTTTAGATTAAAGCTTTGAATACAATTATACATGTTTTAAATTGCTTACCATATGTTCCTTTGTAGTTTGAAGAGCTAAAAAAGGTTTAATCAAGTAAGAATGTTTCTTATGATCATTTACAAGTTTTTAAATGTAAAACATTTATGCATATTCTTAAGAATAAGAAATTCAAGCTTAATATGAAGATAAAGTAATGCATATTTTTAGGGTTATGTTGAAGATAAATTTAACTATAGATTTTATGATCTTATTAAAAAGTTGATTAGAAGCAAAGATGTTATTTTTATGGAAGATTGAACATTAAAATACATTAGTAAGGAAGAAGTTGCAGTACCTTAGCATAATAAACCATCATTTAACTTGGATATAGTCCATCTAAGAGAGGAGCAAGATAGAGTTAAAGCTTGAAAATTTAAGCATGATTAGTTGATGCAAATAACCTAACATAACATAACAATGCAAATGATGAACAACCAACACCAAATGTTCTAGTTGTTATATTTAGGAGATCCACCAAAATCAGATACCTTTCTACAAGGTATACTAAATATGAGTTCATTTTTTTTATTGACAGAGGAGAGCCAGAATGTTATGATGAGACCATGAAAAACGAACATAAAGGTGAGTGGATTGAAGATATGGAAGATGGAATGAAATCTTTGAAGGAAAATAGTAAAATTACCAAAGTTGTGAAAGCTTTGAAAAATAAATAGGTGTATAAAATAAAAAATGAAGAATATAACTCTAAACCTTGGTATAAAGCCAAATTGGTTTTGAAGGGATTTGGTCAAAGAAAAGGAATTAATTTTAATAAATTTTTTTCTCTTGTTGTGATAATATCTTTTATTCATATTATGCTTACCTTAACAACTAGCCTTGATTTGGAAATTGAATAGATGAATGTGAAAATATCTTTTCTTTATGGTGATTTAGAATAAGAGATTTACATGGAGAAACTAGAGGGTTTTGAAGTAAAAGGAAAAGAAAATTATATATGTAGATTAAGGAAAAGGTTTTATAGGTTGAAATAGGCTGTAGACAATAGCATAAAAAGTTTAATTCAGCTATGGGGAGCAAGGTTTTTAAAAGATAACCTTGATTATTGTGTGTTTTATTAAAAAATTGTTCAATGATGATTTTATTATTCTTTTGCTATATGTTGATGATATTTTAATTGTTGGCAAGAATGTTGTGAGGATTGCTGAGTTGCAAAAATAATTTAGTAAGTCTTTTGCCATGAAAGATTCAAGTCAAGTAAAATAAATTTTGGGCTTAATGATTACTTAAGACAGAGGTGCAAGAAAGCCTTTTTTGTCACAATAAAATATATTAAAAAAATGCTTTAGAGATTTAGCATGGAAAATGCTAAAGCCATTTTAGGTTCTCTTGCTACTCATTTTAAATTGAGTACCAAGTAATGTCTAACTAATAATAAGGAATAACAAGATATGGAAAGAATTCCTTATACCTTAGTAGTTTAAAGTTTAATGTATGCCATAATATGTATTAAACTTGATATTGCTCATGCCGTTAATATAGTAAGTCATTTTCTCTCAAATCTAGGTAAAAAATATTAGAATGCTATAAAATAGATTATGAGATATATTTAAGTTACAACAAATTTATGCTTATGTTTTGGAGATGAAAAACCTTTATTAATTAGTTTTATTGATGTAGACTTAACTGCAAATATTGATTCTTGTAAGTCTACTTTTAGTTACTTGATTAAGTTTGTAGGGAGAGTTATGACATAGCAATTTAGATTGTAAAAATGTGTTACTTTTTCAGCAATAGAAGTGAAATTTATTGCAGCAAATAAAGCATGTAAAGAGTTATTGTGGATGAAAAACTTGAATTTAAGTAAGACCATTGTAACTTGTTTTGTGACAATCAACAATATACCTTGGTAAAATTCTATTTTCCATGTAAGGTTGAAACATATTGATGTTCATTATCATTGGTATATGATGTCTTAAGTAATAAGTTAGTGGAACTCGAGAAAGTTTATAAAGATGATAATGGTGCTATTATGCTAACCAAATCTTTACCTAGAGAAAAGCTTAAAATATATTGCTCAATAGCTAAAATGATGATATTCCAATTGAGTTGAAGAAAGGAGATTTGTTGGTGATGGATTCCTTCTAGTGGATTGAAAATATCTTTACATTTATTATTTCATATAAAGGTGAAAAAATATAAAATATAAAAAAAAAGAGATGTGTGGGACTTTTTGAAATAAGCCCTATTTTAGGCATGAGAAGAAATATGTTATTTGTGAAGATAAGTCTTTAGGAATATGGTAATCCCTTATAAAGTGTGAAGAGTTGGTTTTGTTTTTGCATGTAACAATTTTATATATTATATATAACAAAGGCTTTGCATTAGGATTATGCATAGAATTGAAAAGTTGTTTAGCATCTTAGATTTCTAGCATTAGTTTAAGGAAGAATTGAAGCCTTAGAAGTGCGGGATGACATAGAGAGAGAGAATACAAAGGTGCACGGTTGTTGGCAAATTGTGCCTGAAGATTTATTATAATATATACTTAGATTTATATCAAATTTAGGTATGTTTTTGTTGATAATTTAGGTAGTATAGAGCACATTTTTTTACTGCTTTTTTCTCCTGTGCTAGTTAATTTTTTTTACAGTAATTGGTATTAATTATTATGTTGATTTTGTTAAGAATTTCACCTATTTTAGTGAAGAATTATATACTCGTTGTTCCTTAGAATTTTTAGGAAAATATTATATTTATTATTTTATTAGTGAATTTTTTTATTAGACTAGGCCTATGGCTTTTACTCTCATATTAAAGGGTTTTCCACATTAAGAATTTTCAGTCTCCTGATTTATTTTTCTTACAAATATTTTTTAATGATATATTTTACTAAATGTGTGAAAAAGCCAATCTAGGTAAATTATTTATTTTTTTTCCATTTCATGTCACTCTAATCCTTAGTAACTTTTCCAAACAAAATTTTAAGTTGTGGTTTGCAATTGTAATATTTGGTATTGTAATGGTTGTATTCTTTTTTGCATTTTTTTCATAATTTGTCTAAACATATTAAAATTGGAACCACAATTACAATTGTAATTTAGGATCATAGATAGTGATTTGCTTATTTACCTCTATGAGAAGGATAAAATAAATCACACAAAAGTTTTAACTTTTTTCTTTTATCAACAAGCTTTAACTAAATAAAAGAAAACATTAGATTTTTTTTATTTCATAACTTCCCTATCTTTTTGTTATTCCTTTATTGCAAGGTTTCAATCGATGTTGTTTTCTATATTAAGTATCTTGGCCTTATTTTACCTTTAAACGAAATGAGTGTGAACAAGTTAAAAGTTTATAAAAGAAAGGGAGATTTTTACTTCCATTTGAAAATTTAACATCATTCTTGTAGTTGAAAGTACATGATCAATTAGTGGCACTTTTGGCATATCTCTCAAAATGTTGTGTCCAAGAACATGCAAGGTAATTATATATTTGATACCTATGAACCAACATTGTGATTTACAACAAAAGGGAGTCATGGTAGTTAAAGACAGTTATCAACATGTACTCACCTTTCTAGTAGTGTGCATGACTAGAAAAAGTAGGAATAGTCGCTCTCAATTATTATAGCCAACAACTTTTGGAATTAAGACCTATAAATACCTTTAATTCAATAAAGTAGGGGTTCATTTTGTTAGAATTGTTACTCAAATAATGCTTATGCACTTTGAATCCTCTTACACTTTGCTAACCTATTCTATAGCACTTTATTGTATTTCTTATTTTATTTGCATTTACTTGTAATCAAACCCTCTCAATGAGTATGAGTGAGTGATATGGGTTTCAAATTGCTCTCTTTTACACCTTAGATATACTGAAACTTGTGATTATTACACTTAACTATAATCATCACATATTAGTTGCATTCTATCAAGCTTTTTGTGCAAAGCTTCCTGTATTTTATGCTTATTTACTCAGTTGTACTTTCCTCTTGATTCTATTTGTTGTAAAGGCCTTTTGAATGTCACTAGTAAATCATTCATAGCCCATCTTTAAGAAAAGAGTCAAATTTAGTAATTAACATGGCATTTTTAACTGCAAAGAAATTGGCTTGCCCGATAAGATATACTTAAGATATCAAGTTTAAGTGATCTCTATTGTTTATACAATTAAGAAATGGTATTATTTAACCACTATTTATTATGAATACAAATATGACTTTTGTGGATTAAAATCCATTGTCTCAAGATAGGATTATTGAAAATATTGATGAGGTCCAACAAGAAGAAGTTATAATTGAAAATATAGAAAATATTAATGTAACCTCGAATCAAAATAATTAGAATAATGTGCTAAATGCTAAGTAAAATCAACAACAAAATCAAATTAAAATCCAAGAAATGACTATCGAAATAATAGGCAAGTCACACTAAATAATCATAATAGAACTTCGATGAGCATTAATAATAACAAGTTGAATAATGGCTAAAGGAACAATGTTAGGGGCTTTCTAGAATGCTAATTAGAATGTCTTATTGCATGCTACATAGTAATGAAAATCACTAAGTTATTCCCTATAATGGTTGAAATGCTCGGGTTAAGATGTTAGACATCTAGCTTGTTGAAATAGTTGAAAAGAAAAATAGTCATGACTTAATTCCTCAAAGTTTGGTTGTAATAAGATAATAGATAGATAATAGATTAGAGTAACCATGGCATGGTCCACATGCTTTCTTAAAAGATAACTACAATACTAAGGTTGATCTTTGAAGATATGATTGGAACCCAAGTTTAAATGAACCAATCCTTGCGAAAAGTAGCACATAGTATCTTAATTCTCAATAAGTTAATGAATCAAATTCTAGGAAAAGGAGAAACCAAGATTAAGCTTAAGTATGAATATAATGAGGCCAAAAAACTTAAGTACGACTATATTAGATATGCAAAAGGTGTGGTGGATATGTTAATAGGGCTTAACTAATTAGCACTAAAATAAAGGTGCATAAGATGTGCAACAACTTAATTAAGGTATGTTGAACTACCAAAGTGTTTAGACGAATCAAGGCTAGGGTGAAGACTAAAACATAGTATTCCTACTCAAAAAGATTGTTGAATCAGTTAAGTGGTCAAAATGCATACTTGAATTATAGATGAGCATTCTTAGAATGGACACATCAAACTAATCTGGTTAAGGGTTTTAATATGCCAAAATACACTACTTTTTATAGTGAAGAAAGTTAATTATCTATCTAATATATAAATTTGTTCATAGTTAAGTGCAAAGAATTAGTTTGTAATAAGTTCCTCAAGCTAAGATATTTCCCATTGTCCTTAATAATAATTGCATTCTCATAGAACTCAAACCATCCTCCTAACTCTATACACACTATGGCCTAAATGGAGCATATATTTCATGATTAATTCTATCAAAAAGAATTGAGGATTAGATTGACTGATTTGATTGATATGAAGAAAAGTTAAATAAAGTTAGTTAAGGACTATTTTACAAATTTTGATAGACGAGGAACCACTGCTTCACTCAAATTGCAAAAAATGAAATTATGAAAATAATGATGGTAGGCTTTAACTTTGCTATTTTCGAAAAACTATTTAACTAAAGCATTGTTGACATGATCTAACTAGTTAAGAAGGTTTAGCAAATAGAATAATTGTAGCAAGAAAAAGATCAAAAGCTATGATGAAGAGACTTTAGGAAAAAAGTGAAGAATGTTTACATTCTTTAATGTAGAAGGTACAACTTATGTAAAAAGAAAAAGGAATTTGCTTTATGTATTTTATGATCTTTTAGGAATTGAAGTTAAGAAGCATTTGAAGGAGTTAGAAAGAGGGACTGACCGAGTATTGCTTTAGAAAAGAGTGAAAATGAGCACATGCATGAATAATTCTTGAATAGTGGAAGGATAGTAACTCTTACCTACCATTTCTTTCAAAAGTTGTCCATTAAGTATATGGTTACTTTGTTTAAATGTTAGGAATATTGGTCTCAGTTGTTAAAATAGTGTCAAACTAAATAAAGTTATAAGTAAAATGATTTTTCCTTGCAAAAATTTTACTTGGATAAAAATAATTGAAATTTATTAATTCTAAAACTATTTTTAGTTTGGTATAGCTCATCCATTTTGTGCATAAACTCTTTACTACATTTTTAAATACTATATTATGAAACAAAGTCAAAAAATTATGATTTTGGTCTCATAATTTTCCTCTTTAATTCTACTCCTCAATATATATGTATATTTATTTTTTTGTTGCTTCTCTTAATTTAAAAAAAATGAAAGATTCTCAACTCTATATTTTCTTCATTTGTGAGTTTTGAGTCCCTTATCTTTTAGAGACTTATATCACAACAAGAAAAATTACATATATGCTCTTTATAAAGAAACTTTGCTTATGTGACACTAGCTTGACCTTAGTTATTTGATTAATTTACCATTCGTGCCACAAATTCTCGACCAAGCTTACCTTTAAACCTTTTTAGGTATGTAGAATCCTAGACGAAAGTGTTATGAGTTTCTAAGAAATTTAGCAAGCAAATAAATCTTAACAAAGTTAGAATTGAAATTACAATTACAATAGTTTACTATTAATATTTTAAAGGAAACTAACCTAAGTCTCACTTATAAGAGAATGTAAAACCCATACCTTCATATAGAATGATTAATATTACATAAGAGAAACTTGATCTCACCTTTTAGTCCCTTGAGGGTGTTGTGAAACACATATACACATACGTATATTCTTAACATGAATTTCCATTAGCAAATATTAAGATAATAATATCAAATTTCAATTTCATTTAACAACTTGCCAATTATGTTTAAGAACTCACATGCCAATCACAAGAATGTTTAAGCAATTGAAAAAATTTCAAACATAAAAATTGAGTTAACCATTGATTGACTCCATTCATCCCCACTAGAATGGTAGGTACAAAATCCTTTAGCTTCAAAATTACCTTTTGGAGAGATGGCTAAGTAGTTGATAGCTTCAGTCTTAAAAATCGATATGCTTTGAAACAAGGACCTATCAAGGAATGAAATCCCCCCTTTTCTTTTGCCTAATGTTTAGATTGATGCGTTTTATGCTTTTTATCAATTCATTCATGTGATCTTGAAAAATTTACAATCTTAATTATGCTTCTATATGTTACATTTCTACTTAGCAAGATTGTTTAAATACATGTTAATTTTTTGTAGCTCTAAATTTATCACAACCTAATCTATAAGTTTATCATAATTAGACTTTGGTGTGTGAATAGTTATCTTATCTTGATTTTTTGGACTAAGTGGCTTAGATCTTCTTGGTGGTGAATCGAGAACCATTGAGCATTTTTTTCCTTAAAAATTTTTCATATGATTTTCAATCAAAAAATGATGAAACAATGTTAGCATGACTTTTTAAAACATGTGAAGATGATTTATAAGGCCTTTAATGCAAGTTTATTGAACAAAAAGCTTAACTATGAAAACATGGCTTGAATTTCTTAGATTAGTTTGACTGGGCACAAAATGTCACTATAGTTTTCATCCAAGGTCCACATACCTAATTCATACATGCACATACAATTATAGTTGTACTCACAATCAACTACTCCTTAACTATACTTATTACCTCAAAGGTTAAAGGAAAGAATGAGTGAAGAACTTACACAATGAAGTAGAAGTCCACCTAATCTTAGGTGAAAAGCTTCTTAGTCGTACAAGTATAACAAGTGAAGAAATATAGTGAAAAGAAAATATGGATATTTACTTATACTACTAGTTAAAAATATATTTGCATACTTATATTGAAACTTTATTATTACTAGAAAATATTGAGACTTTAAATCTAACAAATGAGGGCACTTATGACTGAAGAAATAATGATACTTATTTTGAAATATTGTTATGAAAAGACTAACTTTCTTAAAAACTTGCTAGCTTTGGAAATTGTTTTTAACAACTTATCATACATAATTTTGATAATCTAAAATATCAACAAAAGGAAAATATGATGCTATCATGTTTCCATGACTTTGTTTTGGGAGGTAACTACAATATAGCTTTCATAGACTATCTTATACCAGGTGTAACATATCATAGAATTTCCCATATTTAGACTTTGTTGATTGTCTCATGCATTAACAATAAGAATTTTATTATTTTTGAGCTATCATTAATTAGATCTATTTTTATTTTAAATAAAATTGGATTAGATATATAGCTTAATTATATGTGACCTAAAAGTAATAAAGTGATCCAATGGGTTATATATTTATATTATATTATATATATATATATATATATATATATTTATTTATATATATTATGTTAAGAAGGCAATTTAGGCCTATTTAAGCATATTTAGTGTAGGGCCTATTGTTGAGTCCATGATGCATGGATTCAACTAGGGTTATATATATTATTAAGGCTAGGTCCCTTTTTCATACTGGATATTTATAATTGTTCTCCCTATTAAAGCATCATGAATGGTAAAAGATATAGGAAAGGAAGACCCTATTCTCTACATAGATATTTGTACAAAAGAATTGAAGATCACTAATGGACTCAAGAGGTACATGCTATTATTAATTTTTAATATTCTTTTATTTTTTATTCTAGTCTTACTATATGATCTATAAAATTATGAATCCTTACATGTGATATTAGAGCAGGTTATCATAAACTAAAACTCTAATTTAACTAACTGAGATTTTAACTTCATTTTTGTTGACAATTATTCCTATACAATATTATTGAAGAGAAATTTTAAATAGTATAGTATTGTGGTTTGGCTTTGCAATATAAAAAATTCATTTTATATTATATTATAAATTAAGTGTTACATATATATACACATTTAGCATCATCAAAGCCTTTATATATATGTTTCAGCATTCTCTTTCATATGCATATTCTTTGACTTTTTGTACATCTATATATAAAATGAATTTTTTGTTTGACGTTTTTATTTTATATATATATGATTGATTTGGCATTCATTTTGACATTTTTATTTTTTTAATATACATATATATTCTATTTGGTTTGGTATCATATATATTGTTTGGCTTAGCATTCCTTTGGCCTTATATATATATATTCATGTTTGTGATTCTAATGCTTTCAAAATGATGATAATGTTTTGGAGAAGGAACTAACTATTTTTCCTATTCTTGTTATGCAAGAAAGGATTGTGTATCAACTTATTAATAGAATGCCTAACGTACAAGATCATGAAGGTGTTACGAATAATCCACCTGAACTAAAAGAATGTGTTATGCCTTTTGATGTCTTGCTAGATGTTTTGAAAGGGTAGGAAGGCTTGTAATCTCAAATGATTAGGTTGTGTACCTAGGTGAGGCTAATTATGACATTAGGCAAACTGTTGATCCAATTAGTTACAATAAAGTAATTTCTTATAGACAATCTAGTAAATGGATAGAGATAATGCATGATGAGATTTAATCTATATATTCTAATAAAGTGTGGGAATTAATTGAAATTCTAAATGGTTTCAAGCCCATTAGTTGCAAATGGGTGTTTAAGACAAAAAATGATTCAAAAGGCAATATTGATGATTTAAGGCAAGATTAGTGGCAAAAAAGTATACATGAAAGGAAGGGGTAAACTTGAAAGAAACCTTTTCACTTGTATCTTCTAAGGATTCCTTAAGGATTATTATGGCTTTGGTAGCCCATTATAATCTAGAACTCCATCAAATGGATGTGAAAACCACTTTCTTAAATGGAGATTTGTTTAAGAAAGTCTATATACAACAACCAGAAGTTTTTGTTCAAAATGTACATTTGATATGCAAGTTGAAGAAGTCAATTTATTGTCTTAAACAAGTATCTAGGAAGTGATATTTGAAATTTGATAAAATCATCTATTCTATGGGTTTTGCTAAAAATAAGGTTAATCATTGCATATACCTCAAGGTGAGTGGTAGTCTTTTCATTATTTTTGTTCTATATGTGAATGATATATTACTTACTAGTAATGATATTAATTTGCTTCATGAGACCAAATATATGTTATCTCAATCTTTTGACATGAAAGACCTTGGTGATGCATCTTTTACTTTGAGTGTTGAAATTCATAGAGATAGGTCTAGACACTTGTTGAGACTTTCACAAAAAGCCTACATTAATCATGTTCTTGTAAAGTTCAACATGGATAAATGCAAACTTTGATATGTTCCTATCTTTAAAGGTGATAAATTTAGTAAAGATCAATGTCCTAAGAGCGAAATTCATAAGAGTTTGATGAAAGATAGACCATATTCCAATGATATAGGAATTCTAATGTATGCTCAAGTTTGTATTAAGCCTAATTTGTCTTTTATTATAAATGTTCTCAGTAGGTATCTTTCTAATTTAAGTGATAAATATTGGATTGCTATTAAAAAGGTAATAAGGTGTTTGTAAGAAACTAAGGATTATATGCAAGTTTATAGAGAGGTCAATGATCTTGAAGTAATTGGATATACGGATTCAGATTTTACTAGTTATATAGATGATATGAAATCAATATCAAGCTAGGGGCCTATCTTTTAGAAAAGTGTGAGACAAATGCTTAATTTATCTTCCATCATGCAAATAGCATTTGTTGCTTATTATGGTGTATACACATGCAATATGGCTTAGGAATTTTATTTCTGGACTAAAAATAATTAACTCCATCTCATGGCCTTTAAGAATTTATTATGACAATTTTGCAATAGTAATGTCCTCAAAGAATAACAAGACATCTAGTAATTTTAAACATATTGAAATTAAGTACTTTGCAATCAGAGATTATGTTACGAATGGTGACATTCTTGTTGAACATGTTCACACTAAGATGATGATATAGGTCCTTTAACCAAGGCTATTCCACCTATTATTTTCAAGCAATATGTTTCAAACATGGATGTTTTGAGTTCTTCTGATGTAACTAGCTAGTGGGAGAGTTTACATTATAAATTTATTTATGTTGCTTTTGCAATTTTTGAATTTATGTGTACCATTTATTTGGCGTGCATGTTATGGAACCTAGATGCTATTGTGATAAAGTTTATCTAGAGATATAATTGTTTTCTTAGCAAAAACATTGTTTACTTTTGCATAAATATAAGCTACAATTGTGTCCTTAGGGAGATGAAATTAAAATTAATGTCATATTTATAAAAGTAATTGTAGTTGTCGCCTTAAGGAGATGGTTATTTATTTTATCGTAGTATTCTTATGAAGGATCACAAAGAGGGCCTTTATAATATAGTATAGAAGGATCACTTGGTCATATTATACGTGTAACTACACCTCAAATTCTTGTGGTCATGTTAAAAAGGTAATTAACTGTTATAATTATGGATGTATTATATAGTAAATTGGTATATTGTCCTCCATATTTTTGAGTTGGATGCTTCATTGGATCCCATCATGTTGTAAGGTAAATTTTATTAAACTATGATTTATTTTTTGGCCATTTATGTTGTTGTTTGATTAGAAGTCATTTCTTTAACCAATTTTCAAAATTGATAAAATTTAATTGATGTTGTTTGGGTAGAAGAATGTAAGAATTTTTTTATTTTTAGACTGTAATTAATTGGATTTATTTTTATTTTAAATAAAATCGAATTAGATATGTAGCTCAATTATATGTGACTTGAAAGTAAGCGATCTAATGGGTTATATATTTACCTCATATTATAAATATGGTATGATTTGGGGCTATTTAGGCATATTTGGTATAGAGTCTGTTGTTAAGTCTATGATTAGTGGATTCAACTAGGGTTATATATACATATATATATATATATATATATATATATATATATATATATATATATTATTGAGGCTAGATCTCCTCCTTATACTAGATGTTTATGATTGTTCTCCTCATTAGAGCATTATGAATAACGGAAGGTGTAGGAGGGAAAGACCTTGCTCTCTATATAAATATTTATGCAAAAGAATTGAAAATGACGAATGAATTCAAGAGGTATGTACTATGAATTTTTAATATTTTTTATTTGTAATTCTAGTCTTAATATATGCTTTGTAAAATTATGAATCCTTACATTAACTAGGTCTTATCATCATTTAGCAGATTCATGTTATGCTTGATGTCACCAAGCTTTTGATCATTACCACCCCTTCAAGCAACTTACATCAAATTTCACACTCCAATCCTTGAATACATCTAGGTATCTTAAATCCAACTATATTAGAGCTAAAACACCCAACTCATAATCAATGGTGGCTATCCTACCTTTTCTAAATAACCATTCTTTCACTCTTTACCAAAATGATGATTTTACCACTAGGCCTAATACTCGTTGATTTTTGACATGTTATCATTTCTTACATCCAAAAATTTCATATATGACATGAAATATCCATTTTTCCTATATCTAGTTAAAGGATATTTTACCATTAACCCTATAGTCTAATGTTTCCATGCTTATTCTTATGTCTTAATCTTCCCTAGCTCAATTATGCCATTTCTATTATTATTTTTACCAAGTTATCTCTTTGTTAAAATGATGAAAATACCTTTTTCCCAAATAAGCATAAATTCATAGAAATCATGCATGTCAAGCATCTTTTATTTACTTGTGAATACTTTGAGAAGAATTCCATAGTTATGTATATGTTTCAGAGGGCATATTTTATTAGAAGTTCTTTATTGTTTTCATCTTTGTAGTTTGTTTCTTTGTATGATTATCTAAGACAAAAATTAGCTATTACAATTAGATAATTTGTTAATATGATAGAAATAGGAAAATAAAAAGAGCACATGTCAATCAAAATGGGAGGGAAGACACAAATTGGTAACAAATGTAATATAAAACTTACAAAGAAAAACTTTCGACTCTCTTAAGATTTACTAAAATATTATGCGAATACCCTACTTTTAAATCAAATATACAATCTCTTGAAATTAAAAAGGTGCTAACTACTTTAAACTCAAATTTAAATATTGTTAATTAGTTTTATTTGAATTAGTTAAACTTAAATTAAAGTTCTCTAACCTTCTAATGTATAAAACATCTTTATTGATTAATTTATTATAATCCTCATTTTTTTACCATTTACAAGAGTAAATTGATAGGAAACTATCATTGACATAAGTTGCATGGATAACCATGTAAATTGGAATGTTGACCTATGTCAAATGCACCTATACCAATGATATTGACATTATTGTGATTTTTTTACAAAATTTAAAAATTAAAATTAAAATTTTATATATACCAATGATAGAATCATTGCTATTGAATTTTTAAGAAAATGAGATGCTACAAACTAGTGCCAATTATTTAGGAACTTTATATTGATAACATAGTCATTGATGTAGGATTTCTGGGAGAAATCTAAAATTAAATTTTTATTCTATAATGATGACTATGCAATTGCTATACGATTTTCAAGAAACCAAGAAGACTCAAGTTGGTGCCAAAAAGGATATACAAACAACTAAATTTACCCTATATTGACAGTCGAAAAAACGTTATCAATAGAGGCCTACTTCATAAATTTTGGTAGAAACACCATTTCAGTCATTATTGTGTGTAAGATGAAAGGACCATAAAAGAACTAGAAGCTTTTCGAGGTATTGTTGTCCATGTTTTCTATTTTATTGTTACCTTTTTATTTCTTTCCATCATATTTTGCTACATTAGTTTTGTAAAATGGCCAAATTGTGTTGATGTTACTTCCTTGGTATTATCTTTTCTTTTTTCTTTGCTCTTACATTGAGGTAGGCTCAAATTTGATCATATAACTTTTGTTCTTTAATTGCTTTATATATATTTGATCAATTTTTTACTTTTAATTTGTTGATTCCTAGCAATTCTCATGTATTTATAGAATAATTTTTCTAGTGGTTTCTATTTACATGATACTTATTATAAAATTTGTAATTTGTTACAAAAAAATTTGTAATTTTTTTTGTGGTTTTTGTTTACATTTCTTTTTAATGGAAATCTTTTTGTTTTGATTCTATTACATAAAATTGTATATTTTTTGTTTGTTTTGGTTTCTATTTTGGTAGTTTCTAATTTTTGCTTTGTTGTTTTCTATTTACATTATATAGAATAATTTTTTGGTGGTTTTTATGTACATTTTTCTTTAATTGTAATTTTTTCTATAAAATTTGTAATTTGTTACATAAATTTTGTAATTTGTAATAAAAAGTTTTATGTATTAAAACATAGTAATATTTGAAATCATCAAGAAAATTGTAAATAATGGAAAAAACTTACAAAAATATTTATAAAATAATTTCTAAATTTTAAAAATTAGAGTAATGAAAATATAATGATCTAAATAATAGAAAGATATTAAATGATAGTGAATAGTGGAAAGACATAATTTTAAAACCAAAAGTAATGAGACTATAAGAATATAAATATTGGAAAATATTAAATAATGGAAACATATAATTTTTGAAATTAAAGTAATGAAAATATAAAATGTAAATAATGAAAAATATTAAATAATTGTAAATAAGGGAAAGATGTAATTTTAAAAAATGAAGTAATGACAGCATATCTACTTCATGGGGAATATAAGAATGTAAATATTCATTTCTAATTTAATTCATACAATTTGTTGATATCTACATTGGTGATTTGTTAGGAACACCCACTAACACATCCTTGTGGTTTTGACGTAACCAATAATAGGATTTGGGTTGCAATTAGGAGGGGGGACTTATAAGTATTGGTAAGAATTCAACTAAATGTTTGTATTAATTGATCTATATTATATAATATTTTGATTAAATTTGTACTATTAATTTAGCTATAGATTGGTTGTTGTATCTACATGTGGTTCTATTAAGAATTTATCAAGAGAGAAAAGGTTTGCAAAGAAGTTAATAATATTATTAAGTGAAAAAAATCGTGTAGAAGAGAGATAACATTTGAACACTTCTACATGCCTATAACACAAGCAGCTAAAGAGATTAATATGGGTCTTGTGACTTAAAAAAAGAGGGAGGGAGAGTATACACAACTGGGTATTTTAAGTTGGCTATACAATGGAGAAAATGAATAGCGATAATGATTGCCTTTATGGTATCTTCAAAATAGTTCCTTGCTTTCATGTCAAAGGCAACCATTTTCATCCTTATGATCATTATCAATGAACTCTTATAGAAATACATGCTCTTTCTTGCTACTAGTATTCTTAGATTTATTTAATTGAGTTAGCAATATAGAAAAGAAACAATATTGTCTTTTTCTATTTTAAAATGATAACTTGACATAAATTTTGGCCAAGAGATGATGATAGTAGAAGAATGGCAATTTGTATCCCAGCAATTGATGATTAAGCAGCATAAGCATAACTTCAACACATAAACATTGAAGTTGATGATTAAGCATAACTTCAAAGTATCATAATATTGTCTTTTTCTATTTTAAAATGATAACTTGACACAAATTGTCGCCAAGAAATGATAATAGCGCAAGAATAGCAATTTGTACCTTAACAGTTGATGATTAAGTAGCATAAGCATAACTTCAATGCATTGTTTGAGAACTAGCCATTTAGGGTTTTTGTTTTTACATGCATAGACATTAGTATAATAATAAAATTTTATTGTTATAAAATTTTATTATGGTATATCATTTGCAATTTTACTTTATATATATGTTTTTCATTTAGTGTCATAATTAGTATAACAATATTAATTATAAAAAATATTTGGGAATTATGCTTATTATTAATATCATAAAATAAAAATAGAATTAACTATTATAAAAATTTAGGTAGTTTTCACAAAAAAGGCATATTGATGACTTGTTATTAGTATTAGGATGTTGCCACATCAAGTGGATGCAACCCACTAGCCCTACATCAATGACAACTATTGCTAGTATAGTATAATTCACTACAATGAAGACTCATGTTGTTGATATAGAAACCTATAACTATACCCAAATAGTGATGACTTATTTTCAATGACAATGTTAGTGGTAAAATGACTTTTTATACTATCAGTATAGACCAATCTTCCTAGAGCGGTGTTATATGAAAATTCGGTATACTTAATTTTTGTATTAAAACAAAACATTTAATCCATTAATTAAGGTGCATAAAATTTTTGTTTGCCAAATCGAAACACAATGCAAAGTTAAATTTGAATAGAAACAGTTATGGTATTAAAATATGAATGGATGTAACTTTTTAAGAATGGTATCCATTATTAAGGGTGACGTTGATTAAACACCTCTTCAAACGTTATGTATATAAACCTTTCAAGTGCACATATATTGATAGCCATCTACAAAGGCGACATATACAAAAGCGACATACTAAAACTCTTGCGATCAAAGAATTAATGGAATCCAAGAAAGCATCCCCAAAGCAGAAACGTATCACTGTGAACTCTTATGTCATTGATCAACAACTTCAAAGTCTTACTTCAATGGTGAGTTTTTGCTATTTTTTTTAAATTGATTTACTGTTGCTGTAAAATTATTTTGACTGATATATATTTCATTTTCCATTTAATTACTAAATGTTTTTCGTTTTTCCGAATTTTTTTATAAATTAATATTGTTAATCATATCGAATAGATTGCTGGCCAGATGAAAACCCAAAATTCTCCATTGGCATTCCGGAGTCAACAAAAAGGTGAAATCTTGGATTATAAATCATATTAATTAATTGATTTTGCAATCAGAATGGTTTGTTTGGTTGAAAATGCAGGCTAATGGAGGAAAAGAGACGTCTGCTACGTCTTCAGAGAAAGAAGCATAATCATTTTGAAAAAGAAAAAGCATATAATAAATCTTTCATTATTCATTGTGTATTTGAGATAATATAATATGTTGGAATTTACCATTCTGTACATGAATTTATTCCTACAAATTAATATCTGTTTTATACAATCAGCGCGCGAAAAGCAAAGAGGAAAATGAAGGACTGAAAAGGGAGTTAGAGTTTTCCGTTGATAAGTTGGTAGAAGACGAATTGATGAACAGACTATGTAAAGCAAAGTGCCGGTAAATCCTCCGGCAGATGAAGATGTTGCCTGCAATAAGTAGATTTTGTTAATCCTTTTTCGTCCTTTGATTTTCTCAGGAGGCAAATAATTTCATTATTTGTATTTGTAGTTGTTAAATAGATTCATCCAGACCGTCTGCAAATCATTGCATGCTGACCGGCCATGGATTAATTGGAACAGGTTGGATTTTTGAAAATTACGAATTCCTTAAATGAAAATCGGAGCCATAAAATTTGTAGATCACAAACTTATGATCTAGGTTCATGGACTTTCCTTTCCTTTTTTTTTTTTTAAATAATTGTAAACCTAAAATAATAATTATAAATTAAAAAATGATAAATTGTATTTTAGTGTTGCTTTCTGAACTTTTTTCAACAAGGTGCTAGCACTAATATTTATTTCAAATAGGTGTCAGTTTTATGAATTATTACTATTATATTCCTAAAATACCATGTTTTAATTAAGAGAATATGGTTATAAATTAAAAATTTTAGAAAGGTATAATTTTATGATTAGTTAATTAATTTTTGTATATGACTATTTATTTTTATTCGTCTTCCTATGATCTTTTCATAGAAAACAAGAAAAATTTGGGTTTGGTGGAGTTCACCTAGTAAAAAATGTGTAATTAAGTTCAAAACTTTGAATAATTATAACTTTGTACTCGATTATCCATTTTAGGTAATTTTTTTTTATTCCATGTAACCTTTCAAAATTTACGTGCTTGCAAAACCTCAAAGATGTTTTGGCCCCTTTATTTTGGTGAAAAAAGATCTTTTTCAATGAATTTTCTTAATTTTTCTTTAGTTTCTAATTATTTTTCTAACTTTAATTTTATTTTTATCAATTTAAATTCATTCGAATCTTATATTAAAATTTTGCTCCTTAATTCTTTTGGTGTCAGTAATACTATAATAATTTTCTTAATAAATAAAACTACCAAAGAATAATATATTATTATTTGTAGACTAAATAGTAATATGTTACTGTTTTATTTTAAAATAATAATACTAATAAAAAACTTAAAATAAATAGAAAAATCAAGTTTAATTAATAACGAAATTACTAAATAATAGCATATTACTATTTGTTCTCATAAAAAACTTTATATAAATGAATAAATGAAATCTAATTAACAACTAAACTATCAAACAATAACATCTTACTATTTCATTTTAAAGCAATAACACCAACTAAAAATTCTAAATTAATGAATAAATGAAGTTTAATTAACAATCAAACTGTTAAATAATAGCATGTTACTGTTTCGTTACAAAACAGTAATACTAATAAAAAACTTCAAATAAATAAATAAATGAAGTCTAATTAACAATCAAACTGTCAAATAATAATATATTACTATTTTATTCCAAAATAGTAATACCAACCAAAAATTTCAAATCAATGAATAAATAAAGTCTAATTAACAATCAAACTATAAAATAATAGTATGTTACTATTTCGTTCTAAAGTAAGACTAACAAAAAACTCCAAATAAATGAAGTCTAATTAATAACGAAACTGTCAAATAAAAGTATGTTACTATTTTATTCTAAAATAATAACACTAATAAAAAAATTTCAAATAAATGGGTAGATTAATTTTAATTAATAATCAAACTACTAAATAACAACATGTTACTATTTATTCTCTAAATAGTAATATGCTACTATTTTATTCTAAAATAGTAACACTACCCAAAAATCCTAAATAAATAGATAAATAAAGTCTAATTAACAATCAAACTACTAAATAAGAGCATGTTATTATTTTATTTCAAAATAGTAACACCATCCAAAAACTCTAAATAAATATATAAATTAAGTTTAATTAACAACTAAATTATAAAAGAATAGCATTTTACTATTTATTCTTCAGATAGTAACATGTTATTATTTTGTTCCAAAACAGTAATACTAATAAAAAATTCTAAATAAATAGATAAATGAAGTCTAATTAATAATAAAACTACCAAAGAACAGCATGTTACTGTTTCATTCCAAAGCAATAACACCAATAAAAAATTCTAAATAAATGGATAAATTAAGTCTAATTAATAACTAAATTGTCAAATAACAATATGTTACTATTTGTTCATTTGTTATTTAGACAGTAACATGTTATTATTTTATTTCAGAATAGTAACACTAATAAAAAATCTTAAATAAATAGATAAATTAAGTCTAATTAACAATCAAATTACTAAAATAATAGTATGTTACTGTTTATTCTCTAGATAGTAATATGTTACTGTTTCATTCCAAAATAGTAACACTAACAAAAAATTCTAAATAAATGGATAAATCAAGTTTAATTAATAACTAAACTGATGAAGAAGATGATGTTACTATTTCATTTTAAAACAATAACACCAACAAAAAATTCTAAGTAAATGAATAAATTAAGTCTAACTAACAATCAAATTGTTAAAATAATAGTATGTTACTGTTTATTTTCTGGAAAATAACATGTTATTATTTCATTTTAAAATAGTAACATTAATAAAAAATTTCAAATAAATAGGTAAATGAAGTGTAATTAATAACTAAGCTTTCAAAGAAGAATATGTTACTATTTATTTTTCAGAGAGTAACATGTTATTATTTTAATCTAAAATAATAACACTAATAAATTTTTTTAAATAAATAGATAAATTAAGTCTAATTAGCAATCAAACTACTAAAAAAATGCATATTGCTATTTTGCTTCAAAATAATAATACTAACTAAAATTTTAAAATAAATAGATAAATTAAATTTAATTAATAAAAAATTAGTAAAAAAGAACATGTTACTATTTTATTGCAAAATAGTAACACGAACTAAAAATTTTAAATAAATGTATAAATTAAATTTAATTAATAACTAAACTATCAAATAATAGCTTGTTACTAGTTGTTCTTCAGATAGTAACAAATAGTAACATGTTACTGTTTCATTCTAAAATAGTAACACTAACAAAAAACTCTAAATAAATAAATGAATGAAGTTTAATTAATAATCAAACTGTCAAATAATAGCATATTACTGTTTCATTGCAAAATAGTAACACGAATAAAAAATTTTAAATAAACGTATAAATCAAATTTAATTAATAACTAAACTGTCAAATAATAACTTGTTACTATTTGATCTTCAAATAGTAACATGTTACTGTTTCATTCTAAAATAGTAACACCAATAAAAAATTTTAAATAAATAGATGAATGAAGTTTAATTAATAACCAAACTACCAAATAATAGCATGTTACTGTGTCTGTAAGTTCTTATTTATTTTTATTTTTATCTTAACTAAAAATTTACTTTAATTCCTAAAAAATTAAATTTTTATAAATTCCATTTATAATTAAAATTCTATATTAATTTAATTTTTATAAAGTTAAAAGTTCTCCAAATTTAGTTTTTATAAGTTTTTAGTCTTTTCTTTTTTTATTTGCATTAAATTAAAATTTCTTCAATTTTAATGTATGGCAAAAGAGGCTTCTATTTTAATTTTTTTGATCTTTTTGAAATACATTGTAAATGTGTCATTTTGTCTTTTAGGTATCATGGTAAATTTTCATACAGAGGTACACTTAAATGAAAGAAAGTGAGTTTCTGATACCATGCTACAATAAATTACACCAAATGATACTGACTTAATATTTTCATTAAAAAATTATATATTTAATATATTCTTAATTCATACTAGTAATTTGAAACTAAATATATTATAATAAAATATTTAATTTTAAAATTATTAATTTATAAACAAAATAATTAGTTTAGGTTGAATTGATTTGAAAGATAAAAAATTAAATTTGAAAGTGTGTATTAAATTTGTTGGGTAGAGATGAAAGTGAAAATATAAAAAAAAATGTTGCTTCATTTGTGGACTATTTGGTTTAGTCCACTGGACCTTTTTAAATTCACATTTAAACAAACCCATTTTTTACAAGTTTTAACTCTCATATTGTTTAGGAATTTGTCGACCCATGCTTTTCATATAATTTTTTTGAGTAAATATAATAATTAATTGATCATTATATAATGATTATTATATCTTTTAAATTTTATAATTAATATTATTAGTCCTTTGTTTTTTATTTTTTATAATTATTCATCATTTCATTTATTTGTAATGTTTAAATAAATGAAAAATATTAAAGTTGATTAAATCTCACTCTAATGACGTCAAATACATACTAGCCTTTATTTTAAGAAAAATTACATATTTATTTTTTGTTTAAATTCTTTCTTTTCACTATTTGTTTTAATATTTACTAGTAAAGAGATGTGCGAATAATCATAACAAAATACAAATAAAGAACCAATAGTACTAGTTATAAATTTTGAGGAATATGATAATAATAAATAAGGACTTGTGATTATGTTTAGTATTTTTTTTAAATAATTCGAAGTCATGACTAGAAGAAAATGAAAAGGAGTGAAGCTTTATTATTTTACTGTTATGCAAGGCATTTTTAATCGAATTCAAATTAGAAAGATGTATTGAGATGTTTCATACAGTAATAATCAAGGGAGGTGCGTTGGTAAATGGAATGACGTCGTTTAAATATTGATCAACGATGATGCCGTGTAGAAAATGTGCATGCAAGACGTCATTCAAAGCCTTGGGGTGGGGGGTTTGAATATGAGAATTAAGCCGCGAAAGTGTATAATAATGACTTTGTCACCGACATAACTGCTCTGCTGCATATACGCTGCTTCGTCCACAAGTTTTGTAAATTACTATCCATTTTCCATCGTAATTTCGTCTTCCTTCCTTCCTTCTCCAGATTTTCCTATAAATAGGTTTCCATGATTCCTTCCTTTCGCATCGACAAGAGATTTACATTTTCACAATCCCATTTGATTCATTTGAAGCTACAAAATGAGTTCTTCCCAAACCGTAAACATTAAGACTGTTCTTTGCCCTACTACTCAGCCTTCCTCTCAAACCAGTACTTCCAGCTCCACCTCTCAAATCCCAACTATACAGAAGATCTTCTCTAGGAAGAAATGATTTTCTCGATCTCATTATTACAGGTATTTCAGTTCATCCCCGTTCCCTCGTGTCAAATCCTACCACTTTCTATAACTCCAATGCAGAAGTTTAGCATTGTGGTTTGTAATATTACACGTAAAGTTTTAAATTGTGCACCACTGGAAACAACTTTTATCTGTAATTTTAAATTGCCATGTCTGTGTTTTCTTGTATTTATTCGTAATTTTGCTAACCGTAATACACATAACCACGATCATGACTGCAACTGTGATCTAGAACCTTGCATCTGTTGATCATTCTTTGGTGTTCAACTGTTTCCTATGTGTTTCTCTCATTCATCTTTGTTGTCATTTTTATCATGCAGGAATACATCTACGCTGCG
The DNA here is from genome assembly GCA_020226215.1 of Sindora glabra. NCBI lineage: Eukaryota > Viridiplantae > Streptophyta > Magnoliopsida > Fabales > Fabaceae > Sindora > Sindora glabra. The sequence continues at coordinate 33,601,337 of CM035229.1, forward strand.
CATCTAATATATGAAAGGAAATGGAAGCCAGTGCCGTAGGGCAATTCATCATTTGCTAATTTAGAATGGACTATTTATTCTTTACATCTGTTTTTTCATTATTCTTGTTCATCATTTGACTTCATTTGTTCTATCTTTTCTAATACAATTTGAGAACTAGCTATTTACTCTATGTCTTTGTATGTATTTCGAATTTGAGACTTCATTTCGCGTACTTTGATTCTTCTTTCTTGTCACCAACGAAAGGTTAGAGATATTAAAATCATTTCCAAGTCTTTTTCTAAAAATTTAAAACTTTGAAATCATCTAACCCTAAACTTTGTATATTAGATACTCAAAGGACTTTTTTTGTGAAGAAATGCGTTGAAGGGTAATAAAATCAATCTTGATAATTGAAATTTTAATTTTAAATATATATATATATATATATATTCTAGGTCAACCACATGGACAGGTCTTTTTTGCTCTTGACTTAATTAAAAGTGAATTACTAATAAATGTGTCTTATATTCCTTGAATTACTTATTATCTGGCAACAGAAACACATCAAGCTTTTTTTTTTAATTGATTTCTCTATCAAATATAATCTCGAAACTTTTTTTTTTGTAATTATGCAAATGATAATTTATTTAATATATATATATATATATATATATATATATATATATATATATGAGATTGAAAATTCGAACCTATAACCTGATGGGAATAAAGCCACTAAGGCAGCAACAGATACCGATAATTGTGTAACTATTCCATAAGTACTTCCATGGCTCTCCATTAGATCATACAACGTTACCCCTCGAAAATTTTTCCAAGAAATTCTATTATTCCGTTGGATACGTCATCTAAATTATTTAATTAGATGCAATTAAGATTCAATTTACATTATGATCCCACACGTTCTTCAAAATAAAACTGACGTGTTGAAGACAATTGGCGTGTGTGATATCGTCATGTTTATACATTCTGGTTATATTAATATTTGATTAAGATTGTTGTTTGCAAGAAGACTTCTAATGCTATATTAATTCTAAAAATTCAATATTATTTCTATATAAATATTATCAAATGTATCATTATTCCAACTTAGTTATCTGATTTGACAAAAAATGTATTTTATTCTTAGTATAAAAAAACTATTCATAAAGAAATCAGATTGTTGCGTTAAAAAATAATAAAATAGATAATATTTATATGGAAGTAGTACAGAAATTTTAGTGCCAATATCAATTGAAGTTTTTACGTTATTTACATAAAAACTACTTAATTTCCTCAACCTTTGACAGTCAGAGATCAAGGCCGTTTTAGATTATGCAATTTCCAAGATATGTTTAATGATATAAATATACTCACCTATTGACTTAATTGGTGAACGAATGAGTGAGAGAAAAGTTATTTATTATAATATCGGAATAAATATAGAGAGTTTAGATTAATTGATACTGTCATCCCTATTATCAATGGTTTGAAATTTATGGTTGCCGTTAATAAGAGAATTTCATTGTATTTTCATCGATGGACTTGGACGTGTGTAATGTTAATGAAATTCCAATTCTGTCAAAGTCTATGCAACGTTTTGACTCTTTTCAAAGAGAGAAACAACAAATAGACTGACTTTGTCTTAACTTTGTACAGTGTAAGGAAACGAAATCCTTTATTCGTCTTATTTAGGTTGACGTGACCTTCACGGCCGTGGGTTGGGTGACACGAAAAGGAGTTAACCTGCTTTTGGGATAAAAATCAACGAAATAAAAGACTACAAATTATTTAATACAATTGCAAATTACTCCCTTGAATTTTGAGTGATGGAATTTATCCTTTTAATATTTTGAAAATTATCATCTTAAATTTTATAAAATTTGAAAATAATATTAATTATCTACTTAATTAATTATTTTATCAAATTATGTGATTTTTTTAAATTTTTAAAGAAGAATCACAATATTATAATAGATTAAATTTTTACTCATTTTTTCACTTATAATTTTTAGGTTATATAATTGATAGAAATCTGATTACATATAAAAAAATTTAATTAAATACTTGTAGATGAAGTGCAGAATTATATATGAAAAAATAACAAGATAAATCAACAGTTTATAATATTGTGATTCTTTGTTTAAAAAATTTATGAAAAATACAACTACTTAAAAATTTAATGAAACATTTTACATTTTTCTCCAAATTAATATTATGAGTGCATGCAAATAATTTAGAGAAAAAATCAAGTCAGTACTAGTTATTGCAATTTATTGTGATAAAGTAATCTAAGTCGACTTTCTTTCATTTAAGTATACTTGCAAACAGTAATTTATCATAATATCTAGAATACAAAATGAGATACTTACCTTGTGTCTCGAGAAAAATAAAGGCATCGAAATAGAAACCTCTTTTATTGCATATTAAAATTAGAGGATTTTTAAATTTATAAAAATAAAAAAATAAAAGATTAAAAACTTATAAGAATTAAAATTGGAGAATTTTTAACTTTATAAAAATTAACTTGTTGCATATTAAAAATAGAGAATTTTTAATTTAATAAAAATAAAAAAATAAAAGATTAAAAACATATAAGAATTAAAATTGGAGAATTTTTAACTTTATAAAAATTAAATGAATATAAGATTTTAATTGTAAATAAAATTAATAAAAATTTAATTTTTAGGGATTAAAATAAAACTTTTGTTAAGATAAAAATAAATAAGAATTTAGAGGTATAGAACCTTATATAGAATCATAGAATATTCTCTTTCATTTTTCTTTTTTTTAAATAATTATTTTGAATGAATTATTGTTATATTAAAAATTCAAACAATAACAAAATTGTCTTTTTGGAAAAAAGAAAATGCAGATAGACACAAAACAACAACTAATAAATAAAAAATTTATTTATCTATTTATTTTGAATTTTTTTATTGGTGTTACTATTTGAATACCAAATAATAATATGTTCTTATTTAGTAGTTTGATTGTCAATGAAACTTAATTTATCTATTTATTTTAAATTTTTTATTAATTTTATTATTTGGAGAGCAAACAATGACATACATTTCTTAAGTAGTTTGATTATTAATAAGATTTGATTTATCTATTTATGTTAAATTTTTAGTTAACATTATTATTTGAAAGCTAAACAATAATATATTACTATTATGTTACTATCTGAAGATTAAATAGTAACATGTTGTTCTTTAGCAGTTTGGTTAATAATAAGACTTGATATTTCCTATTATTTAGGATTTTTAGTCAATATTACTATTTGAAAACCTAATAGTAATATGTACTTCTTAGGTAGTTTAGTTGTTAATAAAACTTAATTTATCCAATTATTTTAAGTTTTTAGTTGATGTTACTATATGAAGACTAAATAATAACATGCTCTTCTTTAGCAATTTAATTATTAATAAAACTTGATATTTATTATTATTTAGGATTTTTAGTTAATGTTATTATTTGGAGACTAAATAGTAACATACACTTCTTAGATAGTTTAATTATTAATAAAAGTTAATTTATTTATTTATTTTAAGCTTTTAGTCAATATTATTATTTAGAGAATAAATAATAATATGTTACTGTTTGGAGATCAAATAATAATATGCTCTTTTTTAATAATTTGATTGTTAATGAAACTTGATATTTTCTATTATTTGAAGTTTTTAGTCGATATTATTATTTGAAGAACAAATACTAATATGCTCTTTTTTAACAATTTAATTATTAATCAAAATTGATTTATTTTTTTATTTTAGATTTTTACTTGATATTAGTGTTTGATATGCAAACAGTAACATATTGTTGTTTAACAATTTTGTTATTAATGAGGATAAATTTATTTCATTATTTTAAATTTTTTATTGATGTTACTATTTGAAAGTCAAATAATAACATGCTATTATTTAACAATTTAGTTTTTAATAAGACTTTATTTATCTATTATTTTGAGATTTTAAGTTAATGTTATTATCCAAATACCAAACAATAACATGTGTACTATTTAGTTTACAAATAGTATCATGTTATTCTTTGGCAATTTTGTAATTAATAAGATTTAATTTATCTATTTACTTTAAATTTTTAGTTGATATTATTATTTGGAGGTGAAATGATAGAATGCTATTTGTTAGCATTTTTGTTATTAATAAAACTTGATTTATCCATTTATCTTAAGTTTCCAATTGATGTTACCATCCAAATACTAAACAACATGTTATTATTCTATTAATAAATAGTAACATATTGTTCTTTGATAATTTTATTGTTAAGAAAGTTGTTATGGGACTATTGAACACTAAAAAAATTAAAGATTAAAAGTTTGATATGGGATTCGAATGAATTTAAATTGAGAAAAATGAGGTCAAATTAGTAAAACGATAAGAAAATAAAGAAAAATTAAAAAAATTATTGAAAAAGATATTTTTTTACTAGCTAAAGTGGGCAAAATGCATTTTACAGGCATATATATCCTAAAAAAAATATGAAATCGACATATAATTTTTCTCAATTGAATAATCGAGTACAAAATTATGATCGTTCAAAATTTTATACTTAATTTACATATTTTCGATCAAGTGGACTCCATTGAAATCAAATTTTCTTATTTTTTATTAAAAAAATATAGGAAGACAAATGAAAATAAATGGTCATATGCAAAAATTGGATTCATGACTATATTCTCATAGTTAAAAAAAAGTATTTAACGAATATAATAGTAATAATTTATAAAAAATAATACCTATTTAAAGTAAAGATTAATACTCAAGAAATTCTACCACAACGTAGTTTATCGAATAATTTGTTCCTACACCATCAAATATATATGCATAATGGAAATTGAGGTACATTGATATTGAAGATGGATGGCGCAGGCAGTCTTCTCTGACTTATGACTTATCGTTGAAAGTAAGTACCACATTTTATTTTCCGTGATAAATCTCTCTATCCTCATGCTACATAGGATAATAAATCTCCACGGGTACTTTTGGAGAATATTAAAAAATAAAAAACATTAAGAAAAAACGCAAATTTGAAATTAAATGTTTTTATTGAACAATCTCAAATACGAGCAAATGAGGAAGAAGGAAGGGAATGTAAATTTAAGTATTATAAATCATATATGATTATAATATTATAAAAAATTTAAATTTAAATAATCATATTCATAATATTAAAAAAGTATAAATTTAAAGTTTATAAATTGTACACGATTATAATATTATAATAACATAACTAAAGTTATATATCATTGATTTAAATGATTTAAATTTTTTTAAAAAATTAAAACATAATCAGAAAAATATTATTTTTTATTTCTTTATCATCTTTAATAAAATTTTAATATGTTTAATTTCTTTAATGATTAAACTGTTGAATTAATAAAAAAATATTATATATGTATATATGTTTCATAACGGCAGAATTTGACAGATATTTTTGCCATACTCCTAATATTTTATGTGGGATTAAAACTTGTCGCATATCCTAATTTAGCGGTAAAAATTATGTCAACCGAAGCCTGATCGAAACAATTTCCAAGTCATTTGGCTGTCGTGGTATTGATATTGACAGAAGAAAAATTTGCTTCATGAGACCAAATATATGTTATCTCAATCTTTTGACGTGAAAGACCTTGGTGATGCATCTTTTGCTTTGGGTATTGAAATCCATAGAGATAGGTCTAGACACTTGTTGAGACTTTCACAAAAGGCCTACATTAATCATGTTCTTGTAAAGTTCAACATGGATAAATGCAAACTTTGATATGTTCCTGTTTCTAAAGGTGATAAATTTAGTAAAGACCAATGTCCTAAGAGTGAAATTCATAAAAGTTTGATGAAAGATAGACCATATTCCAATAATATAGGAATTCCAATGTATGCTCAAGTTTGTATTAAGCTTGATTTGTCTTTTATTATATGTGTTCTCAGTAGGTATCTTTCTAATTTAAGTGATAAATATTAAATTGTTATTAAAAAGGTAATAAGGTATTTGTAAAAAACTAAGGATTATATACAAGTTTATAGAGAGGTCAATGATCTTGAAGTAACTGGGTATACGGATTCAGATTTTACTAATTATATAGATGATATGAAATCAATATCAAGCTAAGGGCCTATCTTTTGGAAAAGTGTGAGACAAATGCTTAATTTATCTTCCATCATGCAAATAGCATTTGTTGCTTGTTATGGTGTATACAAATGCAATATGGCTTAGGAATTTTATTTCTAGACTAAAAATAATTGACTCCATCTCATGGCCTTTAAGAATTTATTATGACAATTTTGCAATAGTAATGTTCTCAAAGAATAACAAGACATCTAGTGGTTCTAAACATATTGAAATTAAGTACTTTGCAATCAAAGATTACGTTAAGAATGGTGACATTTTTGTTGAACATGTTCACACTAAGATGATGATATAGGTCCTTTAACTAAGGCTATTCCACCTATTGTTTCCAAGCAATATGTTTCAAACATGGATGTTTTGAGTTCTTTTGATGTAACTAGCTAATGGGAGAGTTTACATTATAAATTTATGTTACTTTTGCAATTTTTGAATTTATGTGTACCATTTATTTGGCGTGCATGTTATGGAACCTAGATGCTATTGTGATAAAGTTTATCTAGAGATATAATTGTTTTCTTAGCAAAAACATTGTTTACTTTTGCATAAATATAAGCTACAATTGTGTCCTTAGGGAGATGAAATTAAAATTAATGTCATATTTATAAAAGTAATTGTAGTTGTCGCCTTAAGGAGATGGTTATTTATTTTATTGTAGTATTCTTATGAAGGATCACAAAGAGGGCCTTTATAATATAGTATAGAAGGATCACTTGGTCATATTATACGTGTAACTACACCTCAAATTCTTGTGGTCATGTTAAAAAGGTAATTAACTGTTATAATTATGGATGTATTATATAGTAAATTGGTATATTGTCCTCCATATTTTTGAGTTGGATGCTTCATTGGATCCCATCATGTTGTAAGGTAAATTTTATTAAACTATGATTTATTTTTTGGCCATTTATGTTGTTGTTTGATTAGAAGTCATTTCTTTAACCAATTTTCAAAATTGATAAAATTTAATTGATGTTGTTTGGGTAGAAGAATGTAAGAATTTTTTTATTTTTAGACTGTAATTAATTGGATTTATTTTTATTTTAAATAAAATCGAATTAGATATGTAGCTCAATTATATGTGACTTGAAAGTAAGCGATCTAATGGGTTATATATTTACCTCATATTATAAATATGGTATGATTTGGGCCTATTTAGGCATATTTGGTATAGAGTTTGTTGTTAAGTCTATGATTAGTGGATTCAACTAGGATTATATATATATATAATGGCTAGATCTCCTCCTTATACTAGATGTTTATGATTGTTCTCCTCATTAGAGCATTATGAATAACGGAAGGTGTAGGAGGGAAATACCTTGCTCTCTATATAAATATTTATGTGAAAGAATTGAAAATGACGAATGAATTCAAGAGGTATGTACTATGAATTTTTAATATTTTTTATTTGTAATTCTAGTCTTAATATATGCTTTGTAAAATTATGAATCCTTACATTAACTAGGTCTTATCATCATTTAGCAGATTCATGTTATGCTTGATGTCACCAAGCTTTTGATCATTACCACCCCTTCAAGCAACTTACCTCAAATTTCACACTCCAAGCCTTGAATACATCTAGGTATCTTAAATCCTACTATATTAGAGCTAAAACACCCAACTCATAATCAATGGTGGCTATCCTACCCTTTCTAAATAACCATTCTTTCACTCTTTACCAAAATGATGATTTTACCACTGGGCCTAATACTTGTTGATTTTTGACATGTTATCATTTCTTACATCCTAGAATTCCATATATGACATGAAATATCCATTTTTCCTATATTTGGTCAAAGGATATTTTACCCTTAACCCTATAGTCTGATGTTTCCATACTTATTCTTATGTCTCAATCTTCCCTAGCTCAATTATGCCATTTCTATTATTATTTTTACCAAGTTATCTCTTTGTTAAAATGTGAAAATACCTTTTTCCCAAATAAGCATAAATTCATAGAAATCATGCATGTCAAGCATCCTTTATTTACTTGTGAGTACTTTGAGAAGAATTCCATAGTTATGTATATGTTTCAGAGGGCATATTTTATTAGAAGTTCTTTATTGTTTTCATCTTTGTAGTTTGTTTCTTTGTATGATTATCTAAGATAGAAATTAACTATTACAATTAGATAATTTGTTAATATGATAGAAATAGGAAAATAAAAAAGAGCACATGTCAATCAAAATAGGAGGGAAGACACAAACTGGTAACAAATGTAATATAAAACTTAGAAAGAAAAACTTTCCACTCTCTTAAGATTTACTAAAATATTATGTGAATACCCTACTTTTAAATCAAATATATAATCTCTTGAAATTAAAAAGGTGCTAACTACTTTAAACTCAAATTTAAATATTGTTGATTAGTTTTATTTGAATTAGTTAAACTTAAATTAAAGTTCTTTAACCTTCTAATGTATAAAACATCTTTATTGATTAATTTATTATAATCCTCATTTTTTTACCATTTACATGAGTGAATTGATAGGAAACTATCATCGACATAAGTTGCATGGATAACCATGTAAATTGGAATGTTGACCTATGTCAAATGCATCTATACCAATGATATTGACATTATTGTGATTTTTTTACAAAATTTAAAAATTAAAATTAAAATTTTATATATACCAATGATAGAATCATTGCTATTGAATTTTGGAGAAAATGAGATGCTACAAACTAGTGCCAATTATTTAGGAACTTTATATTGATAACATAGTCATTGATGTAGGATTTCTGGGAGAAATATGAAATTAAAATTTTATTCTATAATGATGATTATGCAATATGATTTTCAAGAAACCAAGAAGACTCAAGTTGGTGCCAAAAAGGATATACAAACAACTAAATTTACCCTATATTGACAGTCGAAAAAACGTTATCAATAGAGGCCTACTTCATAAATTTTGGTAGAAACACCATTTCAGTCATTATTGTTTGTAAGATGAAAGGACCATAAGAGAACTAGAAGCTTTTTGAGGTATTGTTGTCCATGTTTTCTATTTTATTGTTACCTTTTTATTTCTTTCCATCATATTTTGCTACATTAGTTTTGTAAAATGGCCAAATTGTGTTGATGTTACTTCCTTGCTATTATCTTTTCTTTTTTCTTTGCTCTTACATTGAGGTAGGCTCAAATTTGATCATATAATTTTTGTTCTTTAATTGCTTTATATATATTTGATCAATTTTTTACTTTTAATTTGTTGATTCCTGGCAATTCTCATGTATTTATAGAATAATTTTTCTAGTGGTTTCTATTTACATGATACCTATTATAAAATTTGTAATTTTTTTGTGGGTTTTGTTTACATTTCTTTTTAATGGTAATTTTTTTATTCTATTACATAAAATTATATTTTTTTTTGTTTTGGTTTCTATTTTGGTAGTTTCTGATTTTTGCTTTGTTGTTTTCTATTTACATTATATAGAATAATTTTTTGGTGGTTTTTATGTACATTTTTCTTTAATTGTAATTTTTCTATAAAATTTGTAATTTGTTACATAAATTTTGTAATTTGTAATAAAATTTTTTATGTATTAAAACATAGTAATATTTGAAATCATCAAGAAAATTGTAAATAATGGAAAAAACTTACAAAAAAATTTATAAAATAATTTCTAAATTTTGAAAATTAGAGTAATGAAAATATAATGATCTAAATAATAGAAAGATATTAAATGGTAGTGAATAGTGGAAAGACATAATTTTAAAACCAAAAGTAATGAGACTATAAGAATATAAATATTGGAAAATATTAAATAATGGAAACATATAATTTTTGAAATTAAAGTAATGAAAATATAAAATGTAAAAAATGAAAAATATTAAATAATTGTAAATAAGGGAAAGATATAATTTTAAAAAATGAAGTAATGACAACATATCTACTTCATGGGGAATATAAGAATGTAAATATTCATTTCTAATTTAATTCATACAATTTGTTGATATCTACAAAGTACTTGGTCATTTGTTAGGAACACCCACTAACACATCCTTGTAGTTTTGACGTAACCAATAATAGGATCTGGGTTGCAATTAGGAGGGGGGACTTGTAAGTATTGGTAAAAATTCAACTAAATGTTTGTATTAATTGATCTATATTACATAATATTTTGATTAAATTTGTACTATTAATTTAGCTATAGATTGGTTGTTGTATCTACATGTGGTTCTATTAAGAATTTATCAAGAGAGAAAAGATTCGCAGAGAAGTTAATAATATTATTAAGAGAAAAAGATCGTGTAAAAAAGAGATAACATTTGAACACTTCTACATGCCTATAACACAAATAGCTAAAGAGATTAATGTGGGTCTTGTGACTTAAAAAAAGAGGGAAGGGGAGTATACACAACTAGGTATTTAAAGTTGGCTATACAATGCAGAAAATGAATAGCGATAGTGATTGCCTTTATGGTATCTTCAAAATAGTTCCTTACTTTCATGTCAATGGCAACCATTTTCATCCTTAAGATCATTATCAATGAATTCTTATAGAAATACATGCTCTTTCTTGCTATTAGTATTCTTAGATTTATTTTATTGAGTTGGCAATATAGAAAAGAAACAATATTGTCTTTCTCTATTTTAAAATGATAACTTGACATAAATTGTGGCCAAAAGATGATGATAGTACAAGAATAGCAATTTGTATCCCAGCAATTGATGATTAAGTAGTATAAGCATAACTTCAACACATAAACATTGAAGTTGATGATTAAGCATAACTTCAAAGTATCATAATATTGTCTTTTTCTATTTTAAAATGATAACTTGACACAAATTGTGGCCAAAAAATGACAATAGCGCAAGAATAGCAATTTGCATCTTAACAGTTGATGATTAAGTAGCATAAGCATAACTTCAATGCATTGTTTGAGAACTAGCCATTTAGGGTTTCTGTTTTTACATGCATAGACATTAGTATAATAATAAAATTTTATTGTTATAAAATTTTATTATGGTATATCATTTGCAATTTTACTTTATATATATGTTTTTCATTTAGTGTCATAATTAGTATAACAATATTAATTATAAAAAGTATTTGGGAATTATGCTTACTATTAATATCATCAAATAAAAATAGAATTAACTATTATAAAAATTTAAGTAGTTTTCACAAAAAGGGCATATTGATGACTTGTTATTAGTATTAGGATGTTGCCACATCATGTGGATGCAACCCACTAGCCCTACATCAATGACAACTATTACTACTACAGTATAATTCACTACAATGAAGACTTGTGTTGTTGATATAGAAATTTATAATTATACCCAAATAGTGATGACTTATTTTCAATGACAATGTTAGTGGTAAAATGACTTTGATATTTATACTGACAAGTTATCAGTATAGACCAATCTTCCTAGAGCGGTGTTATATGAAAATTCGTTATACTTAATTTTTGTATTAAAACAAAACATTTAATCCATTAATTAAGGTGCATAAAATTTTTGTTTGCCAAATCGAAATGCAAAGTAAAATTTGAATAGAAACAGTTATGGTATTAAAATATGAATGGATGTAACTTTTTAAGAATGGTATCCATTATTAAGGGTGACGTTGATTAAACACCTCTTCAAACGTTATGTATATAAACCTTTCAAGTGCACATATATTGATAGCCATCTACAAAGGCGACATATACAAAAGCGACATACTAAAACTCTTGCGATCAAAGAATTAATGGAATCCAAGAAAGCATCCCCGAAGCAGAAACGTTCACTGTGAACTCTTATGTCATTGATCAACAACTTCGAAGTCTTACTTCAATGGTGAGTTTTTGCTATTTTTTTTAAATTTATTTACTGTTGCTGTAAAATTATTTTGACTGATATATCATTTTCCATTTAATTACTAAATGTTTTTCGTTTTTCCGAATTTTTTTATAAATTAATATTGTTAATCATATCGAATAGATTGCTGGCGCAGATGAAAACCCAAAATTCTCCATTGGCATTCCGGAGTCAACAAAATGGTGAAATCTTGGATTATAAATCATATTAATTAATTGATTTTGCAATCAGAATGGTTTGTTTGGTTGAAAATGCAGGCTAATGGAGGAAAAGAGACGTCTGCTACGTCTTCAGAGAAAGAAGCATAATCATTTTGAAAAAGAAAAAGCATATAATAAATCTTTCATTATTCATTGGGTATTTGAGATAATATAATATGTTGGAATTTACCATTCTGTACATGAATTTATTCCTACAAATTAATATCTGTTTTATACAATCAGCGTGCGAAAAGCAAAGAGGAAAATGAAGGACTGAAAAGAGAGTTAGAGTTTTCTGTTGATAAGTAGGTAGAAGACGAATTGATGAACAGACTATGTAAAGCAAAGTGCCGGTAAATCCTCTGGCAGATGAAGATGTTGCCTGCAATAAGTAGATTTTGTTAATCCTTTTTCGTCCTTTGATTTTCTCAGGAGGCAAATAATTTCATTATTTGTATTTGTAGTTGTTAAATAGATTCATCCAGATCGTCTGCAAATCATTGCATGCTGACCGGCCATGGATAAATTGGAACAGATTGGATTTTTGAAAATTACGAATTCCTTAAATGAAAGTCCGAGCCATAAAATTTGTAGATCACAAACTTATGAACTAGGTTCATGGACTTTCCTTTCCTTTTTCTTTGAATAATTGTCAACCTAAAATAATAATTATAAATTAAAAAACAGTAAATTATATTATAGTACGCTTTCTGAACTTTTTTCAATAAGGTGCTAGTGTTAATATTTATTTCAAATAGGTGTCAGTTTTATAAATTATTACTATTATATTCCTAAAATACCCTTTTTTAACTAAGAAAATATGGTTATAAATTAGAAAATTTAGAAAGGCATAATTTTATGATTAGTTAATTAATTTTTGTATATGATCACTTATTTTTATTCGTCTTTTCATGATCTTTCGATAGAAAATAAGAAAATTTGGGTTTAGTGGAGTTCACCTAGTCAAGAATGTATAATTGAGCTCAAAATTTTGAATGATTATAACTTTGCACTCGATTGTCCGTCTTGGGTGAAATTTTTTTTATTCTATGTAACCTTTTGAGATTTACGTGCTTGCAAAACCCTAAAGGTATTTTGGCCCCTTTGGTTGGTGAAGAAAGGCCTTTTTCAATGAATTTTCTTAATTTTTCTTTAGTTTCTTAATATTTTTTTAACTTTGATTTTATTTTTATTAATTTAAATTTATTCAAATTTTATATTAAATTTTTGCTCCTTAATTCTTTTGATGTCTAGTAGTGCTATAATAATTTTCTTAACAAATAAAATTATTAAAGAATAATATATTATTATTTGTAGACTAAATAATAATATGTTATTATTTCATTTTAAAACAGTAATATTAATAAAAAAACTATAAATAAATGAAAAAATCAAGTTTGATTAAATACCAAAGTACTAAATAACATGCTACTGTTTATTCTCACCAAAAATTCTATATAAATGAATAAATGAAGTCTAATTAATAATCAAATTATCAAATAATAGCATATTATTGTTTCATTCCAAAATAGTAATACTAACAAAAATTTCAAATTAATGAATAAATAAAGTCTAATTAACAACTAAATTATTAAATAATAGCATATTATTGTTTCGTTCTAAAATAATAACACTAAAAAAAATTTCAAATAAATAAATAAATAAAGTCTAATTAACAATCAAATTGTCAAATAACAGCATATTATTGTTTCATTCTAAAATAATAACACTAACTAAAAACTAAAAAATAGTAATACTAACTAAAAATTTCAAATCAATAAATAAATAAAGTCTAATTAATAACTAAATTGTCAAATAACAGCATGTTACTATTTCATTTTAAAGTAACATTAACTAAAAATTTCAAATAAATGAATTCTAATTAACAATTAAACTGTCAAATAAAAGTATGTTACTGTTTCTTTTTATAATAGTAATATCAATAACAAAATTTCACATAAATGGATAAATTAATTTTAATTAATAACCAAATTGATGTTACTGTTTGTTCTTCAAATAGTAATATGTTACTATTTCATTCTAAAATGGTAATACTCACTAAAAATTCTAAATAAATAGATAAATCGAATCTAATTAATAACAAAACTATCAAATAAGAACATGTTATTGTTTCATTCTAAAAGAATAACATAACCAAAAATCCTAAATAAATATATAAATCAAGTTTAATTAATAACTAAACTGTCAAATAATAGTATGTTACTATTTGTTCTTTAGACAGTAACATGTTACTGTTTCATTCCAAAATAATAACACTAACCAAAAATTTTAAATAAATGAATAAATGAAATCTAATCAATAACAAAACTACCAAAGAACAGTATGTTATTATTTCATTACAAAATAATAACACCAATAAAAAATTCTAAATAAATAGATAAATCAAATCTAATTGACAACTGAATTACCAAATAACAATATGTTACTATTTATTCTCTGAACAGTAACATGTTACTATTTCGTTTAAAACAGTAACATCAATAAAAAAATTTTAAATAAACAAATAAATAAAGTTTAATTAACAAATAAATTGCTAAAATAATAGTATATTACTATTTATTCTCCAAATAATAATATGTTATTATTTCATTTTAAAATAGTAACACTAACAAAAAAATTTTAAATAAATGGATAAATCAAGTTTAATTAACAATTAAACTAATGAAGAAGGGAATGTTATTATTTCTTTTCAAAATAATAACATCAATAAAAAATTTTAAATAAATAGATAAATCAAGTATAATTAATAATCAAATTACCAAAATAACATCATGTTACTATTTATTTTTCGGATAGTAACATGTTACTATTTTTTTCAAAATAGTAACACCAACAAAAAATTTCAAATAAACGGATAAATGAAGTGTAATTAACAGTGAAACTTTCAAAGAAGAGTATATTATCAAAAATCTAAAATAATAGATAAATTAAGTTTAATTAACAACCAAATTGTTAAAGAAATGCATATTACTGTTTCATTTCAAAACAATAACATTAACAAAAAATTCTAAATAAATGTATAAATCAAATCTAATTAATAACAAACTACTAAAGAAAAACATATTACTGTTTCATTCCAAAATAATAACACTAACAAAAAATTTTAAATAAATGTATAAATCAAATTTAATTAACAACTAAATTGTCAAATAACAACTTGTTACTATTTGTTCTCCAAATAATAACATATTACTATTTCATTTTAAAATAATAATACCAACTAAAAACTTCAAATAAATAAATGAATGAAGTTTAATTAATAATCAAACTGTCAAATAATAGTATGTTACTGTGTCTCTAAGTTCTTATTTATTTTTATTTTTATCTTAACTAAAAATTTCTTTTAATTCTAAAAATTTAAATTTTTATAAATTCTATTTGTAATTAAAATTTTATATTAATTTAATTTTTATAAAGTTAAAAGTTCTCTAATTTTAATTCTTATAAATTTTTAGTCTTTTAATTTTTTTATTTGTATTAAATTAAAATTTCTTCGACTTTAATGTGTGCCAAAAGAAGCTTCTATTTTAATTCTTTTGGTCTTATTGAAATACATTGTAAATGTATCATTTTATCTTTTAGGTATCATGGTAAATTTTCGTACATGGGTGTACTTAAATGAAAAAAAGTGAGTTTTAAATATCTCGTTGTAATAAATTATATCAAACGACATTGGCTTAATTTTTTTACTAAAATATATAATTCTTAATTCATACTAATAATTTGAAACTAAATATATTGTAATAAATATTTAATTTTAAAATTATTAATTTACAAGCAAAATAATTAGTTTAGGTTGAATTGATTTGAAAGATAAAAAATTAAATTTAAAAGTGTGCATTAAATTTGTTGGGTAGAGATGAAAGTGAAAATATAAAAAAAAATGTTGCCTCATTTGTGGACTATTTGGTTAAGTCCAGTGCACTTTTTTAAATTCGCATTTAAACAAACCCATTTTTTACAAGTTTTAACTCTCATATTGTTTAGGAATTTGTCGACCTGTGCTTTTCATATAATTTTTTTGAGTAAATATAATAATTAATTGATTATTATATAATAATTATTGTATTTTTTAAATTTTAATAATTAATATTATTAGCCCTTTTTTTATTTTTTTTATAATTATTCATCATTTCATTTATTTGTAATGTTTAAATAAATGAAAAATATTAAAGTTGATTAAATCTCACTCTAATGACGTCAAATGCATGCTTGCCTTTATTTTAAGAAAAATTACATATTTATTTTTTTTGTTTAAATTCTTTCTTTTCACCATTTGTTTTAATATTTACAAGTAAAGAGATGTGTGAATAATCATAACAAAAGTACTTATAAAGAATCAAAAGTACTAATTATAAATTTTGAAGAATATGATAGTGCAACACCTGAATAAATAAGGGCTTTTGATTATGTTTAGTATTTTTTTTAAATAATTCGAAGTCATGACTAGAAGAAAATGAAAAGGAATGAAGCTGTATTATTTTACTGTTATGTAAGGCATTTTTAATTCAATTCAAATTAGAAAGATGTATTTGGATGTTTCATACAGTAATAATCAAGGAGGTGCGTTGGCAAATGGAACGACGTCGTTTAATTATTGATCAACGATGATGCCGTGTAGAAAATGTGCATGCAAGAGGTCATTCAAAGCCTTGGGGTGGGGGGTTTGAATATGAGAATTAAGCCGCGAAAGTGTATAATAATGACTTTGTCACCGACATAACTGCTCTGCTGCATATAGCTGCTTCGTCCACAAGTTTTGTAAATTACTATCCATTTTCCATCGTAATTTCCTCTTCCTTCCTTCTTTCTCCAGATTTTCCTATAAATAGGTTTCCATGATTCCTTCCTTTCGCATCGACAAGAGATTTACATTTTCACAATCCCATTTGATTCATTTGAAGCTAAAAAATGAGTTCTTCCCAAACCGTAAACATTAAGACTGTTCTTTGCCCTACTACTCAGCCTTCCTCTCAAACCAGTACTTCCAGCTCCACCTCTCAAATCCCAACTATACAGAAGATCTTCTCTAGGAAGAAATGATTTTCTCGATCTCATTATTACAGGTATTTCAGTTCATCCCCGTTCCCTCGTGTCAAATCCTACCACTTTCTATAACTCCAATGCAGAAGTTTAGCATTGTGGTTTGTAATATTACACACAAAGTTTTAAATTGTGCACCACTGGAAACAACTTTTATCTGTAATTTTAAATTGCTATGTCTGTGTTTTCTTGTATTTATTCGTAATTTTGCTAACCGTAATACACATAACCACAATCATGACTGCAACTGAGATCTAGGACCTTGCATCTGTTGATCATTCTTTGGTCTTCAACTGTTTCCTATGTGTTTCTCTCATTCATCTTTGTTTTCATTTTTATCATGCAGGAATACATCTACGCTGCGCATCTAATATATGAAAGGAAATGGAAGTCAGTGCCGTAGGGCAATTCATCATTTTCTAATTTAGAATGGACTATTTATTCTTTACATCTGTTTTTTCATTATTCTTGTTCATCATTTGACTTCATTTGTTCTATCTTTTCTAATACAATTTGAGAACTAGCTATGTACTCTGTGTCTTTGTATGTATTTCGAATTTGAGACTTCATTTCGCGTACTTTGATTCTTCTTTCTTGTCACCAACGAAAGGTTAGAGATATTAAAATCATTTCCAAGTCTTTTTCTAAAAATTTAAAACTTTGAAATCATCTAACCCTAAACTTTGTATATTAGATACTCAAAGGACTTTTTTTGTGAAGAAATGCGTTAAAGGGTAATAAAATCAATCTTGATAATTGAAATTTTAATTTTAAATATATATATATATATATATATATATATATATATATATATATATATATATATATATATATATTCTAGGTCAACCACATGGACAGGTCTTTTTTGCTCTTGACTTAATTAAAAGTGAATTACTAATAAATGTGTCTTATATTCCTTGAATTACTTATTATCTGGCAACAGAAACACATCAAGCTTTTTTTTTTAATTAATTTCTCTATCAAATATAATCTCGAAACTTTTTTTTTTGTAATTATCCAAATGATAATTTATATATATATATGAGATTGAAAATTCGAACCTATAACCTGATGGGAATAAAGCCACTAAGGCAGCAACAGATACCGATAATTGTGTAACTATTCCATAAGTACTTCCATGGCTCTCCATTAGATCATACAACGTTACCCTTCAAAAAATTTTCCAAGAAATTCTATTATTCCGTTGGATATGTCATCTAAATTATTTAATTAGATGCAATTCAGATTCAATTTACATTATGATCCCACACGTTCTTCAAAATAAAATTGACGTGTTGAAGAGAATTGCCGTGTGTGATATCGTCATGCTTAAATATTCTGGTTATATTAATATTTGATTAAGATTATTGTTTGCAAGAAGACTTCTAATGCTATATTAATTTATTATCAAATGTATCATTATTCCAACTTAGTTATCTGATTTGACAAAAAATGTATTTTATTCTTAGTATAAAAAAACTATTCATAAAGAAATCAGATTGTTGCGTTAAAAAATAATAAAATAGATAATATTTATATGGAAGTAGTACAGAAATTTTAGTGCCAATATCAATTGAAGTTTTTACGTTATTTACATAAAAACTACTTAATTTCCTCAACCTTTGACAGTCAGAGATCAAGGCCGTTTTAGATTATGCAATTTCCAAGATATGTTTAATGATATAAATATACTCACCTATTGACTTAATTGGTGAACGAATGAGTGAGAGAAAAGTTATTTATTATAATATCGGAATAAATATAGAGAGTTTAGATTAATTGATACTGTCATCCCTATTATCAATGGTTTGAAATTTATGGTTGCCGTTAATAAGAGAATTTCATTGTATTTTCATCGATGGACTTGGACGTGTGTAATGTTAATGAAATTCCAATTCTGTCAAAGTCTATGCAACGTTTTGACTCTTTTCAAAGAGAGAAACAACAAATAGACTGACTTTGTCTTAACTTTGTACAGTGTAAGGAAACGAAATCCTTTATTCGTCTTATTTAGGTTGACGTGACCTTCACGGCCGTGGGTTGGGTGACACGAAAAGGAGTTAACCTGCTTTTGGGATAAAAATCAACGAAATAAAAGACTACAAATTATTTAATACAATTGCAAATTACTCCCTTGAATTTTGAGTGATGGGATTTATCCTTTTAATATTTTGAAAATTATCATCTTAAATTTTATAAAATTTGAAAATAATATTAATTATCTACTTAATTAATTATTTTATCAAATTATGTGATTTTTTTAAATTTTTAAAGAAGAATCACAATATTATAATAGATTAAATTTTTACTCATTTTTTCACTTATAATTTTTAGGTTATATAATGATAGAAATCTGATTACATATAAAAAAATTTAATTAAATACTTGTAGATGAAGTGCAGAATTATATATGAAAAAATAACAAGATAAATCAACAGTTTATAATATTGTGATTCTTTGTTTAAAAAATTTATGAAAAAATTACATAATTTGATAAAATGGTTAATTAAATCAATTTCAAATTTTATAAACTTTATGGCATTGATTTTTAAATTTTCAACTTGAAAGGAACAATATACAACTACTTAAAAATTTAACGAAACATTTTACATTTTTCTCCAAATTAATATTATTAGTGCATGAAAGTAATTTGGAGAAAAAATTAAGTCAGTACTAGTTATTGCAATTTATTATAACAAAGTAACCTAAGCCAACTTTCTTTCATTTAAGTATACTTATAAACAGTAATTTACCATAATATCTAAAATACAAAATGAGATACTTACCCTGTGTCTCGAGAAAAATAAAGGCATCGAAATAGAGACCTCTTTTATTATATATTAAAATTAAAAAATTTTTAAATTTATAAAAATAAAAAAATAAAAGGTTAAAAACTTATAAGAATTAAAATTGGAGAATTTTTAACTTTATAAAAATTAATTTGTTGCATATTAAAATTAGAGAATTTTTAATTTTATAAAAATAAAAAAATAAAAGATTAAAAACATATAAGAATTAAAATTGGAAAATTTTTAACTTTATAAATATTAAATTAATATAAGATTTTAATTGTAAATAAAATTAATAAAAATTTAATTTTTAGGGATTAAAATAAAACTTTTGTTAAGATAAAAATAAATAAGAATTTGGAGGCATAGAACCTTATATAGAATCATAGAATATTCTCTTTCATTTTTCTTTTTTTTTTGAATAATTATTTTAAATGAATTATTGTTATATTAAAAATTCAAACAATAACAAAGTTATCTTTTTGGGAAAAAAATGCAAATAGACACAAAACATCAACTAATAAATGAAGAATTTATTTGTCTATTTATTTTGAATTTTTAGTTGATGTTACTATCTGAATACCAAATAATAACATGTTCTTATTTAGTAGTTTGATTGTTAATGAAACTTAATTTGTCTATTTATTTTAAATTTTTTTTATTAATATTACTATTTGAAGATCAAACAATGACATACATTTCTTAAGCAGTTTGATTGTTAATAAAAATTAATTTATTTATTTATGTTAAATTTTTAATTAACATTATTATTTGAAAGTTAAACAGCAATATATTACTATTATGTTACTATCTGAAGATTAAATAGTAATATGTTCTTCTTTAGTAGTTTAGTTATTAATAAGACTTGATATTTCTTATTATTTAGGGTTTTTAGTTAATATTACTATTTGAAAACCTAATAGCAATATGTACTTCTTAATTAGTTTGGTTGTTAATAAGATTTAATTTATCTAATTATTTTAAGTTTTTAGTTGATGTTACTGTGTGAAGACTAAATAGTAACATACTCTTCTTTAGCAATTTAATTATTAATAAAACTTGATATTTATTATTATTTAGAATTTTTAGTTAATGTTATTATTTGGAGATCAAATAGTAATATACACTTAGATAGTTTTATTATTAATAAAACTTGATTTATCTATTTATTTTAAATTTTTAGTCAATATTATTATTTGGAGAACAAATAATAATATGTTACTGTTTGGAGATCAAATAGTAATATACTTTTTTTTAATAATTTGATTATTAATGAGACTTGATATTTTTTATTTTTTGAAGTTTTTAGTTGATGTTATTATTTGGATATCAAACAGTAACATGCTCTTTTTTAATAATTTAATTATTAATGAAACTTGATTTATTTTTTTATTTTAGATTTTTGCTTGATATTACTGTTTGATTTGTAAACAGTAACATATTGTTGTTTGGTAGTTTTATTGTTAATGAGGATACATTTATTTGATTGTTTTAAATTTTTTATTAATGTTACTATTTGGAAGTCAAATAATAACATGTTATTCTTTAACAATTTAATTTTTAATGAGACTTTATTTAAATACCAAATAATAACATGTGTACTATTTAGTTTACAAATAGTATCATGTTATTCTTTGTCATTTTTGTTATTAATGAGATTTAATTTATCTATTCATTTTAAATTTTTAGTTGATATTATTATTTGGAGACGAAATAGTAGAATGCTAACAAATAGCATTTTTGTTATTAATGATATTTGATTCATCCATTTATCTTAAATTTTCAATTGATATTACTATTTAGATACTAAATAACATGTTATTATTCTGTTGATAAATAGAAACATATTATTCTTTAGTAATTTTATTGTTAAAAAAGTTGTTATGAGACTATTGAACACTAAAAGAATTAAAGATCAAAAGTTTAATATGGAATTCAAATGAATTTAAATTGAGAAAAATGAGGTCAAATTAGTAAAACGATAAGAAAATAAAAAAAATTAAAAAAAGTTATTGAAAAAGATATTTTTTTACTAGCTAAAGTGGGTAAAATGCATTTTATAGGCATATATACCCTAAAAAATATATATAAAATCGACATATAATTTTTCTCAATTGAATAATCGATCACAAAATTATGATTGTTCAAAATTTTATGCCTAATCTACATATTTTTGATTGAGTGGACTCCATCGAAATTAAATTTTCTTATTTTTTGTTAAAAAGTTATAGGAAGACAAATGAAAATAAATGGTCATATGCAAAAATTGAATTTATGACTATATTCTTATAGTTAAAAAAAGGTATTTTAGGAATATAATAGTAATAATTTATAAAAAAATAATATATTAATACTGAAGGAATTCTACCACAACGTAATTTATCGAATAATTTGTTCCTACACCATCAAATATATATGCATAATGGAAATTGAGGCACATTGATATTGAAGATGGATGGCGCAGGCAGTCTTCTCTGACCTATGACTTATCCTTGAAAGTAAGTACCATATTTTATTTTCCGTGATAAATTTCTCTCTATCCTTATGCTACATAGGATAATAAATCTCCACGGGTACTTTTGGAGAATATTAAAAAATAAAAAACATTAAGAAAAAACGCAAATTTGAAATTAAATGCTTTTATTGAACAATCTCAAATACGAGTAAATGAGGAAGAAGGAAGGGAATGTAAATTTAAGTATTATAAATCATATATAATTATAATATTATAAAAAATTTAAATTTAAATAATCATATTCATAATATTAAAAAAAGTATAAATTTAAAGTTTATAAATTGTACACAATTATAATATTATAATAACATAACTAAAGTTATATATCATTGATTTAAATAATTTAAATTTTTTTTAAAAAATTAAAACATAATCAGAAAAATATTATTTTTTATTTCTTTATCATCTTTAATAAAATTTTAATATGTTTAATTTCTTTAATGATTAAACTGTTGAATTAATAAAAAAATATTATATATGTATATATGTTTCATAACGGCAGAATTTGACAGATATTTTTGCCATACTCCTAATATTTTATGTGGGATAAAAACTTGTCGCATATCCTAATTTAGCGGTAAAAATTATGTCAACCGAAGCCTGATCGAAACAATTTCCAAGGCATTTGGCTGTCGTGGTATTGATATTGACAGAAGAAAAATTCCATTCGGCGCCAACAAATTGGAAATTGTCTTTCTTGGTATTATAATATTATAATACTAGATATTTATAATTAATCAAAATTTTTAGGTAAAAAGGATGTGACCGGGTCACGTCATATCAAACGTCCATCTCAGTTTCGCTTGAGTTCAATAATTTCAACACCATTTAACTCCAATTAATTCCATAAAAATCCAACGGAAAAATCATTTATGTATAGGTTGAAATCATTTGTGGAACGATATAAGGCTTAGTTTAATTGGAGGAAGAGAAAGGAATTAATAAAAAAAACAAGGGAAAATAAAATTATGTATTTTTAATTCATTTTTATTAATAATTATTATATTAAAAATAATTGATTTATAATAATTATTAAAATAATTATTATATTAATATTAATTATTATTATCTTATTAATATTTTTTCCAATTATTACCTTTTTTGTTTCAATTATTATTAATATCTTAATAATAATTAATATTTTTAAATAATATTAATTATTATTTATTTAATTTTTATTTCTAATAATTATTATATTTATTATTACATTATTGATATTATTAATTAATTTTATGTTATTAAGTATTTTATATTTACTAATATTATTATTTTCATAATTATTTAATTTTAATTATTAATATACTATTATTATTTCAACTATTCACTATATTATTTATTATTCATTTTATTATGAATATTTATTATTATTTTATTTTATGATTAAATTATTAATATTTTATTAATATTTTTTATATTTTTAAATACTTTATTATATTTATTATAATAATTATTATATGATTATTTATTTTTATTTAATTAAAATTATTATATTTTATTATTTCTGTTAATAATGATTATTGAATAATTATTTTTTTACTTATATTATTATTTTATAATAATATATGAGGATGATGATTATTATTATTATTATATTGAAGATAATAAATTCAAAGCCTCAAATAGAATTGAATTTCTTGAAAATTTGAGAAGAATCATTATTCTTTTATTTGGAGTAATTTCATTAGAAAAAATGTAGAAATTTTTTTTCTATATCAATAAAAAAAGAGAAACAAAATCCCACCATTTTCCTTCCTTGATTACTTCCAAGCGAATGTACAAAAATTCCAGCTTGCTCAAGTGCCCTTCTTACTTTTAGCATCCTCAAGTTAAATTAATAGTCTATGAAAACACACATTTTCTGTGGTGGTAATTTAAAAAAAAAATGCTATAAAAAATTTGGATTTAACTCTTCTAAAATATAGAATATCATTATTGTTATTATCAAGAAAATCAAAGAAGTTAATAATCACAAATTTAAAATTTATTTTTTTATTTATTGTTATTTTATAAAATTTTGAATCTTTATTTTTTTTTCATCAAACACTGTGATGATACAACATTTTGTAATTTAAAAATTGTTCAATCCAGAAATTCAGCTGATTTTGATTTTGTTGGCTCCCAAGGCATGTCATGCAACATGTATATGTGGGTGAATTACAATTAAGAGGGTTATCATTGATCAAAGCAACCAGTAAACATATATAAATGTAAATTAAATTGAAGAATTTATCTAATAGAAGTACTATTTAATCTATTCCATAAGTGTAAACTTATTGATCTTCTTTTACAAATGACGACTTTAAGACACTTATTTTTTTTTTTATCATTTTTAATTCACATTGGTTATAAAAATCAATATATAATGAAAGACAAATATTTTATGAAAAATAAATTGAAGAAAATGAGGTATATATTAATCTTTTATTTTTATGTATGGCATTTTTAATTCAATTCAACGATCTCAAATTGGACAGACGTATCAAGCGGTTTCACATGGCAAGGTACAAGGAAAGTGGAGAAGGGGCGTCTAAAATGGTTTGTTAATTAGTAGAACTACGTCGTTTGGTTCTTCTTCAACGATGCCGTGTAAAACCTTGGTCGTTTTAAGGGTTGAACATCAGAATTGAGACCGCGAAAGTGTAAAAGCTAACTTGGTCACGCCGACAGACCGCAACGCGGATCATAACTGCTGCACAGTGCGGTTGTGGTCGCGTAGCGATGTAGACCAATGCGAAAAATGCGGCTATAACGATCTAAAATTACGGAAAATCGTGGATGCGGTCTACTCCGAAAATACAATATTACAAGCAATATTATGGTTGCGGACCGTTTTTTAAATTCTAGCTGCATATGCTTCTTCTTTAAGCTTTGTATTTTTTTTTTTTTGTGAGCTAGAATAAAAGAGATAATAAAGGCATCCAGTATTTACTATCATTATTGAATGTTATCATAGAAATGCCTTTTTATTGTAAAATATTCGATTTAAACTATAATTATTATTTAAATGATGAACCTATCACCAATTTCAAGAATTTTTCACTCTTTCATTAATTACAAATTAATATTTTTCTGTATTAAACTGATAACCTTGAAGATGAAGTAATGATTATATACCATTAGAGCAACCACCTCGATCATCCTTAAGTTTTGTAATTTAATCTCCGGTTTCCATTCCATCTTCTATCTATAAATATATGGTTTCCATTCCATGATTCCTAAATTTCACTCGACAAGAGATTTACATTTTCACAATATCCCATATACCAAAATGAGTTCTTCAAAAAGCCTAGACATTAAGACTGTTCTATGCCATACCACTTAGCCTTCCTCTCGTAGTTCCATCTCTGCCTCTCAAATCCAACCATACAGAAGATCTTTTCTAGGAACAGATGAATGCCCTCTTTCCAGCATTAATTTATACATTACAGGTATTTCAATTCATCTGCATATTCCCTTGTACCAAATTCCGAAGATTTAAATTGCAGTCTATGACTATAATACTATAGTTGTAGACTGCACCGAATTTACAATTTTTCAAATTTTATGTTGTAATAACTGTATATTTTTTGTATTTACCTGTAATTTTACTAATTGCAATAAAATTGCAACCGCAATTGCGGTCATAATTTAAAGCACTACTAAATTCTATCCCTGACCAATTAGAAACAAAAATAAATAGAAATATAGTTCCAAATAAGAAAATCTATGGACCATATTCTTCTCCACTCTGAATTTTGCTTACATCTTGAATGAATTCTAGGACATATTCAAAGAAATTCTGACCATCTTTAGGAATGATTTATGGATTTAGAGCAGCTATAATGATTGAAATTAATAAGATAGCAATTACAATCCAAGAGATAACCCTTTGATTTATGTAGTCTGAAAGCTTTGATGCCAAGTTTTAAATTGATATTTGCAACTACAATTTTGAATATGATATTTTAGATTACACACCATCTGCAACCATCATTTTCTATAATTTTGAATTGTAACATTCATATTTCTATTTGTATTTATTTCTAGTAATATATGCCATGCGCATGTAATATATGCAAGGAAAGGGAAGCTATTTCCTATATAGGGCAATTCGTCATCTGCTAATTTAGCATGGATTATTTATTCTTTACATTTTTTCAATCATTATTGTTATGCAATTAGCTTGATTTGTGTATCTTTTCTTTCAATAAATTGTGATAATAATTTTAGAACTAGCTATGGATATTCTATGTCTTTGTATTGTTGGAATTTTCCTAAAGTGAGCTACTATTAATTAGTGATTTTTAATTTAATAAAACTAACTTATTAAAGTTTACCTTAATTATGAGATAAGCATTAGACCCATTTTGAAATTGCGATATTAAAAATATGAGCTTAGCACATCTATATGGGTTAGTATGCTTTGACGGTTGTGTAGGTCAAAGGCCTAATAAACCTTTTATGAGAAGGATTACTAGAATTTTATAAATAAAGATTATGGCTAGGTCTCCTTTTCACTCTTCATATATACAGTTCTAACTTTTGAAAGCCTCCACTGATTGAGAAGAATTTATTAAGTTTTGTTGAGTTCAATTATGATTGCAGATCCATCAAAGTAAGTAAATATAGATTTTATATTTATAGTATTTTAATTATCATACATGAGATCCGAAAATATAAAAAAGTTTTACATTTGATATTATAGCTTACATGTATGATTTTAGAACCAAAAAATAATTAATTATATTACGTATTAATTTGATTAAGGGTTTATCATAAAATTTTATTTGTATGATTCTTAAAATAAAATTATATGATTAATTTATAATGTTTATTTTATAATTCTTTAATGCATTAATATAAATTTTCATTACAAAATTATTGATTACTTTTCTCATTAGTAACAATATGAAATTGATCTTTGGATTTAATGAGTTATATTGTGTATTGTGCTTCTTATAAAGCATGAAAGATGTAATGAAATTATAGCATATTTTCTAACGATTTAGTGATGAATGTTTTCTGGTTTATATATTACAATAGTAGAATTAAAAATTCTAATTTATGATGACTATTTTTTTAGTACAAAATTATTATAATTGTTAGAATATTGCCTTTTTATTTTGAATAATAAAATCTATGTGAAAAAATACACTAGTGGTTTGCTTATTAGATTGTGAAATTCATCTTCTTTCTATTATGCGTTTGCGACAAGTACACTCTCCTTTACTCGTGGCATTAAACCCATAACTAGATGATGTCATAATACCACTGAACCAACAAGGCAGCAAAGATGCTATGCAGTTGTGCCAGATGGATCACATGAGATCCATGAAGAAAATAATCATTCCATACCTTTTTTGTGTGGTTTTACTTTTTTTGGCCTAAAACCTTCTAAATGCACAAGGAGCACAGAAACAACCAAAACACAAAGCACAGGAACAACAAATACAAAGAAGACAACAAACAGACTGACAATAATATAGAAACTAGGACCAGAATTGACGCAATGGAAGAATAGGAAAGGAAAATAAAGAAACTAAGGAGGAAAGACCTCTTGGTCATGAGCTAAAATAGATTTCAAGGGGGAAGGGGGATTTTGAACCCAATCCAGTGGACACTTCCCTTTAAGAAAGTTCCTAGCTAGCCAATCGATAGCTTTGTTAGCATGTCTAAAAATGTATCTGAAAGAAATAGAAGTAGCTCTAGGGAGTAAGTGCAAAATATCATTGATAACTTGGTAAAAATCCTAAGTTGCAGTTATTGATGGAAAGGTGAGACAATTGGTTACATTCAAAGCATCAGATTGCACAATAATAGGCCTATTATATATGGAAATAGCTAGTTTGATCTTGGAAAAATACCTCTAGCTTTAGCTACTCTAGGCGAGACAAAAGAGTCCAAATTAACAAGGCCATACTGAATGACACCTTAGAATTTCTTGCAATGGCAGCCATAGTTGATTGCCCTAAATTTGGTAGTAGGCAGCATCTATATTGATCTTGAGATAGCCAGCAGATGGGGGATACTATTGATGGGAATAGGATGAGGTGGGATGAGAATCTATAGAATTGCATAAATGAGTGCCTTTCCATTTTTTAAAAGCAGCAATAATATTTAAAACAATAAAGCAAGCATTAATATCCTTCTTTTGAAAAAAAAACTCATTACAAACCTTCCATATGAACCAAGCAATGAAAACCATGAGGAACATAGTCTCAATTTTTTTTTGTATAATTATGGCAAGAGTCATTCTAAAAATAATTCAACCAATTACTTAAGGAGAACTGAATCTGATTTGGCCTTAAACATAAAGGAATGCTAAACCACACCCTAGCTACCCAGGTACATCCCAATAGAAGATGGTTAATATCCTCTGCTTTATGAGAGCATATAGGACACATAGGACAATGTGTATTGATTCTTCTGTGAATATTTGCTGCTATTGGTAAGGCATTATTAAGTGTTTTCCATGTAAAATGTCTCATTTTTGGGGGAACTTTTAGTCTCCAAATTGAAGACCAAAATGATGAAGGAAATTGAATTGAATTAGATGATCCCAACCTTGAAGCAAAAAGAAGTATCATTTAGAAGTATAAGATAACCAGACTTAACTGTATATATTCCATTGGAAGTACCATGCCATACTAGAGAATCATTTTGATCACTACTTGGCATATACAATTTCTTGATGGCTTGTTTTTTCAACTAAGAGAACCATTGATTTATGGGAGCAAGATTCTACCTCTTAGAAACAAGTTCAATAAGATTAGCTACCAAACTCACCATGTTATCAAAGAAGGGAGGAAGGGTAAGGAGAGAAAAACCATGTAAATCTAGAATCCATTTTTATTGCCAAATGTTAATTGAATTGCCATTTCCAATTTGCCAGAAATATTCCTTTTTGTTAACATTTACCCCTTCAAGAAGACTAGACCACCCCTAAGATGGTTTACTTTCTTTCCTAGCTGATAAAATGAATGAATTAGGAAAGTATCAAGATTTAAGAATTTTCACCCAAAGGGCATCATGATTATGTATAATTCTCCAAACTTGCTTGGCTTGAAGAGCAAGATTAAATAATTCCAACTTCTTGAAACCAAGACCCCTATTTTTCTTACTCCAAGTCATCATGTTTCATGATATCTAGTGAATCTTCCTTTCTTGATTATTTTGAGCCCACTAGAATTTAGAAATTTTGCCCTTAATGTAATTTCACACAAATTTGGGAAATTTGAAGCATGTCATAAGATATGTAGGAATGGCTAAAGTTATAAATTTAATGAGTACCTCCTTTCCAGCTTAAAACAATAATTTCTATTTCCACCCTTAAAATTTTAAGGCAATCTTGTCTTTAACAAAGGCCAAGACATGCTAATTGGATTGTTCCCATACAGAAGGAATACCTAAATAGGAACCTAGTGGATCTTAAGAATAGATTTTATTTTAGCAATGGCATTAAAGTTAGCATTTACACTTATAAAAGCTGATAATGTCTTAAAATTGACACACTAACTAAATCCATGATTATAGAGTTCAAGAATCTTGATTAAATGTGAAAGTTATTAAGAAGAGGCCTTTAAGAAAAGTAATGAATCATCCATAAATAGGAGATACAATAGGGATGGGCAAGCCTTTGCAATATGGACTATATGGATATTACCATCCTCTTTTGATTTTTTAACAAGCCTAGAGAGCACCTCAGTAATAAGAATAAAAGATGACATGACCTATGTCACCTTAATGGAGTCCTTTAGAAAGCCTGATTGTATTTGACTTTCTAAACACATTCCATGATTTTGTAGACCTAATCAGAGTAAAACCCTAACTTTAGCATCATCTTTTCCAAAAAATTCCATTCCACCCCATTATAGGCTTTGTTCATATCAACCTTTATGGCCACATCTACCTTTTTTGCCCCAATTTTTATGTTTGATATAGTGGAAATATTCATGAGCAATCAATAAGTTATTTGAATTTGCCTACCTGGAATAAAGGTCCCCTAATAAGGGAAGATACAAGAAGGAAATACTTCCTTCATTCTATTGGCCATAACCTTCAAGATGACTTTGAGATAGAAGTTACACACACTAATTGGTCTAAAATGACTAACCTCTTCATGAATTTATACCTTAGGAATAAGGGCTAAGTTAATATTGCTAAAAGAGGGGTGAAAGATTCCTCAAGTAAAGAAATCTTGAACTACTATGTAGATTGTATCTCCCACTATATTCCAGTATTTTTGATAGAAAACTCCTAAAAAACCATTTGGCCTAGGTGCTTTAAGAGCTTATAAATTGAAAATAACATGTTTAATTTTAGTAGGGGAAATTAGGGCCATTAGATTATGATTATCCTCTAAGGATATAACCTTAGGTAGAACATCTAAGATATCCTCATTCCAATCACTGGCTTTAAACTTGAATAAATTTTTTAAAAATTTGGCAATATAGTCCAAAATAGATTAGGTCATCTTCCAACTAGAGGCATATTCTCCTTTTAATCGGAGAATTTTATTCCTTTAGCACTTTTGGATAGTTGTGTTACGAAAGAACTAGGTATTTTAATCTCCTTCCTATAACCATTTGATTCTTAAGCGTTGGAGCCAAAACATTTCTTCTTGAAGCTACGGTTTGTCTAATTGAGAAATAAGTGATTATTTTACAAACATAACCTTGGATGATTGAGGTAAATGATTAGGAACTTGAAGTTAAGAGAGAATAGATTCTGCTAGTTTTGCTTGAGTTAGAGAAAAGGTCTTTACTCCATTTAAGAAAAGATTTCTTGCATGCTTTCAAATTTTAAGGAAGTAAGACATGAGAAAGGGAGATAGTATCATCCTAACTATTTTGAATAACATAGGTACAAGAATCCTCAGTGGTCCACTTCAGTTCAAAACGAAAAGGTTTGAAACTTTTTCTTTCATTTAGATTTAAATTGGGTAAAATGGGAGCATGATCAGAACTAGCATAAGAAAGGACAAAGACCTAGGAATTTGGAAATAGGAATCTCTAATCAGAATTACACAAAGCTCTGTCCAATCTTTGTCTAACATTAGCTATGCTAACTCTATTATTAGTCTAAGTGAAGAAATCTCCTTTTGCTTCTAAGTCGATCATATGACAATAATTCAATAAATCCTAAAATTTTTTTACCTTGAAACCTACCTTTGGAGCTCCTCTTTATTTTTCTTTTAAGATTAGAAAATCATTGAAGTCCCCTAATCATACTGAAGGATTATTGCAAAATCTACTTTAATTTTTCAAGAACTCCTATAAGTTTTGTCTTAAGTTATAGATGGAAGGAGCCCATATAAAAGTGATTTTAAATAAGGCCCCCCATTTGTCTTGCAGAAATCTTAACATTAATAAAATGACTACTAGAAAAAAGAATGGCTAAACTAACTTGGCATTCCACCAGAGAGCAAGGCCTCCGCTTTTACCATGAAGATTAATATAAAACCCATTCATAAATCTAAGTTTGCTCTAGAGTTTTTCAATTTTATTCAAATTTTGTTTTATTTCCATAAGAAAAATCATTATGGGCCTAAATTTCTTAGTAAGCCTTTTTAGAGCTTTGACTATCAAGGCAGAACCTAAACCTTAATAGTTCTCAGTTAGAAAACTTATAGCTCCTGTATAGCTATTGTAGACTAACCCTTACTGTCTATTGCATAGGAAAATTGAACAGGAATAGAGTCAACAACTTCAATGGGAACATCATGGAGCACAGGTGAAAGAGCAGGAGTTGAATGATTTCTTAATTTCAAAAGAAATTTCCTAAATTTCTTCCTTCTTTTGTGGGAGGGACGTTAGACCTCATTAACAATAACTACTTTTACTTTCCTACTAGACTAGGGTGTTCAGAAACATCAGCCTTCCTTTTAATTTGGTGTCAATTCAAATTAGTTAAAATTTCAATTTCTTTTGCAGGAGAAATGTTTTTTGAAGGTGCAACATTTTCAACAGGGGAAGTTTCTGGTGGTTCTTCATTAGGAAACTCAATAACATAAAGGCCAAATTGGGAAAGTGAAATTATTTGTCTGTATTTACTGATAAAAGTTAGACTGAAGGTAACATCCATTTGCAAGCTTTGAATATCTAGATTTTTAACTGGAGTGTTTAATTTGGAGGCTTGCATTGTTGGGCTTAGAATATCAACAATAATCACTAGATGGCCTAAATGGATATGTTCTTTTTTAATGGCTAGAAGGTTAATGGAAGTAAGTCCAAGTCCCGAATCCTTTTTGGTGCCTCCCAATGGAATGATTCTAAGGTGTGGATTTACATTAAGTGTGAGTTAGGCCCATAAGACTAATGACTTAGGTTGGACATCGCATTACTCATATTTGACCCTAAACGGTGAACTAGTTTTAGTGACACCGGGTTAGAATTTATGAAATAAAGTCCACGATCCCTTATTATTGTGTGATTTATAGTCTTCTATAAGGGGGAAGATGCTAAAAAGATGTTTTGGCAAGTAGAAAATTTTGTCTCATGCAGGCTACTTTGCAAGTCAATTTACCGGTCACTACTTGTACCATATTTATCCTTATCTATCAAAAGGTAGTAGGGATAGTACATCATGAGATAGCATGGTGGTTAATGATGATTCTTATAGGAGTGAAAAAAAATTCCCTAAATTCATTAGAGTACTCACGCTTTTTTTAATCACACGCCACCATTGTTATCCGAGATTTGGATGATAGCTGCATGTGGGGATCGTCCAATGTCATTAAAACATGAGGTTTGTGAGTGGCCATTCTTAAATTCTAGGAATATCTGGCTTGAGTTGGATCCAACACAGACTAGGTTTTTTTCCTTATTATAAACTTTCTAATCATGGTTGATAATGCCATAGTTGAAGCAGAAATCCTAAAGCTTTTCATACTTCAATGCAACCCAAGGTCGGTTATTATTTTATCTAGGAATATAGAAACCTATAGGGAGAGGTTTAGAAATATCTACAAGGACGCTAATGCATAAGAATCCCCAATTTTGAGTCTTGTGAGTTAGGGGATCTTCTATTTCAATGATTTCTCTTATGTCGACACTAATGAGAACAATATTTTTTTAATTAAGAAACTCCAAAGGAAGTTCGTGAACTTAAATCCAAAATGGCTATTTAGAGAAATCCAATTCTTTGATTACCTTTTGAGGGTGCTATTGGTGTATGTCCTAGAGCCAATCATATAGATGATTCAAGTTATATACAATGTATTATGTTTTAAGCAATTTAATTATTATATTTTATTTTTATTATTATTATGCGCAATTTATAACTTAATATAATAATTATCCTTGGAATAGCTTTGCTATTCCTAAAATGCCCCTAGTCAAGTATTATTACAAAAAGGATAGTAATAATACATCGAGACTAGCATGTATAGTGACTGATGATTACGAATCATGGATATGTGATATCAAGTCAATACATGAGTACATTGCTAGTGAACAATGTACTGGACTAACTCACTATGAGAATATTGCATGGATAAACGTGTCATAAGTTATTCTCATATGATCACAACTACACATAAACCTTTGACCTGAAGTCACTACAGTTCCCTACATGAGGAATTACTCACTTTAATATTGTCCTATGTCACCTTTAATCAGGATGACAAGTAGGGCATTGATTGGGTGTGTCATAAATCATGCAGAAGGAAGTAAGTGATGTAAATGAGATTTTGTTACTCTTGTATAAAAGAGAAATATCCTTGGGCCCCTTGATTAAGTGAGACTTAGAAATGCATGGCCATGCTCAATTAAATTAATATGTGATATTAATTATTTATTTTAAGTTTACTCAGTATCAAGAAATATAAATTGAACATTGACGAGGATGACACATTCCATGCCTCCAGTTCAATTTGGATATTATTACAAAAGGGTTATGATGCGAAACGTTGATCATATGTTAAGTGGATGTCGAATCACAGACATTCTTACTACTTAAGTGGCAGTGATGTATTGCTAGATACCGTTTACTGTCTATGACTCAATAAATGAGTCATTGTCAACATAGTAAGAACCTACAGGGTTACACAAAAGGAGTAGGAATAAGACAATAATTAATTGGACTTTAATTATATTAATATCCAATTAATTGGACTTATTTTCGTGCATATATATATTATTAAGAATAATAATTCACGTTTTATATATATATATATATATATATATTATGTGATATTATTTGATATTAAAGTAATATCAAGTAATTATCTTATCAGATATTAGATAAATATATTATGAGATAATATTATTTTGATAGTTGATAACTATATGCAATTATCTAATATTAAGATATTTATATTATGAGATAATATTATTATCTAATATTAGATAATTAATAGATAAGTCCTATCTCTTCCCATTATCTCTAGGATAAAGATAAGATAAGTTGTTAAGTGTGATTAGGATTTTAGAAGCATTATCCTAGTAGGACTAGGATTATGACTTGCCTAAGTTCTATAAAAGGGGACTTGAGGGCAGCACTTAATAATCACGTTTTAAGCTTCCATATAAACCCTAAATCACTCAGAAAACATCCAATCCTAATTTTTAGAGAGAAAAACGCATCCTAGCAGACGCGTGGAGGGTGAGAGGTCGTTGTTCACTCCGTGTGGATACCGTAGAGACGCTGTACCTTCCGGCCGGCGTTTGATTCATCCGCTCTCAAGTTTTGATCAGTAGAAACACGAGTGCCCAATAGGTAAAACCCTAATCATTGACTTATGCTTTTTGCATGGATCCTAGGTAGAATTCGGATCAAAATTTAAAATTCCGCTGCATGTGATAATCCGAATTCTCAACAGGTGCTAAGGTTAAAGACATGCTTATGCACCCATAACATGCCATGGTGCATCCTAAAGAATCTTTTTGGGTAAATTTGGATTAGGAAAATTAAAAACAAATATATGAGTTCCTAGTTCTCCAATAACTAGCCCTTGGAGATTGCCCTATCCTTTTTTAACATATTCAAAGCTTTAAATCGATTAAAATGCTTAGTTGTGAGGATCTGGCCTACAAGTGTAATTTTGGAAAAGAGACTTGTTTGGGAGGAGTCTATGGTGAGACGAATAACTTCATCACCTAAAAGAGTTAGAGAAATGCCCCTAGTGTTGGTTTAGAGGTCATGGTGGAGTCATAGTTTGGCCTTTCCAAACCAGGCTCTCCACTAAGCAATGGAGAATACTAGAATGAGAAAAGTGAGAAGTGATATGAAGAGAAATAGGAAATGGAAATAGAACAAGAAGAAAAATGAAAAAAATCATGAATGGAGTAGACCAAAAACAAGAAAAAAAATTAGGAATACTGAAACAGGTTCAAGGAAAAAACTCCTTGAGAAAAGAGAGAGAGCTTCTACATGGAGTTATAAACCTATGTATCTAGTGAACATTCTGTGAAAGGTTTTTCACATGTATTAGTTTGAACTAATTATATATTATATATTAATTATGTTTTAATATTTCACACAATAAAGGTGTGAAATGCTTTTAAAAATATTTATTATTAATTTTGTTTTGATTTAATTAAAAAATATTTTCCAAAATTACAAACTGTGAAATTTTGTAGAAAAATAGAGTGAAATGCTTGTAACCCATTGATGATATTCACTCTTCTTGAATTTTTTTAATTAAATTTTTTTATTTTAAGGAGTGAATATAATTAGATATCATATTATGTTAATTTTAAATTTTGTTCAAAATTTTATTATGCAACACTATTTGAGGGTGCATTGAGATGTATAAAGTTTTGGCATCACATTAGGAGTGGCCCATTGCATACATATGGTTGAATATGCAAATTAAGATATTAGATAATTTATTTTCCCTATTTAAGAAAAATTTTCATTAGTTGTTATAAATGCTTAGTTATTAAAGTCGTTCACTTATAGTGATTAGTAAAATATTTTCTTATTCAAAAGTTATGGGATAGTAATAGAATTATCTTATATAATCGTTGGCCGAAAGGGGACTATTGTGTAAAATAATTTTAGTATGGGGCATAAAGCATCATGGTTGAAAATATATTAGTTTAGAAAGTTTATCTACCTGAAGGGGATATATTTTAAAAAATTGAATATTTTTTTATTAGCCTTATGAGTGATATATCATATTCTCTACCTAAAGGGGAGAATATGATGATGTACCTAGACTCTCCAGTTATTGTAGTACATTTGGAATCGTTGCTATTTATATATTCTTTTTTAAATTATCAATCGATTAATTGTTGCATTTTTATCATGAACAATAACTTTTGCTGTAAATGGTAATCAAGCTATCATTGAGATTTTACATGGATTCAATTATAAGAGATTGAATGAAGACTTGAATTTTACCTTAGTTATGAGTGACATAATATAACCTTACGTATTGATCTGCCTAAAGCCAACACTGCGCAAAGTACTACTAAACAAAATTAGTTATTTGCCAAGTGGGATAGAGAAAATTGTATGTGCTTATATGCCATTAAGAGATTTGTCTCTCAGTATCTTTTGAGTGGGTTGGAAAAGATTGAGAATGCTAAAGAGCTCCATAATGTTGTTAGTCAAATATACTAAAAATCTAGCAAATCTGAGGTTAGAAACCTTATGAGTGAGCTAATGAGTATGAGGTATGATTTGTTAGAAATGTTAGAGACTTTATCATGAAAATGGTCCACATAAAAAATAAATTAACTTCCTATGAAATCACCCTACTTGATAAATTTATAGTTCACCATACCATCAATTCCTTCCCTCATGAATTCATCCAAATTAAAACTACCTACAATACCATGAATGAAGATTGAAATATCAATGATCTTATATCTAAATGTATTTCTAAGAAGGAAAAACCTAAGAGTGAGAAAAATGAGAATGCCTTACTCACTATTAACTCAAAACCTAGTCACTAAAAAAATTCCAACAAGCCTAGGAAATTTGTGTCAAAAGCTCCTAATAAGTTTCAGGGTAACAAAAGCCAAGACAATAATTAGACAAAAGGAGTAAGTGGTCCTAAAGTTATCATTAAAAAAGATGGTAAATATTTTTTCTACAAAAAAAAAGGTCAAGAGAAATTTGAATGTCAGAAATACAAATCTTGGTTAGAGAAAAAGAGTAAGCAAGAAGAGGTTCAAAAGCAAACGAAGTCAAGTAAGAAAGCAGCAAAGCTTAGATTTGGAAATAATGCTAAAGTAGAAGTTAGTTTGATGGGAATAATAGGCTTAAATTTAGAGTTTGATTTTGAACTTATTTTGGAAAACTTTTCTATGTTACTTTTTTAAGGAGAAATTTAATTTTAATTTTTATTTTGGATAAACATGATTATCATTTTATTATTAAAAATGGAAAAGTTGATTTGTCTTTAAATCCCAGAGTTGTTAGTGAATTTAAGTTAATTGATAATTTATATAGATTATGCTTAATTCAAAATAATGAATACAGTAGTATGAATGTTGAAAACATAATGTCTAAGAGAACTTTAGTTAGTAAAAAGTTTTTCTTGTTATGTTAGAAATATATAATGTCAAAGATGGTTGTTTACCTTTTCATAAGTTTGAAAACTTGGACATGTGTGTAGATTGTATAAGGGGTAAGCTAACTAAGACTAAAAATAAAAAGGCCACTTGAAGTTCTGATCTTTTAGAAATTGTGTATATTGATATTAGTGGATCACTTACTCTTACTCTATGTGATAATAAATATTTTGTTACTTTTATTAATGAATTTTCTTATTGTGGTTATTTTTACCTAATTAAGGATAAGTTGGATGATTTTGAAAAATTTAAAATTTTTAAAATGGAAGGAGAGAAATAATTAGGAAAAGTTATTAAAATTGTTAAGTTTAATTAAGGTGGTGAGTATTATGGCAGACATGGTACAACTAGATAGCCATGAGACTGTTTGCTAAATACTTATAAGAGACAGGGATAATTGTCCAATATACTATGCCTAGTAGTCCTGAATAAAATGGTGTAGCCGAAAGGTGGAATTACACTCTTAAGGATATAATGAGGAGCATGATGATTAGAACCAATCTTCCTAAATTTCTTTAGGGTGAATCCATAAAATGTGCATTATATATATTGAATAAAGTACCTTGCAAATTTATACCAAAAATACCTTTTGAACTGTAAACTAGTAGGAAACCTAGCTTGAACTACTTTTAAGTTTAGGAATGTCCTGTAGATGTTTGAATTTATAATCTTTTTGAAAAGAAAACTAAATATCGATTTACTCATTGCTACTTTATAGGATACCAAGATCATTCCAAAGGATACAAATTTTATTCTCCTAAATGTGGAGCTAAAATTATGGAGTCATAGGTTGCAAAATTTTTGAAATGAGATATTGCAGATAGAAGCATCATAGAAGTTGTCAATGATAATAAGCTTGCAAGATATATCACTTTCCCTTTGTAAAATTTGCAAAGTCTTATAGTACTAGCAAATATTGAAAGAAAAGATAATATGCAATAGAATACAAATCCTCTTTCTCTTGATCATCCTTCTAATCCAATTCCTGATCCTATTGATATAACTTAAGCTCAAGAGAATAAAGGTAAGGTGCCTTTGAGAAAATCTACTAGACAAAGAAAATCTGTAATTTCTAATGATTACCTAATTTTTCTTGGCAAGAATGCCTATGAAATTAGTCATATTGTTGATCTTGTGACTTTCAAATATGCAATAACTAATCCAAAATTTGATATATGGATAGATGTAATGAAAGATGAAACAAATTATATGGCTCACAATGGTATTTGGGAGCTTGTTAAGCTTCTAAAAGGATGTAAACCTATTAGTTGTAAATGGTTGTACAAAACTAAAAAAGACTCTAAGAGAAATGTTAAAAGGCTTAAAGTTAGATTGGTGGCAAAATGATTTACTTAAAAAGAAGGAGTGGACTACAATGAAACCTTTTCAGCATCTAAAGATTCTTTTAGAATTATCATGGCCTTCCTAGTACATTACGACCTAAAGCTTCATCAGATGAATATGAATATAGCTTTTTTAAATGGGAATATAAAAGAAAAAGTT
Organism: Sindora glabra; assembly: GCA_020226215.1. Classification (NCBI taxonomy): domain Eukaryota; kingdom Viridiplantae; phylum Streptophyta; class Magnoliopsida; order Fabales; family Fabaceae; genus Sindora; species Sindora glabra. Next base: position 33,640,849 of record CM035229.1, read on the forward strand.
TATATGGTATAGCTAGAAGGTTTTCAAGAACTTAGAAAAGAACACTTAGTGTGTCAATTAAAAAGTCTATTTATAGGCTTAAACAAGCTTCTAAGTAATGGTGTTTTAAATTTGATGAGGTGATCATTTCCTTAGGCTTTGAAGAAAATAAAGTTGATCAATGCATATACCTTAAGATTAGTGAGAGTAAGTACATTTTTCTTATCCTTTATGTGGATGATATTCTATTAGGTAGTAATGATAATGGATTGCTGCATGAGACTAAATAATCATTGTCCAAGATTTTTAACATGAAAGATCTTGGAAATGCTTCATTTGTTATTGGGATAGAGATTCGTAGAGATTGATCTAGAGGTTTATTAAGACTTTCACAAAGGTCTTACATTAATTATGTATTGATTGTGTACTTAGCTTTAGTTAATGTCCTAAGAATGATTTAGAAAGAAAATCAATGAAAAACATACCTTATTCTAGTGTAGTAGGGAGACCAATGTATGCATAGATCAGCACTATACTAGACATTGCATTTGTAGCAGGAGTTCTTGGTAGGTATCTTTCTAACCCTAGTATGGATCATTAGGTTATTATTAAGAAAGTGCTGAGGTACTTACAAAAGATGAAAGATTATATGTTAGTTATAGAAAAGTTGACAATTTTGAGACTATTGGATATGCATATTTTGACTTTGTTAGCTATTAGCATGATATGAAATCCACCTTAGGATACATTTTCATGTTGGTTAGAGGAGTTATATTTTGGAAGACTGTGAAACAAACATTCTTGGCTTCTTCCATTATGTAGGTTGAGTTATTGCATGTTATAGAGCAGTTACACAAGCTATTTGATTGAAGAATCTTATCTCTAATTTTCACATTGTTAATTCCATCTCTAATCCACTAAGGATTTATTATGATAACAAATTTATTGTGTTGTTTTCCAAAAACAACTAAACCACGTGTAGGTTTAAGCATTTGGAAATAAAGTATCATAAGGTCAGAGATTTTGTGAAAAATGGTGAATTACTATAAAGCATATTGATACAAACAATATGATTGTTAATCCTCTAAATAAAAGATTAAGACCTATAGTTTTTAGTAAACATATTGAGAGTATGGGTGTCTTGGGATCTTTTAATGTGTTTAATTAGTGGGAGCATATATCCTATATTGGATACTCTCATATTATAATTTGTTATGTTAGACCCTCTTTTCTATGAGATATTTAATTTTATTGATGATCATTATAAAGTGGATATTCTATGCTATTATATGCTTTTACTTGTACATGTACTTATAGGTATTGAAATTTTGTTTCTTAATAGTAGTGTTTGTCTTAAGTATAACTTTGATGTTAAGAAAGTATGTCTCATAGAATGATACCATTAGATGATCTTGAGAATATAGATGAGACTTACATACAGTATATGAATTTCTCATCAAATTTAGAGAAATCATGGAGGACTGAAAATGAAAATAGCACATTTGATTACATTTGGTGTTATTTTTTACTACACAGCTACACTAAAATCTATTGTTAATAAAGTCACTACTATTTGTAACTATGGATTAGTCTTATGTCAATAAGGGGGCATAAAGGTTTCTATAATTTAATGTTAGTTAGCTATATTAGATTAAATTATTGTGATGTTGTCTCAAAGGGCTAAATTATTTTTAATTATGGCCACATAAAAGTTTTTAATTAATTAGTCTGAAGTCTTTTATTCAAAATATATTTTGTTAAAACTCGTATAAAACCGAATTAATATTGCTCAAGTGAAAAAATATTGGGACTCTATATAAAGTGAGCTACTATTAATTGATATTTTTAATTTAATAATATTGATTGATTAATATTTAGCCTAATTATGAGACAAGCATAAAGCCTATTTTTAAATTATGATATCAAAGATATAGGCTTTGTACATCTATATATGTTAATACGGTTTGATAGTTATATAGATTAAAGGCCTAGTAAACTTTTTATAGGGAGGATTATTATGATTTTATAAATAAAAATTATGGTTAAATCCTCTATTCATTTGTCATATATATGGTTTCTACTCATTAAGAGCCACCACTAATGAAAAGAAGAGTAAAGAGAAAGATCCAATTGAAAAAAATTTATTAGCTTCTGCTGAATTCAATTATAACTGTAGATCTATCAAGTAAGTAAATACAAATTTTATATTTATGGTGCTTTAATTATCATATGAAATCCTAAAAAATTAAAAATTCTTACATGTATGTATTTCCAACTTGAGACTTCATATTCTATACTTTGATTTTTCTTTCTTGCTACCAATGAAGTTCACATCCAAGTCTTTTTCTAAAGATTTATAATTTTGAAATCATTTAACCCTACACTTTGTTCTACATATATATTCTACGCTCAATTTCAACTAAGACAAAAGAGTTCAATTCTTACCACTCGCGCTTTCTCATTAAAAAAAGAAATCAAGATAAATTAGACACATGATAGATCTATGCATTAAGTTTAAAGGATTTTTTTTTCCTTTTAATGAAGAAGTGCGTTAGAAGTATATCAAAATCAATCTCATGTGTTTTTACTGTTACATTGAGGACTTAGATTTCAAGCACATTAACATAAATTAATTTCATACTTTAAGGAAGATAGAGACTTTAGTTCGTATAATTTCATATCATTCTTATTATTTTAATTTGTGAAATTGAATTCTAAAATTTTAAATAATTTATAATTAATTCTTTCCTTTTAATAGATATTAAATTTAATTAACAAAATTCTATATGTCATAATCTTATGTGTCAATTAAAATTTACATGCTAAAATTTTATCTTTACTTAAGTATCAATTAATTCATTTATTCCCATCAAAATCATCTTCCATGAAAAGATCCTTAAAACCATACAAAGCAACAATTAAAGATTCACCTCAATTCCTTCATGGAAAAGAAAAAGGGTTCCATTTTACTTTTGTTTCAAAGCCCCGCATTTATAGCAATTTCATCATGAAAGGATGCCAACAGTGGGTTGAAGGTTTATGTAAAAATTAAATGTGTTTTAATTTTGATGAAGATAAAATTTGTCGAAATAAATAAATTATGATAATTAAGAAAAGATAAAGTGTAGCATGTAAAATTTAATTTTCACATAAAATTCCATTAATTAGATTTAGCACAAATTAGAGCTAATTACAAACTATTTTAAACATTAAAATTTAATTACACAAATTAAAATTTTAAAGATAAAATTACAAGTGAAACTTTAAACAATGAAATCTTTATTTTTCCCTATTATTTATTTATGTATTATTGAGTGGTTATAAAAGTTGTTAAATTTTTTTGGCTACTTCCAAAAATATTAGTTGCTATTAATTTTTTAATTACGTGAAATTTTTGTATTTATTAATAATAATAGAAAATTTTTTGATACTAATAATAAATGAAATCTAAACTCCTGTATAGTTTAAACTTTTAAGATCATTTAATAATTGAGGGATTGTCTCTATGCTGTAACAACGAGTCACCTAATATCAATTCTATTTTAAGCTTGCTATATAGCATTAATAAGTGCGTTTCCGATATTATATCAAGTTAAAATCTAATATAGTATTTAATGATGAACCATAAAATAAAAAAGTGACTAAGCTGCAAATTTATTAGATATTAAATAAATCATGCATATAATTATTTATCCTTTGTCAATATTTCTATTCCCAATTTTTTTTATTAATGTTTGTCGTGTTATATTTTATTATTTGGGGTACATTTACATGACAATTTAAGTCAAATTTATCAAAATAATTATATGCCACAAATAGAGAACTACTTAATTTTTTTTCTGTGAAAGTTTTATTGATAATTGTAGGAATATTTATATCATTAATGAAATGCACACAAAGATTAATAATCAAATCTTGATTAGAAAGGAAGATACAAAACTTTCAAGCGGCATTAAATTTCACATAAGCCAAAAGCATTCAGCATATTAGTATTTAATTTTGGTCAATTGTTTGTAGCCTTTCAAACTTTTAGTGAAAGGAAGATATGTTAAAAAGAAAAGTAAGAGCATTTAAAAGCTTTTAGAGTAATTAAGAAAGTTTTAATAAGATGTCACAATACTTAAATAGGTAATAATATAAAATTAACATGCATAGCAAATTAAAATTTAAGTCCAAGTATATATATGGTACAACTTTAATATTATTATCATAATTTCATTAAAGTATAAGCAATTTCAAGTATTCATTGCATCTTTATAAGTCACAAAATTACTCTCTCTTATAAGGAATCCATAAATGATATCCTTAAACCAACCATGATAGAAGTAAAGCATGTTGCTCTTACCATAGATCAATTTGCAAAGCAAGAAGATAGAGGAAAAAAATAAAATTTTATGTAAGATAATTATTAAAAATATATTAAATATTATGCATATAAAATTTAAATTATCTTTTTATATATGCATATAGAAAATTTTATTCATTTATCACAATTAAATAAACAAAGTAATAATTGCTTATTTTATGTAATGGTTTTCAACATTGAAAGATTCAATATCCATCTGTCGTTTGAAAGAAAACATCTACTGAGATGAACAATCTTATATGTCCTTGGGCACAGTTGATAATCAATTGATATTGATTGCTTGTGCACCAATATTTTACTATAAAAATTGTACAATCTCTGCTTCTGATTCCGATTTTGATTTAAGCATCAAACAAGCATTTATTATCCTTTTCATATCCTTGTTATCAATTGAGCAGCGGAACGCCAATTCCGAGGACCAGGGCAAGAAGTGGATGGGGAATTTCAACGACATCCACCAATGGTGACAGCTTGGGCAGTGAAATGGAGAAAGGTGGATCGCCAGGAATGCCGTGGAGGGTGTCATTGACGAGATTGTTGGAGGAAGCAAGGGGAGGACAATAAAGAGGCGAGGAAAAGGGGGAAACGAGGAGAGGCGGGGAATGATTGGGTGCGCTGCATGTGCACGAAAGAAGCAGCATTCGTACCGTGTCGGCACACATATCGAACGTGAGTGTGAGCTGATGTGCCCTATTTACATGGAAAAGTGGGTTCCATAATTTTTTTTCTCAATCATTGCCACGTTGGATGGCTGTTTACCGCGTAAGTACTTCCATCCAAAATTCACAAATATTTCGTGTTAGGACCGGAATTGATCCATTTTAAAAGTTATGGTGACAAAATTTGAGTAAACATTTTAGGGGATCAAATATGATTAATTTTTATTTTTTTTGGGGGAAAAATTAATTTAAACCTTTTAATTAAAAGAACAGCAAAAAGACGACGACTTTCTCTTAACTCTGTACTTCAAAAGAAAAGTTTAAGGAATTAAAATCTTTGATTTTTATTTTATTTAGTTTGATATGGCCTACACTGGATGGCCGTATGCAACTTCCAAGGGGTTAACTTGTTTTTAGGACCAAAAAGTCAGCCAAATCAAAGATCGCAAATCAATCAATATAAACCAGCGTTTGGGTTGGAAAAAGGTTGAATATTATGAGTTACGTTGGTGATAAGTGAAGAAAAAAAATTCAATTTACCGGTGGACACGTAATTTACATGTCCATTATCATTAAAGTATTATTATTTGATTGTCAAAAAAATTAGTAGAGTAATAAATTAATCAATTAATATTTTTAATTTTTCTTACCTTTTTGTGAAAATAGATATATATATATTTGTGTACAAACACATAAGTCGAAAATGCTCATTGTCCAATTCAAAACGTGTCAATCACACCTCTAATCAAAACTTCCATATAGACTATTGGGAAAAATCATAGGAAAATTATTGTAAATTTCTATCGTATTGCTGAGCAAATTCCTTTGGGTCTATGAAGAGATATTTTGCGTTTTTTTCTCAAAATAACAATCCAGTCATTCGGAGCCCAATATAAATTTTCTATGCATTTCAAATGAATTCATCAAAAAGCATAAATAAGTAAAGTTTGGCTCATGGGATCTTATATTTTAGAAAAGTATATATTTTTGAAAATGTGATTCCTGAGAATTTAATTAATGGGAATATAACATTTTTATATTTGATTCACTATAAATTTTTTTGAGAATATTTTAATATCACATTCCCATTTCATAGGAATTTGAGATACTCACTCCCTCATGGGAATATTTTTGGGGAATGTAAGGCCAAAAACATTCCTGGAAATATGACATTCTCAAATTTTTTTTTTAAAACCTTGAACCAAACATGAGAATGTGACATTTCTTTAAAATATTTTTGGTAATGTTAAAAATATTTTGTGAACTAATTGTAACTAGGAAATCGAAAAGAATTAATAGAGAAAAATAAAAAAAATGGAATAAATATCATATAATTACCTACTTCATTTGATTTAAATAAGAAAGGAAATTATGTATTTTCAATTTACTTTGCAAAAAATTATTACACTAAAATAATTTACTTTAATTATTATTTAATTTTTACTATTATTATATTAATAATTATTTGGTATTAATTATTAATATTTTATTATATTTATTTAACTACTATTTTTAATAATTATTATATTTATTATTTTATCATTATTTACAATATTATTATTAGTTTAAATATATTATTTACTTTTTATTATTATTTTTGTTATTTATGTTTATTGATATTTGTTATATAATTATTATTGTTTTGCTATATTAATATTTATAAATACTATTTTATTTATAATGTTCATTATTTTCATATTTTTAAATATTTATATGTACTAAATTAATATTTTTATAATTTTTAAATTTTAATTATTAATATTTTATTAACATTATTTCAATTGTTACTTTTGTTATTGTTATTATTATATTAATATTTAAAATTATTATCAATTATTTTTATATTATTAATTATTTCATTGTCTTTATTATTTTAATTATTATATCATTATTTAACTAATATTATTATCACTACTGATAAACTCAAAAGTCAAAATGTGAGAGTCGGATTGCCTGCAAAAGTAGGGAGAATTTTCATTTCTTTATTTGAGATAATTTCATTGAATAAATTTAGCGAAAGAGAATGAATTTTTAATAAACTAAATAAATGAAAACTCATAATTTCCTCTCTTTTTTCTTATTAGCACAGACCAAACCACCCTAAGAATGTTTTGTGCCTTTCGACTTCAACTTCAAACCAAAAGCTCCTCGTCTTCAAGCTTGGCCTCTCAACTTCCATGCATATAGAAGATCTTAAAGATGAATTAATCTTAATTTCTTGCAATTATCCTCTTGATTTTTATGCAAATTTATTGAAATAGGAATGGAGGGAATTACATGCATAATTTCCATCCAGTTCTACTGTGCTAATATTCATTTATTTGCCTTTTTTTATTCTTTTACAGCGTTGAGGTTTGTTCTTGTAGTTTGCTTCCAATAATGGGGACTACAAATAAAGAGTTACCTCGGTCCATGAAACTTCTACAAAGTAACCCATGTAAAATATATATTATATATATATATATATATATATATATATATATATTATACAGTATGGCAAAATTTAATTTTTAAAAATTCATTCTCTTTTACAAAATAATATATAATAACTTCAATTTGATAATTATAATAATTATAAATACTGTAATTATAATAAAGTAAGTGATACATATGCATAGAAGAATATTTTGGCAGATATGTAATAAACTTTACCTAAATTATATATATTACTACTTCCCCCCTTTTCGTTTTTCAATCTCCAGTATTCTCAATTCAAGCTAATAATAGAGGAACTGTTTCTCGAATTCTTACTCCAGGAGAACGCGTATAATCAAAAGATCGCTCACGATAACTTACCAAAAGAAAAAACTCATGATAAGGCATCTCTACGATTTTTATTTTTTACAGGTAAAATATAAATATGATAAAATATATTTTACTCACACATAATTTTTGTTTAACTTTATTTAATTTCCTATTACTTGCTTAAACATTTTTCTTTTAATTTTTTTAAAAATAAATTACTTTAATCTCTCTTGAAATTAGATTTAATTACTCACGCACATACTCAATTTTAAGAAATTCACTTAGTATCCTTTATTTTTGCCAAAAATAATTACCAATACCGCTTCATGTTAACATTTGTCCGAATGCAAACTTTCGTCAATTTTTTCATAGGTCCAACAACCTGGTTGTTATTAGTATTTCTCCATAATTTATTGTCTTCTTTGCCTTCTCCTTAGGGAAAGATTATAGTGTATCGATTGCATCCATATACCATTAAATCTCATTGTTAAATTTTATTTATACTACACATAAAATCTGGAAAGTTAGATTACTAGTACGTCGGTGTAATTGGTCAATGATAATGAATGATAATCATCACCTTCTTGTTAAATCAGACTAGGAACCAAATATTGGGCCCCATTTGATCCATCAACACATATTCATCTAAAGCGAAGTACGTGAGGGGAAGCAAAGTTTTATTTTTTTTATTTTTCTTTAGTTTGGGAGAGTAAATGAATTTGCTCCCAACTTTAACACATTTTTTTATTAAAGATATGATATATATATATATATATATATATATATATATATATATATATATATATATATATATATATATATATATATATATATATAATTAACTAATAATTTCTATATTAAAAATTATTTTAAAATATCTTCATAAAAAAATGTAATGTACAGTGCATATTTTAATTTTATAAGTTAATATCTTCCTTATTGCTCAACACGTTTTGGTTTAAAGGCATTTATAAAAAAATCACACCCTGGCATACTAAAAAATAGAATTCATTTTATTTCATTTTAATAAAAATAATTTCATTTCATTTTGAAATGAATTGTTTTTTTTTTGGGATATATAAATTATATAAAATATGATTTCATTTCACTTTGAAATAAATTATTTTATTTAGAACTTTATTAAAACTTGTGGAATTTATTTCAAATATTTATATTTACAATATTATTCTTAAGAGTGAGAGGCAGAAAATTCAAAAAGATAAATAATTATTAATAACTTAAAAAATTAAAGATAAAACAGTCCAATGAAAATATTACATTTGAAATGAAATAAATTCCTACTAAATCCTATCCAATTTATGAGATTTCAAAATGGCATTAATATAAATAAAATAATATTTTAAAATGAAACAAAATTTAAAAAATTCAAACCTCTAGATATGATTTTTTAATAGAATTCATCATCATTTCAAAATGAAATGAATTCTAATTTTAAAGTGTGTGAAACAAGAGGTATAGTTAATCACATAATTTATTATTTATAATATCAAATATGAAATATTCAATAAATAATCATATATATATAATTATTTTTTAGATAAGTATTGCAATTATTATATGATATTAGATTTTAATTTAATTTCATAAAAATGGAAAAGAATAAAAAACAGTTTGATATGTTAGGGGGGAAAAATATTACAGGAGTAATGCTTTGATACATGCACACATATATGATATAATAAGCTTATGAAAAAATCATAAGTTGTCAGAAAATATTTTTTTATAAAAAATGTTATTTGTATTATATATATTGGTAAATGAGTTTCATATATTGTATAAATGATAATTAAAAAAAATGATACCTAGATTTATATTAACGGAGAAAAGTAAATTTTTTAAAAATAAAATAAAGTAATTTTTCCAAACTTGTTAATTTTAATATTGCATAAATAAAGTATATTTTAATTTTAATATTTTATAACTCATTTTTTAGGAAACGTTTTAATCGAAACCGACAGAGCCTCAAGTTAGGAATGTGCCTCCTATCATTAGGAAAAATTGAAAGAAGAAAAAAAAAAAACTTCCAATCGTGACATCACCAGAGAAAAAGAGTTTAATGCTTTACTATCCACAATTTTTTTTCCGCTTCATCGGTAAAAAACAATGTCAATTGCTTTGGGTGCAACTATGGGTGAAGTAGATCACCTGGTTTATGCCTAACTTATTATTAGCCTAGTCTAAGTTGCTTTTTTTTTAAAATTAAATAAGTTTAAATCAAATTTTTTATTTATATTAAAAAAATAAGCTATGATATATTATTTAAAGTCTAGCTAATTAGCCTAGGTCAATCCATTTTTATATATTAAATTATATAATATACAAATATATTCAAAGATAAATTTATATTTATTTAAAAATGCATGAAAAATTCTTACACATTCTTATTCTCTTAATTTTAGATTATATTATAATTATTTAAATAATTAATTTATAAATCTTATTATGATATTTTTATCTATTTTAAGTCACGTTTGAATTATACTAAACTTTGAATTCTACATTTTCAGTCAAAGTGAATTTAAATTAAAATATTGTTATTTGTTTGAACTTGAATAACTTTCTATATGTTAGTTGAGCTATATTTTATAATATTAAAATTTGATTTCACTTAACTAAAATTTACTACTAATAGTATTTTTTGAGGATATTTAATAATTTTAAATAGGTTTATATAGAATAATAGATTAGGTTAAACCTTAAAAAAATATATAGTAACAAAGTCAAGTCAAATTTTCAACCTACAACAGGCTTACAGATCACACTAAACAAAGTTTTTTTTTATGCAAGCATAACCCATTTTATCTAAAGTATAACTTGGTTTAACTTTCACCCCTGGGTAGTGCAATCTTGGGTAGCCATTGGTTTGCGGAATCATACTTTTCTTAAAATTTTAATATTTTTGAAAATATGATTTGCAAAATTTAATTCTTGATAATATAATATTATGATGTTTAATTCATTTAAAAATATTTTCAAAAATATTATAATCTTATGTTTTAATTAAATTTTACATTCTTTAAAAATATTATTAAATTACTAAAAATATCCTTATAAAAATTTAGTGGTTAACAACGATTTGTAGTGGTAGGAGGTGATCAATGGTAATAACTAGCAGTGACTAATAACTAATATTAGATTTTAATAGTGGGTAATGATCGATAATGATCATTGATAATAAGTGGCAACAATGATGATTATCTATGGTAGGTAGTGAGTAGTAACTAGTGATAGTCATAAATAGTAATCAATGACAACCAATGAGAATGAATAGTGATGATGATAGCTACCTGTGATGGGAGATAATTGATAATTGGTGATGAAAGATGATGATTAATAATAATAAGTAAGGATTAACTACAATAAACTATGATAAGTGATAGTAAATAAAGTATTAAGGGAAATTTTAAGGTACCCTAAAGTTTCTAAATCCTGAATGGTGTGACACAATCTCATCCATTGGATGAGATTATCCAAGACTTTGATAATCTTATTCAATTGATGAAATTGTGTTACACAATCCAGGGTTTGAAACCTCTGGAAGCACTGTAGCACAATAATTTATTTATATTATTAAAATATTTTTAAATTATGAGAATATATAATATTCACAAAATATTAGATTAAAACTATTCATAAATGTTTACATATTTTTGAAAATATTTTTAAAAATTTCAATTAAATATGGAAATCTTAATTCTTTTGAAATATTCTTAAAAAAAAAATCCACGGATCAAATGTCATCAATCCGTAGGTAAGCATTCGTATTTGCTCATTGTAGTTGGGCTTTAACAAAATTTATTATGAAAGTAATTTTTTTATTTAATGGAAAATATCTAAAAAAGAAATAAAAAAAGTTAGACGCGTCAAATTGTATTTAAGATATTTCTTTATTACCATAATTAACGTTCTATGTCATTTATAAGTCTATGATGTAATTCAAAATTTTTTGAATCCTGTTCAACAAAAAGAATTAATTTAAATCAATATTTTTTATTAAACGTGATACTTACAGTCTTTTGGGTCTTTTTTTTTTCTCAAAATGCCACGTATGTTTTATTATAGATAAACTTACGTTACAAACTAATAAATTTAAATTTGTCAGTTTATTTATTTTTGTTTTTTACTCTTTGATTTTTAAAAAATAAAAAAAGAGATAGAAGGTTAAAATATCAAATTCTAATTAATTTTTCATAATCAAGGTACCATTACCAACTCTTAAGTTTATAATTTTTGCTTTAATTTTTTAATTTATATTTATTTTCTTCTTTTGCTTTTTTAGAATATTCAGAGGCAAAAATAAAAAAAATAATTATTAAGTTATTTCCTCAAATTTAGTTGAGTTATTAGTAAAGAATAGGTTGTCTTGTTATCAATGTATGAGTTAGTATATTAATTTTTTTGTTATACTATTTCTATTTTAAATATATCATGCATAATATTTTATTACTAAAATTATTTTTGATGAACGAATTTCCAAATTTTAATATAAAAGAAGAGCAGTTGAAAGGGATAATTATAGTGATGAGTTTTGACGTTATAGATAAAAGTTGACAGGATAAATTATTAAAAATAGATTGTTCTGTTATTAAAGTATGAGTGGCACCCCCATCTCACTGTTAGGCTTTACTTATCATTATATTCGGAATTGGAATCCTAAATTTTATTTGCATTGTGTTAAGTGAATTATCATCTTAATCATTAAAAAAAAATAAAATATACTATCCTTTTTTGTAATTTATTGAAATTACGCAAATTTTTCCTCTAATTTTAAAACTCACATGATAATTCATTTAAGTTAGGAATATTCCCCATTCCTTTATACCTTTTATATATGACATTATTTAAAAATTAATTATAAAATCACCATACTAATCACACTCAACCATCTTCTTGATTCTTCTTCTTCTCCGTTGAACTACTGGTTAATATGCTCGAACCTCATTGGTTGTGGCATTACTACCAACAAAATTCTACACAGAAGAGTTATCCTAGCTTCGGTAGAAACCATCCTTCTTAGCCAACTAATAAAATTTGCCATGGCCTTTGTCCATAAGGGCCGTCGTATGCATCCCAAGTTGCAAGCGAACTAAACCACATAGCATTACATCTTATTCTTTCATCAATCTTCACCCCCTGATTATAATAATCGTCGACCTTTAGATTCAACCGTTCGTCGCCGAAGTTCAGTTGCAGCAGCGTCGCTTGACCACTTGGAAGCGCATTTCAAATTTCGACAACCACAATTTGTGCATCTGTTGAGCGATTAATGAAACTTAATGAAAACAAGGAATAGAAAGAAGACGAATTTGCTAGCCATTGCATCCCAGCCATCCAAAAGTGATTGCTTCAATTTTTTTTTTCATAATAATTTTTAGGTGCTTTCCGGCTCAAAAGCTAAATGGAAAAAGAGAGAAAACTCTTTAGGAAAAGAATTATATTGATTCTGAATTCTTGGATGATCCAAAAGTACAACTAAAGAAAAATTTTTATAGTGGTTTATAGAGTCATTTTCATCCTAAATTTTCTAAAAATATCTTCCCTACACAAATTCCTAGGCATGCTTTTGAGGTCTTCAATGGCTAGAAACAAAGCTTTTACAATTCCTAGGCAAATCTAGAAAATTCCAAGACTTTTATGACTTGGTACAAAGTATAGTAATTTTAATATCTCTAAAAATTCTAAAAATATCTCTTTGTTATTTGAATGTAGTTTTTTTAGTTCATTTGCTCTGTATTATTCTCTCTCGGTTGGATGAGACTGGCCCTTAAGTCTAGTTATCTTCCTTATAGTATGGGGAGAGATCAATGATGTTAAAAGTGACAAATATGCCATAGGAGTTTGGCAACTCTATCTTATAGGCATTGCTATTGATCTTTTGTATGACTTAAAATAGTTCATTTGCTTTTGGAGATATCTTGGCATGAGGCTCATTTGAGAATCTTTCCTTCTACAAGTATATCTATACCAAGCCTCCTTCTTTGAAAGTATATTGTCATCAATGTTTGCCTTGTTGGGCTTTATATTTAGAAATTTGTTTTTGAATTCTTTGCATGGACATGTTCATGAAGCTTTTTGATCTCCTTTGTTCTTTACTCTATATCTCGCTGCATTAATGGCTAATGGAAGATGGTGCTAAATCAAGTGGGCTAAGCGGACGAATACCATACACCATCTCAATTTGGCATCTTCAAATGGGAAGCAAAGTGTGTCTTCTACTAAGAGCATCTGTTATAACATTCAGACTTCCAATCTTGGATATTAAGGTTACTAGTAGCTTGGCTTTATCTTTGGCCTGATTGAATTTTTTGTGTGGAAATGGGGCTAACTTGATCTTTATTCCATCTTTTTCAAAAGAATAGGTGTTTGCATAACTATCATATATAGTATGATAGTCATACTATCACAGTCTTCCTAAAAGGAGGTGACAAGCTTCCATAGGGATGACATCACACCATACTTCATCTTAGTACTTTTTGCCAATTGAAAAAGAAACAAGGCAATGATTTGTAACTTATGCTTCGTTATCTTTGTTAAACCACTATAACTTATAAGGGTGTGGATGCTTTTAGGTAGGTAATTTGAACTTTTCCACCATGTATCTCGATGTAACATTCTCGCAACTCCCGCTATCTATGATGACATCATAGACTTTACCTTAGGCTATACATTGAGTGTGAAAAATGTTGTGCCTTAGCCAAGTTTCTTCCTTTTTAGCTGTGGTGTGTAAGATTTGTCTAATCACTAGTGATTCTTCATGATTAGTAGGGTGAGTTCTTCATCAAATACTGGTGGTTTATTGAATTCATTTTATGTCTATTCAACCTCTTCTTCTTTGGATACTTCTTGAATTTCTCACTTAATGATAGTAATGACTTTTTCCATTCAGGCAATCTGATGCAATGTGGCCATATTATTAGCATTTGAAGCATTTATGTGGTTTAGGTTTAGTGAGTATTTTTGGGTTGGCTTCTTTGGTAGGTTTAGATAGGGTATTGTTTGAGGTATTGAGTTATAAGGCTTGAGTTTTATGAGTATTAGTTGGGTTTCTTGAGGAAGAAGGTTGAAAAATGGGCTTTTTAGTAAGTTGTTTCTCAATTCGAATGTCAAATCAAATAATGCCATCTAAAGTCTAGTATTGTTAGAGTTAGACTGATTAGCCAATTTTAAAGTTTAAACCTCCAAGGTAATAGCCAATAGTCTATTTTTCTTTTTCTTGAATATCACATTTCATTGTTAATTTCTCAAACTCCCTAGTATATTTTTCCACAGATAAGGATTTTTGTCAAAGATTCTACAACTGGATAAAATTATTTTGATAATAGTGATCAGGTGGAAACTTACGTGTAAGTTTTTGTTGTATTTTTTTCCCATGTCTTGATCTTGCTACGTCTTTCGCATTCTTGTTTCTTTTTCAAAATTTCCCACCAAATGGAAGTGTGCTTCTTTAGCTTGATAGCAATAATTTTTACCTTCTGCTTATTTGGTATATCTTTCAATTTGAATATTCTTTTAGCTATTTAAAGCTAGTCTACAAATTCATCTAGTTGGAGCCTTCCTTTGAAATTCAGAATATCAACTTTAATATTAGTTCCTCGAGTTAGTTGGCTTTGGAGGTACCAACTGGCTGCTAAAGAGTAATTACTTTTATAAGAATCATATTTTGGATTCCTTCTTTGATTTAGTAAGTCTTGTTAGGTATTAACAATTTTTTGTAGTTGTTGAGTCTATTTCTACATTTCTTCCATCTCAATCTCTTGGATGTTTCTCTTGTTTTGTCTTCGTGGTGGCATTTTGATAATTTATATTGGGTTATGGGATTAAAGTTAAATTTTTGAATAGTTTGGCTATTTGCAATAGTCAGAAAAAGTTTAGGGTTAAAATTGAATTTTAGCAAGGTGTAGAGTGTTTTTGTAATAATAGGTAAATTTTAGGGTTGAAATAGAATTTATGGAAAGTTTAGGTACATCTTTTTATTTTAAGGAATATTGAAGGTTAAAATGAAAATTTAGAGAATTTGTGGGGTAATTTCAAATTTTCAAAAAATTTTGTTAACAAGGTTGCTAACGTGACTAATACGACACTTTGTGCAACCTTAGCAGCTAATGTGGCATTGATTGTGCACCATTGCTAACTGGGTAGTTAACATTAGATGAGTGATTGGGGTGTGCTAATGTGGTGCACTTTGACACATGTCACTTATAGAATAGGTTACATGGTGTTTATATGTGCTGACATGGTCATCTTCAACCTCAATCAAGCACATGTGGTGTGTGACCAGTGCTTGGCTCTCTGGTGGTGGTGCGAGATGAAGTGTACAATGTTTGTTTGCCTTAAAATTTTGTAGGCCAATGTTTTGCAGCTCACAAAGCACGTTTATGGTGTTGCCTTGCCAAGACACTAATTGGAAATAATGGTTTCAACACTAGTAGGTTGTAGATGTATGAAACTAGTGAGATTTCTGACCACCTCTAATTCAAACACTCATGCAGGAAGCCAAAAAAACTAGGCTTTAATATCAAAACTAGCTTAGAAGCCAAATGGAAAAAGAGAAAAAACTTTTTAGGAAAAGAATTGTATTGATTCTAAATTCTTGGACAATCCAAAATACAATCGAAGAAGGTTTTTATAGTGGTTTTTAGGGGCATTTTTATCCTAAATTTTCTAAAAATATCTTATGTGCATATATTCCTAGGTATGCTTTTGAGCTCTTTTATAGCTAGATGCAAAACTTTTATAATTCCTAGGCAAATCAAGAAAATTTCAAGATTTTTATGACTAGGTACCAAGTATAAAAGTTTTAATATTACTAGAAATTTTAAAAATATCTCTTTGTTATTTGGATGTAATTTTTTGGTTCACTAGCTCTGTGTCTCTCAAATTTTAGTTATGTATGGATTTTCATAAGCTTTTCCTTTTCCTTTGTATTTATTTTCATTCATTAAATTTCCAAATACTTTCCCTTTTCTTTGATTTATTTCTTCTTTGATTTTCCTCTTTATGATTGCCAAACCTACAATAACCAAAGTTATTCCCATTTTCATTCTTGAAGTAAAATCAAATATAATTTCTGAAGTGAAATCATATTCCTATTTTTTCTTGTTGTCCAAACAATAAGATGTTCAGTTCGTAGAATATTTTTAACATTCCCAAAAATGTTTTAGGGGAATATTATATTCTTGTATTTGATTCAAAATTTGAAAAAAAAAATCTGGGAATGTGACATTCTCGAAAATATTTTTAGCCTAACTTTCCCCTAAAATGTTCCTATGGAGGGAGGTGAAAATCTTAGATATTTATGGAATGGGAATGATAATGCTAAAATGAAAGGATAAAATTATCTTTAAATTTAATTCTTTTTCTCATTTACCACTTTATAAAATAATTTTTAATTTAAATTGGAAAATAATTATCACTTTATTTTTAGAACATTTTTTATTATTAATAAATATAATAACATTAATTTTTAACTATAATTTCCTTTTTAGTGTTATTCCTAATATTTGAAAGATTATTTTAATATAATTATATATACATGTAAGTTTTTTCATTAAAAAAATACATCAAGTTTGGAGTTTCTTTAAAAAGGCATATTTATCTACAAAAATATAAAATAATAATATTTTTGTATTAGAGAAGAAATTATAATATAAAATTTGATACCAATATGAAATTATGATTTAGCCATAAAAATTTATAATTTTATAAAAAGATAAATACTAAGTATATTTAATCTTATAATAATAATTTAAATAAATTAAGCTTACTTCATTTTGAAAATTGATCTAATAATAATAAAATATAAAATATTAAAATATAATAAAGTATAATATATAAAATTATAATACATTAAATATTAAAATATAATAAAGTGTAAAATATATATATATATATTAATAAATTTTTAGATGTTAAATATTGAAATTTAATTTATTAGGTATTAAATTTTTTATTATTTAATTATATAATTTTAAATAAAAATATGATTTATTATATTATATTTTATAATAAAAAAATTTAATAAAGGTATTTTTGAAACAATATCAAAATTTTCAAGAATATGAAATATGAACCAAATATATTAATATAGCAAATGTAGGAATCTGGAAAAATATTCTTAAAAATATTTATAGTGAATGAAATATAGGAATGTTACATTTCTATTAATCAAATTTTTAAAAATATATACTTTCCTAAAAATGTAAAATTTCCGCAGCCAAACGCCAGCTAATATCTTCAAATCTCCGGTTTTCATTGTAAATCTTTTATGTCACATTACTGGCAGACTATGGTGGTTTAGTCAGTAGATCTCAAATTTGATGCAAGTATTTTCCTTGCAGAAGAATAAAGGGTATATATGAAATTTTATAGTTCATATTTGTGAAGTTAACGGAGTTGAATTCTATTACTGTGAAATGGGGTTATGTGTAGTCTCATCCTTTTCAGGGGAGGTGTGTGTAAGATTTTGAACAAGAGGAGTCTACGTATTTTTCATTAAATTAAGGGAAGAATAGAGTAAACTCCTCTTAAAAAAAAATTGACAGGATAAAATGCATAACACGAAGTCCTTTCTAAGCGAGCGAGCGAGCGAATTGGGGGCGGGGGGGGGGGGGGGAGCACTATACTATCTATCTTCCATATTATATCATGAGAAGTATCATATAGAGAATGTCAGGTGTATTTCTCAAAATTAAATGGTTGGAGTAGTTTGCATTTTCTTTTTTAAATAAGCTACCACACAAAGGATATTGTGTATCTTTCTTAATTAATTTGCTAGGAATTGAAGTATTCAAAAAAATTCATAATAAGCTAATTAAAAAAAAATGACAATCAGAGTATTTAGAACATTCCGTTCCAATTGGAAGGAAGGCGTTAGAAATTAAACATAAGTCTTTGGCCATGCTAGTGGTCACATAAATCAATTACATTGTAACCAAATTTGCCTAAGTAAAATCGAATAAATAGATTGTAGGATTTGCAAAATTGTGGGCCTTATACTTCATGAAGGGCAAGTGAATTAAGTAGGGGTGAAGCTACGTTAACTTAGCCACCTCAAATCTGGAAAATTTAAATATTTTTCTCCACATTTCTTTTAACTTTTTGAAAAATTCATATTTAGCCTCTAAAAATTTAAGAAATTTTCATATAAATTTTATTTCAGATCCCATAATCATTTTTTTCTAGTTTTTCCCTTGAAATTTAGGAAAAGAAATATAAATTTTGTTTGTTTCATTAGAAAGTATTTTTAATAAAAAAATGCTAATTACATGTATTAATGAAAAAGTAATATATTACTTGTATTAATGGTTTAAAAAAAATGATATATAGAAGTATGGTGGAGGAGAAAAGCAAATTCTTCCTTGAATTATAGGAAATTGCTTTTGCCAAAGTATTCGTATTTAATACTCAACTAATAGAATACTTTTTCTCATTTTAATATTTTATAATTATATTTTATAAAAAATTATTTTTCATTGAGACAAATTGAACCTTGCAGATGGCTTGATGAAAATTCTACTCTTTGGATACAATGCTTAACTAGTAATTAGGAGATTGTAATTCTCCATTTCTTATATTCATAATCAACTTAGTAGGAATTTGGAATTTGGAGGAAGACACAATTTTATCTTAAAAGAGAAAATAATGATACTAATTTATGGGCTTTTTATTTTTTTGGTGAATTCAAAGGGCTTAAGTCCAGAGAAAAGAAATGGATAAAAAAAATAAAAATCAACAATTAATTACTCTATTTAAAAAAATTGATAAATTGCATTGAGGTGCTACTATTAGACTTTCTTTCAAATAGGTGCTAGCACTAAACTTTATTTTAAAAAGGTACTGGTTTTATGAATTATTAGTTTTATATTTTCAAAATACCCTTTTTTAACCATGAAGATGCAGTAGTGAATTAAGAATTTTGAAAAGGCATAACTCCTTGATTAATTAACTAAATTTGTATATAACCACTCATTTCAATTCATCTTCTCATAATCTTTCCATAAAAAATAAGAAAATTTAGGTTCAGTCGAGTCCACTTGTCCAAAAATATGTAAATTGAATTTAAAACTTTAAATGACCATAACTTTGTACTCGATTGTCCATTTTAGATGAATTATTTTATTCCATATAACTTTTCAAGATCTATGTGCTTGCAAAATGCTAAAAGCATTTTACCCACTTTGGTTGGCAAGAAAAAAGTTTTTCAATGAGTTTTCTTAATTTTTTTTAATTTTCTTGTTATTTTTCTAACTTTGATATCATTTTTATCAATTTAAATTTATTCAAATCCCACATTAAACTTTTACTTCTTAACTCTTTTAGTGTCTAGTAGTGCCATAACAATTTTTTTAATAAACAAAACCACCAAAGAATAATATATTACTATTTGCAGACTAAATAATAACATGTTATTATTTCATCTCTAAATAGTAATATTGATAAAAAAATATAAAATAAATGGATAAATAAAGTCTAATTAAGTAAGATTCACAATGAAACTGTCAGAAAATAATGTGTTACTATTTGAACAAGAAGCAGTAATACTTTTTTTTGGTTTGATTTGTTACTGTTTAGTCTGAAATCAGTAACATGAATAAAAAAATAAAAAAAACACAGGCAAATCAAGAAAGATTCACAATGAAACTGTCATTAAACAACATGTTACTATTTGAATAAGAAACAATAATACCTTATTTTTTTGGTTTGACTTATTGCTGTTTGTTTTGGAATTAGTAACATCAATCAAGAAATAAAAAAATACAGACAAATCAAGTGTGGTTTGCAATTAAACTACTAAAAAATAATGTATTATTATTTGAACAAGAAAAAATAACATCTTATTTTTTTAGTCTAACTTGTTGTTGTTTGATGTAAAATCAGTAATATGAATCAAGAAATAAAGAAATATAGGCAAATCAAGTGTGATTCACAATGAAACTACTAGAAAATAACGTGTTACTCTTTAAATAGGAAACAACAACATGTTATTTTTCCACTCTAGAATCAATAACATCAATAAAAAAATAAAGAAACATAGGCAAATCAAGTAAGATTAAAAATGAAAGTGTTATAAAATAATATGTTACTATTTGAATAGGAAACAGTGATATCTTATTTTTTTAGTTTGACTTATTACTTTTGGTCTAGAATTAGTAACATGAATTAAAAAATAAAGAAATATAAGCAAATTAAGTAAGATTCACAATAAAATTGTCATAAAATAATGTATTACTATTTGAATAGGAAACAATAACACCTTATTTTTTTTATTTGAGACATTGTTGTTTGGTTTGGAATTAGTGACATGAATCAAGAAATAAAGAAACACAAGCAAATCAAGTGTGATTCACAATGAAACTACCAAAAAATAATGTATTACTGCTTAAATCAGAAATAATAACATCTTATTTTTTTTGTTTGACTTATTGCTGTTTTGTCTGGAATAAGTAACATGAATCAAAAAATAAAGAAATACATGCAAATCAAGTAAGATTCATAATGAAACTACTAGAAAACAATGTGTTATTGTTTGAACAAGAATGTTATTTTTCTGGTCTAGAATTAGTAACATCAATAAAAAAAATGAAGAAACACAAGCAAATCAAGTAAGATTAACAATGAAACTACCATAAAATAACATGTTATTGTTTGAATAGAAAACAATAATACCTTATTTTTTTTGTCTGACTTATTACCTCTAAATTCTTATTTATTTTTATTTTTATCTTACTAAAAATTTATTTTAATTTAATTTTTTATAAAATTAAAAATCCTCTAATTTTAATTTTTATAAATTTTTAACCTTTTATTTTTAATTTTTATAAAATTAAAAATTCTCTTTTTAATATTCAAGAACAAAGGTTTCCGTTTTAGTACTTTTTTTCTTCCCAAAACACACTATAAGTGGGTTGTTTTGTTTTTTAGGTTTTGTAATAAATTATTATTTGCAGGTAAACTTAAATGAAAAAAAGTAGATATGTGATATTTCATTACAATAAATTACAACAAATGGTACCGGCTTGAACTTTTTCCTAAAAAAATCCTTATCATATCAGCTAACACTAGAATTTGGAACTCTGTAGGAGGATCTAGAAGCATCCTCTGTTCAATGTGTAAAGCAACTCCCTGATTGGCTAACAAACCTACACATCTATTTTCTTCCCGATACGTATGACATATTTGGACTGTCCAATCTCTCTTCATTAAAGATCTACTAGCAGAAATAAGAGCAAGATCCATCCCTGAATCCACATTTCCATTATAAATACATTGAACCAAAGCATGAGAATCACATCCCAGAATCACCTGTCGAAAGTTATGGGACTGTCATTAAAAGGCCTTCATAAACACCAGAGATCTCGAAAGTTATGGGACTATCATTGAAAGGCCTTCATAAACACCACAGATCTCAGCTTTGATCATGGAACATTTATCCACATTCTTAGCAAAGCCTAGATCCATTCCCCCACTACTACCTCTTAAGACTTCCCCACATCTTACTTTTAGAGAGTCTGTTTTAGAAGCCTTATATATATTGAGTCTAACCTACTGATCAGGGGATGGGTTTCATGCCATCCAAAGCGATCTGCCTTTTATCACCTTCCCTTCCACTTTTATCAAAAACCAAAATTTTTCATTGGCTTGTTTAATAATCCAGTGAGCTGGATAACTCGGCCTTTTGTAGTTTTCCACAAAAGTTTCATGTTTACCCCATTCCCAAAGAGAGTTGATGGTCAAACCTTACATTAGACTCCAGCTCAATCCTGTGATGCTGCCCAGCTCCTCAATTAAGTTCAACAGGAACCACAAATCAAAATCCCACGTAAAAAAGGATGCCAACTTCTCAGCAGCCACCAGTTTGCGCCAAAGTTGAGCTGCGATAGGACTATCTAGTCGAACATGCATGGTAGTTTCAACTTGGTGCTAGCACTGTCCGGAAAAAAGATTAGAATTGAATATTTTATAACACAGCTCATTGGTGAGAAGCTTATCTTGTCTTGTTCTCCAAATCAAAAATTGCATCCATTCAAGTCCCTTCAGTTTCCAGACAATCATTCAAAAAGAATCTGCATCATTCCATTTCAAATTTTCTAAAGACGTTTAAGCGCTTTTAACACTAAAGCTGCTTGAATTTTATCTC
Organism: Sindora glabra; assembly: GCA_020226215.1. NCBI lineage: Eukaryota > Viridiplantae > Streptophyta > Magnoliopsida > Fabales > Fabaceae > Sindora > Sindora glabra. The sequence goes on from CM035229.1 coordinate 33,663,755, forward strand.
CAAACTGATGAGCCTAATCCAGCTTGAGGATCTGGAGGCTTAACAGCCCGAATGGAGTCCCACATCTGATTGGAAATCAAATCATGGATAAGATTCCAATTCCGATAAACGTTTTATATATATATATATATATATATATATATGTATATATATATGTATATGTATATATATGTATATATATATGTATATGTATATATATATGTATGTACGTACGTACGTACGTATAAAACTACTATATTTGATTATTTCTCTCTCAAATTTATGACTTATCTGGTAGAAATTCACAAAAATAATAGAAAATCCATTTATCATGATCACAATTATGTTTCATGGGTTACAATGAAAAATATTAATTAATATTATAACTTTTTTAGTTTGTTCTTGCACTTCATATTTTTGTAATTAAGTCTTAGAGTTAAATTTTATTTATAATTGGCTTTCTATCATAACCAATTTGTGTGTTTCTTTTTGCAATTATCCAATTAATGTCGTAAATACTTATCAATTTATGTAGTTAATGGTGATGTAAAAGTTACAATCCAAATGAAAAGAAGTAAATCACGCTAACTAACCATAATTATGAACACTTCACCTATCTAAAGATTTTTTTGCCCCTAACAATTTATCATCCCAACAAATGGCTCTTTATTATCATATCATTGTATAACTAATTTTATAGATTTTTATTACCATCCTCTATTTAATGACAGTTTATGACATTTATTTAAAATTTAATTTCGAATTTCACTTTTAGTACATGTAACATTGCTCATTTATAAATTGGCAAATATTAATCTAGTCAAATGATTGTATATGAAAATTCTTAAATTAATGGTGATAGAGAACTATTTATATACAAAATTAAGTCTATGATATAATTACAAGAAAATAAAAGGAGGAAATCATAAATTGGAAAATACTATAAGGACTAAACTTTTAATTTAGCAAAATCTTAGTTTTTAACTTATGGGACAAAATATTATTACTTCCTTTGGTTTACTTGTGTAGACTTCCTCACAATGCTTTTCTTAAAGAGATTTATATGATGGAGCACAACAGTTTTACAAAATGAAAATTATATTATTATTATTATTATTATTATTATTATTATTATTATTATTATTATTATTATTATTATTATTGTCGTGAACTCCACTGCATAAATTAGGTTGCAATTTTTAAAAATATTTTTATATAATATGAACAATTTAAAAAAACATTGAGGACTTAAGTGGACATGAAAATCATTTAATGTCTTTCAATTTCTCATTTCAACAACATTACAAAAAAAATGGTCTATACAAATGACCATATAAACCTCCATTGTCATTTGTATAATTGTTACAAATAATATTATCATTTATATTAAGTTATTTATACAGATTTATATGTGTTTTAACTTACACGAGTGACTTTTCATGTCATCTATATAAATTCCACTTATATAGATGACAAAGTTGTTTGCATGGGGTGGGAAAATGCTCAACTCTAACCTACCTATACAAACAACTTTATCATCTAGATAGGTGAATACTTTATATAGTTGTCAATTGTTCTCTATTAGGTGTGACTTATACAAATGATAGTTGTCATTTGTGTAGGTCACACCTATCGAGATAACAATTGTTTCTTTGTAGATGTGACCTACACATATAAAAATTATTATTTTTATAGAGTGTTATCATTTGTATAGGTATTTTATTTGTTTCTAAATTTTTTTTGATAATTTTAATGATATTATTTTTATTAATTTTTTAAGATATTGATTTCTAATTTAAAGAATTTATTTGTTAATAAATAGTGAAAAGATTCAATACATATTAAAATATTTTTTTATAATTATTAATAATTATTTAGAAATATCATAATATTAACTATAAAAATAAATAAAATAAAAACTAACTCCTGACAATATATGACTAAAAAAATTCACATCCGCACATAATATAAAGTATTAGATAAAAAATAAATGTATGATATATATATATATATATATATATATATATAATAGCTAAATTAAATAATATCATTTGTATTTTATTATTCATTATTACTTGTATTTGCACTTATGAAAGGACTTACTTCTACAATTAAATTATTATATATTTTATTAATGATTATTACTTATATTTTTAATGTTTTAAATTCTTAAATTTTAAAATATTTGACATTATAGAAATTTATTACTTTCATTAGTGTAATTGTGAAATTATCATGATGTCATTTTTCAAATACTTTCATTCTTGTATAATATAATAAATTAATTACCATTATATAATTCACTTATAATATTGAATTATTATGCAGTTTATTATCCATTACTACTTATATTTTTAGTACTTTAAATTATTACTTAAATTATAAAATATTTTGCATGATAAGAAGTTTTTTTATATTTATTACTACAATTATCAAAATTAGCTATTATCAATTTTTAATTACTTTCATTTTTATATAATTTAACAATTTGATGAAAATTATATGACTTACTTCTAATATTAAGTTATTACATTTTCTCTGTTGCTATTTAGTGATATGCTTTTATTAAGTATCGAATATTTGTTATTGAATAATTTTTGTATGAGGGTCTAATTAAATAATTTTGTAAATGTTCAAATTATTTATTTTTTAGTATTTTAAATGATTGCTTAAAATACTAAATGTTTTACATTATCAGAGATTTTATATCTTTATTCATGTAATTGTCAAAATTTATGTTTATTCATTTTTATGCACTTTTACTTTTATTATAATTCAATAATTTAATCAACATAATTGTCAAAGTTATTAGAAATTTTATTCTCCTATTTTCTATTAAAATCACTATTGGTTTAATGTAATAAATAGGCCAACTTTCACAAAATATTAATTTTACCAACTAATACAATGAAACATTATAATAAATTTATATTCAAGTATCATATCAGTATTATTGGATGTTTGAAGTAATAATTACATCAAACTATACAAAATAATTATTTTTTCGAAATAAATATCATATTAAAATATTTAAAATAAAAATTCATACTTATTATATATTTAACACAATGAATATATATGTCATTATACAAAATAATAATTATATCAAACTAATTAATGAAGTAAACCTTTATTTACATATATTATATTAATACTAATAAAAATTTAGTGTATGAATTTTTTTAACATATATCAATAAAATAGTAAAACAATAATTAGGAATTTCAATCAACAATGCAACAATATAATCTAATTATTTAGCAAAATAAATATAAGAATTAATAAATAAATATAAAAACATGGTAAAAAATTAAAACAAAAAGAGAAAACATACCTGAACTCCAAGGAAGAGGAAGAGGAAAAGCCTTACCTATGTGTACATAAAATAGAAGAAATTACTCAAAGGTGGGCATCTATAGGCATAATATATATAGATGACAAAAAGTTATTTCTATAAGGGCATCACTCACATCAATTTGTTTGCACATGTATCATTTTACCCATCAAACCTATTGAGGAGACAAATTATCATATGTATAGACCAAATTATCAATTGTATTTGTCAAGAGGGGGCACATACATCATTTTGCCTCTCAACCTTGTTGAGACAACAAAAAGTTGTTTGTATAGACCAAAAAAGTTGTCTATGTTGCCTTTGTAATTTTAACCACCAATTTTTTGTTGTGCTCGAAAATTTGAACTCTATACAAACAACTTTTTGTTATTTGTATAGAGAAAAAATGTTTTCTTTTAGATTAAAAAAATTCTATATAGACAATAAAAGTTATTTATATAGAATTTTTTTTAAAAGAAAATTTTACAAAACCTATACAAATGATATTTTGTCATTTGTGTAGGTTTTATTTTTTTTAAATTGAAAAAAATTCTATATAAATAACTTTTATCTTTTGTATAGAGTTTTTTATTTTTTTAAAAAAATTAAAAAGTCTATACATATGACTTTTTGTCATCTATATAGTTCTTTTGAATTTATTTTTTGAAAATTGAAAACCTATACAAATGTCAAAAGTTATTTGTATAGAATTTATCAATTTTTTCAAATAAAATTTTTGCAAAACCTATATGATTGAGATTATATTATTTATATAGATTTCATTTGTATATTACATAATTGTTGTAGTAGAGACTGCGTCACAGGATCGGGTTGCCTGTTCACTGTTACTTACTTTTGGATACAATCATACCCTGGCCATTGTCTAATTGGTTTCTTGGATTGATTCTTCACTAATATTACATGTATGAAAAAGGCTTAAAGCTTATGAAACTGAAAGCTTTTTCTCATGAGTAATGAAATTTGAATATATAAAACATTGTAATTGAATTTGTAAATAAGTTTGATTTATATATTAATGAGTAATTTCACGTGAAATATACTAATATCACATTATTATATACGTGATATTTGACTAATGTTTTTCAATATGAGTAGTATTTTCTCAAAGTTGAAGCTTAGAAGGGATACCTGACGAAGTTAATCCCTCATTTTTTAAAAATTATGTGCTATTATATTATGATTTTGCAAAAAAATGAAAAGCATTTTAAATAGATCACTTGATTTCTTCAAAAAACTTCGGCTCTCAATTTTTCGTTTTTTGAATTTGCAGTTTTTCTAAAATGCATATGAGATATTGGACGAATATTAAAAAAATATATTAAGGTCTGAGCTACTACGCCATGGCATAAACTGATTTGCCACAAGTTGGTGCATCATATTGTCCGTAGAATTTGAAAGGCTTGCCTTTTAAGGGAAGAGTGATGTGAATAACACCTGAGAAAAAGAGCCTAAAAAATGGGTTAAAGTGAATTATGATGGTACTATAAAATAAGAATATTGATTGACCGCCTATATAGGCTTAATTCGGTGCATGGTCAATGGATACAAGGTTTTGTCAAGCAATTGGGGAGGTGCTCCTCTTTTGTAGCAGAATGTTACTTTTTTATTGTGGATTGCAAGTTGCAGGAAAAGTAGAATTCTAGAAAGTTGATATAGAGTGTGACTCTAAAGCCTTATTTCTTAAAGATTCAAATGGAAATTACTTTATTCAAAGTATAGTTGGGAAGTTGAAGTTTTGCACACACCTAGAAAAGGAAATGTGTGTACTAATTGGTTGGCCACATTTAGCGTAAGTTTCCCTCCTGTTTTTCATGTATTTTGGAATCCCTGTTCCCAATTAGGCTCTTTGTTATTTTCTAATGTGTAGGATAAATAAATCCCAACTTTTAACTGTAATTTATTTTTGTAATTGGGCTTTGGTCCCATTTTACTTAAAAAAATAGAGTGAGGAAAAGAAGAGCTAATTGCATTTGGTGGACTTTACCTTTTAAATATTATTTTAAAAGAATATAATAATTCCAAAAAAAAAAGAATATCATAATTACAATTCACTCTTATTAATTGGGCAGTCTATTCATTAACTATTGAAGTGGACTTAACGGCCCAAATGAAAGAAAAGGTTTCTCCACGTGTTAAATTAGTAGATTTTTACAGTGTGAGTAACAGTTAATTTATCATTGACAATTTACCTCGCTTTTTAAAGTAAATATTTACATTAAGAAAATTCATTTGTTGGAATTCATAAAGTCATATATTTCTAGAAATTAGTATTAGTATTTTTAATATACTATTATGCATAAAAAATAAAAAATTGCCATAAAATCTATATGATAAATGAATAAATTGGCGATGGGTAAAACTAGTTTGATATTTTAATTCTATTAAAAACAAATGTAAAATTTAGATTGTATCAAGACGATAAAAAATAAGATAAATATACATTCACCTCAGTTGAGTTTTAGTGAAATACTATGGATCCTTCCTTTAATTTCAAAACATGTACAAATTTTTTTAAAATGTAAAATAACAAAAATATTGGACCTGAATAAGAACTTTTATTTAATAAACTGATTAAATAAAAGATTATTATAGGCTTGAATTAAATAATATATGATAATTTAAATATTTTGACATCAACGATATGCTTTAATTAAATTTATAACACTAAAAATTTATGATATTTATATTAAAATTCAATTTTTTTTAGTCATGTTGTAGTTGTTTGAGTTTTATCAAAGTATATTTTTACCACAAAATACTTAAAAAATATCTCATATTAGTATATATTGTTTGATTTGAATATATAATGGTCTTTTATATCTATTTGTTATAGAAAGATTTAAATTTGAGTTTCACATAGCATTATTTTATATTTCAAGAAAGGTTTGTGTCCATAGGTTTTGAAACCAGAAGGGGAGACCTGTATAATTTTACTAAAATTTAGAGAGGGACAATTTTTCTTTTAAAAAAGAAAAAAGAACAAATGGGATACATTGCTCTAGAAATACAATTCTACAATGATTATTTAACAAAAGTCATGTTAGTTTAGAACCAATGTATATAGAAATGACATCATGTATTAGATTATTCTATGTTGATTATATAATTGATGTGAAAAAGGGTTACCACATCGATTCTTTTTTAAACAATCTACATTTTTTCAATAAAAAATATTTTAAAATATTTTAATTTCCATTAGTTTTTATTTTGAGTAGAGAACTTGACATGAAATATTTACATAACAATTTTTTTGAGTTGATTTTTCACTTCTACACCAAAATATTTACAATAAAAGTTTAATAAACCCAGTATTTTACAAAAAAAAAATTAATATAAAAAATTTTGAAGGTCATTACTTTGTGCTTGATTATTTTTTTGGCATAATTTTTTTTATTTCATGTAATTTTACAAAATTTATGAATATGCAAATTGCCAATGGAAGCTTGCCCTCCCAAATTGCAAAAACTACCATTTTTATAAATTATTTTCACTTTTTCCCGTTATTAATCCTTATTTGACTAGTTTCAAACTTTGTTGTAATCTTTTATCAAATACATAATAAGAATATAAAACTTAAGTACAACCTTCAAAGTTATGTAAAGGGAACATAAACCAAAATCTATCAAAAATATCCAACCAAAAAAATCCAAAAAAAAGGAGTAAGGGAAGATATTAGAAATTGAAATAAGAAAGGCGCCTTTTATATTTTAAACCTACTTCATACTTCATGTGAGTTAAAAGAGTATTGGTAGCTTACTAACTTGTGAGGAGGACATAGAAAGTGAGATTTGGTGTTCTATAAAAGGAGTTGGACAATGATTGTGTTTGGAAACATAACAGAAGAAGAGTTAAAAAAAAAAAAAACAAAGCTTTAAGGGATGACAATTGTTATCACTTTACCCAATTAAATGCTTTGTACGACAATAACCCTAGAGTGATGACATTTGTTTATAAGGAAAAGGAAATTGATTGGCTGCCTTTAAAGTGATAGCAATGTCATCATTATAGGTGGAAAAAGTCACCACTTTAAGTGGTAGGGAAATAAAGTGTTACAGTTGGTGTACTCAACATAAAATAACAATTTCCTTAGACTATAAAGTGAAAACATTCAAAATGTCTTCACTTTAAAGTACAAATATATTAGTTGACTGCACCATTAGCCTTTCCCTATTTTTTGCAAGATTTTTCTCTATTTTCTCATTCATTAAACTTTGGCTTCCTTGTCTGTACAATTTCATTAAACTCCAAATTCCCTATCTTTCTTTGGTCAACTAAGGTATTTTTTTCTCACTCTTTAACTAAATCTCTCAATATTTTTTCTTCCTCTCTCTATCCTACTCTTATTTGTGTCAATTTTTTTTCAATTTCTTTCTCTATATTTCAAAGATTTGATTACATTGGTAGCAATTTGAGGTAACACTTTCTTCATTACAATATTTTGTTTTTGTAAGAAAGTAATAGTGTTTTTACATGCTCCTTTGCCATATTTCTCAATATAATATTTTGGTCTGCCTTAACATTGTTTAGAACTAACCAAGCGCAATCTGTGTAATTTTAATAATTATGTAGAAATAATATAGCTATGATAAAGGTGAAAGAACAATTGGATTAAAGTTGCTTAAATATGGTTTTTGTTAGTTAGATCCTTACCTTTTAATATATTTGGAAAGTAGTTGAACGTATACATCATATTCATTCCAAAGAAGTTTTTCCCCCCACATGCATAAATAGTTAGAATGATTCAAATTCTCTTGAATATAGCAAGCAAAAGAGTAACACGGGAAAATTAATGTATAAACCAGAAAGAGTGCCCCTTTTTAAGCTCTTTATCGCATACACACATATCATCTTTTTGCAATTAATACATTTATCAAGCAAGTTCAACGTTATCAAAACTTGTTGATGCAATATTTAAGAAATATTTTACGGGGTACGAGATTTTACAATAGAGTCATGTGACGCATCTAAATTTATGTAGGAACAATATAGGATGGATTAATCCTTTTTTAATATTATCTTTTCTTAATTCTATGTGTTTGTATTGGATCGCAAACCTCTATACTTTCGTATGGACAATAGAATCTTCACTTTTTTAAATAGTTCAGAAAATCTCTTTTAAAATTTTGAAACAGTTCAATGGAAAGGATATTTAAATAATTTTACAATAATTATTGTTACAAATTTGCCTTTTGATATTACCATATTTATATTAGTTGAATATTAAACCAATGTTGAGTATGAATACCATGTCAGCTTTTTATTAATCATTATTTAAATAAATATCATATGAAGTATTAGATGTCAGCTGTACATTAAATTAATGTTTAAAGGAATGTCAACAACTAATTAATGTACGTATTTATGATATTATTAAAAACTGTAAAGAATATTTGTATTTTAAATATTAGTATTATATGAAACTGACGTTTAAAGGAATATGAATGCTTAATTAATAATTGCATTTATGATTTTATTAGAAATTACAAAGAATATTGATGTTTCAAGCACTAATTGTACTTGAAAATCAATGTTTAAAAATTATTTACAACCAATTAATATTTATATTTATGGTGTTATTATAAACTATAAAAAGTTTGGTCATTTAAAAACATACTATGGAACTCATGAATTGAATACTTACAATGTCTATTATTCAAATAATTGATATGTAAAAGACATATCAATGCACTTAACATGAAAAAATTCATTTTTAAGACATAAGTTATATGTTAATAACCAACGTATAATATCTTGTATTACCTATATGTTATGCTTCACTCTCCACTTGAAACATCCCTACGATGTCTTAGTCTTCATTATCTAATTCCAATGTTTGGTTTAGATTTAAATATAGCCTTTCTTCCATCTTATAAAGCTTGTTTGAAAGATGTTACAAATCTTGTTTAAGAATTTACCTCGCCTTTGATATGTCAAGTTTCATAGTGTGTATATTTTCATAAAAGACAAATATGCAAGACTTGAGATACCAAAGGAGAGGCAAGTCTTTTGATAAGATTCATAACATCTCTAAATAGGGTTCTTGAGATGGAAGAGGAGGCTATCCTTGAATTCATTCCAAACTTTAGCATTTATAATGAAGGCAAATGTAGTGCCTAGACCAATCATTTAGTATTAGAGAGGAACATGTTAAAGATTAGTTTATTCATTGTTGCTGAGATGGAAGCCTCTTTCTACCATAATTTCTCCATAGGGTGGAGGAAAACTCTCTCCTTATCATTACCAAGTTCATATATGACATATAATTGGCCTTCCAACTTAGAAGCCTTTAAACATGAAGAATTCAGCAAAAGAGAATTGGCAATAAGAAACATGTTGGAGATTAGTGTATTATTATTCTTGAAAAGAGATCCACCTGTGCCTCAATTTCTCCACAGGATGTAGGGAGGATATCATTTCAACATTACTAAGTAGTATATAGTAGGTCCTCTAACTTAGAAGTTCTCGAGCATAGCAATTGGTTGTTCCTTTTATTAGTATTATAATGTATTTGTTGATGACACAATGATATATATGTAATGAAAACTTAGTTCTTTATTGTATTTTGATTATATAATTATGTAAATAAATTTATGAAAATAAATAAAATTACAATTTCATAATTTCTCATTGTCTTCTTTCTTATATATTCCTTTATTCATAACTTTTTATGCTTGGATAGTTTTCTATTTCTAAATAGATAATCATTTTAACATATAATAAGTCAAAAATATTACTCTCTTTACCTTTAAAATATTTAGAAATAATTTTTTTGATCAATGTATTTTGTTTAGTGTGTTTGCTTTGTGTGTAAATGTGTGAATTATAGAACATTTTGTTAAGAATAGAATATTTTAATATATTGTAAAAAAAACCACAAACGACTTTAGTTTCTTTCTAAGAACTATTATCTTTATTTATGACATCACTTTGTTATAACAATTGACATATTGTACTAAATTTCTCATATTTTGGCATTTACTATCTTGCATTTGAAAACTATGAAACCAAGTCAAATGTTTGTATTTAATTGATGTGTAAAGTATTTAGGACAAAGGTTATTTGTTAACCAATATGATAGATTCTATCTTTATTATTTTTACATCAAATGTCAAATATTCCAGATTGATTTTATATTAAAATTAATGTGGAATATCCAATAACATCATTTTACTTTTTAAATAATACACTAAAATAAGGGCAAGAGTTGAAAATAGATTGTAATCTCTAATTTGGTGCCAAAGAGCATAGTGTAGAGTTCTTCCATCTACCTCTTAAGATTCATTGTGCCCTAAGAAGATATTCCTACTAGATTTTATCAAAGCTTATGTTCAACTTCTCATTCCTCTTTTAGCTTACAGAAGTCTTTTTTATTAAGTTAAGGTGCGTTCACAATATAAGTAGTTCCACTAAACACAAGGAAGAACCATATAATACTAAAATTATTTACCTCTATTTTTGTTTGAACATAGCATATTTGATTTCTTTTTCTAGGGTTTTAGATGCACTTAGTATTGATATATGCTTAGCAATTTCATTGAAACTTTTATATTGTTCACATATTTGTGTATTCTCTAATGTGTGGGTATATATATATATATATATATATATATATATATATATATATATATATATATATATATATATATATATATATATTGTATTAACATTTGCATAAAAGTTGAAACTTAAGAGAAATGATCAAATATAGCATTTTTTATTCTTTAACTGTGCACCTAAAAATTGAAATTCTCATATTATTCACATGTTTATGTTTTCATTGATGTGTGATTTTCTTGTATAGTTATGGATTGTGGATAAATTTATTCTCATCGTTTAACCTCTGAATATGCCAAAGAGGTTAATAAGTTTTAGATTCACTACAAGCAAAGCAAAAGAGGAGGAAACTGGTAATGAGTTCATTCTGCATCCTTATGAGTAATATGTTTTCATTAGAATGCTTAATCTAATAAAGATAAGAGAACATCTATTTTCAAAAGTAATGACCAAAGCTATACAAGTTGGATATGGCATAAGAAAGGTAAGTTGTCTAGTTCATCTTACACCTATAAAGGCAAGAAAGTTCATGAAGACAAAGACATAGATATGGAAGCAGATAGTCAGTTAGAGGATATAGTTCATGATGTTAAACATAATTTCATTAAGCACCCGATGTCTTTCACAACCTATTAAATGATATAGAAAAGCCTTTGTATATGTTACACCAAATTTACATAGTTATCTATTATATTGAAATTATTTAACTTGAAAGTGGGAATGGTTGGAGTGACAAAGGCTTCATGGCATCACTGTAATTATTGAAAAAATGCTTTATGAAAAGAATAAGCTACCAGATGGTACCTATAAAGGTCAAGAAAGTTATATGCCCAATGGGTATGAAGTACAAAAAGATACATGCTTACCTTAACAATTGCATATTATACTAAAATGAGAACAAAACTTTAGAAAAGTGTCTAAAATATGGCACACCACATTATATACTAAGGAAAAATGATGGCATCAATAGTAAAGAGGCTCTAGATAAGGGGTTGTGATATCTTTTAATAATATGAAGGTAAATGAATGTTTTATAATGTAAGGAATGCTAAAAACTTAACATAGCATGTAGACTACACACCACCTATGGTAAGCTTTAGTATTTAGCTGATTCTTCTCAATGACAAATAGTTGATTCATTATTCCCTTATTCTTTTTATACAAAAGGCTAGGGTGATAAGAGTATCATATAAAGTAGTGGAGTTACATTGGTAACTCAAGCCATTCATGTGAGTTATTCTAAATATAGAAACCTTATGTTTGCTAATATGTCATATTATGAGGTCATTAAAAACATTTGGGAGCTTAATTATGTTTTGTTGAAAGAGCTTGTGTCTCGATGTAAATAGATTAAGAATAAGAATAACATCTAGATTAATGAGTTAGGATTCACATTAATGGATTTTAATAAGAAAGGTTACAAAAGGAAGCCATTCATAATGGCATCCTAAGCAAAATAAGTGTCCTATGTCACAAACTTATCTAATCATAAATGGTGTGCAGCTTTACTAGTGAAGAGATAAATTGCTAATAATAGAGATGAAGAAGAATTAGGAGATGATATTGAGGAGACTTATAATTTCTCTAATAGAATACCTTTGATGGACAATGAAGGTGATATGGATAAGCTCTTCATGCAAGAAGATCATATTGAGAGGATATAAGTTAAAGGTCCTCCTAAACATGTTAACAAAGATTAAAGGTAATTATGTTCATATTTCTCATACCCATATTCTATATCTAATAGGTAGCATTTTTGAATTATTAATTAGTTTCTAATATATGTTTATATATTCTAATCTTCTAATTTGATGAAAATCTTACATGTAACTTCAATCATCTTAGCATTCAATGGTGAGAATGATGCTCCTTGACTTAACAAACAATATAGGATGCCATCAAAATTTAAATGCAAAAGTTAGAAAATAAGATTCACTTCAAAAAGAATCACATAGTAGTGTCATTGCATTTACAACATCAATTTTTACATGTTTGTGCCCTTCTTTTATTATAGTGGGTTTCGTTAAGATTTTTGTCAATAGTTATGTCATTGTAAAACAATTTAATTTCCTTCTTTGACATTTAGAGGTATTTTTGTAGCATGAACATACACTACTATATATTTTCCCTTTAATGCCACCATATTGACATTAGTTAACATTAAAACTAATGTATATAATGATGTGGTGGTATTTTTGTGAATAAGTAAAATTTATCACATCGGTTCAAATAAAAACGCTAACATTATAAAGAAGAATTATCTTTTGCGAGGTGCACAGTTAAGGGAAGAAACTTTCCATATTGGTTGTTTAACCAACGGACATGGAAAATAAAGATGAACAGTTGTGTTTAAAAACTAGAAAAGCATTAGATGTGAGTTCTTATAAATAATTGATGTTGAAAGTGTTACCCAAGAAATTTTCATGATTATGCATAAAACATTCAATGCAATTTTAGTATCAACCAATGTGGAAATGCAAAGATGTTATCTCTATTTCTTATGACCATAAATAGAATCACAAACACTTATTCATTGTGCGATGATTTGCTATTAATTTTCTTGTACTCTTTTCACGATTTACTTCAACATTTGTTTGACATTTGTATGTATTAACCTTCAACTATTAATCATAATCTAGTGATATCTTTTTGAGGTATTTTCCTAATTTTAACTATACTTTGTTAGAATATTTTGTTTTGATGGTGGTTTATGTTAGAGCCTAGGCATTCTCATTTATTACTAGAAAGTTTTCATTTTTATGCTTAAAAAATATTGTTAATCTTTAGTTTTACATGTTTTTAGAGGCAATATTTGAAATCAAGAGTTGAAATGCTCGAATACATATCACATTTGGTGCTCATATTAATTAAAAATGTCATTTTTTGCTTGGATACAACCTTTATAACGTAACTTTCTAAATTAGTGTGACTTTATTACTTAGATGCTATTTTTGGATCCAAAGTGGGTGTAGTCCATGGGAACAAGCCAGACATGGAGTAATAAATACATAAATGAGACCATGACAATGAAAAAGAAGTAATGTTACATGGCACCATATTATGAAAAGTATATGGGTGTAAAGATGGGCCTTAATTCATTCTTTAGGTATGTTTTGCATGGATCCTAGGTAGAATTCGGATCAAAATTTTAAAATTCCGCTGCATGTGATAATCCAAATTCCCAACAATTATAGCAACCACTAGATGTAGAGTGTGGTATATCCAAAAGAGAGGATAGTATGCTGGCTTGACCAACTAGTGCATGAACCACAAGAATAGTGGAATACATCATTCACAACCTTAATGAACATTCATTTGAGGATGTAGAGCTTGATAAAGGTCAACATCAAATGATTGATAGTGAAGGTGATATTTTTGTACATGTTTGATTACCTTATATAGTGATTGAGATCACATGTAATTGACACTATTGTTAGCTTGTTGTAGTAACCCACATAAACTGGCAATGTGGATTGTGGATATATGTCTATAAATACATAACTAGCATGGTCAAACATATGTGGATGAATAAAAGGCCTAATATGATAATTTGTTTGGACTTCAATTAGGTAAATATTTTTAGAAACATGTATTTTTATCTTCTTATTGAGTTTTTTATGCAAACATGCAATTCTTAAGGCAATATAAAACTTTACAATGGAATAGATTTAACAACTTTCTAGGAGGATTAGGCTACATAAGTATTGATAGAGATACATGCACAAGCACTAGCATCAGGGGGGATCCAAATGTAAACTTATAGGGTTCAATTGTAAATGAAAAATGTATATTTGATGCACTTGTAAGCAATCATTTGTAAATGCACATATTATTATGCATGCATTATGAAAGTTATTTATATGTGTTTTTGTATAATTTAACATTGTTTAAAAGGCGGTTCTCTTTTGCTTTAACAAGTGTGTCTATCCTATTGATTAAGTAACAAGTTTAGTTTCTATCTTGAAGCACTAGAATTTTATTAGCTTGTTATTAACAGCTGATATGGATAATATACAATGTTAGCTTTATAATAATAACTGATGTGGAATAGTGAAATTATGTATAGGCAAATAAAGTAATGAATTGAAAATTTGGAATTCCATGTTAATTTTGTTATACAACTAATGTAGAAATATAAATTTCTATCCACTAGCTTGAAAGCTATCATAACATTAAGACATTGGTTTTAGTTTATAACTAATATGGAATAGTAAATGATGTGTAGGAGTTGAAATCAAAGGCTTGTCCTGGGTGCCAAATTATAAATAAATTATAGAGGGTGTCTTATATAGTGATCAGCCAATTTATTTTCTTTTATAAGCAAGACATCCCCTGCAATTTCTCTTTAATAGAAAGGATCACATTTGTTCAAGTTTAACCTTTTTTTGCTTTTACTAGCATCTTTTTCTGAACATTAAGATTCATGAATATCTATTTGTTGTGTGTTATGTTAATTTGTTTGGATTTTTTATTTTTTATTTCATTAATTAGGGTTTTAGTTGATGTGAGTTTCTTGAAGAAAAGGTGATAGATTTCTTCCTTACAAAGGGCCAAGATGACATGACCATTTTGAATAATACATGATTCTACCAAAATTTAACGGCAAAAGGTAGGTAATAAATTTCTTTCCAACAACATCAATTCTATGTCCCTTTGCCCTTGTTTTGCCATATTGTGATTTACAAGTATCTCTATCAATGGCTATGTCATTGAAATGACAATGTAACTTGTTTCTCAATATTTAGAGATATAATTCCAATTTTTGCAATATCTACACATTAAATGTATTTTGCTATTTTAATGTATTTAAGATATTAATTTTGACCATAGAAACATTAAGGTAGGGATTGAATACTCTATTATTGCTTACATAATAATGTAAGTTGCTAGATTCTATAATTAGATTTAGGAATTACTCTCAAGACAATAGGGTTTAGGAGCATTCTTATGAGTTTTTTTTCTCTTAAATGTTAGAAATAATGTTAGTTATTAAAAAAATTGACGTCTTTATTTATATTATTAACATCAATTAATACTTAAAAAATTGATGTCTTATTTTAATTATTGACCAATATATTGTAACTAGACACATTAATTTTCTAGTTAAAGAATTGATGTTGTTATGGGTATTCAAAGTCAATTCAATGGCCAATGTTGAATATGCATGATTTACAATGATGCTTGTATATGCATTAGGTGGTAACCAACATTAAATGACATTTCTGTAGTAGTGATATCTATGTCTTCAATTATTTGGACCCAATTTGATGTATGAAATTGTTGTCTTGGGTGTTTATTGTATTTTAGATATTTTTCACCATAGTGACATTGAGATAGAGTTTAAATACAATTATTTATAATAATATTGCTAGCAAAATAATATGATAGTTAGATTCTATAATTAGATTTGGATATTACTCTAGGTGTGCTGGGAATATTGCTTTGGGTTTAGTGAGGTATAGGTGAATACTGTAGGGTTAAAAATAAAAAATTAACATCGGTTATTATAAAAAAATAATTTTTTTGACATAATATATCAGTTATTTAATAGAAACTAACATAATATGAGAAATCTATATTATGAATGAAAGTTAATTTTCACAATGATTTTCTAACTAATGTTGTAGTCCATATTTCACATTAGTTTATTATAATTTATTACATCAAATACAAACTAACATCTCATGTGAATCATTAGTCAATATAGAGGATCTAAACATGTCAATTTTCTTATAAAACAACCAACATCATTATCTATACTCCATGTTAATTTTAAAACTAATATTGAATATGCTTGATTTACAATGATACCCATATACAGATTGGATCAGAACAAACATCAAAATACTAAAGCAACCGATGTTAAAATCCTAATCTGTAGTGATGAATATTAATTGCTTTATAATTTGAGAGAAACTCAATTAATGGTCTCTCTTCTTTATAACTTCACTAATTCATTCTCCGCTTTGTATCTCTTGTTTTGATGGAAGCCTATCCATTTTTCTCCTTTTTTTTTTTCTAGATATAGATTAAAATTTCCCTCTTACCAACTTTGCATGGTTCTAATAGTGCAAATTTGCCAAAGCTAATATTTTCGCATGTTTTCCCATTTTTGTCCATATACCATGTTCTTAATTAATCCACTTGAATTGATTAGATTTCTCTCGGCTGACTTCTCACATTTGTTTGCCTTTCATGAATGTACGTTGCATGCATAGAGAAGGCTTAAAGTTCATGTATTTGATACCAACCAGGTCTTGCACGTAGTTGAAAATACTCCTCTCGTGACTAATGAGATTTGAAAATATGACACTTTTCAATTGAAAATGTAAATTAATAAACCAAACCCTCATATATATTAGTGAGAAAAAAGATGCCAAATGTAGTAACATCATCTTAGTATATTATTATGTTTACGGAATTTGGTCAATTTTATTGTTATTTCATTACAAAATTCATTGGGAAAGATGTGGGATATGGAGGGAAAATTATCTATAATTAGGCAGTATTTATTAGATAATAAATTACTTCTTCAATAAAATTCATATTTTTTATTTTTTTAGGCTTTAAAAATTAAAAATATATAATAAACATGAGTTTTAAATGAAATTCTTTTAATAGAGGTTTTATCTAATTAGGGAGTTTGTATCAGAAAACTAATGGTGATATACATTAATCAAATAATGCGAATACACACAAATTACAAAAAGCGCAAAAAGACAGCAATCTTATAAAAGAATTTAATGGTCAATTTGTTCAATTGAAATGGTCGTGGCTCATAAGTGAAAAGAATTCATACATTAATGTTGTAAGTTTGTCATTACAAATTGTAATTTTTACACAATATTAAAAAACAGTTCATTTTTTATACAATATTTTTTTAATAATTAAAAATCATTAAGTGTTGAGACACATTTAAAGGTCTGAAATCTAACCTGAGATAACAAGGAAGATAAAACTTTGAGAAGAGATCAAGTGCTACTTGAATACACTGACCTTTTTTCATATAACTTTAAATAGTAGATTTATGGTTTTTTTATATCTTATTTTTGTATGTTAAACCTTTGTAAGAAATTATATATATATATATATATATATATATATATATATATATATATATATATATATATATATATATATATATATATATATGTGAAGAATTATAATTGTCATTACATTTTCATCCTTACTCCAAGTCTGCAGTCAATCACCTCCAAATTATTCTGCTTTTTTGTCCGTTGTAGTCATTGTATGTGTAATGACGTTATTTGATTAGTGTGTGCTAGCATTCTTTCATCGAGGCATTTGAGATCCATACTCCAATACGAATCCTAAATAACTCATATATCAAAACTCTATCAAATGTGTGAAGTGGCTTCTTATGTGATTAGTATTTTTCTGTATGAGTTAAGCTTGAAATTATAGATCATGAACAAGCAGAAGTAAAACATTTTATAGAGAGGAAAAAATAATGACATATTTAACGAGTACAATTATTTTCCTATTAAAAATAGCCATGACCACTTTTATATTTTTTTTAGCTGAAAAATTCAATGCCATAATCAATAGGTTTTAAAAAGATACAAACATAATTTTGTATAAATATTTAGCTAATTAATATGTGCAACATACATGGCATAGGCTTATTATTAACTCCATTTAAATACTAGCGTTATATTTGAGAAATTCCTTGCTGGCAGTCTGTTAGAGTTCTAACTTCTAAATAACGAGAATAATTAGCATCTATAATTGTTAGTTGCAAAGCCAAGATTCGAGAATAAGTAAGGGAATATAATATATTAGTGAGAGTAAAAATTATAAATTAATGGAAATATTTTGAATAAAATACATAATTTTATAATAAATTTTAGAAAAGCTAGTGGGGCATACACTCCTCATGGAATACATGTAACTTTGCATTGGTTCCGGAGATATCGCATGTGGGTTGGCTTGATTCTTCACCAATTTCGCATGCATGCAATTAAAGGCTTAAAACACATTTTTTTTGGAGCTTGTAAATATCAATCCCAAATGCCATTTGCATGAACAAACAACCTTTATAAATTTTGGATATATATATATGACTCTTGGGGTAAAAATCAACTTGAAAATCAAAGCGTTATTAGGTACATATTATGTGTCAAATCGTATTGTTACTTCTCCATTTTTTGAGATATTGGTGGAAAACTATGTGTACTCCATGTTTATATCTCCACTGAAGAAATGTAAACCAATATTATAAATATTATAATTACCTATAATATCTCCACTGTATAGACTTATGAATCATCTTTACTTTTTTATATCGTTGGGGAATAAATTTATGCAAATAAATATGATATTAGATTTTGAGATGTTAACCAGCAAATCTTAGACAAAATTAAGTATATATAACAGCAAGTTTTGGGGCCTAAGAATTTATTTAATTATTGATTACATATGTAAGTCTGTCTCTGAGTATAAGTATGTATAAATTTAATAACTAAAATAATTGAATTATATAATTAAAAATTAAATAAGACTTGAATTTTGTTGTCTCTCTTTCTATATATATATATAATATATATATATATATATATATATTTACTATAACTATAAACTAGAGGTAGCAAATGGATGGGTTATGATAGATATTAATTAAGTCAAAAGTAGATGGGTCATTGTTGATCCACTTATCCATTTATGACCCAATATAAAATTTTAAATGGGTTATGGATAACCTATGACTCTTGGATATATGGTTAACCTGATCCATCCATTTATCCATCAAATTATTATTATTTTATATTTTATCATTTTTATTAACATTATTTTTCACTACTATTTTGTATTTATTAGTATTATTTCAAAAAAAACTTATGCTATCAAAATTTTTATTCTTTATTTTTATTTACTTTTTAAAATTATAGTTTTTTATCTCATTTTCTTAATATTAATTTTTAAAAATTGTTTTAATATTAAATGTAGTTGATTAAATAATTTAATTTTAATATATGTTAAATAAAACTTATTTAATTTAAAATAGACATTACAATAAAATTAAAAAAATTCAAAATTCAAAATTATATGTATTCTTTTATAATAATAAATTGTACTTTTAAAATTGTATATATATCAACAATCGGATTTTATTTTGTAAAGTATCACTTGAAAAATAAAAATTGACCTTATTAGTATGTTAATATTTACAAAGTATAACTAAGAATCTAACATATAACTATATGGTATATTATATGTGACACGTAACATTATAAGATTTTTTATTTGAAAATTGAAAAAGGTAATTTTGTGATTATTTTTAAATTTTAAAAATAAAAATAATAAATTATATAAATTTCAGTATAAAATATTGGACTTGATTTTATTTTTTTATAAAAAATTGATATTGTCACATATATAATAATATTATAATATTTTATTTCAAATAATTAATTTTAAAGATATTTAATTTATATTAAAATTTTAAAGGTATTTTATTATAATATTTTTTTATTTTATAATATTTATTTATATAGTATACAAATCTACCTCATATGAATATAAATAGATAAATAGTTATTCATGGGTTGACCCAATATGACCCTCATTTCAATGGGTCAATAATGACCCAACCCATATTTACCCTAAAGTTAAAATGAATGGATATGGATGAATAAATGGATATGGGTCAAGATTGCCAGATTTACTATAAACTGGTTTTGAATTTATTTATTTTTATATATTTTATCTTACCTTTCTATTGTTCTTTATAAATTATGATAAATATTAGTAATAAAACTCTTATTATTAGATGTTGCTGGTAATAACCAAAGTACTAGAAGAAATATCACTTCTCATTTTTTTTAAATTGATACTATATTTTGTATTATTGAATAATCTTGACAAATAAGTATAATTTTATAATATTGTTACTATAAATTGAATATAATTGATACAGTAATTTTAACCTAAATTTTATATTAAACGTTATATCAAAATTTATCAATTACATTTTCTTTAAATTATTATCATTTAGCATGTAATTATATGCTGAAAATATTATGGATAGGGTATGTTTATAAAATTAAAATTGAAAATGAGTTATAATAACAATAGTTGTTATGACAATATAAATATATTGACACTAAGTGAATTTTAGTGATGATAAGGATTTTCACAAATATAAACAATGTAAACATGACAAGACAAAAAATGTTCTAACAACAATATTAGTCATCATAAATATTATGCTTTTGTGATGTTATAAATATATTATCACAAAAAAGTTTTTGTAATAACAATAATTGTCATTGATCATTAATTAGTAGTAATTATTTTTTGTCATTAAATATTAATTTTATAGTGACAAGAAAATTTGTCATTACTTTGTCTTTGTGCATCAATATGAATTAATCATCACAAAAAAAATGTCAATTGACAATAACAACAAATCTGGCCATAAAATTAAAGCCTTTGGTAGCAAGCATCATTTATTGTTATAAATACCATCACTGAAGGAATTTTTTAGTTGTTACTAAAAATCTTTTATGATAAAATATCAACCTCTTATGCCAATTTTTATTGTCCCTAAAAGTAATTTTATTTTGTAAAGATAGAAAGTGAAACATTTCTTTAAAAAAACAAATAAGAAAGAAGATGGGCTGGTAATTAGAATAAAAGTGACCACTCAAATTCTAATCAAATGGTTTGATGAAGAGGGGTTGGTCTAGATTTTATTAGGAACAAAGGGTTAGGTATACATAGCAGATGGTGGTTTTTTAGGTATATTCCAATGCCTAAAGTCCTTTTATAAATTTTGTGTATTGGTTTGTAACAACATACCTAAAGTCCTTTCATAGTATCATTATCATTAATAACTATGCTAGAAATCACACAGATCTAAAATTCTCTTCATTATGGTAGGTATTTGGACATGATGAAGGGTCCTTAACAACCATTATTTATGCTAACAATGGATATTTGGGTGAAATTCTTGTTAATTGAATCATGCTAGGAGTTAGTGCTAACTAAGTTGACTTGAGTTAAGAACTTAAATGGCGCTTGTCTGTCATAATATGGTATAGATTTGTTTGTGATGAATGTGGGACACCCATAATGGGGCCCACATGAAAGGTTATCATCCTTTACCTTTCAGGTTGCATTATTTCAAGAAGAAATATAACCTTTCAGTGTTTCAGGTTGTATTATTTCAAGAAGAAATATAACCTTTCAGTATGAAAGGACATGATCTGATAGAAGACTTCTATAAATAAAATAAAATCTCATATCAGAAAGTTGTTGAAATTTTTGTTAGATAACTCACATAATACAATTAATTCTCTAAGTGTGTGTGTGGTGGTGCATCTGTTGTGGAAACGCAATCTAGAGTTCTAACTAGTAATTCTTGATTTTCATGTGGGTATGTGAATCAGTGTTTGTGAGTACGTGTTCGTGCAGTATAGAAAACATCCAAGTGATATACAACATTAGATCGATCAAGGAAACCAAGTATGTATCCGTTGCGTGTTAATATTGTATAAATTCCTTCATTGTAATTAGAGCCAGGTTGTTCTAAATGTCTGTATGATTCTTGATGTTTGCAAAATATGACCAATATTGGATGAGAAACACTGATTCAATACATGTATGCATGAGAAACTTGTAATGTACGTATGTTGTACATTTATTTTTTGGAAGACCAATGAATGTACATTAGGAACTTTTCACATAAACTAAACAACATGTTTCAACACCAAACAACGTGCTTAATTTCTCATTTGTTCTTGATGACACTGAATACATGCATGACAATTTTTTTTAATTATTCTAGTATTGCAATTTTTTCCTTACTGGCTATATATATATATTTTTTTTCTTTATTTTGTTCTGTACCAAATGCATATGGATATAAAATGTGTTTTACTGTAAGAATTACATGGAATTATACACAGAACATTTAGCATGTTTTCTGGACCATAAGACTATCCTAAATATGCATAAAATATTAATAGGGAAGAGAACAGTACCAAAAAGACTTCATAAAACTCATTTTTATTTTTTCTTGGGACATCTAAAAAATTAAATTTTTGGGCCCTAAAATTATCCTAGAATTGTAGAGCATAAAATTTTGAAAATTTTGGCTTTTGAATCACCCAAAACGGATTTCTGGAATAAAAGTTTGGCCAAAATATAAAAATGGGTCAACTGGGTCACGAACCGAGTCAAGTTAACCCACCGCAACCCGGCTGGAGGTTGAAGACGACCAAAACAACGTGTCATTTTGGCCAGTCCGTAAACGACAAGTCGTTGTAGCTGAGAACTACCAAACGACAATGGCTAAAACGACGTGTCGTTTTAGCCCAGAACTGTTACCAAAACAAGATGTCATTTTAAACAAGAAGAATTTTTTCCAAAAAAAAAAAAAATTTCTCACTCTTGGGGGGAGGCACATGGGGCCCACCCCACACCCTATGGCCACATTTCCTGCACCAATGAACTGGGGAGGATGAGTTCTCTGTCGACAGCCATGATTGGTAATCGGAATCGCCACGCAAGGTGGCGCGTGTACTTCATGCACCATCATGGCGCGTGGGGGAGGTTATTTTCAATTTTTTTTTTAAATAGAAACTTTTGGCGGTGCGTGGGGGCACGTGCAAAGGTATTTTTAACCTAATTTTATTTCAAAATTTTCCTAAATTCATGATTTACACATTGGTATGCAATTTGTGCATTTTGGAAAATTCTTTTTAGTGTTTCTATTAAAAAAAATTTTGGCTTAAATTTGACTATTATTTCCTCTATTTTTTAGCATACAGCCATGGAACGGTGGTTCTTGGAAGAGGATGAACCCTACGACTTTTTGGAAAGCTTGGGGGACTGCTATGGCAGAGAGTCAGATTGGGTGGAGACCACAAAAGACTTAAAAGACGTAGTACATTCCCTATTTGAAAGATATAAAAAGACCGACCTGCCCATGACATCTTTTTTGAACAATGTTAAAACATTAAAATTGGATCTCAACCGAAGGGGGAAGGTGTTTCCCAATATAGATTGGGTCAATACACTATTGAACGAAGTACCAAACGATAATTTTTGGAAGGCAATTAAAAAGAAACTATGGAAATGCAAAGATTATAACCTAGGGATCGTTAAAAGAATGAAACTTGAAAAGTGTATGGAAATCCTAAGATTACAAGAGGTCCATCAATTTAAAGCAAATTGGAGATGATCCATCCTATTATCTCAATTCCCAAACATGAGGAGTGCGAGATGCTTTGGACACAGCATCATGGAAAAAGGATCCCACTTGAAGGGTCCGATGAGAGCGATGAACAAATTTGAGCATGAACCTACTTATCACAAGAACCCACCAAAATAACTATTTAGTACCTTTGATGAAATGGAGATGTTAGATACGAATTAAGGAACAATTGTGTATTTTTTCTTTATTTTTTTATGGATTGTTTATTGAACTGGTTATTTGTTTTAGTTATTAAATGTATGCTTACATTTATGCACTATTACATATCTATCTTATTAAATGTTATATTTAAGTGGGAGCTCTTAGATTGCGTCCATCTAAGAGTAACAACATTTGCATTAGGGATATCTTGATAGGAAATAATGATAATATTTAGAAAACCATGCGACAGGGGTAAACAAATGTAAACTCCTGACCATAAACTAAGTAGTGTCATTGTTGTTCTATGTAAGAACTATGCAAATAAAATGACATTGTATACTAATTAAGAAATGTTCAAATCCAACAGAATGGCTAGCAAAACCATTATTGCCGACTTAAACAAAGGTGACAAGTTAAACGAGGACAATTATGACATATGGCATCAAAAAATATCATACATACTAGAAGAACAAGATGCTTTAGAAGCCTTAAATCATGTGATGATAGAATCGGAACCCGAAAATTCTGCTCAGCATAAAAGAGGTGCTGAAGCATTTAATGTTTGGAAAAAGAAAAACAGCATTGCACGTATTACATTTCTGAGTGCGATGGCAAATGACCTCATGTGAGAATATGAGGGTTACCCGACTATTCAGGGCATGTGGATTGCCTTGAAAGAGAAAATTGGTGGTACTTCAGCTACCAAATTAAGGAGACTCACAGTTAAATTTGACATATATAAGCTTTGGCCGAACACACTGATGAAACAACATTTAAGAGAAATGTCAAATATGATATGTGAGCTTAAGTCTGCGGGCCATGAACTTTCTGATGAGCAGCAAGTGCAAGCAGTAATTAGATCACTACCCGCTAGTTGGGAACACATGAAGGTGAACTTGACCCATAATGAAGGCATTGTCACATTTGATGATGTGGTGAGACATTTGGAACTGGAAGATGAATGTCTGGAGGCTTACAGATCCTCTGGACAAGCAAATATAGCAAAGGGAGCTAGTCCCTTTCACTCCAAGCCCAAATCAAAGAAAGGCAAGAAGTTCTAGAAAAACAAGTCCAGACCAAATGTCAATAGCAAAAGGACCTTCAAGAAAAAGAAGGGAAAGCATGGTGGGAAGAATGTTGATCTCAAGAAGATCAAATGCTTTGCGTGTTAAAAGAAGGGTCATTTTGCTCGAGATTGCACTCAGCAAAATGATCAAAATAAGGTATCTCTGGACACTAAAATTGAAAAATTTTCATTTGTTTCCAGTACTATTTTTCTAATAGAATCTCATCCTTTGTGAATTTTCGATTCAGGTGCCATAGACCACATGAGTAAGGATCGAGGATCCTACATCGAGTTTCGTCGAAATGCCAAGTCAAAGAAGATGGCTTTACATTGGCAACAACGCAAGGATTGAGGTCAAAGGAATTGGAACATGCAAATTGGATTTGCGTGGAGGATGAACCTTAATCCTACATGATGTACTTTTTGTACTTGATATTCGATGAAACTTAGTTTCTATTTGTTCCCTTCTAAAGTTTGGTTTTTCTATTAATTTTCATGACAATATTTCTGACATTTTTATGGATAATATATTTTATGGTTCTGGTTTTATTTCCGATGGCCTTATCATTTTAGACATTGTTGATAGTATTACTTACGATTGCTTTACTGCTTTTACTTCAAATTCAAATGTTGATATGAATGTTTGGCATGCTAGACTAGGACATATAAATCAAAATAGGATGATTAAGCTAGCAAAAGATGGATTTCTAGGTACAAATTCAAAGTTAGAAATGTCCTTATGTGAACATTGTCTAATTGGTAAAGCAACTAGAAAATCATTTGGAATAGGAACTAGGGTTGAAACTCCATTACAACTAATTCACTCTGACATATGTGGTCCTTTAAGTGTGCAGGCAAGACATGAAGCTTGGTATTTCATCACTTTCATTAATGATTACTCACGTTATGGTTATATCTATTTGATTTCACATAAGTCAGAAGCATTAGAATGCTTCAGACGATACTTAAATGAAGTAGAAAATCAAATGGATAGAAAAGTAAAAGTACTTAGAACTGACCGTGGACGTGAATATTTATCAGAACAATTCAAAGAGCTCTGTGAAGAGAAGGGGATAATGAGACAATTGATAATTCCCTACACTCCACAACAAAATGGAGTAGCTAAAAGAAGGAACCGAACACTTTTAGACATGGTTAGGTTAATGATGGCACAAGAAAATCTACCTTTTTCATATTGGGGAGATGCTTTATTAACGACCACTTTCATTCTTAACCAGGTACCCTCAAAATCAGTTACATTTACACCCTATGAACTATGGATAAAACATAAACCTAATTTAAGTATTCTCAGACAATGGGGGTCTACTGTGTATGTCCATGATACTTCTCATAAATATGAAAAATTAGGTCCACAAGGGAAGAAATATATCTTTATCAGATGCTCGGAATAGTCTAAGGGTTACGTCTTCATTGGTGAAAATGAGGATGGTACTATAACAGAACTTGAATCGAGGGATGCCATATTTTTAGAGAATGAATTTCCTAGCAGAGGAGAGATTGATCGCACTATATCATTTTATGAGACATAAGATCAAGTGGATAATAATGAGAATTATCCATCTTATATGAGTAGGAGCTCTCAAGAAATGCCTACCGATCCAAGTGAAAGTTCGAAAAGGATGAATGAGAACCCTATATTGAAATATGATGCGATACAAAATGCCCTACTACGAAAAAGTAAAAGAGGAAATATACTTAAAAAATACTTTTCTATTAAGAGATCAGCTTTTATGGTTACTTCTCAAGATGATGAAGAGCCAAAAACTGTTCAAGAGGCTCTAACTTGTCCTGCTAAGAAACATTGGAAGAAAGCAATGGAGGAAGAGATGGACTCAATGAAAACTAACCAAGTTTGGAAAGTGGTTAATCTACCATCTGGCTGAAAGGTAATAGGGAACAAGTGGGTTCTTAAAATCAAAAGGAAATCAGACGGTTCAATAGAAAAATACAAGGCTCGATTAGTTGCAAAGGGGTACACACAACAAGAAGGAATAGATTATGAGAATCCATTCTCTCCTGTTGTACGTTTTAATTCAATTAGATTACTCCTAGCCATAGTAATAAACGTAAATTTAGAATTACATCAAATAGATGTAAAAACTGCCTTTTTGAATGGAGAATTGGATGACGAAATCTACATGGAACAACTAGTAGGTTTCATCCAGAAGGGAGACGAAAAGAAGGTTTGTAAACTTCAACGGTCTATTTATGGACTAAAACAATCATCTAGCAATGGTATTTGAGGTTTCACTAAGTAATAACTTCATTCGACTTCAAAATGATTAAGGAAGACCATTGTATTTACATTAAGTGGTATGAAGGTAATTTAGTGATATTATCTCTTTACGTGGATGATATACTATTGGCTGGGATCAACTTGAAATCGATCATGGCTATTAAGGAATGGCTATCCACGAATTTCGAGATGAAGGATATGGGTGAAGTAGATTACATTCTTAGAGTCAAAATATTTAGGGATCGCTCCAAGAAACTTATTTCACTTTCTCAAGAAAACTACATATGTAATTGTCTTGAAAAGTTTAATATGAAAGATTGCAAACCCATAAATACCCCTGTTAACAAGAGCGAACCATTGAGTCAGGAAATGTGCCCTCAAAGTGATTTTCAACGAAAGTCAATGGAAAGAGTTCCTTATTCTAGTGCAATTGGTAGTCTTATGTATGCGATGATGTGTACTCGACCAGATATTTGTCATGCGGTCAGACTTGTAAGTAGATACCAATCAAACCCCGAATAGAAACATTGGAAAGCTGTTAATCGAATACTAAGATATCTAAAAGGAATAGCTGATTACGCATTTTGTTATTAAGGAAACAACCTATGCTTATTTGGATATTCTGATGCAGATTGGGTAGGAGACTTGGATGAGCGAAAATCCACATCAAGATACTTATTCTTGCTAAACAATGGCATCATATCATGGTGTGGCAAGAAGCAGACATGTATTGCTTTATCAATAATGGAAGCTGAGTTTTTAGCATGTTCTGGAGTAGTACAAGAAGCTATATGGCTGAAAAGATTCATGGAGCATCTAGGATTTGTGGCAAAAGCTTAAACCCCATATTGATACATTATGACAGTCAGACAGTCATCGCTTATACAAAGGATCTGAAGTACCATAGCAAAACTAAGCATATAGATATCAAGTACCATTTTGTTAGAAATGCCATAGTAGAGAAAAATGTCACCATACAATATATTTCTATGCATAAAATGATAGTAGATCCTTTTACTAAGTCTATACCTAGGGATGTGTATGTTGAACATGTAAAATCTCTTGGTATGTGTAGAATATAATTGAACATTTTTATGAATAAAATTTGTTCTATTCTATTATTTGTTATAATACGTGTTTGAGTATACATATGTCTAGTATGTATGTTGTACAGGTTATTTAGGTTAGTCCTCTCACATGAATAACCGCCTCCGACATGCAGGAGGAGTGGGCGAAGATGAGACATGTGTTCACCAATACAATAAATTATTTTTTAGTTGAGAGGTAACAAAAATAAAATAAAATATGTTACCTCAACAAAAAGAAACAAAGGAAAAGTCGAGATGAGATCTAAAATACAATATGGATCAACTTGTGGATTATCCCACCTTTCACAATACCTATAGCCAGACAATGAATTCTTCAAAATTGACGTCAAAAGAAGTCGAATAGTGTGAAAGAATTCAAGTTAGGTACTGTGTATACCTCAACTAAAATTTGTACGGTGTTAATAATAAAATTGATATACACTCTTGTGTTACAAGAGAAACACCATAACATGTGATTCATACCACATGTGCAATATAACTGCAAACGAGAAGCAAGTGAAAGATCCCTGGTTCATTGTTGTGTGAGTCTCAGAAAAGAATAATTCTTTTCCTAAATACCCTTTGACTTTGACAATATCACGAAGAAATGATATAGTGCTCGCTATCTTAGTATGCATCTAATAATCATGACAAATATGGTCTAAAAGATGAATGCTAGAAAAATAATTATTTCAAATTGAAGTGATATACGGGCGAAAGAAAGATTTCCCAATATATACATGATTATGCTAGTGTCTGAGACATATCCATCATGAAGTTAATTATGGTAACATCATAAGTGTGGACACTACACATATATGAGTGACAATCTGAGCTTGAAATAAAAGCTCGAGAGGGATCAGGTTCGAAATATGAAAAATGTATATGGGCAAATCTAGGGCATTTGAGGCATGTTACAAATAAATAAAAGATGAGGTTGTTTTGTGCTGGTCCTATAAGGATTCCTAGTACAAGAACATCCAAGATGACATCTTGCCCACACGGTCACGACAATGCACCAAGTATGAAAATGCAAAGAGAGAAAAAAATTATATGATGTAGCTCATCCCATTATGTGTGAGTGGGAGATGATGAATGTGGGACATTCATAATAGGGCCCACATGAAAGGTTATCATCCTTGATCTTTCAGGTTGCATTATTTCAAGAAAAAATATAACCTTTCAGTGTTTCAGGTTGTATTATTTCAAGAAGAAGTATAACCTTTCAGTATGAAAGGACATGATCTGATAGAAGACTTCTATAAATAGAATAAAGTCTCATATTTGAAAGTTGTTAAAATTTTTCTCAGATAACTCACATAATACAATTAATTCTCTAAGTGTGTGTGGTGGTGCATTTGTTGTGGAAACGCAATTTGGAGTTCCAACTAGTGATTCTTAATTTTCATGTGGGTATGTAAATCAGTGTTCGTGAGTATGTGTTCGTGCAGTATAGAGAATATCTAAGTGATATACAGCATCAGATCGATCAAGGAAACCAAGTATGTATCCACTACATGTTAATATTGTATAAATTCCTTCAGTTTGGATTGGGAGGGTGATGCCTATGTTTGACTAGGTCCAGTTTGATCGAACACATTGGTCATTGTCAGAAAGAAACAAGGAGAGAGAGAGAATCCCTAAATATATGTCACAAGGGATCAATGACGATTCATAAAGGGGAAAAATTCAAGTAATGAAAAATTAAATATTATTAAATAATATAATTATTTAAAATAAGTTTTACAAAGGTAGGATTTTAGAAAATTTAAAATGGTAATATAAAACACATATAAAAAAGTTCAAAAATTGTTAACTTGAATAATTTTACTGAAAATATTAATGGTGTTTTAACTTTAAAATATTATAGACAAACGTATCTTATATATATATATATATATATATATATATATATATATAATAAGGTTTTATCTCTTAAGTTGTAAACGCATAGTCTTGACTCAGTTTCTATTATCAAATAAAATGAGCACCGCCATTAGTGCATAATGTTGACATATTATATTATCCTAGTATACATCGGTTATAAATTAAACTATGTAGTATAAAGTAATTAATAATTAAGTTCAAAAAAACATTATTTTTCCTAAGCAATGAGCTAACATTGCTCAAGAAACTTTCTAGAGAATTGATAATTTACGTCGAATGAAAGATCCCAATTCAAAATAAAATTGACATTTATTTTGATGCAGTAGTAATTTTGAAATTATATGAAAGTTTAAGATAATAAGAATATAACTAGCATCTAAACTTTGTGTATAAGCTTGGAAAGTTAATTTTTTTTCTTTTACTTAACCATCATGTAAAAAACATTTTAAAAGGTTCATTAAAAACTACAAAAGCATAGAATGTCAATTTTAATTAACATTAGTTGTCCAAAAGTCATTTCAAGAATCTTATTAGAAATCATAGAATGATGGAATGTCTATTTTATTTAACAACTATCATGTAAAAGGTATTTTTAAGAGTCTCGTTAGAAACCGCAATAGCGTAGGATGCCAATTTTATTTAATTACTAACACTTATTATTTTTCTATAAATTTTCACTCTAACTCTATGTTTCTATATGAAACTCTTCTAACATCTTATTCTTCAATATTCTCTTGATATCTATCTAGCAATCGACCACTTTCATCACTAGAATATCTAATATGCTCTTGCGATTAATGTAGAGAAAAATACAAAACAAACTAGAATTTGCATCTGAGTATGATGATTTTAATATATAATGTTTCTATTATTCATTTACCCCACTTCCATAATAAAAGTGTGTAGTAGGAGAACTTTGGCCTTTGGTTTTCTCTAATTGCATATTTTCTCATTTTCTTGGAGTATAAGTAGAATGAAAAAACTGGTAAATAATAAATTGATACAATGAGTGAATCTTAACTTTTGGCTCTCTTTCATTGTGTACTTTTTCCTTTCTCATGGAGTTAAAGTAGAATGGAAGAGCTTGTGAATGATAATTAGATATGTGGTTGACATGATTTGGGATATAGATGATATGTTTTGCTATGAGATTGAAAATTATTTTGAATTTATTGTTATTCTTCTTTATTGACGTAAATTGATGAAAATAAGTACTATATTGATGTTGTAAATCTTTTGATATATTTGTGTTTAATTCAAACATAATGTCGGATTTGTAGAGTTAATACAATAAAACTTGGACCTTGGATATTGCCTTAGAAATAGTTCAAGAATTACTAAAAGAGAACATAAAAAATAAAAAAATTTATAATTTGAGTAGAGAATAAAATATTAAATAATGATAAATAAAAAGTAAAAATTTGTAATAATTAAATATATTTGTGAAAACTATCATGATTAACAAGTAAAAAAAATAAAATAAAAATATTAAAAAATTATTCAATTCATTGCATTTATTTATTTATTGAAAAATTATTAATCTATTAATAATTAAATATAATTAGTTTATTGTAAGTAAATAAATAGCAAAAAATTGTTAGTTAAATATAAAAGAAATATAAAATTACTAATTTCATCCTTGAAATTGTGAGATGCTAATAAAATGGTATTCAAATAAATAATAATTTATATAAATAATTTTTTTGTACATATATCTAGAGACGAAGTTGTTTGTATAGATTTCTAAGAAGGGAGAAAATTGTCTATATAGACCATTATTCAGAAATAAAATTGACTATTTAATATAATTTAGAAGTCATTTTGTTAGTGTCTTACAATTTCTTGGATGTAATTGGTAATTTTATCAAGAAGAAAATAATAAAAAATGAGAAATGAAAAGAGCTAAGTTTACTATTGTTAAGTATATGGGTAAGAGTTTTCAAGATTAATAAGTAAATTAAAGTAAAGTAATAAATGCTTAAAAAATATGTGAAGTAAATTTTTTTAAAAATAAGTAAATAATAAACTTGTTAATAATATTTTAGCATGTAAAAAGATATTAAATAATGATAAATGAAAATAGTTAAATTTATTATAACAAAAAATATAGGAAATAATTTCATTATAAAAAATTTAATTTAAAGTAAAGTAATAAAATAAAGAAATTAGAGAAATACTATATATTCTAATTAAATAACTATTAAAAACACTATAATAGAAAATTTGATTGACATTAGGTGTTTATGGGATTTCTTATGCGATTTCACATCCGAATACAATCAACATTTTAGCTTTGTTTTGCACACATAATTGCAAGCTGATAAAATAAGAAATGTTCTGCAAAATTAATTGTTGAACTGTCTAAAATCATAAAATGACATAAAAAATATATTAATAAATATAGATATATAAAATAAAATAATTCATATTAATGAAGGCCATAAGTTGTAAATTAACAAAAAAAAAATAAGGATAGATTTGAAAAAAAAACTTAAAGAGGTTTTAGCTTATAAGTTATAAATCATTTAAAGTAACTTATTAAGTTAAAGTTTATTTTTTCAATAAGTTAGTGCATGAAATATCTTTAGAGACTAACTTATAACTTATTCAAGTTAATAAACTATAAGCTAATTTTTTGTTATGCAAAATGGGGCCTTTATCAAACGTCATTGCAAATATTTTATAACACCAATTATAAAACCATTGTTAAAAAGAAAAATAACACAATTCTCACAAAAAATCATCATTTCTTATTGGACAGACTATTTGGCAACTGACAAAAAGTTAAAGACATTGGTTTCTAATCAACAACTGATGTAAAATGTTTTCCTAATTTTTTTTAAAATCAAATTTTGGCTTCCTTGCCAAAATTTTTGTAGTTAAAATTGAATAAACTTAGCATCTCATACAAAAATATATATTTTGAGCTAAATTTTTTAAAAGGTTATAACTTTGCATTTAGTTGCTCATTTAAAGAAAAATTTATATTAATTTCATATAACATTTTGAGATCTATCTATCTTTGCAAAAACTTCGGAGGTTTTGCCCTTCTCAAAATTACGAAAAATGGCATTTTTATGTAATTTTTTATTTTCTGCATCATTTTCCTTGTTTGGCCACTTTAATTTCAACTACAACATTTTATCAATCACATAATAAGAATCCAACACTAAAATACAACCTTAAAAGCTATACAAAAGAAATACGAATAAAAATTTCTTTAAAAACTTACACAAAAAGTCACAAAAGTGGAAGAGACAAAGATTCGAGAGAAATAATAGCAAGAAATGGCACCTCTTATATTTTCAACCAATATCTTGAAATAAGACATTTGCTACATGCTCAATGTTAGTTGAAGAAATATTAATAGCTCACGGACATGTAGTGGATGATAGAAGAACATTTAAACTTATGCTAAGAAAGTTAGATGGAGATGAAGAAGATGAAGATTAAGCTTAAGAATAAATAAGAGAGAGATTGAGAATGATAACAAGGAAAAGAATAAGATATGTTTTATTTATAGTACAAAAATATCATCGTGTTGAGAGTTCTTATCAAACTTCAATATCTTTAGATGTCAATTATTTTTAAAATCAACATCTTAAGTTTTTCTATTAAATACCATATATTTTAATGTCAATTATATAAAAAAAATTGACATCTTATATATCCTAAGAATTTTAAAAATACTATCGTATCTAAATAGATGTCAATTAAAACTGACATCTTTAGTTTTTTCATTTTTCTAGTAACCTTTAAATGCCATTTGTTATGATATTAGTTAAGTGAAAAATTGATATTTTAAAATTTCTAATAATCTTAAAAATGTCATTATGTCCAAATAGATGTTTGTCAACTTTAAAATCAACATTTTAAGTTTTCTCATTTTTTAGCAAACTTCAAATGCTACGCATTATGATGTTGGTTAAGTAAAATACTACTATCTTAAGTTTCCTAATAATTGTAAAATGCCACCACATCTTAATAGGCATCAATTAATTCTAAAACTATCATCTTAAGTTTCATTATTTTCATAGCATCTTTCAAATGTTATACCTTTTGACATCAATTAAATATAATTATAAGTTTTTCAGGAATTAAAAAAAAATCCATTGCATGAAAATAAATGTTAGTTGTATATACTAATCATCATCTTATTATTCCTTATAATTTTAAAAATTTCATTGTGTTAATGTAGATGTCAATTTTACCTTTTACCGTCATCTTTCCACCAATATAGAATCACAATTCTGTACTAGAGAAAAACATTAATTTAATGAAGAATGAAATATTAAATAATGATAAATAAAAATAATTAAATTTATCATAAATATAAATTTAGCATGGAGGATAATATTACACAATGAAAAATAAAAATAAAAAAATTAAAATTAATGCAATTAAATGAAGAAGTGGACAACAACTTCATTTCAATGGAACTCAAAATTCCCTTGTTTTTCTTTATAAATGTTTTTGTTACCGAGTTTAAGTTTAGGTTGTTATTAATATGATAAGGTTTATTGCATTTATTAAGACATAAGGATTTGCTAAAGATATAGACGGACACTACTGTAAAGAAAATTTGAATGTTGAAGCTAATGATGTTATATCCAAATATGATTCGTCCACTTGCATTTGGACTACCGGCAAGAACTTTTATTTTTGTGAAGATTGATTTTCTTTGGTATAGAGCTCATTCATTTGTATCTATTTGTAACATTCATGTTCTTTAGCTTCTTAGAAGGCAGGTATATGAAAAGTCGCATTGCAAATCTGGAATACACATTTGTGAATTTTCCCACTTGTAAGATTGCATTCAAGTTTTATGAGGAACATCATGGAAGTGGCAGGCTAGAATAGGAAGACATGTGGGAGTACTAGAGCAGTTTTCCAGGTCTTTCTTTTTCTTTCCCCCCACCTTTTTTTTTTCGTTCTCATATATATGCTCAATGTGTTGGAAGTTCTAAAACATGAATAAAAAAATATGAAGACATGTGAGATTGCTAAAGCATTTACATATTATTGTATAGCATTTAATTTTATACTTTGTATGCTTCTTTCCGGTTTAATGTAGTGTTATAATTGGGCATCATAATTTTAATAATTATTTAATTAGTTTTATGGGTTTTTGTAAAAAAATAAAATAAAACACTAAAGTGATGACAAAGGTTGTAACTATTGTTGAAAATGTTACGTCACCAGCACTATAAAACAATGACAAGTGTTGTTGATACAGATATCCCATGTTTAAAAAAATGACAAAATCCCATATCTAAAGTAATGATTTTTGTCATCTCTATAGATCATTTTAATGTCATCAAGCTGTAATTCACAACAGTAATTGTCTTGACAAATATCATCATTATAGATAATAAACAATGATGATATATTATATTGTCACTTTAGCAATTAAATACCATAAGGATAAAAAGACGACCCTAAAATGACTACTTTATCATTGGTAGATATAAAGTGACGACTTTTGTATTCAAAGAGATTACAAATATTGGCAACTTTGGTTCTTTTTTTTACAGTGAGTGTTAAAGATTTGCAAATATAGATGGATGAATTGAAACATTTAAAATCACATGTAGGTTTAGGGATTTAAAAAAGGGAGTGTTACACAAAAAATATCCATAAAATTGCAGTTGTCAAAGCTACTTTGTCTGCATTTCATCGATTTTATGGTGTGATTGAGATTCACATATTTTGCAAACCTTAAAGGCGATATAGAACAACATTTCAGCTTGATGCGATGATAACGGACCACATCATGCGCATTTGATCGCAACTCATTTATGTTCATATTTTAGTATAAAAAAAGGCAAAAAGAAGAAGAAAGAATCTAATAAAAAAATACAATACAGATACAGGAAAAGATTATTCAATCTTTACAAATGATTAATAGACACAAAAACAAATAGGAACTCTAAAAAGTAAAAGCACACTCAGACCTAAAAGTGAAAAACTGAAAATAGAAGCAAATCCATGCTCTAAATGGCATATCCACAATCTGTAAGACAAGTCGATGCTCTTGAATCCATGATCTAACGACTGGAAACCAAACCTCAAAAGATTTTGCCTTTGAAACGTAGATCCATGCTTCTGATCCCACAATCCAGCGCCTGTAACTCAAGCTTCAAACAATCTCACCTTTGAACTTCTCCTCTTCTAAGCAAGTAAATTTCTTAATCTTTCTTCCCTCTTTCTAAAAAAACAAAAACGAAAGTAATATGAAGGCAAGAAATTGAGGCAATCAAATGTTAAGAAAGGTGAAGAATAGAAAGAGAATGAGAAGGTGAGATTCCAACAGAGAGACAAAGCAGACGGATCTGATTGTCAAAACAAAATGGTAAAGTGAGGATTTTTTTTTTTTTTTTAAAGAGAAATGCGTATTCAGAGATATTGAGAGATAAGCGGTGATACCTGAATGAGAGAGAGATGGAGATATTAAAGATTAGCCCGTCATTAGATGTGATTATTTTAATAAATAATAATAATTAATTCATTAAGTTAATGAATAATTATTAGTAATTGATATATTAGAAATTTTTTAATAAATCATTGTTATTAATTGATTAAGGTTATTTAGGAATAATACATCAATTGATTTAAAAATTTTCTTATATTAAAAAATTGAAAATACCTTGTTAATTTGTGGCACTATATGATGATATTCATGCCCTGTTATTGAAATGTGTAATTTGAATAGCATTAAATTAATTCTCTTTTGACAATTGCTAGTAAATAGGATTAAAGTTGCATAGGTACTCATCACCATTCCCTTAGGAATCTGTAAAGATTTTTTTGACATATTATGTGTGAGTAATTGTTTAAAGGGTTTTAAAAATTAATAAAAAATCATTTAATGCCTTCTTTTTTATGAGTTATCTTTTAAATAATATATTATAATGTAAAGAAAAAATATGTTATTATTTATTTTTTCTACGAGCATTTAATTTATTTTTTAGTCAATTAAAACATCACTGCTATTCATTGTATAAATAACTAATTTTTTTTATAATTTTCATATAAGTAAATGTGTGGTTATCATAGAAAAAATAAAATCATTCAAAAGTTGGAATGATTTTGAAAATAATTTTTTGTATTTATTTAACTTACTGGATTATGAAAGGTTGTCACTTTATTTGACTTTTTTGGTAGTACTTACACATAATTAAATTATTTTCATAAATTTATTTTTAATATTAAAATTAAATAAAAATTATTAATTATTAAATTTGCTATCATTGTGACCATTTAAAGCCGTTAACTAATTTATAGGTATAAAAATAATACTAAAAAATAAAATAAATATAATTAATTTGTAACACTATATAATGATATTTAATGCCTTGTTATTGAAATGTGCAATTTTAATATCATTAAATTAAATTAATTTTCTTTTGACAATTGCTAGCAAATGTGATTAAGAATCTATAAAGATTATTTTATCACATTATTTTCTTATAAGTTTTAAGCCTAAGTAATTAAATCTTTCAATTATATATGAATAATTGTGTTTCTTAATATTAATCATCATGTCTTTATGTATGAAACATTTTATCTATTAATTAAGCACCAACCATTGTATATTCTTTTAGTAATAATGTTTTGGATGAGAATTAGATCTTTTGAACGTAGTTAACATATCTCTTAAAATAGAATTTTTAAAAAAACTTGTCATATTATTCTAATCTACTGGTTGCAAGATGTAAATAGCGTTTGTTGTTGTTATTATTTTTACTTTCATCATCATTGTAAAATTTTTGGCTTAACTAATTATTAATTTGTTTTCTAAACAAATATGGCAGATAGAGAATCTTTTCCATGAAGAAGATTAAAAGGTGCACCACGTGATGATGAAGTTTGGCATTTTCACACTCCTATAGCTGGAATTTGAAATAAGATAATTTGTAAAATTTGTGAAAAAGTTGTGAAAGATGGAACTACTCATTTGGAGGAGCAACATATAGCACACAAAAAGGGAGATGTGGCAAGTTGTTCAAGAGTTACTTTTTTTATTAGAAAGACTACGATGAAAATCATATAAGACAGTAGCAAAAAAAATGAGATTCTTAAAAAAAGAGAAGGATTTGAAGCCTTTTTAAGGGGGGATAACGACTATAATGATGATGATATAATTATTAATGAATAGAGGTTCATAAGACAAGCTATGCAAGAGAGTAAGAGGACACATCAAGAATGGAAAGACCAAAAAAGATTTAGATGACTTTCTAGGAGGTATGATAATTTATATAAGGAAGATAAGAGTTTTCATGCAATTGCTAACATGGGACTTAGTGTCCAACAATTTGATAATTTAATTTTTAGATTAAGAACCTCAAAACCTGATTTGATTAGGAGTAAAAACTTGAAGTAGAGCAAAATCAAAGGTGGCAAGATGAAGACATTAAGGGAGAAAAAAAGTTAGGAGAAGCTTTTTCTAAGTTGCAGAATTTAGTTATTGTGGTAGTTGACATTGGGTTAAAGGTTAAATACCCTATTCCTTATGAGATTCCATAAGTGTATTTGGAATCAAGATTTCAATCTATGAAAACATGGATAGAAGAATTAAAAGGCACATCGAAAGAGATAGGTGTTACAATAATGTGCAATGCCTAGACTAATAGTACAAATATGCACAAAATGAACTTTCTTATCTATAGTATCAAAGGAACTATTTTTCTTTTAAATCCATTGATGATTCTTCTATGCCTAGTACAAACACTAATTATTACTTTAAGTAGCTTGATCAAGTTGTTGAAGAGGTTGTATAGCAATATGTAGTGCAAGTAGTCATTGATAATGAAAAAGCATTAAAAGCTACTAGATAGAGGTTGATGAAAAAATGGTGACATTGCTTTTGGTCATTTTTTGTAGCTTATTGTTTGGACTTATGTTTGGGGAATATTAGTAAAAAATCAAATGTCCAAAACATATTACAAAATATAAAATTGGTCACTTCATTTATTTACAATCAAATTTGGATAGTAAACCACATGAAAAAAGTTTACTACAGGCAAGGACATTGTACATCTTACTATCACTCTTTCTAACATAGTTCATTTAACTTGAGTCAATTGAAAAACATGTTTGATTTAGAAGAATATAAAAAGTCCAAGTATGGAAAATAAAATTCAAGAGTTGCATATGATTCAAAGAAAATTGTTTTGGGAATAGAGTTTTGGAACAAGGCAAGTGGCATAATAAAGGTGTTTGAATCTATTGCTAAAGTTTTAAGATTAGTTGATGGTGAAGAAAAACCAAAAATAGGCTTTTCGTATAAAGCCATAGACAAAGTAAAGCAATCTGTTCATAAAAAATATTGTTATAATTGATAAGAGATGGAGATTTATGCATTCAAATTTGCATTTCATAGGTTAATCAACATATAACACGACTTCATTTTACAAATATATTGTGCATCTTTATTAAATTTTAGTTATGATTATTAATTAAAGTTGCTTTTTGTAAAGTTATTTTCTTAATCCACAATTTCAATTTTGTTTAGAGCATGGAGAAGATGTGGCAAAATAAACACTTGATGGAACCACAAAAGTGATTTATAGATTAAAACCTAATGTTGATATTCAAATAAAAATGATCAATCAGGTTAGTTATATATTTTACAGTTTATAGCTTAATATGTAATTTGTAACAATTATTATTGCAAAGAATTTATAAAAATGTATTATATAGTGTAATTGTCACTTTTCCAAGATAAGCATGAGATATGAGATATTTAGAACACCATAAGTTCAAAGGTTTTTGTTCTTAAATGAATCTTGATAAGATAATAATAAAATATTTTTTGGTATTATACAAATTATTGTTAGGTAATAACCTACATTTATTTTTGCTTTTTTTTTTCAACTCAGCGGTGGCTAATATATAGGAAATGCACTCCTAATCTTCAAAGTATAGCTATTAAAGTGCTTAGTCAAATAACTTTTGCATCAAAATGCGAGCAAAATTGGAGCACATTTTGCTAGCCATATGCACACAAAAACAAGGAATAAATTGAAGTATGCAAAGCTATAAAAACTTCTTTTTACCTTCCATAACATAAAGTTAAATATGAGACACATGATAAGAAGTCAACAAGACTTAGAAAGGAGTTTCAATCCTATAAATACTAACCACATATTCCAAGATGATGATTCATGAAATCCATGGCTTGGGAGAGATAATTAGCATTGTTAGATAATCCTCAAAATCTTGAATGGCTACCTAGGATTGATTTGAGTGATAATGTTAGGATGAAGGAGAATGATTCAAATTCTAGCAAAGCACATTCACAAAGTGGAGATAGTGGTTTGAGTCCACTAAGTGATGATGGTAATAGAGATGTAAATGAATTATCTCAAGAAAACAGTGATGAACAAAGGCTATATAACTCTTATGGTGAAACTCCACATTTCAAAGGTAATAACTTTTATGTTGATATGACAAACTTTTGAGCAGATCACATTGGTGATAATAATAGAAATGTACCTCAACAAAGAAGGAATAGTAGATAATAACAAAAAATATTAGAAAATTCCATCTTTACTAGCTAGTATGTCCCCAAATTTTAGTGATTTTAGTATTGGCACTTCACCTTAAAGCCTGTATAGTTATTATCCACCATCTTATCAATATCCTACTTACTCATCTTATGTCATCATTTAATCACAATGGCTCCATCTCATTACAAACACCAATTATATTATCAATTATATATATCCTAACCTAAACCTTCTTATCATAAAGGGACTAATGTAGTTGCGGATTTTTTTGGGTGTTTATTTAGGTAAATGACAGATGACATATAATCAAGATCAAAGTAAATGTGGGATTATGATTCCCTACGTCATTCCACCATGTGGTGATCAAAGCAATATCAAGTTCCATCTTGTTTGTCTTTTTATTTTTTATGAGAAAAACATGTTGTTGGAATTATCATATATATATGTAATATTTATATTGAGAACATATTGTTGGCATTGCCATACATATATATATATATATATATATATCTGTGTTTTATATAATATTTTATGTAGTATATTATTTATGTATTTTCTAAATAAACTAATTTTGTTAAGTTTTAAATTCTTACCCAATAAAATAGTCATTAATTTATTTTTTGCATTTAAAAGTATAATATTAACAAAAATTACAACTAATTAAGTGTAGTATCATTGAGCATATTTTTAAAAAAGGAGCAAATTATAAAAAAAATCACATCCACAATGACCACTATCTGCATTTTGAAGATTGTATTAATTGCAATTGTAGAAAATGCAACATGGCTACAATTTAAATCCCTAGATGGGTTAAGTAAAGAAAAACAAAATTATAAGTGGTTAAAGTGTATTTTTCTCTAAATTTTATTTTTTGACATTTTACAATTTAAAATTGGGAATTACTAACTTCCATGTCCATATGTGAAGATTGGCAATCTCTACTTTTTTATTTAGACAAAAAACAAAATCATGTTACTATGTTAATGATACTAAAATAATAAAGGACATATGCAACAACTATTAATTTCTTAATTTAATAAGTACATTTGTTATGCAAATAAGAGAAAATATGTGGAGTTGACTTAAATATTTTAAATTAATATTTTTACATTATAATTATTCAAATTCTCTTTGTTATTTTATTTTTATTAAATTAATAATATATTTTTTTCGTTGAAATAAAAATGTGGAAGTTGCTGCCTTAATATCCATATGTAGAAGCTTGCAATCCCCATACAAATTTTAATTCCAATTACTGAATCTTGAATCTGTCAATAAATATGTTAATGGCATAGGATGTGCCAGTGTTTGTGTTCACCGAATGCAAATTTAAATCAAGGTATTTTGCCCAAAAAAGAAAAACTGTGTAAACTATTCATAGATATTGAAAGATGCCATATAATTAGGATTGTGATATAAAAATATATGTATAAAATATTTAACAATTTTTGATACATTAAACAAATAATACATCAATTAGAGTACCAAAAAACATGTGCCGCATCACAATATGTTTAGGAATGTAAGTAAACGTTATTAAGTTTACAAAGAAGTAAATAATATTTTATCCCATGATTATTAATTCATCACCGTAACCAAAATAATTGTCATACTCTTGTTACTTTATCCCATCTGAATTGATTGAATCTCGCATAATTCTTAATACCACAAAACATTGGCCGGTGCCACGTTTGTATGCTTTTCGTTAATGTTGCATGCACATAAAAGGATTATGGCTCATGTAATTGAAACCCACCATATTTTGCATGTTGGAAGCACTTTTTTTTATGACTTATAAATTTGGATATATAAGACTTCGCATATATTAATGAAACATTTGATCTCAAACGTCTAATTTCATATTATTAAATTTCTATGTATGCAATATTTGGTCAATTGTTATTTTTTTTGGTAAATAATTATATCATTATTTTACTATAAAATTTATTGTGTGAGATATTGGAAGAAAACTGTATGCATTTAGACACAATTTATCACAAACCCAGTCCTACTGTTTTGTTAAAGATTTTCCTTTTTTTTTCTGAGAGTTAAAAGGTAGAACCATTCTAGAAAAATTAAAGTTCAACAAATATATAATAACTACACATTACATCAAAGTAAACCTCCCACTATTTACCACATGTTGATACTAATACTAAATGTTAGAACTGATTTGTTTATTTGCCATATATTGCTGGTATTTGGAGTGATAAGGGTTCAACATGACTTATTTTTGTTGCTAAAAAGCAATAGTAAAAAATTCATTAATCTTTTGACATCGATTTTGGAACTAAAAAAAAAGTAAAAAAGCTATAGTTTATTACATTAAAAAAATAATAAAAGTGTCTTATTTACTCAAGAATTTGATAAAAACTAATATCTTCAAAATAAAAAGGGAAAGAGGAATGATTTTTAATTTTAATTTGTTTTTAAATCTCATTTTAAAATGTATAAATTTCTTTTCTTATTTTCTTTTTTTTCTCCTTTCTTCTTTACAACATTTATCCCACTGAGTTAGGAATTTTTTTTTTCCACGTCACAATTTTTTATAATTATTTAATTTTTTTGTTGCTTGCATGTGCCGTTTTATTTTTGATAAAAGTTGGGGTACAAATAAATCAAATAGCTCATTAGAGATAGAGGCATAACCTACTTTTAATTTAACTATTTATCTAATCTAAGTCAATTCTATACCAATAAATATGCCAATTTATGTAAATATGATAGGTCTATTTTAAGCTTGTCTTGGTAAGCTTATTAGAGCAATTTATATAATAATTAATATATTCTTATATAATATAATATGATATAATATAATATATTGACATATATAAAATATGAGATATTAATAATTAATGCATACATTCATATATACACTTAATCTTGATATATTTAAAACTTATTTTTATAAATAAATTTTTAGATAAATTAGGTAAAACTTGTTTAACATATTAGATGGCCAATCCAAACGTAATTGATCTATTTAAAATAAAATATAATTGGTGAAGAACTTTTAACTCAAGTGCCACCTAATATTCCTTTAAAGTTTTATGCCTCCTATTATATTTAGAGTTCAATTTATATTCCTTACATATATATACATCTAGTAATTTAACCAATTCTCAATTTAAAAAATGAGAAAATGAATAAAATTTATCTGGCGTTGTTTGCACCTCATAGACAAAAGAAAACAAACCTGACAAAATAATTGTCACCCTTCATTATTTAGGCCATGCCAATTGAAAATTTATGTTTCTCCTCTCTACGTCACCCAATTGGGTTGCTGGCGCTGGGTTTCATTGAAAATAAGTAACTGGTGCACTTTAACCATTCCCTTGCTAGTTAATTAGATTAACTCTTTGTCAAGGTTCTAAATTATGATTACGCTTTATGGTTGGGATGTTGCAGAAGTAAAATTACAAATTGTGGACATTATAGCTGTAAAATTTCACGTAATATATAATAAAAATTACATACAAATGTTAATTTATATTATTTGGTATTAATTCTTTCTATATTAACATAATATTATTTCAAATCAAATAAAATCTATTTGTAAATAAAATATCAAGAATTTCAATTTTTATTGTGTCAAAAAATTTTTATGGATGATTCTGTTGTGGTTATAACGACTCGCAGCGTTGTGTTGTTGTGATTGCGAATGCTTGCAATATAAGAAAGTGCTACAATTATGGTGCACTGCAACCGCAATATTGTGATTACAACACTAGCTGCAACCTGTAATTTAAAACTATATTCTTCATTAATATTGCATGCATGAAGGAGGTTCAAAG
Source organism: Sindora glabra (assembly GCA_020226215.1). Taxonomy (NCBI): domain Eukaryota; kingdom Viridiplantae; phylum Streptophyta; class Magnoliopsida; order Fabales; family Fabaceae; genus Sindora; species Sindora glabra. Next base: position 33,708,627 of record CM035229.1, read on the forward strand.
GCATGTAGTTAGAAGCCTTTTTCTCATGAGCCATGAAATATAGATATATAAATATTATAATGGAACTTTTTAAAATGAAATAGACTTGTACATTAGCGATGGATCTCATGTCAAATGTACCAATATCATATTACTAGTATGCAGAAGGAGAATTTGTGGAATGTATATGAGATATTGGAGGAAAACTATGCACTATTTATTATGTAACAAAGTAGTTTTTTGGGGAAATATTTTAATTTATAACTAACTAATTTTATTTGAAACTGAATTAACCATTATTTTCCCTTAACTTGGATTCTCTAATGATGTTAACTTAAGGTTTTGAAGTCTCTAAATCCCTCATCAGACAAAAGTTTTGTTAAAATATCTGCTGTTTTGTCCTCTCGAATTAATCATCTCAATTATTCTCTGAAGATGGGCTTCATTTGGGATAAAATCAATTCTTAGAATCTTCTGCAAAAAAATTAATTAATTTGGTAAAAAATATGAGAATAAGAATTCATGTAATTCAATTAAGAAGTTTATTTTGAAGGTATCATGGTAATAAAATATTGGAAAGACAGTAAATTTTTGTTATAAAATATGTTTTAAGTCAAATGAAATGAATTCTAATGAAATTTTTTTATAACTTTAATAAATTTCAGAATAGTGTAAAAGTAATTAAAACAAGAATTATAAATGAAATGAATCCTCTCTTTAATTAAACCCAAACACCATTTTAAAAGAATTATATTTGAAAATGAAATGAAATCTTATTTTTCACCACACCCAAATATTCTTTTAAGAAAAGAAATTTAATTTTAAGTTTTGATTGTTTTAATAGAAAATATCATTCATAGAAAAATACTTACATAAAATATTGAAATGAAAAAACTTATCCTATTTATTCAACATTATATATGTTATTAGTTACCATTTAGAAAAAATTGTTCTAAAAACTAATTTGGTTAGAAAACATATTCTAATTTTTTTTTTAGAATTTCTAACTAATTTTTGTAAAATATAGTTCAATGGAAATAAATAGGATTGAACACTTATGATTATATGTATATATTATACATTAAGAAGATTTCCTAATGTTGTTGAAGAAGGCACTAACACAAGATTTTTAGATTGTCATCTGTTCTTCCAAGTTATGTCTTAAGGATGAACATAGATGTAGATCCTTGAATACTATGCAAGAAAAACAAAAAATTGTTAGAACTAATAAATTTAAAATTAATATCAAGAACAATTCAAAAAATATATTGTTCACTCAACTTTTTGAACTTCTCTCTTAAATTTGATAGAATTTTAATAGGTCGGAAACTCTCCCTGCAAAACTAGAACTCTAGAGTTTTGATAGGTGAATCCTAGAGTTTTGATAGGTCTGAAAATATTTCCAATCACTAAAACTGGAACCTAAGAGTTTTGATAGGTATGAAACTTATTTCATATTTTCTCTTTGAAAATCAAAACCCTAGAATCTTATTTATAAATGAGGATTAGGATTAAAAACTACATATTTGAAACATCCTCACTCATAATACTACATTAAGAATCATAATATTAGTTTAAAACTCATGATGGCTCATTAACAGACATAATGGATCATTAAGGTACATAATGACTCATTAAGGCCAATAATATTTATTTAGGCTCATAACACATAATAATGGTGCTCAATATTCATATTCCAAATATTCTAATTGGATATTCCTATTTGAAAATATGTCTCTAATTAATATTTGAAATATATTTGATTTTTCTTTAGAACTCATATATTGGATATTCTTGATTTGGAACATATCTTCAATAAATATTCAAAAATCAAATATCATCTTTGTTAGTTTTTTGATATAATTTTATTTAATAAATTAAATAATTTAAATTATATCTTTAACTTTTAGATAATTGTCTAGGAGAATATTCTTGAAATTGGTATCTCTGAAAACTAATTTCCACTATCTAAATAAGCTAGGTCACATGCATGTATCCAATGACTAGATTATGCATGTATTTCTATTTAAAATATTTATCCATAAAAATCTTTATTGGTGTATCATCCTTCATTTGTTTATGAAAACGGTTCACTGGGTTACACAACTGGATTGCTCGTTGTACACTACCCGCAAAAGCTGCTGTGTATTCTGCCGGACATGATAACAACAATATTATTGTTTTTTAAATTTCTCCAAATTAGATTGAAAATTATAGTGTTCCAACTTAATATTTTGAGTACTATTAAAAAACAGTAATTAACTGCGATTATAACAAGGAAGTAACCACAGTTTGAACAGTCTTTAAGATTGTTAGCGGCGGTTCTATGAAATTTATATCTATCACTTTGTTAGTATGAGAGATTTAAATTGCAGTTGCGGACGCACTTATAGTCGCATTGCAATGTAGATAAATGTGAGAAAATATGGCCATAGTGGTCTAAAATTATAAAAAATCACAGATGTGATCTAATCCAAAAATGCAATATTGCGCATAATATTATGGTTGTTGAGCATTTTTTAAGTCTTAGGTTACTATTGTTATAGTTATTAGGAAGTAACAAACCATGATCATACAACAATGCTATTTTATTTATTACCATTAATAAATAATATTTTTAAAATAGTTTGGATGGGCTATCCTTCTCGTTACGTATTTGGTCGGGCTTGTGCCTCTTGCTACATGTCCTATAATTTTGGTTCAATCAAAAGAAATTATACATATCTTTATTTTTTTTATTTTATGTATTTTGAAGAAATTAATAAATATTAAGTTGAATATCACTAATGAAACATCATTTGATTTATTAGCATTTACTTTCGTAAATAAATGCATTTTTTAACAATATTATGCTATTTGTTTAGTTGTTGTATCGAATTAGTGTATTAAGTTATTGGCAGCGTGTTAGTGCTTCCGTATTAACTAGCATTTGTTTAAACTCTGATTTGAATTGATTCAAAATTGTTTGAACTTGTTATCAGGTCTGGAGTCTGTTTATATTTAGGAACACCGCCCCCTAAATTTTAAAAATTCTAAAATTATGTGTAAATTTTTTAAAAAATATTAACTTGAATATTTAAAAAAGTAAAATAAATGTGAGATATAATATAATAGGTAAGTATATGTGTATCTTCTTCTTTTGGAGAAAAAGAAAAAAGAAAGAGAAGAAAAATGAAGAAGAGAAATAACGTAGAAATATAATTTACTGTTTTTTTTATCGTCAATAAAAATAATTGTTAAATAAATCAAAGTTTATTAAAATTTAATTAAGAAATTATAATAGTCAAGTTGAAATTTAAATTTTGCAAATTTAACAACTTCCAGACAGAACTTTATTTATTTATTTATTTTTTAGTTGAACCTCGAACTAGTAGCTTAATTTGACTCGCTTTGTTTATAGTCTTAATTCTCCACGCTATAAAAGAAAAACTATTTTTTTGAATAATTTTCATTACTTCTAAAAAATGTTTCCTCCTTGCATATTATAATAAATTTTGAGCAGTAGGTCTTCAAATATATTCAAATATAAACCATTAAATTAATGAATATTCTCGACGACACATTATTATATAATTTATATGTCATACTAAATTATTCATGTTTATTGTAAAATAAAACTATGAACTATCTAAAAAAAATTAGTATGAAAAATAAAATAAATTTTTAAAAAAATTAATTTAAATATTTTATATTTTAAAAGTTTCTCCTAATTTTAAAATTAGTTTTAAAAATGAAAAATTTTAAATTTTTCAACAAATTAAAAATAAAAAATTACATTTTTGTAATCAAAGTTACAAAATTTTATTTCGTTCAAATTTCCTACTAATATTAAAAGAATAAAATTTTGCAAAAATTTGTAGTTGAGAAGGAATTAGGATGGTTTCCATTTGCAAGTGGGACGGAATTTACGCCCCACATTTCATCCTAATTTCTACAAGAATTTTAAAAAATTTTCATTGGGATCAAATTGCGAAAGTTTTCAATTTGGGATGGAATTTCTATCTCAAATTCCATTACATTTTTAAAAAATTTTGAAAAAAATACTAATACACAAAACATACCGAAAATATTCCGTCCAAAAATTCCATCAGTAAATCCCATATTTTCTTATTGTGTTGGATGACAAGAGGACGTTTTAACATAACTATTAGGCAAATAGAGGGCAATAAGGCCAATTGATATTTACACACCGAAAATGAGAATTATAATTATACAGAAAATTGAGAAACAAGTATACAGAAATAAACAAAAGGTTATTATTTGATATGTATTTAGGAAATTTTAAATTTGTACATATCCTTAAAGGGTTTTGTAAAAAAAAAAAATCATACATTTCATGGTTTTTTTCCTTATAATTTATCTTTTATACAAAAAATAAAAAATTTGTAAAAAAATTTATATACTTACTATATATAAATCCATTCACATTTACATTTTGTGAAATCGAAACTTTATGACTATTATATTAAATTTTCATAAAAAATTATTAAGTTTTTAGACACTAACCGCACCACTTATCATCCTCACCAAAAAAGGGAAAAAAAAGGCATCATAATAATAAAAAGTGGTATTTGGTTCGTGGAATCTTACATTTCGAAGAAAGCATATATTTATGAAAATGTGATTCCTTGCAATTTAATTAATAGAAATATAACATTCCTATGTTTGATTCACTACAAATTATCCTAAGAATATTTTATCAAATTTTTAGATATATTATATTATTATATTTGGTTCATATTTGTTATTTTTGGAAATTTTGAGATTGTTTTAAAAATACACTTATCAAATTTTTATTATAAAGCTAGGATTTAAAAAACGGTTTCTCGACCGCAATATTGCCCGCAATATTGCGTTTTCGGGGGAGATCGCATTTGCAATTTCCTGCAATTTTAGACCGTTATAACCGCATTTTTCCGCATTCATCCGCATCGTGACGCGACTACGACCGCAACCGCAATTTAAATCCCTATTATAAAGTATAACATAGTGAACCATATATTTATTTAAAACTATATAAATAATTAAAAAAAATTAATACTTAACAAATTAAATTTTAATATTTAACATCTAAAAATTCATTAATATATAAATATTTTACACTTTATTATATTTTAATATTCCATACTCTATTATTATTAAAATAATTTTTAAAATGAAATGAGTGTAATTTAATTAAATCATTATCATAATATTAAATATATTTGATATTTTTCTTTTTTACAAAATTATATATTTTCAATTATACTCCATACTAGTATTAAATTTTACATTATACTTTCTTCTCTAATATAAAAATATTATTATTTTATATTTTTATGTATAAATATGTCTTTATTTTATAGAAACTCCAAGCTTGTTGTCTTATTTTTTAATGAAAGAAATCACGTGTATATATAATTATATTAGAATAAACTTCCAAACATTAGGAATAACAATAGAAAAGAAATTAAAGTTTAAAAAATTAATGTTATTATATTTCTTAATAATAAAAATATTTTAAAAATAAGATGATAATTATTTCCCGATTTAAATTAAAAAATTTTTAGAAAAATTAGGCTAAAAATATTTTTAAAAATGTGATATTTTTAGGTATTTTTTTTTCAAATTTTGAATCAAATATGAGAATGTAATATTTCCCTAAAATATTCCTGAAATTGTTAAAATATATTTCACGAACGTGATTAAAATTTTATAATTTTTTTCACATGAGAGTTGCCATCTGTACCAAATGCTGTCACTCCACACATATCTGTCAAATGAAATATAAAATAGTACCTAAATTACATTAATCTCCTATAACATTTAGTCTAATATTTTAATAAATATAAATATATAACCTATTCATTTATATATTTCAAAATTACATTTTTTTAAAAAATAAAATATAATTAAGCTAAAAGGGTAATTTGACCCAAGATAAATGGGAAAATTGACCAAACCTTTATATGACTCCTTCAGCAGAAGTGGTCAAACTCAGTTACAAAATAATTAAATTGAATTTTTGAGTTTGTTCATTCTTTATGTTCGATTTGAAAATCCATTTTTTTCCTCACTGTACAAGAAAACATGTTGTCACCACAGAATACGATCACAGAAAGAAATTAACTTTATCTATAAATATCTCGAATGATAACAAGTACTCAATTAAAAATAACAAAAAAGTAAAAGAATTTAATTCAAAAATTTTAAATGAAACTTAATTAGAAATAGAAAGAAATTACAAGAACAATAGAGTAATTTAACAGAATTTTAAATAGCTTGAAATTCCTGGTTGCATCCCTTAACTCTGCCTATGAAAACAGAGCTTTCTTCGGGACAAGGGTGGTTAGATCTCCCAAAAGAATTTAAAATTTTTTATTAAAATGAGGTAATCGCTTATAAATAATGTTTTTTGTTATTACGTATAAATAATTTATGCGAACTATTAATTCAGCTCATCCCAATGTTTTTTTTTTACATCTTATTCAATTCACTTAAAATTTATAATGCATAACTATTTTATTCTTTTAAGTCGAATAATACGGACTAATAAATTTAAATTGAGCTTACTAATATTTTTAAGTTTTAAACCAAAAAATCATTTTAATTTTACAACTAAAAAGAAGGTGTGGGGGTAAAATGCAACATCCTATAGTTGGTGGGGGTTATTTGCATTTTTCTCTAAAAAAAATAAAAAGAAAGAAAAATAGTGTTATGTTAATTGTGTGATTAGGAAGGTATCTCTTAACTTATTTCATTTATATCTTCTCTGTTTGCAACTTTTAGTATAACAATGAATGTTTCCATCTGTATATATATTTATAATTTTTAAAATAAAATAATTTAGATTGTTAACTTATCATTAATTATACATATGTGACTAGAGATTTCATGGGCATATTATTTGTAAGATTTAAAACTCGTCCAATTAACGCATTTGGTTGTAGCATGACTGCATCAAGTAACGTTTCATGCATGACAAGGGAGAAAGTTTAAAGCCCATGTAATGGGAAGCTATTGCTGCAAATCACATTTTGCATTAATATGGCAACTCTTTCCTTATGACTTAGTCCCTATAAATGATATGAAAATGATATCTTCTTCATATATATCTATCACATAATTAATGAAGCTGTACCCATAATCAATAATATAAGAAAATATTATACAACATACGCATGAGGTGTTGGACGAAAATTACAGGTTTCATTATTTATAAATTGATGGCCAGTTAAGCTTTTTATTACAATGTTTTTGTTATAAATATTAGTGTAATCGAAACCTGGTATAACATAGTTAAATGGTAAATATATATACATAATATTTTTAAATATTAAATTATTAAAAAAATCATTTATATTTATCAAAAAGGATCAACAACTTACACTCTAAAATTTATATCAGAAAATAATTAATTTATCTAATTATTTTCTAATGAAATTACTAACATTAAATCATATGTCCATTGAAACAGTAAATTTTTTTTCCTCCAATAAGCCATTTCTTTTACAGTATTATAAGACAAAAGAATAAATGCACCTATGATGTTACTATCTTAAAGTTTTCATGTCATTAATGTTTCTTTTTCCAATATTTACATCTCATTTGGAGAAATATGATATAGCTTTAGTTGTAATTTTGTTTTGAATATTTAGAATCGGTTTATTCTGGTAGAAAATATTTTTTATAAGAATATAGTTATAAATTTTTAAAATAGCAGAAAATATTCTATATGTCATATGGTAAATGTTGAGAATTTGGTAAAAGTTAATTTTCTTTTTTTCAAGGAGGAAGTTGTTTTCCTCCATTATCATGCTTTAGATGTCTTTTTTTTTTTTTGTATTATTTATCCAGTATCCAACAAGTTACATTAAGCTTCTTACTAATCTATATTCAAGTTGGTAGATCAAATATAGGGGCAAAACTCTACTAGAATAGTTAGATGGTAAATATGTATGTAATATTTTTAAATTAAAAATGATTGAAAAATCAATTTATATTAATCAGAAAGGATCAACAACTTACACTCTAAAATTTATATTAGAAAACAATTAATTTATCTGATTATATTCTATCCAAATCATTAACACTAAATCATGTCCATTGAAACACTAAAAAAAAACATTTTCCTCTAATCAACCATTTCTTTTACGGCAAAAATTATAAGACGAAAGAATAAATGCACCTGCGATTTTACTCTCTTAAAGGTTTCATGTCATTGATATTTCTTTCTCCAATATTTGCATTTCATTTGGAGAAATATGATATAGCTTTAGTTGTGATTTTGTTTTGAATATTTAGACTCTATTTGTTTTGGTGGAAAATATTTTTTATAAGAATATAGTTATAAAATTATTAAGATAGCAAAAAATATTCTATATGTTATATCGTAAATGTTGAGAATTTGGTAAAGGCTAATTTTCTTTTTCTTTTTCTTTTTTTTATTTGAAAGAGAAAGTTATTTTCCTCCATTATCATGCTTTAGATGTCCTTTTTTGTATTATTTATTCAGTATCCGACAAGTTATAGTAAACTTCTGACTAATTTAGATTTAAGCTAGGTAGACCCAATATGAGAAAAAAGCTCTCCCAATGATAGTTTTTTTTTTTCCCATTTATGAGGTTCGAACCCCAAACTTTCCTTAAAGGAACTAAACTCCTAACCACTTAGACTAATTGTCATTGATTAAATATCATTCTTTTACTAATAAGATATGGAGATGATATATTATTTTCTTAATCTACATAAAAGCATATAAGATTTACGTATATAGAATATCTTTCAAAAAACAAATAGAACCTTGATATCAAAATATTTTTCTCTAGTCTTTTTCCAATAAAATGTGAAGGTATATATACTAATTGCAGTACCGAAATACTTTTAATTTATAAAATAAAAAAAACGATATGGGAGTTGGGAGTGACATTATTATTATTTTTATCTGAGTATACTCAGTAGATATAAAATGAGACGTTACTAAATTGGATAAGAAATAAATTGAAGGAGTTAATTACTTCATGTGATAAGATTTAGGAGATAATTTATCATTCTTCAAAATATATAATTTTTGCATATGTTTAAGTCTAAATATATATATATATATATATATATATATATATATATATATATATATATATATGCACACACTTTAGCATTATTTAAATAAATACTTATTCACATGCAGTCTATATGAAATTTCTAAAAATGAAAATTTATCATGTTAATTGATATAGACATATCTTGATCTTAACTTTATATATTTTATATCTTCTTGGATCTAGTATTGTTGTTTCATAGCAAATAATAAGATGACCATTACAACAATTTTGAATTACGGTAACTCTAAATTTAATAACAGTTAAAAACAAATACTTAAAATTTAGATACCTAACAATTCTGATAGTATTACATTTTGTTATAAATTTAAGCAATGCTTGTTAAGTAACACTCAAAAACTATTGCTTAATCTAAAATAGGCAATACTAATCTTATGTTACTAAATCTATCATAACATGCTAAATAAGCTCTATCACATTAGCCTAATAGTTAAAAATTGTATATTAAGTTAGTTCTAAGTTAAGCTATTTTTTCACTAAGTCAGGTTATTACCATATCAATCTAAGTCTTAATTTTAATCTCAGGTCAATATTTACCAAGTTGTCTTAGATTAATTTTACAACTCATTACACTTTAATTTGATATCACTATAATTGAAATTCATTATTATATTGTATACCATGTCAATTCTAAATTAGGCTACTTTTTTTTATAGTTCAAATTATTATAGTATTCATCTTTATCTTAACAGTCCCAATCTTAGATTGACATTTATTAGGTTGTTCAAGACTAATTTTACAGCTCATTATATTTGTTATTGTTATCATCATCTTCATTAAGGATTCAAATTACAATCAGTGATTGCAATATTATGATTGTGAATAGCACCACATTTGTGATTTTCCATGATTTTGTACTATAATAGCCACATTTCCTTGCATTTACTTGCAATTTTGTAACTGTAATAAAATTATAATGGCAACTACAATTTAAGATGCTAATTGTTATTGTTATTATTATCATTTTAAATATAATTTATTTATTTTTATTTAAAATTAAATTATATTAAAGAAATGATAATTACAAAAAAAAGTTCCCCTCCTCTTGCAAACTACTTTCCAAACATTTAGTAGTATTAAATGACTTTTGTTTGAATTTTTTAACTTTTAAATTGTAATTTTAATATAAAATATTAAGTTTTTAAAAAATAATTTAGTGCAAATATGGTGGGGTTATAAGTTTTTATTATTAGTATTAATTTTAGATAGGACTAATATTAATTAAAATTATAAAAATATGAATGATGAAACACTATTTTTTGAGTAAAATATTCCCAAGTATAGTGTTAATAATCATAGGACCTACTCTAAAAGAATTCACTATTTGTAAATAAAATGAATACAAATATTTTACAAACTAACTTTACAATATATTAATTTATCACTATTTTTAATTTTGGGACTTCTTTCGCCAAATGATTGTCCATCTTCTCTCAAATTGTTTTATTGTCTATCCTTCACATCATACCAATATTTGAGAAAATTTTCATTTTTTAGTTCTTGTGACATGTTCATAGACACTTGCTGTCCAAAATTCATTGGCAAAGGAAAAATGTACTTTTTGTTGCCTTAGAGGGGTTAATGCATCACAACTCATAAGTAAAAGCACATGATATTGTATCTTTTGTGCTTTCTACTATTCTAAAATATCAAAATTTAACATATTAACATCACAATAGGTGTAAATAAGAATGGGTTAAGCTTCTTGTTGATTAAATGGGAATTATTAGTTATACTTAAGAAGTTATCATATTCTTCAATATATAATATAGATGTTCAAGAAGCCATGCATAAACATGAAAAATTAGATTTATCATTGTATACATTAAAAATCTCACATCACACATGTATGACTTTATATCAAATTCATATTAGACATTTTTATAGTATTTATCTAGTGCCTTTTTCACTTCTTTTTGTTAAGTTTAGGATATATAATTATAACTATAATATATAAACACTGAATATTTTGAAAATATTTATTTTATTTTGGAAAGCATTCATAATGTCAATTTTAAAACCATTAATACTTTCAAATTTTAAAAATGAAAAATTAAAATTAAACGAAACTTCAAGTATTAAATGAAATATTGGATAATAAAAACTAAATAAAGGATTATTTTATGTATAAAATATTTGAAAAAATTAATAACCAGTTTTTTTTTATCTTTTTTTCATTTTTCTTTTTTCATTTTCAAGATGATAGTTACCTTGCTTTGCAAGCACACATTACAAGTTACGTGGCAAACAGATAAAAACCGCCCCAAGTTCAGAGTTAAAGAAAATGCATTTATTTATTTTTTTTTAAATCCTGAGTGATTTAACGCAAAGAGGTAAAAAGATTTTCATTTTCATTTTGAAATTTTTATGTAATTAAAATAAAATGTAATTATTTATTTTAATAAATTTTTATAATATATGTTGGCTATATTAAATATATAAACTGATTAATTTTAAAATTAAATGTTACTGAATATTACTTTAATATATTTATATATATTAATATATATTTTTAATTTATTAAGATTGCAATTTTAATACATACATACACACACACTAATCAATTATTTCTATATTACTTATTATATATTATTATGTTAATAGGTTAATTGTATAGCCCAACATGCTAATGCATATTAGTCTTAGTTTCTTATCAAGTCATACTACTATTTTATTCTCAATACCAATCTCAATCTCAAGTTAAGAAAAATTACATTAATCCCAAATAAACCCATTAAACTCAACCCATTTTGACTCCTTTACATGTTGCTTAATAAAATTGTTACCTTATATAAGGTATGTTCCTTAGTAAAATTGTTACCTTATATAAGGTACCGCTTAATTAACTATTGTCAAGTAATAATTTATAGGCAATCAGCAATTTGTTTCATTATGTGTCGCTAGCAATACTTTTATAATTGCTACTTAAATTTAGTTACAAGCATAGCTTGAATAATTGTTGTATTATTTGTATTAATAGTGTAACTCCTCTTTTGTACTATTTTTATAAATTATTTTATGGAATAAATTTTTTATCCAAAAATTTATATTTTACATCAAATAAATAAATTAACTTTCTCCTTAACCTTCTAAAATTTTAATTTTATTTTATATATAGCGAAAAAGTTATTATACTAAATAAATTAATTTTTTCTCCTTAAATCTCTAAAATTTTAACTTTATTTTCACCAAACTTTATTTTTTCTAATATATGTTCTTAATACAAAAAAATCAACCTCATGTTATCGCTTTTCACAATTCTTCATACTTTCATGATTTCATCTCTCAGACTTCCAGCGGTCGATCTCCATCTCTCAACACTAATCCCAGATTAAGGGCCTTGTTCATGTTAGGCTTAGAAGTGAGAATTGACTCCTTGCTGCTTTTGCAACCGGCGAGCAGATGCTTGGCTGCCACAACAAATTGCCATCTGAAAAATGGTACACAGCCTCCGCCACACGCAGTCGGCTATGCCCTTGACTTCGAAGTCTCCTATGACTTTTCGGGTTTGAGATTACCGTTAATTCAATTCTATTATATCTCCAATTTGATTTTTTTTTTTTTGGTGAGAAGTGAACATTTTTTCTTATCCCTTATAATTTGCATTGTGCAGTTTATGAATTGTGCCTCCGATTTGATTTGATTTCTATTCTAAAGAATTTGGGATATTGATTTCAATTTTTACTTGTTTCTCGTATTTGAGATAATTGCAACTGTTGATTTGTAACTCGACTTATGGAAATTTGAATAATACATCCAAGTTTTTTAATCTATTAATTTTTTAAACAATAACTAATACAAAATATATTTTGACAGAAAAATTTAGATGAAAAAAGAAAGAATGAAAATTTATATGAGAAGGATTATGTTATGGACAAGAATTGAAAATGGAAGTAGTAACAAGGAAGAAAGAATGGGAGTAGAGATTATAAGCAGATAGCAGAGAGAAGAGTAGAACTCTCTCGTAAGGGTCGTAACATATCTTGAATGATTTGAGCAAACCAATCAACGTTGCGCATTAGATGAATTGTTTCCATGGAATTAGGATTGGTTTGCACTTAGTCAAGCACCTAATATGTTTTTCATTTATGTTCTTCAGTTTTCACTATTAGAAGAATATCAAAATTGGAAAACAATAATTTCTCATTATCATAGTTTTCATTCTATTCCTTTGATTTTGGGGCCACATTTCCATTCTAAGCATCTCAAAATTACGTGCATGATAGTCTCCATGGAGGATAAGTATTGTGTCCTTTTTGCTTGTGCTCAAAGACGTGCAAAGATTTTAAATTTTTTTAAATCCAAATATACTTTTGTCCAATACATTTCGGTTAACAATTGGGATCATTTTTCTCTGTTATTTACGAAAGCACTGAGTTATCTAGCAAGAGTCTGAAAGATCTATTGTAGAAAAGTTACAGTTAGAAAAGAGGTATTTCGGACATTTTAGAATTCTTGAATTTTTTTATTATTGCTTTCTTCATTATGCTTTTCATTCATCGGATACATTCTCTATCTCTTTAACAGCAGTCTACAAACAGCAGTCTACAATCTGTTTTTCCCAGGATTTAAATTGCAATCCACAATCGCAGTATATTGCGATTGTGACTAGATCATAATTTGCATCGCAACAATCATTTTCTTAATAATTTTATTAATCGTAATAAAATTGCAATTGCATCCGTAATTGCAATTTGAAACCTTGGCTTATACAATATGTGACTTGAATATCTTACTTCAATTCAACAAAGTGTTTCTTAATTGAACTTGCCGAGAAGTTTGTAGATATCTTATATAAGGTATGGAACATATCAATGAGTTGGTTATTCGCTAGTTAAACTCAGTTAATCCTCCAAATCTAATAACTACTTTAGAGAAATTCACAAAAATTATAGAATAACCGCTTTTCATGATCATAATTATGTTTCACGGCTTAAAATGAAAATTATTAATTAGTATTATAACACTGTATAATTTGTTCTTCCATTTTATTTTTTAATCAAATCTTAGTTTAATTTTGTTTACAAATAACTTCCTATCTTAATCAATCTGCATACTTTTATTTGTAATTATCAAATATGATAAATATTTGTAAATTTATGCAGTTAAATGGTGATGTGTAAATCAAAATTTACAACTCCAATAATGAAAAAGAAGTGAATCAAGATACATTATTTTTATATAATGTGAAAATTAGAAATGAACAAAGAAAGAACGGTCAGTGTGAATACTAATAAAAACTAATGCTTTTCATCTTTAGGCGACAAAAAATAACAGTGTTTTAATAGCAGCTATATAGAAAACTTCTCTTCACATTATTAATATATCATATGCCTATTATATGATTTCCATATGAAGGCATATTCCTATGATAAGATTTTCACAGGACCATGGATTAGTCTCATACTCAAAGGCGTAGAATACTTGAATGTAGAAAATAAAAAAAAAGATTTTCACATTAGTAATATGTAGGCTCCGTTTTACACAAATAGTTGATAAATTAGTTAATAACTTATAACTAATAGCTAATAATGGATAAGCTAATTAAATTATTTCGTAAAATTAGATATTGAATTAACTGAAATTATAAAATAACATAAAAAGACTTATTAATAAAAATACATATATAATTAAAATAATTTATATTTATCTAAAAATTAAATTATATCAATGTAATTAAAAATTTTAAAATAAAAGTATAATTTATAATATTTAATTAATTATATTTTATAAATTTATATATTTATTTGCTTATATAATTTTTATTTTATTATTTATTATAAAATTATAATTACTTCAAATATAATTAATTATATTTTTTAAAAATTACTTAAATTTATATTATAAAAAGTATGAATTGTAAATTAATAAAAAGAATAAGGATAGATTTGAAAAGAATTTAAAAAAATAGTAGCTACTCTAAGCTCCGTGTCATACAACTAGCTGATAAATTAGCTGATAGCTAATAAACTATTTGATAGCTGAGAAACTAGCTGATAGTTGATAACTTATAACTATAACTGATAACTGATAAGCTAACTAAAGTGTTTCGTAAAATTAACTGTTGAACTAGTTGAAATTATAAAATGACATAAAAGGATATATTAATAAAAATATATATAATTAAAATAATTTCTATTTATTTAAAAATAAAATTATATTAATGTAATTAAAAAGTTTAAAATAAAAGTATAATTTTTAATATTTTATAAATTTATATATTTTTTTACTTATATAATTTTTATTTTATTGTTTATTATAAAATTATAATTACTTAAAATATAATTAATTATATTTTATAAAAATTATTTAAATTTATATTATAAAAGGTATGAGTTGTAAATTAATAAAAAGAATAAGGATAGATTTGAAAAAAATTTAAAAAAATAATAGCTTATAAGTTATAAACTACTTTAGTGCGAAAAACACCTTTGAAAGTTAGCTTATAACTTATTGGTCAGGTCAATAAGTTATAAGTTAACTTATTTGTTATACAAAACGGAGCCTAGGTAGCTTATTAAATTAGAGCTTATAAGTTACCTGGAGTAACTTATAAGCTAATGCGAGAAACATCTCTAAAGACTAGTTTATAGTTTATTGATCAAGTCAATAAGTTAAAGTTAGCTTTTTTGTTATGCAAAACGGAGTCATAATATGTAATAGCGAAGGTAAGGTGGGCAAGGGATGGCCTTAACCCTCCAAAACTCCCTACCAACTTTCTGTTGCATTTGTGTGAGTGTGTATTTGTTAATTTACATTTCGTCCCTCCTAAAATTTTAAAATATATATAGTTATAATGAAAAAAATTACTTATGTGTGTAATAAAATTTTTATAAAAGAGATAGAAATATAAATATAAGGTATAAGATCATAATGATTCTATAATTAATTATTAAAATATAAATACTTTATACTTTAATTATTTATCTTTCTCTCTTCTTATTTAATATAAACCTTTCTATTTTATTATACCTTAAAATTACCTTATAGATACATATGATTATTTGAAACAAAAAGTATACATGACTTCCAAAATATATATTTTTTTAATTTTCACCTTACTCTAATTTTATTTTTTAGAAAAATATTATGTTCACTGAAATTCACATGCACTCATTTATATTATACATATAATATGAATGCACTAAAATTGCTACTTACCTGTTATCTGTTTTGATTTTATCATTCTAAATTTTTAGTATCCTTTATACATGTCTCAAAAAGTATATATATATTGTTATTAAATTAATTATCTTTTTTCAAAATTTTATGCATTTTTATTGTAAAATTTTTAATAAAAATTTTGAATAATTTATATGTTACAATCTTTTAAACTATAACTTTATATTTTTATTTCCATTATATGTATATTATAGTTACAATTAAATTGTCACTCCCTATCTATTTTGGTTTCATCATCCAAAATTCTGACAATGAAACATTTATATATATGTCTAAAACTTATGCAATGATTTGAACTTTTTTAAATTAATTACATTTTTATAAATTTTGTAGATTTTTATTGTTATTTTTTTATTTAGGTATAAATAATTTATGTGTTACAAACTTCATAATTTTTGTAATTTTATTTAATGTTTCATAATTTTCTAAGTTTAATTTTGTAAGAAAATTACAATAATTTAGATGAAAATTGTCAAAAAATTATATTTCTTTTGCATGCATCATATTAAGTTTTTTTTTTTTTTTGGTTATAGCCAGCCCCTCCATGCCAGAATTCCTGACTTCACCACTAATCACATGCCTATTATATATGGATGTTATAACTAGAAATCATAAGAATATGCTTTCATATGTAACATAATTTCATTTCAAATCTCCTTGGGATTTGACAGAGAAATCAACAGTTATTTTAACTGTGTTAGTTTTACAAAATGAAAACCATATGATCATTATTATTATTGTTGTTGTGACCACTCTAATGCATAAATTAAGTTGTAGTTTTTTTTTTGTGTATTTTTGTAATATGATCAATTTAAAAGAATCAAACATACCTGAGGACTTAAATGGGCACAAAAACCATTTAATTTCTTTTGATTTGTCTTCTATTCAGGTCTTTGCGCAGTTACTTGCATTGTGACACCCTACTCATTGTCTAATTGATTTGTTGGATTGATTCTTTATTAATATTGCATGCATAAAAATGGTTTAAACCTTACGTAACTAGAGGCCCTTTCATGATTCATGAAATCTGAATATATAAAACATTGTAATTATATTGAGTTTGTAAATAAGGTAGACTCATGTCAGTAATTCCATGTGAAATATAGTAATATTCTGGCATGATTGTTTCTTCACCAATTTTGTATGCACTGTGAAGGCTTAAAACCCATTTACTTGTAAATATCAATCCAAATGCGTTTTGCATGTACCTATCAAACCTTTTCGAATGTACATATTATGTATTAAATAAGATATATATATATATATATATTTCTTCTATTTAATATATATATATATAATACTTATATATTATAAATTTTGTATGAGATATCGGAGGAAAATTATGTGTATTATGAGTTTATAAATGATTAAGAAATTATACATGAATTTTTTTAAGGGAATTAGATGTACAAAATGTATAACTTTTAACTGTAATATAACAAAAATTTTACTATTTTTAGAAATTTGATCCACCCCAACATACAAGTTTAAAAAGTTTTGCCTTTACTCATAGCACTTCAAGATAAATAAATAGCATTAAAAATTTGCATTAACCATATAAATATTAAGTAATGATCCACATCTATTTATTGAACTCAACAACAATATTTTTATTGGTCTATTTCATCATCCAATTGCATAAATAAATATAATAAGGGTTGTGAAATGTTTACAAGGGAATTCTAAACGAATTTGAGTCTTATATTATACTATTATTTTTTTGCTTTTTAGAAGTAAATTCTGTTGGTTTTGACAGAGGAATATGACATATTTCTTTGAAAATAAAAACCAAAAAAGAAAATAAATATTCTTGATAAAGATACATGGAATTGTTAGAGAAAAAAATTCTTTTGAAAAGTTAAGAAAATAATTTTATTATAAATGTTGCTAAATAATAATTTAATAATATAATTACAAGAAAATTTATAGAAATAAATATTAGATATAAAAAGTTTAAGATGATAATAAAATATATAATAAACATCTAAAAGCATTTTAAAAATTACCAAACAGTATAATTTATAATATAATTATAAATTCCTCTAGATGTATACAATTGTATGATTTTTTGAACTTTAAAACATTGGAGAAAAACGTATCTTACACATTTTATAATTGCCAAAATTAAAGAAAATAAACTATCATAATTATGTAGAATAAAAAAAATGCTACTTTTTACCTTATATTTTGCATCAGATGCATATAATATGTTGGTTCAAGGATCTAAATTGTGGTAGTAGACTGTACCTCATTTATGATTTTACGCAATTTTTCACTGCAACAACCATATTTTTGTTATTGCAGTTTGTTAATGGTGTCTCCAATTTGATTTGATTTCTATCCTAAAAAATTGTGATATTGATTTCCATTTTTAATTGTTTCTCACATTTCATAATTGCATCTGTTGATTTGTAAATCGGTTTATGGTAATTTGAATAATACATCTAATTTTTCTAATAGATTAATTTTTAAATAATAATTATTGTAAAATATATTTTGACATAAAATATTAGAACAAGGAAGAAAGAACATAATTCTATATAAAATTATGTTATGAACGAAGATTGAACATGAAAGTGAAGAGAGTATAAGCAGATGACAGAGAAGAGAACTCTCTCATGTTTCTATAGAATTGGATTGCACTTACTCAAAACACCTGATGTGTTTTTATGTTCTTTGGTTTTCACTGTCAGAAACATATCAAATTTGGAAAATAATAATTTCTCACTATCATAGTTTTCATTCTATTAATTTGATTCTGGGGCCAGCTTCATCTCAAAATTATGTGCATGATAGTCTCCATGGAGGATAAGTATTGTGTCCTTTTTGCTTGTGCTTAGAGACGTGTAAAGATTTTCATCTTTTTTTAATCCAAATATACTTTTGTCCAATTTATTGTGGGTTGCGATTGGAATCATTTTTCTTTCTTATTTACGAGAGTACTGAATACTTATCTAGCCATATCCTGTAACGATGTAACGATCTATTATAGAAAAAGTTACGGTTTGAGTTCTGACATTATAGAGTTCCTGAATTTTTTTATTTTTGCTTTCTTCGTTGTGTTTTTCATTCATGGAATACAATCTCTATTTCTTTAACAGCAGGCTATGATTTGTTTATACTATTAAAATTGCAATATGCGACCACAATATATTGTGAACTGCACTGCATCTGAGATTTTCCATAATTTGTGCCATTACTACCATATATTTTTGAAAGCCTAGTTAATGTATTGTGGCTGCAAACTACACCATAACTACTCTCCTTAAGCATCATCATATGAGTGCTCATTTATTATCATAATTCTATTAAAATGCTAGCAGTCTTTTAAGATCAAAATTGATATCTTTTGCATCAAATCCATAATCTTTTGGATGAAATAATGACTCGATGCCACAAGGTTAACCACCTTAATAGTGGTTTAAAGTGAAAATTATTAATTAGAATTATAAAGTTTTGTATAATTTGTTCTTGCACTTTACTTTTTAATTAAATCTTAGAGTACTTTAATTTTTTATAATTATTCCTACCTTAATCAATTTGTATATTTTTGTTTTTAATTAATATATTGTATGCCTACTATATGATTTTTATACGAAATCATATTCCTAACATTTCTAGTTATAACATAAGATTTTCACATTACTAATGTATAATATACCTGCTATATGTAGATGTTATAACTTGAAATCATAGGAATATGCTTTCATATGAAACATAATTTGATTTCAAGTCTCCTTTGGATTTGATAGAGAAATCAACAGTTAACTGTATTGGTTTTACAAAATGAAAATCAAATCATCAGTACTATTATTATTGTAATGACACTCTAATGCATAAATTAGGTTGCATTTTTTTATTGAGTATTTAATTTCTTTAGATTTCTTTTCTATCCACCTCATCGGACATTTACTTGCTTTTGAAAATAAATAATCGTGACATCCTAGTCATTGTCTAATTTGTTTGTTGGATTGATTCTCCATTAATATGGCAGGCATGAAAAAGGTTTAAAGCTCTTGAAATTGGATTCCATTTTTCACTAGTCACAAAATTTGAATATATAAAACATTATAATTATATTGAATTTGTAAATAAGGTAGACCCGTATATTAGTGAGTAATTCGATGTTAAATATAGTAATATCATGTTATTATGTATGTGATATTTGTCTAATATTCTTTTATAATTTCCGCAAAGACAAAGCTATGCAGAAAGAACTTAATCCCTTAAAATTTCTAAAAATCATGTATATATTATGATAATACAATTAGATGAAAAATTTTTGAAGAATTTTTTATAGATGTCATTTGACCTTTTCAGAAAAAAATTACGCTCAAAATTATAATCGAAAATCCATCATTTTTGTAAAGTGTATATGAGATATTGGAAAAATATTGGAAAATATATTAAGACCTGAATTATTACGCCATGGAAAAGATTGATCTGTCACAAACACCTGTGCGCGGAGTGGAGTGTGATGTGAGTGACACCTAAAGTAAAAAGTAGGCAAATGGGAGAGGGAATTGCATTTGGTAGACTGCACCTTTTACAGATTAATATTAAAGAATATCATAATTATAACTCGGTCTGATTTAATGGATAGTCAACTAATTAATTATCAGAATGATTTAATAGTACCGAGGAGAGAAAAAAGTTTCACTATAAATTAGTAAGTTCTATAGTATGAGGAACTTCACTGATCATTTATCTCACTTCTTCTTAAAGTAAATATTTACGTTAAAAAAATTCCCTTGTTGAAATTAATAATGTCATGTATTTATAGGAATTGCAACTTTGATATACTATAAATACATAAATGAATAAATGCGATAAAATTAATATTTTTGCAAGTAGTTGGAATACCATTTTTGCATGAGACGTGAAGTTTGGATGTACAAGTTTATAATTGAATATGTAAATGAAGTAAAACTTCATTAGTTAATTTCATATGGAACGTTTTAATATTGTATTACAAACTTTATATTTGACTAACTTTTTTCACTACAGTTTTGTGGGATCATGATATAATGGAGGAAAATTAGAAACTATATATTATATTACAAGGTATTTTTTAAATATTTTTCATTTTTTAATTTATTAATTTAAGAAAAATCAAGTTAACAAGAAAAAAAATTAAGTTAAAATAAAAACAACTCACCATCAAAACTCTACTAACAAATTAGATGCCATTTTTAAATGGTGTTGATATTTGAGTTTTGCTTGATTGATTTATGTGAGTAAAAAATGATTAAGTTTTTGAACATAAACATTTAATAATACAAGTGAAAAAAGACACAACAATATATTTTAAGTTTTTATACACAAAAGAATTTATGTTTACATATTTACTGAGCCAATCTTTATTTTATGCATCTTTTTTTAAAGAATACGATTAGGAGTCATTGCAAATTCTAATCATAATTAATTTGTGATTACTTTTCACTATAAATTATCTTCTTAATTAAATTTAGTTTTTTAGGCAAGAATTATGATTATTTATTTAACAAGTGTTTTGATATATAAATATTTGTATTTATTGTGGAAAGTTTGGTAAATGTTAGGAAGTTTGTTTTCGTAAGGCCTTAAACTTTACTTAAGATTTTATTGATTATTCTTGGGAAAGTATATTCGGAGAATATACAACAATAACAATAAAATCTCATCTCACTAAATGAAATCGGTTACATGGACCACACGACACTATTAGACTTTTCCAAGATTAGATTTTTAGGAATATTATTCACCAAGAAATTCTTTTTTATAATTTCTCCTAATATCTTTTTTGCCCTTCATCTCACCTTTTCATAAGGTTAAAAATCATATGATTAACTTTTCTCATTGATACTTCTGAAGGTCTTCTTTACATATGTCCAAACCACTTTAACTGATTTCTGTCATCTTTTTTTCAATAAGTGTCACACCAATATTCCTTTGTATGTATTTATTCCGTAGTTTATCTTTTTTTATGTGACTAAATATCTATCTTGACATTCTCATTTCTATTGTTCTTATTTTTTTATTTTGTTGTCCCTTCAAAACTCAACATTCACTATTATAAAGTATAATTGATCGTAATAATATAATTGATCGTATAATATTCTATAGAACATGAAGAATATAATTGAAGGAAAATTGATGTAACGTCTTTTATTTTTTTTTCTTTTCAAATTTCATGTATGTATCTTTATGTGAGGAGAAGGGGAAGTGAGGTTGGCAGAAAGGAACCGTACCCTGATAACCATCTTGTCATTTACAGTGCTTGGACTAGTATTATATCTAATTAACCAATGGAAAGCCTGAACAAATTAGGAATACAGGTCACCTTTTTTAAAAATTTAAAGAAAGAAAAATATATAAAAAATTTGTTGATTAATCCAAATATTGTCACAACCATACACATATGAGTAGATATTGGTACATAGCTGTGAAAATTTTGAGTAGGCAAAAGTTCTAGTTCAAATTTTTCCATCAATAATATACTAAAACAAATATGATTATATTATTAAAATATTTAGAATATTATTAAAAAAATCCAATGCATATATATCAATTATTATAATTCAGATTATGTATAATTTATGCGAACCATATCAATTTTTTTAATTATTTAAAATCAAGTCATCATGTGCATGGTACAGATCATAAACATCTAAACTACTAAATTAAGAAAAGAAACATATGCGTGATATTCCAAATTCTTGCACTTCTTGTTATCTACTTCTGTTAAAAGGCTAATTTATCAAATGTTAGTTATGGGAAAATGTTTTTCCTGGAAACAATAACTCTCTTATGTTTGGTGGCAAGAAGAAAGTTGGTCAACAAAAAATAGATTCTATTCAATAAAATATAGTAGAATATTAAAAAATAATTTTTCCTTTTAACTAAAAGAATTTATTTTTGTAAATAATTTTACATCATATAATCTTATTTTTCTTCTTCGTATTCCTTCTGTCTCTCTTTCCTCTCTCTGATCTTTCTTTCTCAACAGCTTCCTATTCCCATTCCTTCTTTCTACGCTCTTCTTTCTATCTTTCTCTCTCTATCCCTTGCTCTCCTATCTGTCTTTAATTTTTCTTTCCCTTCTCTTTCACATCATTTTACGTTCTTCTTTCTCACCCTCTATTCGATGATTTTCTATCCATTCCTTCCCCTATCATCTCACTCTTTTTAATTTCTTTCCTTCCTCCGCTACAAACTTATAAAAAATTATATTGAAAAAAAGTAGACTACAACTCCGATCATTAAAAAAAATTTATTGAAAAACCATTTAAATAATTATAATAGCTATCAAATGTTATTATTAATTTTAGATAAAAATATATTAATATAAATTTATTTTACAAAAAAATAAAGATGAAAAGAATATTTAAATATTCTTCCTTGAAAGTTATTTTTGTTGAGTTTCATCCAATTTCAATTGTAATCAATTTGTGTTTGTTTCTTACGGGGGGTTTTCCTTTTATTTACGTTAGATTTTTTTTATTACAATAGGATTGAGTTCCTTTCCAAACAAATATTTTTTTATATTATAAACATTTGTATTGACAAAAAGTTTAGGCCTTTGATGTATGAGAGAGATGTAATGTAAGTATGTATGTGAATTTTGCAAAAACTCTTATAGAGATTAGGAGAGATGTAATAATAATTGCTAGAAAGTTACGTAATTATAGTTGAAAACTTCCGCATACATTATTCTATATCTTTAATATATGCTATAGTTAATATTTTTTCACCTAAAATTTGAGATTTTTCCATAATAAATTTTTTGGGCATTGTTATGCTACTTTAGTTAATTTAATTGTCTAATGCCTATTTGTTCAAAGAGGAAAATTTTTTTTCCCAACAATTCTTAATAAAAAATGCAATTAATTTTTTCTATTAAAGATTTATTTACTCCTATCTTAGTAACATTTTAATAATGAAATAACTATTTTATGGCTCAGCCATAAAGATAAAGTTTGTATGCACAATATTATTTTTTAATAAAAAGAATAGTTTTCCTTTGTGCTTGAAACAAGAAAAAAGTATATTCTATTATGTTACCAAACAACAAAAATCAACTCATATTCTAGAAATTGCTTTTTTTTTTTTAGAAAAGCACTCTTTATAACAATTCATTTTCTGGCGAAATGAAAGAATGAAGTAATGTCCTCTTTTATTTAATTTATCCCACTACATTTTTTTTGGATTTTTGGATTGCTTGTTTAATTGTCAATAAAACCATGCAATTAAAGATCACCATTAATGATGAATCTCTTTTATAATTTATTTAATAAATTGCCCCATTAGAATGATGGAAAACTCTTAAATATGCTCATTGATATTACATAAAGCCAACAATAAATTAAATAAATAATTATAATAAATTATTATTACTCAATTAATACACTTATCATGGAATTGGCTTATATTATTAACATCAATTTATGCTTGTTGTATATTTAACAGTTTCTTTGTTGACAATTTGTTTATGTTCTAAATATTCATAATGATTAACTTCTACTGGTACTGCACATAGTGTTGGCTTGATTGTTTCTTCACCAATTTTGCATGGACCATGAAGGCTTAAAATTCATTTACTTGTAAGTATCAAACCAAAATGCGTTTTGCAAGTTCATAGCAACCATTTTAGCATTGCTCATAAAACTGAATACATACATGGATTCATATATATAGATTAACTTGAAAATGTATACATCATTACGGATTTATTATGTATATATATGTTTCTTCCACTTAATATATAAATATATATTATATATGTAAATTTAGTATGAGATGTTGAAGGAAAATTATATCAACCGTATGTTTATAAAATATCAATATTACGGGTGAAGTTAAATTAAAAATAACGAATAGATTGAAATATAAATGATTAAGTTAAACGGTGGAGGTAATGTTTTCTATTGATTTCCACTGTGAAATATATGAGACATTTCCTCGAAAATAGAAAAAAATAAAGAGCTATTGAATATCTTTAAAAAAAGATAAATCCATAATGGGATTGTTAGAAATTAAAATTTTTGTAAAAAAGGTAAAAAAATTAATTTTATTATAAATATTGATAAGTAATATTTTAATAATATAATTGCAAGTAAATTTATAATGACAAATATTATATATAAATGTTTTAAAATGATAATAATGTATATAATAACAAATGTCTATATATATATATATATTAAAAATTACTAGACATTGTAATCTATACTAAAAGTTCAATAAATATAAGTAGTAAAATAAAAATCTGTTTTATATATTTTATGAAAAAATAAATTTTCAGATTTATGAGGTCTAAATGGAAAAAATAAGAGTACATTTTACCTTATATTTTACATCAAATGTTCATAATATATATTGAACCACTATACAACCGAAGCCATCCCGGGTTGGCACTGTTCTATTATTATAAAGCATTACTATTCCACTTAAAAATATTGTGCCAAAAAACAGCTCCGATATATTTCAACTATTGGATGTGAATGTAATATCTTTACCAATTATCAATTCATTGTTACGATATAGTTTGTGTTTTCAAATGTATGAATTCTTCAACTGTTTTAGATTTGGGTATAAGAGTTTGGTTTATGTAAAGTGGGATTGAATTATGAAATAACTATTATTTGTCAAATTAGTTTATTTTAGAAAGAAGATTGCATTGTGAAGTTTTGATATTTGGATTTATTATCATAAATTTGTAAGTTTTGAAAAGTCATATTTTTTTTAAACTCATTATTTTATGAATTTATACTATTCCATATATTTTAAAAAGAATTGAGGTTTTTCTCTAATTTTTCTAGATTTTTTTTAAGTTGTAGTTCTAGTAGCTTATTTAAGTTCGTATATCTCATTCCTTTTTCTTCAACATTTTTCTGAGTTGAAGAAAACCAAATTCTCACCAACCTTGTGGAGATAAAGACATTATCTCCGTTTATAAGTAGTTTAGCATAAGAGTGTACATAACATGTTTTTAGTCTAAGGCTTGTGGCCCTATTTAAGATGTATGTTGCCCCTAGCTAGTGTTAAAAAAAAAGAAGAAGGGAACTTTATTTTTTTCTTTAAAAAAGAATTTATAAAGTATTGTTATTCTTTATGATGAGAAATAAAACCTCTAAAATAATATCAAGTGTCACTGTACCATTAAAGTGTGGATAGATTTTTATTATTCTTTTAAACATTATAGAATTTGAATCAAACCTAATTTCCAAGAGTAATGTTTTGGCATATCGAATATCACTCCATCATCATTTTATATGTTAGCCATGTGCCCAAGGTTGAAGGGTGATAATTGACAATCTTTGATATGATGTACAAAACTCACTTGGTGGGGAAAGACTTAGGCTCTGTTTCACATAATAATAAGTTAATTTCTAACTTATTGACTAAATTAATAAGTTATAAGCTAATTTCTAAAGGTATTTCTCGCATTAATTTATTAAAAAAATAAGTTTTGATTTAATAAACTACCTGGAATTGTTTATAACTTATAAGTTACTATCTCTTCACATTCTTTTCAAATTTATTCTTATTCTTTTTATTAATTTACAACACATGCCCTTTATAATATAAATCTAATTTTTTATAAAATATAATTAATTTAATTTTTACATAATTATGTCCTAATTTTAAATTATAAATAATATCATAAAATATATTTAATTATATTTTAAGTAATTGTAATTTTATTATAAATAATAATAAAATAAAATTTATGTAAATAAATATATAAGTTTAAAAAATATAATTACTTAAATATTAAATATTATGTTTTTATTTCAAGCTTCTTAATTACATTAATATAATTTAATTTTTAAATAAATGTAAATTATCTTAATTATTTACCTATTTCTATTAATATATTATTTTATTTTATTTTATAATTTCAATTAGTTTAATAACTAATTTTATGAAATACTTTAGTTAAATTATCAATTATCAGTTAACTTATTAATTATCAGTTAATTTAATAGCTATCAACTAACTTATTAACTACTTGTGTGAAATGGAACTCACAAATGGAACCTTAATAAAAATCAAGGCATTAGCTTCATCAAAACTTTCTCCCTAACGATGAAGACGATTTCATTCGGTATTGGGATTGGCAACCTTGAATGGGAATAGCTTGATGTTAAAGTTGCATTTGTTGGAGGAAGAAATCAACATGGACCAACTAAAAGATTTCTTGAAAAAAAAGAGAAAGAAGGAACACTTGATCTATAAATTGAATAAAAGTTTATAAGAATTGAAGTAGGCTCCTCAATAATGATATAAAAAAATTCACTTTTTCATGACTAGCCAAGAATATACCAAGAGTGATACAAATTATTATATGAAACAATTCTTGGATGACAAATTCATAATCCTTTTATTATATGGAGAATATATGTTAATGGTGGGATATGATTTAAAGATGATCGGTGATTGAAAAAGGAGTCATCAAAATCCTTTGACATAGAAGATTTAAGCAATGGGAGAGCTTCGTAGAGTTAAGCTACGGCTCTCCTTACATGAAAAAGAATCTTAAAATCTTGTATTACAATGACAAAATTTTATAAATTTTTTTTTAATTTTTTTAACATGAGTCGTTTGTCCTCCCCAAGATATTAAGTTAAAATTTGGCATTGGTTCTACGCCTTACAAAGCGAATTCCCTGAATGAAAAATTTCTAAGATTGAAAGAATAAAAATCTTTTGTTATCACAAGAAGGAAGATATGTTGAAAGAGTTCTAAAAAGATTTTGCATAAAGAATACTATGGTAGAAAGTATGTCATTGGCCAGTCATTTCAATTTCAGTAAAAGAGGTTGTCCTATTACACAAAAGGAAAAGCTGTCAACAACTTCATAATTCTCTTCGGTTGGAAGTTTAATATACACAATTATGTATATATACTAAACTTGATATTCCCCATGCAATTGGAGGAGTTAGAAATTTATAGTAGCTAGACATTAATTACATGAAGGAAATTTTAATTTTTTGACAAAAATATTATATGTACTGAATATAAGATTCAAAATTAGATTTTGAATCTTTTATATCTATTAAATTAAATTTTATAAATTTGTCCTACCATCATCTATTTAATTAACAAACTTTGATTTATATTTGAAATTGAATTTTGATTTTACACTCGGTGTACATTGCATTGTCCTTTTTTTTTTCCTTCTACGTGTGATGTGGCATGCGCATTACGAACGGGAATGGATCATGGCACTAGACATAGAAGGAGCTCTTAGATAAACTTCAAAGTATTTCCTTTATGTTCTACATATGTTCATGTTATCTAGGTGTTTTGTTCGCTTTGTTTAAATTGGAGTGTGTTTGGGGCACTTAATAATTATTTTATAAATAAGTTAATAGTTAAAAGAAGTGAGTGGTGCATTATCTAACTTATTGAAGTTAAAAAAAGCTTGGGTTTGATAAGTTTATAAAGCAATGAGGAGATTCAATACTCCATTGATGTAATGGTATATCAATGCATTACCAAATCTAATTATACATCAAATTTATTTTTTTCTCAAGGTCAAATTTCATATATCATGCAATGACATATCAGTTATTAAATTTGTTGAGATACTAGTGCATCATTCTTCAGCCGTGCATCATTTTTTTTTTAATGTAATTTATAACTTCTTAAAATTTCAAATTGGAGAGAATTGAATGCACCACCAAACAGCATAAAACCCATGCTCCCATCATCATTGGTTCATCCAAGCCAATACAATAGCATATAGGATGCCAAAAAACCATGTCCAACTTGCAGAGGATTGAATTCACTGCAAACCCCATAAAACCCATGAGCCAACTTCCTAGGGAGTCTTGAAATATACCTTACCAGGTTCTAAATTCCAATTGCAATCATGGTTGGGATTTTACTATAATTTATAAATTTGTGAAAAATAATGCGAGTGACACAAAATTACAAAAAAAAAAGGGATACAGAACAGTTTGTGACCGTAATATTAATATTACATTCGTAAACTGCAATTGAAATTCTTATACCTCACCATCCACCTCTATCTGTGAATATAGAATCATCAGTGCTGCACCCAATCCAATTAATACAAAGACGTGACCATCTAAATGGTGGTTTTTGAACCTGGTAGTTTCTCATGTGTAGAGTCCAGGGCTTCGAAACTTCATTCGTTGTCAATTTCGTGGTTTGAAGAATGTGAGAGATCTAAGTAGTTTTTTTTTTTTGGTATTTTGTCTTATTTTTGTTAAAATAATTATTACTTATTTTTAATAACTTTTTATTAATGAGATTTTTTGTTCAAAATTTATGTTTAATGAATTAGTGGTACTAGACTTCATCCACCTCTATCTGTGAATATAGAATCATCAGTGCTGCACTTAATCCAATTAATACAAGGACGTGGCCATCTAAATGGTGGTTTTTGAACCTGGTAGTTTCTCGTGTAGAATCCGGGGGTTCGAAACTTCATTCCTTGTCAATTTAGTGGTTTGAGGAATGTGAGAGATCTAAGTAGTTTATTTTTTTGTATTTTGTCTTATTTTTGTTAAAATAATTATTACTTACTTATTTTTAATAACTTTTTATTGATGAAATTTTTTGTTCAAAATTTATGTTCAATGAATTAGTGGTACTAGACTTGCAATTGGTACTATTTTGGGGTATATAGTTATGTCTTTTCTTTATGCTGAGAAAGATTATGTTAACGATGTCATTAATTTTTCATTTATAAAGTGTCAACCAAGATGTTCTTAACAGTCTATTGTGGTGATGAGGGCACTATAACACCGAGGAAAATCTATCTTGCTTAATTGCCTAATTTGATTATGTTAGATTTTTTTGGCAAAATTTTAATTTTGATGCAATAATATTCACATTCATCTAAGGATGAATTTGGGATGGTACCTGCAACTTGATTAAGATTTACTTATAAATAATTAAATCTAAAAGAATGGGTTTTGAAAAAGAAAAACTATATTTTTAGAAGAATGGTGATATGTTTAGTATCAATGGTTAGTTTATTGAACATTACTTTTTGAGTTACAGGATACTACTTTTATATTTATGAATCGACCAACAAATTGGCCCTTAACAGGTAGATGTTGTATCAAGCTTTCTTCTAAAAGTTAGGTTTTTGTTTATTTTATTAGAAAGTATTTTTTGTAGAAAAATATCATTTCATATATATAAATAGAGGAATACATGTTACTTATATTAATGATTAAAAAATATGATACCTAGAGGTATGACAATAGAGGAATTTATTTTTTTTTTGGAAATTGGGGAAGTTGCTTTCCCCAAAGCATTTCTAATTAATATTAAACAAGTAAAACACTTTCCTTAATTTTAATATTTTATAATTATATTTTACAAAAAATATTTTTTTCAAAACCAAAGGAGCTTTTGTTAGTTGATGCAAAATAAACTTTTAGAAAAAAATCTGATTTAACTTTTATATCCTTTAGAGAGCGGATGATTTACTTTATATTTATTTATGTGCAAAGAATAATTTTATATTGAGAAATTACTAAACAATAACTTTAAATAATTTTCACCCCTCCTTATTTACCTTAATATTTCACTTGATTTCTTTGGATTTCTCTTTCCTATGTCACAAAATTGTGTTGAATAACCTAACCATTTCTTAATTGGTTTTTTGAAATTGGTTCTTCAATAATATTACATGCATGGAGAAGGTTTTGAACCTCATATCATTGAAAGTTACGGAACCCAAATGAGTCTTGCATGTAGTTAGAAACCTTTTTTTTTATAAGTTATAAAATTTGGATATATGGAGCTTTATAATCAAAATTTTGAAAATATTATGAAATAACACAAAAAGAGAAAGAGAAAGAATTGTGAGAAGATAGAGAATAAGAGAAGTATTCTTTAATTTTCTTCATATCTCTTAATACAAATGAGTTATCTATTTATAGGCATATGTACAAGTAATCTAAAGGTTACATCTTAAATTCCATTATATGAATATGAGGGATGAATATCTAAAGGATACATTGAATGTAGGAGATGAATCTCTAAAGTACATAAATGTGGGAGATGAATATTTAAAGTACATGAATGTGAAGATGAATATGGACATCCACATAATGTATGTTCACAACACTCCCCCTTGGATGTCTATTGTATAGGAATATGCCTTATTAAAACTTTACTAGGGAAAAACCTAGTGGGAAACCTCAATGAAGGAAAAAGAGTACACTATTCCCTATACACTCCCCCTATTTACAACATCATTGAAGATCTTTAAGCTGATGCATTCTAATTTTAGGTACTAATCTTTCAAATGTTGAGGTAGGTAATGTACTAATCTTTCAGTATCACCTTTCTTTTGGAAATCATGGGTGAAGAAGAATTTTGGTGAAATGTGTTTCATTCGATCTTCTTTGATATATCCTTCTTTCAATTGAGCTATACATGCAACATTGTCTTCAAAAAGTATAGTTAGAGTTCTTTTGCTATAGGATAGCTCATATGTCTCTCAAATATGTTGAGTCATGTACCTTAGCCAAACACATTCTTGACTTGCTTTATGAATTGCTGTAATCTTTGCATGAATAGAAAAGGTGGCAACAAGTGTTTGTTTGGTGGAACACCATGAAACAGCTGTATTATCACTTGCAAATAAATAGCCCATTTGAGATCGAGCTTTGTATGAGTCAAATAAATATCTACTATTTGCATAACCTACGAGTTCCAGTCTAAATCCATTTGCATACAATAAGCTCATATCAATAGTACCTTGAAGGTATTGAAAGACATATTTAATTCGATTCCAATGTCTTCAGTTTGGAAAAGACCTAAGCCTTGCTGACAAGCTAATAGTAAAAGCTATATCAAGTCTTGTATTGTTAACAAGATACATTAGTGCACTAGCAGTACTAAAATATGGAACTTCAAGACCATGAATCTTTTCATTATCATTTTAAGGTCGAAAGATATTCCCTTTCACATTAAGTGACCAAACAACCATTGGGGTACTCAATAGATGTGCTTTATTCATGTAAAATCCTTTAAGAATGTTTTGGTTATAAGTTAATTGATGTATAAAAATTTCATCTTTCAAATGTTTGATCTGTAGCTCAAGGTAGAACTTTATTTTTCCAAGATCTTTTATTTCAAATTCTTTCTTCAAACAATCAATTACTTTTGAATCTCTTCAAGAGTTCTAATAATATTCAAATCATCAAAATATACAATAATAATTGCAAATCTAGAATTTGTTTACTTTATGAAAACATATGGACATATTTAGTCATTCTTATACCATTCCTTTAACAAGTATTCACTAAGAAGATTATACCACATTCATCCAAATTGCTTTAGCCCATACAAAACCTCTTTATAATTTAATTGAATAAAATTCTTGGGACTTTGAATTACATACTTCAGGCATCTTAAATCCTTCAAGGATTTTCGTGTTGATGTCATGATCAAGTGAGCCATATAAATAAGCTATAATAATATACATAAGATGCATATTAAGTTTTTTATGTAATGTCAAACTAATGAGATAATGAAATGTGATTGCATCCACCATAGGAGAATAAGTGAACTTATAATCAATTCCAAGTCTTTTTATAAAACCTTAGACAATAAGTCGTACTTTATATCTTGCAACTTCATTTATGCATAAATACCCATTTGTACCCAACAGGTATTATACCTTTAGGTGTTTGGACTACAAGTCCAAAAACTTCACATTTTTCAAGTGATTTTAATTTTGCTTGAATTGTATCTTTCCATTTTGGCCAATCATATTTATATCAACACTCATCGATGGATTTGGGTTTATGATTCTCATTATCATTCATCACATTAAGTGCTATATTATGAGCAAAAATATTATTAATAACTATTTCTTTGCACTTTAATTTTTTTCCCGTAGAAACATAATTTATTAAGATCTCATCATTTTCATTATCTTCATCATTTTTTGGTACCTTAACTCTTTCTAGAGTTATATTGTTTGTTATGTCTCTATACTTTTCATGATTATTTATTTCTTTAATGTGCTCATCTTGAATAATTGCTCATTTTCTTTTGCAGGAATTTTTATCTTTTGAACCGATTGGTCTACTACGCTTCTGGCATACTATAGACTCATTAGCTTTTTCATTGATGGATTGTCCTTTAGGGACATTAATCCTTATAGGAGTATTGACAGCTAGTATATGTGACTTCATCACTCTTTTTAGGTTAATAAATACCTCTGGTAGTTGATTCACTATACTTTGCAAATGGATTATCTTTTGAACTTCAAGTTCACATTGCTTCATGTGATGATCAATATGTTGCAAAGTATTCCATGTAATTTCTTTAACTACCTACTTGTCCTTTTCTCCCCTTAATGTTAGGAAAATTGATTCATCAAAATAATAGTCAATAAAACATGCTGTAAATAAGTCCCCTATCATTGGCTTAAGATATATTATAGTAGAAGGGGAATTATACTTAACATATATTCCAATCTCCTTTGAGGTCCCATCTTAATACATTGTGGTGGAGCTATTGGAATATATATTGCACATCCAAAAATTTTGAAATAGAAAATATTTGACTCCTAACCATAAACCAACTGTAAAAGGAAGTATTTATGATAACTAGTTAGTCTGATGTGCACAAGTGCAACTGCATACAGAATTACATGTCCTCAAACAAAAATAGGGAGTTTTCTTCTTATAAGCATATGTCTGGCTATTAATTGAAGTTGTTTAATAAATGATTTAGCTAAGCCATTTTTTGTATGAACATAAGCTACAGGATGTTCAACATTTATTTTGATTGACATGCAATAATCATTAAAAGCTTAAGGATTGAATTTACCAATATTATCAAGATGAATAGACTTGATAGGATAATCTAGAAATTGTGCTCTTAATCAAATAATTTAAGCAAGCAATTTCGCAAATGCTAGGTTACGAGTTAGTAGCAAACATAGATGAGACCATCTACTAGATGTGTCTATTAATGCAATAAAATATATGAATGATCCACATAGAGGCTGAATAGGCCCACATATGTCACTCTGTATATGTTCCAAAAATGCTAGAGACTCAGCTCGAACTTTAGTTGGTGATGGCTTAATAATCAATTTTACCAAGAGAACATGTAGCGCACAAGAATTCTTTAAATTTGAAAAATCTTTAGGTTTTTCAATAGGTGCCTATGTGAATTATTGATAATTTTTCACATCATTAGTGATCCAAGATGTCCCTACTGTTTATGCCAAATAGTAAATATTTTTGAATCAATAAATTTCTAGTTTATTATACAATTGTACTAATTCTTGTGTAGTATAAGCTAGAAGAGAAAGTGGGTAATTTTTTCAGTACCATTTTCTTTCCTAAAATAATGCATATAATATGGAGGTATTCATTAATTCCCACATATACAGTCTCTATGTGATATCCATTATGATGAATTTCTTTAAAACTTGACAAATTTCTTTAAGACTTAGAAGAGAATAAGGCATTGTTTATAGTAAATTTTGTTCCTTTTGGTAATATAATAATAGTTAGTCCAGATCCTTCAATTAATCTTGTACTACTAGAAATTGTAGTAACATAAGCTTCACCCATGTTTAATTGAGAAAAATATTATTGTCTGCAAGATATATATCTCCATTCATATTTTCTTTTCTAAAATTAAAAAAATCAAAAGTATTATGAGGTAACTAGAAGAACATGGAATAGAACTCATATCTAAAATAAAATTGTTCAAACCAAATCAAAAGCTAATAATAAGCATAGTTCCCACTTTTAAATTTATGGAATTGTTCTTCAATATTTTGGATCTATAATATAGATTTTCTAAATAAACATTTAAAATATAAAAGATTTACTGGGTTCAAATTCAATTTTAAGCAGATATGGCAAGGAAAAATAAAGAATCCAAAACTGTATAAGATTCTTAAAGGTGTCACTTTATATCTAAATATATTAACCTTTTACTAATTATAATGTGGCAAAGCATCTAATTAAAGATAAAACATATAAAGGGTAATAAAATTAATTTAACTATATATATGTTATAATAAAGTTTCATATTAATAATAGAGAGGTATACAAGAAAATAATCATGTAAATTCAACAAAGTTACCATTGGAACAATAAGTTCACCAAATGCAATTATGGTAAACATGAATAATAAGTTTACAAGATAAAGCTTCTTTGGCATTTTTGTATAACTTTACATTGGTACTTTATTCCTTTCATTAAATCATATTTTTAGGATTCATTACATTTAAAAGAATTTAATATCTATAATAGATAATTTTCCTTATAATATTGACTATTAATAGCTATAATATGTATATTAATTGAATTGAAAGGCATATAACTTAAAATAAAAACAAGTTATACATACATAGATCATTAAATCATATATGTAAATATTATTTCATAACATAACTAAATTAAAAGTAAACATTGTGCAATAACAAACAAATGAAATTCATAAATTAGTATCAAATTGACAAGTTTAATTTCCTATCTGATAATTTGAATACTTGAATTAGTAAAATAAAATTAGAAAGTAACAAAATTAATATTACAAAATAAAGATGCAAGAATCATTCATCGTGATGTAAAGTAGTAACTCTGGAACAAGGAAATAATTTTATATACAATTTAACTATTTTATGCATAAATAATAATTGTCACAAATAATAAGAGTGATCACATAAATGTTTTCTTATTTTATACTTCAAACTTAGTATGCATAATCATAAAGAAAAATAAAAAGAATCTTTGAATAAATAATATAATAACACAATATAAATTATTGCTTGATCATGTCTAATTTTGATGAGGAGAAAATTCATATTCACAAACTTTACATATTAAGCAAACTAAATGATAATACTTCTTTTATGAATCTAAAAACTTAATCTTGAAGAAAATTGTGCTGATAACATATTATAAAATAACACAAAAGAGATGGAGAAAGAAAATTGGGAGAAGATAGAGAATAAAAGAAGTATTCTTTAATTTTCTTCATATCTCTCAATACAAATGAGCTACCTATTTATAGGCATAAGTATAAATAATCTAAAGATTACATCTTAAATTCCATTACATGAATAGAAGGGATGAATATCTAAAAGGATACATTGAATGTAGAAGATGAATCTTTAAAGTACATCAATGTTGGAGATGAATATGGACATACATATAATGTATATTTACAATAGAAAATGAATTTTGATTTAGTGAAGAATTTGATGACAAATACAATATCATACTATTGTATTTGTTATGCTTAGCTAACTAGAATGGTTCTTCAAGGAAATAAATACTTTGTAAAATGTATTTTTGTGATATTGGAGGAAAATTAAGTACTATCTATTATACAGAAATATACCATTTGAACTTTTCTTTTGAAAGAAAGTTATAACAAATTAACTCAATTTATTATAAAAAATGAAAAGATTAAATCGGTTACATTGAGAGAATAACTCTTAATATTGCCTTTCTTACTGACCATTTCTTTTTAAAAGGAATTACACATGAATCATATTTTAAGAATTTGCTCATTCATAAAAAAATGTTTTCAGTGATAACAAAATTTGTCACAAAAAATTAATATTTTATCATAAAAGGATTTTAATGACGACAAAATTTTTGCACCAAAAAGCTTTGATGCTAAAAGTTTTTTGCAACAACAAATAATGCTTGTCACTAAAAATTTTTATTTTGTGACAAGATTTGTTGTCATTGTAAGTTAGCACTTTTTGTGATGATTAAATTATGCTACCACTAAAAATTAACAGTGATGAATTTTCTTATTATTGTAAGTTAATATTCAATGGCAA
Organism: Sindora glabra; assembly: GCA_020226215.1. Lineage (NCBI taxonomy): Eukaryota > Viridiplantae > Streptophyta > Magnoliopsida > Fabales > Fabaceae > Sindora > Sindora glabra. Next base: position 33,745,692 of record CM035229.1, read on the forward strand.
AAAGATATTGTTGTCATTAATTAATGACTTTAGTAACAATTATTGTTGTCACAAAAACTCTTTTTAGTGACAACATATCTATATTCTCACTAAAAACATAACATTTGTGACAACCAATATTGTCACTAAAGCCTTTTTTTGTGTCAACATATTTGCGTTGTCACTTAAAGCATAATATTTGTGACAATCATTACTATTAGTAAAAAAATTGTTATAAATATGCATTTTTTTCACAACATTTGCATATCATTATATATTGAATGCCAATAATAGAAACAAAATATAAGTGACAAAATTTTGATATAATATTTAAAATAAAACTTGTGCCATAGCACCAATCACATTTAATTCACAAAATTAAATTTATAAATTTGTACATTTTAACAATTTTCAATTGTTAAAATTTGAAGCAAATATTGCTAGGAGATCAACAAAGCAACTCAAAATGCATTTCCTTTGAGGAAAGACGATGCTATTGATTCTTTTTTATGCACCTCACATGTTAGCTCCACAACCTTGAAAATATCTAGATACCTTATCCTAAAATAAACCAAATATATGACAACCATAAGCCTATTATTTAAACCTAACAATTTATAAGACAACTAATCACAACTATAGTAAGCTTTTTTTATACTTATTAATCCTTATGGAAACTCGGCTTCTCTCACTTGTCGTAGCATGTTACAATACCAAGATCAAAAACACATTCAAGCCAATGCAATATGCTTCAACTATGCAAAGAAATTAAAAAATAGTTCACTTGCAACACTACCTTAGCACAATGCCTCCAAAACCTTTACTCACAAGCAACCCCTCCCTAAAATAGTTTAATGTCATGGTAATTCGAGTAAAGTAAAAAATATGCTAATGCCACCAATGTAGTTCAAGCAGTAATTAGGAAAAACCAATTCTAACTTCATACAAACATGATATATACACCTTTTTCTTACAAGAGGTATACTTGATAGCAGATAGTTTGCGAATATATAACTAATAGGCACATTACTCATAGTTATATATTAAGGAATGAAAAAGAAGGAGCTACTTTTAATTTTAGGTGATGCAGACACTTTCCTTAAGCAGCTTATATAGAAACTCTACAAAGTCATTATAAAATATAATCATACTTACACTACCAAAAAATATAATTATAAATAATATAAATTATAACTAAAACAAATAATAAAAGCTTGATAGCAAACTATTGAAGCCACACATGAATTTCCAAGAATAAAGAAAACATGCACACTTGGTTTTCATAACAAATCTCCAATACTTGATGGTGTCACGAAACTAAGAAAATTAAAACAAAAGGAAAGCAAAAAATCATCATGCAAATATAAGTCCAATAGAGTACATAAGTAAGAATTAAAAATTTCTAGTTATAATAATAGAATAAGTCAACTCTCCTTGTTCTCATGGCCTTTAATATTGATGAATGCCACAATTACACTGCAAAAATACCATGGGAAATTACTTTTGTGCGTTGTCCGAGACCAAATAGGGAGAGTTCTAATTTTTGTAGGTTTGGGGCAGCTAAGGCTGCATGAAATATTTGTGGAAAAATGACTTTTCACATTCCCCAATTCTGATGGAATGGAAAGCTAAATTTCTTAGTTTTGGGGTAGCTACAGCTGCCTAAAAAAGCCGTGGGAAAATTACTTTTTACATTTCCCAATGTTGATGAGATGTAAAGTTGAATTTTTAAGTTTTGGAGTGGTTGTAGCCACCTGAAAATCTGCAGGAAATTTTCATTTCAAAATTTTAAAAATATAAAGCTGATTTTTGAGTTTCGGAGAAGCTTAAATGACCTACTGTAGCAAATTTAAAGAAAAATAAAAGACTTTGAGACTACATTTCTCATTCTGAGTTGCATTTCTTCATGTTCTTCTCCATTTAGCTTCTTCTCCTTTTCTTATTTATTTTTCACCATCTCAAATTTCTTTCATTACCATCCAAGTAGCATTTTCATCAGCTTCTATTTCTTACATACAACATATATTCACTCATTAATAGTAAGTTTTTATTTTTTATTTTTTCTAGTTTTTGTTCATTAAATTACAATTTATTGTTTAATTTACTGTGTAAATTTTTGAAAAATTCTTATAATTGTTGAAAATAAGAATTTGATGATGTTTTACAATTATTATAGAAGCAACTAATGACATAGTAAGTAAAATATAAACCACCTGGTTTATTTTCACTCTTTTGATTTTTTGTTGAATTTTGAATGTGTTTATTTTCATTGTCTAGATTTTCTCCCTTTTATGAATTATTTTTCATAAATCTGGGTTTTTCCTATTGAAAGATATAATCTTTCTTTATCCTTATTATTGATTGATCTCCATTGTTATTAATTTCTCTTGCATAATCTTCTTTATGTATCTTTGATTGTTTGGTCATAAATGGGGTTAAACATAGTATATTGCCTAACAATTTCAAGCTTCAGTAGTATGACACTTGAAACTTCTACAACAATGTATTATGTAAGTGGATTAGGCTCAAAGTTGAAGTTAATTTGATGATTCAACAGTAAAGAAAAGACCAACAATATGGGAGTAAGCATCACCAAGACAAAGATGATGATTTAGAAGAAAACACTTATAAGTTTTACTTTAATTACATCATTTTTGTATAAATACTTGATACTTGAATTTAATATTTGTTTTATGTATGATCCATTACTATTTAGATTTGAATGTTATTATAATGAAATATGAATTTAGAGTATTAGACATTTGATCAATTTTATCTAGAATAATTATTCAATTTTGAATTTACAAATTTTTTATTTTTATAACATAAAGAATTTACCACAAATCTCACACAATTAAAACACTAAAAAAATTATTACCATGCTTTCAACAATATGCCAGATTTTTTTTTTAAATTTTACACAAACATAATATTGTCGTAGGAAACTCCGTGTGAAATTTGTGGGAAAAGTTAGCAGATAACACGATGGGAATTTGCCATGGAAACAAGTTTCCCACGCCCTCCGTTCCAACAGATTTGTTAATCCATGGCTAATCCGTGGGAAATCCATGAGAAATGCCGCCCCAAATGGCATGCATTGTTGTAGTGCTCCTTTGTAAAACTAGGGCAAACCTATCCCATGTTAATTCTCTAAAGCTAGATGGTTTGGTATTAATCTAACTCTAAGAATGGATAATATATACCCTCAAGTCCTTGCCTAATGATTGTAGTTACGCTTGACTGAGAGGGCTAAATTTCCATAATTCCATTGAGAATTAACCTATCCTATATTATCTCGTACATACATGTGAAAGAAGTTGCTTTTGAGCTAGTATTACTTAAAGTTTTGGGAGATATTGAACACTAATATTCTCTTATTAATAAAAGCATGTCTCATGCATATATTACATGGTAAGAGCATGACAAGGCTTCTAATTAAAACACATCCAAGAGATAAAAAAAAATGCACAATCTTTCACCTGGATTGAACTAGAAGCTTGTCTCCGAGCATGGGGAACAATTGGGATAATTTGTGAGAACAAAATGACAGTTGTAAATTGTAAGTTTTTCAAAACCGCTGAGATAAATATATTATACAATTGTAGTTATACATAATTTTGTTCCATGAGTTACTTATGTTCAGTGTATGAAAGAGAAATTCCTAGAAGCTTAGTAGAGAAGAGGAACAACCAAGATAAATGAAAGAAAATTTTAGTGGAGGACAATTAAAGCTAAATTTCAGTAGGAGTTTTTTTTTTTTTGAACAGACAGATTCAGCCAAACTTTGAAAGTCAACATGCCAGAAATATGATAGACCCAACGAGGACAAGTTGTGTATCAAAACCAAAACTTCACAATAGATGAATTGATGCAAAAGATAATATCAAGTCTTCAAAAGTTAATCTCACATTATTGGAAAAACAAATGGCCTTATATACCTTATTGGTAAAAGTTGAAAATAGAGATTATATAAATAGCTTTAAACCGGACATGAAATCCCAAGTGGCTTAAAATGGTTATCCTATTTTATAGTTACAAAAATATCTTTCCCTTTTAGTAAGCAAATAGGGAATAGTAGTTGAGCTGAGATACATCCTAAATTATACATGCACCACTTCCAAGGTGATGCACCTCGAAAAGGCGTCACCCCAAAATTCTCAGGGATGTCACAATAGTCATAATAAGACAAATCTAAGCAAAACTTAACCATTATACACTAAGCCATAGCCTATAATATACTAACCTATCTGGATAGTAGTTTTTTTGAGTCGAAAGTAGACCAGAATTACCTAAAAAAACAAAAGATACCGATTTAATTAAAGATTGGGATTTTAAATATGCAGCACAAGTATGACAGAAGAGTTGCAATTAGATTTTTTGCTGGTGTTTGAAAGGCAGTTAAAAAATGTTAAGAGAAAGTGAAAGAGTAATAACAAAAGAAACAAATCCAAAGACATGAGTGATGCTGGAACCGTCACTTAACTGCCCCTTCGCATAGCGCATTGAGAGAGGACAACAGAACTTGAGCAAATTGCAGCTGTAGGAGAAATCGAAACGGAAGGCTTCAAATTCCAAACTCAAGAAATACTTGAGATGAGTAAACTGTGAAATGTTGAAGTCTACAACCCATAAAATATATCAGACTAATTTTATGAAATTGGGAAATCCAAATTCCAATTTTCATTCGATCCTAGAGCAATTCAAATCACAAAAGAAAATTAATAAAAAAATGAAATAGAACTTGGAGTTTCCTTACATGAATTGTTAACAAACCCAAGCACAAAACCAACCTCCTTTAGTTCCAATCCCTAGCAAAATTCAGATCTCAAAAGGAACAATTTAAGGTTTTAATTGAATTCTTAATATCAAAATAATGAATTAAAATCAATTTTGCTTTACACCAGGGGCCAGATTCCAATCCTAGTGCGATTCAAATTGCAAAGTTTTGTTCAACGATGACATTGACGAAGCTCCAGTTATGTTTTCCTTCAATGGGGTAGTCTGTCATCGTAAGGGTAGATTTTTTTTTTTTGTAATCTTAACTTCTAGTTTTAGTGACCATAGAATAAACCTAGTCACAAAAGAGAACTTTTTGCAACAAGTATAGTTTTAAAAATTAGATTAGATTAGCTGATTAGATTGGTGAACTGGCTAGTGAATCGATTTGACTAGGAGTATTGGACTAGAAACACATGAGTCAGTGTGAACTAGAACTAGTGCAAACAATTAAAATCAGTGTAAACTAGTCAAAATCAATGAACCAGACTGGTGAATTAATTTATTACAAATTTTTTATTTTTTAAAATATATTTTACAATTTCACAGCAATTGAGGTGTGGTATTTTCAAAATTTCAAAATAATTAAATTTGTTATTTCTTTTAATATTTCTAGCATAAAATCATCAATATATCAATTGTATTATATTATCTATTTGTTTATATCATTAATTTATATTGTATTATTTTTTAATTGTGGTATTAATTTGTATTATTCATTTGTTCATATCAATTATATTATTTTAAACCCTAAAAATAAAAATTGTAGTTAACAGTGTTTTAATTTCAGCTACAACACTAACAAAAAAGATCCGAAACTTCTTTTCACATTACTTTATATCATACACCTATTATATGATTTCCATATGTTTCTAGTTATAACACGCGATTTACGCATTACTAATATATCATATGCTTATTATATGTATATGTTATAACTAGGAACCATAAGATGCTTCACAGCACCAAAAAAAAAAAAAAAGTAACCATAAGATGCTTTCATATGAATCATAATTCGATTTCAAGTCTCCTTGGGATTTGACTGAGAAATCAACAATTTACTGTGTTCGTTTTACAAAATGAAAATCATATGATCATTACTATTATTATTGCGGGGATCACTCTAATGTTGCTCTTTTTTACTTTTAGTATTTTATATAATATGATCAATTTAAAACAAACAAACATACATGAGGACTTAAATAGGCATGAAAAACATTTAGTTTCTTTAGATTTCTCTTCTATCCAGGTTTTCGAGCAGTCACTTGCTTTTGAATATAAATAATGGTGATTCCCTAGTCAATATCGATTGCATTGATTCTTCATTAATATTGAATGCATAAAAATCGTTTAAACCTCATGTAATTGGAAGCCTTTGTTTTTTTTTTACATGAGTCATGAAATCTGAATGTATAAAACATTGTAATTGAATTTGTAAACAAGTAGTATAGTGTAATTTTATGAGAACATTGATAGAAGTCATATGACCTCGCCAAAAAATTTTGACCACTCAAAATTATAGGTAAAGATCCGATATATTGTAAAATGTATATGAGATATTGGAGGAAAAATTAGAAAATATATTAAGACCTGAACTATTACGAAATGGGAAAGACTGATTTACCCTAAGCATGTGTATTCGTATTGTATAAATAATTTGAAATACACGTATGTGGAGAGGTGAGTGTAATGTGAGTGAAACCTGAGATACCATAAATAATAGAGATGACAGTGAGTCAGGTTGAGTAGATCCGACTCAAATTTGGCAAGAACTAGATCCACCAAAGATCTAAAACATCATATCCATTTTGGACCTAAAATCTGAAAAGATCCAATAGAACTTGAATGGGTAAGACTTGACAAGATCTACTTGAACATGAAAAAATTATTATTATGTTTTTAAATTAATTTTGAAATATGTAAGTTTAAGAAGATTGAGCATTTGACCTCTCAAACTTTAAGTTTTTTATTTGATTATTGATTTTAATATCTTACATCAAAATTTTCATAAAATATAAGATTTCTATAAAAAAATTTAGAGAAAGAAAGTAATATGTGCATTTACATGTACGTATATCTTCATATTTCTCATTGTAATTTTTTAATTGTATAAATTATAATAATTATAATATGTGGTAATTGTACAAATTAATGAAAATTTATTTTTTCTTATTGATAATAATTATACTTGACAATTATGAATGATCATATTTATTCTCCATTCACATCTATTTTTATTTTGATTCATCTATATTATATATGTTACTTCTTAAGGTCAATATGGGTTGTGTCATTATTTATTTTATCAAATAAAGATCATATTAGATCAATTTATGGATAATTATTTATTAATTTATATTTTTATGATATACTCTTATATTATATAACTTAATATTATAAAATAATAAATATTATTCTAATATATCTTTATAATTTAATATAATTTTAAGTATTTTAATATTATTTTATGATAAAATATTTTAATATCATTTATCTTAAATAAACTATCACAATATCCTTATATATATGAGATAATATTAATTTTTATATAATAATAAGTTAATAATAAAATATATTATTTAAATATATCTAATGTGATACCTTATAGGAATACAAAACCTATTGAATATTTATAAAAGATAAATTCATGTGTTATACAAATTAATATTATAATGGATCCAATATGATATCCAAAATAGATCCTAAATTTATTAGATATTTAATGGATAAACTCAAACCTAAATCATTGAGGAATGGGTCTAGTTTGAATAAGATCCATTGGATAAATATTCATTAGTTTAGGTAAGACTCATTGGATATGGATATTTGTGTCAGAGTTGCATTTATTGGACTACATCTTTTACATATTAATATAAAAGTTCTTCATAATCACAACTCAACCCATTTAATTGGACAGCCAATTTATTAATTATCGGAGTGGTCTTAACATCTTATATGAGAGAAAAAGTTTCTCCAAAAGTTAAATTCGTAAATTTTATAGTGTTAGGAATAGCTAATTTATCATTGATCATTTATCTCATTTTGTAAAGTAAATATTTACATTAAAGAAAATTCATTTCTTAAAATTAATAAAGTCATGTATTTGAAGATATTAACAACTTTAATATACTATTATGTACACAAATGAAAAATTGCTACAAAATTAATTGTTTTGAAGGTAGATGGAGACCCATTTCCACTGAGACATGAAATATGGATATATATATATATATATATATAATTGAACTTGTAAAAGAATTCATTAGTTAATCTCGTATGGAATGTATTAATATTAATATTGTATTATATAGACGTATGTGATATTTGACTAACATTTTTCACGACAGTTCTGTGGGATCATGAAATATTGGAGGAAAATTAGAAACTATATATATTATATTACAAGGTATTTTTTAAAATATTTTTAATCTTTTAATTAAAGAAAAATCACAATAAACAAGATTTTTTTTTAAGTTAAACTAAAAATAACACACCATCCAAATTCTACTAACAAATTAGAAGCCATTTTTAAGTGATGATGATATTTGAGTTTAGCTTGATTGATTTGTGTGTTAAAAATGTTTAAGTATTAGATCGTAGATATTTAATAACACGAGTGAAAACTGTCAGAACAATATATCTTAGATCTTGATGCACTAAACTATTTATATTTAAATCTTTACAGAGCCTACTTTGTTTTATATATTTTTTATAATAATGTGATGTTAGGATTGGTTCCAAATTAAACTTCAAGGCTTTGGGTACTCTTGTGGCGAATCATATGCAGATGGACTGGCTGCTCTTGTGGAGAATGATATACGCAAGGAGTTATGCCGCACGCAGGGGTCTTTTATGAACCAATTGGGCACATAGCGCACATCTGGACGCCTCCTTCGATGGAATGCTATCCGGAAGAATCACAGGCTTGCGATTGCCATTTTGGGAAGAGCGTCGGTGGAAGGTTTACAGTTTGAAAAGCTGCAGTGTGCCTCTCTAGAAGAAGTGGAAGCAGGTTTATAGTTTGAAAAGCTGCAGTGTGCCTCAATGTGCCTCTCTAGAAGAGGTGGAAGCTCATGCTATGCTAAGGAACGCTGTCTCCCAAATATTATTATTGAGAGTGATTATAAATTAGTTATGGACATTATCTTAGGTTTTACTCAGTGTTTGTAGCATTCACTGACTTTAGTTGAAAACATTAGGTTTTAAATACATGATTCTACTATTTTGTCTATTGTTTGGATTAGTAAGGATGCCAATACTGCAACTTACAAGGGATTCAAATGGGTGTTTAAAGTAATAGGGAGTGAGGCAGCTTTAATCCATGTTCCTTCCTGGTCAAATTGACTTGTAATCATGTCTATAACTAATGCTATGTTACCTTTGCTCAACAAAAAAAAAAAAGTTTCAAATTCTAATTATAATTACTTCAATATTACTTTTTAGTGTAAGTGATCTTTTTTAATTTAGACCTTGTTTGGTATACATATATTATAAGATAAACCAAAGATTTAAAAAATGGTCCATAACCATGATATTGCTTATAATATTATAGTTTTGGACCTGATCGCATATATGATTTTCTGCATTTTTGGGCCACTATGGTCATATTTTCCCTCATTTGTTCGCATTGTTGCGATACAGCAATTGTGACCGTGACCACAATTGCAATTTATGTTCCTAAGATAAACTATACATTAAGAGCTTATACAATAGTTGGAAATTTCAAATATATTATATAACTTATCTGAAAATCCTTCTTATACGTGAATTTTCATATAGGATTAATCACTTCCTAGGGAAGAGGATAAGAGTTAATAGGATAGTATTAACATAAATGCTAAATTGTTCATTACAAAAAAAATATTAAATTGTTAAAATTAAAAAAAATATTGTATATATTTCTCTCTAATGTCTCTTTCATATATCTTTTCCACAAAATTAATTTTTTTTATATTTGCACTTATATTTTGATTTAATATTTTTAAAATTTTTATTTGATAATATTATATTATGTTTATGATATTTTTGGTTATTGTATCATATTTTTAAAATTTTGTATAATATATTTATTAAATTTTATATTCTCAAATTAATTTATTGTAATTTTTTTACTAATTTGTTATACATACATTCTCATCTACGTATGAATGTGTACACAAAAATATATGTGTATTTATGTATGTGTGTTAGTGAAATATTTTATACTATTTTATTATCAATATCAGAGTATAAGTCTTTTATTTATATTATCAGATTCTTTCTAAAAAGATATTTTTATCAAAGGGCTTTTTAATAATTATCTACTTCAAATTTATTTGAGATAATTTTTATAGTTTTTAATATGTAAGGATATTTTAAGTAAATTAATTATTTTTAAGTCTACATATTCTTATGCAAAATGACAATAAGCAAAAGGTAGAATAATCTTATATAAATCATTATCATATACAGCAGTAGATCAAACATTGCATAGTATAGTGTCTTATTCTATATAATACTATAGTATCTAAGTCAATAGTTCTTATACTATATTATACAATATGACAAGGCCTTAATTTATTAGACAAGAACTGTAATTATTTATCAAACAAGTGTGTTGATATATAAATTTACATATATATATATATATATATATACATTTTGTGTAAAGTTTGATAGATGTGAGGTTGTTTTTGTGAGCCCTTAAAAATTACTTAATATTTTATGATGGCTCCTTGGAGAATATAACTGAAGAGAATTCGGTGTAGTTTTTTTATTTTTTATTTTTAATTTCATGCTTTTGTCTTTATGATAGGAGAAAGGAAAGCGGAGCAGGCAGAAACGGAAGCATATCCGAAAGGTTTTACTGAAACAGTGAAACCCTAATAACCGTCTTGTCTTTTATAGTGCTAGGACTAGTATTATATATAATTACCCAATGGAAAGCCTGCACAAATTATACATACCCCTCACCTCTTCTCAATATAAAAAAAAAATTATATTAAAAAATATGTCTAATTAATCTAAATATTGACACAGAAATATACATGAGTATATATGGTATAGCCTTGAATAATTTGAGTAGGTAAAAGTTCTATGTCCAAAATCTTTCATCAATAATGTACTAAAACAGCTATGATTATATTATTACAATATTTAGAATAATATTGAAAAAAAATCCAATGCATATAATATAAATTATTATATTTCATATTATGTATAATTTATGTGAACCATTTTAATTTTTTTAATTATTTAAAATCACGTCATCATATGCAGGGTACAGACCATAAACCCCTAATCTAATAAATAATAAAAAAAGAGCATATACATGATATTCTAAATTCTTGTATTCTTGCTATCCCATTTCTTTTAAAAGGCAAATTTATCAAATGTTAGTCTTATGGGAAAATGTTTTTCCTGGTAACAATAATTTTCCTATGTTTGGAGGTGGTAGGGAAGTCCACCGAAAGAAGATTCCATTCAATAAAAAATGATAATGTATCTGAAGGAAAATGATTTTCCTTTTTAATTAAAGGAAATTATTTTCCTAATCACCTTACATTGTATAATCTCGCTCTCCTTCTTTATATTCCTTCCTTTTATACTTTCTCTCTCCTATCTTTCTGTCTCCACACCTTTCTATTTTCGTTCCTTCTCTCTCTTTCCTACCTGTCTCTCTTTATCACTTCTCTGTCTTTGATTTTTCTTGCCCTTCTATTTCTCATTTTTTTTCTTCTCTTTCCTTTTCTATTTGCTAACTTTTTATCCACTCCTTCCCCATCATCCCATTCCTGTCTTTTATCTCCTTGCTTTCTTACAAATGTATAAAAAATTATGTTGAAAAAAGCAAATTACTGCTCCTATTATTATCAAAAAAATTATGTTCAGAAAGTATTATGATAATTATAAGGGTTGACAAATGTGATTATTAATTTTAGATAAAAGCATATTGATATGAATTTATGTTATCAAAAAGATGATAAAGAAGAAAAGAATGTTTAAATATTCTTCTTTGGAGGTTATTTTTGTTGAGTTTGATCCAAATTTTAATTGTTATCAATTTGTGACTATTTTCTATCATGGATATTCTTATTCAAGTTAAATTTTTGTATTACCGTATGATTGAGATATTTTTGACAAATAAATATTTTGGTATTATAAATACTTGTATTGACAAAAAGTTTGAAGTATGAGGTATGAGAGAAATGTAATGTGAGATCATATGAGGATCATGTGAAAACCCTTGTAGGGTTTTGGGGAGATGTAATAACAATGGCTGAGAAGTTTTGTAGTTATATTTGAAAACATTCACACAAATTATCCTATGATGTTAATTTTATTTTAGCAATTCAATATTTATTGACTCCTATCTTGTTAACATTTCAATAATGAAATAATTATTTTATGACTTAATCTTAAAAATTCATTTTTTTTATGAAATGAAGGTGTGAAGTAATGATGTCCTCTTTTATTTAATTTATTCCACTTCTTTTTTTTTCTTTTTTGGATTTTTGTGTTTCTTGCCTAATTGTCAATAAAACCATGCAACGAAAGATTTTCATTGATGATGAATCTCTTGTATAATTCATTTAACAAATTGTGCCATACAATGATGAAAACTTTTTAAATACGGTCATACATAAAGTCAGCTATAAATTTAATAAATAATTATAACAAAATATTCTTAGTTAATTAATACACTTATCATGGAATCTGCTCATATTATTAAATCCACTTAAATACTAGTACATTTAAAAATTTCTTCGTTGGCTATTTGTTTCTAAATATTCCGTATAATTAACCTCTAATGATATTACACAGTGTTTGCTTCATTGTTTCTTCACCAATTTTGCATGGAACTCGAAGGCTTAAAACACATTTACTAGTAAATGTCAATGAGAAACGCGTTTCGGATATTCATAACAACCATTTTAGCATTGCTCATGATACTGAATACGTACATGGATTCATATATACAGATCAACTTGAAAATCTATACATGATCACGGATATATATATATACATATATATATATATATACATATATATATATATATGTTTATTCCATTTAATGTATAAATATATATTATATATGTAAATTTTGTATGAGATGTTTGAGGAAAACTATGTCAACTATATTTTTATAAAAGCTGAGCAATAGGGGTGAATTTAGATTAAAAATAAAGATGAGATTGAAATATAAATGATTAAGCAATTATATGAAAATTTAAAAATTTTAAAGTAATGTGTATGGGAGAAAATGTAAAACCTCTAAAAATAATATAAAAAGATTTAGTCATTTTTTGAACTTTGAGCCACCTTAATAAAGAGGCTTAGTCTGACACACTTCAAAATAAATAAGTTGTTGTAAAAAAAATTTACATGATCTTATAAATATTATAGGCACCTAATCACATCTATTTACTAGACTCAACGACAATTTTTTTTTCATTAGACTACTTTATCATACCATTACATAAATAAATACGATTGGGGTTGTGTAATATTTACGACCGAACCCCAGGTAAATTTGAGTTTTATATTTTACTATTATCTTTTTCTTTTAAAAATGGTTTCTTCTAATTTCCACTGTGGAATATATGAGGCATTTATTTGAAAATAGAAAAAATGAAAAGCAATTGAATATCTTTGAAAAAGATAAATCCTTTAATGGATTGCTAGAAAATAAATTTTTTATGAAATACAAATTAATTTTATTATAAATGTCATAAAGTTATATTCTAATAATATAATATAATTACAAGTAAATTTATAGTGATATATTTTACATTTAGAAATTTTAATATAATAATATCATATATAATAATAAATCTCTAAAATTATATTAAAAATTACTAGACAGTATAATCTATACTAAAAGTTATAAATTACTCTAGATGTAAGCAGTAGATTAGTTTTAAACTTCAAAATATGGAAGAAAAATTTATCTTATACTTTTTATAAAAAATTAATTATCAAATCTATGGAAGTTCAAAAATAAAAAAAAGACTAAATTTTACTTTATATTTTACATTAAATATTCAGAATATATATGACCGCAATTTATTAACAACTATAACCATCCCAGACTGCGAAGGTAGGTCTGCTCTATTATTAAAAAACATTGTTATTTCACCTGAAAATGATGTGCCAAAAAATAGCTGAGATATCAACCATTGGACGTGAAAGCAGTATCTTTATCCATTATCAATTCAATGATTGCGATATAGTTTTGTGTTTACAAAAGTATGAATTTTCAAGTGTTTTAGATTTGGATACAAGAGTTTTGTTTTATGTAAAGCGGAATTGAACTAATCATTATTGTCAAATTAGTTTGTTCTAAAAACAAGATTGTATTATGAGGTCCTATGATTCAGATTTATAATCATAAATTTGTAAGTTTTGAAAGGTCATGTATATTTTTTAAGCTCATTATTTTATGAATTTATAATATTTCACATATTTTAAAAAGAAATAAGGTTTTTCTCAAGTTTTCATAAATTTTGTTTTTATTTGTTGGTTCTTTTTTTTTTTTTTTACTCATTGAGTTGGTATAACCCATTCCTTTTTCTTCAACATTTTTCTAGCTTGAAGAAAACCAGATTCTCACCAATCTTATGGAGATAAAGACATTATCTTGAAGGAAATAACCGTTGGAATAGGATTGCATTGTAATTGTTCAGAGTCTGTGTTTTAATAATTTTTCTTCATTTCTAAATAGTTAAGCATGAGAGCGTATATAATAGGTTTTAAGTCTAGGGTTGTTGCCTATTCGAGATGTATGTTGGTCCTAGTTAGTGTTCAAAAGAAAGGGGAATTTTGTCTATTTTTTTAAAAAAAGAAAATTTAAAATAATGCTGAATTTTTGTTATTCTTTTTTGTAACAATAAGAATGGTAATTCATTTAACATATAGACATAAAATTAGGGTTCGAATCCTAAATATAACAAGAAGTAAAGTTCCTATGGTAGCATCAGGTGCCACTGCACAATTAAGGTGTTGACAAACTTTTGTTACTTTTTCAAACATTATAGAATTCACATCAAACTTAATTTTCAAGAGTAATGTTTAGGCTTACGGAAAATCACTCCATGACTATTTTCCATGCCAGCCACATGCCCAAAGTTGAAGCTTGATAGGTGACAAACTACTGAAGTACAATGCTCACTTGTTGGCGAAAGGCCTTGGAAAAAGCAAGGCATTAACATCATGAAAATTTTCTCCCTAACGGTGAAAATGAGTTCAATTTGGATATAATAAGGCTTGGCCAATACAAATCTTGAATTGGAATAGCTTGACGTAAAAGTTGCATTTCTCTGAGGTGACCTAAAGGAATAAATCATCATGAAACAAACTGAAAATATTTCTTGAAAAAGGGAAGGAGCACATGGTCTACAAATTGAATAAAAATCTATAAGAATCAGAGCAAACTCCTTAGTAGTGGTATAAGAAGTTTGACTCTTTCATGACAAGCCATGAATATCCAAGAGTGATGCAAAATATTGTATGAAATAATTTATGAGTAACAAATTTATAATGCAGAAGATATGTTGGGACATAATTTAAAGATGATCGGTAATTGAAAAAGGAGTTATCAGAATCCATTGGCACGAGGATTTAGACGGTGGCACAGCTTCTTAGTTTGACAAAATTTTGTAAAAACTAACATAAGTTATTTGTCCTCCCCAAAATGCTATGTTAAAATTTAGCATTGGGTCTATGGGCTACAAGGCGAAATCCAAGAATGTAGACTTTGTAATATCGAAAAGATTAAATATATATATATATATATATATATGTTAAGAGAGTTTTAGAAAGATTTTGCATGAAGAATGTTATAGAAAGCATGTCATTGGTCAATCATTTCAATTTCAGTAGAAGAAGTTGTTCCACTGTACAAAAGGAAAAGGAGGTTACACTACAAAAAATGGCTTAAAATGGCGATGGCAGGATTGCAGCAGTTGGTCGGAACCACTCCTATATAGCAATATAGATGCGGCAAAGTAAACTGCCCTTAATATCTTTAGTTTAGCGGTTATAAAGCAACTGCATCTATATTCAACTCTTTAAAAGCAATTATAGACTTAACTGCACCCATATTATAATCTCGATAGCTTGATGTTTTGCGTCTTCTCAGACTAAAACCCTTTTCACTCTTTTTAACTGAGAAAATTCCATGTGCGCGCTCTGATTTCATTATCCCTCTTGTAAAACCCTTGCACTTTCGAACTCAACTGTGGAGACAATAGTAATCGCAAGCTTGATTAATAGGCATTACTCTTTTTATCTCCCTCAATTTCGCAATAGGGTTCGGGCCTTTTGAGATTTTCCTCCCCACATTCATTGTCTCAGGATACTCTGTAATTTACTCGATTTAGATGGTGAAATTTGTGTTTGTATATTGACTTGTCTGTTGTGTCGATTGCCTTCACAATTCCAGTTTTAATGTCTGCGATTTCTTCTTTCAAGGTTTTTCTTCTTGGTTTTCATCTTTTTCACAGAAGAACTTTCTATTAGTGATTAGAAAAAGTATAAAGCACTAAATAAAGCCACAGAGAGGGAGATTTCTCAAAGTGCTGATGTTCTATGTAGCTTTTATTGTAACAGCTGTCATTGTTATATTGGTGTTTGTTCCCTTGAAGGCTCTCCGCTAGTCTGTTTTATCATATGCTTGTTATTTATTTTCTACTTATGTTTTCCCTTGAAGATTCAGCAGTCTGTGATTTGTATTATGAATCAACTCACTTAAAACAATACTGCATTGTTTTTTTTTTTTTTTGACAGGTTACAAGGATAAAAGGACCTGGAATTGCATTGAAGTTAGCTCTATCTGGGATGAAGAAGGTAATATATCTTCATACTTGTGCGTTTACTCCAGTTGTAATTGTTTGTGTTCTTACCCAAATGAATTATTTAAATAGGGCAATTTGATTATTGTTAGTTTTTAGAATTCCGGTATTTATATCAAATGTCATGCTGATGTTGTTGGAATAAATCTTTTTCACTTTTCAGAACAATATTCAGTGAAAGATATGTAGTTATCATCCAGTTGGTTTATGTTTACGCTCTTCCTTCCTATGCTTTTTAAAAATTTACTTGCGTATCATTTTCTTGCTTGTGGGAGTTAATTATCTTGTTTGACTTGCATGAGGAGTGTAACTTGAATTGCATCACTTAACATAAGACTCTTATATGAACATAGTTAGCGAAGGAATAATTTGTCCTTTCCCGTGCAAAATGAAGAAATTGTATCAAATAATAGGAAACCAGGAAGGATTCAAATTTGTCCTGTAGTGAAAAAGAACACGACTTTGGCATTGGCAACATTGACAATAAAATGGGAAAAAAGGGATTACTTTGGGTTCTAATAATCTTTTAGAACTAATGAAAATTTTGATCATTTTGGCTATTACCTTTTAAAGTGTTACAAGCTAATAGTTATGATAATTTGATAGGTAAAAGTACTTAGATTTAGATGAGATTTGGTGGAAAAATTCAACATGTTGTGCAGGTCTTATGATTGAAATTTGGGATCAATCCAAATAGTATACTATTTTTCCTAATTTTTCCAAATTTGGGGCTATTTTAGTACTTTTGGCATGATTTGAGAATCCTAAGAAGAAACCTGTACTATGATGCTCGCATTTTTATCTTTTTGTTGATGTGTTTTCATGTGAATTGGATACCCAAAGCTTTGAGAAAAGGTCTTATAATAATTCAGAAAAAGTATGTCAACATTAGGTAGGAAGGCTTTTATTCAAAATACCATTTATGATGATAAAATGCTGGGAGGGCAGTTGCTTGGACACTAGACTAGGGACTCAAGTGTGTTAGCTAGTAGCCTTCCCCTACATACTCAAAACTATGGAATGAGGTATATACCAAGCAAACAGAGTGTCCCTATCCCTATTCAATTATCCCTATCAGCTTGTTATACCAAGAAGTTTCACGTGTAGGATGATCTTACAGTTTAGTATGCATGGGTGCTTTACCATCATTTGATTGTGGCTTATAAGCTTATAAGTTTTGTTATCTTTACTAAGCATATCATGAGAAGGTTTAATGGGAAGCCTGGGATGTTCAAGAAAAATGGCAAGCATGTGTTGCATAGTTTTGGCTAGAGAGTTACTAGCATGTGATAGATGGTATCAAAGCTTAATTTATGCTAAATAGCCAAGATTAAGTAGGCTACAATTGATTTAAGCGTGGCTTGTCCAATGCTATTTGAATAATATGCAAAGCTATCATTCTTAAACTCAAATAAGTTATTGTCAAGGACTTGACCAAAGGGTGCAAGAGATTGGATCAACCTGAGAAGTTAGTGTGCTGAGGGGTGATGCATTCAAGTGACCTTGGATTGGTGCATTAGGTGCAAGCATTTGTGCTAGAAGGCTATCTTGCTTGTGTGTGCAAGATGTTGGCTATATGCTTATTCATAGTAGTAGCATTAATAGGTGCAAACCACTATCCAAAGGGATAAATGAATTAACAGCCTATTTAATAAAAGAAGCCTCGATCTTGCTAAAAGGCTTAACCACTTCCTAAAGGATATATGGAATTAAAAGGTGAAGCCTTTGGTTGTGCAAAAATGCATGACCACAATTGAAGGCCATGAGTGAATTGTTCCAAATGGAGTAGTCCAAAATCATGTCAAGGCAGTTTAGAAGGATCATTAAAGTTGCATAAGGGAGTATAGCTAGAAGGCAAAGTGGAGATTTGGATGAATCAATGTTTTATGCATAATTTATGGATTAGTTAGGGTGCATGCAATCTTCCCATAAGATTCTTTGATGCAGTGTACTAGGCTACATAATTGCTTTGCAGATTAGCAACAATGGCTTAAAGAAGTGATAGCATACTAGCACTACATAATTGCATTATTAAGAGACTTTGTGGCTATATCATGAGTTCATGTTTGCTTGTGCACAAATAAAGTGGAGTTTAAGCTAAAGTGGATAATGATATATGCTTAATTGCCTTTCAAGTTATTGAAGTGGGGGAGTTATCAGGTGACGTGCTCAAAGAAGTTGTCAAGGACACAAAATGGAGGGGTTATGAGGACCACAATACTAGAGAGCATCAACTTCGAGAATAAGTTGTGATAATTGATGAAATGCTAAAGGGTATCAATTTAGAGAGGATTAAAACATCCAATCAAGTATGAAAGTGGCATTATGAAATGTTATAAATTAATTGAATGTAAAAAAATGGATTTAGGAGAAAGGTTATAGGGACTTTGCATAGATCAAGCATAAGATTTCTTTTCTTGCATTGCTAGGATGGGACATTAGGTGCAAGACACCTATTAGTAGGTAATTCAGAGTGCTGGCATTAGTTATGAGCTATTGAGTTAGCAAAACTTTTACCGTACAAGTGGCATTTGTGCAAGTTAGAAGGTAATGAGCATAAAGTTGCAACAACAACTACCTATTAAACAAGTTATAGAGGTAATAAGTTTGGGAGAGCTAATAGGAAAGCGGCATTGTAAGGTGTCAAAACACTTTGAAAGGAGACAACAAAGGTAGCCCTTTGAGAAATTTTATGGAAGATGTACTTGTTTAAGATAATACTAATATTGCAAAGGTGACAACCCAAATTCGAGATGGAAGAACATTCGTAGCACTCAAAGAGATAGGCTTGGACAGTCAAGGAAGTAACTCAGAGGAGTAGGCTAAAGACCACCATGAGATTTTTAGCAAAGTAAGTAGATTCTTCATGGAGTCGTGTTAGATTAAGGCGTCATTAAAAGCATTGACATTTGAAGTGGAGCAGAATGCTATAAGCTACCAATTATCATAGTTTGATAGGCAAACACGCTCAGATTTAAATAACACTTGATGGAGAAATCCAACATTATGGAGGTCTTATGGCTCAAATTTAGGATTAATCTGATTAATATACTATTTTTCCTATTTTTCCAAAGTTTAAAGGTATTTTGGTGCTTTCAACATGGTTTGAGAATTAGGAAGAGTTCAAGAAGCCTGTATTTATGATTCTCACATTTTTATCTTTGTGTTGGTGCGTTTTCATGTGAATTAGGCACCTAGGGCTGGAAATCGCGCATCATACATGCACACCGAAATTAAAAATTTTGCACTATTTCCACAACGGATCCATGAGGATTTAGGACGCCATAGATTAGGGATTAGGGTTTATCCCTTTCGGCAAATAATCTACTGTCAGCTACATAGCAAATTCGATCTACTTCTGTCCAGTTCTCCAATCCAATCCGCACTCTAGATCACGAGCCAGAATTGAAACCAGAAGAATCAGATCACAAGTGCAACGTTTGATATGACTGCACCTCTATGGTATCCACACAAAACAATTTCAAAACTCCAGCTAAAAGATAGGTTGGATGGAATCTCTCTCCTCTCAAGTTTGTGCTAGCAAACTAGGGTGTTTAGGGTCTCCTATTTATTCTCTCTCTAAAAAATGCCTCCCAAATTATATTTTAATGTATTTGTGCTGGAAATCGCGCATCATACATGCACAGCGGAATAAAATTTTTTTGCACGATTTCCACCAAGGATCCATGCGAATTTAGAACGCCATAGATCAGGGATTAGGGTTTATACCTTTCGGCAAAATTCTTCTGACCGCTGCAGCAAATCTGATCTGCTTCCAAATCACGAACCGGAATGGAAACCAGTAAATCAGATCACCAGTACAACGTTTTGTGGCTGCACCTCTGTGGTATCCACACGAACCCGTGAATCACCGATGAATGTCTGCTACACACACCGGTTGGAATTGATCTCCTTAGACCTCGTAGTGCTAGCTACGCCTCTTCGGAGATTTTAGTCAAGGAGAGTGGCTAGGGTTTTTCTATGCTTTTACTTGGGGTGCGTGAAGAATAATAGTCATCCTATTATTACCCAATAAGCCTATTTAAATAGGTGCATAGAAAAACCTAACCTATTTGGGCCTTATTCCATGTATAATTATAGGCTTACTTTTGGGCCTTATAATTATAACATGAATTCCCAAATATTAAGCCCAAACAATTTGGTCCATTAATTCCAAATTCACTAAGCTCTAAGTGTGCGACCCTACAGGCTCTCATTACGTTGGCAATGACCATTAATCATATTAATGATCATAAACAAAGATTGGTGTCTAGCAACACATCATTGTTACCCAAGTAATGAGAAAGTCGGTGATTTGACTAAACCTTTACACGTGATCATCACTTATGTCCTTTTGTCCTATACATCTAGATTGAGCACGAGACATGGACCGTGTCATTCCCGTATAGCCCAATCTTGAGGTTTCTTGATTCCTAAGTAAGCTGACTGAAACAAATATAATCGACATCTCATGTCAATTCATCTGAGCATGGCCATGCATTTTCTCAGCTTTACTTAATCAAGGGGCCCATAGATGTTACTCCTGTTATATAGGAGGGACAAATCCCATCTTGATCACACAAACCCCTCCGCATGATATGTGACATATCCAATATCTACCCTTGCATTCACTTAACCATTAGTGACATAGAATAGTATCAAAATATGAAACTCACATGTAGGGAACCTTGGTAATCTCAGGTCAAAGGACCATATTAATAATGATCACTAAGAACCACTTATGACACTCATATAACGATCCATGTAGTGTTCTTAATATGGGTCGGTCCAGTATACAAGTTCTCTAACTTGTACTCATGTGTAAACTTAATATCCCATATAAGTCTTCACACATGCTAGTCTTAACATATCAAAGCAACCTAATCCACAATGATATATGACTAGGGACATTTAAGAATACAATTATTCTAAGGTTATTATTATAATTAAATATATTACGCAGACAATATATATAAATATAATAATTGGAATTGCCATTAAAATAACATGATTCAAAATTACAATCACCAATATGATTGGTTTTAGGGCATATACACTAACAATTTGAGCGTGAATAGTATCTTGTATATATAGACACCCACTAAAACCCTAATGAGAGGTGAGTATTATGGGCTAATTATTAATTAGGTCCAATATTATGACTTAATTAATAATTGGGCCCTAAGCAATATAACATTAACAAAAAGGCCCAATCTAATTGGTCCTTTCATTAATTAGAAATTATAGTCTAACTAGAATTTCTAATTATGTTGCTTCAATTCCAATTTTGATTTATTCTTTGTGTGTGACCCAATAGGTTCCCATCACATTGGTAATGATCCTAAAATCATATTTTAGAATCATAAATAATAAACGGCATCTAGCAATGCATCATTGTTACCTAAGTAATGAGAATGTCAATGATCTGACATAACCTTTCAGTGACTACGCAATCAAGTCCCTTTTTATCTTAGATATCTAGATCGAACTCAAGGCATGGAAAGTGTCATCCCCTTTATAATTCGATCTTTGTGTTTCTTGATTCATGAGTTAACTAAAAAAAGCAAATGAGATTAACATCACATGTTGACTCATTTGAGCATGGCCATGCATTTCATAGTTAAACTCAATCAAGGGGCCCATAGATATCGCTTCTTTAGAAAGAGGGATAAAATCTCATCTACATCACTCATATTCCTCTACATAATTAGTAGTATACTCAATCATTGTCTTCAAAGTCAACCCATTAAAGTTAATATTAAATAGTGTTAAAGCATATAACTAACTATGTTGGAAACCATATTGACTTCAAGTTAAAAGACCATATGCATCACTGTCACTATGAGAGTTGCTTATGACACTCATAAGATGATCCATGTAGCAATCTCATGGTAGGTCAGTCCAGTACAATTGTTCTCTAACATGTACCTATGTGTTGACTTGATATCTCATATCAATCAACCAACATACTAGTCTCTATGCATCATTATTATCCCTTTCACAATGATACTTGACTAGGGACATTTAAGAGTATTATTTAAGAAATGATTACTCTAAGGATAAATTACTATATCTATTTATTTAACACAAAGAAATAATAATCTGAAAGTACCTCATATAAATAATAAAAATATAATACAATGTATGCTTATACAATCATCCTATGATTAGCTCTCAGGGCATACACCAACAATCTCCCGCTTGCACTGGAGCCAATCATCCATGTATCTAATACTAAAGGATCTAGTGTGACCATCATGCTTCTACTGCGCCAGAGGCTTTGTCAGTGGGTCAGCGATGTTATCTTGTGTTGGTACTTTGCATATCTTCACATCTCCTCTATCAATGATATCACGAATAAGATGGAAACGCCGAAGTATATGTTTGGATTATTGGTGAGATCTGGGTTCCTTAGCTTGTGCGATTGCTCCATTATTATCACAATAGAGAATCATTGGGTCTACAATGCTAGGAACAAATTTAAGTTTAGTAATGAACTTCTTGATCCAAACAGCCTCTTTGGCGGCATCAGATGCAGCAATATACTTATCCTATGTGGTAGAATCGGCAACTATTTCTTACTTTGAACTTTTCCAACTTATAGCACCACCATTTAGGCAAAACACATAACCTGACTGTGATTTGGAGTCATCTTTGTCAATTTGGAAACTGGCATTAGTGTAACCTTTTAATACCAATTCCTCTACACCTCTATATATCAATAATTCATCCTTAGTCCTTCTTAAGTACTTAAGGATATTCTTAATTGCAATCCAGTGACATTTATCGGGATTTGACTAGTATCTGCTTGTCATGCTCAAAGCATAAGAGACATCAGGTCAAGTACATAGCATAGTGTATATGATAGATCCAATTGTTAATGCATATGAAATCTTATTCATGCACTACCTCTCATCCTATGTCTTAGTGAGCTTTAGAAAGATTTATACCATGAGACATAGGTAGAAATCCTCTTTTTGACTCTTGCATACTGAACCGTTTCAGTACTTTGTCAATGTATGTACTTTGACTTAGGCCAAGCAGTTTTCTTAATCTATCTCTATAGATCTTAATGCCTAGAACATAGGAAGCTTCGCCTAAGTCTTTCATGGAAAAACACTTCCTTAATCAAGACTTTACATCTTGTAAGGTAGGGATGTCATTTCCAATTAGAAGTATGTCATCCACATATAGCACAAGGAAAACTATTATGGTCCCACTAACCCTCTTGTAAACACAAGGTTCATCTTTGTTTTTAATGAAACCAAACCTTTTGATTGCATTATCAAAACTAAGATTCCAATTCTGTGAAGCTTGCTTTAATTTATAAATGGATCGTTGCAACTTATATGCTTTACTAGCATTTCCTGGTGTAACAAAACCCTTTGGCTGTGTCATGTACCCATCCTCAAGAAGATTCCCATTAAGAAATGTGGTTTTGACATCCATTTGCCAGATTTCATAATCATAGAAAGCTGCAATAGCAAGCAAGATCCGAATGGATTTAAGCATGGCAACTGGGGAAAAAGTTTCATCATAGTCTATACCATAGATTTGTTTGAAACCTTTTGCCACCAATTACCCCTTAAAGATTTGTACATTACTATCTATGTCGATTTTCTTCTTGAAAACCCATTTGTACTCAATGGGTTTTACCCCATCAGATGGATCAACTAAGGTCCATACCTGGTTTGTGTACATGGATTCCATCTTAGACCTCATGGCTTCAAGCTACTTCTCAGAGTCTGGGCCCTTTATAGCTTCTTAGTAGGATGTAGGGTCATTTTGATCCATGAGCAATACATCGCCATATTAAGTCATAAGAAATCCATATCTCTCAAGCTCATGATGTGTCCTACTAGATCTACGTGGGCCTTGTGTTACTTGAGCAGGTTGTAGTTCCACAACATCTTGTAGCCTTTGGTCAGGTTCCATCTCTGGTCCAATGTTATTTTGTGAGTCTTGAATTTCTTCGAGTTGTATTTTCCTCCCATTATTTCCTCTAGAAATGAATTCCCTTTCTAGAAAGATGTCAGTTCCAGTGACAAACATTTTGCCCTCAGTGGGATTATAGAAATAATATCTTTTAGTTTCCTTAGGATATCCCACAAAATAACATTTATGAAATTTGGGTCCAAGCTTGTCAGAGGCTAAACATTTCACATATGCCTCACAACCCTAAATTTTCATAAAAGATAAACTAGGATGTTTCCCAGTCCATATCTCATATGGTGTCTTTTGAACTGACTTAGATGGAACATGATTAAGTGTAAAAGCAGTTGTCTCTAGAGCATGTCCCTAAAAGGAAATTGAAAGATCTGCTTGACTCATCATAGATCATACCATGTCCAACAAGGTATGATTTCTCCTCTCAGATACACCATTCCATTATGGTGTTACTGGTGGAGTGAGCTGTGATATTATACCACACTCTTTTAGATGGTCATCAAATTCTTGGCTTAAGTATTCTTCACCTCGATCTGATCAAAGTGCTTTAATACTTTTACCAAGTTAGTTTTGTACTCCATTTTTGAATTCTTTAAACTTTTCAAAGGATTCTGACTTGTGTTTCATAAGATACATATAGTCATACCTACTGAAATCATCAGTAAATGTAATGAAGTAATGGAAACCTTTTCTAGCTAGTGAACTAATAAGTCCACATACATCAGTATGTATGAGGCCTAATAGATCACTAGCCCTTTCACTGTGTTTAGTGAAAGGGGCTTTTGTCATCTTGCCTAATAAACAAGACTCACAAATCTGATATGATTTAAAATCAGATGAGTCCAAGAGTCCATCTTTATAGAGCTTGGATATGCAATTCTCATTTATATGCCCCAAGCGATAATGCCATAGATAGGCTGGGTTCAAATCATTGGATTTGAACCGTTTTGTATTTATGTTATAGACAGGTGTATCAAGGTTTAGAATATAGAGACCATTGATTAATTGTGCACTACCATAAAACATTTCATTCAAATAAATAGAATAACTTTTGTCCTTTATTAAGAATGAAAAACCCTTTTTATCCAAACAAGAAACTAAAATAATATTTCTACCAATAGCAGGCATAAAATAACAATCCTCTAATTCAATAATTAAACCAGTAGATAAAGATACATAGTATGTTCCTATAGCTAAGGCAGCAACTCTTGCTCCATTTTCCACTCGTAGGTGCACTTCACCTTTAGTCAAAGTTTTACTCCTTTTGAGTTCCTGCACATTTGTACAAATGTGAGAACCACAACCGATATCTAATACCCAAGATGTAAAAATAGATAAATTAATTTCTATAACAAAAATACCTGAATTGGAAGTTTCACTTCCCTTCTTCTTTTTCAAATCCTCTAGGTAAACCTTGCAGTTCCTCTTCCAATGTCCGGTCTCACCACAATGGAAGCATTTCCCTTCCTTAGTGACTCTTCCTTTGGGTTTCAGTGCAGCATTTTTGGGCTTGGGCTTGCCTTTGGATTTGGAATCCTTTTTTTTTACCCTTGTTTTTGCCCTTGCCCTTGCTCTTTTGAACCATCATTATGGTTTCAGGCTTTGCTTTTTGCAAATTCTGTTCAGCTATTCTCAACATACTTAACAGCTCTGGCAGTGGTTTGTCAATTTTATACATGTTGTAGTTCATGACAAATTGACTATAGCTCTGTGGCAACGATTGTAGAACTATGTCTGTAGCCAACTCTTGGCTCAGTGGAAAGCCTAACCTTTCAAGGTTCTTAACATACCCAATCATTTTGAGTACATGAGCACTAACAAGGCTTCCTTTTGCCATTCTGCATTGAAACAATGCTTTTGAGACATCAAATCTCTCTTGCCGTGCTTGTCCTTGATAAAGCTTTTTAAGGTGCTCGACCATGTCAAAAGCATCCATGTTCTCATGTTGCTTCTGAAGCTCAGAGTTTATGGTTGCCAACATGAGGCATCCGACATCTAAAGAATCATTTTGATGCCTCTTATAAGAATCCTTTTCAGCCTGTGGGGCATTAGCAGGAGGTTCCTTAAGAATGGGTTGCTCTAGGACATAAAGCTTTCATTCGTGCTTAAGCACTATCCTTAAATTCCTAAAGCAGTCTAGGAAATTTGTCCCAGTCAGCTTGTCTTTCTCAAGGACTAATCGCAATGATAGGTTATTTAGTGTGTTTAGTGCCATTAGAATCTTCAACAGAAATATGCAAAATCAATATTATGTCTTGATATATATTAATGAGGTCTTTTGTAAATTTTATCTCCCACTATTTTTCATTCAAATTAATAGCCCTCGCTATTAATTCAGAAAATTGTAGGGTTTTGAGATTTTCTAGTGGGCCAAGATCTATATTTCACCTAGACTTGAGTTAGCTTTGGCTAATCACTCAAGTTTTGGCTATTTAGGTAGGCAACTTTTTGCCAATTACATCTTATGTAACTCTTGGATAGTTAGGTGAACAACACTTGTTCAAATCCATCTCATGGACTTAAGCCTAACTCCATGCCTCTAGGCCTCCAATCCTATTAAGATGGCCTAGTTAAGTCAAGAACCCAATTATTGGTAATTGGATATAACTATTATCCTATCGTGTCTCACCAAGATAAAGTAGGCACTTTGCTTTGGTAAACCTACCTTATGTCGATCAAGGCCTTAATATGTGCCATTCATTGGAAGGCATCACTTTTATTACTGACTTAATATTTGCATTGAGGGATTTATATGTCTATTTTAGATCTCACAATTATTTTCCATCCATACATGCCTATATCTAACATATCATATACATTAATATAAAGCATGCAATAAAGCATAAAATAAACGTGCATAGTTATGGCCCAACTACATTGGTTTTCCCAAGCTAATAAGAAGACTAAAAGGTCATCCTAGGGTAAAGATATCTTCTCTAAGCATCTTCTATGGTTGTCCTCATATAGATTTTAGCTCCTTGTCTCCATGGTAGCAAGCTCCAGGCTTAGACATGTTGTACATATGAAAGGAAACTATTCTAGCTTTATATTACATAATGAAGGAGAAAACTCGAGTTACATTCGAGGGGAGCAAGGTGAGAGAAAGAATGTACAACTAGAATTTATAGAGAAAGGCACGACATGCAGGCTGCATTTAATTACAATAAAACCAAAACTAATAAATGAAAGATAACCATACATTACAGTGTAAGGGCCATAACTAGGCATCATGCAGCAAACATCACATGTAAGCATATAAACAACCATAGGTATTCATTGAAATTGATCTTGTTTCCAATTTTAACTTGTTTAAAATTAGAAGGTTATGAAAAGATTGATTTTAAAACGTAGCTTAGATTCAAGCTATCAATTATAGCACTACGTAGAGTTAGTACGACGATCCTATTAACGGGTTAACAGGTAGGGGTTGAGGGGGAGCCGCCCCTCACAGGGGTGAGGGGATAGAGCTCCCTTGGCAAAAATTTTTATGCATCTTACATTTAAAATTTTGAAAACTTTCAGGCAAATTCTAGAAAATTTTGAATATTTCAATTTCTGTATTAACCATTAAAACAATCAACCAAAAAAGAATTTATCAAGAACCCTAATTCCAAAACTGTTTCAAAATCCTAGTTCTTGATGTTTCGCCATATTAACTCAAACATTGGTCCATGTTTCTATTTAATTTAATCTCATTAAACAAAACAGAATGCATACATCACATGCATACGATTAAACATGTTTATGTTCAAATTTAATCTCATTAAAATGAAACCTTTATCAGCTACGTTTCCAGTTTTAATCTCATTAAAACTGAATCATTAATTATGTATGTTTCAATCTAATTTTAATCTAATTAAAACTGATTCATCATCATACAGAATTACATTAATCCAGAACCTTAATTGCATCATGCATGATTTGATTAAACATGAGTTATCCAGATTTAAATGTATAACACAGAAAACTAATCTATGGATTCATAAGTAGCTCTGATACCATTGCTGGAAATTACGCATCATACATGCACAATAGGATTAAAAAATTTTGCACGATTTTCACTAAGGATCCATGCAAATTTAGGACGCTATAGATTAGGGATTAGGGTTTATCCCTTTCGACAAATAATCTACTGTCAGGTACACAACAAATTCGATTTGCTTCTGTCCAGTTCTCTAATCCAATCTGCACTCCAGATCATGAACCAGAATTGAAACCAGAAGAATCAGATCATAAGTGCAACATTTGATGTGCTTGCACCTCCATGGTATCCACACAGAACAATCTAAAAACTCTAACCAAAAGATAGGTTGGATGGAATCTCTCTCCTTTTAAGTTTGTGCTAGCAAACTAGGGTGTTTAGGGTCTCCTATTTATTCTCTCTCTCAAAAATGCCTCCCAGATTATATGTTGATGTATTTGAGAGTGAATAGCATCTTGTATATATAGACACCCACTAAAACCTTAATGAGAGGTGAGTATTATGGGCTAATTATTAATTAGGTCCAATATTATGACTTAATTAATAATTGGTCCCTAAGCAATATAACATTAACAAAAGGGCCCAATCTAATTGGTCCTTTCATTAATTAGAAATTATAGTCTAACTAGAATTTCTAATTATATTGCCCAATTCCAATTTTGATTCATTCTTTGTGTGTGACCTAATAGGTTCCCATCACGTTGGTAATGATCCTAAAATCATATTTTAGAATCATAAACAATAAGCGGCATCTAGCAATGCATTATTGCTACCCAAGTAATGTGAATGTCAATGATCTGACATAACCATTCAGTGACTATGCAATTAAGTCCCCTTTTATCCTAGATATCTAGATTGAACTCAAGGCATGGAAAGTGTCATCCCCTTTATAATTCGATCTCTGTGTTTCTTGATTCATGAGTTGACTAAAAAAAAGCAATTGAGATCAACATCACATGTTGACTCATTTGAGCATGGCCATGCATTTCATAATCAAACTCAATCAAGGGGCCCATAGATATCGCTCCTTTAGAAAGAGGGATAAAATCTCATCTATATCACTCATATTCCTCTACATAATTAGTAGTATACCCAATCACTGTCTTCAAAGTTAACCCATTAAAGTTAATGTTAGACAATGTTAAAGCATATAACTAACTATGTTGGAAACCATGGTAACTTCAAGTTAAAAGTCCATATGCATCACTATCACTATGAGAGTTGCTTATGACACTCATAAGATGATCCATGTAGCAATCTCATGGCGAGTCAGTCCAGTACAATTGTTCTCTAATATGTACTTATGTGTTGACTTGATATCTCATAACAATCAACCAACATACTAGTTTCTATGCATCATTGTTATCCCTTTCACAATGATACTTGACTAGGGACATTTAAGAGTATTATTTAAGAAATGATTACTCTAAGGACAAATTACTATATCTATTTATTTAATGCAAAGAAATAATAATCTGAAAGTGCCTCATATAAATAATGAAAATATAATACAATGTATGCTTATACAATCATCCTATCTCAGGGCATACACCAACATTTAGAGCTTTGAAAAAAGGTGTTATGATAGTTTAGAAAAAGTATGTCAACTCCTTGCAAGAGGGCTTTTGCTTAAAATGCTTTTTAAGAGGATAGAGTGTTGAAAGGGCTTGCTTGGGTGCTTAGACACTTAATTAGGGACTCGAGTGCGTTAACTTGTGGCTATCCCTTACACATTCAAAATGCTTTTTAAGGGGATGGAGTACTAGAAAGGTCTAGTTAGGTGCCTAGACATTGAACTAAGGACTCTAGTGTGTTGTCTTGTGGCCATTTCTTACCCACTCAAAATTATGAAATGAGGCATATATCAAGTGAATAAAGTATTCCTCTCCTTATTCAATTATCCCTTTTAACCCATTGTGCCTAAAGGCTTCATATGTGGGGCAATCTTACTGTTTGGTATGCATGAATACTTTAGCAATATTTATTTGTGGCTTGTAGACTTATAAGTTCCATTATTTTTATCAAGCATACCACGAGAGGGTTTAATGGGAAGGTTGACATGTTCACCAAAAGTGGCAAACATGAGCTACACAGTTTTAGCTAGAGAGCTACCAACCCTTGACACGAAGAATGCTTCCTTTTTTTTTCTTGATGATTTATGGAAAACTGAAACTAAGTTCTTAAATTTCACCTTGTCGGCACCTTGGAGACTATTCTTGTCAAGTGCTTAATTAATGGTGGATCGATTTGTTCTTATGCAGCGAGTAGGAGAAGAGTCTAGTCAAGTGGATAATGAATGAAATAATAATTGTGTATATACATACGCAAGCAGGTTTTATTAACTATTGCAAATGGTTATGAAAATAGGTTCATATTCTACATAGCTTTAAACTTGATACCTTATCTAGGACATATTAGGTCAAGATTTCTACATACAATTATCTTGCCTTAGATGTTGAATTTGGTTCTGCTCTTGCTAATATACTTAATATAATGCAATTAATTTTATACACTATTCTTTCTTTTTATTTATATTGATTGTTGGTAGAAATTTTAGAATAATATATTTTTCTTCTTTTTGCAATGCAAGGTCTGAAATCTTTATATATAGCCTTTGTGTATCCCATATTACATCATGTTCACCACATTTAGCATTGTGGCTAGTATTATATTGTTTAAGGTTTTTTTTTTTTGGGCTAAATGACAATGTCCAATGACAATTCATTACTCTATCTCGAGGTTATGTTGATTGCCTTAAACTCAACTAGAATGACCTTGCATAATTTTTATTAATTTTTTGAAGGCATGTGGCCGGTGATTGTACTATTATACCATACCATGTTGCTGTATTGCTAGAAGTGAGAGGGATTGGTATGATTATCCCTATAGAATATTGGAAATATAATCCTAAAGTTTTATTACTAGGTTAAAAGACTATATTTGTAATTGTAACTTGTTGGTGTTACTGCGTTGCTATCCTTAAAAGCCATTTGAATTTAGAATTGACATACTACTGTAGTACATAGGTTAAATTTGACTAGACATGTCGTAAGACTCATAATATGTAAAATGCATTATTCATCTACAATACTAACTTTTTGTCCTTTAGTTGCCTTTATTCTTTTTGAATATTGTATATGGCTGTCTTCTTCATCTGGTTATATACAAACAAAGACAATAATGTAGTCAAGATTTTTCTAATGGTTATAATTTTTTATTAATTATTGTTAACATATGAGAGTAAAAGTCAATAGCCAGAAAGCTACTTGAAGTTAATTCAAGATTGTGAAGCAATGTTGAGAACCTTGTTGGAGACTCAACAAAAATTAGATTAACATATATTTTTTGGTTAATGTTGGCTTCTTCTGTCTGAGCTCTAGTTTATTTTCACACCTTCTGTCTTAGCCTTTTGTTTTGGGATCTGGTTCCAATTTGATTACAAGTATGTTTACCAACAAGCAAGCTAAGCAGATTTGGTTTGAAAAGGAATGACTTCACAAAGTTTTTAGTGCAGTCTTGATAACAGGTCTCTGGTTTGTATTGTTTTATGGGCACATTGTGTTGTTTTTCTGTGTCTTATATAAAAGTATGCATTTTGGAAGTGAATTATCGACAAATATTGATTATATATATATATATATATATATATATATATATATATATATATATATATATATATATATATATTGTAGGACAGTGTCCTAGTCAATTCACATGGTGTTGAAGACCAAAATTCATCGTTGGGGAAGCCAAAATTCACTGTTGAGGGAGTCAAGGATATCTTCAAGAAGGGACAACTTATGAGATCATCTATTGCACTTTTCTGCTTAAATATTCCTACGTGCCTTTTTTATGAGGAAGAAATGTGTACTTATGACAATTAACTGAACTAGGTTGCTCCTGAATTTTTTTTCCTATTTCTATCCAGACAACACAATTTCCACCTTTTATAATCAATGAAAAGTCACATTCTGCATTACTTAACTTGTCCATATTTTGTTCTTTTTTATTATTAAATGAAATATAAATTTGTTGCTATTATTATGATGATATAATAATTTCTTTTTAAGAAGTGAAAAAATAGCAATTGGTTAGTGTGCTATATTAAAAGCAAGAATTATTTAATAAAAAAAATACTAAAATGGAGGCAGTTTGGAATCACCTCGAAAAAAAACTTTTTAAAAAATTTTTACCAGCATGGGAGCGGTTTACAGCCACCTTCAAACTTAAGTTTCAAATTTTCAGTAGCAATTTTGCGGCGGTTTCAAGCTGCCTCCAACATAGAGACAATTGTGGAAGGCGTTTAGTAGCCTTTTCTAACCGCAGCCATTTCACTAACAGAATCTACAATGGTTAATGATAACTGCCGTAGGACTAAAGCAGGGGTCGAGTTCTCACGGATATCTTAACTGCAGCCAAGGCCGTTAGAAGCAGTTTAAACCGCCGCTAAACTAACTTTGGAACTCCACAACGTAATTGTTTATGACAACAACTTCATAATCTTCTTTAGTTTTGAAGTTTAATATACACTGTTATGTGTACTTGACTAGATATTGGCAACGCAGTCAGAGTAGTTAGAAAATTATAATACCTAGAAATTTATTGCTTGAAAGAAATTTTATGTTTTGAAAAAACTACTGTATACATTGAAAGTAGGATCTGAAATTGTGTTTCAAATCTTTTATATCCATTGGATTAAGCTTTATAAATTTGTCCCACCATCATCTCTTCAATTGACAATCCTTGATTTATATTTGGAACCTAATTTTGAATCACACTCTCAATATATATAGCTTTGACCTTTTATAATGTGTGAAGTGGCATGCGACTAACATTTATTATGAGTTAAGATCTACGTACCAGTGAGTACGTATTGTCATAAAGATTGAGGAAGTGTTGAAAAATTATAATTTAGATTTTCATATACTAAATAATTCATGTAAATTTCATTTGTATTAACATATTATGCTAGCCTTAATTTAAATCTTGCATGTGGAAGAGAACACTTTTTCCATGTCTTTTTAGATTACATTAGATTTCTTTCACTTACATATTTTATCTGTGATGCCTGTTTTCCATGGGAAAAAAATGTCTAAAAAGGTTTTGTGTTACTAATAATGAGGAGATATTTGATTAATTAACTATTTCTCTGATCTAAGAATTAATGCGTGAAATGTGTATGGGACATTGAAGGAAAATTATGCATTACGAGTTATGTTATATGAGTAACATAAGTGAAAACATTATAAAATAAAAATGTTGCAATTTAAGCTCTTTCTCACAGAACTGAATATTTTAGAGCTTAAGTTTAAAGGTTAAATATTTTAATTACTGAATTTATTATACTTGAAAACATCTAAGTTCATGTTAGAAATGTAATGTAGCTTTTCAAAATTTTTATCCATTAAAAGTGTGGGGCCCAACTAATAAAATTGATAAAAATGAAAAAAAAAATTAGTACATCAACCATTAAGTAAAGATTGTTGTACAAATTTAGTTTCAAAATATCATACAGCTAAAAATGAATGAGTGGAAGCAATTCAATCTAATTTGAGCTCTCCAACTACTCTATCAAATGGATAAGCGTGAACGTAGCAGTAAAGAAATGATTTCATTGGTTACTTTTCAAGCTGAGAAGAAAGTAATTATCCAACAGAACAACCTGTTGCTATTTTTATCTTTTCAAAAATTACGTAATATTAGTTAATAATGATGACATATTAATCTAATAAATATTTGATTAATCATTAAAATTTTTCATAATATGTAAACTGCTGGTATTTAAAAGCCACAAAAATTGTGCATGTATAATTGAACCGTTTCACTATTTTTAAGCAAGCTAAATTAAAAAAAAAAAATTGAACCCGTTCAACTTAAGTAAAGTTACATGAATCATTATAATAATTCAAGAATATACACTTGATTCCATATAACATTCTACATTAAATTATTTCTTGAAAAATTTCTTTTATTCTTTTTAACTTGAGATTTTTTTTTTATTCGTGAATTATAGAACAATTATAGTAGCTTTATTAAAGTAGATGTTGATAAATATGCAGTCACCATATTATTGGAATTGATAGAAGAGTAATTTAGGCATGATATTTGTATCTTTGACTAACTATTTTAGATATATTATTAAGATTAATTATAGGAGGGTTTTCAGGAGTAATTATAGAAGGTCGGTATCTGTATCTTTGACTAACTAATTTAGGTATATTATCAGGAGTAATTATAGGAGGATTTTTTAGAGTAATTGTAGAAGGTAGGAGTCTTGGTCTTTGAGCTATATATCTATATTTATATTTGGATCAAATCAATGAAAAAATCCAATTTCCATCTCCACACATATTTTAGTATGGCATCAGAGCCAATGCATGCCAATGCTACATAAACCTCGAGAGGAGGGGCAAGTGGTTCAACTGGAACATTTGCAAATGTGGTAAAATTTGGCTTGACAAGACTAAGTAATGAACAATGGCTGGCCTTGCTTGAGATGTTCAATGGTCATAAGATGAGCATAAGTAAGAGGATGATTGGTAAGCATAAAAACACTTCATGGATCATTGATAGAAGGGAATCCAATGATATGATTAGGAATTTAAAGAATTTATCTAAATTGCAAGACATGCTAGAGTGTCCCATTGGACTTTTGATGGATAATATGTTATTGCAACTATGGAGGGATCAGTAAATCTTGATGAGGGTTTAAAACTTAGAAATGTTCTTTATATTCCTAATTTGAATTGCAATCTAATTTCTTATTGTAATTAATAAATGAGTCAAATTGTATTATGTAATTCACTAACAACCTATGTATTATATAGGATCGCACTTCGAGGTTGTTGATTAGTGTAGGTGAATGAAGGGATAGGCTTTATTTTTTTCAAAGGGTTCAAGGTGTGAAGGATTTCAAGATTAATGGAGTAAATCAGCTTGATCTTTTGCATAAGTGTTTAGGACATCCCTATTTGAAAATTACTCAATTAGTTCTTAATGTTGGTTATGGTAAAGATAGTGAGTTATTGAATAAAGCTTGTGATGTGTGTCAGTGGATGAAACAAATTAGAGATAATTTTCCTTTGAGTAATCACAAAGCTTCTAGTGTTTTTAAACTAATTCATTGTGATTTATGGGGTGCATATAGAACCCTATCTTCTTGTGGTGCATCATATTTTTTTATGATAGTGGATGATTTTTCACATGCTATATGGATATTTTGGCTAATTGACAAGAAAGAAGTGTCATGCACACTATTGAATTTCCTTGCTATGTTGGAAAGGTAGTATAATAAACAGGTTAAAATTGTTTGAAGTAATAATGAGACTGAGTTTACTTTTATGGAAAATTATTTTCTTGAGCATGGCATCATTTTGCAAACTTCATGTACTAGGACACTGCAACAAAATGGAAGAGTTGAGAGCAAACACCAGCACATTTTGAATGTAGCATGAGCATTGCATTTCCAAGGAAATCTTCTTATTGATTTTTAGGGTGAGTGTGTGCTAACTGTTGGATACTTAATCAATTGCACTCTATCCTTTATTTTAAATGGAAAAATTGCATATAAAATTCTACATAGGTGGATGCCATCATATGATCACTTGAGAGTGTACGATTTATTGTGTTATGCACACAACCAAGGCAAGAAGGGAGATAAGTTTGCTAGTAGGGTTCATAAAGGTATCTTTGTTAGGCATCCTTATCACAAAAAGGG
The DNA here is from genome assembly GCA_020226215.1 of Sindora glabra. Lineage (NCBI taxonomy): Eukaryota > Viridiplantae > Streptophyta > Magnoliopsida > Fabales > Fabaceae > Sindora > Sindora glabra. The sequence goes on from CM035229.1 coordinate 33,781,924, forward strand.
ATTGAAATTGATTGATTTGGAGATAAAAGAATTTTTTATGTCTTGAGATGTTAATTTCTTTAAAATAGAATACTTGTTCGCTCAAAGGATCTCTAGACTTAAAGAGAGTTCTATGATAAACATTTCCCATGAAGAAGTTATTGAAGAAAACCATGAAATATTTGGGAGTGAAGAAGATGACCTTGGCAAAGACATGATAGAGCAAGAAGGAGAGATGAGTGTTAATGACAAAGGGGTACATGTGGTGGTGAATTAGAAATTGCAACTTAAGATGCTAGTGGTGCAATATAGGATAGAACAAATAATGGTGAGCAGTATGATAATGATTAGCTAGGACATGGGAATAGAATCAAGCACCTATCAATTCAGTTATGTGATTATATGACTAATATGATTCAAAAATTGAACCTTTCCACTAGTTCACCTTTTCCAATGCATAATCCAGGTGCACCTTATCTTATAGCACATTATATAAATTTTAGTAAATTTTCATTTTGACATCAAAATTTTCTTGCAGCTATTGCTACAAAATAGGAACCATTATCTTTCTTTGAAGCCATGAAGGATGCTAGATGGAGAAAAGTAATGTAGAATGAAATTCAAGCTTTTAAAAATAATGGAATGTGGGTGGTGGAACATCTACCTCCTAGGATGAAAACACTTGGGTGCAAATGGGTATACAAGATAAAATACAACTTAGATGGCATTGTGGAGAGGTTTAAGGCAAGGTTGGTAATTTTTGGAAATCATCAAGTTAAAGGCATTAACTATATAGAAGCTTTTGCACTAGTTGCCAAGATGGTTACAATGCAAATGCTCTTAGTTGTTGTAGTAGTAAAAGATTGGGAGCTATATCAAATGGATATGTATAATGTTTTTTTTCATGGTGAACTTCAAGAGGAAATGTTCATGAAAATACTACCAGGCTTCAATGTGCAACAATTAGACATGGTATGTAAACTTTGTAAATCACTATAGGTTAAAATAGGCTCCTAAATGTTGATTTGCCAAATTATTTGCTGCATTAAAGGATAATGGTTTTAGACAATCCTGTTCAGACTACTCATTATTCACTTTATAGAAAGAGGACATGCAAATTATGGTACTTGTCCATGTTAATGATTTGATAATCTCAGGAAATAATCATGTTGCCATTCAATAGTTCAAAACATATGTGAGTGATTGTTTTCACATGAAAGATTTGGGAGTATTGACATATTTTTTAGGTGTTGAAGTTGCTAGGAATCCAATGGGAATTTTTCTCTGCCAACGCAAATATGCTTTGGATATTATCACAGAAGTTGGCCTTTTGGAAGCCAAACTTGTGAACATCCTTTTAGAGTAAAACCATTGATTGGCCTTGTTGGATAGTTATTTCCTTGATAATCCTAATAGATATCATCAATTAGTAAGATGTCTCATATACCTTTGCTTCACCAAACCAAAGCTATCTTACTATGTTCACACTCTTTCACAATTCATGCCATAACTCAGAGAAGAACACTTGGAAGCTATGTTGCGAGTGGTCCATTATTTGAAAGGTAATTCAGGGCAAGGCATTTTATTGCATCATGAATGCGACTTACAGTTGTACAAATGGTTTGATTTGGACTAGGCAAGTCACCTTTTGACTATGAGATCTCTTACTAAATGGTTTGTGCTATTGGGCAATTCTCCAATCTCTTAGAAGACTAAGAAGTAGCATAAGGTGTCTTGATCATAAGCAAAAGCAGAATATTGATCATGGCAACAACTATGTGTGAATTAAAGTGGTTGAAAGGCATTTTGTCTAGCCTTGGTGTGACACATTCCAAGCCCATGTAACTTTATTGTGATAGCTAGGCAACTTTGCATATAGCTAAGAATCCCATTTTTCATAAATGAACCAAACACATTGAAGTGGACTGTCATTTATCCAAGATGAGATCTTAAAAGGCAATATTTGGTCAGCCTATGTTTCTACCCATGCATAACTTGCTAACATATTCACAAAGGCTTTGGGCAAATCATAGTTTGATTATTTCCTCGACAAGTTGGGCATTCAAAATCTTCTGACATTAACTTGAGGGTTTTATTAAGTTAGATATTATTAAATATGTGATCATCATATTATTGAGATTGATAAAGGAGTGATTTAGGCATGATACATGTATCTTTGACTAACTATTTTAGGTATATTACTAGGAGTAATTGTAGGAGGATTTTTAGGAGTAATTGTAGAAGGTAGGAGTCTCAGTCTTTGACATATATATATATATATATATATATATATATATATATATATATATGTATATATATATATATATGTATGTATTTATATTCAGATCATATCAATGAAAAAAATGCAATTTCCATCTCCACATATTTTAGTAATTTTGGTGGAGTTTGTGAATTACGAACGAGAATGGCTCATAACACTAGGCATAGAAGGAGCTCTTAGATATACTCCAACGTCTTTCCTTTATGTTCTATCCACGTTCATTTTTCTAGGCGTTTTATTGGATTTGTTTAAATTGGAGTGTGTTTGGGGCACGTAATAATTATTTTATAACTTATGAATATAGTGAATAAGTTAAAAATTAGTTCAAAGCAATGTTTGGTCCATTATCTAACTTATTGAAGTTAAAAAAGCTTAGGTTTCATAAGTTTTATAAACTAACGAGGAGGGAGTTCGGTAATTGATATAGTGGTGTATAAGTGTGGATTTGATTATACACCAAATTTATTTATTTTTCTCAAAGCTAGATTTTGTATATCATATGATGACGAATCAATAATTAGATCTATTGGGGCACTAATGTATCACTTATCACTTATCAATGGTGTACCATTTTTTTAAAAGTAATTTATAATATATAACCTCTCAATTTTTAAAATCAGAGAGACTTGAACGCACTACCAAACCACATAAAATCCTTGCTCTCCCATCCTTGGATCATCCGAGCTAGTACAATAGCATATAGGATACATCGAAGATTTGTTCGACTTGGAGAGGATTGAATCCACTACCAAATTCTATAAAATCCATAAGCCAAGTTCCTGCAGAGTCTTGAAATATACCATCCTAGGTTTTAAATTATGATTATAATCACAGTTGAGATTTTATTGTGATGAATAAAATTGCCGAAAAATGTGAGTGCACAAAATTATAGAAAATTACTAATATAGTGCAGTTTGCAACTGTAATATTAATATTGCGTATGTAGATCACAATTTAAATCCTTCTACCTCAACGTCCACCTCTAATTGTGAATATGGAGTCATTAATGTTGCACTTAATCCAATTAATACAAAGAGGTGACCATCCAAACGGTGGTTTTGAACCTCATACTCGTGTAGACTCCGGGGGTTCGAAACTTCATTTTCGAAACTTCATTCCTTGTCAATTCAATGGTTTGAGGAATTTGAGATATCTAATATTTTCTGTATTTTGTCTTATCTTTGTTAAAATAATAATTATTTACTTATTTTTAATAACTTTTTATTGATGAGAATTTTTTGCTAAAATTTATATTTAGGGAATTAGTGATACTAGACTTGCAATTTGGTAATATTTTCGAGTACACAGTTATGTCTTTTTTTTATGCTAAGGAAGATTATATTAACAAGAGAGGAAAATCTCTCTTGCTTGATTTGATTATGCTCATTAACAATGCAATTATTTTTTTTTTCTTTTTGCAAAATTTTGATTTTGATGCAATAATAATCACATTCATATAAGAATGAATTTTGGATGGTACCTGCAACTTGATTGAGATTTACTTTTAAATAATTAAATCTAAGAGAATGGATTTTGAAAAAGGAAAACTATACTTTCAGAAAAATGATGATATGTTTACTATCGATAGTTAATTTATTGGATATTACCTTCTAGGAATAGGACACTACTTTTATATTTATGAGTAAACCACCAAATTATCTCTTAAAAGATCATACTAATTATATTAGATTTCCCCTCAAACTTTCTTTCCATTACACACAGATATTTAATTTTTTATATCAAATTTGTTCTTGAGAGATAAGTGTCACATCAATAATAGAGGAATTTTTTTTCTTTTGAAATTGAGGAAGTTACTTTCTCGAAACTCTTCTTATTTAATATTAAATAAGTAAAATACTTTTCTTCATTTTTGCATTTTATAATCATATTTTAAGAAAATATATTTTCTATCAAAACAAATGAAACCCTAGTTAGTTGATGCAAAATAAACTTTTAGAAAAAATATTATTTAACCTTTATCTTTTGGGGACTAGTTTGGTGATTTATTTCATATTTATTTATGTGTTAAAATATTTTTATGTTGAAAAATTACTAAAAAGTAACTTTAAATATTTTTCACTTCTTCATATTTACCTTAATATTTCACTTGATTTCTTTAGATTTCTCTTCTCCCTGTCATAAAATTGTGTTAAGTAACCTAACCATTTCTTAATTTGGTTTTTGAGCTTGGTTTTTCATTAACATTACATGCATGGAGAAGGTTTTAAACCTCATATCATTGAAACTTACGGAAGCCAAACGAGTCTTGCACGTAGTGGGAAATGGAAACCAATTTTCATAAGTCGTGAAATTTAGCTATATAAAGCCTTATAATCAAAATTTTGAAAATGAATTGTACTCTAGTGAAGAATTCGATGTTAAACACAACAATATCATATTATTTTATTTGTTATACTAGGCTAACTAGAATGGTTTTTCAAGGCAAGAAATATTTTGTAGAATGTGTTTTTCTGATATTGGAGGAAAATTAAGTACTATTTATTATACAGAAATATACCATTTGAACTTTTTTTAAAAAACAAATTAACTCAATTTATTATAAAAAATGAAAAGATTGAATCGGTTACCATGGGACAATGACTCTTAATATTGCCTTCTTTATCATTTCTGTCTAAAAGAAATTACGTATGATTCACATTTTGAGAGATTATTCATTTACTTTAAGGTACGGTGCCATCATCTTATTTCACATGCAAAATTTTCAAATTTTTATGATGGGGAGTCTTGAGGAATGAATTCTATTATTTAATGAATTTGGCTATCGCATTTTATTAAAAAATTATTACATGTGAGATCAGACGTGAAGTTAGGAGAAAACTTCAAAAGGAGCTGAAATATAATATATTGAGGACTTTGATGAAAATAATTTAAATTTTGGATTGATTATACCTAAATTTTCTTTTTAAAAAATCAAAATCAAAGGAAAATTTATGAATTATGAACCCAACTTAAGCCATCCCAAGGTATAATAAGGCTTCTTGTGTGAGATCAACCATTTACAAAAATTTTAAGAATTGCTTTTTGTTGAAGTAATGAGAGTGTCATTAAATCAATTGACCTCTGTTTCTTGATTCTTTGTTTGCTGTATGGCTTCCACTACTTTATATTACCAAATATATATATAAGCTTTTTATTGAAATATTTTTATATTGTTTGATATATGAAATTAAAATAACAAAGTAATACAAAGAGAATAAAAACATCATTAAAATACATTGAATCAACTACTTTATACATTCTTTAAAGACTAATAGAATGTGCAAGCATAATTATAAATTAAGTTAGGTTCAATTCGCCCGGTCAGATTTGAAAACAATCTATGTATCATGAGTTTTATTTATATAAGAACAATGTCATTAGAATTATTATAATTTGGACCATTCAGAAGCTAAAGTTAGTGTTAAAGTAAGTTAGTCCAGTAATGATAATAATGTTCAAGCTGGTGTGATGATACTTAAGTCCCATAAAAGAATGCAAAGGTATGATGCGATGATGGGTCAGATCTTCGGATCATAAACCGTTGCTCATATATAATTAACAGGATCTTTATTCTTGGAATTCTAATCTTTATGCATTTTCTATCAGTATACGATTTTTTTCCCAAATATATTTGAGTGACTAAGATTACAGACAACAGGGAGAGGATTCTGTGTGATTATCAAATGTGATAGTATACTACAAAAAAATCTTGCGATTTTTGACATATTTTTCCGTAATAAACTGTGAAATTTCTGTCAGAAACAAGAATTTCTGACAGCTTTTCGATGAAAAAAATTGTTCACTGGATAAATTTTCCGACCTAAATAAATTAACTCTAAAGAAAGGTTTCACCACCGAAAGAATGGCTATCCAAGATGCATTATTACTACAAGAAAATAGAGTTTTAGCAATGACAATTGTTGTCACTATAGAAAGCTTGGTCATCGCTAAAAGTGACAGTTGTCGGTGAAAATGTTGTCGGCAAAGCCTCGTAGCTAAAAGGACCATTAGTGACAACAAATTGTCATTGCTAATGCCTCAACCTTCAGCGATGATTTTGTCATCATAGAAAATAATTTCAAAATTCAAATTTTTTTTAAAATTTGAATTTTAATGACAACTTTATTATCGCTATATGTCTGTTTTCAGTGGCGACAATGTCGTCGTTAAAAGTCGGACTTTCAGCGATGATAATGTCGTTGCAAAAAATTGAATTTTCAACAATGACATTATAATCGCTAAATGTTGCCACTGAAGGTATTTTGGAATTTTTTTATTAAAATTGAAATTAACGTTATAATTGAGTATAAAAATGATATTTTGTATTTAATTTCATAGTGTAAAAAAATTTATTCAAATAATATTTACTTTTTTTAAATTTAATTTAATTTAATAACCTATACAACTACAATACATCAATAGTACTAATAATAATGTGTAACAACTGTATAAATAATATATATAAATAAATAATAAAGACATAGTTTATGTAAATGTGTATACATGAAAAAATAATATATACATAATATACTACGGGGAGAGGCAGTGAAAATATGCTGATACATCCTTATCAATGCCAGCTCCATCATCATCATCATCATCATCATCATGATCACCCTAGAAACGGGGACAATAACATGATGGCCCTAGCTGAGAAAAGCCAGGTGGTTGGGTAGCAAGTGCAGGTGCAGTCACAGTCGCTAATATGCTCGGTCAAGGTGATGTAGTAGCATCAAATGGCGGCAGTGGGAAGATAAATACCCTATTGTCTAAGAATGGACGTGATCTGACTAAGGTAAGTTCCTTGCTGTTGCAACATCTAGTGCTGCTGAGTGATCTGCTGCTCCTGATGATCCAGTCGTTGCTGCTGGACATGTATCAATTGTTGGCTATGTCTATGCTCATCCTGACTTTGCTATAACTGCTCCTGCAACTCACCAACCTGGGACACATACTACGAGCTCTCCCCAGCACTAGAGGTGGCCCCCAAATGAGAGGAATGACCAGCCAGCACATGCCTAACGATCTTCCTGTAGCCTTGGCGAGTGCCAAGAACCTCATCGGCGATGGCAACCTCATCTATCTATACAAGAGTATTGGAACAACTAGTGGATAATACACTAGACTGTACGTGCTGAGTCACTAGTTCAATCATCCTCGCCTATAATTATTAAAATAAAATTCAATGATATAAATTACAAGATATATTCATAAAATTCTATTTAAAATATAAAATTCAACTTACATATTGCTCCTGAGGGATTGGATGCACCCACTCCGCCGATCTGTGCATGTGTCAGTTCCTAAAATTATCGGGAACCGATTGTAACTCACCAGTATCTTTATTCCTCTATTCATTTTTTATAAGAGAAAAAAAGCATGAAAATAAATAAACAACGAACAAGAAGCTAATTAACAAAATGTACATTTAAAAATTGAATAAAAAAGTTAAATTACCTTATCAAAGTGATGTGCAGCAATAGATTTCGACCCATGTCAATCATTCATGACCTTTTGCGCTCTATTATTTGCATTCCTCCCAGACAACTCTTGCAAAGCAAAAAAAATCAAATATTGCATGGAGTTTACAATTTAGATATGTTAAATAATAATATAATTTTGTAGAATGTCATACTTACCCTGTACTTGTCACCGTCAAAAAAATTCACACACCTATGCCATGTTTGCGGTGACATAGAGCGCAGCACACAGCATCTTGCACGGTCCAAATCGTAGTCTTGTTCCCGATCACTTGTATGCTCTAAAAAGTGATTGTTTAACCTATACTTCCAATCCCTGTACAGGTCTACATCAGACTGCATCAACCCGGAGATCGCTCTATCCCGATCACCCTTCGAGATGCCCTGGAACTCGAAGTGGGATTGCATTAAAAGATATTTACAAAATTTATGAGTAATTTACTTAAAAATTTCATTCCCAAAAAAATTAATTTTGTGATTAGAGTAGATAGATACTTACGCAAACCTTCTGCACTACTTCGTCTCAAATCTCTTAAGGCATAGCCCACCATGACTTATAATAAGGCGGTACGTGAGCTCAGATCATGCTGCCAATATCACAAGAGAGATGGCTAGCATTTTCACCAACTACATGCCATGTACCAATCGTATCAAACTGTACAGGCATCGATCTCCCCCCACTCCTTCCTATCTTCTCGTGCAGCCTGAAGACCTATTCGGACCCCTCTTTCTCGTAGTTACCACTTTAACAGATAAAGAAAAACATTAAAACCCTAACAATGTATATTTGGTCAATGTCAAGTATGCACAGTTAAGAAAAGATACCTGACCCTTCGCACTACGATGGAATATGCGTGGGTCATTTCGAAGGGTCCTCTCTAGCATCACCTCCATGATATCATGACTAGATATCCGCCATGACTGTAATAATACACATTAAACAAATAGTTATGAGTAAAAATCCACATTCAAATTAAACAATTATTTCAATAAATATGACCCACTAGTATTATATAACTTATTTTACTAATCATGCTTACACGATTACGAGATGTAAGCAAATATTTAGGGTTCCCTAGTCAGAATCAGTATCAATGACCTTAATAGACTCATGGGATTAGTTTCTTCATCGTTATCAAATTGTGAAGGTCGCTCCTCCATATAATCCTCAATCATTTCATCTTCCGAATTGCCTTCATCATCAATAGAGACGTCATCCTCATAAGTGCCAGATCCAACATTCCTGAAAGGTGAAATAATTGAAGGACCATGTCTTTGATTACTTAGATCTACTAGATGAAAATCTCCAAGATCAGTTGTGAGGTTGAAATTGGATGAGTTACTATCTTACAAAAATAGAAAATCCTCTACACTATCTCCGTCATTAGGCTGATCCCATATGTCGTGATGCACCATATTATGGATGACCCTCCAATTTGGTCCATTAAGAAGATCCTCAGTGTAAAAAACTTGCTTTGCTTGGGTAGCCAAAATGTAAAGATCATCTCTAAACTAATGCCCACTAATGGATATGCTTGTGGTATTCTTATCAATGTAAAGTTTCTTCTTTGTCGGGTCCATGTCATACCACTTGCATTTAAATAAGGTCAACTGCACTTGTTTAAGTAAGTTAACTCTAGGATGTCTTCCAGTACCCCATAGAATATGTTACCATTAGTGCTTGGAACAAAAATTCCACTGTTTTGTGTTTTGTGCTTCGCATCTCAACTTTCTACTACAAAGCACACTCTATTTACAATACATGCAGAATATATCATGATTGTGAAAATAGGACCGGATGCTAATAAAAGTAGCTCTTCGGTGGCCTTTGGGGAACCGTTCCTGTGTAAATGGTACATCTACCAAAAAAATATTTTGTGAAAAGAAATAACTTGAATTATCAGTAAGAGTAATGAACATTTATTTTTTTTGTTTGGTGCACTTAGGAAGAACAAAAACCTTACCTTCGAGTAAAACCACGAGGGGAATTTAGTTTTTTGTAAGGTGTCAATATTTTCAGCACCACTTCGTTCGAGTTCTCGTTGATGCTCACTACAAAATGAAGACAATTTAGTCCATTATACATATTTAGGAGAAAAGTACAAATGAGCTTAGTAACTTACTAGAGATACTTTTCGATCTCATTACAATTATTCAAGATGTACCACACTGCAACATCTCAATCCTTCTTATTAAAGTGAGAAATAAACTTCTTCCCTATAGGTCGACATTGGGATCGAAACATCGACAATGCCCTTCTTATTTCAGTGGGTGCTATATCTTGATTTCAATCAGGCCGATTGAATCTAGTTTCCACTCCTTCCAAGTACATAGAAAAGAATGTTAATGCCTCGTTAACAATGTACCCTTCTGCGATTGAACCCTTTGGTCAAGCATGATTTTGGGCATAATCCTTTAATTTTTTTATATACCTCTCATATGGATACATCCATCGAAAGTGAACGGGCCCACCTTCCAGTGCTTCATTTGGCAAATGCATTATCAAGTGAACCATTATGTCAAAGAATGTTAGAGGGTATATCCTTTCAAGCTTGCATAAAATAATGATGATATCTTGTTTGGCTTACAAAATATCCTTCTTGTTAAGAGTTCTAGCACATATTTGATTGAAAAAGTTGCATAACTCAACAAGTGGATATGATAATTCCTTTGGCAAAAAAGCTCGAATTTCTGGTCCTAACAATCTTTGCACAATGACATGACAGTTATGTGATTTCAATCCTTTTAACTTTGTATCACGATCTGTGACATTCTTCCAGAGACTCCCAGCAAACCCATCTGGAAATTTCATATTCTTTTTATATGTGCAAAATTGTCTACACTCTTCCTGATTAAGCATATATGCAGCATGTGGCTTGAAAAGCTGACCCCTCTGCTCATATAGATGTAAGTTAGGTCTTATCTTCATGTATGCTAAATCTCATCTTACATTATTTGTATCTTTTGTTTTATGCTCAATATCCAATAGGGTACCTAGAATACTATCACATATATTTTTCTCAACATGCATTACATCAATTTTATGTCTTAGGTTCATTGTCGGCCAATACGGAAGATTAAAAAATATACTTCTCTTACTCCAATTGAGTTCATCAGCACCCCTCTTTCATTTTACACTACCAAATTGAGCATGTTTACTAGGAAGTCTTTGTGCCACCCTACCTAGTTGATCCATGATAATGTCATTGGTAAGAGGATAAGGAGAGGCTCTCCTCTCCGACCTCCTATTGAATTCTTTACTATTTCTCCATGTGTGACTTCTCAGAAGCCAACAACAATGACCAACATAGGCTATTTTTCTCCTAACTTGAATTGATGGAGTATCCAAATTGTATGTAGGACATGCTTTATATCCTTGTCCACTCTAACCAGAAAGACTACTTTGAGCAGAAAAATTATTTACAGTCCATAACAAAGCTATCCTTATATTGAACATCATCTTTGTATTCGCATCTCGAGTTTCAACTCCCTTCCCCCATAAATGTCTCAACTTTTTTATGACTGGTTGTAAGAAGACATTGATATCCTTAGCTGGAAACTGCGGACCTGGGATTAATAAGGTCAGCATTAAAAAAGACTGATTCATGCACATCCATGATGGCAAGTTATAAGTAGTCATCACCACTGGCCACATGCTATAGGATAGGTTCCTATCATCGAAAGGATTAAATCTATCAGCACTTAAATCTAACCTAATGTTTCATGGGTCAGCTGAGAAATTAGGGTACCTCTTATCAAACTCCTGCCAAGCTTTTCCATCAACAGGATGTCGCATTACCCTCTCATCTATTGACCTTCCAATATGATGCCATATTATATTCTTTGAAGTATGTCTTGACCCATACAATCACTTCAACCGAGGAATTATTGGAAAATATTGAACCACTTTTTAAGGAACCTTCTTTCCTTTTGTATTCTTATCTATCCATCAACTCTTCTCACAAATTAGACAATTCTCCTCCGAAGCATGTTTTTTCTAGAAAAGTGCGCAATCATGTTTGCATACATGGATTGATTCATACTCCAACCCTAGCTTGTTGAGCCATTTCCTTGCACCGTAATATGATTCAAGTTATTTATTATCATTCGGAAGTGCCTCCTTCAACAACTTCAAAAGAACATCAAATGACTTATTTGTCCACTTATGTAGAACCTTCAAGTACATGAGTTTCACCAAGAAGTTGAAGGCTAAAAACGATGTATGTCCTAGGTACAATTCTATCTCTACTTGTTCAAATAGGTCATCACAACTATTATAATTTTCCCAGTGTCTCCGCCAGGTGCATTCTTGTTCCCTTCCGTATCATTGCGAGCTACTACATTCGGCATATAAGGCTCGATGAAATCTTGTATAATATCCACCATCTCATCTACATTGCTGGGAGATACCCCACTCGTCCCTCTAGAGCTCGAAACATCTGCTTCACCATGGTGTACCCAATTTATATATAATGGATGAAATCCATTATCTATAATATGTGCCTTCAACGTTGGTAATGTTTGGAACATTAAATTCACACACTTTTTGCATGGGGATCTCACCAAACCCCTTTTATCAATAAAGTTTTTAGCTCTTTCAACAAATGCCACTGCACCATTCCAATACTCATCTGACAAGCGATTTGGTAGATGTATCCAACTTTTATCTATAGGCATTGTATCACTGAACAGGAAGAAAATAGCTTTCAGTGGAACATAGTGTTGTGAACAATTTTTGATATGTACCCTAACTACACCATATCACTCTAACTCTAAAGGGTAGGCTCCTATCCCATTTGAGATATGTTTTTAGTCATCCTTTTCCAATTTATTCATACTCATTGTTTGTTTCATGTAGAAATTTTGGCAACATCTCTCTATAGTTCTCCAAGTGTGTAAATTATACGTCCGTATAGTTTATACCTAAAGAACAGTTAGAATGCTAATATATTTCTACAATATCAAACAAGAGTCAGATAAATTATTAATTACAACTATAGGGCATATCTCAAACTTTCCAACTTTTCGAGACAATTTAAAGGTTGGTTGATGCACAGAGATCAACCAACCCTTAAATAGGTCTAAGCTTACAATGCATATGCAAATGAAGTTCTAGTTAAAGTTATTATATAAATATGTTTAGAATAATTAAAAATAAAGATACGGCATTGTATGGAATTCGTTATTCACATCTCAATATTATTGTTTAAGTATCTTATTTTCAAGACTAATTTTTTTAAGTATCTGCAGCAATTGTTATGTTTCACCTACTCTATTAATTTTTTTAAGTATCTGCAGCAATTGTAGCCTACTCTATTATATTCATAAGATGCACAATTAAACTCTTTTAGAGATACGTGCATTTTATGAGTACTTATAAATTGTCATAGGAAGAAAATTTTCAAATTTTTTCTATTGTATGATCATTTTGATTGTTTTGTCTGGAAGTCTTTTTATGAGAAATATTATGTATGTTTTTATTCAACCATAATATGTCACACTATTGTAATTAAGTAACAAAATTTATTGTTAATTTCATAAGATATTCATTAATGCAATGTTATTGCAATTTTAGATATTAGAATTATGCACATAACATATATTTTTTAAAATAATAAAATCATAATTGGTATTCTTTAGAAATTACACTCCTAGTTTTGAAAAAGATATTTTAACCCAATATAAAAATGAGATCAAATGGAGTTTGAAATTGTAAATAAAAAAATATTTCATTTAATTACATAATGTGAAGTTGAAGATAATAAAATATAATTCAAGAAATATGGTAATATTATTTATTCTAATTGTGTTTATGGGTCTAACTTTAAAAAATATATTTGACCAACCAATTTTCAAAAATTGGTCAATTATAAATTTTTTAATTTTTAGGAATAAAATGTATATTTAATTTATCCAAAAAGGGATGATTTTCATTTGACCTCAAGTTTAATTGACTTTCTTTTTATGTAGTGTAGATAGTATAATTTGGATTGTTATGTTTGATTTTCATGTGGCCTTAAGTTTAATTGGTTTTTTCTTAATATGTGGTATAAATACTATATTTTGGATTGTTAGGTTTCAATATCAATCTTAGTTAAGAAAGAGATTATATTATTATAATCTCTTATTTTCTAAACTATGTTTTCAAGCTTATTCTAATTTTTCTATGTTACATTATTTCTACAAAACTAATAATTTTGAAATCTCCTAAATTATAACATAAATTTTAAATTTTGTGAATAAAATATCATAAAGGGGTGAATCCCTTAATTAACCTCAAGTTTAGTTGACTTTTTTTTTTATGTAGTGCAGATAGTATAATTTGGATTGTCATGTTTAATTTTCATGAGGCCTTAAGTTTAATTGATTTTTTCTTAATATGTGGTATAAATATTATATTTTGGATTGTTAGGTTTCGATATCAATTTTAATTAAGAAAGAGATTATATTATTATATTCTCTTATTTTTTAGAATATGTTTACAAGTTTATTCTAATTTCCTATGTTACATTATTTCAACAAAACTAATAATTTTGAAATCTCCTAAAATACAACCTAAATTTTAAATAAGTTAAGAAAAAATTACCCTAAATAAAGTCAATGTTTACAATATACAATACTAAACAATATGCAATTTCTCATCAAATCAAATATATTGTTGACTCTATTAATTCATTACAAATAATTAATTTCATAAATTACATTTCCCAATGAAAATATTATAAAATTTAATTTACATACCTCAACGGTAAAAATTTACTAATCAAATATAATCCAAAAACTTCCCACAAACAATGATGAGCGCTAACAATAACTAATAAATTAAAATTAAAAATATGTTAAAAAATTAATACACGATAACATATATAAAAAATAAATTAATTAACTATAAAAAAATTTACAAGAGAAACTCACCTCAGGTTCACAGCTTTTCCTTTGAAATTACACAAATGAGAGTCTAAAGAGGCGTCGATGAGTTTTTATAGACAGACTATTCAGTGACGACAAAAATTCTCGGTCATCGTTGAAGGGTCATCGGTGAAAGATAAAACTTTCCGTGACGAAAATGTCGTCGCTGAAGCCCTGATCTATTCTTAAGAGCAGACCTTTCAACGACGACAATGTTGTCAGTGAAAGTCAAAACTTTCAACAACGACAAGGTCCGTCTCAGAAATAGAGCTAGGCCTTTAGTGACGACACATGTCGTCACTGAAAGACATCTTTCACTGATGACTTTTTGTCATCGCTGAAAAGTTCGACCTTTCAGCAATAACAATGTCATTGCTAAAAGGTCTGTTCTTGGAGGCAAAATTTTTTTAGCCCTATACTGACGACAAATGTCATCGCTAATACCTTTATTTTTCCCGCCACTTCTTTTTTGGCTCCCTACAACAGTAGTTTAGACTTCACCAATGACATAGTCGTCGCTAAAAGTATTACCGATGATCGAATTATTGTCGTCGCTAATAATGTCGTCATCGTTGCTCTTTTTTCCTATAGTGTATATATGGTTTTGAAATAAATTAACTGTAAAAAAGAAAAAAAGGACACACACCCACATATATACTCTTCTTATCTTATCTTATTATTACTAATTGACAAGCATCTTTCATTGTATGATGAGATTTTAATGTTATTTTAGGAATTTTTCTGGATTTTGAATTGTGAATTCGAACTCAAAAAGAATATGTATCGGTAGTGAGATGTTACTCATACTATCAAACAAATAAAAAAGAAATTTAATACCATTTCTTAAATTTAAATTAAGAGCTGCAACACATATTATGACCGCATTAATATTGCAATTGCAATGAGCCCTGCATTTGCATCACACCACAATTGCGATACGCTTCTAATAATCATAGGCATGATGCTGAGTTGCAGCCACAGCACTGCAATGTTGCGCATTATTGTGGCTGCAACAACCACAATACACTCGCATACAAGATTTCTTGACTAAATAAAAATTGAAAACTTTGATATTTTCCTTGCAAATAAAATTTATTCATTAGGACACGATATTATGTTGAATAAAATAAATTAATATTTATTATATTTTGCATAAAAGAACAAAATTTCACAATCACAATATTCCCAACTCGTAGTTATACTTGTACAACATTCGAATCAGCAAAAAAAGTGCATCACAACCAATTCAAAACCTTTTGAGTAGATAATCATACTACATAATTTCACTTTTTATTGTTTCATACTCACGTAGGGGAAATTTTAAATTATCAAAAGACAAAATATATCATTATGATCTCTACTAATTAAATACTCTAATCAAGTTAGTCATGATTCTAAATTGCAATTACAACTGCAATTGCGGCTTTGCTACAATTAGCAAAATTGCGAGCAAATGCAAAAAAATGCAGCTGTTACCACATAAAATTGCGAGAAAAAAAAAACACTAATATTGTATGATCCACATTCGCAATATTGCTACGAGCAATATTGTAGTTGTTGATTACAATTTAAATCTTGAAGCTAATATCTAACTTGAAAGTAGGTCCCTTGATGACCCCGACAGTTGTGTAAAATTACCTTTTTAGTGAACTATTTAGTTGTGTGATGCTAGATAGTAGAATAGAATTGTTGGTATTCATTATTAATATTAAAATTTTAGTCATAACACATAAAATATGAAAGATTTTCATGACATAAGAACTTCAAAATATTGTGACATATAGCATATTATAAAATTTTAAAGAAAAATAAAATGTAATGTAAAAGAAGAATAATTGAAAGAACAAATCTTGAATATAAATTGTAATGCAAAAGAAGAACTTTTTCAGTACATTATATTTCACGGCTTGAAAAAATCTTCTTTTACATTTTGTTTTATTTGCCATAAAAATTGATTACTTTATTTTTTATATTGAAATTCTATTAATAAAAAATAAAAAATGAGTTTTTACAAAAATAATAAAATATTAAAAGAAGATTTAATAAAAAATAACTTATAAGGTACTTTTTGGTCAAAATAAAAATATTGAAAGTAATGTAAAAGAAGAATTTTAACATCAAATTGTTAAGTATATTATATTGAAATAAGACATTGAATATAATATTAAAAGTAAAATAGATAATATAAAAAAATTAAATGTAACGTAAAAGATGAATTGTAACATAATAATCCAACATATTATATTTTATGTTTGAAAAATTCTTCTTTTACAAAAAAAACTAAAAAATAATATAATAAAATATAATTTTTGAACTATTAAAAAATTAAAGTAATGCAAAAGAAGGATTTTAAAATAAATTTTAAATGCTCAACTTTTATAAAAATATGATATAAAATAAAATTTGATAAAAAATAAAATTGACAATACTTTTTGGGCAAATTAAAAAAAAATTAAAAGTTGTGCCCATTTTAAAAATAAAAAAATTGAGAAGGAAAAATTTTTAACATGGAAATCACTTTCCTATTAATCAAGGAAAATTTTATAATGTAAAGGAAAAGTTTTAACATAAGAATTTCAACACAATGAAATGGATCACTTCATAATTCACCACATTAGTGACAAGCAATAGTATGTCCATCGACAAGAACTAGATAACTTTGTGTGATCGTCTATCCAATGAATACTAGAATAGTGCACGAACATTTGTAGAGAGAGTTAAAAACTTTGTTTATCAAAATGGGTTAGGAAAATGTCTGTGCACCAAGTGTACAAATGTGTTATTTCAAGATGTGGAAACATATTATCACAAATAATAGAATAGACAACAAATTTGATTTGTTTTACAAAAATTGCCTTCACCATGGTGAAACAACTACATCATCTAAGGTTTAGAGACTTTCTAATATATAAAAATTATCATAAGTGTTAAACAATACCCCATGTGTTCTAATAAATATTATTCATCTTTAGTGGAAAATGTTGATTCTTTTCCATGTCTATCAATATGTTTATTAAAGATGATGATACATTTAACTTTGATATGTTGTAATAAATGTTTGTTCATATGAGATAAAACTAATTGTTTATAGTTAGCTTTGCCATTGATGCTCGCCATCATGAAGGTAATGGAAGGCATGACCCACCATAGGACTTTGCTCATATTCCCAATCAATGCAAGCCAAGTAAAATTACTTATAATTACATTATATGATATATATATATATACACAATCTATCTAATTAGTAAATTTTTTCAAATTTATTGTGTCTATGAGTTAATGCTCCAAAAATAAAAACATCAGCTTCAATTAAACACTAAAGAAAACTAGTAAACCACCACCTTTAAGATTCCATCCCTCCACCTGGTATCTTATGGGTCCAAATCATGAGAAATTTCCATAACTAGTAGGGATGCCTATGTTATTAAATGATACCACTAGCCTTACAAGTTAAGATGCTCTGTGAGTCATTCCATAAGAATTAGCTAGTAGAACATGAGGTGTAGAGGGCTTATATCATTAAGTTTCTCCATATAAGTAACTTATTTTGTGTATTAACTTATGATATGAAATGATAATCATTTTAATGGATTTTTTCTATCACATGTCTCTCAATGCAATAATATTTTGACTGGATAGACATTTTGGAGGGGAGGTGCAACATATTTATAATGGCACCTAGTGTAGTGTAGTTGATCTTTACAAGTATTGGAAGCATAAATTGCACAACCATTACTTGGTGCATGAGGGGTGGTCTCAAGTGTGATATTCAGCATGCTAGGTAGGTAGTATCGATAGATATGCATGAAGAGCATTGGTTATGAGTTTATGACATGTTTGAAAGTTTAGAATTCCTAATTATAACTTGCATTTTTTTGAATTCCAAGTTTAGAAGTAAATTTTCTAATGCTTATTATATGCTTTGAATTTGTAGGAGAAGATTAAAAGAAATGTGCAAAATAGGGCATAAAGAAAGTATAATGATTGAAATGGTTTGAAGTCCATAGTATTGCATTAATATGATAAGATATGCTAAGTAACCATCCATTATACATTTAGCACAGTAACATTTAATTTTCCTACTAATCATTTTCTCCTAAAACTAGCCTAGAGAAATAGAATAATAGGTTAGTTGCAGCTGATGATGTAGAACTTTATCAACCATCATACTAGATTGTCAAGGAAGTGAGTATTAAAGAAGGCCCAAGCCAATCATGTGCATATTATTTTCTTCATCTCTATTTTTTTGTTAATTTTGACAACTTATGTAATCATTCCAATAATTTATCTAAAAAAAATATGTCAATAAAGATGCAAAAGAAGGTCACTCAGTTGTAGAGGCAATGTAGTTCAATGAGTCTCCTATTGTTGAGGAGGTATTGGTTGCTCATTGAGGGCATAAGAAAAGAATTAGCCATGTGCTTCAAGGGATACCCTATAACAACACTCTACTTAGCACCATATCGATTGCCATATATCCCCTTACTTGTAAGGTGATGCACCTTTGTTCAATGACATCTGCTAGTACATCTTCAAATGTCAAAGATGCTTGGAGTATCAACAGGAGCTTTTTTACTAGTAAAAGACCATAGACTAGCTAATAGGGTATGTAGTACTAGTTGTTAGGCCTATTATTTTGCCACTATCCCTTACTACCATTTAGCTCATCCCTTCTTCAATCTTGTTAAGTAGATTCACTTCATAGCCATATACACTTGAGCCCAAGCCCTAACCCCAACCCTAACCTTAGCCTTAGGACCATTAGTAGAACAATTATTATCAAACTCTTAATAGGTTGGAGTGATTTTATGTATTTAATTTCTTCATTTTGACATCATTTCATATTCTTTTATACAAATACAATATTCTGATATTCTTTTATATAAATATAATATTCAGTATTGCATATCATTCCAACTTTTCATATATGTATTGTTTTTTTCTTTGTTTTAGTATTACAATATAGCACAAATAGTTAAATTTTAAATTATATTCAATTTGATAAAAAAATTACTAACAATATCTAATAAATGTTGTAGTAAAATATAATTTTAAAAAAAATTGAATTAAAAAAATGTAAAAATTTATAGTAGTGACATTGTTATTGGCATAAATATTTTTATTTTTATAATTTTGCAAATATCTCAATATTTGATGAAAACAAATGTCGTCGATAAAATAGTTGCATTGTCAGTAAGATTTATAGCTGGCATAATACATCAACACTGGGGGTGAGATCTATCATGACATTTGTCATTGTAATAGGGTCCCTTGACCAATAGACTTGACTCCATAATGATGATATGTTCTCGATGACAATGTTGTTAGTCTAGGTATACAACGATGACATTTCTACTTGTTGTGATGACAAATGTTGTTACAATAAGACTTGTTTCTAGTAGTGATATACATTTTAAATTCAAGTTTGAATTTTGAATTTTCTAAATTAGATAATTTTTTTTGAATGGATAACATTTTACTTGAATAAATTTGTATAAATTCATTAAAGCTTGTGTTTGAATTGAGTTTAAGTTCAAATTATTCAAACTAGAGAAGTTAAACTTGCACCCCTAAATGGGACAATGGCTCTTAATATTGTCTCTTTCTCTTGCTTAAGAAGAAATAATGATTCATAGGCTTTTGATAATGTGTTCTTTTATTTAAGTTATCTTTTAATAACTTGATATTTTAAATTTCATATATCCAAAAAAATTAAGAATATTTCTACAAGTTTTTTTCTTTGCAAATCAAAAAGGGTTGAAGCTTTGCATAAAACAAAATACAAATTTAAAATATAGGTAGTGTTGACGTTTACCTCCCAATTGATTGATCACACTGAGTTAAAAAAAATTAATTAGTACGTATGATCTTGATTAATAATATGAGAAAATTGTGATAGAAGTAAAAGTTAGTTTTTCCATGTACTAAACTTTTTATGTTCAACTTATATATATATATATATATATATATATATATATATTAGTTTACATAGTGCACTAGGTTAAATTATAAATTAATAAGTGTACATTAAAATATGCAGTATGACTGATATCATACTGATAATGGTCAACTGATGTTTGTCTCTCTTTAGCTTGATTGTTAAGTAGTATGGAAACATGCAAAATACTTCTGGGTTGTATTTTCCCTCACTAAATTTGTAAGTCTAACTCTTAAATTGTAAAAACTCTTGCAATTATCACCCATCATTCACTTGATTAATCATTGTATTAAATTATGTAATGTTTTGATTGACTCTTTAAATAAAAATTACAACATTATTACATTATTTTATTACATCATTTTTTTGCAAGTAATTATTTAAAATTCTATATTTATAATTTAATTTTTATTAATTATATAATATAGAAATTATGAAAAAAAATGATGCAATAAACTAACATACAATAATATCGTATTTTTGCTTAAAAACATATAATTTAATTGTATGGTTGATTAAATAATTAATGAATGTCAATTGCAAATTTTATATAATTTAAGAATTTTAAAAATTTTCAAAGTTTGTGGGGTAAAAGGAAAATACTCCGAAATTAAAGGGATAATTTGCATTATTTATTTATTAATTAGTTAACATTTTAATGGATTCTGTAGATGAATGCGGACCAGTAATGGTGAACTGAGTGAAAAGTGAGGAACGTCAGGCTAAATTTTATCTAAATTAAGTTAGATTTATATAAAAAGTTTGGTCAGACATAATTTATAAGCCTTTTACAGACTTAAAATCTCGTTTAATCTGATTTATATGTAAAAATTTCAAGGATTAATCTAACTTGTAAGGCAAATTGATTTAGTAATGATTAATAAATATTATTTTGAAAAATTACTAAGCGTAAAATTAAATTAATCTCAATCAAAATTTGATATTATTAAACATAGTTCAACAAACATAAAAAGTTGTCTAATGAACATGAACTAATGATAATATTGTCATCTGAACTTGCTTTTACAAAAAAATGTAAAATTCGAAGTCTGGCCTATATTGAATCAACAAAATTAATAAATATAACAAATTTAAATAAGTTCAAAACTCAATTTGAATTTGATTTGATCCTAAAATAAACATAACTATTAAAAAAATAATTATAAATGGATCATCTAATAATTATAATATAGTATTATAATATAGGTTAAAATTAAGAAAATGAGAGTATGTTATAAATTTTTATAACTTCTTAAAAAATTTCTTTCAAAATTTATATATTTATGTATTTTTTATTTTAACATATAAAAAATACGGATCATAGACTAGGAAAATAATATGTCATAGTATATTTTGTAGAATGAGTTAGAAGTTTAACCTAAATCTATGATAAATAAAATAGGTTAAGATATGCTAAAATCAGGTTAAGCTGCCACGGGCCTATAGGGAGGGTGACCTACTCCCACCTTTATTGAAATTAATGAGAAATAGAATTATAATCACACAACAGGTTGTAGAAGCATATAAGAATAAATAATATCAGGTTATATTTTTATACGCTTTCAAAATGTTGTGTTCATACATGTTTTTATATATCATACGGAAAAACTTAAATTTTTTTAATTTTTTTAATTTTTATTGAAACCTATAACTTTTATATAAAAATATGAAAATTTTTGAAGCGGTGATTTTGAATTATGGATTCACAAACTTAAATTTTGTGTATTCATTACATGTAAAATTGATTCATATCTATAATTTTTATATAAAAATTACAATTTAATTTTATAATTTTTTTTGTTAAATTTTAGACAAATTCTATGCTACCATATTTTATATTCAAGGTATAGCAATCGTTCATGATGTGGAAGTACTATGATCATTGGTTTAATATATTGAAAATTAAAAATGTACGCATTGTAATTTTGACATGTTATTTGTGTAGCCATTAGTTTAAATTGTAATTTTGAGTTTAACTGTCAAATTCATTAACATTTACAACAAAGTAACTAATCACCACTAACATTTTTTTCTGTATTGTTTACAATGTTTTTTCTTTTTTACTTTTCCTCCTAGTTTTCATTGAAGTAATTTGATCAAGTCACATTAATAATATGCTTGATAGACAATGGATAGAGCATCCAAACCTATCCTCAAATACATAAATGGGTCTAAATTCATTTAATGAAAGTGAAGTTTAAGCTTGTCTTTCTTTATAAGTTAAATGTGCTAGTTTAAAGAAATGTTGTAACCATAGGATATGGACAACCGAGTTGGCTATAATTGTATGGAGCCAAACATTAGTTTATTATAAAGTTAATATCACGAAATTACATAGTTACCCATCAGATATTTGTGCGTTTAGATTGGGACTTTCAACGGGGAATTTCATTGTTTCCTATCATTTCAAATACTACCAATTTACAAATTACTTAGTTTTGATGATATATGGCAGAACTTTACGAATGCTGAAGAATTCTGTTAGGATTTACCTACCCTTGAGATTCGTTATTTCAAATGCGCCCTAAAGAAGTGGAATTTAACCAATTCTCACTTCTATGAGTTCTTTCTTGGTTTCATTGAGAGACGATTAAACTTACACTATTTAATGTGCTATTAAGTTATATAAATTTTTTAAAATTATAACAAATCCTAACTGAGTGTTTGATCGATTTTGGAACTTAAAATTGATGCTTTTCTGTATTTTTTGTAGCATTTTATTTTTACTTGCATAATAATATAAAATAATACTACATGAATAAAAAAATCAATTGGTAATGTTTCTAATATTTTGTTGACAAATGATGTTATAAGTAAAATAAAACTATTATCAATAATTTATTACACAAAAAATATGAAATGAGTAGTTTTTTCTTTCCAAAAAATATGTAAATTCATCAACACAATCAAAGCAAGTTAATCTTTATAAGAAGAAAATTAAGATGAAGCCATTTCAAATCCTTTCCTTTCAAATTCCCTTGTGTTTTACAAATACTCCATCCAAATCCAAACGAAACCTAAGAGTAACGTGATGTTTCTAGATGTAATACAGTGCAATCAACAAATATGTGATGAGAAGTGAGTTAGAAGGGGAAGGGCAGAAGGCAAATTGGTAACAAACAATGATTAGTTTTATTGGATCTTTTATTTGGTAAAACGTTGTACAAATATTTTAAAAGTTGAAATTAAAATTATTAATCTAATTTTGTAATTATCCAATTCATTAATTAATTGTAATTGCATAAATTAAAATACAAATGAGTCAAGCTATTTACAAGTAACTTGGGATCGACTTGAAGAAAGTGTGATTCAAGTTCAAATTTAAATAAATCAAGCTGAGATGAGTTGAGCTCAATTAATATACTAGTTAAGTTTGAGCTTTGTGTTACTTGACTCAAACTATTTATAAGTCTAAATAGGCCTAATAATAAAAAATATATTTTTATTTTTACTATATATAAATAATGTAATGAATAAAAAATTCAATTACACTAGTAATTGTTGAGAGTGCATGGAAAAATATGATGTTCTCATTGAAATGATTATATTTTTTAATACATATTACTTTTTGCTAATTATAATTGTTATTATTATATGATGATTGTGTTGATATTTTTAATAGATTTAACTATTATAGAAAAATTTATATTGATAAATAAAATGAGTTAAAAAAATATGGTATCTAATTTATTTGCAAAAAATAAAAATTCAAATATTTGTAAAATACCAAATTATTTGGGTTAAATTGTATAAAATCAAATTGGATTTTAAATATTTAAGTTTAATCTAAAATTGAAGCTTAATAATATACTACTTGAATAAGCTTATGTAATCTCATTTAAACTTATATTTGAATCAAGTTTGGGCTCAACTTCAAATTATTCAAACTTAATGATATTCAGCACAAATTCAAGATTATTTATTTTTAACAAATTTAAATTTAAGTATATAGATATTTGACTCCGCTTAATTCATCTACCCCTTAACATAAATCATTAAATGTATGGTTTTATCTTATTGGTGATAAAGTTGGCATAGTACAGCCCAAAATATAAATTGGGTAGCAAAGAATCTCCCCAAATTTTTATAAAAGTTTGCAAAATCTTTTTAATATTGTATTGCACCACTCAAAATTTAATTTGCTTCCGATAGTTCCTATCGCCTGGTTGCCATCTGTGCCAAAAGCTATTACTCCATTGAACAGTATGCATATATCGGAGGAATAAAATTATAGATAAATTACGACAATCTCCGGTAAGATTTAGTCGAATATATTGGTAAAAATATACATTTATAATTTATTTGTTTATGTATTTTAAATCCATGTACTTCTTCTTTGTAGCCAAAAAGTAAACAAGATGAATATATTTTTTTTAAAAATAAAAATAAAAATATAATTAAGACAAATAAAAAGGTATATATAACTTGTCCTAAAATAAATGAGAAAAGTGTAAAATTGGGTAATGATTTTTCCGCAGATTCACTTCAAGGCTGCACGGAACTTTTGTCAAAAAGACAACAATGTTCCTTAAGCTATTAATAGGTGGTGTAATAATAAGGTTTATAATTAAATATTTTTATTATTCTTTGAAAATATTGTCAACTTCTTCTGGTTGAACATCTTACTATTGTCCATGCTTTTTTATTTTTAACATTAATGCTTGTATAAATTATCAAAAAAAATTACTGATCATATTACTTATTTTTTAATTGTTTTTCTTCATTGCATTTTATTTTTAATTTTAATAATTCAATTTAAACTAATTTAACTAAAATAAAATTTACTAAAAATATTAAATTAAAAAGTAAATTTTCTTTTTTATTCTCATAGATCCCCTTTTATCCTTCTAGGAGTGAAATTGAATAAATTAATATTTTATGAAAATAAAATAAATAGAAAATCATTTTTAGGAATGAAAATTAAAAAAATAAATTTTACTAAAACAAAAATAATACTTATTGTAAATTAAAACATACATAATTAATAATAAAAATACTATTTGAATAAATGAATATAAAAGTATTGATTTGCATTTGAGTGTTTTCTATTCGACTTGAAATAAAATAATTAAATACGAAAAATATACATACTTTTATTTTTAATTTGGTGGTTAATCACAAGGTTCTCACCATTTTATTTTGTGGAATATTAGAAATTTTTACATCATCAAATATATGCCTACCACTATCTTTGTCTCTTCTTCTGTTTTTTGGGTCGCATGGGATGCAGATAGCTTACTTCCTTCATTAAGCCGTTAAGAGTATGAAATATTTGCGAAATTGACCTATTGAACTAATTAATAAACTAAAAGAGGAGTTTGTCCTGATAATTCATATCATAATTTATATTAAAATATAAAAGTTACCATTCAAACATAAATCAAATTGAGATAAAATAAATAGAAATTCCATAAATATGGTTCCAAGGTCAAAGCATGCGCTTACTCCCAAGTCCTAATTAATAATGAAATAAACAACTTTAAACGTAAACTCCAAACAATTTAAAGCCTTTTGGTTCAACTGTGGCAGTTGAACTTAGCTCTTGAGGTTTTATCTCATTTGCTTCTGCCCTTGTGAAATCAATCATGAATATGTTGTTCTCTTCTGCTTCGCATGTGCAAGAGTAGAGTGTGATTATGTCATCCGCCTTTAACGCATTCTCTTTTGCAAACTTCTTCCACTCTTTTCTGAATACAAAGCTACTGCCCTTATAGACGTAACGGAAACTCCACTCCCTCATCAGCTTATCAACAAATTTCAATTTCACATCACTAGCCACGTGATTTTCTGCACATTGTTTTGCCATTCTAGAGTGATTAGGAAAATACTCCATGGCATCTTTCTTAGGGATGATTAGACAACAATGACGTCCCACGTCTCTTCGTGACAGTTTCTTCTGAAAAAGTTGCTTGCAGGACATCTCTCCGCTCATCAGGAACTTTGAGAATTCTGCAACAGAAGATTTATGATTCGCAGATTGCTCCAACTCAGCATTAAAGGTGTTAGGTTCAATTTGGGGAAGATTATCACATTGTCGTTCGTCATTCGCCAATGATTTGGTACCCGCTGAGTCATTGTCACCATGTCGCTGTCGTTTGCACGAAGGAGTGGGATAAATAGCATCGCTTGACATGTTTTCTCCCATCATTACTCTGTAGTAAAATTTTATTTGTCAAGCTGTCTAAGATGAATTTAACAACCTGAAATATGCCTAATAAGACTATTGTGTGTGTAATTTGAACGCAATCAAAATTTCTAAATATTACAAATGATGGCATCATGAAAACCACAACATCTTAAATTCATCAAATATCGGATCCCACTAAAAGCAAGAAGGCAGCTAGCACACAAACAAGATATAGGTCCCCATTACAAATTAGAAGATAGAAAACTCAACTAAAATAAATCAAGAAAACACCTTTCATAATTGATGATTATGAGATAACGCAGGTAATTAGCACAAAAATTCAAGAAATTAGGGTGACAGATTCAAAGAAACTAACTGATGGATGAAGCAATTTAATAGAAGATACATATACAACCAAAGCTGATTATAGTGGATAATAAGTTATTTCTTCCGAAGTACTGCACAAGAGTATAAAGATGTAGCTATAGTTACTAGCGTTTTTGTGACAACGTAATAGACAATAAGATGTTTGAAAATTTGCAACTTGACAAACAAGGCATCATCAAATGGCAATTTCCTTTCAGTGATTATAAGAAAACAACAATCTTGAATTAATTAAAAAAAGATGCCCAAAAATTAAAGCTAATAGAAAATTGGATTTCAGTGTTTGAAAGTTTTTATTTTTCCTTTTCATGCTAATCTTTTCCTCACAATTATTAGACCCTTTTTAAGATCATGATCTCTTATTTCTCTTAAATTATGAAAAGTATTGCACGATTTATGAAAACTTATTTTAGAAATTTAAACATGACCTAAAATTGCGAGTTCTGAAATCTCAAGGCATGGATTTGAAGTTATATCCAATCAATTATCTACTTAGGGCAACATGTTGAAATGTTTTATAACATAAAAGTCTTTATAAAGTGATTGGCACCATGATCATAAAGATCAAAATTCTTCAATAGAAAAACAAATAAACTATTAAAATTACCTGAGGTTGGTTATGGTGTTCCAACACAGACGAAACACTTCTTTCTTTACACTCTTATACTACACAACTTTGCAATAACAATATATACTTTCAGAGGGATTACTGGTAGTTGGTTACTTATTTAAATGACAGAACAACAAAACAAAAGGAAAGATATTAACTTGCTACAACGTAGATTTCAAGGAAAAGCAAAAAATCTTCAAAATTTTGTTTATAAAATAATGTCTAATTTGTATATGTAGATTACATATTAAAATATATAAATTATGGTAGCAAACAGCTACAGATTTGACCATCTAAGGAAAGAATGAATAGTTTTTTTTTCCATATTTTGCTGCTTGGTTTATTATTTTAAAAGTTTCCTTTTTTTCTTGTAATTGAACCTTCAAAATTTAGGAAAATTTCAATATAGAATGGGATCTCTCTACAAGATATTTTCTCCATTTGATTCAAGGATATTCATATTTGACATATGATTGCTTTGACCAAAATTTTTGGAAATAATTTATTAGACCGAAAATACAATTAATACAAGATTTTATAAAATATCCCCTCCTTAAAATTTAGAAAATTTTAAAATTTCTTACATTGTTTTGCCATATGTTGAACATTATCGCTATACTTGGTATACAACTTATCTGCTATTTTCTTTTCTTTTGCGGTTATCCATCTTCAGTTCAATTATTTAATTTGATTTTCTATATTTCTAAATAGTATTTTTCAACACTAAGGTTTTCTTGGTCATATTAGGAAGTTTCCAGATGTTAGGACGAGGATATGGTATAAAATTTTTACTTAGTTTCTTTCTAATATGTTGAACAAACAATAGTCAATTGATGATGGCGTGATGTCTTGATTCATAGTATGGATGCACCTACCGACTCCTTACAATGTTTCCAAATAAGTCTTTTTTTTCTTTTTTTAAACATTGATCATCTCTGTGCAGCTGTGCTTTGGATCGTCCGACCAAACTTCTTTAAATTGTCAGATCTTGTAACCGATCAGCCTCTGTAAGTTACAAAGCAAGGTGACTTATGAGCTTTGAGGTATTACCTTTCATAAAACGATTTTAATTTACAAAAGAGTTGAAGTAGGCAGTTAATTAAAGCACCTTTCTAACTGGGGTTCTCCTGCAAAAGAAAACTTAATATATATTTACCAAAAAAAAAAAAATGATGCATGCATATGAAGTGATGAACCTTATTTTATGTTTCGTAAAGGAAGGAAAGAAAATAAAAGAGAGAGAGAGAGAGCCCGCCATGACCCGGATATCTTCTCAACATGAGTTCATTCCTATATACAAAACCCGCCATGAGCTCAAAATACTTTCTCAGATAATTGCAGCCAAGCCCACTCATCATCAACGTCGGATTCCGCAGCATTCGCTGAATTACCACTGAACATCCAAAGCAGAAGTTAAAAAAAATATGTTCAGAGACCAAAACTAACTACTAAATGCCAAACTGTGATTTCATATGCTGGAGGAAGGAAAGACCACTAATAAACCCATTGCTTACCCAAAAAAGTTGTGATGACGTTTACACTTTTTTGAGCTGCAAGTGCTTTTAGTTTATTTCCGGTGGCTAACAGAAGCAAGCTTTTCATGAGATGCTTCTGCTCATTGGAACTAATGTCTTTGTTAGCACTTCCTCAAAAGCAAGCAAATTATAAGCTTTGATACAGGGAAGGGACAGTAAAACCTGGAAAGAGTAATGAACAGATTATTGAACTGTTGTCTTCTAGTTGCCCTCATCTGCAAGTACTAAAAATGCCAAAAAAGCAGGCATGAGATAGAACAACTATCCTACCTGAGAGCTGCGTGTCCATCACAAAGATGAATGAAGACTTCATGGAAGAACCCAACTAGATCACACTAATTATTGCATTTGATTCGAGGGCTAAACCTTGAATAATGGGAGTAAAGAGATCATTAGTAACAAATTCTATGAGCTCCCCTCCATATTATTTGTTGAAATAGTTAGAACTATCAAGACAGGACAGTGAGAAGAAGCTTTAGTCACTGCTTCATCATCTGTCAGTGTAAAAACTACCAAACATAAACGTAAAGTCAAAAGGGCCACACCTCTGTTGTTCAGAGGTGAACTGTACATAAATCAAAATTATGAGAGGAAAGAAGCTTTCAGAATGAGTGAGAATATGTAATAGAAAGATGAAACATATTACATAATAAGCGTAAAGTATACCCAACCACAGAGCTCCGATTAAGTGAGTCCAGGCTTTTGTCAGGAAGATGAGGAATATGTTAAGAGAGAACCTGAATTTGCTTAAATCAAGATGCTAGGTGAAAGGAAGAATATATAATACTCATAAGGGACTCGTGAGTACTAGTGCATAAATGCTGTAAATAACGCTCCTAAATCTAGAAGCATAAATTTACATTGTCAATGGATAAGTATACACTATGATCTGGAACACATTGAAATATTAAAAGATTTATGAACTTAGCCACTTTAAAAAATGTCCAAAATTAATATTCAACAGCTTTTTAGAGAAATGTCTAAACGACTAACACGCCCAGACTGTTCCAAAGAAAGGAGTCCAGCATTAAGTGCAGGAGAAGCGATCCCAAAGAGAAGGGAACACATCTTAAGTGTGAAACCCCAAAAAAACTTTTCTTCCATCATTTCCGCTTTTAAGTCTGATCCAGAAAGAATGCCATGATCATCTGGTACCTTTGGTCCACCTTCTTGTAGGACACAAGTCCATGAACAGCTGAGTGCTTTCTGGCATGGACAAATAATGGGTGCAGAAGCTTTTCTGGCCAAATCTCCTACATATTCGAAAGACAAAATTTAACCAATGGAATCACAAATGAATGAACCAGCTGTCTTACATGCCTGAACTCCATTGACTGCGTGTTCTCCATTAGGGCAACAGCAACTGTGTGAACATCCGAAAATTGGAAAAAATATATCTCCAATGTTGTTGACAAGCCCAATACACTATATCTCGTAATTAGATTTGGTGTTAAAATATTTATAACGAACAATGAAGATGTTATGGATACAATATTCTCCTTTCAGCCTGAAACTTTATTTGATATTTTCAGAAACTTGAATGAATATAAAAACAGTATTATAGGATAGATCTTACATAACTTGGACTAATAGTTAAAAATCGAACCAAAAGGAATAATCAGAAGGAAGCACGGATACTTACCCACTGTCTCTGATGCCCTTCAACCAATTTCGTACATCAGACTCATTTGATACAGCATATCCCCTTATTTGTGTCAAGCTGGGAACCTTGTAATACTTTTTGACAATGTCGGGTTTTCTCCAAGAAGGCTGCATTGCACAACATCACTCACGGTCATTGCAGCTTCGTTCACTTGAGCTAAACCTCGTAATACGGAAAGTGGCCAAAGCGAATGTATAACACAAAGCAGCTGGAAGCTGAGAACATGCTACGCATTATTCATAACCCTACTAACTGCGTGGGAGAAATACTAAAGGGATTCATTGTATCCAAAGTGAACAACTACTTCCACAGAGCAGGGTCCGTCCATTTCAAAGAAAGTTTGCCAAAGCAAACTTTTAAGTCAAAGTAACCAAAATTATTAAGGAACTCCAACTGTTACAAACTTACAGAAATTTAAATTGTGGTCCATGACTGTAATATTACACGTAACATTACAGTTGTGTATTACACCACATCTGCGATTTCTTGTAATTTTGCATTGTAAAGGCTGTTTTGTGCTCTATTTTTATCGCAATTTTACCATTCACAGCAAAACCATAACTACAACTGTAACTTAAAATCCTACAAACCTAGGAAGAGAAACCATATAGGATAACAAAAAGTACCTTCAAATGTTCTATTCAATGCAGCTGAACTTCAACATCTGCCTTGGCAAATTGACTGGATCCATTTAAAACAATGTTTGTTCTTACTTTCTAAAGCCAACTGCATGCTTTCCATCACAGCTAAATCTTGATATAAGAAAAATGGATCCAATAACACAGTTATAGTGAGGCATGAAAAAATATTTAGAAGTTAGAATATCAACAATGAAATATTTCTTTCAGAAGTAAATACCGTGGGTATTTAAACCTTAGCTGGGATTGATAAAAGCAAGAGGTTCTTGGTAATTGCATCGACTCTCTTATAAACCTTAGCGGCAGCTGTCAAGGGTTTGTAGGAAGCAACAAACCTAATAAGCTCCAACTGTTTTGTGAAAAATATTAAAAATGGTTGATAAAATTTCTATTGATTTTAGGATTTATGTTCTTAATTTTTTTGATTTTGTGCTATTTGTTATTTTTGCTATTGGTTACACGGTTTGATTCTATAAGTTTATTTCATTGCATAATTGGGTCTGAGTAATACTAAAAAAGTTAATTTTTTTATAAGTTTCAAAAGATTTTCTTATTATTATTATTCTAGAAATTTTTACTTTAATGAAGTTGCAATATTAAGTGATGGGTGCTGAGTTTATTTCATTTTTACTATATAGGAGGAAGCTTAAAAAGGGCATCTAAAAAAAGTATATAAATATTACATGTCGATTTATTTATTTTTTTACTAAAATCTGAGAGGAAAAATTGATGTCATAGCCTTTTTTCATGTTGATTTATTACTAAAGATTGACGTGTTGTGTAAAATTAAAAAAAAAACAATTAAGAGAGAAGATATCACTTTTTGTAAGTTTTTTCCATGTTGGATAAAAATAAATTAACATTAAATGATCAAACATACAACATGACTCCGAGATGCCTAATCCGATTTTTAAACCAACATGTTAAGGTATTTTTGTTGCAATGACATGCAATTTTAACTTTCAAAAATTTTAATTTTAATGCAATAATAATGACATTAATCACAGGTTGAGTTCCGGATAGTATGTTGCAACTTTAATTCAGATTTACTTTTAAAAACATTAGACCTAAAAGAATTGATTTAGAAAAAAGAAAAACTACTTTGGAAGGAATGGTTGATATGTTTAGGATAATTAATTTAATATTAGACTTGATTTATGCTTTAAAAATAATTATATATTGAGATACTCAAAGATAACTTAAAATAATATTCACCTTTCTTGTTTACCTTATCTCAATTTCTTTAGATTTCTCTCCCCGTGTCACAAGATGCCCTGCATTAAAAAGTAAGCTGACCACTTCCTAGCTGATTGATTTGTTGGGTTGATTCATTAAGATAGCATGCATAAAAAAGACTTTAAACCTCTTACGTTACAAAAGTTAACCGGGTCTAGCATGTAGCTGGAAACTCATTTTTTCCCTTGAGTTATGAAATTTGAAGATACAAGAGCTTATGATGAAATTTGTTGCAAATAAATTGCACTTTAGTGAAGAATTTGATGTCCAATGCAACGATACCATATGCTCTCTATATGTCCTATTTTAGTAATTATATCCTTTTACAAATATTTTGTGGGATTCTAAGATCATTATTATAGAAAAATTGATTGACATCGCTTGTTTAATGGTTTGACATTGGATTCAAATCATCATTTTGTTAAGCATCATTGTAAATTTTTTGTGACATCAGTTAATTATAAAACTTCCATGAAAAATTCAAAAAACACTGGTTCCCATAACAAATAAACAACATCATTGTTTCTTGTAAGACTCATAACTTGGTAATTAGTGACATTTAAATATGTTGATTTTATTAAGTAACCATCATTAAGAAGTCAAATTAACACCAACTAATTTTATTAACCAACATGGAATATATACCACATTAGTGATTCACATAATCAACATTGTATTACTTTTCCTTTCCTTAAAAAAAATCATTTCTCACACCCTTTCTATTTTCTATACTGTTTCAAACCACCTCCTACTACACTACATCTAACTTGAAATGCATATAAAATCCTAAAAAATTACAATACTCCAACACTATAATATAATTTGAATATGAGGTTAGAGAATACCTAGTGATTTGTGCTACTAAATGGCATACATCCAAAGCATTTTCAAACTACAAGAGAACAAAGGAACCAAATAAAAATTTGAGTATTGCAAAATTACTAACAAAAAGTTTATCATGGTAAAATAAAAATTACCTTCTAATTTGTCACAACTATCCCTATTCCATGTAATTCCTACACCCTAATTGGATCAACATCTCCATCCTAATTTCAAAAATTTTAAGTTAAAAAAAAGATTGAAAGTGGTGAAAGGTTACCTCAATCAAGATAGGTGATTCTAGATACCCATTTCTCTACATATGAGTTTAGCTGTCCCTAAAAAAGTACTTTTGAATCCAATACCTATAAATGCAATGAGCAACATTCATTAAAATTACATGTATAATATTATACCTAATGATAAAGGGGATGAATGAAATTAAGTTTCTTACTTGTACAAACTTATAAAAATTGCATCAATGTGAAAGGAAACAAAATATGGTGAATTATAAAATTAGAAACTAAATTACAAGAATAAATATAAAATGTAAAATAAATTCTATATTTATATTTTGTGCTTTTTCAAAAAGTCCTAAATATCATGTACTTAATTATAGGGTTATGGGGATTTAGTCTTGTAAAATAATTAGTGAGCACAAACATAAGATTAGAAAGAGAACATATGTCATTAGAGAGATAATCATTTTAAGGTTTGTGATAAAATTTGCAAATAGTATCATGGTTTTTATACTTTTTATTTTCATATAATGACTAGCTTTTCACACTTTTAAAGTTTAGACATCGGTTATTAAGAAACAACTGATGTTTATAATAAAATAATGTTGATCAATTATAAAATTTTGAATGTTAGTTAATAAATGAAAGCTAACATAAAAAACCAAGTGCTTTTCTTTTCCTATTTTATTTCAAGAGAAAGTTTTATAATTTTACAAGTTGGTGGAATTAATATTTCTAATTACATTACAATATTTTTCATATACATGAGAAGCTATAATTGATAATGAAAAAAGAACTAGTTAAGGTTAATAAGAAACTAACAAATGAACAATCTAATAAATAAAAAACTATAAAATATTAATTTTTACTTAGAAAATTATAACACAAAAAGGTGTGAAGTAAGAATCCTCTTCCAAATTTCATTATATTGCTTGTGAATTGGGAGATGTAAATGGGATTAAATAGATAATAAATTCTAGTGTGTAAAAACATTATGGTCAATCTTGCAATGAACTCAAAGCCAAGCTTTTCGTGCAAGAATGGCTACATTACTTCTTCTCACTGTAATTTCTTATCAATTTTCTCATTTTTGCATTTTCTCCTTAATCTTACTTCTTGAGATGGAACATGAACAACAAAGATGGATTTGGAGAGTGTGATGGTTACTAATTGATGATAAATTATAGTGATAAGAAGTAGTATAACAAGCCTTGTAATGAACTCAAATTGTCAAGCCTTCTAGTGTAAGATCGACCATACTTCTTTTTTCCACTACGATTTCTTATCAATTACATCATTGATAAGGCATTCATAGATATTTCAAATAGAGAGTGGGAGTGGAACTTATAAGCATCAAGATGATCTTTTAGATGTCAATTGTCAACAAGAATAGACATATTATATATGCTTTACTTCGCGAAGCTTAACTATCGATATATCTTGAAATATTGTAATTTTTTTCATTTCTCAATATACATTATTTTATAAAGCATAGTATTTATAATTCATATTTTAATCTCCTAATACAATGCACATCATAAATGTATCATGATGTTTTTTTTAAATATTTACTACATGTTAATTAGCCATTTGTGTACTTAGATATCAATTATGTAAAAAAAAAATAGGATATTATAAACTTTATCAATTTTAATAAATAACCAATGTTGATTAGTTAATTCTTTTATCATATATAACTTCTTCATCCAGGCATTTTTTTTAAGAATGAACTATCCAAAAATTATACAAAATATATGCAACTTCTTCATCCTAACATTTTTCTAACAATGATTGATATAAAAACTAATCTAGATTATTAACACACCTATTGGTGTTGCACATTCTTGTCTTGAAAAATAAATATATTTCCATTAAAATTGAGGGAGACATAATTTTTATAACCATAATATCTTTGAATACTTATTAAAGAAAAGTGATGATTGAACTTGTTCATTGATAGATATGGTTAAGAGGATCAATCTCTTGATCCTATTAACCCGATTTATCAA
Organism: Sindora glabra; assembly: GCA_020226215.1. Classification (NCBI taxonomy): domain Eukaryota; kingdom Viridiplantae; phylum Streptophyta; class Magnoliopsida; order Fabales; family Fabaceae; genus Sindora; species Sindora glabra. The sequence continues at coordinate 33,817,771 of CM035229.1, forward strand.
TGAACAATCTCTTGATCCTTATAATATAATCTATCAATAAATAAAATCTTGGAATTTTTCTTTAGAAAAAAGTGAAAATTGATTGTCTTCATGGTATCCTTTCAAAGTACTTGCCCATTGTAATATCCATTGCAACTAGTCTGATCCATAAGGCCATTATTAGTGAAATCTTAAAAATATACTAGCTCTCCCTTGTTACTAGCACTCTCAGATCTACTCCATTGAATTCACAAAATAGAAAAGAATCAAGGTTGTTTTTTTTCTATTTTGAAAAGTTAATTTGACATAGATTGTGGCCAAGAGAGGATGATAATCTAAAAGCAATAACTTGCATATCAACAGTTGATAATCTAGTAGCATTTATTGTATATTATCCTCTTATGCTACCTGTATATAAAATGGAGTATAATCCTAAATAAAATGTGGAATGAAAGCAAATCTAGATTACAAATGGAGTGGAATAGAAACTTTATAGGAAATGAACTTAAATAACAAATGGAGTGACATGGATAAGTTACTAATATTTACAAAAATGTTACTACACTATTATATATGTCAATTTTCACTATAATTGATGCAATTGGCCACCATTAAAGGGGCAATTTTGGGGTGATATCATATTGGTTACAGTAGAAAATTTATCATTATATAGTTTTAGGCATCTGCTATTTGTATAGAACCAATTTTCTTCTTTAGGTGCCTCTAACAATATATTTTAAACTAACTTTAATACCAAATTAAATTTTAAAAAATTAAAATAACTAATAAAAAATAAATCAACCCTTCTGCATACTATCCAATAGGTGGACAAGGTGTGTGAAAACTTGAAATTTGTATAAATAAGATGAGAAGTTTACTATGTTTTAAAATATTATTTTTTTGTAAGTTTGAAAAAAAAAAGAATAGTTTTGAAATTGATAAAGAATGTTTTGATAATTTTATTAAATATAAAAAACCTATGATAAGTTATACTTTTTTTTGCATACTTTACTTACAACGATACAAACATCAATGCATTGAATGTAGATATACAAAAATATGAGAAAGAAGGCATTAGTATGAGAAAAATTATTTTATAATTTTATTCATTCTATATATCATTACATCAACAAATGCAAAATTATAACAATATTACAAAAATAAAAAATTATTTTTGCCATCTTCTACTATCATTATTGATGCTAGCCGTCATCCAAAAACCACTCTTTACCATCCATTAAATTTAGATATTGGTAAATCGCAGATCTATATAATACATTTACCTCTATTAATAACACTAGTCTTTGTTTGAAGAGAAGGAAAATAACTTTCCCACTATTTCATTTGACATAATTTGATAAAAATCCCTATAAGTAGCAATAATCAAATTTTATAATGTCCCTAAGGTATTCAATGAAATGGTGTAGGAGTCTTTTTCCTCCTCCTTAAACAAACAGTAAAGTTAGAAAATGAACATTAGGGCATCACCAAAATATTTTCAAATAATGAGTAATGTGAAATATATATATGTAATAAACAAAACTATTGACATTAGTTATTAACTTAATACCAACATCTTAGGCATGCTTGATTATCAAGAAAGTAGTGGTTGCATTACCCAAGAAGACTTTTAAAATGCCTTTAGATATCAGTTAATAACAAAAACTAAAATGTAGATATTTTTGTCTTCCTTGGTGGCCATTGAAATACTTTTTGGATGAGAGTTTCTAAATAATTGACTTCTTATTTTGATGAGGAATTTTTCCCTATCAAACATAACCACTTTAGACATCAGTGATATATAGAATCAGCATCTTAAATTGTTATTTAAATTTCAAATATGCCACTGTATAATTATAGATTGTACCTTTTTTTCTTATAGTTGTTGTTTTATTTATCTTAATAATTTCAAAAATATTATTATATTTATATAGATGTTGATTCAACCAATGACGGACATCAATCGGCATCTATTGACCAACATAAAATTACAATTTTGTAGTAGTAGATATTAGAGGAAAATTTGGTATTATATAGTATGCAATAATATAGTATCTGAAACTTTTCTATGAAGAAAACATCCTTATAGATTAGTAAGTATATCTATATTTTTGGGCCAACCAAAGCTTCTTGACCAACTCAACTTGAAATACAACGGTCACAGGCAAGCTTGGGAGAGAAAGGGGACTGCATTGACTTGAAAAGAGAAGAAGAATTTGGTTTTTGGTTGTGGTTGCATGGGGACACTCCTAACCAAAAGAACCTCACACCCAATCAACCGAATGCATTATGGACAACTCCATATGGCATTTTAGTCCTAATTTTCTGAGTTGCTTTTGTCCTCATGCACAATCAAATGGACAATATTTTCTCCTTCCAATTTCTTCAAAGCCCTGGCAAAGTGTCAACCCCCATTGTTTGTTGCCAATTCTTCCTTATTAAACTAACTCATCATCAGTGAACCAGTGTACATCCACCCTTATCACAGTTCCTTACCAGAGAGGACTCACAGTCTAATCTAGACACAAATACGCATTACCACTTAACATATTTTTCTAAGATTTAAAAAATGGTCTACAACTGCAATATTACGGTTATGGATTAGACCACATCTATGATTTTTCATAATTTTGGACTACTACCCCTAAATTTTCCTGCATTTTGTCTGCATTGCAATATGACCGTGACTGCGATTTAGGTCCCTCATATTTTCTAAACTTCACTGGTGCTTGTTCGACCTCTCTTGTATAATTTCAAAATTTTCTTGAATGATCTTTGTTTTTTATTAATTTTTGAAAAATTGTTTTCGCCATTCCTTTCAACTGTTTGTTTTAGGGTTCATTTAATAACTTTTATTTTAGGGTATATGTATTCGATCACCTTGTACACTCGTGTATTTCCACATATTATACTAGTTTTTCCTAATCAATGACTGTCTTTTGGTATTCATTCTTTGCATTTTTCTTGGGATTTCACAATGAACAAACTTTAAACTCTAGGGTTCAGTAGTTGGACCACTTGGAATACTATTATTCCTATCGCAGCCCCCATGGATATGATTTGTTTCTTGTGTTATAGCCAAGGATTTAAATCGGGTTGCAATTACAGTTGCGAATGTGGTCACATTGTAACTTTTATGATTGCCGGTGTTGCATTCATCACAATACGAATTGTGGTTAATGCAGCTATGAATTTTTACAAAATTTACACTAAAAAAACAATTAAAATATTAAGATTGTAAGCATAATAAATATGACTTATTGATAAAATTGTACTACTAGTTACAAATATAATAAACAATTTTATCAAATCAAAACTCTAAATTTGGGTAGACAGTAATATTAAATGCAATAAACTGAATGAATATATAAAGGGTGAGTTGACTGAGGTGGATATGGTCATGTGACGGTCATTACCACTTACACATTCTGTTTTTTATGCTTAACAAACATCTGATAAATATTAGCCAGAGGCAATGTTTATTTATTGTATATTTTCCCCTTAATAAAACAAAAAGCATTTGCATGCTTGAGCATTTCACTTCAATGAACTTTGAAGGAAGCAAAATAGAGCGATAAAAAATAGGCTCCACAATTAGTCTGCTACTCTTAATTAAAACTATCTCCTTTTCTATATCTCTCTCACTATTTCAGCAAAAGAAGGAATTTTAATCTCATTTTCTAATGGGAAAATAGGTACAGGTTACAAAGCACCAAAAAATTTACCAGATCTAGGAGGAAGATAGAGATAATTCTTGCACTTCCTTTAACGATCAATGGGAAAAAAATGCTTGATTTTGATGCTAAATCATGTGCTTGTGTTTGCTTGGAAGAAGAATAGTGTGTTGCTATAGTTGAGTGTTTGTTTTTTGCTCTATTTCTTGTTTAAATTTTTTGCAATTTCTTCTTTCCAAATAGGTAGTTAAGCTTGATGAATGTCCTTGAGAATCTCCCTTGAAATCATTTGTTTTCATTGTAAAAATTTATCATCTGCTTTTTAATTTTTAAAAATTCTGATAGGGCAGAATTACAAAATAATTGCTCAATTTGCATGTAAAATGTGCCAAAATGCCAGCCGTTATCTCTACATCTGTATTTTGAAACCCAATCCACTTGTTGACCCTGTGATGTGATTGGGTGAAAGTTGTCGAATCAGTGTTATATTTTCATATTTATAAATTTATATGAAAAAATACTTAACATATTATATTATATACTAATATTTTTAAATCATTAAGAATGCATCAATAATATAAATTTTAAGTATTTGTATGAGGTTTTAAATTTTTTATTTGAATTTTAAGCTTTTATATCTTGATTATATAAAAATAAGCATATTTTTATTAATATTATTTATAATAACATAAATAATATAAATTAAATAAAGTTAACACATATTTTAAAATAAGTGGAATTGATTAAATTAATTATTTGAAATTGAATATATTCTTATTGGTTTACAACAAAACAATCTCCTTCAATAATAAATATATGGTTTGTAGCATGTAAATTAAAGACTATCATAGACCAAATGATTTACCCGTGCATTGCAAAGCAAGAGGTCTTTTATTCGAACTTCTCCATGGACAATCCCCTACATTTTTTAAGTGAATTCTGGAACTGGTTCAATTGAGTTAACTATTAGTTTGGATTTTGACTAGGTTTCAATGGTTTGATTCAGGTAAATGCTAATCCTAGGTTCAGGGGTCATTTCGGCTCATTTTGTGTCTTGGGTCCTACTCTCTAGAACTAGTTCAATTGAGTTAGCTCTTAATTTGGAATTTGACTACGTTTCAATGGTTTAATTCAAGTAAATACTAATCCCGGAATAAAAGGCCATTTCTGCTCATTTTATGTCTTGGGTCCCGGTGATCAGATCAACCAGCCAGGCCAAGTCGAATATCACAACATTGCTCCACATCTTACCGCAAACAAGATTGCATTGTGTTCGTTAAAGATGACAATAAGTGTGAATTAGAATCATAACACAAAAGTGGGCTGATACGGATTTGCCTCCTTCCACATTTGAGGTATTGTGTCCACATTTTATTATTCGATCCGTTATTTGAATCCCTGTAGTATATATGGTGCATAACTATGAAAGAATTGAGTAGGTAAAAGTTTTAGGTTCAAAATATTTCTTCAATAATGTACTAAAACAAATAAGATTATATTATTATAATATTTAGAAAATAATATTAAAAAATCCAACGCATATAGTATGAATTACTATATTTCAAATTTTGTATGATTTATGTGAACTATATTAATTTTTTTAATTATTAAAAATCAAGTCATCATGTGCATGGGACAGATCATAATCCTCTAAGCCACTAAATCAAGAAAAGAAACGTTTGCGCTATATTCCAAATTCTTGCATTGCATGTTATCCATTTCTGTTAAAAGGCAAATTTATCAAATGATTGTTATGGGAAAATGTTTTCCATGGAAACAATAGGCTACATAGGGAAGTTGGTCAATAAAAAGTAGACTCCATTCAATAAAAAATAATAATATATTTGGAGGAAAATAATTTTTCCTTTTAATTAAAGGAATTTATTTATCTAATCACCTTACATTATATAATCCCATTCTTCATTTATATTCCTTTCTTTTCTCTTTCCTCTGTCCTATTTTTCTCTCTCTACACTTGTCTATTCCCATTCCTTCTTTCAACCTTCTCTTTCCCCTCTGTCTTTGAATTTTCTTGCCCTTCTCTTTCTCATCTTTTATCGTTCCTCTCTCTCCTGTTCTACTTGTCGACTTTCTATCAATTCCATATCCTGTCATCTCTCTCTTGTTTTATCTCTTTCTTTACTTTCCTATAAATATATAAAAAATTATGTTAAATAAAATAAATTATCACTTTATCATTAAAAATAATTATATTAAAAAGGTATTTTAAATAATTACAAGGGTTGATGAATGTGATTATTAATTTTGGATAAAATTATATAAATATGAATTTATTTTGTCAAAAAATGATAAGGATGAAAAGAGTATTTAAATATTCTTTCATGGAAATTTTTTTTTGTTGAGTTTGATCTAAATTTTAATTGTTATCAATTTGTGTCTGTTTCCTATTAAGGGTTGTCTTTTTATTGAAGTTAATTTTTCTATTACCTTTCCAAACAAATATTTCAATATTATAAATATTTGTATTGAAAAAGGGAGTTTGAGATATAAGAGAAATGTGATATGAATGTCTATGTGAATTATGTGAAAACTCTTATAAAAGTTTGACAAAGATGTAATAATAATAAATAGGAAATTGCATGGTTATGATTGAAATGTTCCACACACATTATCCTGTATTCTTTAATGATATAGTAAATATTTTTTCAACCATGATTTTTTTTTACCTAAAGTATGGTATTTTTCCATATTAAATCTGTTTTGTGCATTGTTATGCTACTTTAATTTAATGGTCTAATGCTTATTTGTTTAGAAAGAAAATTTTTTGAACAATTCATAAATACAAGATGTACTTATTTTTTATTTATAAAATTAAAGATTTATTGATTCCTATCTTAATAACATTTTAGTAATAGAATAATTATTTTATGGCTTAATCTTAAAGATAAAGTTTTTATGCAAAGTATTATTTTTAAATAAAAAGAATAGTTTCCTTCTATGCACGAAACCAAATAGTATATTCATTATGTAATTGTCAAACAATAAAAATCAATTCATATTCAAGAAATTCATTTTATAATTATTTTTTTTTAAAAAAATTCATTTTCTGATGAAATGAAAGAGTGAAGAAATGATGTCCTTTTTTATTTAATTTATCCCACTACATTTTTTTGGATTTTTGGATTACTTACCTAATTGTCAATAAAACCATGCAATTAAAGATCTTCATTAATGATGAATCTCTTGTATAATTTACTTCATAAATTGCCCATCAGAATGATGAAAAATTCTTAAAAATGCTCATTGATATTACATGAAATCAACAATAAATTAAATAAATAATTATAATAAGAAAATATTATTATTTAATTAATACACTTATCATCAGCTTATATTATTAATTCCACTTAAACACTTGTTGTATATTTAAGAATTTATTTGCTAGCAATTTGTTAGGGTTCTAAATATTCCGAATGATTAACCTCTATTGGTACTACACTTAGTGTTGGCTTGATAGTTTCTTCACAAATTCTGCAAGGATCATGAAGGCTTAAAACTCATTTACTTGTAAATACCAATTCGAAATGCATTTTCCATGTTTACAAGAACCATTTTAGCATTAATCATGAGAATACAGACATGGATTCATATTTATAGATCGACTTGAAAATCTATGTATCATTACAGATATATTATGTATATATATTTCTTCCATTTAATATATGAATATATATTATATAAGTAAACTAAATTTTGAATGAGATGTTGGAGGAAAACTATGTCAACTATCAGTTTACAAAAGCTCAACATTACCGTTAGTACGGGTTAAGTTAGATTAAAAATAACAGAGGTGATTGAAATACAAATGATTGGGTTAGATGTTGGAGGAAATGCTTTTTATTGACTTTTCCATTGAGGAATATATGAGGCATTTTCTTAAAAATAGAAAATAATAAAAAGTAATGAAAATAGGACAAAAAATGAAGAGTAATTGAATATGCTTAATAAAGTATTAAATCCATAATGGAATTGCTAGAATCTAAAATTTTTGTGAAAAGGTAAAAATTAATCTTATTATAAATAATGTTAAGTTATATTTTAATAATATAATTACAAGTAAATTTATAGTGATAAATATTGCATAAAATTTTTTAAAATGATAATAACATATATAAAAGTAAATGTCTAAAAATATATTAAAAATTAGTAGACAATATAATCCATACTAAAAGTTATAAGTAGTAAAATATTTTTTAAACTTTAAAATATGGAAGAAAAAATTATCTTATACATTTTGAAAAAATAAGACTACAATTTACCTTATATTTTTATATCAAACGTCAATAATACATATTGGACCAATTGCATAACAACTGGAGCTATCCCAGACTGACATTTTGGACCAACTTTGTTATTATATGCCATTGCTACTTCCAGGGATTTAAAAAACGGTTTGCAACCGCAATATTTCCTACAATATTACAGTTGCAGATTACACTCCATCTGCATTTTCCCGCAATTGCACCTCGCAATGGCTGTATTTTCCCACATCATGTGATATCGCAACTGTAATTTGAATTCATAGCTACTCCACCTAAAAATGTTGTGCCAAAAGAAGACTTCAATATATTGCAAGAATAATGTTTTGGCCTTTGTGACATCATTCCATGACCATTTTGCACACTAGGTGGGGGAAAGGCTGGGTAAAAAGCAAGGCATTAACTTCATTGAAATTTTCTTCCTAATGGTGAGGATGAGTTCAATTTGGGGTGTACTAGGATTGGCAACCAATACAAATCATGAATTAGAATAGTTTGATGTAAAGGTTGCATTTCTCCAAGATGAAGAAATCAACATGGAACAACCAAAAAGATTTCTTGAAAAAGGGAAGGAATACATGGTTTACAAATTGAATAAAAATTCATAAAGATTGAAGCAGGCTCCCCAAGAGTGGTATAAGAAGTTTGACTCTTTCATGACTACATAGGAATGTACTAAGAGTGATACAAATCATTGTACAAAGCAATTTTTGGTTAACAAATTCATAATCCTTTTATTATATGTAGAAGATATGTTGATAGAGAGATATGATTTAAAGATGATTGGTGATTTGAGAAGGAGTTATCAAAATCCTTTGACATGGAGGATTTAGGCAATGGTTGAGCTTCTTTGGGTTAAGCAAGAACTCCCCCCAATAATTTTTCTTAAATCATGTATTAGTTTGACCAAATTTCCCCAATAATTTTTTTAAATCATGTATTAGTTTGACCAAATTTTATAAAAACATTTTAATTTCTTTTAACAGAAGTTATTTCTGCTCCCAAAATGCTCTGTTAAAATTTGGTATTGGTTCTACTCCCTACAAGGTGAATTCCAAGAATGCAAATTTTGTAAGATCGAAAAGATTAAAAAAAAATACTTTGGTCATCACAAGAAAAATATGTTGAGAATTCTAGAAAGATTTTGCATAAAAAATGCTTAGGTAGAAAGCATGTCATTGGTCAGCCATTTCAAATTCAATAAAAGAAGTTGTCTTGCTGCACAAAAGGAAAACGAGGTTGTGTCAGCAACTTCATAATCTGCTTGGAAATTTAATATACACAATAATGTGTACTTGACAAGATATTGTCCTAGTTAGAAAATTATAATAGTTAGACATTAACTGTATAAAGGAAATTTTATTTTCAAAATAAAAATACTATATGCATTAAAAGTAAGATTCAAATTTGAATTTTAATTCCCTTATATCTATTAAATTAAGCCTTACAAATTTTGTTCCACAATCATCTATTCAATTAGATTTATATTTAAAACTCAATTTTGGGATTTATTGGCATGTATAGCATTTTATTTTAATGTGTGAGGGGGCATGCAATTAGCATTTATTATGAGTTAAGATTTACGTTCTAGTGAGCTCGTTTTGACATAAACATTGAGACTGTTGAAAATTATAATTTAGAATTTTCATAACTAAACAATTTATGTAAATTTCATATGTATTAACATATTATGCTAGTGTTGATTACATGTTATTCTATGTAGTATGAAGTAATTAATAAATAAGTAGAAAAATAATATCTATCGTTATTCTTAGACAATGAGCTAAAACCGCCCAACGCCAAAACATGCATCTTAAATGAATCATTTCATAACACATAATCAATTTTAACAGTTTTTTTTTTCTTTTACAAAATGTTAAATATATAATGATCTTTTGAAAATTCATTTTGATGGCATGTTTTCATTGAATTAGAGAAGAAAACAAATCTTTTAGTTTATTTAATTGTATTAGGTTTATAATTTATTCTTGACATAAATAATATGGATTCATATTGTCATAAATTTCATTTTTCATTTTTCATATTTTTCAAACTTAGGCTTCAATGTATTACGAACAGAAAAAAAGGAAATAGAAATTGAATTATTCATAAGAATTTTACTTTTTTATTTTTTATACTTACACGGTTGTCAATTTATCATAAGGGCAAAATATGACATTATATAGTATTAATTATATATTTTCATGAAAACTAACTTTGGTCGCAGGTATGCTGGTGAACCCTAGTCCCTTGCATGAATGGATCCAGTGCTGGTTTGATTCTTCTTAATGTTGAATGTGTGGTTTAAAGCTCACGTAATTGAAACTAAGCCATGCATGCAGATCTCGCATGTGGATGGAAACACTTTTACCATGTCTTTTTAGACTTCCACTTATTAATGTGAATTAGAATAGATTTCACCTACACATTTATCTATGATGCATGTTTTCAGTGAAAGAACAATTAATATCTCCAACGCAGGATTCTAAATTGCAGATACGGTTTTTTTTTATTAGCAAAATTCTGAGTAAATTTCATTATCGCAATGCAAGATTGTAAAAAATTGTAGATGCAATGCAGTTTGCAATTGTAATATTGTGGTCACAGATCACAATTTAAATCCTTAGTCCAATGAAAGTTTTTTGTTGTTAATGATGAGGAGATATTTGATTAATTAACTTTTTTCTTTTATGTAAGAATTAATGTGTGAAATGTGTAGGGGATATTGGAGGAAAATTATGCACCGGAAGTAAGGTTATATGAGTAACCTAAGTGAAAACATTATAGAGTTAAACTTGTTGCAAGTTAAACTAAATTTTTTAGAGATTAAGTTTAAAAGTTAAATATTTTAATTACTGAATTTATTATATTTGAAAGCATCTGTTGTTCATATTATTAGGAATGTAATATAGCTCTTCAGATTTTTTTTCTTCTTATGAAGGCGTGGTTTCAACAAATAAAAATGATAACAATTAAAAAAATTTGTGCATCAATTATTAATTAAAGATTATTTTACGATTTTAGTTTCACAATATCATACAGCTAAAGTTGAATGAATGGAAAAAATTTAATGCAATTAATTCAATGCAATCTGAGCTCTCCAGCTATCCTATCAAATGGATAAGCGTGAAGGTAGGGGTAAAGAAATGATTTCATGCATTACTTGGTGGTGTTTGGTTTGGGGAATGTTTTTAACAATCTTGGGAATGTTTTAAGGGAATATCATATTCTCATATTTGATTCAAGATTTGAAAAAAAAAATACTAAAATATTCCTATGGTGGAGGTAGATATTTGAGATTCCCATAGAATAGGAATGTGATACAAAAATATTCCCAGATAAATTTATAGTGAACTAAATATAAGAATATTATATTTTTGTTAATTAAATTACCAAGAATCACATTCCTGGGATTGTATACTTTTATGGGAATATAAGATGGTTCACGCCAAGTTAAGAGAAAACTACTTACCAAATAGAATAATCTGTTACTATTTTATCTTTTCAAAAATTACGAAATATTAATTAATAATGATAACATATTAATCTAACAAATATTTAATTAGTCATTAGAATTTTTTATAAGATGCAAATTGCTGGTTTTTAAAAGCCACAAAAATTGTGTATGGATAATCGAACTGATTCCCCAATTTTTTAACCAGGCCAAATAAAAAAATTCAAGAAAAATATTTGAACCTCCCTTCAACTTAAGTAAAATTACATGATTCTTTCTAATAATGTAGAAACATATGCTAAGCTCCATTTAACATTCTCTATTAGAATATATTTTTTGAAAAATTTCTTTTATTCTTTTTAAGATAACATTTTTTTAATTTGCGAATTATAAAATGAGTGCAGTGACTTTCAATATTTGGATGGCTCATATCGCTGGACATAGAAGGGGCTTAGATAGACTTCAACGCCTTTTTCCTTTCTGTTCTACCTACGTGCATTTCTCTTAGCATTTTGTTGGCTTTGTTTAAAATGGAGTGTGTTTGGGGCACTTAATAATTAGTTTATAACTAATTAATCTAGTAAGTTAAAAGTTAGTTAAAGGAAGTGTTTGGTCCATTATCTAACTTACTGAAGTTAAAAGAGCTTGGATTTGAAGAGTTTTATAATGTAATGGAGAAAGACTTTGGTACACCATTAATATGCTAGTGTACTAGTACATTATTAAATCTAATTGCACATCAAGTTTATTTCTTTTTAAAGTTGACCTTGCACGTCATACAATAATATATTAATGATTTAATATGATAGTATATAAGCGCACCTCTTGTCAATGATGTACCACACACACACACACATATATATATATATATATATATATATATATATATATATATATATTAAAATAATTTATAATTTGCCAATTTTTCAGATCGGAGAGAACTGAATGCGCTACCAAACTTCACAAAACCCATTAGCCAAGTTCTTGTAGGGTCTCAAAGTATACCTTACCTTCCACCTCTATCTGTGAAAACAAAGTCATTAGTGTTCCACTTAATCCAATTAATACAAAAAGGTGACAATCCAAAGGGTGGTTTTTGAAGTAATTTCTCATCTACAGAAAGCAGGAGTTTGAAACTTTATTCCTTTTTAATTTAGTGGTTTAAGGAATTTGCGAGATCTATTTTTTTTATATTATGTTTTATTTTTGTTAAAATAATTATTATTTATTTACTTTTAATAACATTTTGTTGATGAGATTTCTTGTTACTAGACTTGCAATTTGGTAATATTTTGGAGTATATAGTTATGTAGGACTGGCAATGAGTCTGAACTAGACTTAGTTTTGGCTTGATTTGATCTAATTTTGTCCATCTTATAACTCAATTTGAATTTGATTCAAATCAAATTTTTTGCTCAAGTTTGACTCGAGTTTAGCTCATAGTTAGCTTGATTTGACTTGATAAACTCAAATTAGAGTTAAAAAAATCAATCTGGACCAAATGGCTAAATAAAAACCTATGAGCACTATTATAGAATTGTAATTCTATGATAGTTAATAGATATTGATCATTGTAAAAACTAACATCTATAAAATTTAGTAGCAATTTTTAAATTGCAAAAAATAAGATGGTGCTTTTATAGTTAAGTGATGCCATTTTTTAAATTTGCAAAAGAATGTAAGATGATGGTTAAATTAAACATGAACGTGTAAAGCTAATGGGAATGGAACACAAAATTTTAGTTAAAAATTGCAAAGTGTCATCCAAAAGACATTTCAAAGGTCATATGGAAAGATATTTAACATTAATACATTGATTTTTTAATAAACTGATGTGTAAATGTATTCTAAAGTCTCCTTGGATAAAGTAATTGTCACTTATTTGAATGTCATGCATGTATTAGATGTCAGTTATGAGTTTAAAATTGACAACTTTAGTCTTTTTAATTTCTTGTGTATATATATCCCATTTGCCTATCCATTTCTTGGTGATGTAGTAGGTTCCATTGTCTAACTCCATGGTTTCATTTAATACTTTTACTTTCATTATTGAATTTGATTATTGTTTCTTTACCCATTATCATCTATATTTGTTAGATAAGATGAAGAAGGAATTATTTTCCTCTTAAATACATGCTACAATTAGATAATGGAGGCTAAGTATTGCCTACATCCATAATTTACTAGATTTGAAGTAATATTAGATGATGACTACAAGAATTGGCACTCAGTTTGGAAATGAGATTTGAAGATCGAAGACATATTTTTTTCCCTTTATGTAATATTGTTATGCATTTGCTTTTGTTGATGTAATGATATATAGAATGAATAATATTGCAAATTCTCATATTTTTGTATATTTAAGTTCAATGTGTTGATGCTTGTGTACTTGTGAAAAAATTTTGCAAAAAGAACATGTAACTTATCATGAATTGGTAATATTTAATAAAATCACAAAAATATTTCTTTAATAATTTTGAAATTAACCTTTTTCTTCAAATTTTGAAAAATTAATTTCTTAAAATATAGTAAACATCTCATATAAAATGACATTGGTTGTTTAAAAATAATAGATGCATGAAAAAAAATGGTATTTTTTTATATTACAAATGACATGGCATTTTTTAATTAGAATGACATCAGTTTAATATAGAGATAGTTAATGTAATTAAATCAATGTCTAATGACCATGCTAGTTTAACATGTACCTATTTCCATGTTGTCTATTATTATGAACTAATGAGAAAAGTGATAAAAAAATTACAAAAACACTAATGGTAGTAAGAAATATAGACTTTCTGCTTTGGCACCATTTACAAATTTAATATTCCTCTAACATAATACCTTGTTTTATAAGCTCCAATAAAATCGTGGAGCACAAATTGATCTTCTACTCTTTTGTGCAAGCAAGGCACAACTACCAAATATTCTTAGATTTTATTTTTTGTGTCTTGACTTGATATTTCAATGCAAATGTTTAAGTTAACTTTTCTTGGGTCTATCTTTATATATTCAGCTTAGAATGTTGAATGTTGAGGTTATGATGCCTCCCTAGAATATTTCTAATTCTCTATTAGCTTATGAACATATTTCATAATCTTAAATATAAAATATATTATATATAGATTATTTCTCGTATATGCGTATGGAAAAGTTTTGACTTTAAGTATGTATAACTTTGAAAGATGTTCTTTTCTAGATTATATGCATTGTATTATGCAACTATATAAATGTCTATATGTTTTATGATTTATATGAGAACATGTGATATAGGATTTGGTTAATGTTTTTCTATGTATTGTTCCCACTAGATTAACTAGTTACGGATCAATGATGGATGGGTGGTGAACGGCTTAACATTGAATATGAAAATGGAATTGCTAAATTCATCAAATTTGCAATTACTAGCAAAAGGAATGAATTTAGTAATGGCCTTATATTTTATCCCTATCTTAAATGTTGTAATGTGAAAAGGATGATGGTCATGCAAGTACGAGATCATCTATTTCAATTTGGCAATGACAATAGGTCTTAGTAATGAACATGGCATAGTGAAAGTAAATGAGGCAACACATCTATTATTTATGAAGATGATAGTTTCAATGATTATTTAAATGATATGACACTTAATGTTGTAGATAATTTTATTCAACAACCACAAATCCTCAATATGAAAGAAGCACTATGCAAAATAGTAGAGTTACTCTAGTGGCTCAAGTTATGCATGTCTCTAGTGCTAAAGACAAAATATTTATCTATGTTATGATATCACATTATGGGGTCATCAAAAACATATAAGACCCTAACTATATCCAATTCAGGGATCCTATCTTTCAATGTAAGTGGAGGGAAAATAACAATGATACTTGAATGGACGAGGTGGAATGTACATTAATGGATCTTAGTAAGGAGGGTCATATTGGAAGTCATTCATAATGTCATCCCAAGAAAAATAGGTTTTCTATATGTCAAACTCAATTGATAACAAGTAGTCTATAGCTCTTCAAGGAAAGAAAAACCTTGTTGGTAGTGAGAACAAAGAGAATGTAGCCACTAATGTTGAAGACATACCTCCTTTCTCATCAAAACTACCTCTAGTTATTTATGAAAGTAATTTAGAAGAGTTTTATATGCATCAAGATCAAAGAGAAAAGATATATGGATTGATGATCTTTCTAAATAAATTTCCTATGCCATAAGTTCAAGATACTAATGTCTTTTTTTTCTTTTTAAAGTTATGCTTACATACACAATTGCTTCTTAGTTTATATAGTATGTTGAAATATATATTTGGATAATGTAAATCCCATTTGAGAGATGAACAACAATAAATTAAATATATTTAGAGAGGATGATATCCATGATAAAATCAAAGGTAATTTTTCTTTCATCATGATAAACCTTCTCTTTGAAGTTGCTACAACACTAATATTTTCATTTGCTTATTTTGTTCTCTCACAGTTCAATAATCTAGATGAATGTCATTCAGCCCTGCAGCACGTTAGGCATTCCTTGATCAAATGCATTAGTGTATGGAATTAATGTAGATGAAAAATAAGGATACTCTATCTATTATGAATTGCATATGTTGAATTTAAGATTGTGACCTATAATTAAGATGAAATATATATTGCTTTTTATTCAATATGAGGTCTGTATGTATTATAAAGTTGTAATATTGTTATTTTAGGGGTTTCGGATGTATTTTGAGTTGGAAGTAGTGTAGTAGGATTTGTCATTAGATGCTATACAAGATGGAGAGTGCATAGAGAACTAGTTCTTCAATTTTTAGTTCAAGAGGAGATTGTAATGCAATGTTAGTTATGTTAATCATCAAAATAATATATTAAACATTTCACATCGATAAATAAAATAAACCAATATTGAACTAGAATTTTTAATGATGGCTATCAAGAGAAAATTGATATTTTTAAATATCACTAACTACCAAGTGGTGTGAGTTATAAGAAATGACAATGGTTTATTTATTAGGGGACCAACGTAATATTACTTTTTTGTAACAATTTTGTAACAGACATGGTAAAGTATTTATTATGATGCTTGACAAAATGATCATATAAAACCAATATCTAATTTCCTAAGTAACTAACATTAATTTATGATACTATAGTAGTGGAATTGGACGCATGTTTGGTCTAACTTATCATTACAATTGAAAGTTTTTAAAATTATCTAAAAAAATTACTAAGAATATTTGCATAAAAAGCTGTATGAATTGGTTATTGTCTCAAAGTTCCTTTTGCTTTAAAATTTTGCATTATCACTCCCATTTTTATAATAAGAATATTTATATCCCCTCTTTATAATAGTCAAAATGAGCTTTCATTTGGAGAGTTTCCACACTTTCTCACTCTTTCTTGAATGATGTTTCTAAATATTATTTACTTTAATCACACAACTAATTTCATCAGGAGGATGACATTGTAATGTCCATCATTAGCTTCATTGATTTTTCCATTTCAATTGTGATTTAAGTTCAAATATAAACACCAAATTACAATTATTATGGTTATTAGTTTTTCCTAGTGACAAGTATTTGATTTAGAAATATAATATAAAAGAATTTATAATTAATATGTGGATAAATATGTCAATATTAATTAATTTTAAATTATATATATTTTTTGAGCTAGCAAATGATATAATCAAGTCAAACATCTCTAAACTCAAGCTCAACTTATTTAATAAATGACTCAAATTGTTCAACTTGTGTATTTTTATTTAGCCCATGGAGTTAACTCATCAAGTTAAAAATAGAATCGACTAACTGCATTCCCTATGATTGTGTCTTTTCTTTATGCTTAAGAAGATTATATTAACAATGTCACTAATATTTTCATTAGTAAAGTGTCAATCAACATGTTTTTAACTGTCTATTGTGGCAATGAGGACACTATAACCCCGAGGAAAATCTCTCTTGCTTTATTTGGTCATGCTTATTAACAATGCAATTATCTTTCTTTTTCTGCAAAATTTTAATTTTAATGCAATATATTCACATTCATCTAAAACGGATTTGGGATGGTACCAGCAACTTGATTAATTTACTTTTAAATAATTAAATCTTGAAGAATTGATTTTGAAAAAGAAAAACTACTTTCAAAAGAATGGTGATATGTTTGGTATCGATGGTTAATTTTTTGGACATAGCCTTTTGAGGAATAGAGTACTACTTTTATACTTCTGAGTAAACCACTAATTTGGCTCCTGAAAGATCATTTTGATTATATTAGATTTCTTTTGTTTTACATTATACACAAATATCTAATTTTCATATTAAATTTGATCCTGAAAGATAGGTGCATGTTAAATCAAAATTTCCTCCAAATTTTAGTTGTTGATATAATATAAAATTCTACAAAAAAAATTATTTAACTTGTATCTTTTAGGGGCCAATTTGGTGAATTACTTTATATTTATTTTTGTGTTTAAAACATTTTTATATTGAGAAATTACTAAAAAATATTTTTAAATAATTTACACCCCTTCTCATTTACCTTATTATTTCACCTGGTTTCTTTAGATTTCTCTTCCCCATGTCACAAAACTGTGTTTAGTAACCCAACCATTTCTTAATTGGTTTTTTGAGCTTAGTTCGTCATCAATGCTACATGCATGGAGAAAGTTTTAAACCTTGTATCATTGAAAGTTAAGGAATCCAAACGAGTCTTGCATGTAGGTGGAAACCCCCTTTTTTTCATAAGAAATGAAATTTGGACATATAAAGCATTATAACCAAAATTTCGAAAATGAATTGTATTTTAGTGAAGAATTTGATGTCAAATACAATAATACTGTCATACTATATTGTATTTGTTACAGGTGGCTTACTATGGTTTTTCAACCCAAGAAATGTTTTGTAGAATGTGTTTTTTGTGATATTGGAGGAGAATCAAGAATTATTTATTATACAAATATAAACCTTTCGAATTTTTCCTTGAAAAAATAATGAAAAATTAACTCGATTATTACTAAAATGAAAATATTGCATTAGTCCCGATGAGATAATGGCTCATAAGGATTTTTAATGACAGTATTGTATATATTAGCATTACAATGTAAAATCTCAAGTTCTACTTTCTCATTTCCTATTTGTTTGACTACAGGATTTTTAATCAATTTTACGAAATGTCTTATTTTGATTATGATTATAGAACATTACTATACAGTATACAGGTCCACATTTGTAACAATAAAACCTCTGCTAATATAAATTGGATCTTTGTGCGTGATGACTAAAATTACCATTAATTTTTAATTTTTATCCTTTGGATCCTCACCAAGGATTTGAATTGATTTTCCTGAAGAATGTTTGTGGCTATCTACTGTCTGCTTGCTGTTCTTACGGTTGATTTTCTACAAACATACTTACACCAGCGCTTTTAGCTTTTTATGAAAAATGACTGTTAAGTAGTTGTGTAGAATTAGTGTTAATAACCTGGAAAAATAACCCAATGTTGAATGACAGCAATACAAAACTAGAGAATATTACAATTGGGTTGAGCGAAAACAGATTTTCTTATAACTTCCATAAATTCCGTTTAAAAATCAGTTATGAAAAATTGATTATGGATAAGAAGTTAATCAAGATACATAATTTTTATATAATATGAAAAATCAGAAATGCAAAAGGAAAGAATGGTCAGTGTGAACACGGCCGTGAAGTAATGCTTTTGATCTCTAGACGACAAAAACTAACGGTGTTTTGATAGCAGCTACGGCAGTAACAAAAATTTTCAATATTAAACTTCTTTTCACATTGTTAATATCTAATATACCTATTACATAACTTTGATATTACGACAAGAAATTGAATAATTATCAAGTGGCATGATCATTGATAAAATATAATATAACCATCGAAAATTTTATTGATCACAAAATATTGATCGTCAATCACAACAAAAGATGTCATAAATATATTATCGATCGTCAACAGTCATTAATAACAATCTTAACTTATTATCTATAATTTTGACCATTGAAATATATACACAAATAACTTACGTAATCTCTTCTTTTTGTAACACATGTTTGCCATGAAAAAAAAATAACGTAATACTAAATTTAACTCTGATCGTCACCAATGAGAAAAATCTTTAAATTGATGAATCATGCATTTCATACTCCCTTTCTAAATAAATTGATCGGGAAAAAATGCAACTTATAATTTGTATATTGCATTGGTTGTCACAAGTTGAATATATTCACAAATATATGAAATTCAAAACTCAAACTTTCACAATAAACAATTTAAAAAATTCAAGAATCATCTCATAGAACTTAAAACCTTCCATTCCCGCTTATGTTTGTTCTATAGGTCCATATAGTTTGAATATTGGTCTGCAAGGAAAAAAATTGTAGGCAAAACAACAGATTTTAACACTTAAATTTCAAGAAAATAAAATATAATTACAAAGGCAACTAATAAAATAAAAAAATGATCCTTCACTAGTGTTTTTAAGGATTAACATATCTTGGAGGACAGCACTTTTTTAAGACCAAGGGATGAAACTAGAAAATTAGTCTTGGATGCGGGGGCGAAATTTACATAGATGCAAGTATGATAAGAAAATCTTTATCCAAAATAAAATTTTAAATTATAAATATATTTATAAAAAATAATTAAAATAATTTTATTTAATTATTATGAACAATTTTGTTTAATTATGAATTGCATATTTATGCTTCAAAATTCTTAAACAGAGTATATATATTAGTTGCCTAGCATAGAATTCTTAAACATCAGTATCTAGTTCAAAATTTTATAAAATTATAAGAATAACACAGTAATATAATTTAAATTTAATTAAATATAAATTTTAAATAATAATAAGATCTGAAAAGAGTGACGAACAGATTATTGAACAGCTATCTTCTAGTTGCCTCCCTCTGCAAGTAGCATAAAAGTAAAAAAGCAGGCATGACAGAACAACTAACCTACCTGAGAGATGGGTATCTATCACAGAGATTAATGAAGACTTCATGACAAAGCCCAACTAGCACTAATAAAACAACGTTGATCAATAATAAAATTTCAAATGTCAGTTAATAAATAAAAGCCAACATAATAGACCAAATGCAATAAACTTAGATAACAAATAGAGTGACTTGGATAAGTTGCTTATATTTACAAAAATGTCATTTATACTATTATATATGCCAATTTTCACTATAATGATGTCAACCAACCACCATTAAAGAGCAATTTTGTGGTGACATCACATTAATTATAATAGAAAGTTCATCATTACATAGTTTTAGGCATCAACTATTTGTATACAATTAACATCTTTCTTTAGGTGCCTCTACCAATCTATTTTAATATAACTTAAATACTGCATTGAATTTTAGAAAATTACAATAACAAGTAATATCAACCATTCTACAAACTACCCAATAGATGGCCGAAATTTGTATAAATAAGATGAGAAGTTTATTATATTTTAAGATATTAATTTTTGTAAGTTTCAAGAAAAAGAATAGTTTCAAAATTGATAAAGAAAGAGCAGGTATGAACTGCAGAACACAAAAAATTTACCAAATCTAAGAGGAAGACAGATACTTCACTCACTTCCTTTGAGAATCCATGGGAAAAAAAAAATGCTTGATTTAGATGCTGAATTATGTGCTTGTGTTTGTTTGGAAGAAAGAAAAAGTGTTGCTATAGTTGAACATTTGTTTCTGCTCTGTTTCTTGTTTAAAATTTTTGAAATTTCTTCTTCCAAACAAGCAGTTAGGACTGATGAAGGTTGTTGAGAATCTCTCTTGAAATCATTTGTTTTCACTGTAAAAATTTATCATTTGGTTTTTGACCTTTCAAAATTCTGATTTGGGAGAATTACTAAAGAATTCTCAATTTGCATGTAAAATGCGCCGAAATGCAGGCCGTTATCTCTACAGTCCAATCCCACCGCAACGCTGCTGCATTGTGTTCGTTGAGGATCGCAATGAGTGTGAATTAGTATCACAAAGCAAAAATGAGTTGATGCGGATACGCTTCCTTCGCTCCCTTCAGCATTTGGGAATACTGCGCCCACATTTTATTATTCGATCTATTATTTGAGTGGGTAAAAGCTCTAGGTTCAAAATTTTTCATCAATAATGTAGTAAAATAAATAAGATTATATTATTATAATATTTAGATAATATTAAAAAATCCAATCCATAAAATATGAATTACTATATTTTAGATTTTGTATAATTTATGCAAATCATATTAATTATTTTTAATTATCAAAAATCAAGTCATCATGTGCATGGTACAGATCATAAACATTTAAACCATTAAATCAAGAAAAGAACGTATGCGTGGTACTCCAAATTCTTGCATTGCACGTTATCCATTTCTGTTAAAAGGCAAAATTATCAAATGATTGTTATGAAAAAAATGTTTTTCCTGGAAACAATAGGCTATATAGGGAAGTTGGTGAACAAAAAGTAGACTCCATTCAATAAAATATAATAGCATATTTGAAGGAAAATAACTTTTCTTTTTAATTAAAAATATTATTTTCCTAAATTACCTTATATTATAATCTCATTCTTCAATTTTATATTCCTTTCCTTTCTCTCTCCATATTTCTTTTTCTATCCCCATTCGTTCTTTCTACCCTCTCTTTCCTATCTTTCTCTCTCTATTACTTGCTTCCTCTCCGTATTTCACTTCTTTTGCCCTTCTCTTTCTCATCCTTTTTTCGCTTTTCTCTCTCCCCCTCTATTTGTCAACTTTCTATCCATTTCTTTCTTTGTCATCTCTCATTCTCTTTTTTCTCCTTTTTTACTCTCCTATGAATGTATAAAAAATTATGTTAAATAAAGTAAATTACTACTCTTATCATTAAAAATAATTAAATTCAGAATGTATTTAAATAATTATAAGTATTGACAAATGTTATTATTAATTTTAGATAAAATTATATGAATATGAACATATTTTATGAAAAAAATGATAAAGATGAAAAGAATATTTAAAAATTCTCCCTTGGAAGTTTTTTTATTCTTGGTTGAGTTTGATCCAAATTTTAATTGTTATCAATTTATATCTATTTCCTACTATTGGCTATCTTTTTATTCAAGTTAATTTTTATGTTGCAATAAAATTGAGATTCCTTTCTAAACAAATATTTTAATATTATAAATTTTTATATTGAAAAAGGGAGCTTGATATACAAGTGAAATATAAGGGAGCCTGAGAGCGATGTATTAATAGCAAATGCAAAGTTGGTTGAAATTTTTCACATATATTATTATATAATCTTTAATAATATAGTAAATATTTTCTCATCCATTGTTTTTTTCACCTAAAGTTTAAAATTTTTTCATATTAACTTTGTTTTGTGCATTGTTATGCCACTTCAATTAATTTATTTATCTAATGCTTTCTTGTTTAGAGAGAAAATTTATTTTTGGAAAATTCTTAATACAAAATGTACTGAATTTTTTATTTATACTTTTAAAGTATGTTGATAACATTTTAAAAATGGAATAATTATTTTTGGCTTAACCTTAAAGATTATGCATACTATTACTTTTCAATAAAAAGAATAGTTTCCTTCTATGCACGAAACCAAAAAGTATATTCGTTATATAATTGCCAAACAATAAAAATCAATACATATTCTGGAAATTCATTTTTTTAGAATAATACTTTTGATAAAAATTCATTTTCTGACAAAATGAAGGAATGAAGTAACAATATACATTTTCATTTAATTTATCCCACTACATTTTTTTTTATTTTTAGGTTACTTACCCAAGTGTCAATAAAACCATGCAATTAAAGATCTTCATTAATGATGAATCTCTTGTATAATTAATTTTTCTAATAAATTCCCCGATCAAAATGATGAAAAATTCTCAAATATGCTCATTGATATTACATAAAATCAAAAATAAATTACATAAATAATTATAAAAATATTAGTATTATTTAATTAATATACTTATCATGGAATTGACTTATATTATTAACTCCACTTAAATACTTGTTGTATATTTAAGAATTTCTTTGCCAGCAATTTGTTAGAGTTCTAAATATTCCGAATAATTAACCTTTAATGGTACTACACATAATGTTGGCTTGATTGTTTCTTCACCAATTTTGCATGGACCGTGAAGGCATAAAACTCATTTACTCTTAAATATCGATCTGAAATGCGTTTTGCATGTTCATAGGAACCATTTTAGCATCCGAAATGCGATTTCCATGTTCACAGAAACCATTTTGGCATTGGTCATGAAAATGAATACACACATGGATTCATATATATATAGATCAACTTGAAAATTTATGCATTTTGACAGATCTATTATGTATATATATATATATAATACATAAATTTTGTATGAGATGTTGGAGGAAAACTATGTCAACTATAAGTTATCAGAAGTTCAACATCCATCAGTAGGGGTCAAGTTAGTTTAAAATAACAGAAGTGATTGATACCGTGATCATAAACTTCAAAATTCTTCCATAGAAAAACAGAAAAGATAGTAAAATTACCTGAGGTTGGTTATGGTGTTCCAACACAGACGAAGCACTTCTTCCCTTATACTCTTATGCTACACAGCGTTACAATAATAATATATATTTTCACAGGGATTACATGTAGTTGGTTACTTATTTAAATGATTGAGTAATAAGACAAAAGGAAAGATATTTACTTGGCCACAACGTAAATTTCAAGTAAAAGAAAAAAATCTTTAAAATTTCATTTAAAAAATAGTGTATAATTTGTGCATGTAGATTACATATTAAAATATATCAATTATGGTAGCAAACAACTACACATCTGACCATGTAAGGAAAGAGTGAATAATTTTCTTTTTCTTTTTCATATTTTTCTCTAATTGAACTTCCAAAATTTAGGAAAATTTCAACATGGAGATGGATCTCTTTGTGAGATATTTTCTCCATTTGATTTATGGATATTTATATTTGGGGTCTTACTACAACACTCCAGGAAGTTCTAAACCTGGGTTGATGTGGCAAACTATAAGCCATTGGATGAAATTATCAATTATCAAGAATTTTGATAATTTCATTCAATGGCCTGAAATTTGTCATGTCATCCCAGATTTGGAATCCCCGAAATGCTGTAGAATTTCTCCCATATTTGATATATGTTTGCCTTGACTGAATTTATCATAGAATTTCATATTTTTAGATCAAAGTTATAGTTTTTAATGAAAAATTACAAAAAATATTTAAGTTTTTCCGTATGATTTATAAAAACACGTATAAACACAACATTTTGAGTGCGTATAAAAAAATAATCTGACATTATCTACTCTTATACGCTTCTACAACCTATTGTATAATTATAATTATAATTCTCATTAATTTCAATAAAGGTGGAAGTAGGCCACCCTTCATATAGGCCCATGGCAGGTTAACCTAATTTTGGAATATACTAAACTATTTTATTTATCAAATAGAATAAATTTAGGTTAAACTTCTAGCCCTTCTACAAAACAGACTAACACATATTATTTGCCTAGTCTATTAGGTTATTAGATTAACATTTTTTTTATATATATTAAAATTAAGAATATATAAATTTTAAAAGAAAATTTTTAAAAAGTTGTTAAAATTTCTAAGATATCCTCATTCTTTTAATTTTAACTTATAATACTATTATAATTATTAAATGATCCATTTTTAATTATTTTTGTGATAGTTATATCTATTTTAGGATCAAATGAATTTTTTATTGAGTTTTGAATTTGTTTTAATTTGTAATATTTACTAATTTTTGTTGATTCAATGTTAGTGGAACTTGGAATTTTACAATTTTTTGTCACCAAGTTCAAATGATAATATCATCAATAGTTCAAGCTGGATTGAACAACTTTTTATAGTAGTTGAACTATGTTTAATAATATCAAAATTTGACCAAGATTAACTTAATTCTATTTTTAATAATATTTTCAGAAAAATTCATTAATTATCAATAAATCAATTTTGGTTGAAAAGTTAGGGTAAGCCTTGAAAATTTTACATATAAACTAGATCAAACGGAATTTTAAATCTACAAAAGACTTATAAACCAATTTTTTTTCATATAGACCTATATTATTTTAGACAAAATTTAGCCCGTCCCAACTCACTTTCCTCTCAGTTCTCCATTATTGATCTGCATTCTTCTGCAGAGTCCATTAATGAATAGAGGAAAAGTGCAAATTATCCTATAAATTTTGGAATATTTTCATTTTATCCTGCAGACTTTGAAAATTTGTAAAATCCTTAAATTATATAAAACTTACAATTAACATTTATTATTTATTTAATTAACCATTTTATTAAATTACATACTTCCTCATGATGCTTTTAGAAAAATATTAATGTGTGTTAGTTTATTGCATCATTTTTGTGCATAATATATATTATATAATTAATAAAAATTAAATTAGGAATATAGAATTTAAAATAAATAATTACAAAAATGATATAATAAAATAATATAATAATATTGTAAGTTTTATTTAAAGAGTTAATCAAAATATTGCATAATTTAATAAAATGATTAATTGACTAAATGGTGGGTGATAATTACAAAAAATTTTGTAGTCTTAAGAGTTTGACTTGCAAGTTCTGGAAAAATCAATCATCCTAAAATTAAAGAGGCATTTCACATGTTTCCATAATAAATATTAGTGCACACTACACATCAATCAATAAGCGAAAAAAGGAAAAACGTCAATTCACCATCATCAGTATGATATCAGTCATGCTACATATTTTAATGTACACTTATCAATTTATAATTTAACCTAGCGTATTATGTAAACTAAAAAATATATATAAATAAGTTGCATAAATAGATTAGTGCATGGAAAAACTTAACTTTTACTTTTGTCAGAATTTTCTCATTATTAATCAAGATGTTACATACTAATTAATATATATATATATATATATATATATATATATATATATATATATTAATTCAGTGTGGTCAATCAATTGAAAGGTAAATGTCAACGCTACTAATGTTTTAAATTAGTATTTTGTTTTATGCAAAATTTCAACCTTTTCTGATTTTCAAAGAAAAATCTTACTGGAGAAGTATTTTTTATTTTATTAGATATATGAAATTTAAAATATCAAGTTATTAAAAAATAATTTAAATAAAAGAACACATCATCAAAGCCCTACAAGTGTAAATCACTATTTTTTTCTAAGTAGGGGGAAGAGAAAATATGAAGAGCCCTTGCCCCATCTAGAGGCGCAAGTTCAAACTACTCAAGTCTGAATAATTTGAACCTAAACTTGAGCCCAAATCTAGCACAAGTTTCAATGTATTTGCATGAGTTTATTTAAGGAATATGTTATTTATTCAAAAAAATTCTTATCAAATATTTAGAAGTGAATTCAAATTTAAGTTTATAATGAACATCACTACAAGGAATGGGTAATATTGTGATAACATTTGTCATCACAACAAGTAGAAATGTCATCGCTATATACCTAAACCAATGACATTGTTGTTAGGAACTTGTTATTATATAGTTGTGTCTATTAGTCAAGTGACATATGACGATAACAAATGTCATCATGGAATGTCACCCCAATGTTGATGTGCCATGCCAACTATAAATCTTCCTGACATGACAACTTTTTTATCGAGAATATTTATTATTGTTAAATATTGAGATATTTTAAAAATTTTAAAAATGAAAATATCTATATCAATAACAATGTCATTGCTATAGATTTTTATGATTTTTAAATTGAAATATTTTAAAATTTATTTTTTTTACTATGAAATTGTAAGATATTATTAATCATTTATTTATTAAATTGAATATGATTTAAAATGTAACTATTTGTGTTATGTTATAGTGCTAAAACAAACAAAAACTTGAATTTAAGAAAAATGAAATGATATATAGTAATGAATATTGTATCTATATAGAATAGTTTGAAATAATGTCAAAAATGAAGAAATAAAATACATAAAATCATTCTAGCCTATTAAAAATTTGATAGTAATCATTCTACTAGTGATTTTGGGGCTTGGCTAGGTGTAGGGCTATGGCTTGGGCTCGAATGTAGGTGTAGATGCATGTGCATGTAGCTATGAAGTGAACTTGCTTGGCAAAACCAAGAAGGGATGAGGTGAATGGTAAGTGTAACAACTAGTAGCACACACTACAATAACTAGTCCATGGTCTATTGTTGGTGAGAAAGAAACTCTTGCTAATACTCCAAGTGCCTTTGTCTCTAGAAGATGTGTTAGTGGATGTCATTGGGCAAGGGTGCATCACCTTGTGTTTAAGGAGCATAGATGGCTATCAATGAGGTATTAGGTATGGTGTCACCATAAGTTATCCCTCGAAGCACATAACCACCCCTTTTTTGTACCTTTGATGGCCACCTAATACTTCTTTAACAATAAGAGACTCGTTGAACTATATTGCATTTGCAATAGAATGACTTGCTCCTGCATCCACATTTATATTTTTTTAAAGATAACTTATTAAATGATTACATAAGTTGTCACAATTAATAAAAATCAGAAGTTAGAAATAAAGGAAATAATATGCACATAATCACCTTAGGCCTCCTCTAACATCCATAACCTTGGCAGTCTAGTATAATGGTTAACAAAGTTCTCTATCATTGGCTACAATTGACCTGTCATCCTATTTCTCTACGCTAATTTTACGAGAAAATGATTAGCAGGAAAAATTAAATGGTACCATGCTAAATGCATAATGAATGTTTATTTACCATATTTTATCATATCAATGTACTGTTATGGACTTTGATCCATGTCAAACATTATACCTTATTTGCACCCTATTTTGCACATTTCTCCTAATCTTCTCTAGCAAAGTCAAATCACAAATAACAGGCATTAGAAAAAGTTACCTATAAACTTGCAATTCAAAATAATATAACCTATAATATGTAATTCTTTCTTATTAGAAACTTAAGACTGTCAAACATATTGTAGAATCATAGCCAATGCTCTGTAGGCATATTTGTGGGTATTGCATGCCTAGCATGTTGAATATCACACTTGATATCGCCCCTCATGTGTCAAGTAATAATCGTGCAATCTATACTTCTAATGCCTATAGAGATCAGCTACACTATGCTAAATGCCATCATAGGTGCATTGCATCCTCCCATCTAAAATGTCTATCCACTCAGTATTCTTGCATTGAGAGACATTGACAAAAAAATCCATTAAAACAATTATCATTTCATATCATAAGTTAATACACAAAATAAGTTGACACTTACATGGAGAGACTCAATGTTATGAGCCTTTGGCTCCTTGGGTACTACAATCTAATTCTTGTGGAAATAATTTATTAGTCAAAAAATACAATTAATACGAGATTTTATATAATATCCCATCCTTGAAATTTTGAAATTTTTAAAATTTCTGACATTGTTTTGCTAGATGTTGAACATTCTGGCTATGCTTGGGATACACCATATCTCCTATTTTCTTTTTCTTTTGCGGTTATCCATCTTCAGTTTAATTATTTAATTTGATTTTCTACTTTTCTAAATGGTATTTTTAAACATAAGGTTGTCTTGGTCATATTAGGAGGTTTCCAGATGCTAGGACGAGGATACGGTGTAAAATATTTACTTGTTTCTTCCTAATATGTTAAACAAACAATAGTCAACTGATGATGGGGTGCTATCTTGATTCATAGTATGAATGCAAACTTTATCAGATATTCTAGAAATTGTTTCTATCAAGAAATTTCTTAACACAGCCGACACCTACCATCTCCTTACAATGTTTCCAAAATATATATTTTTTTCCATTGATCATCTCTCTGCTGCTGTGCTCTGGTTCGCTCGACTAAGCTTCTTTAAATTGGTACGTTGCATTTTCTGATTAAACATTGTTTTCGGATCAATTTCCGCGCTAATCAAGATTAACTATTTTCTTGTGTGATTTAATAATATTGACAATATAATTTTAATAATTTGAAGAATACACTTTTTAAATTGGATTTAAAATTTTAGAGAGGTAGTGGTATAAAAAATTTTATACAGATAACGAATGAGATTTAAAATCTTTAAAATTTTACAGCTAAAATTATTAGTATTTAGAGTAATTGGTCTGATTGATGCCAAACCAAAGGGTAGATCTTTATAAGACCTTTTCCGATCTTTCGTAAATTTGTTTATGGTAAGTCCGTTGTAGAAGTTGCATGAGATCCAAAGTTTGGACCACTAATTTGTTTTGATGTTTAATTAGAAAAAAGCATTCTCATGGGCATAATTAGGATGTCGGATTATGTTTTTGTCATGATTTAAGGATAAGTACTATTATTGAGAGTTTGAACTTTTTAAATTAATTTGTTTTTATTATTAAATTATATTTAATATATTAAATTTTATATTTTTAATTTTTATTCATTTAATATAAAATTAAAAAATGATTCAATAATAAAATATTTAACTTTTAGAAGATGCAATTTTCATCATCTTTGAGAAATTAATGTTCGATTTTTGCGGATGGGAAGACACGTTGCATGCTCTGCTGCAATCTGCATGGAAGAAAAGTTGGCCGACCAAGAAAATTCTCTGCAGATAACACCATTTTCTAAGGGCTACGTCACAGTCAACCCCTTATCAAATACATCTGTACATTGCCGAACCCACATCCAAATTAGATATAGGCATAGTATTTCCAAAAATAGATAAAAGAGTCAGTTGTGAGATTTCAGATTTTTTGACTAGCTACATGTAGGCATGCACTATTATTCACACGGGCACATAAGACAATTTCTAAATCAAATTGGCCTTGCATGTTCTTAGGAATCCCTCCAGTTAGGTGGTGTTGCTTGATAGATTTCAAAGTTCGTGCTGTAACAGAACTTCTTCTTCAGTTCAGTGTCCTCTTGCTTATGCAATCTTTATATTCCACTGATCATTTCATCCAAAACCCTCTCTAATAAAAGAAACCCAACTCTCATAACAATATCAGATTTTCTCAATTATCTATTTTCTCTTCCTCAATGCCTTTAAGCTTGAAGTCCATAACTGGAATACAGAGCTTGGAGTTACCAGAACTTAATTCACCCGCAAGCTTATGTTTCTCATTTATGAATATCCTTGGAAATCTTCAACCCTCCATCTACAAATCCTTTCACACCGGATTTTGATGCATCAAAGGCCCTCGAAATTCACTTTTGCTGAATATTTGGATCCTGTTATTCCACAGTTTTGGTTTGGTTTCTGAATGTTTGTTTTCTGTGACGGAAATGCATGTGCTGGAATGGTTCTTAGTGAAATTTTCCTCACTACTAGGTGAGCTCTTCATATCAATACATGAAATACTCAAATTATTACGTTTGAATATCTAGTCAACATTTAAATTATCTAAATGAGTACATAACCCTAACATTATATAATAAGCTCAAACTAAAGCAGACTCACATCTTTACATAAAATTTTTTTTGGATTTCAATACATGAAATACTCAAGGTTTAATGAAGAAGTTATTTTCCTCTTTTATCATATTTTTTAAACGCATCTTATATATGCAAGGCTGTTGTCATTGCCCGAAGTTATGCTTATCGGTTAGGAAGGACAAAGATCTGCTTTAAGAAAGATGCGCTGAGAACGTGAAATGGATTGGAGATGAAAGATAAAAGGAGAAGAAATTTTCCGTTCTTCTTTTGTAATATAAAATTTTTTGATAGGATAAAATTATAATATCATATGATTTTTATTTTTCATATGTTTTACATAGAGGATGAGAAGGTTGGAACTTACAATTTCTGGCGTACTACCAAAACAAACGCACCACCGGAATTATTGATTTGGGTGTCGCCAAGGGAAAAAGGACTTTGCATATATTTTGTAAGTTACAAAGTAAGGTGGCTTAAGAGCTTTCAGGTATTAGCCTTCATATTAATTTATAAAAGAGTTGAAGTAGGCGTTTCATGAAAGCACCTTTCTAGCTGGGCAAAAGAAAACTATATATTTACAAAGAAAAAAATTGATGCATTCATGCCACGATGAAGTGATGAACGTTATTTTAGGTTTAGTAAAGGGAAAAAAATAAAAAAAGAGCCCGCCATGACATGGGTATCTTGTCAACATGAGTTCATTCCTGTATACAAAACCCGCCATTAGCCCAAAATACTTTCTCGGACAACTGCGGCCAAGCCCACCCATCATCATCTTTGGACTCCCTAGCATTCACTGAATTACGACGCTTCACTGAACACCCAAAGCAGAAGTTAACAAAATATGTTCAGACACCAAAACTAAACTACTAAATGCCAAACTGTAATTTCATAGATGGAGGGAGGAAAAGCCACTAATAAACCCGTTGCTTACCTAAAACATTTGTGATGACGTTTACACTTTTTTGAGCTGCAGGTGCTTTTAGTTTATTTCCGGTGGCTAACAGAAGCAAGCTTTTCATGAGATGCTTCTGCTCATTGGGACTAGATGTCTTTATTAGCACTTCCTCAGAAGCAAGCAAATAATAAGCTTTGATACAGTAAAGAAAGAGACAGTAAAGAAAGAGAGTCCAAGCTTTTGTTAGGAAAGAAGAAATATATTGCATAACAAGCGTAAAGCATATCCAACCACAGAGCTCCGATCAGATGAGTCCAAGCTTTTGTTAGGAAGATGAGGAATATGTTAAGAGAGAACTTAAATTTGCTTAAATCAAAATGCTAGGTAAAAGGAAGAATATGTAGTACTCATGAGTACTAGTGCATAAATGCCATAAATAACACTCCTAAATCAAACCAAAAGATCAAGAACGCATTGAATGTTAGGAGGAAGAGGATATTTTTTATTCACTTTCTATTTCTAATTGTTTCATACAAAAATTAGCTTCCACCAAATCACAAGTACAGGAGGTTTATATAGGCTCATAGGATGACTAAATTTATGCCCCTTTGTCTAGTGTCTTCTATATGAATCACACTCTTCTAAATATATTAACTATGAATCATACTTTTCTAGTATATGAATGCACAAACTTATTCAAAGAACTTAGTAATACTGAACACATGAATCTAGAAATTTTAAGAGTCTTAAATTATTAATTTCAACACTCCCCCCTAATTTGAGTAGCTTTGTAAAGATATCCACAATTTGATCTTGAGTCTTCATATACTTGAGCTTCACTTCTTTGCTTGCAATATGCTCCTTGATGAAATGAAACCTTGTATCTATATGCTTGCTTCGATCATGAAATACTAGATTCTTAGTAAGTGCAATAGAAAACTTATTGTCAATACAAATCTTTGTTGTTTCCTCTTGTAGCATAAGAAGTTCCTTGAATAATTGTCTTAGCCAAAGAGCATGACAAACAAAAGAAATCATTGCTTTATATTCAAATTCACATGATGAGAGTGTGAAAATAGGTTGCTTCTTCGAATCCCAAGAAATTGCACAATCTCCCATAAAAAAGACAAACCCAGTAGTACTCTTTCTATCATCAATATCTCTAGCAAAAGTCACTATCACAAAATCCTACAAGTTTCAAATCATTGGAAGAAGTGTAATGTAAACCAAAGTCAAGTGTATGTTTCAAATAACAAAGAATTCTCTTAGCAACTTTCATATGAGTGGAGGTAGGAGCTTCCATGAAATGGCTCACTAGTCCAACTGCATAAAGAATATCAAGTCTTGTAAAGGTCAAGTATCTCATGTTTCCCACAAGACTCTTGAAAAGAGTGGGATTTTCCTTTTCTCCTACTTCAAATTTTGACGACTTCATTCCAACTTCCACGAGTGTATTTACAGAGTTGCAATCAAGAATTTTGTATTTCTATAATATTTTCTTATGATATACCTTTTGAATGATGAAAATGCCTTCCTTTTGCTTTACTTCCAAGCCTAAATAGTGCGACATGAGCCTTATGTCATTCATCTCAAATTCAAGTGACATAGTTTTCTTGAATTCTTTAAACAAGGTTAGATTGTTGCTAGTATAAATAATATCATCCACATAAAGATAAACAATTAAAATATCCCCATTATCATGAGATTTAACATATAGAGCATACTCATTAAGGCAATGAATAAATCCATTATCTTGAAAGTATTTGTCAATTCAGCTATTCCATGTTCTTGGAGCTTGTTTCAATCCATACAAAGTTCTTTTTAATCTTAAAAACTTTATCTTCATGTCTTTTGATCTCATAACCTAGAGTTTGCTCAATGTAAACCTCCTTTTCAATGTAACCATGCAAGAAGGTTATATTCACATAAAGTTGAAAAAATTTTCCATTTCATTTGAGCTACTAACGCAATGAGAAGATGTATAGTCTCCATTTGGGCAATCGATGCAAAAACTTCTTCATAATCAACTCCTTGTTTTTGCTTGTAGCTTTTAGCAACAAGCCTTGCTTTATATCTCTTTATTTCTCTATAAGCATTATACTTCACCTTGTACACCCATTTGACTCCAATAGCTTTATGACCCTTAGGAAGTGTTGTTAATTCCCAAGTTTTATTGTTCTTTATTGCTTTGATTTCTTCATCCATGGCTTTTCTCCATCGGTAATCATTTATAGGTTTTTCAAAATTCAAAGGCTCACTATCTATAAAGAGGCAAAATAAATCAATACGTTCAATTGCATCTTAAAAATCAAAAAGACTTCTCATTTTTGTGGCCTTTTACTTTAGCTTCCTGGAAATGATAGTGATGTCTCAATAGTTAGAGTTGGTGAAGAAGGTGGAGTTACTAGTTGCATTGATGCCTCGGACTTATTTTCTTCAAAATACAGGGAAAAATCATAGATTATTTCTTCTTAGATTTCCTAATTCCATTTTTCTTCATCAAATTCAACATCTTGATTATTATTACCTTGGCATTACTTGGGTTGTACAATCTATAGCCTTTGGAATTTGAATCATAACTAATGAACACTTGTTTGACACTTCGATGATCAAACTTGGATCTTTCTTGATGTAGTACTTGAGCATATGCAATGCTCCTAAAAACTCATAAATGAAGAACATTAGGCTATACTCCACTCCAAGCTTCTTGAAAGTTTGATCTTTAACATTAAATATTGGTGAGTGGTTAGACAAATAAATAGCCCAAGAAACAGCTTCAACCCAAAACTCTTTTGGCATACTTTTAGCTTTCAACATGCATCTAGCCATATTCAAAATGGTTCTATTTTTCCATTTAGCTACTTTATTTTGTTGTGGCAATCTCGGAATAGTCAAAGGATGACAAATTCCATGATTTTCACAATATTCATTGAATTCTTTGGAAGTATATTCACCTCCTCAATCAAATCACAAAGCTTTGATCTTATACCCACTTTCTTTTTCTACAAGATCCTTGAAATTTTTTAATACAACAAAAGCTTTTAATTTTTGCTTTAAAAAGTAAACCCAAGTATTTCTATTAAATTTATCAATAAATAGTATGAAATATTTACTCTTACCAAATGAAAGTGAATTGATTGGCCCACACACGTCAACATGTATAAGTTGAAGTGGCCTGGTGGCTTTAAATGAAGCTTCTTTTGGAAAGCTCTTTCTAGCATGCTTTCCAATACGACATGCTTCACATAATTGATTGCCAAAGGCATGCCTTTAACCATTTTTTTCTTTCATGACCTTGAGTGCTCCAAAATTAAAATGACCGAACCTCATAAGCTAATGCCATGTATCATTTCGCACACTAGCCTTCAAGCACTTTGCTTCAATTGTCTTGAGATTCAAAATGAACATCTTATTTCTTGACATAAACACCTTAGCAATCAAATTAGCATTTTGATCTCTAAGCCACAAGTGCTTATCTTTCATGAGAATTTCATAGCCTTTTTCAAGAAGTTAGCCCAAACTTAAATGATAGTTTTATATTTAGGCACATAGTACACATCAATAATTAACTTATGACTACCATCATTAGAACAAATAAGAATTGTACCTTTCCTTTGAATTTGGGCTTTTGAAAAGTCTCCAAAGGACACATTGCCTTTCACCTTTTGATTCAATGTAACAAAATTTTCTTTGTAAGCACACATGTGATTGCTAACGCCACTATCTAGGTACCTTGAACTACTAGCACCATTTTCTTCTTCTTTTAATGTTAGCAACAAAGTTGACTCCTTAACTTCTTACTTTTCATCAACAAGATTAGCTTTTTCTTCAGCATTACTAGTTGGGTTATGAAAATCCTAAGAATAATGGCTAAATTTATGATAATTGTAGCATTCAACATTAGATTTGTCATACTTTCTTTTATTTGTATTTTGATAGTAGCCATGTTTTCTTCCTATCGATCTACCACAGCCTCTAGATAATTGATGAACTTCTTTACTAGAATTCTCACCATTACTTCTTCCTCTTTCTTTGCCTTTTTGGCCCTGACCATGTCCTCTTCCTCTTCCATGTCCACTTTGACTCTTTCCTTCTCCATCATTCTTTAATGAAGTCTTGGCTTTGAGAACTTGTTCCAATTGCTCTTCTTGTCGTCTTTTAATCTTTAATTCATAGGCTTACGAGAGCTTTCTTATTCTTTAAATATTAATGTATTTAGATTTTTTAATTCTTCAATGACACACACCACATAATCAAAGTTAGAAGTTAAAGAGTGAATTATCTCTTCTACCTCATGAACATTTTCAACATTCTCTCCATATCTCTTTAATTGATTCACAACTGCCTTCACCCTTGAACAATAATCCAAAATTGATTCTAATTCTATCATCTTCAAAGCTTCAAACTCACCCTTTAGTGTTTGAAGTTTCACCTTCTTTAATTTGTCAACACATTGGAGAAATTTTTTAGAATTTCCCATGCTTCATATGAAGCAGAAGCATCAGCCACCTTCTCATGCATGCCTTCATCCAATGATGAATGAATCATGGCAAGTGCAAGTTCATCAGACTTGCGATTACTATTCAAAATCTCTCTTTGATATTGATTCAAAACTACTTCATTCGTTCATTCTTGGTAACCATTTTTCTACAACATCCTGCTTGTTGACTGCCAAGCAGGGCCTTTATTTGCACACACTAAAAGGCATATTTTTCTTTTATGACCTTAATAATTAGTGGAAAACTACTCATCTTCTGACCTAGCTCGGATACCACTTTGTTAGGAGGGAAAGGATATTTTTTATTCACTTTCTATTTCTAATTGTTTCATACAAAAATTAGCTTCCACCAAATCATAAGTACAAGGGGTTTACATAGGCTCATAGGATGATTAAATTCATTCCCTCTCTATTTAATGTCTTACACATGAATCATACACATCTATATATATTAACTATAAATCATACTTTTCTAGTACATGAATCACACAAACTCATTCAAAGAACTTAGAAATACTAAACACATGAATCTAGAAATTTTAAGACTCTTAAATTATTAATTTCAACACTGAAACATTAAAAGACTTATGAATTTAGTCAGTCTTAGAAATTTACAAAATTAATATTCTACAGCTCTTTAGGGAAATGTATAAACAACTAACAAGACTAGACTGTTCCAAAGAAAGGAGTCCAACATTTGGTGGAGGAGAAGCAATCCCAAAGAGAAGGGAACACATCTCATAGTGAAACCCCGAAAAAGCTTTTCCAAGGACAATATTTAACCAACGGAATCACAAATGAATGAACTAACTGTCTTACGTGCCTGAACTCCATTAAAGCTAGCAACAGCAACTGTGTGTAGATTCAAAAATTGGGAGAAACATATCTCTAATGGTCATTGACAAGCCCAATACATTATATCTCGTAATTTGTAAACCTTAGATTTGGTGCCAAAATATTTGTAATGAACAATGAAGATGTTATGGATACAAAATTCTCCTTTCAACCAAGAATTTTATTTGATATTTTCAGAAACTTGAATGAATATAAATAGAGTATTTTGAGATAGATCTTACATAATTTGCACTAATAGGTTATAAATCAAACCAAAAGAAATAATAAAAAACACGAATGCTCACCTACTATCTAGAAACCTTCAAGGAAAGTTAACATACTTTTTGACAATTTCAGGTTTCCTCCAAGAAGGTTGCATTGCTCACCATCACTCATAGTCATTGCACATTTAATGACTTGAGCTAAGCCTTGAAATATGGAAGGCGAACAAAGGGAAGGTATAGCATAAAGTAGCTAAAAGTTAAGAACATGCTACACATTATTCATAATCTTATCAACTGCGTTAGAGAAATACTTCAAGAAGGGACCCATTGCATCCAAATAGTGAACAACCACTTCCATGGAGTAGGGTCCATCCATTTCAAAGATAGCAAACTTTTAAGTCAAAGTAACAAAAATTATTAAGGAAGTCCAACTATTACAAACTTAAAAGAAATTTGAATCACTATCCATAGCCATAATATTCCACATAATGTTACAATTGTGTACTATACCACATCTATGATTTTTCATAATTTTGCATTATAATGGCTCTTTTTTGTTGTGTTTTCATTGCAATTTTACTATTTGTAACAAAACCCTAACTACAACTATAATCTAAAATCCTACAAACCTAGGAATAGAAACCATATATGGATAACAAAAAATACCTTCAAATGTTCTATACAATGCAAGCCAAACTTTAGCCTCTATGTTGTGTATCTTGTGTGACAAGCTAGTAATTGTGATAGTTTGACAAACAAATATGCTTATATTTAGATGAAACTTCATGGACAAATCTAGCTTATTATGGTGTTCCTATGGCCAAAATTTAGGATCAATCCAGTTTGTGTACTATTTTTTTATTTTCCTAAATTTAGGGGGTATTTTGATCATTTTGGGTTAGTTTGAGAAATTGAAGGAGTTTAAAAGGCCTATATTTGTGATCCTTCCATTATTATCTTTGCCTTGGTTGGTTCTCGAGTGAATTAGACACCCAAAGCTTTGAGAAAAAGAGCTTATGATAGTTTGGAAAATGTATGCCTACTCCTGATGGGAGCACTTTTGCTCAAAATACTCTTTAAGGACATGGAGTGTTAGGAAGGCATGGGAGATACTTGGACACTAAGCTAGGACTTGAGTGTATTAGCTTGTAGCTATCCCTTATACATTTAAAATTATAAAATGAGGTATATACTAAGTGAATGAAGTATCCCTCTCCCTATTCAAGTATCTTTTTCAGCTTTTTATGCATGGATGCTTCATATGTGGAAGGATCTTACAATTTGGTATGTGCAGACACTTTAATAACATTTGATTATGGCTTACAAACTTACAAGTTCTATTATATTTACCAAGAGTGTCTTGAGTGGGTTAAGTAGGAAGGCTAGTATGTTTGCCAAGAGTGGCAAGCATGCATTGCATGGTTTCAACTAGAGAGTTATAAGGCCATGACAGATGGTATCAGAGCTCAGCTTATACTAAAAGGCTAAGATTGTGTCAGCTATAATTAGTTTAGATATAACTTTTATAATACTATATAAGAGATGTGTGAAGCAATCATTCTCACAAACTTTAGGATGTCATTGCCAAAGGCTTGATTGGAAGGTGCAAGAGATTTGATTTTCCTAAGAAGCTAGTGTTAGGAATGATGCATTTAAATAACTATGGATTGGTACATCAGGCCTAAGCATTTGTGCTAGGAGGCTATCTTGCTTGCTTTTGTGTGCAAGACATTGGTTATATACTCATTCATAGTAGTGGTATCCAAGGATGCAGTCACTTTCTAAAAGGATAAATGAATTGACAACTAATCTAGTGGGAGAAGCCTGGGTTTTGTATGAGGGCTTAACCATTGCCTAAAGGATTAGTAGATCTAGAGGATAAAGCTTTTAGTCTTACAGTAATGCATGGTCATAATGAAAAGGGCATAAGTGGAGTGCTCCAGAAGAAATGGTCTAAAATCATGTCGAGGCAGTTTAAAAGGATCATTTGAATTGCTTGAATGAGCATAGCGAGAAGGCTAACCAGAGATTTAAAGGAATTAATGCTATGTCCATAATCTATGAGTTGGATAGAGAGTGTATAATCTTCCCACATAATTCTTCAATGTAATGGGCTAAGTTATATAGTTGCTTTATGGAGTGGCAACAATAACTCAGAGGAATGGTAGCAGACTAGTAATATATAGTTACATTGCTAAGAGACTTTATAGCAATAACCATAAGTTCACATTTGTTCATGCATAGGCAAAGTGAAGCATGAGCTAGGGTGGAGGATATTCTATGCTCAACCCCTTTCAAAGAGTTGAAGTGGGGGAACCATTAGAGTATGTGCTTAAAGAAGTTGTTATAGGATGCATAAAGGAAGGGTCATAAGGAGCACGATGCTAGAGAGCATGAACTCCAAGTAGGTTATGGTCGTTGATAAGATGCTAAATGGCATTGATTCAAAGAGGATCAAAGGATCCAATCAAGTGTGAAAATGGCAATACCAAGTTTTATGAATTGATTGAAAATAAGCAAGCAAACTTGGAAGGTTATAGGGCATTTTGCATAGATTAAGCATAAGTTTTGCCTCTTGTACCAGTGGAATGAGACATTAGGTGCAAGATGCCTAATAGTAAATAATTCAAAATGCTAAGCACATGTCATGAGCTAGCACACACTTTTATTGTGAAGGTGGTATCTATGCAAGCTACAGAGGTAGTGAGCACAAAGTTGTAGAGTTAATTACCCATCAGATAAGTTACAAAGGTAATGAGTTCAGGAAAGCTAGTGGATAAGCGACACTAGAAAGCATTAGGACACTTTGAAAGGAGTTTACAAAGGTAAACCTTTTAGAAATTTATGGAGGATGTATTTTACTAAAAGAATAGTAATGTTACAGAGGTGATAACCTAAATTAAAGATGGGGAAACATTCATAGCGCTCAAAGAGATAGGTATTAATTAGTCAAAGGAATAACTTAAAGGAGTAAGTTGAATACCATTTTGCAGTTTCAAGTGAGTAAGTTGATTCTTCATGGAGCTATGCCAAATTGAGGTATTAACAAGGGTATTAACATTTGAAGTGAAAGAAAATGTTACAAGCTAGTAGTTGTGATAGCTTGATAGACAAATGTGTTCATATTTATATGAAACTGGGTGAAAAAATCCAACATGTGTATGGTAGTTTTGTGGCTAAAATTTGGGATCAATCCTTTGAGTGTACTATTTTTCCTTATTTTCCTAATTTTAGGGATATTTTGATCATTTTTGGATGGTTGTATAATTTAGAAGAGTTAGAGAAGCCTATATTTATTATTATCACATTTTTATCTTTGTTAGTTGATTTGCGAGTAAACTAGACATGCAAAGCTTTGAGAAAAGGACTTATAACAATTTGAGAAAAAGTATGTTTACTCTTGGTGGAAGGGCTTTTGCTCAAAATGCTTTTTAAGGAGGTGGAGTGTCAGGAAGGCTTGGTAGGGCACTAGACATTGAGTTAGGGACTTGAGTGTGTTAGCTTGTGGCCATCCTTTACACACTAAAAATTATAGAATGAGGCATATACCAGCTGATTGAAGTGTTCCTTTTCCCATTTAATTGTCCCTTTTGGCCCGTTGTGTACGGAAGCTTTATGTGTGGAAGGATCTTATAGTTTAGTATGCGCGAATGCTTTGGTAACATTCATTTGTGGCTTGTAGACTTGTGAGCTCCACTATCTTTACCAAAAGTGCCTTGAGTGAGTTAAGTGGAAAGGCCGCCATGTTGACCAAGAGTGGCAAGTATGCACCACATAATTTTGGTTAGAAGGTTGCCAATCTATGACACTTGGCAAATTGGCTGTATCCATTTGAAACAATGTTTGCTATTACTTTCTAAAGCCAACTACATGCTTTCCCTCACAACTAAATCCTAATATAAGAAAAATCGATCCAATAACAGATACTTATAGTGAAGCATGAAAAAATGTTTGGAGGTTAGAATATCAACAATGAAATATTTCTTTGAGAAGTAAATACGGTGGATATTTAAACCTTAGCTAGGACTGATAAAAGCAAGAAGTTCTTGGTAATTGCATAACTTTCTTAGAAACCTTAGCAGCAGCTATCAAGGGTCCGTAGGAAGCAACAAACCTAATAAGCTCCAACTGTACATTTTGTGAAAAATATTAAAAATGGTTGATAGAGTTTCTATTGATTTTAGGATTTATGTTCTTAATTTTTATTATTTTGTGCTTTTTGATTTCTACTATTGGTTACACAATTTTATTCTTTAAGTTTATTTTATTGCATAATTGGGTCTGACTAATACTAAAAAAGTGATTTTTTTAAGTTTCATAAAATTTTGTTATTATTATTATTCTAGAAATTTTCAATATTATGATGGGTGGTGGACTTATTTCATTTTTACTATAGAGCAGGAAACTTAGAAACGGCATCTAAAAAAAGTATATAAATATTACATGTTGATTTATTTTTTTAATAAAATCTGAAAAAAAATTGATGTCATAACCTTTTTTTTCATGTTGATTTATTACTAAAAATTGACGTGTTATGTAAAAATGTTTTTTAAAAAATTAATAGAGGATATCATTTTTTGTAAGTTTCTTCCATGTTGGATAAAAATTAACGTGAAATGATCAAACGTACAACATGACTCCAACATGCCTTTGATTTTTAAACCAAAATGTTATGGTATTTTTGTTGCAATGGCATGCAATTCCAAAATTTTAATGGAATAATAACGACATTGATCACAGATTTTAATTTTATTTATGGAAAAGATTGATCACAGAGTGAGTTTGGGATAGTATGTTCCAACTTTGATTCAGATTTACTTTTAAAAGCATTAAACTTAAAAGAAATGATTTAGAAAAAGAAAAACTACTTTGGAAAGAATGGTTCATATGTTAAGGATAATTAATTTAATATTAGACTTTATTTATGCATTAAAAATATTTATATATTGAGATACTAAAAAATAACTTAAAATAATTTTTCATCTTTCTTATTTACCTTATCTCAATTTCTTCAG
Organism: Sindora glabra; assembly: GCA_020226215.1. Taxonomy (NCBI): domain Eukaryota; kingdom Viridiplantae; phylum Streptophyta; class Magnoliopsida; order Fabales; family Fabaceae; genus Sindora; species Sindora glabra. The sequence continues at coordinate 33,860,043 of CM035229.1, forward strand.
ATTTCTCTCCCCGTGTCACAAGATAGCAGCATGCATGAAAAATAAACTAACCACTTCCTAGCTAATTGATTTGTTGGGTTGGTTCATTAAGATTGCATGCATGAAAAAAGACTTTAAACCTCTTAAGTTACAAAAGTTAAACGAGTCTAGTATGTAGTTGGAAACCTTTTTTCTTTTCTTTTGAGTTATGAAATTTGAATATACAAGAGTTTATGATCAAATTTGTTGCAAATAAGTTGCACTTTAGTGAAGAATTTGATTTGATGTCCAAGCAAAAATATCATATACTCTCTATGTTTTATTTTAGTAATTATATCCTTTTACTGCAAAAAATATTTTGTGGGATTTTGAGATCATTACTATAGAAAAACTGATTGACATTACCTATTCAATGGATTTGACATTGGTTTCAAATCATTATTTCATTGAGTATCATTGTAAATATTTTATGACATCAGTTAATTATAAAACTACCTTAGAAAATAAAAATAATATTGGTTCCTATAACAAATAAATTGTCATTATTTTTTGTAAGACACATAACTTGGTAATCGATGACATTTAAATATGTCAATTTTTATTAAGTAATCGCCATTGAGAATTCAAATTAACACCAACTTATTTTATTAGCTAACATGGAATGTGTCATAAACTATATTAGTGATTCACATAATCGATGTTGTATTACCTTCCCCTTACTTAAAAAAAATCAATACTCATGCCTTTTCCATTTTTTATAATGTTTCAAAACACTTCTTTCTACATTATATCCAACTTGAAATACATCTAGAACCCTAAAAAATACAATACTCCAATAGTATAATATAATTTGGATATGAAATTAGAGAATACCTAATGATTTGCACTACTAAATGGCATACATACAAAATATTTTCAAATTGTAAGAGAACAAAGTAAGCAAATGAAAATTTGAGTGATGCAAAAATTACAAACAAAAAGTTTTTCTAACAATGATTGATATAAAAACTACACTAGATTATCAACACACCTATTGATGTTGAACATTCTTATCTTGAAAAATAAGTTTTTTGTCATTAACACTTAAGGAGACATAATGCTTATAATTATAACCTCTTTGAATGCTTGTTGAGGAAAAGTGATGATCAAGTTTGTTCATTGATAGATGTAGTTAAGAGGATTAGGAGATTGATATCAATCTCCTGATCCTCTTAACCAAATCTATCAAAGAATAGTCTCTTAATTCTCATAATATGATTTATCAATAAACAAAATCTTGGAATTTTTCCCTAAAAAAAGTGAAAATGATTGTCTTCATGGTATCTTTTCAAAGTATTTCCTCACTCTAATGTCCATTGCAACTTCTTTGATCCATAAGGCCACTATCAACGAACTCTTGAAAAAAATACTAGCTCTTCCTTGTTACTAATCCTTTCATATCACTCCATTGAGTTGACCAAATAGAAAAGAATCAAGGTTATTTTTCTATATTTTAAAAAGGGAACTTGACATAGATTCTAGCCAAGAGAGGATGACAATCCAAAAGCAATAACTTACATCTCAGTAGTTGATGATCAAGTAACATTGATTGTGTATTATGCTCTCATGCTACCACTATATAAAATGGAGTGCAAACCTAAATAAATTTTGGAGTGAAAAAGAACCTAGATTATAAATGGAGTGAAAGAGAAACTCCATAGGTAGTAAACTTAGATATCAAATGTAGTGACTTGTATAAGCTACTTATATTTACAAACATGTCCCTACACCATTGTATATATCAATTTTCTCTATAACCAACGTCGATTGACCACTACTAATGGGCAATTTTATGGTGATATCATATTGGTTATAATAGAAAAATCATTACTATATAGTTTTAGGCATTAGCTATTTGTCTACAACTAACATCCTTCTTTAGGTGCCTCTACCGACATATTTTAATTTAACCTAAGTACCACATTGAATTTTAAAAAATCACAATAACTAATAACAAACAAATTGACCATTCTACAAACTATCCAATAGATGGATAAAAGTGTGAGAAAACTTGAAATTTACATGAACAAGATGAGAAGTTTACTATGTTTTAAGACATTAATTTTTGTAAGTTTGGAAAAAAAGAATAGTTTTGAAATTGATAAAGAATGTTTTTGTAATTTATTAGATACAAAAAATTTGTGATAAGTTATATGTTCTTTTTGTATACTTTACTTACAATTATATGAACATAAATGCATTAAATGTAGATATACAAAAATATGAGAAAGAAAACATTAATATGAGAAAATTTATTTTATAATTTAATTCATTTTTATATCGTTATCTTAATAAATGAAAATTTACAACAACACTATACAAATAAAAAAATGACTTTTCTCCTCCACTATCATTACTGAAGCTAGCCATTATCCAAAAACAACTCTTTGCCATCTATTAAATTTAGATATTGGTAAATCACATATCTATGTAATATATTTACCCCTATTAACAACACTCTCCTTTTGTTTGAAGAGGAGGAAAATAGCTTCGCCACCATTTTATTTAACACAATTTGATGACAATCCCTATAAGTAGCAATAGTCAAATTTTATAATGTCTCTAAAGGTGTTAAATGCAATGGTGGGGGAGTTTTTTCCTCCTCCTTAAACAAACATTAAAGTTTAATAATGAATATTAAGGCATTACCAAAATGTTTTCAAATAAAGAGTGAATGTGAAATATATATGCAATAAACAAAACTATAAACATTAGATATTAACTCAATACCAACATCTCTAGGCATGTTTGATTATCAACAAAGTAGCGGTTGCATTATCCAAGAAGAATTTTGAAATGCCTTTAAATGTCAGTTAATAACAAAATTGAAATGTAAATGTTTTTGTCTTCCTAGGTGACCATTGAAATTCTTTTTGGATGATAGTTTCTCAAATAATTGACTTCTTATTTTAATGAGGAATTTTTCCTAGTTAGACATAACCACTTTAGACATCAATGATATATAGAACCAGCATCTTAAGTTTTTAATTAAATTTCAAATATGCCACCGTATAAGTATAGATTGTACTTTTTTAAAACAATCATTGTCTTATTTATCTCAATAATTTCAAAAAATATTATCACATTTATATAGATATCATTCAACCAGTGACCAATGTCAATCGACATCTATTGATTAACATGGAATTATAATTATGTAATAATATAATATTTGAACTTTTCTATGAAAAAAATATCCTATTAGATTAGTGCGTATATCAATATTTTTGGACCAACCAAATCTTGCAAACCAACCCAACTTGAAATACAATGGTCATAAGTGAGCCTGGGAGAAAAAAGGGTTGGCATTGGCCTAAAAAGAGAAGAAGAATTTGGTTTTTGGTCCTGGTTGCATGGGGGTTCTTCTAACCAAAAGTGCCTAAGACCCAATCAACCAAATGCATTACGGACAATGCCATTTGGCATTTTGGTCCTAATTTTCTCAATTTCTTTTATCCTCATGCACGAACAAATAGACAGTATTTTCTCCTTCCAATTTCTTCGAAGCCCTAGCAAAGTGCCAACTCCCATCATCTGTCGTTAGTTTTACCTTATTAGACCTACTCATCATCAGTGAACTTGTCGACATCTACCATTATCACCGTCCCTCCACCACAGAGGACTCGCAATCAAGTCTAGACACCAATACGCATTACCACTTAAGATATTTTCTAAACTTTAAACTTCACTAGTGCTTGTTCAACCTCTTTTCTACAATTTCAATTTTTTCTTGAATGATCTTTCTTTTATTTTAATTTTTGAGTTTTTGTTTTTTGTCATTCCCTTCAATTGTTTGTTTTAAGGTTCATTCAATAAATTTCATTTTAGGGTTTATGTATTCGGTCATCTTGTACACTCATGTTTTTCTACCAAAGAATATACTAATTTTTGCTAATCAATATTGTCTTTGGTATTTGTTATTTACTTTCTTTTTTTTTTTGGGATTTCATAATGAACAAACTCTAAACTCTAGGGTTCAATAGTTGGACCACTTGGAATACTATTATTCCTATCTCAGTTCACATGGATATGATTTGTTTTTGATATTATACCCATGGATTTAAATCATGGTTGTGGTTGCAGTCGTGGATGCCATCTCATTGTAATTTTTATGATTGCGGGTGTTGCATTCATCACAATACGAATTGTAAGTACTGCTGTGAGTGCTGCAGTCATGAATTTTTATAAAATTTTCACACAAAGAACAATTAAAATATTGATATTGTAAGCCCAATAAATCTAATAAAATAGTACTCCTAGTTTCAAATATAATAAAAAAATTTATCAAATCAAAATTCTAAATTTGGCTAGACAGTAATATTAAATAGAACAAACTGAATGAATATACAAAGGGTGAGTTGAATGAGGTGGATATGGGCATGTTGCAATCATTTACTATTTACGTGTTCTATTTTTTACAGTTAGCAAGCGTCTGATAAATATTGATGAGAGGCAACATTTATATATTATACATTTTCCCCTTAATAAAACAAAAGCCATTTGCATGCTGGGACATTTCACTTCTATGAACTTTGAAAGCAATGAAACAGAGCAATAAAAAATAGGCTCCACAAAAACCCAGGTTACCTGTTCACTTGGCGAAGTGATTGGTGAAAGTTGTCGAACCGGTGCTATATTTTCATATTTATAATTTTATATGAAAAAATATTTAATATATTATATTATATGTTAACATTTTTAAATCATTATGAATACATTAATAATATAAATTTTAAGTAATTTAGGAGGTTCTAAATTTTTTATTTAAATTTTAAAATTTTATATCACAATTATAAAAAGATAAGCTTATTTGTATTACTATTAGTTATAGTATCACATATAATATAAATTAAATAAAGTTAACACATATTTTAAAATAGGTGAGATTAATTAAATTAATTATTTGAAAGTAAATATATCCTTGTTGGTTTACAACAAAACAATCTCCTTCTCTAATAAATATATTGTTTGTAGCATATAAATTAAAGACTATCGTGGACCAAATGGTTTGCCCATCCACTGCAAAGCAAGAGGTCTTTTATTCAAGCTTTTCCATGGATAATCCCTTATATTTTTTAAGTAAATACTGGATCTAGTCCAATCGAATTAGCTGTTAATCTAGAATTTGACTGGATTTCAATGGTTCAATCCAAGTAAATGCTAATCGCAGGTTTAGGAGTAATTTCGGCTCATTTTGTGTCCTGAGTCCTGATCTAGCTGGTTCAAAAGGCTGGGCCAGGCCAAATTTGACAACACTGCTCCACATCTCATGGCAACACCATTGCATTGTGTTCGTTAAGGATCACAATGAAATTGAATTAGAATCACAATGCAAAAGTGGGCTAATGCGGATGCGCTCCCTTTCTCATTTGAGATATTGTGTTCAAATTTATTATTCGATCCGTTATTTGAATCCCAGTAGTATATATGGTGCATAATTGTGAAAGATTTGAGCAGGTAAAAGTTCTAGATTAATAATTTTTCATCAATAATGTACTAAAAAAATAAGATTATATTATTATAATATTTAGAATAATATCAAAAAATCCAATCATATAGTATGAATTACTATATTTCATATTTTGTATAATTTACGTGAATCATATTGTTTTTTTTTTTAATTATTGGAAATCAAGTCATTATGTGCATGGGACAGATCCTAAACCTCTAAAACACTAAATCAAGAGAAGAAACTTTTGAGTGATATTCCAAATCCTTGCATTGCAAGTTATCCATTTCTGTTAAAAGACAAATTTATTAAATGATTATTATGGTAAAATGTTTTCCCGAGAAACAATAGGCTATACAGGGAAGCTGTTCAACAAAACGTAGACTCCATTCAATAAAATATAATAGTATATTCGGAGCAAAATAATTTTCCCTTTTAATTAAAATAATTTACTTTCCTAGATCATCTTGTATTATATAATCCCATTCTTCATCTCTATGTTCCTTTCTTTTCTCTTTCCTCTCTCCTATCTTTCTCTCTTTACACCTTTTTATTCCCATTCCTTCTTTGTACCCTCTCTTTCCTATCTTTGTCTCTCTATGGCTTGCTCTCCTCTCTGTCTTTGTATTTTCTTACCCTTCTCTTTGTCATCTTTTATCGCTCTTCTCTCTCCCCCTCTATTTGATAACTTTTTATCCATTCCTTACCTGTCACCATCTCTTGCTCTTTTTTATCTCTTTCTTTACTCTTTTATGAACATATAAAATTATGTTAAATAAAGTGAATTAGCGATCTTATTATAAAAAATAATTATATTAAAAAGTAGTTTAAATAATTACATGGTTTGACAAATGTGATTATTAATTTTGGATAAAATTATATGGATACGAACTTATTTTATGAAGAAATGATTAAGATGAAAAGAATATTTAAATGTTCTTTCTTGAAATTTTGTTATTAATTTTGATCCAAAATTTAATCGTTATCAATTTATGTTTGTTTCCTACTATAGATTATCTTTTTATTCAAATTAATTTTTATGATACAATAAGATTGAGATTCCTTTCCAAACAAATATTTTAGTATTATAAAGATTTGTATTGAAAAATGGAGTTTGAGATATAAGAGAGAGAAATGTAATATAAATGTCTATATGAATTATGTGAAAACTCTTGTAAAGATTTGAGAGAGATGTAATAATAGTAAATAGGAAGTTGCATGGTTATAGTTGAAAACTTCAACAATCTTATATGATATAGTAAATATTTTCTCATCCATGATTTTTTTTTGCCTAAGGTTTGGGATTTTTTGATATTAAATCTGTTTTGTGCAATGTTATGCTACTTTGATTAATTTAATTGCTTAATGCTTAATTGTTAGGGGAGAAAATTTTATTTAAACAATTCTTAATACAAAATGTACTTTTTTTTATTTATACTATTAAGGATTTATTGACTCTTATCCTAATAACATTTTAATAATGGAATAATTATTTTATGGCTTAATCTTAAAGATAAAGTTTTTAAGCATGGTATTATTTTTCGATAAAAAGAATAGTTTCCTTCTATGCACGAAACAAATAATATATTTGTTATATAATTGTCAAACAATAAAAATCAATTCATATTCTGGAAATTCATTTTTTTAGAAAAACATTTTTGATAAAAATTCATTTTTCGGCAATATAAAGGAGTGAAATAATGATGTCCTTTTTTATTTATTTCATCCCACTACATTTTTTTTGGACTTTTGGATTACTTATCTAATTGCTAATAAAACCATGGAATTAAAGATCTTCATTAATGATGAATCTATTGCATAATTTACTTAATAAATTGCCCATCAGAATGATGAAAAATTCTTATAAAAATCAAGTAAAACAATAATTTTTTTTAGCCAACTTAAAAATTACTCGTCATTAAAACTATACTAACAAATTAGTTGGTATTTTTAAATGATTTTGATATTTGAGTTTTGCTTGATTGATCTATGTGAGTTAAAAATGATTAAGTATTTGAACGTAACTATTTAATAATACGAGCGAAAAAATAACACAACAATATATTTTGGATTTTGATATACTAAACTATATATATATATATATATATATATATATTACAGGAGTCATTCCAAATTCTAATTATAATAGATTCGTGATTCCTTTTCAGCTTAAATTATCTTCTTCTTCCTTTTTTTGTGGGGGGGTCATAAGTTATCATTTTAATTAAGTTTAGTTTTTTTAGACGAGAATTGCAATTATTTATTTAACAAGTCTTTTTAATATGTAGATATTTGTATTTATTGTGCAAAGTTTGGTAGATGTGAGGAAATTTGTTTTTGTAAGCCCTTAAAATTTACTTTAGATTTTATAATAGTTCGTTGCAGAATATAATTGAAGAGAATTTGATGTACTTTTTTTCCCCTGAATTTCAAGTTTGTATCTTTATGATAGGATAAGGGAGAACGGGGTAAAAAGGAGCTGTACATGATAATTTTTACTGAAAAGGTGAAACTCTAATTGCCTTATCCTTCATCGTGCTCGGGCTAGTATAATATCTAATTAGACAATGGAAAGCCTACACAAATTAGGCAAACAGGCCACTTTTTTTTTTAATTCAAAGAAATAAAATTATATAAAAAATTTGTCTAATTATATGTCACAACTATGTACTTACGAGTACAAATGGTGCATAACCAGGAAAGATTTGAGTAGGCAAAAGTTCTAGGTTCAAAATTTTTCATCAATAATGTACTAAAACAAATATGATTATATTATTATAATACTTAGAATAATATTAAAAAATCCAATGCATATTATATAAATTCTTATATTTCAGATTATGTAGAATTCATGTGAACCATATTTATTTTTTTAATTATTTAAAATCAAGTGATCATGTGCATTGTACAGATCATAAACCTCTAAACCACTAAATTAAGTAAAGAATTTACGTGATATTCCAAATTCTTGCAATGCATGTTATCCACTTCTGTTTAAAGGAAATTTTATCGAATGTTTGTTATGAGAAAATGTTTTTCCTGGAAACGATAACTACGCTTTGTTTGGTGGTGGCGATAGGAAAGTTAGTCAACAAGAAGCAGACTTTGGTCAAATATATATAACAGTGTATTTGGAGGAAAATTTTTCCATTTAATGGAAGGAATTTATTTTCCTAAATAACCATATATTATATAATCTCATTTTTCTTCTTTATATTTCTTTTGCTTCTCTTTCCTCGCTCCTATATTTCTTTCTCGACGCCATTCTATTCTCATTCCTTCTTTCTACCCTCTCTTTCCTATCTTTCTCTCTTTATCGCTTGCTCTCTTATCCATCTTCGATTTTTCTTGCCCTTCTCTTCCTCATCTCTTTTATGCTCTTCTCCCCCTCAAGTTGTTAACTTTGTACCCATTTCTTCATCATCCCGCAATCTCTTTTATCTCTCTCCTTCCTTTTCTACAAACACATAAAAAATAGTGCTGAAAAACGTGGATTGCCACTCCTACCACAAAAAAAATAATTATATTGAAAAAGTATTTGGATAATTATAAGGATCGACAAATGTGATTATTAATTTTAGATAAAATTATATGAATATGAATTTATTTTATGAAAAAAATGGTAAAGTTGAAAAGAATATTTAAATATTATTCCTTGAAAATTATTTTTGTTGAATTTGATTCAAATCTTAATTGTTATCAATTTGTATCTATTTCCTATTGTAGGTTACCTTTTTATTCAAGTTAGATTTGTATTACAACAGGATTAGGATTCCTTTCCAACCAAATATTTTTATATTATTAATATTTATATTGAATAAGGATTTGAGCCTTTAAGGTATGAGATATAATGTGAGTGTCTATGTGAATTATGTGAAAACTCTTATAGAGATTGGAAGAGATATAGTAATGTAGCAAGGAAATTGTGTGGTTATAGTTGAAAACTTCCATACACACTATCGTAAATGTTTAATTATATAATTAATATTTTCTCATTGATGGTTTTTTCAACTAAAATTTGCAATTTTTCCATATTAAATTTGTTACTTTAGTTAATTTAATTACCTAATGCTTATTTGTTCAAAGATGAAAATTTTTTCCCATAAATTCTTAATACAAAATGTACTAAATTTTTTATTTTTGCTATTAAGGATTTATTAACTTCTATCTTTATAACATTTTAATAATAAAATAATTATTTTATGGTTTAACCTTAAAAGATAAAGTTTCTATGCATAATTTTATTTTTCAATAGAGAGAAGAGTTTCCCTTTGTGTATGAAACAAGAAAAAGGTATATTCTGCTACGCTGCCAAACAACAGAAATCAATTCATATTCTAGAAATTCATTTTTTTTTTGGAAAAACATTTTTCATAGTGAAATGAAGAAGTAAAGTAATGATGTCGTCTTTTGTTTAATTTGTCCCATATATATGTATATATATTTAGATTTTTGGATTGTTTGCTTAATTGTCAATAAGCCCGTTAATGATGAATCTCTTGTATAATTTATTTAATAAATTCTCCTATCAGAATGATGAAAAATTCTTAAATATGCTCATAGATATTGCATAAAGTCAACTATAAATTAAATAAGTAATTACAATAAAATATTATTTGTTAATTAATACACTTATCACAGAATCAGCTTATATTATTAACTCCACTCAAATACTTGTTGTATATTTAAGAATTTCTTTGCTGTCAATTTCTAAGAGTTCTAAATATTCCAAATAATTAACATCTAGTGGTACTATACATAGTGTTGGCTTGATTGTCTCTTCACCAATTTTGCATGGACCATGAAGGCTTAAAACTCATTTACTTGTAAATATCAAACTGAAATGCGTTTTGCATGTTCATAGCAGCCATTTTAGCATTGAAACTGAATACATACATGGATTCATATATATGATCAACTTGAAAATCTATACATCATTACGGATCTATTGTGTGTATATATATATGTTTCTTCCACTTAATATATTATAAATATATATGATACATGTAAATTTTGCATATTGGAGGAAAACTATATTAACTGTAAGTTGATAAAAGCTCAACAGTACGTGTGAAATTAGATTAAAAATAATGAGTAAATTGAAATATGATTAAGGTAAATGTTGGAGGAAATAGTTTCTATTGATTTTCATTGTGGAATATATGAGAATTTTCTTCAAAATAAAAAAATGTAGAGTAATTGAATATCCTTAATAAAGATTAATCCATAATGATATTGTTAGAAGCTGAAATTTTAATAATATAACTACAAGTAAGTTTATAATGATAAGTATTGCATATAAGAATTTTATAATTATAATAATATATTAAAAATAAATGTCTAAAAATATATTAAAAATTAGTTGACAGTATAATCTATACTAGAAGCTATAAATTACAATAGATGTAAGTAGTAAAATAGTTCTTAAACTTTAAAATATTGAGGAAAAATTTATCTTATATATTTTATAAAAAATAAATTATCAAATTTAAGAAGTTTTAAAAAGAAAAAATATAACTATAGTTTACCTTACATTTTACATCAAATGTTCATAATATATATTGTATCACATTATTTAACAACCGGAGCCATCCCAGACTGCCAGGTTGGGATTGCTTTATTATTACAGAGCATTACTATCTTACTTGAAAATGTTGTACGAAACTCTGATATATTTAAACCATTGGATGTGAATGTAATATCTTTACCCATTATCAATTCAATGACTAGGGTATAGTTTTGTACTTTCAAATGTATGAATTTTTTAACTGATTTAAATTTGTGTATAAGAGTTTTATCTTATATAAAGTGGGATTGAATTATGAAATAATTGTTATTGTCAAATTAATTTATCCTAAAAATAAGATTGTATTGGGAATTCATGATATTTGGATTTATCATCATAAATTTGTAAGTTTCGAACGGTCATGTAATCTTTTTAAACTCATCTTAGTATGAACTTATGATATTTCAAGTTTTAAAAAGAACCGAGGTTTTTCTCTAATTTTAATAAATTTTGTCTTAAGCTACAAGTTCGAGTAACTTATTTAAATTTATATAACTCATTCCTTTTTTTAGCTTGAATAAAACCAAATTCTCACCAACCTTGTGGAAATGAAGGCATTATCTTAAAGGAATTGATAGTTGGGATAGGATTGCATAGTAACTGTGCAAGATCTATGTTTTAGTAATTTTTCTCCATTGATAAATAGATTAGCATGAGAGTGTATATAACACATGTTTAGTCTCGGGCTTGTGACCTTACTTTAGATGTATGATATCCTTGGCTTGTGTTTGAAAAGGGGGGGAACATTTTTTTAAAAGAATTTATAGAATAATGTTTGAATTTTTGTTATTTTTTTAACAGTAAGAATAATAGTCCATTTAATATACACATAAAAGATCTAAGATTTGTACTCCAAACAGTAAAGCCCCTAAAGTAACATTAAGAGCCACTACATTGCTAAAAGTTTCAATAAATTATTGTTATTTTTTTCAAACATTATAGAATTCGCAAGAAACCTAATTTCCAAGAGTGATGTTTTTTGGCTTATGGGATGCCACTCCATCATGATTTCACATGTCAGCAACGCGCCCAAAGTTGAAGCACGACAAGCAAAGCTATGATATACAAAACTCACTTGGTGGGGAAATGCTCTCTAAAAAGTAAGGCATTAACTTCATCAAAAATTTCTCCCAATTTTTGAAGACGAGTTCAATTTGGGCTGTACTACGACTGGCGACCATATAAATGTTGAATTGGAATAGTTTGATGTAAAAGTCCAAGGTGACTTGGAGCCCGAAATCGATATGGAACAATTAAAAGGAATTCTTGAAAAAAAAAAGGGAAAGAGCATATGATCTACAAATTGAATAAAAATTTATAAGGATTGAAGTAGGCTCCTTAACGGTAGTACAATGACTCTTTCATGAGTAGTTAGGAATATAATAAAAGTGATACAAATCATTGTATGAAGCAATTTTTGGGTAACAAATTTATAATCCTTTTGTTATACATAAAAAAAAATTGATAGTGGGATATGATTTAAAGATGAATGGTAATTGAAAAAGAAGTCATCAAAATCCTTTGACATGGAGGGTTTAGGCAACGGGGGAGCTTCTTAGCATTGAGCTGGGGCTCGTCCCACATAAAAAGAAATTTTAAAATCATGTATTACAATGAAAAAGTTTTATAAAAATTTTTAATTTTTTTTAACATAAGTCATTTGTCCTCCCCAAGATATTTAATTAAAATTCGGCATTGGTTCTATCCCTTACATGGTGAATTCCTAGAGTGCCAAGATAGAAAGCTTGTAATTGGCCAGTCATTTCAAATTTAGTAAAAGAAATTGTTCTATTATACAAAAGGAAAAGGAGGTTATGTCAACAACTTCATAATGCTCTTCAGTTGGAAGTTTAATGTACACAAGTATGTGTACTTGACTAGATATTACCCATTCAATCAGAGTACCTAGAAAATTATAATAGCTAGACATTAATTGTATGAAGAAAATTTTAATTTTTGAATGAAAATGCTATATTAAATCTAAAATTAAATTTCAAATTTTTTATATCTATTGAATTAAGTTTTATAAATTTGTCCCACCAATATCTATCTCATTAGCAATCTTTAATTTAAATTTGGAAATTTTGAATCCCACTATTGTTTTATATAACATTTCATTTTTTTTAAAATGTGTGAAGTGGCATGCGATTAGCAATTATTATGAGTTAAGATCCACACACTAGTGAGTATGTGTTGTCATAATCATTGAGAAAGTGTTGAAAATTATAATTTAGATTCTCACATACAAAATAATTTATGTAAATTTCATAAGTATTAACACACTATGCTAGCATTAATTGCAAATTTTAGTACGTAGTATGAAGTAATTAATAAATAAGTTGAAAAATAATGTCCATCATTCTTCATAGACAATGAGCTAAAACTACCAAGGACAAAACACTATCCATTTCATCACACATAATAATTTTTAATATTGTTTTTAACAAAACATTAATAATATAATTATGTTTTTGAAAATTCATTCGATGTGATGTCTTCATTGAACTAGAGAAGAAAACAAACTTTTTAGTTAATTTAATTTGTAGAAACTAAAGCTATGCATGCAAATATTGCTTGTGGATGGAAATGCTTTTACCATGTCTTTCTAGACTTCCACATATAAATGTGAATTAAATTGGATTTCACTTACATATTTCATCTATGATGTCTGTTTTCAATAGGGAAAAAATATGTCCAAGGTATCAAAAAATTTGTGTGGCTAATAATGAGGAGATATTTGATTAATTAGCTATATCTTTTATCTGAGAATTAATCCGTGAAATGTATATGGGATATTGGAAGAAAATTATACACTACAAGTTAAGTTATATGAGTAATATAAATAAAAATATTATAGAATTAACTTTGTTGTGATTTAGTCTCTTTCTCATATAATTGACTATTTTAATCACTGAATTTATTATGTTTTAAAACATATATAGTCCATACTCGGAATGTAATGTAGCTTTTCAAATGTTTTCTTCTTATGAAAGTTTGGGGTTCGAAAACTAAAAATAAAAAAAAGTTACTGCATCAACTATTAAGTAAAGATTGTTGTACAATTATAGTTTCACGACATCATACAGCTAAAGTTGAATGAATGGGAGCAATTAAAAGAAATCTGAGTTTTCCAACTACTCTTTCAAATGTACAAGTGTGAAGGTAGGAGTAAGGAAATAATTTCACTTGTAACTTCCCGAGTTAAGAAGAAATTACTCACCAAACAGAACAATATTTTCCATTTTTATCTTTTCAAAAATTAGGTAATATTAATTAATGATGATAACATATTAATCTAATAAATATATGATTAATTATTAAATTTTTATATAATATGTATATTACTAGTTTTTGAAAACCACAAAAATTGAGTATGTATAATTGAACTATTTCACCATTTTTTAAGCAGGCCAAATAAAAATAAAAATTAACATTCAAGTAAAATATTTTAGCCTAAATTCAACTTAATTAAAATTACATGAATCTTTCTAACAATTAAAAAGCATATGCGTAACTCCATTTAACATTCTCTATTAAAATATTTTTGAACATTATGAACATTCTCTTTTATTGTTTTAAATTTAACATTTTTTTATTTGTGAATTATAAAACGAGCAAAGTGGTTTTCAATATTTGGGAGAAGTTTATGAATTACAAATGGGAGTGGTGTCATAAGTTAACAATTGTGATAGTTCGATAGGCAACCATACTCGAATTTAGACAAGACTTTGAGAAAAAATCTAGCATGTTGTGAGGCTCCCGTAACTGTAATTTGGGATCAATTTGGCTAGTATACTATTTTTTTAGATTTTCCCAAGTTTGGGGTATTTTGATCATTTTAGATGGTTCAAATATTCAATGGAATTCAAAAAGCTTATATTCATGATCCTCACATTATTTTCTTGTCGAGCAATTTTCAAGTGAATCGAACACCCGAAGCATGACAAAAAGGACTTATGAAAGTTTAGAAAAAGTTTGTCATCTTCTATCATTTAGACTTTGGTTCAAAATACTTTTTAAGGGGATGGAGTACTCTAAGGGCTAATGAGGTACCTAGACATTGAGCTAGGGTTGGAGTGTGTTAGCTTATAGCCATCCCCTTACACACTCAAAGGTATGGAATGATGCATAAACCAATCGAGTGGAGTGTCTCTATCCCTATTCAATTATCCTTTCGACTCAAACAACCTAGAGGCTTCTTGTATGGAAGGTCTTGCAGTCTAGTATGCGAGAGCACTTCGACAATATACGATATTGGTGTGCAGACATGTTGTACATAGGACTTATTATATGAGTAATAAGTCTTCGATGTTCTGTTATTTCTACCAAGTGTGCCAAACAAGGGTTGTAATGTGGGAAGGTTGGCATATTCACCAAGAGTGGCCAGCATGCACCGTACAATTTTAGTTGGAGAGCCACCGACCCATGACATTTGGTATTAAAGCTCAGTTAGTGCTAGAGGGCTAAGATCGGGTAAGCGTAAATGGTTTTGATGCGATTTGTCCAATGATATACGGTATGCGCGAAGCTATTATTCTCACAAACTCAATGGTAGCATTGCCAAAGATTTGACCAGAGGGGTGCAAGAGATTGGATCGGCTGGAAAAGCCAGCATGTTGGTGGGATGATATTGGAGAGATTATTGATTAGTATATCGAGCCCAAGCATTTATGCCAAGTGGGCTATCTTGCTTATTGGTGTGCATGGGATATTAGTTATGCGTTCATTCATAGTGGTGGCATCGAGGGATGTAACCCTACTATCTTATAGGATGAAGGAATTGACGGCTAATCCGATGGGAGAAGCCATGGTCTTGCCAATGAGCTTGACAATATCCAAAGGGAAAGAGTTAGCAATTAGTGGAATCGAAAAGTGAAGCCATTGGTCATGCAAATGTGCATAACCAGATCATTCTAGAGGGAATGGTTTAAAATCTTATCAATGAGGTCTAGAAGGATCATCCGTATTACTTGAAGGGAGCACAATTATGGTGTAAAACCATTGGTTATTCAAGAGTGCATGATTATAAATGGAGAACACATCCTAAGGGATGGTACATTTGAGCAATGTGTTGAGCAGATTACTTTAATGAGAGTAGTCCAAAATCATATCAAGGAGGTTTGAAGGGATCACTTGTGTTGCTCAGAGGAGCATTGCCAGTAGGTAATGTCATTTGCTCTAGTGAGAGTATTCCACATCATGTTAAGATGATTTAGGGGCATCACTTGTATTGCTCGGTGGAGCATAGCCAAAAGGCTAATAATGTGTACAATTTGTAAGTTAGTTAAAAAGCATGCAATCACCTATAAGATTTGAGAGATGCTAAGGTGCTAGTATATTGATGTAATAGGCTAGGCTACATAGTTACTGGTGGAGCAATAATGACTCAGAGGAGTGTAGTAGACTAGCACTACATCATTGCTTGGTCAAGGAGACTTCGTAACACTGAGCTCACATTTGTTCATGCATAGGCAAAGTGAAGCTTGAGCTAGAGTGGAAGGCATTCAATGCTCAACCTCATCTTGCCATAAAATAGGGGAGCCATCAAGTAGATGTGCTCGAAGAAGTCATAAGTGGACGCATGAGTTAAGAGTGGTCATGAGGACCGTGATGCTAGATTGCATCAACTTCGATTGGGTGTAAAAGTGGCATTACAAAGTACAATGAATTTAACCAAAATGCAAACGAATGACTGAGGAGCGAAGTTCGCCCTCTCTGCATAGATCTAATGTAAGTCTTGTCTCCTATACAAGTGCAATAGGACACTTGGTGCAAGATACCTATTAGTAGGTAATTCAAAATTACTAAGCATTTTTCATAAGTCATAAAGTTGGCAAACACTTTAGTTTGCTACGAAGGTGGCACTGTGCAAGCTACAAGTAGTAGTGAGCACACAATTGCAAAGGCAACTACCTATCAAACATGTTACAGATGTAATGAGTTTGGGAGAGCTATATGGGATAGCAGCACTAGAGAGTGTCAGGACACTTTGAAAGGTGACTACAGAGATAACCTTTTAAGAGATTTGCAGAGGATGCATTTTGCCAAGAGAATGCCTATGTTGCGGACGTAACAGATAGCCTAAATTCGAGATATGAAAGCTTAAAGAGCCAGTCTTTGAGTCAGTTAAGGGAGTAACTCAAATGGAGTAGGTTGAAGACTTCCATGAAGTTTTAAGAGTAGATTCTTCATGGAGTTGTGTCAGATTGAGGTGTCAATGAGAGCATTAACATTTAAAGTGGGGGAGAATGTCACAAGCTGGTAGTTCTGATAGTTTGATAGGCAACGATATTCAGATTTAGACAAAACATTGAGGAAAAATATAGCATGTTATTAGGGTCCTGTGGCTGTAATTTGGGATCAATCTAGCTAGTGTACTATTTTTCCTAATTTTCCTGACTTTGGGGCTATTCTAGTCATTTCAAATGGTTTGAAAATTTAGTGGAGTTTGAGAAGCCTGTATTCGTGATCCTCATATTATTATCTTTGTGTCAAGTAGTTTTTGAGTGAATCGGACACCCAAAGCATGGCGAAAAGGATTTATGATAGTTTGAAAAAAGTTTGTCATCTTCTATCATTTGGATTTTAGTTTAAAATGTTCTTCAAGGAAGTGGAATACTTTAAAGGTCAATGTGGTGCTTGGACACTAAGGTTAGGAATGGAGTGTGTTAACTTGTAGCCATCCCCTTATACACTGGGCTAATCCAACAGGTAAAAATTGTATGTCAAGCCAATGCTAGATTAGTCTACTTTTTCACCAGATTAGGTTCAAATTATGTTCCTACGGTACTAGTCCAAGCCCTAATACTAGGTTGATATTTATCAAATGGGTTCAAGCAAATTTTTATAATTCATTATATTTTATTATTATTATTATATTAGTTATTTATTTATTATTAATTTTATTATTAATTAATTAAAATCTATTCTTATTATTTATTATATATATATACATACATATATATATATATATATATATATATATGTATATATATTAGTGAGCATATATATTACATATGAAAATAAATATGTGGTATTAAATATATATTTAAAAAAATAAATATATATTATTAAATATATATTGATCAAGCTCAAAGTATTATATATAAAAATAAATATATTTATTAGTTTATATATTATCAAATATATATAAATATATAATATTATAAATAATATATTAAAAAATTAATTATACTAATTTTTATATAATAAAAATAAATAAATAATAATGTATTATATTATATTTATGTGTATAATATATTTAAAACTAATATCAAAATTATTTATTTATATTTTTTAAATAATTTAAAATTTTAATATTAAAGTACTAATTCAAATTTTAATATAATTATTTATTTTATAAAATCATATAATATATATTGATAATATTAAATATATAATTTTATTAATTTTAATATTAAAAATTATTTAATATTACTTATATATAATTTTAATATTATATATTAAAGTATAATTTTAATATACCAAAATTATTATTTTAATATTTATATCAAAATTAAATATATAATAATAAATTAATTATTTATTACTTATTATTATTATCAAGCTAACGGGTTAAGCTAATAACCAGGTAGGTTAATATTTATTAGTTCCAATCCTTTACTAGGTTAGGCTAACCAGTCTCAATTCCTTATCAGATCAGCCCATTGTTATCATTTTCAGTCCATGTCCCAGTCCCAGGCCACGTAAAATTATAGCAATCACAAGCCAACCCATTTTGACACTTCCACCGAAGAGTTTCTATGTGGAAGGATCTTGCGGTCTAATATGTGAGAGTGCTTCAGCGACATATGATATTGGTGTACGGACATGTTGTACATAACACTAATTTTATGAGCGATAAATCTTCGATATCCTATTATTTCTACCACGTGTGCCAAACAGAGGTTATAATGTGGGAAGGCTAGTATGTTCAATAAAAGTGGCCTACATGCACCACACGGTTTCGGCTGAAAAGCGGCTAGCTTGTAACAAGTGGCTCATGGCACTGGATATAGAAGGAGCTTTTAGATAAATTTCAACCACTTTCTTTTCTGTTCTACATATGTTCATTTTTCTAGGCGTTTTGTTGGGTTTGTTTAAATTGGAGTGTTTTTAGGGCACATAATAATTATTCATGACAAACTAATCTAGTAAATAAGTTAAAAGTTAGATAAAAGACGTGTTTGGTGCATTATCTAACTTGCTGAAGTTTAAAAAGCTTGGGTTTGATAAGTTTTGTAAAATAATAGGAAGAGAGTTTTATACATTATTAATATACAGCGGTATGTCAGTATATTGCTAGATTTAGCAGCACATCAAGTTTATTTATTTTTCAAGGTCAAATACCATATGTTATATAATGATATATTAAAGAGATTTATTGGGACACAGTGCATTATTTATCAACGGTATACCATTTTCTTTAAACAATTTATAATTTATAACTTCTCAATTTTTAAAATCGGAAAGAATTGAATGCACTACCGAACCCCATAAAACTTATATCCCATCGTTGGACCATCCAAGCCAATAAAATAGCATATAGGATATCTCAAAGACTTTTTCAAGTTGGAAAGGATTGAAATCCACTACCAGACCCCATAATAAAATCCATAAGCCAAGTTCATGCCAGTCTTGAAGTATCCTTAACAGGATTCAAAATTGCTGTTACAATCCTGGTGAGGGGGATTTACTATAATTAACAAAATTGTGGAAAAAATGCGAATGATGCAAAATTGTAGATCATCGATGCAGTGTAGTTTGCGACAGTAATATCTATATTACATTCGTAGACCATAATTAGATCCTTACTAGGATTTAAATTATAGTTACAAGTACGGTTGCATCGCATTTTTTTTGCTATTGTGGTTAATGCATTCGTCAAAAATAGATTACAGCCATCACAGATGTGAATTTTTTATAATTCACACATTTTAAAAAAATACTTAAATTGTTAAATTATTATTTTCACCCAAAAAACTTAATTAGTTTTAATTTTTATTAATATTAAATATATAAAATAGAATAGAATAGAATTGGTAACTATAACTATATTTTGTCTTTGTGCATATTTTAATATTCTTTTAAAATGATTTTCTAAAAAAATCAAATTATGAAAGAAAAAATTCAGTTTAGAAAGTTAATTGGCTTCAAAATAAAGAAAAGAAATGAATCCTTGTATTAAACGTGATAATAATAGTACGATTCCAATTGAAAATTAAATCTTGTATTAAAGGTGAAAATGATGATATGATGACTTATTATAAATTGAAAATTATAAATATAAATTATTATAAATAATTGTCATTGTTTTCCCTTTAGATGAAAAATAAAATCACTAAAGCATACCACATATTTAGAAATCCTTCTCAAATGGAATAATTTTGTTATATAAGACATGATAATTTATTATCAATTATTAATATCAATTTTTAAATATGAAAATTTGTAATTAATTATCAATTAATATTTAAGATGTCTATAATCTTAAATTAAAATTGAAAATATCATTCACAAAAAGAATATAATAAATTAAATAACAAATCAAATTTATTTAATAAGTTTATCAGCTTTTGAACTTTTGCTTCCTCTACCCCTAGAAATTCTAGAAGGTTGCCCCTCACTCTCACCCTCAGCCTCTATTAACAAAACTTCATCATAAAACTTCACAGATCTTTTATTTTGTTCATCTTCCTAAGCCTTTATCCCTTTTTTACAAATCTCTTTTCTCTTTATTCTTTATCTCTTATATTCTTGCCATTATAGTTGTCTTCTATTTCTGCAAAAATGAAAGAAGAGGAAAGAAGCAATTGATTGCTTTGGTGAAGCTGAAAACGCCTTGGAGTGCTAGATCATGAATTTATGATGTTGGATTTGACTGAAAGCATAGATCTACATCAACTTTCAATAGTTTTGCATATGGGTTTGAGTTTGGAACCTTTCCCACAATCCCTTTCTATTTTGCCCAAATAAATATAAATCTTCTCAATTTTAATATTTTTTTTTTATGTTTGTTGAGTTGTAAAGATGAAAAACATAAAAGAATCTCTTTTGCAATTTCATATTCTTTTATAAAGATTCTCATTTTTTTGCTCTTTTTTGTACAATTTGAATGGAAATTTATTGCAAACAAAAATTCATATACATCAGTTGCAGTTGTGCATCGCACATCACACTGCATCACTAATTTTTCATCTGCTAAAGACGTGAATTTAAATCACACTAGAGTAGCGGTGAAATGCTGTAATAGTTCCTTCCACATCCGCTATTTTGCGGCTGCATTTCATCATGCACCCCCTTTCTTAAAGCCTTGATCCTTACAATTCACCATCTACCTGTATCTGTGAATATAGAGTCATTAGTATTGTTGTACTCAATTCAATTAATACAAAGAAATAACCATCCAAATGGTGGTTTTGAACCTGGTTTCTCATGTAGAATCCGGGGGCTCGAAACTTTATTCCATGTCAATTTAGTGGGTTAAGGAATTTGAAAGATCAAACATATTTGTATTTTGTCTTATTTTTGTTAAAAAAATTAACATTTACTTATTTTTAATATTTTTTATTGATGATTTTTTCTGTTAAAATTTATGTTTAAGAGAGATCTGCAATTTGGTACTATTTTGGAGTACAAAGTTATGTCTTTTCTTTATGCCGAGGAATATTATAATAAGAATGTCGTTAATTTTTTAATTAATTAAGTGTCAATCAAGACGGTCTTAACTGTCTATTGTTGTGATGAGGACACCATAACACCCAGGAAACTCTCTCTTGTTTAATTTCATTATACTCATTAACAATGCGAGTATCTTCTTCTTCTTTTTTTGGGTAAAATTTTAATTTTGACGGAATAATATTCACATTCATATAAGAATGAATACGGAATGGTACCTGCAACTTGATTGATATTAACTTTTAAATAATTAATTCTAAAAGAATGGATCATATATATATATATATATATATATATATATATATATTTAGTATTGATGGATGATTTATTGGACATTAATTTTTTAGGAATAGGATACTACTTTTATATCTATGAGTAAATCATCAAATTGCCTCTTAAAAGATCATACTAGTTAGATTTCTCCTAAAACTTCTTTTACATCATACACAAATATTTATTTTTTGAAACAAATTTATTTCCTAAAAGATAGATCATGTCATATCAAACTTTCCTCCAAATTTTAGGCTTTGTTTATTTTGTTGCAAGTATTTTTCATCTGAAAATATTATTTATATGCATATAAATGGAACTGTTGCATTTTACTTTTATTATGATTAAAAAAAATACGGTACCTCTTACCATAATGATAAACGAAAACAAATATGATACCTAGAATAGTTAAGTGTTACTTATATTAATATAACAATAACAACAAAACCTTGTCCCATTATGTGAGTTAGTTACATGGATCATATGATGCCATTTGCCTTTATCAAAAACCAAATCTTTAGTAATATTATTCATCAATGGATCCCTTTTTATAACTTCTCCCAATCTCTTTTTTTTCCTCCCTCTACACCTTTTCACAAGGTTAAAGACCATGTGATTGACTCTTCTCACTGATGCCTCAAATGGCCTTCTTTGCATATAACCAAACCACCATAACTAACTTTCTATCATTTTCTTCTCAATAGGTGTCACGCTAATATGCTCTCGAATGCATTCATCTTATATCATGTCTTTTCTTACATGACCACACATCCATCTTAATATTCTTATTTTTGAAATAAGGAGAGTTGTTTTCCCCAAACTCTTCTTATCTAATATTAAACAAGTAAAACACTTCCCTTCATTTTAACATTTTATAATTATATCTTATAAAAAATATTTTTTGTTGATTGAAATAGAGCCTTAGTTAGTTGATGCAAAATAAACTTTTAGAAAAAAATCTAGTTTGACTTTTATGTTTTAAGGTTAGTTTGGTGATTTACTTCATATTTATTTATGTGGTAAAAATATTTTAATATTGAGAAATTTCTAAGTAACTTTAAATAATATTCACTCCATCATATTTACCTTAATATTTCACTTGATTTCTTCAGATTTATCTTCTCCATGTCAAAACATTGCGTTAAGTAACCTAACCATTTCTTAATTTGTTTTTGCAGCTTGGTTTCTCATTAATATTACATGCATGGAGAATGTTTTAAACCTCGTATCATTGAAAGTTACGGAAGCCAAACGAGTTTTGCACGTAGCATGTGTTTTTGTGGTATTGGAGGAAACTTAAGTACTATGTACAGAAGTATACCATTTTAGCTTTTCTTTGACAAGAAAGTCATAACAAGTTAACTCGGTTTATTATAAAAAATTGAAAATATTGAATCGGTTATAATGGGACAATGACTATTAATATTGCCATCTTCACCGACCATTTCTGTATAAAACGGAATTGCATATGATTCATATTTTGAGAGATTACTTATTTGCTCTGAGTTACGGTGTCATCATCTTATTTGGCGTTCAAAATTTTCAGGTTTTTATGATGGGGAGTCTTGAGTAATGAATTCTATTATTTAATGAATTTGGCTATCACATTTTATTAAAAAATGTTACATGTGCGATCAGATGCAAAGATAGGAGGAAAATTTTAAAGGGGCTAGAATGTAATCTATTAAGGACTTTTATGAAAATATTTTAAATTTTGGAAGGGTTATACCTAAATTTTCTTTAAAAAAATTCAAAATCAGAGGAAAATTTATGAATTATGGAAATTTTCCCACCTTAAGCCATCCCAAAGTACAACAAAGAATCAATCTTCTACAATAATTTTAAGAGTTGCTTTTTGTTGAAGTGATAAGATTGTCATTAGCTCGATTTATTTTTGTTTCTTAATTCTTTTTTTGCTATAAGACTTCACTACTTTACATTACCAAAAAAAATGCTTTTTATTGAAATATTATTTATTTTGTTTGATATATGAAATTAAAATAATCGAATAATATAAAGAGAACAAGGCTTTGTTAAAATATATTCAGTCAATTAATTTATACTTTTTTTAAAACTAACATAATGCGAGCATAATTATAAATTAAGTTAGGTTCAATACACCAGACAGATTTCAAAACAATGTATTTAGCATGGCTTTTAATTATATACTATCAATGTCATTAGAATTATTATAATTTGAACCTAATAATTTAGAAGTTTAAATTAGTGTTATAGTAAGTTAGTTAGTCCAATAATAATAATAATAATAATGCTCGAGCTAGTGCGATGATACTTAAGTCCCATAGAAGAATGCCAGGGTATGACACGATGATGGGTTAGATCTTCGGATCATAACCCGTTGTTCATATATAGTTAACAAGGTCTTTATTCCCGGAATTCTAATCTTTGTGCATTTTCTATCAGTATACAGTTTTTTCTCTATAAATATTTGGGCGACTAAGATTATAGACAAGAGGGAGAGTACTCTGTGTAATTTGTCAGTTGTGATTGTATACTACAAAAAAATCTTGTGATTTTTGACAGATTTTCCCATAGTAAATTATGAAATTTCTGTCAGAAACAAGAATTTCTGACAAATTTTCGAAAAAAAAAAGGTTCACTGGAAAATTTTTCCGACGTAAATAAATTAACTATAAAGAAAGGTCTTACCTCCGAAAGAATGGCTATCCAAGATGTACTATATTATAAAAGCCCTTGAGTTTCACTGTAAGTAGAGGTGAGGTTTTGCACTTCTCCTCGCACTAGTGATTCGATTATAAAATGAGTATTATATAAAATAATAACTAAATTATATCACTAATATAATTAATATAAATTATAAATATAAAATTAAATATTATTATTGTAATAATATTGAAAATATAATTACATTTATTATATATATATATATATTATAACATTTCATTTGTTACTTTATCTTTATTATTTTAAGATTCAATCGTAAAAATAAACATTTTTATGTTTCTAATTTATTTTATATAAATATGATAAAATTAAGTATTTAATTAATATTTTTATTCATTGAAATTATATTCAAAATTTTAATATATTTAGATGTGTATATAACTATGTCTTAATTTTTTTATATAAACTAATTTTACTTTTTTATTAAAAATTAAAAATAGGAAATTATCAATTTTAAAAATTATAATGATTATATAAATTAGAAATTAGAAATATAATTTTAAAAATAATTAAATATAATTAAAATTTATTAATATTTCCTATTATTTATATTACAATTATTTATGTTATAATTTTGAAAATATTTCTTAGAAAATTCATGATTAGATCAAATAAAATATAAAAAATTAATTTTAAAAAATATTAATTTTTTAATATTTAATTTCTTGTAAAAACTTACTTCTTGTATAAATTAAACAAATTTCGTCGAAAAAGGGTTTTGTTGTGATATTCTTTTATAACGTCGTTATGCTATGTCCAAAAAGTCGAGCAATAAAATAGGCTGCTACTAGAATAAAATTGAAGTAGGAGTGACACAATAAGTTGACATAAAATTTTAGAATTTAAAATTGGTGCACCCCAAAAACCAACTGCTAACCGCATTATAAATCTGCTATTCTATTATTTCTTTCCTTTTCATGCACCCACCCCAACAACTTATATTGGATGGCGTTAACTGCCATGTGGACTTCCGCTCCAATAAAACAACATGGAGATCACGAGGCTATTCCTGCCGGTTGCCAAAGATTCTCACTTGGATACTCGATGTTGACGTGACATCTTCCCGCCTTTCTCCTTTCATTTTTTTTAAATGTTGTTTAAAAAAAATCATATTTACAGACACATAATGTGAATTTTTTCTCTCTTTTTTCTCTCTCTCTCTCTCGGATTCGTCACTTACGGCTCCCGTTGAATCAGTTGTAACTTGTAACTTCTAAGTAAGCACTTGTCTCATATGGGATGGAAGCAAGTGGGAGAATAATTAGGTATAAATAAAAATAAATAAATTATTTAATGCATGCATATAATGTATTTAATTCGAATCTACCATCCAGTGTAGCAGGAGAAATTTTTTTAAAATAATATCAAATATTACTATAATACTGTTTAATTTAACTTATTGAAGGAAATTGATCTGGATAAACTTGCTAAGCTTCTCTGTTAAATGAAACAAACTGACACAGAATAATTTGTACATTCTGTATACAAAAGTGCTTAGCCCATCTTGAATATGAGTGTAGGTTTTCACACCGTGAAATTTCTACGGCGACTCAATTATATTTTTGGAGATGATATTGGATTAATATAATTATATATTGATATATTATTAAATTTAATTATTAATATATTATTATATAATATATTAAATTTATTTTTAATATATAATTAAATTTAATAATATATTATTATTTTTTTACGGTGCATTATAATTCTTTCTTTATTTTACAGACCTTTCTTTAAAGTATTGTTAATTTTATAAAAATATACACATTTTTTGTAATAAAATATAAAAAACTAGTTTAGAATACACGGTTTAGTGAGAGAAAGATGTATGGTTTTGAAATAAATTAGCTGTAAGAAAAAAAAGAATACATCTTTCATTGTATGAAGTGATTTTAATGCAACTTTAAAATTTTCATGATTTAGTATTGTGAATTCAAACTCAAAATGAATACGTATGTTAAGTGACTTATTACTTATACTATTAAAAAAATGACAAAGAAGTTTAATATTATTTCTTAAATTTAAATTGAGAACTGCAACACATATTATGACCGCATTAATATTGCAGCTGCAATGAGCGCTGCAATTGCTTCACATCACAATTGCGATGCGCTTTTGAAAATCATAGGCACGATGCTGAGTTGCAGCCACAACACCACAACGTTGTGCATTAATGTGGCTGCAACAACTACAAAGCACTCACAAAATTTCTTGACTAAATAAAAATTGAATTTTTTTATATTTTTCTGCAAATAAGATTTATTTATTAGAATATGATATTATGCTGAATAAAATAAATTAATATTTATTATATTTTGCGTACGAAACAAAATTTCACAATCACAATATTCATAACTCGTAGTTATACTTGCACAACATTGGAATCAGGAAAAAAGCGCACCACAACCAATTCAAAACCTTTAGATGATCATACTACATAATTTCACATTTTATTGTTTTATACTTACGTAGGGAAAATTTTAAACTATCAAAAGAAAAAATACATCATTATAAAATCTGCTAATTAAGTACTTTAGTCAAGCTAGTCATAATTTTATACTGCGGTTGCTTGATTGCAGCTTTGCTGCGATTAGCAAAATTATGAGCAAATGCAGAAAAATACAACTGTTGTGATATAAAATTTCAAAAAATCACTAATGCAGCATGATTCACGACCACAATATTATTGCAAGCAACTTCGTAGTTGCAAATTGCAATTTAAATCTTGAAGCTAATCTCTAACTCAAAAGTAGGTTTGTCAATGAACTTGACGATCACCTAAAATTGTTTTTTTAGTGAACTATTCAATTGTGTGATCCTAGATAGTAGAATAGGATTGTTGAAATTCATTATTAATATTAAGATATTAATCACAACACACAAAATATGAAAGAATATTTATGACATACAAACTCCAAATTATTGGGAACTGTAGTGTAACATAAAATTTTTTAAAAAATAAAATGTTATATGAAAGGAAAATTATTAAAAAAATATTGAATATAAATTGTAATGTAAAAGAAGAATTTTGACAAAAAAATTAAACATATCATATTTCAGGGTTAAAAAAATCTTCTTTTGCATTATGTTTTATCTGCCATAAAAATTGAGTACTTTATTCTTCTATGTTCAAATTCTATTAATAAAAAATATAATATAATGAAAATTTTAACATAATAAGTGAAAAACTGATTTTATTATAAATATGATAAAATATTAAAAGAAAAGCTAATAAAAATAACTTATAATATACTTTTTAGGAAAAATAAAAATATCAAAAGTAATGTAAAAGAAGAATTTTAACATAAAATTGTTGAGTATATTATATTGAATGTAAGACATTGAATATGATATTAAAAGTAAAATATAATATCAAAAAATTAAATGTATGTAACGTAAAAGATGAATTTTAGCATAAAAATCCAATATATTATATTTTATTTTTGAAAACTTCTTCTTTTACATAAAAATTGAAAAATTAAAATAAAATATATATTTTTTGGAAAATTATAAAAAGTGATGTAAAAGAAGGATTTTAACATAAATTTTAAATGCTCAATTTTTATAAAAAATTATGACATAAAAGAAAATTTAATAAACATAAATTTGACAATACATTTGGACAAATTTTAAAAAATTAAAACTTATACCCACTTTAATAGTAAAATATTAAGAAGGAAATTTTTTAACATGGAAGTCCCTTTTCTATTAATTAAGGAAAAAATTATAATGTAAAGATTTTAACATATGAATTTTAACACAATAAAATGGATTGCTTAATAACTTGCTAGATTGATGAGTAATGACAATATGTCCATTGATAAGAGCTAGATAATTTTGGATGATTGCCTATATGATGGGTACAGAAATAGTGCAACAATATTTGTTATGTGGACCAAAAACTTTGTTTATCAAAAGGGGTTAGGACGATGTCTGTGTACTAAGTATACAAAAGTGTTATTTTAAGATGTGAAAATCATGTTCACACACATAATAGACTAGGGATTTGATCCATTTTACAAAAATTGGGATTACCATGGTGAAATGACTACATCATTTAGGGTTTATACACTTGTGCATTTTAATAAGTAAATATTATCTTTAGGGTCAAACAATAAATATTATTTATGTTCAATGAAAAATATTGACTCTCTTCCTTGTCTACCATTTTGTTTATTAGAGATGATGATACATTTAACTTTGATATTCTATGACAAATGTTTGTTTAGGTGTATAAAAATAATTGTTCATAGTTATGTTTGCTATCAATGCTTCCTATCATGGAATGATGGAGGGCATGACCCACCATTAAAGAGATACTTGCATTCCTAATCAATGCAAGTTAGGTAAAATTGCTTATAATTACATTATATGATTTCTTCATATACAAACAACTTATCTAATTAGTAAATATCTTTTAAATTTGCAGTGCTTATTAATAAACACTCTAGAAATAAAAACATTGGCCGCAATTAAAACATTAAAGAAAACTAATAGACCATTGTTCTTATGATTTGGTCCTTCCACCTTGTGCCCTATAGATCAAAACTATGAAAAATTCCCATAAATAGGTAGGGATGCAGGTTAGGACGCACTACAAGTCATTCAATAAGAATTAGATAGTAATACCTAAGGAGCAAAAGGCTCATAACATTGAGTCTCTCTATGTAAGTGTCAACTTATTTTGTGCAATAACTTATGATATGAAATGATAATTGTTTTAATGGATTTTTTTGTCAAATATCTTTCAATGCAAGAATATTGAGTGGATAACATTTTAGATAGGAGGATGTAATGCACCTATGATGGCATCTAGTGTAGTGTAGCTAATCTCTATAGATATTAGAAGTATAGATTGCACGATTGTTACTTGACACATGAGGGGTGATATCAAGCATGATATTCAACATGCTAGGCATGTGGTATCCGTAGATATGCCTAAAGAGCATTAGTTTTGATCCTACAATGTGTTCAAGAGTCCAAAGTTTCTAATAAGAAAGAATTACATATTATAGGTCATATTTTTTTGAATTCCAAATTTATTGGTAACTTTTTCTAATGCCTATTATTTGTGCTTTGACTTTGTAAGAGAAGTTTAGGAGAAATATGCAAAATAGGGTGCAAAAGAAGGTATAATGATTGACATGGATCAAAGTCTATAATAGTGCATTGATATGACATTCATTTTGCATTTAACATAGTACCATTTAATTTTTCCTACTAATCATTTTCTTGTAAATTAGCCCAGAGAAATAGAATGACAGGTTAATTGCAGCTAATGATAGAGAACTCTGTCAACCATCATACTAGACTGCCAAGGTTATGGATGTTAGAGGAGGCCTATGGTTTTTATGTGCATATTATTTCCTTTATTTCTAATTTCTAATTTTTATTAATTGTAACAATTTATGTAATCATTGTAATAATTTATCTTTAAAAAAATATAAATGTGGATGCAGAAGCAAGTCATTCAGTTGCAGATGCAATGCAATTCGATGAATCTCCTATTGTTAAAGAGGTATTAGGTGCTCATTGAAGGTACAAAAAAAAGGGTGGTCATGTGCTTCGAGAGATAACTTATGGTGACACTGCAGTTAATACCTCATTGATGGCCATATATCCTCTTCAGACACAAGGTGATGCACCTTTGCCCAATGACATCCACCAACACATCTTCTAGAGACAGAGGCACTTGGAGTATTAGTAGGAGTTTCTTTCTCACCAACAACAAACCATGAACTGTTTATTACAATGTGTGCTAGTAGTTGTTACACTTACTGATTTGCCACCATTCCTTGCTACCATGCACCTTGTCCTTTCTTGGTTTTGCCAAGCAAGTTCACTTTGTAGCCACAGGCACGCGCACCTGCACTTGCATTCGAGCCCTACCCCTAGCCAAGCCCTAAAATTACTAGTAGAATGATTACTATCAACTCTTTAATATGCTAGAATGGTTTTACATATTTTATTTCTTCATTTTTTACATTATTTCAAACTGTTCTCTATAGATACAATATTCATTACTATATATCATTTCAACTTTTTCATATATATAAATTTCATTTTTCTTAAATTCAGGTTTTTGTTTGTTTTAACACTATAACATAACACAAATAGTTACATTTTAAATCATATTCAATTTAATAAATAAATGATTAATAATATCTTACAATTTTGTAGTAAAAATAATTTTTAAAATATTTGAATTTAAAAATAATAAAAATCTATAGTAATGACATTGTTGTTGATATAGATATTTTCATTTTTAAAATTTTGAAAATATCCAAATATTTAATAGCAATAAATATTGTCAGTAAAATAGTTGCCATGTCAAGAAGATTTATAGTCAGCATGGCACATCAACACTAGGCTGACATTACATGATGACATTTGTCATCATCATAGGTCACTTGACTAATAGACACGGCTATATAATGACAAGAAGTTCCTAACAACAATGTCATCGATCTAAGTACATAGCGATGACATTTCTACTTATTGTGATGACAAATGTTATCACAATATTATCCATTCCTTGTAGTGATGTTCATTATAAAATTAAATTTGAATTCAAAATTTCTAAATACTTGATAAGATTTTTTGAATAAATAACATATTGCTTGAATAAACTCGTGTAAATACATTGAAGCTCGTGTTAGATTTGGGGTAAAGTTTAGGTTCAAATTAATCAAACTTGAGCAGTTTGAACTTGCGCCTCTAGATGGGGCAATGGCTCTTGATATTTTCTCTTCCGCCTACTTAGAAAGAAATAGTGATTGATTGATCACACTGAATTAATATATATATATATGTACGTATATTAATTAGTATGTAACGTCTTGATTAATAATGAGAAAATTGTGACAAAAGTAAAAGTTAAGTTTTTCCATACACTAAACTATTTATGTTCAACTTATTTATATATATTTTTTAGTTTACATAATACGCTAGGTTAAATTATAGATTGATAAGTGTACATTAAAATATGTGGTATGGCTGATATCATACTGATAATGGTGGATTGACGTTTGTCTTTTTTTTGCTTATTGATATGTAGTGTGCACTAATATTTATTATGGAAACATGTAAAATACCTCTTTAGGACGATTGTATTTTTCCGGAACTTGCAAGTCAAACTCTTAAGACTACAAAATTTTTTGTAACTATCACCCGCCATTTACTTAATTAATCATTTTATTAAACTATGTAATATTTTGATTGACCATTTAAATAAAACTTATAATATTATTATATTATTTTATTATATGATTTTTGTAAGTATTTATTTAAAATTCTATATTTCTAATTTAATTTTTATTAATTATATAATATAGATATTATGCACAAAAATGATGCAATAAACTAACACACACTAATATTTTTCTAAATACATCATGAGAAATTATGTAATTTAATAAAATGGTTAATTAAATAAATAATAAATGTTGATTGTAAGTTTTATATAATTTAATGATTTTACAAATTTTCAAAGTCTGTAGGGTAAATTGCAAATATTCCAAAATTGATAGAATAATTTGCACTTTTCTCTATTAATTAACTAGTTAACATTTTAACGGACTCTGCAGAAGAATGCAGATCAATAATGGAGAACTGAGAGGAAAGTGAGTTGCGACCGGCTAAATTTTGTCTAAAATAATATAGGTCTATATGAAAAAAAAATTGTTTTATAAGTCTTTTGTAGATTTAAAATTCCGTTTGATCTAATTTGTACGTAAAATTTTCAAGGCTTAGCCTAACTTTTCAACCAAAATTGATTTATTGATGATTAATGAAATTTTCTGAAAATATTATTAAGAATAGAATTAAATTGATCTTAGTCAAAATTTGATATTATTAATCATAGTTCAACTACTATAAAAAGTTGTTTGATCCAACTTGAACTAATGATAATATTATCATTTGAACTTGTTTTGACAAAAAATTATAAAATTGAAAGTTGCACTAACATTGAATCAACAAAAATTAATAAATATTAAAAATTAAAACAAATTCAAAACTCAATCAAAATTTGATTTGATCCCAAAATAGATATAAATATCACAAAAATGATTAAAAATGAATCATTAATAATTATAATATAGTATTATAATTATAATATAAGTTAAAAATTAAAAGAATGAGGATATCTTAGAAATTTTCATAACTTTTTAAAAATTTTCTTTTAAAATTTTTATATACTTATATATTTTTAATTTTAATATATAAAATATACTAGTTAATCTAATAACCTAATAGACTAGGAAAATAATATGTGTTAGTCTGTTTTGTAGAAAGAGCTAGAAGTTTAACCTAAATTTATTCTATTTGACAAATAAAATAGTTTAGGATATTCCAAAATTATGTTAAGCTGCCATGAGCCTATTCGAAAGGTGACCCACTTTTATTGAAATTACTCAGAATTATAATTATAATTATACAATAGGTTGTAGAAGCATATAAAAGTAAATAATGTCGTATAGAGATTTAAATTACGGTTACAATTACAGATATGGTCGTATTGTGTTTTTCACCATTGTGGACATTGCGGGTATTATAATGTGGATTGCAACTGTTGTGATTATGAATTTTTTAAATTTTCTCACATTTTAATTTTAAGAGAGTTAAATAGTTTTAAATTTTTAACTAACATTATTTTTGTACAATTTGATATGGAAAAATCATATTAAATACTTTAAACAATATAACTAATTAATATTAATATAAATATAATTTAGAAAAAGCAAAGTTAAAAACCTTCTTAACTTTCAATGAATATTTAATATTTTATTGGCTTCATAAACTATTGTAAGAATTTTTAATCATACTCCAGATCCCAATAGGATTTATTGTCTCCATATACCCGTTATTTTACCACATTTCAAGGGTTGTGATTGTCCTCGATTATTACATTGTCTTTCCTCTAGCTACTCTACTCTACATAGTACATATAGGAATCTTATCAAGTCAAATTATTTCCTTTTTGTAAATCTTATTTAGTCTTGCTTCTCTTTCAAACTTTTCTTCTTACTTTGTACTAAGCTCTCGGTCTCTCTGCATTTCACTGTTCACATTTTCTCTACATTTCACTTTCGTATGATTTCTTTCTCTCTTAATGATTTTGTTCTCTTCCCCTTCCAAACTTTCACTAATTGTGCTCTTTTTTAAAACTAATGCTGACTCATAAAAAAGTAGACTTTTCAATGCTTTTTTTCTCATCTATGCCCTCTTGCATAATTCATGGCCGATTGTGATTGCGATGAGAATTCGGTAAAAACGGTTCGCAACCAGACTCAACAACCGCATTAGCTCTGCAATGCATCCGCAACAGCAGTGATTTACTATCACACCGCAAATGCACTCAAATACGGTAATGGATACTTTTGCATTAGCCAATTTTCGGCCGCATCAGGAGATGCGGTTTGCATTTAAAAACCCTGATGTCAGATTGTTAGATTATTTTTTTTATACGCACTCAAAATGTTGTGTTTATACATATGGAAAAACTTTAATATTTTTTGTAATTTTTCATTGAAAGCTATAACTTTTATCTAAAAATATGAAATTTCTTGAAGTGGTGATTTTGAATTATGAATTCACAAACTTTAATTTTGTTTATTTATTACATATGAAATTGATTCATATTTATTAATTTTATATAAATATTATAATTTAATTTTATAATTTTTACGTTAAATTTTTGACAAATTCTATGCCATCATATTTCATATTCAAGATATAGCAACCGTTCATGATGTGGAAGTATTAGGATCATTGGTTTAATATATTGAAATTAAAAACATACGCATTGTAATTCTGACATGTTATTTGTGTAGACACTAATTTAAATTGTAATTTTGAGTTTAACCGTCAGATTCCATTAATATTTACAATAAAGTAATTAATTACCACTAACATTTTTTTATTGTTTACAATGTTTTTTCTTTTTGCTTTTCCACCTAGTTTTTGTTGGAGTAATTTGATCAAGTCACATCTAATAAAATATGTTTGATATAGTTTGACAATGGATAGAGCATCAAAACTATCCTCAAACACATAAATGGGTCTAAATGTATTTAATGAAAGTGAATGCTAAGCTTGTCATTCTTTATAAGTTGAATGTGCTAGTTTAAAGAAATATTGTAACCATAGGATATGGACAACCGAGTAGGCCATAATTGTATGGAGCCAAACATTATTTTATTACAATGTTAATATCACGAAATTACATATTTACCCATCAAATATTTGTGTTTAGATTGGGACTTTCAACGGGGAATTTCATTGTCTTGGTTTTGATAATATATGGCAGAACTTTACGAATGCTGAAGAATTCTGTTAGGATTTACCTTTCTCTAAAATTCGTTTTTTCAAATGCGCCTTAAAGAAGTGGAATTTAACAAATTCTCACTTCTATGATTTCTATCTTGGTTCCATTGAATGATGACTAAACTTACACTATTTAATGTGCTATTGTGTTATGTAAAATTTTTAAAATTATAACAAATCCAAATTGAGTGTTTGATCGATTTTGGAATTTTAAAATTGATACATTTTTGTATATATCTTTTTGTAGCATTTATTTTTAATTGCATAATAATAAAAAACAAAGCTTCATGAATAAAAAAAAATTGTTAACGTTTCTAATATTTTGTTGACAAATTAATGTTATAAGTAAAATAAAAACTATTATCAATAATTTATTACATGAAAAAATATGGAATGGGTAGTGATTTTTTTTTCAAAAATATGTAAATTCATCAACACAATCAAAGAAGGTTAATCTTTATAAGAAGAAAATTAAAATGAACCCATTTCAAATCCTTTCCTTTCAAAATCCCTTGGGTTTTACAAATACTCCACTCAAATCCAAACGAAACCTAAGGGCAATGTGATGTTTTTTTTTTATGTAATACAGTGCAATAAAAAATATGTGATGAGAAGTGAGGTAAAAAAAGGGAGGGGGAAGGCAAATTGGTAACAAACAAGTATTAGTTTTATTGGATCTTTGATTTGGTAAAAAGTTGAACAAATATTTTAAAAGTTGAGATTAGAATTGTTAATCTAATTTTGGAATTAGGCACTTCATTAATTAATTGCAATTGAATAAATTAGAATGTAAATAAGTTAAGCTATTTACAAAGGGTTGACTTGAAAAAAGTGTGATTCAAGTTCAACTTTAAATAAGTCAAGCTTAAATGAGTTGAGCTCAATTAATATACTAGTTAAGTTTGAGTTTCATGTTACTCGATTCAAATTTTTCATAAGTCTAAATAGACCTAATAATAAAATATATTTTTTTACTATATATAAATTATATAATCTATAAAAAAATTCAATTACACTAGAAATTGTTAAGGTTGCATGGAAAAATATGATGTTCTCATTGAAATGATTAGATTTTTAATATAAATTACTTTTTGCTAATTATAATTGCTATTATTATATGATGATTGTGTTGATATCTTTAATAGATTTAACTATTTTAGAAAATTTTATATTGATAAGCAAAATGAGATAAAAAATATGGTGTCTAATTTATTTGTGAAAAATAAAATTTTAAATATTTATAAAATACCAAATTATTTGGGTTAAATTGTATAAAATCAAATTGGAATTTAAATATTTTTGTTTAATCTAAAATTGAAGCCTAATAATATATTACTCGAATAAACTCAAGTAAGCTCATTTAAACTTATATTCAAGTCAAGTTCTTGCTCAACATCAAATTATTCTAACTAAATGATATTCAGTATGAATTGATAGTTATTTATTTTTAACAAATTCAAATTTAAGCGTATAGATATTTGACTCAACTTAATTCATTTACACCCTTATCATAAATAATTAAAATGTATGATTTTATCTTATTGGTGATAAAGTTGGGATAGTATAGCACAAAATATAAATCGGGTAGCAAAGAATCTCCCTAAATTTTTATAAAATTTTGCAAAATCCTTTTAATATTGTATTGCACCACTCGAAATCTAATTTGCTTTCGATTGTTCCTATCGCCTGGTTGCCATCTGTACCGAAAGCTATTACTCCATTGAACACTATGCATATATCGGACGAATGAAATTATAGATAAATTACGTTAATCTCCGGTAAGATTTAGTCCAATATATTTCTAAAAATATTGATTCATAATTTTTTTATTTATGTATTTTAAATCCATGCACTTCTTCTTATGGCCAAAAGGTAAACAAAATGAATATATATTTTTTAAAAATAAAGATTGTAAAAAATAATTAAGGTAAATAAAAAAATTATATATAACTTGTCCTAAAATAAATGAGAAAAGGGTAAATTTGGGTAATGATTTTTCCGCAGAGCCATTTCAACGCTTGCAAGGAAGTTTTGTCAAAACGACAACAGTGTCCCTTAGGGCGTCAAAGGAGTTATACGCTATTAATAGGTTGTGTAATAATATGGTTTATAATTAAATATTTTTATTATTATTTGACAATATTTTCATTTTCTTCTGGTTGAACAACTTACTATTGTCCATGTTTTTTATTTTTAAAATTAATGCTTGTATTAATTACCAAAAAAAAAATAGTGCTTCTATTACTTCTTTTTTAATTGTTTTCTTCATTGCATCTTATTTTTAATTTTAATCCTTTAATTTAAATTAATTTAACTAAAATAAAATTTACTAAAAATATTAAATTAAAAAGTAAATTTTCTTTTTTGGTCCTCATAGACCCCTTTTTATCCTTCTAGGGTTGAAATTGAATAAATTAATATTTTATGAAAAAAATAAAAAAAATTAGGATTGAAAGTTAAAAAAAAAATTTTACTAAAACAAAAATTAGATTTATTGTAAATTAAAGCATACATAATTAATAATAAAAATTACTATTTGAATAAATGAATATAAAAGTATTGATTTATATTTGAGTGATTTCTATTGACTTAAAATAAATTTATTAAATACGAAAAACATACATACTTTTATTTGTGATTTGGCGGTTAATCTCAAGGTTCTCAACGTATTTTTTGTGGAATATTAGAATTTTTACGTCGTCAAATATATGCCTACCACTATCATTGTCTCTTCTTCTGTTTTTTGGGTCGCATGGGATGGGGATAGCTTACTTCATTCATTAAGCTGTTAAGAGTATGAAATATTTGTGAAATTGACGTATTGAATTATTTGCTAAACTAAGAGAGGAGTTTGTCCTAGTAATTCATATTATAATTTATATTGAAATATAAAAGTTACCATTCAAACATAAATCAAATTAAGGTAAAATAAATGAAAATTCCATAAAAATGGTTCCAGGGTCAAAGCAGGCGCTTGCTCTCAAGTCCTAATTAATAATAAAATAAACAATTTTAAACATAAACTCCGAACAATTTAAAGCCTTTTGGTTCAACTGTGACAGTCGAATTTATATGTGCTCCTTCGGGCTCTTGAGGTTTTATCTCATTTGCTTCTGCCCGTGTGAAATCAATCATGAATATGTTGTTCTCTTCTGCTTCACCTGTGCAAGAGTAGAGTGTGATTATGTCATCCGCCTTCAACGCATTCTCTTTTACAAACTTCTTCCACTCTTTTCTGAATACAAAGCTACTGCCTTTATAGGCGTAATGGAAACTCCACTCCCTCATCAGCTTATCAACAAATTTCAATTTCACATCACTCGCCACGTGATTTTCTGCACATTGTTTTGCCATTCTAGAGTGACTAGGCAAATACTCCATAGCATCTTTCTTAGGGATGATCAGACAATACTGTCTTCCCACGTCTCTTCGTGAAAGTTTCTTCTGAAAAAGTTGCTTACAGGACATCTGTCCGCTTATCGGCAACTTTGACAGCTCTACAACAGAAGATTTATGATTCGCAGATTGCTCCAATTCAGCATTAAATTTGTTAGGTTCAATTTGAGGAAGATCATCACATTGTCGTTCGTCATTCGCCAATGATTTGTTACCCGCTGAGTCATTGTCACCATGTCGTTGTCGTTTGCATGAAGGAGTGGGATAAATAGCCTCGCTTGACATGTTTTCTTCCATCATTGTTCTGTAGTAAAATTTTATTTGGCAAGCTATCTAAGATGAATTGAACAACCCGAAATATATTATCATGTGTGCAATTTGAACGCAATCAAATTTTCTTAATATTACAAATGATGGCATCATGAAAACCACAACATCTTAAATTCATCAAAATATAGCAGGGATTTAAGTAGCGACCAGGATTGCAGGTCACGGTTGTGTTACAATACAGATAAATGCAGGAAAATATAGTTCATAATGGCAACATGTTAAAATGTTCTATAGCATAACAGTCTTTATAGTGATTGACACCATGATCATAAATATCAAAATTCTTCTATAGAAAAATAAACAAAAAAATTAGTAAAATTACTTGAGGTTGGTTATGGTGTTCCAACACAGACGAAATACTTCTTTCTTTACACTCTTGTGCTACGCAACTTTACAATAACAACATATATTTTCAAGGGATTACTGGTAGTTGGTTACTTATTTAAATGGCTGAGTAACAAAACAAAAGGAAAGATATTAACTTGCCACAACGTTAATTTCAAGTAAAAGAAAAAAATCTTCAAATTTTTGTTTATAAAATAATGTCTGATTTGTATATGTAGATTACATATTAAAATATATAAATTATGGTAGCAAACAGCTACACATTTGACCATATAAGGAAAGAATGAACAATTTTTTATTCATATTTTGCTGCTTGGTTTATTATTTTAAAAGTTTCCTTTTTTTTTCTCTAATTGAACCTCCAAAATTTAGGAAAATTTTAATATAGAATTGGATTCCCCATTTGATTCAAGGATATCATATTGGACATATGATTGCTTTGACCAAAATTTTTGGAATATAATTTATTAGAAAGAAAATGCAATTAATACAAATTTTTTTATAATATCCCATCCTTAAAATATAGAAATTTTTAAAATTTCTTACATTGTTTTTCTATATGTTGAAGCATTATCGCAATACTTGAGATAAACCTTATCTGATATTTTATTTTTCTTTGGCGGTTATCCATCTTGAATTTTATTATTTAATTTGATTTTCTATATTTCTAAATAGTATTTTTAAACACTAAGGTTCTCTTGGTCATATTAGGAGGTTTCCAGATGGTAGGACGATGATATGGTGTAAAATTTTTACTTGTTTCTTTCTAATATGTTTAAAAAACAATAGTCAATTGATGATGCCTTGAGGTCTTGATTCATAGTGTGGATGTACCTACCCACTCTTTACAATGTTTCATAATCAATTAAAATTTTTTATATTTGATGTAATAAATTTCCTTTTTCTATAATAGTTGATAATGGCGATTTTATTTTGTTGGTTAACCATAGAAGGGTCTAGAAGTAAGTCAAGTTTCTCATTAGGAAATGGAATATTGTACTATTTGCCTAATTCAGTTTGATTTAGATGCAATATCTCCGATTGATCATGATAACTCCTCATGAAGGAATTCAGCGATCAGCCTCTGGTATTACCTTCGTAAAACGATTTTAATTTACAAAAGAGTTGAAGTACGCATTTAATGAAGGCACCATCCTAGCTGGGGTTCTCCTGCAAAAGAAAACTTTAAAAATATATTTGCAAAGAAAAATTTTGATGCATGCATACGAATCATGATGAAGTGATGAACCTTATTTTATGTTTCGTAAAGGAAGGGGAAAAAAAAGAAAAAAGAGCCCACCATGACATGGATATCTTCTCAACATGAGTTCATTCCTGTATACAAAACCCGCCATGAGCTCAAAATACTTTCTCAGATAACCTCTGGACTCCGTAGCATTCACTGAATTACCATTGAACATCCAAAGCAGAAGTTAAAAAAATATGTTCAGAGACCAAAACTAACTACTGAATGCCAAACTGTAATTTCATATGCTGGAGGAAGGGAAAACCACTAACAAACCCATTGCTTACCCGAAAAAGTTGTGATGACGTTTACACTTTTTTGAGCTGCAAGTGCTTTTAGTTTATTTCCAGTGGCTAACAGAAGCAAGCTTTTCATGAGATGCTTCTGCTCATTGGGACTAGATGTCTTTGTTAGCACTTCCTCAAAAGCAAGCAAATCATGAACTTTGATGCAGGGAAGGGACAGTAAAACCTGGAAAGAGTAACGAACAGATTATTGAACTGTTATCTTCTAGTTGCCCTCATCTGCAAGTACTATACATGCCAAAAAAGCAGGCATGAGATAGAACAACTATCCTACCTGAGAGCTGTGTGTTATCTTCTAGTTGCCCTCATCTGCAAGTACTATATATGCCAAAAAAGCAGGCATGAGATAGAACAACTATCCTACCTGAGAGCTGGGTGTCTATCACAGAGATGAATGAAGACTTCATAAAAGAGCCCAACTAGATCACACTAATTATTGCATTTGATTGAAGGGCTAAACCTTGAATAATGAGATCATTAGTAACAAATTCTATGAGCTCCATATTTTTAGTTGAAATAGTTAGAATTATCAACACAGAACAGTGAGAAGAAGCTTTAGTCACTGCTTCACCATCTGTCAATGTAAAAACTTCCAAACATAAACGTAAAGTCAGAAGGACCACACCTCTGTTGTTCAGAAGGGAACTGTATATAAATCAAAATTATGAGAGGAAATAAGCTTTCAGAATGAGTGACAATATGTAAAAGAAAGATGAAACATATTACATAACAAGCGTAAAGCATACCCAATCACAGAGCTCCAATCATATGAGTCCAAGCTTTTGTTAGGAAGATGAGGAATATGTTAAGAGAGAACTTAAATTTGCTTAAATCAAAATGGTAGGGTAAAAGGAAGAATATATAGTACTCATAGGGGAACTCATGAGTACTAGTGCATAAACTGCCATTAATAATGCTCCTAAATCTAGAAGCATAAATTTATATTGTCAATGGATAAGTATACAATCTAGAACACATTGAAACATTAAAAGACTTGTGAATTTAGCCACTTTCAGAAATTTCCAAAATTGATATTCGACAGCCTTTTAGAGAAATGTCTAAACGACTAACATGCCCAGACTGTTCTAAAGAAAGGAGTCCAGCATTAAGTGGAGGAGAAGCGATCCCAAAGAGAAGGGAGCATATCTCATGTGTGAAACCCCAAAAAAGCTTTTCTTCCATCACTTCCGCTTTTAAGTCTGATCCAGAAAGAATGCCATGAACAATTGGTACCTTTGGTCTACCTTCTTGTAGGAGACAAGTCCATGAACAGCTGAGTGCTTTCTGAGAATGGACAAATAATGGGTGCAGAAGTTTTCCCAGCCAAATCTCTCACATATCCGAAGGGCAATATTATTGGTTTGATGAATGAACCAGCTGTCTTACGTGCCTGAACCCCATTGACTGCGTGTTCTCCATTAGGGCAACAGCAACTGTGTGAACGTCAGAAAATTGGAAAAAAACATATCTCCAATGGTCGTTGACAAGCCCAATATATTATATCTCTTAATTTATAAACCTTAGATTTGGTGTCAAAATATTTATAACGAACAATGAAATTGTTATGGATACAATATTCTCCTTTCAACCAGAAACTTCATTTGAAATTTTCAAAAACTTGAACGAATATAAAAACAGTATTATAGGATAGATCTTAAATAATTTGGACTAATAGGGAATAAATCGAACCAAAAGTAGTAATCAGAAGCACGGATGCTTACCCCTGTCTCTGATGCCTTTCAACCAATTTCGTATATTAGACTCATTTGATTCAGCATATCTCCTTATTTGTGTCAAGCCGGGAACCTTCAGGTAAAGTCAACATACTTTTTGACAATTTCGGGTATTCTCCAAGAAGGCTGCATTGCTCAACATCACTCACGGTCATCGCAACTCTGATCACTTGAGCTAAATCTTGAAATACGGAAGGTGACCAAAGGGAATGTATAGCACGAAGCAGCTGGAAGCTACGAACACGCTACTTCCACAGAGCAGGGTCCATCCATTTCAAAGAAAGTTTGCTAGAGCAAACTTTTAAGTCAAAGTACCCAAAATTATTAAGGAAGTCCAACTATTACAAACTTATATAGAAATTTAAATTGTGGCCCACAACCATAACATTACACGTAATATTACAGTTGTGTATTACACTACATCTGTGATTTTTCATAATTTTACATTGTAACGGCTGTTTTTTGCTGTATTTTTATGGCAATTTTACTATTCGCAGCAAAACCATAACTACAACTGTAATTTAAAATGCTTACAAACCTTGGAACAGAAACCACAAATGGATAACAAAAAATAACTTCAAATGTTCTATACAATGCAAGCTGAACTTCAGCATCTGCCTTGGCAAATTGACAAGATCCATTTAAAACAATGTTTGCTATTACTTTCTAAAGCCAATTGCATGCTTTCCATCACGGCTAAATCCTTTTTTTCTTTTTTTGGTAACGGGGGAAATTAACACCAAACATCACGGTTAAATCCTGATATAAGAAAAATGGATCCAATAACAGACAGTTACAGCGAAGCATGAAAAAATGTTTAGAGGTTAGAATATCAACAATGAAAGATTTCTTTGAGAAGTAGATGCGGTGGGTATTTAAAGCAAGAGGTTCTTGGTCATTGCATCAACTTTCTTAGAAACCTTAGCAGAAGCTGTCAAGGGCCCATAGGAAGCAACAAACCTAATAAGCTCCTACTGCTTTGTGAAAAATATTAAAAATGGTTGATAGAATTTCATTGATTTTAGGATTTATGTTCTTAATTTTTATGATTTTACGCTTTTTGTTATTTTTGCTATTGGTTACACAGTTTTATTCTTTAGGTTTATTTTATTGGATAATTGGGTCTGGCTAATACTAAAAAAGTGAACTTTTTTTTGTAAGTTTCATAAAATTTTCTTATTGTTATTATTATTCTAGAAATTTCTACTTTGAGGAAGTTGCAATATTATGATGGGTGCTGGATTTATTTCATTTTTACTATATAGGAGGAAGCCTAAAAACGGCATCTAAAAAAGGTATAAAAATATTACATGTTGATTTATTTTTTTATTAAAATCCGAAAGACAGAAATTGATGTCATAGCCTTTTTTTTATGTTGATTTATTATTAAAAATTGACATGTTATGTAAATTTTTAAAAAAAATTAAGAGAGAAGATGTCATTTTTTGTAAGTTTTTCCCACGTTGGATAAACCAACATGTTATGGTATTTTTGTTGCAATGGCATGCAATTTTAACTTTCCAAAATTTTAATTTAATTGCAATAATAATGACATTGATCACACAATGAATTTGGGATAGTATGTTGCAACTTTGATTCAGATTTACTTTTAAAAACATTAAACCTAAAAGAATTGATTTTGAAAAAGAAAAACTACTTTGGAAAAAATGGTTGAGATGTTTAGGATAATTAATTTAATATTAGACTTTATTTATGCATTAAAGATATTTATATATTGACATACAAAAAAATAACTTAAAATAATTTTCACCTTTCTTGTTTACCTTATCTCAATTTCTTTAGATTTCTCTCCTGGGTCACAAGATAGCATGCATGAAAAAGTAAGCTAACCACTTCCTCGTTAACTGATTTTTTGGGTAGGTTCATTAAGATTGCATGCATGAAAAAGACTTTGAACCTTAAGTTACAAAAGTTAAACGAGTCTAGCATGTAGTTGCAAACCCCCTTTTTTTCCTCTAATTTGAATATACAAGAGTTAACGATCAAATTTGTTGCAAATAAATTGCACTTCAGTTAAGAATTTGATCTGATTTGATGTCCAATGCAACAATATCATATACTCTCTATATGTTTTATTTTAGTA
Organism: Sindora glabra; assembly: GCA_020226215.1. Taxonomy (NCBI): domain Eukaryota; kingdom Viridiplantae; phylum Streptophyta; class Magnoliopsida; order Fabales; family Fabaceae; genus Sindora; species Sindora glabra. Next base: position 33,904,517 of record CM035229.1, read on the forward strand.
ATTATATCCTTTTACTACAAGAAATATTTTGTGGGATTTTAAGATCATTACTAAAAAAAAAAATGATTGACGTCACCTATTTAATGGATTTGATGTTGGCTTCAAATCATTATTTTATTAAGCATCACTGCAAACATTTTAGAACATCAATTAATTATAAAATTGTTATGGAAAATAAAAATAATATCAGTTCCCAAAACAAATAAACAATCATCATTTTTTGTAAGATGCACAACCGATAATCGGTGACATTTAATATGTTCATTTTTATTAAGTAACCATCATTGAGAATTCATTAACAACAACTTATTTTATTAACTAATATGGAATGTGTTATATACCACATTAGTGATTCATATAATCAATATTGTATTACCTTCCCCTTCCTTAGAAAAAATAAGAAAATTGTTTCCCATGCCCTCTCCATTTTGTATAATGTTTCAACACACTTCCTACTACAATACATCCAACTTGAAATATATCTAGAACACCAAAAATTACAATACTCTAACATTATAATACAATTTGGATATGAGATTAGAGAATATCTAATGATTTGCACTACTAAATGGCATACATCCAAAGACTTTTCAAACTGTAGGAGAACAAAGTGAGCAAATGAAATTTTGACTGATGCAAAAATTACAAACAAAAAGTTTATCATAGTGAAATATAAATTACCTTCTAATTTGTTATGTATATCCTATTCTTTGTAATTCCTTCACCCTAATTAGATCAACATCTCCATCCTAATTTCAACAATTTAAAGTAAAAAAATTGAAAATGGTGAAAGGTTACCTCGATCAAAAATGGGTAAATGCAAATACTCATTTCTCTATATATGAGCTTAACTATCCTTAAAAAATTACTTTTGAATCCAATACCTGTCAATACAATGAGCAAAATTCATTAAAATTACATGTATAATAGTATACTGAGTGATGAAGAGGATGAATGAAACCAAGTTTTTCACTTGTACAAGCTTATAAAAGTTGCATCAAAGTGAAAGGAAATAAAATATGGTGAATTATAAAATCAAATACTAAATTGCAAGAATAAATACAAAATGTAAAATAAATCCTACATTTATATTCTATGGCTTTTCAATGAGTACTAACCTCAAATATTTAGTTATAGGCTAATGAGGATTTAGTCCTGCAAAATAATCAATAAGCACGAATGCAAAATTGAAGAAAATCATTTTATAGTTGGAAAGAGAGCATACCATGCTTATTAATTATTCATTTTTATTTTCATCTTGTGAACAACTTTTCACACTTTTAAAGTTCACACATCAATTATTAATAAACAACCAATGTTTATAATAAAATAACATTGATCAATTATAAAATTTTAAATTTCAATTAATAAATAAAAGCCAACATCATAAACCAAATGCTTTTATTTTGCATTATGATGTTTTTCATATACATGAAAAACTATAATTAATAATAAAAAAATTAGTTAAGGCTAATAAGAAACTAACAAATGAATAATCTAATAAATAAGAAACTATAAACTATTAATTTTTCCTTTGAAAATTATGTAAATGGAATTAAACTAATGATAAATTCTCATTTGAAAAAACATTATGGCTAGCCTTGAAATGAACTCAAAAGGCCAAGCTTTCCATGCAAGAATGGCTACATTACTTCTTTCCACTATAATTTCTCATCAAATTTCTCATTTTTGCATTTTTTCCTTAATTGTGCTTCTTGAGATGGAGCATGAATAACAAAGATGCCTTTGGCGAATGTGATGGTTACTAACTAATGATAAATTATAGTGTGAAAAAACATTATGGCTAGCCTTGCAATGAACTCAGATGGTCAAGCTTTCTAGTACAAGGTCTGCTACACTACTTTTTTCGATGATAATTTTTCAGTAGTTCGTACATCATTGATAAGACATTCCTACATATTTCAAATAGGAAGTAGGAATGGCATTTGCAAGCATCAAGATGATGTTTTAGATGTTGATTGTTAACCAAAATAGATATATTACATATGTTTTACTTCATAAAGTTTAACTATTGATATATCTTGCAATATTATAATTTTTGGCAATTTTCTAATATACATTATTTCATAAAGCTTAGTACTTATAATTCATATTTTAATCTCCAAATATAGCATGCATCGTAAATGTATCAATAGTGTATTGTTAAATATTTATTACATATCAACTGACCTTTTGTGTACTTTTAGACATCAATTATGTTAAAAAATAGACATGATATTACAAACCTTGTTGATTTTAATAAATAATCAATGTTAATTAGCTAATTTTTTTAATCATAGATAATTTCTTCATCTAGACATTTTTTTTAACAATGAACTATACAAAAACTACACAAAATATATGCAACTTCTTCTTCATGATATTTTTCTACCATTGATTGATATAAAAAACCACACTAGATTATCAATACACCTATTGATGTTGCATATTCTTATCTTGAAAAATAAGCATTTTGTCTCTAACACTTAGGGAGACATAATATTTATAATCATAATCACTTTGAATGCTTATTGAAGAGAAGTGATGATTGAGTTTGTTCATTGATAAAAATGGTTAAGAGGATCAAGAGAATGATAAAAGGATTAGGAGATTGATATTAGTCTCTTGATCCTCTTAACCTAATCTATCAATGAATAGTCTCTTGATCCTCATAACTTGATCTATCAATGAACAAAATCTTGAAATTTTTCTCTAAAAAAAGTGAAAATAATTATCTTCATGGTATCCTTTCAAGGTATCTCCTCACTCTAGTATCCATTGCAACCAATTTGATCCCTAAGGCCATTATTAGTGAACTCTTGCAAAAAAAGTACTAACTCTTTCTTGTTACCAACACTTTTGGATTCACTCCATTGAATTGACAAAATAGAAAAGAATTTGGGTTGTTTTTGTTTATCTTGAAAAGGTAACCTAACATAGATTTTGTCCAATAGAGGATAACAATCCAAAAGCAATAACTTACATCTCAACAATTGATGATCAAGTAGCATTGATTGTGTAATATCGTCTTATGCTACCGCTATATAAAATGGAGTGAGAACCTAGATTACAAATGGAGTCAAAGAGAAACAATATAGGCAATGAACTTAGATAACAAATGGAGTGACTTGGATAAGTTACTTATATTTACAAAAATTTCACTAGATTATCATATACATTGATTTTCTCTATAATCGATGTTGATTGGCCACCACTAAAGAGCAATTTTGTGGTAAAAACATATTGGTTATAATAGAAAAATCATCATTATATAGTTTTAGGCTTCAACTATTTCTATACAACCAACATCCTTCTTTTAGTGCCTCTACCAATATATTTTGATGTAGCTTAAATATCACGTTGAATTTTTAAAAATTACTATAATTAGTGAAGAATAAATCGACCATTTTCCAAACTATCCAATAAATGAATAAAGTGTGAGAAAACATGAAATTTGGATAAAGATGAGAAGTTTACTATGTTTTAAAATATTAATTTTTGTAAATTTGATGAAAAAAGAATAGTTTTCAATTTGATAAAGAATGTTTTTGTAATTTTATTAAATATAAAAAATTTGTGATAAGTTATATATTTTTTTTGCATACTTTACTTACAATGATAAAAACATTAATGCATTGAATGAAAATATACAAAAATATGAGAAAAAAATTAATATAAGAAAAATTATTTTATAATTGTATTCATTTTATATATAGTTACATCAATAAATGTAGATTTCAACAATACTACACAAATAAAAATAAGTTTTTTGTCTTCCACCATCATTACTGATGCTAGCCATTATCCAAAAACCACTCTTCACCATCCATTAAATTTAGATATTAGTAAATCATAGATATATGTAATGCATTAACCTCCATTAACAACAATAACCCTTATTTGAAGAGGAGGAAAATAACTTTCCCACCATTTTATTTGACACAATTTGACAATAATCTCTATAAGTATTGAATGAAATGGTGGGTGAGTGGTTTTCCTCCTCCTTAAACAAATATTAAAGTTAGATACTGAAGACCAAAGCATCACCAAAATGTTTTTAAATAGAAAGTGAATGTGAAATATATATGTGATAAACAAAACTATAAATATTAGTTATTAACTAAATATCAAAAAGGTACTAGTTGCATTACCCAATAAGACTTCAGAAATGCCTTTAGATATCAGTTAATAACAAAATTGAAATGTAAATGTTTTTGCCTTTCTAGGTTACCATTGAAGTACTTTTTGGATTATAGTTTCTTAAATAATTAACTTCTTGTTTAGATGAGGAATTTTTACCTATTAGATATAACCACTTTAAAAATTAGTTATATATAGAATCTACATCTTAAGATTTTATTTAAATTTCAAATATGCCATTGTATAATTATAGATTGTGATTTTTTGTTTAAAATTGTTGTCTTATTTGTCTTAATAATTTTAAAAATATTATTGTATTTATATAGATGTCAATTCAACCAATGACCAATGTCAATCGACATTTATTGACCAACAAAGAATTATAATTATGTAGTAGTGGATATTAGAAGATAATTAAATATTATATATTATGAAATAATATAGCATTTGAACTTTCTATGAAGAAAACATTTTAATAGATATTTTTGGGCCAGCCAAAGCTCCCTGACGAACCCAACTTGAAATACAATGGTCATAGGTGAGCCTGGGAGAGAAAAGGGATGACGTTGGCCCCACAAAGGGTCGCATGGGGGTGATCCTAACCAAAAGAACCTGACACCTGATCAACCGAATGCATTATGGACAACACCATATGGCATTTTGGTCTTAATTTTCTCAATTGCTTTTATTTTCATGCATAAATAAACAGACAGTATTTTCTCCTTCCAATTTCTTTGAAGCCCTAGAAAAGTGCCAGCCCCCATCATCTATCGCCAGTTCTTCCTTATTGGACCAACTCATCGTCAGTGAACCAGTGGACATCCACCATTATCACAGTCCCTCTACCATAGAGGACTCACATTCTAGTCCAAACAGGAATATGCATTACCACTTAAGATATTTTCTAAACTTCAAACTTCACTAGTGTTTGGTCAACCTCTTCTATACAATTTCAAATTTTTTCCTGAATGATCTTTGTTTTGTTTTAATTTTTGAGCTTTGTTTGTGCCATTCCCCTCAACTGTTTGTTTTAGGGTTCATTCAGTAAATTTCATTTTAGGGTTTATGTATTCGGTCACCTTGTACACTCATGTATTTCCACCAAAAAATATACTAGTTTTTGCTAATCAATTATTGTTCTTTGGTATTTGTTCTTTGCAATTTTTTTTGGGGATTTCATAATGAACAAACTCTAAAACTTTAGGGTTCTGGACCACTTGGAATACTGTTATTCCTATCCCAGCTCACATCGATATGATTTGTTTCTTATGTTATACTTAGGGATTTAAATTATGATTGCAATTGCGGTCATGAATGCGGCCACATTGTAATTTTTACGATCGCAGGTATTGCATTCATCACAATACGAATAGCAATTACCGCAACCATGAATTTTTATATTACACACAAAAAATTAAAAATATTGACATTGCAAGCCCAATAAATCTTATTTATTATAAAATAGTACTACAGCTACAAATATAATAAAGAATTTTATCAATTCAAAATTCTAAATTTGGATGGTCTATAATATTATATGCAACGAACTGAATGAATATATAAAGGGTAAGTCGGTGAGTCGACTGAGGTGGATATGGGCATGTGACGATCATTACTACTTACACATTTTGTTTTTTTACGCTTAACAAATGTTTGGCAAATATTGGCAAGAGGCAACTTTTACATATTATATATTTTCCCCTTAATAAAACAAAAGCCATTTGCATGCTGGGACATTTCACTTCTGTGAACTTTGAAAGCAGCAAAACAAAGCAATAAAAAATAGTCTCCATACTTACTCTGTTACTCTGAATTAAAACTCTCTCCTTTTCTATATCCCTATCTCTATTTTAGCAAAAGAAGGAATTTCAATCTCATTTTATAATAGGAAAATAGGTACAGACTACAAAGCACCAAAAAATTTACCAGATTTGGGAGGAAGACAGAGATAATTCACGCACTCCCTTTGACAATCGATGGGCAGAAAAGGTTCTTGATTTTGATGCTGGATCATGTGCTTGTGTTTGTTTGGAGGAAGAATAGTGTGTTGCTATAGTTGACCGTTTGTTTTCTGCTCTGTTTCTTATTTAAAATTAAAAAAAAAAATCTTTCCAAACAGGTAGTTAAGATCGAAGAAGGTCATTGAGAATCTCTTGAAATCATTGGTTTTCACCGTAAAAATTTATCATTTGCTTTTAATCTTTCAAAATTTTGATTTGGGAAAATTACAGAAAAATTGCTCAGTTTGCATGTAAAATGTGCCAAAATGACAGCCATTGTCTCCACATCAGTGTTTTGAAATCCAGTCTACCCGTTGACCTAGCAAAGTGATTAGGTGAACATCATTGAACCGGTTTTATATTTTCATATTTATAAATTTATATGAAAATATTTAATATATTATATTATATATTAATATTTTACATCATTAAGAATGTATTAATAATATAAAATTCAAGTAATAGTAGGAGGTTCTAAATTTTTTATTTGAATTTTAAACTTCTATATATAAAAATAAGCATATTTTATTACTATTATTTGTAATAACAAATATAATATAAATTAAATAAAGTTAACACATTTTAAAATAGGTGAGATTGATTAAATTAATTATTTGAAAGCAAATATATTCTTATAGGTTTACAACAAAACAATCTCCTTCTATAATCAAGATATTGTTTGTAGCGCGTAAACTAAAGACTATCATGGACTAAATGGTTTGTCCGTCCACTGCAGAGCAAGCGGTCCTCTATTCGAGCTTCTTCATAGACAATCCCTTACATTTTTTTAAGTAGATTCTGGAACTGGTTCAATCGAGTAAGCTGTTAGTCCAAAATTTCACTGGATTTCAATGGTCCGATTCAGATAACTACTAATCCCCAGTTCAGAGCCCATTTTACATCCTGGTTCTTGATTCCAAGCCAGGCCGATTTTCAAAACATTGGTCCACATCTCACCGCAACACCATTACATTGTGGTCATTAAGGATCGCAATGAGTGTGAATTAGAATCACTACACACAAAGTGGGCTGATGCAGATGCGCTCCCTTCGGTATTTTGAGATATTGTGTCCACATTTTATTATCCGATCCGTTATTTGAATCCCTTTAGTATATATGGTGCATAACTGTAAAAGATTTGAGTAAGTAAAAGTTCTAGGTTCATAATTTTTTATCAATAATGTACTAAAACAAATAAGATTTTATTATTATAATATTTAGAATAATATTAAAAAAATCAAATGCATATGGTATGAATTACTATATTTCTGATTTTGTATAATTTATGTGAACCATATTAATTTTTTTAGTTATTAAAAATCAATTCATCATGTCCATGGGACGGATCCTAGACCTCTAAACCACTAAATCAAGAAAAGATACGTTTGCGTGATATTCCAAATTCTTGCATTGCATGTTATCCATTTCTGCTAAAAGGAAAATTTATCAAATGATTGTTATGGGAAAATGTCTTCCCTGGAAACAATAGGCTATATAGGGAAGTCGGTCAACAAAAAGTAGACCCCGTTCAATAAAATATAATAATATATTTGAAGGAAAATAATTTTTCCTTTTAATTAAAAAAATTATTTTCCTGTGTCACCTTACATTATATAATCCCATTCTTTATATTTATAATCCTTTCTTTTCTCTATCCTCTCCTCTATCTTTCTCTCTCTACACCTCTCTTTTCCCATTCCTTCTTTCTGCCCTCTCTTTCTTATCTTTCTATCGTTATTGCTTGCTGTCCTCTCCGTCTTTCAATTTTCTGGCCCCTTTCTTTCTCATCTTTTATCATTCTTCTCTCTTCCCCTCTATTCGTCGACTTTCTACCATTCCTTACCCCATCATCTCTTGCTCTTTTTTATCTCTTTCTTTACTTTCCTATAAACGTATAAAAAATTATGTTAAATGAAGTGAATTATCACTCTTATCATTAAAAATAATTATATTAAGAAAGTATTTTAGATAATTACATGAATGTGATTATTAATTTTGGATAAAATTGTATGAATATGAATTTACTTTTTGAAAAAAATGATAAAGATGAAAATAATATTTAAATATTCTTCCTTGGAATTTTTCATTTTTTGTTGAGTTTGATCCAAATTTTAATTGTTACCAATTTGTGTATGCTTCCTATTATGAGTTGTCTTTTTATTCAAGTTAATTTGTATGTTACAATAAGATTGTGATTCCTTTCCAAACAAATATTTTAGTATTATAAATATTTTGTATTGAAAAAGGGAGTTTGAAATATAAGAGATATGTAATATGAATGTCCATGTGAATTATGTGAAAACTCTTATAAAGATTTGAGAGAGATGTAATAATAGTAAATAGGAAATTGTATGGTTATGGTTGAAAACTTCTGTTGGAAGTATGAATTAAAATCACAAAAATATAAAATTAATCATAATAAATTATGAGCGTACCCAGAGCATAATTTGATAAGGCTATGACTGATCTGAATGATAGTGAGTAGAATTACAACCTACTTCGTCCCTTAGGTTATCAAGATAGAGAGAAAAGGGGGAGAAAAATTTAGAAGAGTAGGAATCCTTATTTTTCTGTGTGTTCAAATATTAACCTTGATCTCTCTATTTAAGGTCAGACTTGTGATAGGAAACTACTGACCACTAAAGGGCTGTAAGTTAGGACCTCTACCCATATGGGCTTATGCATGATCCAACCTATCATGGATCATACACATTAAACTAGGGCCCAATCTGTTCTATGCTTAATGTTAAAATACAAAACTAATTACTTAAATAAATATTCCAATAATTGATTAATGCTAATCCATATAATATTTCTAATAAAATTAATTATTTTATTTTTAAATACAACAATCTCCCACTTGGATAGCATTAATTAATTATATGGAATAATTAAAACATCAATAATTAAGCAATTAGTTATACATTAAGCTATAAACTTAATTCAGAAAATGAGACCACATAGAATCACTGAATCCGATAGGGAGACAAGTGATATAATATCTCATAATCTGAAAAGAACAGAATAACGTTTAGTCTTTCAACTATAACTCAGAAGAGAAACAACTTAAAATCACTAAATCCGATAGGGAAACAAATGATTTATATATGTATAAAACATATTATCAATGTTTCAATATCCAAACTGAGTGACGATTACAAAAGTGGAATGAGACCATACAGAATCACTGAATCCGATAGAGAGACAAGTGATGTTAAATTAATGTCTCATAATCCCAAAGGAACTTGATATATATATATATAAAGTTAATCTTTTGACCACAGCTCATATCATAAGAGAAACAACTTAAAATCATTGAATTCGATAGGGAAGCAAATGATTTATATATGTATAAAACATATCACCATTGTTTCAAAATGAGCAATTACAGGTCACAAATATTAATAAAATAAGATAAGCATATCTCAGACTCCCACTAAACTAAGGCTTCATAAAAATTTAACAAGACTCATATGAGTTAGTTAATTTTAAATACTTCTATAGGTAAGCCTTAAGTCAACAGATCCCTTGCATGTCTCCACTAGGGCTATGTTTAATGTGAGTCTGAAATTCAGCAATCTTTTCTCTCTAACAAACAGGAGTTTATCATCAAAAATTGGATAATATGTCCACAATTCCTATTGTTTTGAGAAAAGCACAAAATAGAAGCCTTATTGCAATAAAATTTGGTAAAGATCGTGATATAGAATTAACTAATTGCATGCCAAATATCAACTTCCTCAACCTTATAGCCTGTCAAGTGGCTTCATAATATGCGATAAACTCTACTTCCATTGTTAAGGTAGCTGTGAGTGTTTTTTTAACACTTTCCCATGAAACAGCTCCTCCAAACATCATAAAGATGTATCTAGATGTTGACTTACGATCATCTATGTTCAAGACATAATCAGAATCTGAATAACCAATACTTGCAAGTAAATTAGATTGTCTACAAATCAACATATGATTCATAGTACTTTGTGAATGCTTCATGACCTTCTTGGCGACTTTTCAATGATTCATCCTAGGGTCACTTGAGTATCTTTCAAGCACACTAATAGCAAAAGCTATGTCTAAACGAATGCAAACCTGTGCTTGCATAAGATTACTAATAGCGGAAGCGTAAAGAATCTTATCCATTTTATCCCTTTCAATATTAACTTAAGGGCAATATGATTGAGACAGTGTATTGTCTTTCTAAATAGGCATTGGACTAGATGCACAGGTGTCCATTTTAAATCTTTCAAGCATCCATTCAATTAAATTGGCTTAGCACAAACCCAAAATACTATGAGTTCTGTCACGATGGATCTAAATTTCAAAATAAATGATGTTTTGCCAAAGATCAAAATGACATGATAACATACGTTTTTGACTCATCTAAATTAACTGAGTTCTTAGCCAACAAAATGTCATCAACATAAAGCACTAAGATGACAAAATTACTCTAATAAATTTATTAAAATTCCTGCAAGTACACAATATAGTCATATAATATTGCAAGTCTCTAAACCCTTTGAGTTCGTTTGAACTTAATGGCTAACTGATTAGGTTCTTCAACATGAGGATCTTTATTTATATGAACTAGACTGTCAATATTATCTCCTCTAATGATAAGGGAATCTAAATAGATACAGGAAGAATGGTGACCTTGTCATGTAAATTAATAGCCCCAAGCATCGAACTCCCACTATCTAAGCCATCCTTAAAGAAAAATGTCCAATCAAACTTAATTATCTCAGTATTATAAGTGGAATAAGAAAATCTATAACCCCTTGATCCAATTCAAAATCTAATGAAGAATCCACTCATTGATCTAGAGTCTAACTTTTTCAATTAGGGATTATATGGTCTCATATTTACTTTACAATCCCACAATCGAAAAGATTTCAAAATTTAAGAAATCTAGATCTAATAACATACCTTGTTTTACCAATCTTTCTAATCTCTCTTTAGAAAAATGGCCTAAAATTGATCCCATAGAATGGAAGAATTTTAACTCATTCTAAGTTATTTATGCCTAATTATAGCATTGATGGGAATATCAGAAGATACAACAGGATGATCTTTTAAATTCAAATCATATAGATCATTTTGTAAGGTGACATTACCAACAATAGCAAAATCACTATGAATCTCAATCTTTCCACTTCCTTGCCAAAAGGAATAACCACAATTATCTAAAACAGAATTAGAAATTAAATTGCTTCTGGCAGAAGGCACATAAATAACATTATTCAGATCCAAAATATGTCTAGAGGATAAACATAAAGAAATTGATCCTATGCACTGAACCTTAACCTTACTACCTGCTACTCCTAAGATATTTTTCTCTCTTTCATTTGGGATCCACTAGTTCTTGAACCCTTTTAAAAGATTTGCAACATGAATAGTTTCACCAGAACCTAACCACCAAATTTTAGAGGATATTTCAAGATTATTGAACTTTAAAACACACTAAAGTTAGATAGGTAGAATTGAATTTCTCCTCAATAACTTTCATATACTTCACAACAGTGTCCTTATTTGGGATACTTTTTCTAATTCCCTTCTCAATAGTGAACTTAATCACTACTAAACAAATCCGGTTTGATTCATACCATTGTTTATAATAGGTCTTATCTACAGCACTAGACTGGGGTAAGAGATCAGCCGGCTTTGGTTCTCTAAGAGCCAAATCCTCCTTAGAGATTGTCAGGTACATGTTCAAGGACTCTCTCCATTCACCATAGTTTGTTCCATTAAGAGTCCTCACCACAAATAATTGTTGAAAGGCCGAGACTGATGCAATAGGATTGGGAAATTATTAATTATGCGTGCACAATATAATTACAACACAAGATTCCCAATTAAACGAATCAGTCAAACAACTATCTAACAAAGTGGTATCCAAAATACATGTACCATAGATTTGGCTTGTACAAAAGTCTACATAAAAAAAATGTAATCAATATAACCATACCGATAGGGTATAAGAAATATTGAAACATTATAATTACTGCATGCCTATTCTAAGGAGTCTAAGCTTTAAAATTACATTAACAATGTTACACCGATAGGGTGTATCCATCATCAATGCAATGTACTCCAAAAAATCTTAGAAGGATAGTATTTTATGTAAAATAGCCTTATTATATCCCTAATTTATCATTGGTATGAAATAAATGGCTTTAGGTGTTTTATATGTACTAAAATAACATAATTAAGGGCTCAAAATTATTTAATATTTTTTTATGTTCATAATTAGAGAGAGTAACAGCACACCAAGCCCAGAAAAAATATAAAGAATGTCTATAAATTTTCTCAGATCAAAATTCAATAAACAAATTGTATTTTCATAGCACACCGATAAGGCGAGAGTAGTACTAGGATGGGTGACGGGTGCGATCATACCAACACTAATGCACCGGATCCCATCAAAACTCCGAAGTTAAGCGTGCTTGGGCGAGAGTAGTACTAAGATGGATGACCTCCTGGGAAGTTCTCGTGTTGTACCCCTAAAAAATTTTTAAAATATATATATATAAAGGTAGAAAATTAAAAATCACATGACTGGCCTAAACATCAGTTTCCAAAAGCCTTGGGCATTTCACACACGTGCCTACATGCGTGTAGCTCGTGCATTTATCTTAAATTCAGCAAAGCCCAAAAGGACGTAGGTGTGAGCTCACGTGCCAGTGGTTTTCATGTGCAAAGCAGCGTGTGGCCCCCGCTTCTCGCGCAGGCACAGCAACATTTCGTCTTCCTCCCACGTCTGATTCAATTTTTAATGCTGGTTTCGGCCATTAATGGTTTCTAAGCTCCAAAAAAAATTTATGTTTAACCCTTTTAAGTCACAAAAATTATATCTGACCTATTCTTAACATGAATTCACATATTAAATAGAAGTAAAATATTCTCAACATGAATTCACATATTAAATAGAAGTAAAAGCTTCAAAAGATATTGTAAGGTTTATGTTCATAATTTTTTTTTTCAGAAAAAAATTTCAAATTTGTGCATAACAATCCCGAATTTACAATACAATCAAATAACGGAGTAATATTTAAGATCCTAATTGTTCATAAATTTTGAGATCTGTATTCAATATTTAAATTGAAAGAAAAACAAATCCAAATTGTTCCAAAATTAAAAACAACAGTTCCGAAATTTTTTTGTACGAAAGGAAGAAATATAAAATTAGAAATTTCATGAGATGATCAGATTACTCATAGTTATAAATTCATATTACCAACATGCTTTGATACCAATTGTTGGAAGTATGAATTAAAATCACAAAAATATAAAATTAATCATAATAAATTATGAGCGTACCCAGAGCATAATTTGATAAGGCCATGATTGATCTGAATGATAGTGAGTAGAATTACAACCTACTTCGTCCCTTAGGTTATCAAGATAGAGAGAAAAGGGGGAGAAAAATTTAGAAAAGTAGGAATCCTTATTTTTCTGTGTGTTCAAATATTAACCTTGATCTCTCTATTTAAGGTCAGACTTGTGATAGGAAACTACTGACCACTAAAGGGCTGTAAGTTAGGACCTCTACCCATATGAGCTTATGCATGATCCAACCTATCATGGATCATACACATTAAACTAGGGCCCAATCTGTTCTATGCTTAATGTTAAAATACAAAACTAATTACTTAAATAAATATTCCAATAATTGATTAATGCTAATCCATATAATATTTCTAATAAAATTAATTATTTTATTTTTAAATACAACAATTTCTACACACATTATCCTATAATCTTTAATGATATAGTAAATATTTTCTCATTCATAGTTTTTTGGGTTTTTTCCATGTTAAATCTATTATGTGCATTGTTAAGCTACTTTAATTAATTTAATTGTCTAATACTAATTTGTTTTGAGAGAAAAAATTTTGAACAATTTTTAATACAAAATGTACATTTTTTTATTTATACTATTAAAGATATATTGACTCCAATCCTAATAACATTCTAATAATGGAATAATTATTTTATGGCTTAATCTTAAAGCTAAAATTTTTATCATAATATTATTTTTCAATAAAAAGAATAGTTTCCTTCTATGTATGAAATCTAATAATATATTCGTTATATAATTGCCAAACAATTAAAAACAATTCATATTCTGGAAATTCATTTTTTTAGAAAAACATTTTTGATAAAAATTCATTTTTTGGCGAAATGAAGGAGTGAAGCAATGATGTTCTTTTTTATTTAATTTATCCCCCTAATTTTTTTTTGTATTTTTTGTATTACTTACCTAATTGTCAATAAAACCATACAATTAAAGATCTTCATTAATTATGAATCTTTTGTATAATTTGCTTAATAAATTGCCCTATCAGAATGATGAAAAATTCCTAAATATGATCATTGTTATTACATAAAATCAACAATAAATTAAATTAATAATTACAATAAAATATTATTATTTAATTAATATACTTATCATGGAATTGGCTTATATTATTAACTTCACTTAAACACTTGTTATATATTTAAGAATTTGTTTGCTAGCAATTTGTTAGAGTTCTAAATATTCCGAATGACGGCTTGATTGTTTCTTTCACCAATTCTGCATGGACCATGAAGGCTTAAAACTCATTTACTTGTAAATATCAATTCGAAATGCGTTTAGCATGTTCATAGGAACCATTTTAGCAGAATTCAAAATGCGTTTAGCATGTTCATAGGAACCATTTTAGCATTGGTCATGAAAATCAATACATACATGGATTCATATATATATATATATATATAGAGAGAGAGAGAGAGAGAGATCAAATTGAAAATCTCTCTCTCTCCTTATGTGTTTCTTCAATTTAATATATAAATATATATTATATAAGTAAATTTTGTAAAGTAAATTTTTTATGAGATGTTGGAGGAAAACTGTGTCAACTATAAGTTTATAAAAGTTCAACAATAACTTTAGTACGGGTTAAGTTAGATTAAAAATAGTAGAGGAAATTGAAATATAAATAATCAAGTTAGATGTTGGAGGAAATACTTTCTATTTATTTTCACTGAGGAATATATGAGATATTTTTTTTAAGAACAACAAATAAGGATAAGTCATGAAAATAGAAAAAAAATGAAGAGTAATTGAATATTCTTAATAAAGATTAATCCATAATGAAATGACTAGAATCTAAAATTTTTGTGAAAAGGTAAAAAAATTAATTTTATTATAAATAATGATAAGTGATATTCTAATAATATAATTACAAGTAAATTTATAGTGATAAAAATTACATATAAAAAATTTTAAATGATAATAACATATATAAAAACAAATATCTAAAATATATTAAAAATTAGTAGACAGTATAATCTATACTAAAAGTTATAAATTACAACAGATGTAAGTAGTAAAATAGTTTTCAAACTTTAAAATACGGAAGAGAAATTTATCTTATACATTTTGAAAAAAGAAGACTACAATTTGCCTTATATTTTACATCAAATTTACGTAATATATATTGGACCACATCGTACAGCAACTGGAGCTATCCCAGACTGCCATGTTGGGGCAGCTTTCTTATTACATACCAATGCTATTCCACCTAAAAATGTTATACCAAAAAATGACTTTAATATATTTCAACCATACGATGTGAATGTAATATTTTTACTCATTATCAATTAAATGATTGCGATGTAGTTGTGTTTTCAAATTTATGAATTTTTCAACTGCTTTAGATTTGGGTATAAGAGTTTTGTTGTATGTAAAGTGGGATTGAATTATGAAATAATTATTAATATCAAATTAATTTATCCCTAAAAGAAGAATGTATTGGGAAGTCTTGATATTTGGATTTAATATCGTAAATTTGTATGTTTTGAAAGGATATGTATTTCTTTTAAATTTATTGTTTTACGAATTTAAAACATTTCATATTTTAAAAAAAATTAAGGTTTTTCTTTATTTTTCATAATTTTTTAAGTTGTAGGTTTTAGTTGTTTATTTAAGTTCATATAACCCATTCATTTTTCTTCACATTTTTTTGGCTTGAAGAAAATTATATTCTCACCAACCTTGTGGAGACAAATACGTTATTTTGAAGGAATTGACAATTGGAATAGGATTACATTGTAACTGTGCAAAGTTTATATTTTATAATTTTTCTTCATTTATAAAAAGTTTAGCATGAAAGTGTATATAACACGTTTTTATTTTAGGGCTTGTGGGCCTATTATTCTCGTGCTAGTGTTCCAAAAAGAGGGGAACTTTGTCTATTTCTTTAAAAGAATTTGTAAAATAATGTTTGAATTTCTTCATTTATTCTTCTTTTTAACAGTAAGAATGGTAGTCCATTCAACATACACATACAATATATGAGATTCAAATTCAAAATATAATGAGAAGTAAACCTTTTAAAGTAACATCTGGTGTCACTACACTACTAAAATGCTGACAAATTTTTATTATTCTTTTTTTTTAACAATAAGAATAGCAGTCGATTTAATAATTTTTGTAAAATAATTTGCAAAAGTAATGTTTTGGCCTTTGTGACATCATTCCGTGATGATTTTGCATGCTAGCCACATGCCCAAAGTTGAAGCATGATAAGTGACAAGTAATGAAATGAAGTACAAAGCTCACTTGGTGGGGAAAGGCTGGGTAAAAGCAAGGCATCAACTTCATTGAAATTTTCTTCCTAATGGTGAGGATGAGTTCAATTCGTGTTGTACTAGGATTGACAACCAATACAAATCATGAATTATAATAGCTTGATGTAAAGGTTGCATTTCTTCAAGGTGAAGAAATCAACATGGAACAACCAAAAGGATTTCTTGAAAAAAAGGTAGGGGTATATGGTCTACAAATTGAATAAAAGTTTATAAGAATTGAAGTAGGCTCCTTATGAGTGGTATAAGAAGTTTGACTCTTTCATGACTAGACAGGATTATACCAAGAGTGCTACAAATCATTGTATGAAACAATTTTTGGGTAACAAATTCATAATCTTTTTGTTATATGTAGAAGTTTTGTTGATAGTGAGATATGATTTAAAGATGATTGGTGATTTAAGAAGGAGTTATCAAAATCCTTTGGCATGAAGGATTTAGGCAATGGTGGAGCTTCTTAGGGTTATCTGGGGTCCCCCCCAATAATATATATTTTTTAAATCATGTATTGGTATGATAAAATTTTATAAGAACATTTTAATTTTTTTTAACAAAAGTTATTTCTCCTCCAATGCTATGTTAAAATTTGGTACTGGTTCTACTCCCTACAAAGTGAATTCCAAGAATGCAAGTTTTGTAAGATCAAAAAGATAAAAAAAGAAAAAAATATTTGGTTATCATAAGAAAAATATGTCGAGAGTTCTAGAAAGATTTGGAATAAAAAATCCTTAGGTAGAAAGCATGTTACTGGTCAACCATTTCAAATTCAATAAAAGAAGCTGTCTTACTGCACAAAAGGAAAGGGGGTTTAATATACACAATCAAGTGTGCTTGACAAGATATTGCCCATGCGTAGTTAAAAAATTATTTTAGCTAGATATTAATTGCATAAAGGAAATTTTATTTTTTCAAATAAAAATACTATCGGCATTAAAAGTAGGATCCGAATTCTAAATTTTTTATATTTATTGAATTAAGCTTTCCAAATTTTATTCCACAATCACCTCTTTAATTAACAATCTTTCATTTATATTTGGAATTCAATTTTGGGATCTACTCTCGGCGAATATTGCATTTTCTTTTAATGTGTAAGGGGACATGCGATTAGCATTTATTATGAGTTAAGATTTACGTACTAGTGAGCTCGTCTTGACATAAACATTGAGAAAGTGCTGAAAATTATAATTTAGGTTTTCATAAACCAAATAATTTATGTAAATTTCATATGTATTAACATATTATGCTAGTATTGACTACAAGTTATTGTATGTCGTATGAAGGAATTAATAAATGAGTTGAAAAATAGTATCCATAATTATTCTTAGACAATGAGCTAAAACCACCCATGGACAAAACATGCGTCTTAAATGAATCATTCCACAGCACATAATCAATTTTAACAGTTTTTTTTTTGACAAAATGTTAATTATATAATTACCTTTTTGTAAATTCATTTGATGGTATGTTTTCATTCAATTAGAGAAGAAAACATGTATTTTAGTTTATTTATTTGTATTGGGTTTATTCTTGACATCTAAGATTTAAAAAAAGTCCCCAACCACAATATTGCTTGCAATATTGCAGTTTGAACTAGACCGTTGCCACAATTTTCCATAATTTTGGATCATTATGACTACATTTTCTTGCATTTATCTATATCTCATTGCAATCACGACTGCAATTTAAATCCTTACTTGACATAAATAATATAGATTCATATTATCATAAATTTCATTTTTCATATTTTTCAAATTTAAGCCTCAATGTGTTTCAAACAAAAAAAAGAAATAGAAATTGAATTATTCGTAAGAATTTTGCTTTTTAATTTTTATACGTACACAGTAGCCAATTTACGATAAGGGTCAAACATGAAATTATATAGTACTGATTATATATTTTCATGAAAATTAACTTTGGTCGTAGGTGTACTAGTGACCCTAGTCCCTTGCCTATAATTCTTTCCTTAGTGAATGATTCAGCTATAGGGATAATGCATGCATGGATCCAGTGCTGGTTTGATTCTTCTTAATGTTGAAGGTATGGTTTAAAGCTCACGTAATTGAAACTAAGCCATGCATGCAGATCTTGCTATGTATGGAAACACTTTTACCATGTCTTTCTAGACTTCCACTTAGTAATGTGAAGTAGAATACATTTCACCTACGCATTTATCTATGATGAATGCTTTCAATGAAAAAAATATATATGTCCACCGCAAGATTCTAAATTGTGGATACAATTTTCTTACAATTAGCAAAATTGCAAGTAAATACCATTATTGTGATGCAAAATTGCAAAAAATTATAGGTGCAATGTAGTTTGCAACCATAATATTGTGGTTGCAGATTGCAATTTAAATCCTTGATTCAACATATTGAAAATTTCGTGCTGTTAATAATGAGGAGGTATTTGATTAATTAAAATTTTCTTTTATCTAAGAACACTACAACAATTTAGGGATATACAAACGACACCTATACAAACGATAAAGTCTTAGTCGTTTGTATAGGCCTCTGAAAATTTTATTTTTTTAAAAAAAATTAAAAAACATATATAGACGATAAATGTTGTCTGTATAGACATGTTGTCTATATAGATAAGGGCTATACAGATGACAAAATCCACCAAAATAGAAATTTAAGAGGATCTATATAGACAACATTATGGTTTGTATAGCCTAGCTCTATACAGACCACATGTGTGGTCTGTATAGGTTTGGCCTATACAGACGGCACTAGGATATACAAACTACAATGTCGTCTGTATAGGTCTCCACCTATACAAACCACACATGAGGTTTGTATAGCCCAGCTCCATATAGACCACATGTGTGATCTATATAGGTTCGGCCTATACAGACAACACTGTGGGATATATAGATGACGATGTGGTCTGTATAGCATAGCTCTATACAAACCACACATGTGGTCTGTATAACTTTAGCCTATACAAACGGCAATTGTTGTCTGTATAGTTGTTTTTAAAAAAATTTATTGAAAAAAATAAAAAAAATTCTATATAGACAACAAGAAGTCGTCTATATACAGTTCAAATTTTTAGAAGCGGCAAAAATTAGCGTGTTAAAATTTGAAAAATAATATAGACAATCGAGGATACTTATACAGATGACAAATGTCGTCTATATAGAGTTTGCTTATAAATTCTCACCCAGGAGCTATTTTTCTCATTTCTCTTGCGCACAAGTGAAGCTCTTTCTTGATGGAGCTCTTCCATGGAGTTCAAGTATGTCCTCTTTCTTTCTTTTATTTTTTTTACCATCATTTATTAATTCTTATATTTATTTTATTATATATTTTGATTATATTGTTTCATTGTTGATTAAAATTTCTAATTGTTGCTTTGCAATTTTAATCATCTATGATAGAAAAATTTTTGCAAAATTTTTTTTAATAGTCTTGATATAACAATGTATAAACTATTAATTTTTATTATATAATATTTTATAACTATTAAATAATAAAATAAACTTTCATTATATAAAACTATATAAACTATTATGTAAATGTTTATAAACTATTATATAATGATATAAACTGGTATATAATATTATATAAACTAAATTGTAATGATATTTTTATATAAGAATGAAAGTAAAATTATATAAATGACTAACTTTATTACATAATATTATATAAATTATTATATATGACATCAACTTTCATTATATAAAAATTTATAAAGTATTATATAATTGTATATAAACTATTGTATAATGATATAAACTATTATATAATGATGTAAACTTTAATTATATACTATTATATAATATTAATTAAACTATATCATAATAATATTTTTATATAAGAATGAAAGTAAAATTATATAAATTATTAACTTTATTATATAATATTATATAAACTATTATATAATGATATATAATATTATGTAAATTGTTCTATAATAACATAAACTTTAGTTATATAATTTATTAACTTTATTATATAATATTTTATAAACTATTATATAATGATGTAAATTTCAATTATATATTACTATATAATTTTATATAAATTATATTATAATAATATTTTTATAATGAAAGTAAAATTATATAAATTATTAACTTCATTATATTAGATTATATAAATTATTATATAATGACATTAACTTTCATTATAACATATTATGTAATTGTATCTAAACTATTATATAATAATATAAACTGTTATATAATATTTTGTAAACTATTATATAATGATGTAAACTTCTATTATATATTATTTTATAATATTATAATCTATTATATAATGATTTTTTATATAAGGATGAAAGTAAAATTATATAATTTATTAACTTTATTATATAATATTATATAAACTATTATATAATGATGTAAACTTTCATTATATAAAGCTATAATTATTATATAATTATGTATAAACTATTATATAGTGATATAAAGTGTTATATGATATTATCTAAACTATTTATACAATGATGTAAATTTGAATTATATATTATTATATAATTTTATATAAATTATATTATAATAATATTTTTATATAAGAATGAAAGTAAAATTATATAAATTATTAACTTCATTATAACATATTATGTAATTATATCTAAACTATTATATAATATTATGTAAACTATTATATAATGATGTAAACTTCTATTATATATTATTTTATAATATTATAATATATTATATAATGATATTTTTATATAAGAATGAATGTCAAATTTTATGGACTATTAACTTTGTTACATAATTTTATACAATATTATGGAAACTATTATATAATGATGTAAATTTTTATTATATATTATTATATATTATAATAATATATAAATTATTGCATAATGATATTTTTATATAAGAATGGAAGTAAAATTACATAAACTTTTAACTTTTATTATATAATATTATAGTAATAATTATTTATTGACATAAACTTTCATTATATAAAAATTTTAGGTATTGTATTTATATGTATATATATAAAGATATATATTTATTTCCATATATATAAATATTTATATATCTAAAAAACATATATATTTTGAAATAATTATTATATTTTTATTTTACATATATAAATTTAAATATTTTAATTAGATTTAATTTTTTTAGTGATTATCATTCTTTAAATTATGAACACAAATTTTTATATATTAAAAAATTTATTTTTTAAAAATTTCATTGTCATCTATATAGGAGTGAACCTATACAGATGACATTTGTGGTCTGTATAAATGTGGTTTGTATTGGTCCAAGTTATACAGATCACAAATGTCGTCTGTATAGGTCCACTCTATATAGATGACAATGTCGTCTGTATAGATCTAGGCTATACAAACGATAATCTAATCAATACAGATGATATTTGTTGTCTGTATAGCCTTAATCTATACATATGACAAAAAAAAATGTCATCTGTATAGATTGCAATAGGCACGATTCTATACAAACGACTCAATACAGATGATAATGTCATCTGTAATATCTATATAGATAAAAAATGGGCCTATACAGACGGCTTTTTGTCGTCTATATAACCCTTTTTTTGTAGTGGAATTAATGTGTGAAATGTGTACGCTACATTCGAGGAAAATTATGCACTACAAGTATTGTTATATGAGCAACCTATGTGAAAACATTATAGAATTAAACTTGTTGCGAGTTAAGCTATTTTCCACACAACTAAATATTTTAGAGATTAAGTTTAAAAGTTAAATATTAGAATTGCTGAATTTATTGTATTTGAAAACATCTGTAGTTCATATTAGGAATGTAATGTAACACTTCATATTTTTTTCTTCTTATTAAAGTGTGGGTTCTACTAATGAAAATGATAACAGTTAAAAAATTAATTCAACAATCATTAATTAAAGATTAATTTGCGATTTTACTTTTACAATATCATACAGCCAACATTGGATGAATGAAAGTAATTTAATGCAATTAATTCAATGCAATCTGAACTCTCCGGCTATCCTATCAAATGAATAAGCGTGAATGTAGAGGCAAAGAAATGATTTTAGGCGTTACTTTTTCAAGTCAAGAGAAAACTACTTACCAAACAGAATAATCTGTTACCATTTTTAACTTTTCAAAAATTAGGCAATATTAATTAATAATAATAACATATTAGTCTGACAAATATTTAATTAGTCATTAAAATTTTTTATAATATGCAAATTGCTGTTTTTTAAAAGCCACAAAAATTGTGTATGCATAATCGAACTGTTTCCCCAATTTTTTAAGCAGGTCAAATAAAAAAAATTCAAGAAAAATGTTTGACCCTCACTTCAACTTAAGTAAAATTACATGAATTTTTCTAATAATTCAGAAATATATGCTTAGCTTAATTTAACATTCTCCATTAGAATACATTTTTTGAAAAATTTCTTCTGTTCTTTTTATGATAACATTTTTTTTATTTGCCAATTATAAAACGAGTGAAGTGGCTTTCAATATTTGGCTAAAGTTTGCCAATTATGAAAGCGCGATGGCTCATGTCGCTGGACATAGAAGGAGCTTAGATAGACTTCAGCGCCTTTTTCCTTTCTGTTCTACCTACGTGCATTTCTCTTGGCGTTTTGTTGGCTTTTTTTAAATTGGAGTGTGTTTGGGACACTTAATAATTATGTTATAACCAATTAATCTATTAAATAAGTTAAAAGTTAGCTAAAGGAAGTGTTTGCTGCATTATCTAACTTATTGAAGTTAAAAAAGCTTAGGTTTTATGAGTTTTACAAAGTAATGGAGAGAGACTTCAATACATTATTGATATAGTGGTATATTAGTATATTATCAAATCTGATTACTCATGGAATTTACTTTTTCTCAGACTTGATCTTACATGTCATATGATAATATATTAATGATCGAATATGATATTATACCAGTGCACCTCTTGTCAATGATGTACCATATATATATATATGTATACGTATATATGTATATGTATATGTATATATACATATCTATATGTATATATATATTTCAAAGCAATTTACAACTTGTCAAATTTTAAGATCGGATAGAACTAAAAGCACTACCGAACGTAATAAAACCCAAAAGCCATGCAGAGTCTCAAAATATACCTCACCATCCACCTCGATCTGTGAATACAGAATTATTAGTGTTGCACTTAATCCAATTAATGCAAAGAAATGACCATCCGGAGTATATAGTTATGTAGAGCTAGCAATGAGTTTGAACAAGACTTAGTTCAAGTTCAGTTTGGTCTAATTGTCCATCTTATGACTCAGTTTGAATTGAATTTGAATTAAATTTTTTGTTCAAGTTTGACTAAGTTTAGCTCATAGTTAGCTTGATTTGACTTGATAAACATAAATTAGTATTCAAAAATCAATTTGGACCAAATGGTTCAACTAGAAACCTATCAACACTATTACAAAATTGCAATTTTTTGATAGTTGATAGATATTGATCATAGTAAAAATTGTTACAAAATTGCAATTTTAAGACTTAATTTGAATTCAATTCAAATTAAATTTTTTGCTCAAGTTTGACTAAGTTTAGCTCATAGTTGGCTTGATTTGACTTGATAAACACAAATTAGTGTTCAAAAATATACTTGGACCAAATGGTTCAACCAAAAACCTATGAGCACTGTTACAAATTTACAATTTTATGATGGTTGATAGATATTGATCATAGTAAAAATTGATGTCTATAAAAATGTAGTGGCAATTTTAAATTATTGCAAAAAATAAGATGTTGCTTTATAATTAAGCGATGCCATTTTTTAAATTTGCAAGAAAATGTAAGATGATGATTGGATTAAACATGGATGTGTAAACTTAATGAGAATGGAACACAAAAGTTCATAAAAAATTGCAATGTCAGTTATTTATATAACTTTCATTCAAAATGCATTTTAAAGGTCATCTGGAAAGATATTTAATATTTACACATTGATTTTTTTTATAAACTAATGCGTAAAGGTATTCAAAAATCTTTTTAGGTAAAGTAACTATCACTTGTTTGAAAACCATGCATGTATTAGACGTTGATTGAGTTAATAACTAATGCCTTTAGTCTTTTTGGTTTCCTATACTATCCATTTGAAAGCATCTTGGCAATGCATTAGGCTCCATTATTTAATAAGATGGTTTGTTTGAAAAGGAGAAAAATAGGTCCCTCAACATTTCATATAATACTTTTCTATTTATTACTGAATTTGATTATTATTACTTTATCTATTGTCATCTATATGTGTCAAATAAGATGAAGGGAACTATTTTCCTCTTGAATACATGTTAGAATTCAATAATGGAAGTTAAGGTATTGTCTAAATCCATAATTTACTAGATTTGAAGTAATATTAGATGATGGCAATGAGAATTGGCATTGAGTTTGGCAACGAGATTAGAAAATTAAACTCATCTTTATTTTTTTCTCTTTATGTAATATTATTACACATTTGCATTTGTTGGTGTAACACTATATAGAATAAATAATATTGCAAAATAATTTTTTATATTTATATATTCTTTCTCATATTTTTGTATATTCAAGTTCAATGTGTTGATATTTGTATACTTGTGAGAAAATTTGTGAAAGAACATATAACTTATCATAAATTGCTAGTGTTTAATAAAATTACCAAAACATTTCCTCATTAATTCTGAAACTAACCTTTTTCTTCAAATTTTGAAAAATTAATGTCTTAAAATATAGTAAACATCTCATATAAAATAACATTGGTTGTTTAAAAATAACTGATGCATGAAAATAAGATGGTATTTTTTATATTACAATTGACATGACATGCTTTGATTAGAATGATATTAGTTTAAAATAGAGATGGTTATTGTAACTAAATCGATGTCTAGTAACCATGTTGGTCTAACATGTATTTATTTCCACATTGTCTATTATTATGACCTAATGCAAAAAGTGATAAAAAAATTACAAAAAACACTAATAGGAGTATGAAATATAGATTATTTTGCTCTATCATTATTTGCAACCTCAACATTCCTTTAACATGAAGCCTTGTCTTGTAAATTCCAACAAAATTGCGAAGCACAACTTAATTTTCTACTCTTTTGTGCAAACAAAGCATATCCACCAAATATTCTCAGTTTTTCATTCTCTGTGTCTTAACTTGGTATTTCAGTGCAAATGTTTAAGTTTACATTTTTTTGGATTTGTCTTAATATATTTAGCTTCGAATGTTAAGTGTTATGGTTGTGATGCCTCACTAAAATATTTCTAATTCTGTATTAACTTTGGAACATACTTCAAAACCTTAGGTACAAAATATATTTTATATAAATATTTCCTATATATATGTATGGAAATATTTTGACTTTGGTATGTATAACTCTAAAAGATGTTCTTTCTTGGATGATAAAGGTTGTATTATGTAAATGTAAGAATGTCCATATGTTTTATGATTTATCTAAGAATATGTGCAAATTCATGTGATATAAGATTTGGTTAATGCTCTTACATGCATCATTCAAACTAGATTGGCTAGTCATGGATCAATGATGGATAGGTGACAATTGACTCAACATTGAATATAAAAATGGGATTGACAAATTCATCAAATTTGCTATTACTCATGAAAGGAATAAATTTAGTAATGGCCTTATATTTACCCTTGTATTAAATGTTGTAATGTGGAAAAGGCGATGGTTATGCATGTACAAGATTGTCTATTTCAATTTGGCAACAACAATTGTTATAAACAACGAACATAGCATAATGAAAGTAAATTAGGCAATACATTTGTTATTTTTGAAGATGATAGTTTTAATGATCATTTAAATGATATGATACATAATGATGTAAATAATTTTATAAAGCAACCACAATTTTTCAAAATGATAGAAGCAACATGCAAAATAATGGAGTTATTCTAGTGGCTTAAGTAATGCATGTCTCTAATGCCAAAGACAAAATCTCCATCTATGTTATGATGTCATATTATGGGGTTATGGTAAACATATAAGAGCATGATTGTATGCAATTTGGTGATTTTGTTTTTAAATGTAAATAGATGGAAAATAACAATAACATTTGAGTGGATGAGGTAGAATTTACATCAATGGATTTTAGTAAGGAGGGTCATGAGGGAAGCCATTCATAATGGCATCCCAAGAAAAATAAGATTTCTATATGTTAGACTCCATTAATAATAAGTAGTCCATAGTTCATTAAGGGAAATGATAAATTATTGGCAGTAAAAATGGAGAAAATGTAGCCACTAATGTTGCAAACATACCTCTTTTCTCATTAGGACTACCTCTGGTTATTCATAAAGGTAATCTGGAAAAGTTTTATATACGTACAAATCATAAAGAAGGGAAATATGGATTTATGATCTTTCCAAATAAATTTCATATACCATAAGCTCAAGATACTAATGTCCTTTTTTTTCTTAAGTTATGCTTATATACACAATTGCTTCTTACTTTATATAATATGTTGAAATATATATTTGGATAATGCAAATCCCACTTGAGAGATGCACAATAATGAATTAAATATACTCAAATAGGATGATATCCATGATAAAATCAAAGGTAATTTTTTTATCATGATAAATTTTTTCTTTGAAGTTGTTGCAACACTGATATTTTCATTTGCTTACTTTGTTCTCTTGTAGTTCGATAATCTAGATGTATGCCATTCACCAATGCAACACATCAGGCATTCCTTGATCACATATATTAGTATGTTGAATTAATGTAGATGAAAAATAAGGACATTCTATCTATTACAAATTGCATATGTTGATTTTAGGTTGTATACTAGAATTAAGATAAAATGTACATTGCTTTTTGTTCAATATGGGGTCTGTATGTACTATAAAGTTGTAATGTTGTGATTTTAGTAGTTTTGGATGTATTCCAGGTTGGAGGTAGTGTAGTAGGATGTGTCATCAGATGTTGAACAAAATGGAGAGTGTGTAGAGAACTAGTTGCTCAATTTTAAGTTCAATCAGAGAATATAGTGCAACATAAGTTATGTCAACCACCAAAATAGTATTTTTAAAATTTCATGTTGGTAAATAAAATAAACCAATGTTAAACTAGAATTTTTAATGATGGTTATCAAAAGAAAACTAACATTTTTAAATGTCAACAACTACTGTGTGGTGTGACTTATAAAAAATGCAACAATTTTTTTGTTAGGGAAACAACATAATATTACTTTTCAATGACAATTTTGTAACTAATGTTGTAAAGTATTTACTATGATGCTTGATAAAATGATGGTATAAAACCAACATCTAATTTCTGAAACAACTAACATTAATTTGTGATTTTGTAGTAGTGGGACAAGACACAAGTTTGGTCTAACTTATCTTTACAATTTACTATTTTTAAAATTATATAAAAAATACTAATGATATTTGGATAAGAAAATCATATAAACCAGTCACTATCTCATAGTCCTTTTTGTTTTAAAATTTTGCATTATCACTCTTATTTTTAATAAGAATATTTATATCCATTTTTATGATATTTAATGTGAGCTTTCATTTGGAGAGTTTCCACACTTTCTCACCCGCTCTTAAAAAATGTTTTTAAATTTTATTTACTTTAACTACATAACTAATTCCAACATGAGAATGATATTGGTAATGTTCATCGTTAGCTTCATCCATTTCTCTACCTCAATTGTGATTTAAGTTCAAATGTAAACATTAAATTACAATTATTATGGTTGCTAGTTTTTCCTTGTAACACGTATTTAATTTTAAATATATAATATAAAAGAATTTATAATTAATATGTATATATATATATATATATATATATATATGAATATTGATTAATTTTAATTACATATATTATTTGAGCTAGCAAATGCTAAAGTCGAGTTGAACATCTCTAAAGTCAAACTCAACTTATTTAATAAATGAGCCAAATTGTTGTGTATTTTTTTACTTAGTCCATGAGCTTAATTCATCAAGCTAAAAATAGAATCAAGCTTCTTGTGATCTAACTCAACTTAATGCAACCCCTATAATTATGTCTTTTATTTATGCTTAGGAAGATTATATTAACAATGTCAATAATATCTTCATTAGTAAAGTGTCAATCAAGATGTTCTTAACTATCCATTGTGGTAATGAGGACACTATAACATCGAGGAAAATCTCTCTTCCTTAATTTGGTCATGCTCATTAACAATACAATTATCTTTCTTTTGCAAAATTTTAATTTTAATGCAATATATTCACATTCATCTAAGAATGAATTTGGGATGTTACTAGCAACTTGATTAATTTACTTGTAAATAAATAAATAAATCTAGAAGAATTGATTTTGAAAAAAGAAAAACTGCTTTCGAAAGAATGCTGATATATTTGGTATCGATGGTTAATTTATTGGACATAGCCTTTTGAGGAATAGAGTACTATGTTTATACTTACTAGTAAACCACCAATTTGGCTCCTAAAATATCACACTGATTATATTAGATTTCTCTTAAAAGCTTGTTTTACATTACATACAAATATCAAATTTTTATATTAATTTTGACCCTAAAAGATAGGTACATGTTAAATCAAAATTTCCTCTAAATTTTGGTTAGTTGATATAAATTAAACATTTTGAAAAAAGATTATATGCAACTTGTATCTTTGAGGGGCTAGTTTGGTGGATTACTTTATATTTATTTATGTGTTAAAAATATTTTTATATTGAGAAATTACTAAAATGTATTTTTAAATAATTTACACCCCTTCTCATTTACCTTAATATTTCACTTGATTTCTTTAGATTTCTCTTCCCCATGTCACGAAGTTGTGTTAAGTAACCCAACCATTTCTTAATTGGTTTCTTGAGCTTGGTTCTTCATCATACTACATGCATGGAGAAAGTTTTAAACCTTGTATCATTGAAAGGAAGCCAAACGAGTTTTGCATGTGGTTGGAAACCCTTATTTTTATAAGACATGAAATTTGGATATATAAAGCTTTATAATCAAAATTTTGAAAATGAATTGTATCCTAGTGAAGAATTTGATGCCAAATACAATAATAGGATCATACTATATCGTATTTGTTACATGTGGCTGATTATGGCTTTTCGACAGAAGAAATGTTTTGTAGAATGTGTTTTTTTTCTTTTGTGATATTGGAGGAGAATCAAGAACTATTTATTATACAAAAATATACTTTTTGAATTTTTTTCTGAAAAAAGAGTCATAAAAAATTATCTCCATTTATTACTAAAAATGAAAAGAATGCATCAGTCACGATAGAATAATGGCTCTCAATGATTTTTAATCACAGCATTGTACATATTAGCATTACAAAGTCAAATCTCAAATTCAACTATCTCATTTGCCATTTGCTTGACTACAGGATTTTTAATCAATTTTATGAAATGCCTTTTTGATTGTGGAACATCACGACACAGTATACAGGTCCATATTTGTAGCATTAATTGGATTTTATGCATGATGACTAAAATTACAATTAAATATTAATTTTTATTGGACTTTCCTGAAGAATGCTTGTGGCTATCTACTGTTTGCTTGCTCTCACTGTTGATTTTCTATGTACATTCTTATACCAGCACTTTTAAGGAGCTTTTTTTGAAAAATGACTCTTAAGTACCAGTAATTTTCATAGTTGTTTCAGTAAAATGACCGTTAAAATGATAGCAATAGACAGCTAGAGAATATTACAATTGAGTGGAGCGGAAACAGACTTTGTTATAACTTTCATAAACTTCGTTTAAAAAGAATTGCCCATGATTTATGTTTTAAGAGATTACTCTTTTTCTCTGGGGTCATTTAATAATTAAATCCTACGAACCAAACCCAATTGTATAAGACAATGGATGATGAGATCGAGGCAGAGGATTTCAGTTAATAATCCTCTATAATTTTCTCATAATATAGAAAATTTACAGATAGTTATTGATGAAATTAACATCAAAGAATCATTGTGCATAAAAGTGATGCAACTTCATTCTCCTCCCTCACTCACAACAACACATAGAGTCATATTTGCCATTAGGTCAATGAAGAAAGAAAATGAACGTCTTGGAGTATGGAAATTGCCTAACATGGAAATAGTACTACAAACATGGAGCAATGTAAGAAACATACCATTTAAAAACATACCATCTCAACAGATCACGGAAAAAGGTGGTAAATAAATGGTTTATGATGGATATGGATTGGAATAAAATTGGATGGGTTATTATGGATTTATTTATCCATTTGTGACCTAATTTAAAATTCTAAATGGGTCATGGATAACCCATGACCTTTAAATTATCCAATTGTTTCATTTCTTATTCTTTTTATCGATATCATTTTCTTCATCACTATATTGCATTTACCACCACTATTTCAAAATAAAGTTATGGTATTAGAAATTTTAAATTAAAATTTTATTCCTTTCTTAAACTTTTAATATTTCTTTAACTTTTGTAACATAAGTAATCATTTATTAATATTAAATTTATAGTTGAATTACATGTTTGAGAAATACATAATGAATTATTACATGTATTTAGCATCACTTTTCAAAATTTCTCAAATTAATAACAAGCCAATAGGTACAGTCCAGGGAATGACCCCTAGTGCAAGTATTATTTTCACTTTAATATAAAAATTGTCTTTTATATCATATAATTCTAATTAATATTTTTTATTTTAACACATTTGAAAGTAATACGTTGAGAAAACTAGTAAAAAAATTTAATTGATTAAATCAAATTAAAATTGTCTTCATTTAATTAATGCTTCATAACTTAGTTTATTTGACCATTTTTTAAGATTATTTTTATAATACTGTTCTAAAATTTTTGAATTTAATTTGTATATAATATAAAAATAAGATTATACAAGTGATTAGACTTGACTTGACTTTCTTTATATGAAAATCTTTATCATCACATATATAAAGATATTATGATAGTTTATTCAAGATATATAATTTTATTATATTTAAATTTACATTAAATTATTAATATATTTCTTTAGTAAATTAATTACTAAGAAAATTTAATATGATATTTTGTTTTTTACAATATTGATTTGTATAATATATGAGTTAATTTTTTATATATATTTAAAAAGATAAATGGTTATCAATACATTGACCATTATTTGATAGAATCAATAATGATCCAATCCATTTTAATCCTAAAAATAATATGGATGGGTCAAAATATTGATTTATATATATATATATATATATATATATATATATATATATATATATATATATATATATATATATATATATATATATATATATATATATATATATATAAATGTAAATTGATATGAATTATAATTGCTAGATAAAAGAGGAAAGCACAAATTCTTATATCATCATAATAAGTAAAATGATTTTATATTTAAGTAAGAATATTGAAAAAGAAAATTACGAATATACTTCAATGTGTGTATAATTCTTCATTCCCTACTAATTATAGAAGAGAGACTAAAGATGCACAATAACTTGTAAAACTAGTTCAAAGACTTTGAGAATTTAACGGTGTTCGCTATCAACCTCTAATTACATAAGAATGTAAAGAGTTAAAAAAATAGGTAATTAAAGAGTAGTTGATATTTTAAAAAAATGGGTAAAGAGTTGGCTGATATTTCCTATTATAATATTTGGTTAAATTAAAATTTGGGGGGAAAATTAAAGAATATAGATATAAAATAGTAGTCAAAACAGTTTGCCCTGTTAGATGGTCCCCCATAACTTCATAACGTATTTAGAAGCCAATAAAAACTGGGATATGCAGATTTGCATAAGAACTCCTATAATATTAACTAACTTAAAAAATGATTCAAATTAAAAGTACTATCCCTTATAGTTGTTATGGATATACTTGTTGTCCAAACTCGCACTATATACATATACATATACATCTTGAGCAGTAAATTAGTAATATCAATCACGTACAATATTCATTACAAGAAAATTGAAGTAATTGAAACTAAATCCCATTTTAAAAAAATCACTTTAAAGTATTAAATTTTTTTCAACACCGATGTATTCTGCTTTCTTATTTTCTAAATCAACAATAGAATATTATACAATTGCATAAAAGTGTAAAATATTCTATTATTACAAAAAAATTGCATAAATAACAACATTCAAGATAAATGTCACAAAAAAACTATCCACAAGTACTAGAATCACTGACCAAAAAAAAAAACTAATCATTGATATACTTCAAATTTCGATGTGGGATAACACCTAATTGAGCCATTGTGTGGCATTTCGTCATGGGATGACCAGAAAGAATAATAAATTAAGAACATAGAATTCCTAAACAGAGTCATCATGAAAAAAATTTAATTTTTCTTAAATCAATAATAGAGTATTATAAAATTGCACAAAATCGTAAAATATTCAATTATTGAAAAAATAGTTTTAATAATAACTTTCAAGATAAATGTCAGAGAAAAACTATCCACAGGTACAAGGATAACCGACACAAAAACTAATTATTGACATACTTCAAATTTCAATATGAAATATCACCTGATTGAGCCATTGTGTCTCACATTTCCTTGTGAATATGAGATGACCAAAAAGAACAATAAATTAATAACAAAGAATTCCTAAACAGCGTCATCATGTGAAAAGTTTAATTCTTTTTTTAGAAGAAAAAAAGAAAAATTAGGACAATCAATGCAGATTACCCCTCAAAAGTCAGCCTTTTACCGCAACCTTATTATCACCAAAATACTAGTAATCTTATGAGTTTTCTAACCCTTCCATTAATCATAAATTGATGTCTTTATAAATTGAATCAATGACCTCTAAAGTAAAACAATAATCCAATACCTTAATAGCTTAAATAAAGGCGCAAGGGAAACTACTTTGGCAATTGAATTTTCGCATGGAGTTCCACGTGGATCCATAAGTTAAGGAACTTGCAAAGCACATGGAGCTTTTAGGTACTTCAAGGAGAAGTAAACTAAGATACAGATTGACATTGTCAATAAAAATATTGTATTTAATACTTCAACCAAATTTGCAAACTTCTATGATGAAAGAAACAAACAAAGGTAACATATATATATATATATATATATATATATATGGTGATATAGATATGTGAAATTTCTTAGACAATCATGCTAGTGCAAGTAATCTTTAAAAGATATAATGCATCTAAAAGCCCATGTTTGAATGAAAAGGGATGGCATTACTCATTTCTTTCAAGTTTAATAGATTACACAATATTAATATCAAAAGACAAGAATATAGAAACAATGGGGATGTCATAGGGAACAATATAAAATCAAGAACTAATACTATATATTGATGTGATAATGCAACCAGATCATATTCCTTCACAATGTTTTTACATGGAGAAAGCTCGTTATTTATAAATCCAAGCACTATATTTCAAAGAAACCTTTGGCTTTGTTTTATTTAATGTTTTACAATATTAGAGTAACAGAAATTAGGCAAAGGGAAAATTTTTTATATATACAAGTAACATACTCAACAAAGACAAGTAAAGCCTAAATTTATGTGATCAAGAAAGTATTCCATTTAAACTATATACCTTCCTAAGACTGCAAGATTCATCATGTGGTATGATCCAAAACCATAGCTCCTATATGAAAAATAGAAAGATATCCCAGTAGTTACAAGCACCAACCAAGAGTTTCTTCCCAAAAATTTACTAATAAGCAGGACATAATGAATGATATTAAGTTTTTTAGTAAGCAGGGCTAGAAAGATAATAATATTAATAAAAAGTAGTATTAATCAAGAAGAACAAAAACAAAAAATTACAAAATTAAAAATAAAAGAAGATGATGCATAAAAAGGAAATCCAAAATTATGTAATTTCATCAAAAGAATACGTGATCGTTGATCATGGAGTTTTCTTAGAATCATTTGTTTTAGATTAAAGTAAAGATAATTCAGAAAAAAAAAGTCAGAAAATTGAAATCCTTAAAGGAATTAACCACAGCATCAAAACCCTAATCGAACTCAATTGGCAATAAAAAAAAAATCATTATTTCAGACAAACACTAAAT
This sequence comes from Sindora glabra, assembly GCA_020226215.1. Taxonomy (NCBI): domain Eukaryota; kingdom Viridiplantae; phylum Streptophyta; class Magnoliopsida; order Fabales; family Fabaceae; genus Sindora; species Sindora glabra. Next base: position 33,939,287 of record CM035229.1, read on the forward strand.
CTGCAGGCCATGTACGGATTCACAATGAAAAATGATAAATCGCAGAGCTCTAAATGAAATATATACCAATAAGAACAAGAGTGATTGAATTTAGAAATCAAAATACCAGAATTTGCCCTTGAAATCGGTAGAAGGGAAGAGCAAGATATAGCTATTAAAACCGAAATCTAAAGCTTTCTAGAATTGAAAGGCTGTGGCCCCGAATTGATGCAGATGCATAAGTAAGAATTTGAAAAAATGATTTCTCAAACAAACGTTAAAAAATGAAAGACAATTGTTGAAAGGGTTTCGTTTTTTCTTTTTTGTTTTTAGTAATGATAGGAGTAGTTGATCATTGAACATAAATAGATATAAAAATCAAAGATCAAATCTCAAACGCAGTAGAATATACAAAGCTTTCAAGAAATATAAGGTACGACGTAAGTTGAAGACTTTTGATAAAAGAGATCAGTAGCTTTGACCTTAAACTAGTGGTGCCAAATGCATTTGTCTGGTTTAGATTGGACAAGTCTATATGTATTTGGGTACATATGAACTCATTTAAAATGGTTCAAATTTTGGGTTGTTTGGTTTGGTCTGTTTCTGTTTCTGTGATCCGTACATGAAGCCATAAACTTTAGCTGTAAGTCCAACTCAAATTTGTCTATCGAAATTTTTACCTACATAATCTGATTTATAAATGCTCAATTAAAATGGAACAAATTTTGAATAATGCAATTCACTCAAGTTCATAGATTGAACTAGAACAATCCATAAATTACAATTTTTCTGACAATCCTATCGCGAGTGACTTTGACAGGCTTCATAGATTATATAGAAGGTGATTGCGATGATATAATTTCTATTTTTGACGGCCCAATAATAATCCTCCTAGGAAGGATATTCGATGGGAGTGGTAAATAGATAATGGTTAGGCCCGTTAGTTAAAATTTTCTTTTCTTTACGGTAAAAAATGACTGTCATAAAATATATATCGAAAAAATAACATTTTGTTGTGATGTTTGAAAGCATATTCCTATGCTTTCTTGTTATAATATAAGATTTCTGCATTATTAATATATTATCATTACTATCATTATTGTCGTGGCCACTCTAGTTGTAGATTTTTTAGTATTTAATGTAATACGATCAAATTAAAAGAAACGAACATACATGAAGACTTAAATAGGCATGAAAACCATTTAATTTCTTTGGATTTCTCTCCTATCCATGTCTTCGCGCAGTTACTTGCTTTTGAATATAAATAATCGTTATCACATGCATGAAACAGGTTTAAAGCGCATGTAGTTAGATGCCTTTTTCCATGAGTCAATGAAATTTGAATATACAGAACATTGTAATTGAATTTGTAAACAAGATAAACTCGTGTATTATTAAGTAATTCCATATGAAGTATAGTAATATTATGTTAGCATGTATGTGAAATTTGACTAGTATTTGTTCAATATGAATCGCATTTTTTTCGAAGTTAAAGTCACACACAATGAACTTAGTCCCTTAATATTTTTAAATTTACGTATTGGTATAATGTCATTATATAAAAAATTTCAAGAATTTTCTATTAAAATCATTTGATCCCATCAAAAGTTTTTAACCCTCAAAATCATAGGTGAAGATCCGTAATTTTTTATTAAATGTATATGAGATATTGCAGAAAATTTGGAAAATATACCATTTCCTTAACTATTGGGTCATGGAAAAGATAGGCTTGCTTTAAAGGCCAGGTGTATTCATATTTTGATCCATCCTTTTAAATGGGCATCCAATCTATTAATCATTAGAGTGGCTTAAAATTTCAAATGAGAGAAACAGTTTCACTGTAGGTTAAATTCATAAAATTTTTATGTTGTGAGGTATAGTTAATTCGTCATTTATCGATCATTTATATCACTTTTTAAAGTAATATTTATATAAAAAAATTCATTTGTTAAAATTAATAAAATCGCATATTTATAAAAATTAGTAATTTTAATATACAATTATGTACAAAGATTAATAACTGCTATAAAATTAATATTTTTGCAAGTGGTTGTAAGACCCTTTTTTCCATGAAACATGAAATTTGGATATATGTAAATGAAGTAGACTTTCATTCGTTAATTTGGTATGAAATGTTTTTATATCCTTTTATATACTGTGTATTTGACTAAAATTTTTCACTACAATTTTGTGGGATGATGAAGAATTGTAAGAAAATTAAAACCATATCTTATATTATAAGGTATTTTTTTAAAATATTTTTTATTTTTAATTTATAAATTTAAGAAAATTCAAGTTAAACAAGAAATTTTTTTTAGTTAAACTAAAAACAACTCACCATCAAAACTCTACTAGCAAATTAAATGCCATTTTTAAATGGTGTTGATATTTGAGTTTTTCTTGATTGATTAATGTGAGTTAAAAATGATTAAGTATTTGAAAGTAACTATTTAAAAATACGAGTGAAAAATGACCCAAATATTTTGGATATTGATACACTTAACTATTTATGCTTAAATATTTACTGAGCTAACCTTTGTTTTGTGTGTGTGTGTATATATATATATATTATAGTAATATGATTAAGAGTCATTCCAAATTCTAATTATAATTGATTCGTGATTACTTTTCAGCTTAAGTTATCTTCTTTTCTTTCTTTCTTTTTTCCATAATTATCTTTTTAATTAAGTTTAGTTTTTCTAGACAAGAATTGTAATAATTTATTTAACAAGTCTTTTGATATAAAGATATTTGTATTTATTGGGTAAAGTTTAGTAGATGTGAGGAAATTCGTTTTTTGTAAGCCCTTAAAATTTACTTTAGATTTTATGATAGTTTGCTGCAGAATATAATTGAATAGAATTTGATGTTTTTTTTTTTTTTCTAAATTTCATGTTTGTATGTTTATGATAGGATTAAGGAGAGCGGCGTCAGCTGAAAAGGAGCTATACACGATAACTTCTACTGAAACAGTGATACCCCAATTACCTTATCTGTTATTGTGCTTGGGCTAGTGTTATATCTAATTGGCCAATGGAAAGCCTGCACAAATTAGGCACGCAGGTCACCTTTTTTTTTAATTTAAAGAAAGAAAATTATATAAAAATTTTGTCTAATTAATCCAAATGTCACAGCTATATATTTATGAATATATATAGTACATAGCCGTCAAGGATTTGAGCAGGCAAAAGTTCTAGGTTCAAAAGTTTTCATCAATAATGTACTTATGTACTGAAACAAATATGATTATATTGTTATAATATTTTGAATAATATTAAAAAAAATCCAATGCATATAATATAAATTCTTATATTTCAGATTATGTATAATTCATGTGAAGTATATTAATTTTTTAAATTATTTAAAATCAAGTCACCGTGTGCTTGGTACAGATCATAAACCTCAAAACGACTAAATTAAGTAAAGAAACATATGCGTGATATTCCAAATTCTTTTGCATTGCATGTTGTTATCCTGTTTATTATGTAAAACTGTTTTTCCTGGAAACAATGACTGTCTTATGTTCGGTGGTGGCGATAGGAAAATATTTTTTCTTGTTTTTCCTATAAAATATAATAGTGTATTTAGAAGAAAATATTTTTTATTTTAATAAAAAAATTTATTTTTTTAAATAACCTTACATTATATAATTTAATTTCCTTTTTATTTGTCTTTTGCTTCTCTCTCCTCTCTCCTATCTTTTTTTCTTCCTTTCTATTCACGTTCCTTCTTTCTACCCTCTCCTTCCTATCCTTCTCTCTTTATCGATTGCTCTCCTACCCGTCTTTGATTTTTCTTTTCCTTCTCTTTCTCATCTTTTTACGATCTTCCCTCTCCCCCTTAATTTAGTAACTTTCTACCCATTCTTTCCCTCGTCATCCCTCATTCTTTTTTATCTTTTTTCTTTCTTTCCTTTAAATGTATACAAAAGTATATTGAACAAAATAGATTATCACTCTTACCATAAAATAATATATTAAAAATTATTTAAATAATTATAAGGGTTAACAAATGTAATTATTAATTTTAAATGAAATTATATGAATATAAATTTATTTTATTAAAAAATGATAAAGATCAAAATAATATTTAAATATTCCCCCTTAAAAATTTATTTTATTAATAAAGACCAAATTTTGATTGTTATTAAATTGCATATGTTTTATACTATAACTTATCTTTTTATTCAAGTTAAACATGTATTACAATAGGAATGAGATTCTTTACCCAATAAATATTTTTATATTATAAATATTTTGTCTGAATAGGGCTTGAGATTTTGAGGTATGAAAGAGATGTAATGTGTGTGTCTATGTAAATTATGTGAAAACTTTTATAGAGATTGGAAAAGATGTAGTGACAATGGTTGGGAAATTGTGTGGTTATGGTTGAAAACTGCCACACTCATTATCCTATAATCTTTAATGATATGATTAATATTTTCTCATCAATGGTTTTTCACCTAAAATTTGAAATTATTTCATATTAAATTTGTTTGTGCATTGTTACACTACTTTAGTTAATTTAATTACCTTATGCTTATTTGTTTGAAGAGGAAAATTTTTTCCCAAAAATTCTTAATACAAAATGTACTAAATTTTTTATTTTTGTCATTAAAGATTTATCAACTTCTATCTCGATGACAATTTAATTATAAAATAATTATTTCATGGTTTAACCTCAAAAGATAAAGTTTCTATGCATAATATTATTTTTCAATAAAAAGTATAGTTCCCCTTTTTGAATGAAACAAGAGAAATGTATATTCTGTTATATTGCCGACAATAAAAATCAATTCATATTTTAGAAATTATTTTTTTAGAAAAAAACTTTTGATAAACAATTCATTTTCTGGTGAAATGAAGGAGTGAATTAATGATCTCCTCTTTTATTTAATTTATCCCACTATTTTTTTTTGAAATTTTGGATTACTTGCTTAATTGTCAATAAAACCAAGGAATCAAAGATCTGCATTCATGATGGATATCTTGTATAATTTATTTAATAAATTGTCTGATCAGAATGATGAAAAATTCTTAAATATGCTCATTACTATTACATAAAATATTATTTGTTAATTAACACACTTTTCACGTAATCGGCTTTTGTTATTAACTCCACTAAAATACTTGTATATTTAAGAATTTCTTTGCTGTCATTTTGTTAGAGTTCTAAATATTCCGAATGATTAATCTCTAGCGGTACTTTACATAGTGTCGGCTTGATTGTTTCTTCACCAATTTTACATGGACCATGAAGACTTAAAACTCATTTAATTGTAGATATGAAACCGAAATGAGTTTTGCATGTTCATAGCAACCAGTTTAGCATTGCTCACGAAACTGAACACATACATGGATTCATATATATAGATCAACTTGAAAATCGATACATCATTGGGGATCTATTATGTAAGTATGTATATATATGTTTTTTTCCTCTTAATATATATATTATATGCAAATTTTGTATGAGATGTTAGAGGAAATCTATATCAAAGCTCAACTGAAATTTATAAATTAAAATATTGTAAATTTCAAGTAAAAGCAAAAAATCTTTAAAACTTCGTTTATAAAATAATGTCTAAATTATATACATAGATTACATATTACAATATTTTAATTATGGTAATAAACCGCTACATATTTGACCACGCAAAGGAAATAATGATTTTTTTTCATATTTTACTGCTTGGTTTATTATTTTAAAAGTTTCCTCTTTCTCTAATTAAACCTCAAATTTTCAAAAATTTTAATATAGAATTGAATTTCTTTACAACATATTTTCCCCTCATATTTGACATATGCTTGCTCGGACAAAAATTCTGGAAATGATTTATTAGGCAGAAAATACAATTAATAGAAAATTATATATAATATCCCATCCTTAAAATTTAGAAAATTTTAAAATTTCTTACATTATTTTGCTTTATGATAACATTGTCGCTATAATTGGGATACACCTTATCTGCCATTTTCTTTTTCTTTTTCTTTTTTTAGCATTTTAGGGGTTATCCATCTTCAGTTTAATTCTTTAATTTGATTTTCTATATTTCTAAATCGAAAACACCAAGGTTCTCTTGATCAGATCAGGAGGTTTTCAGATGTTAGAACGAGGATATGGGGTAACATTTTTACTTGTTTCCCTCTACTATGTTTAAAAAATAATAGTCAATTGATGATGATGTGATGTCTTGATTCAGAGTATGGATGTAAGCTTCATCAGATATTCTAAAAATCGTTTCTATTAATGTTTCCATTTTTTCTTTTTTTAACGTTGAGATTGACCATCTCTGTGCTGCTGTGCTTTGGTACCAACTAAAATTCTTTAAATTAGTATGTTGCATTTTGGTATTTGCATACTATTACCAATTAGTGAGGAGAATCTAATTTATATTGTCAGATCTTGTAAGTGATCAGCTCCTGTAAGCTATAAAGTAAGGTGACTTAAGAGCTTTCTGGTGTTACCCTTCATAAAACGCTTTAATTTACAGAAGAGTTGAATTAGGCATTTCATGAAACCATCTTTCTATCTCGGGTTCTGCAAAAGAAAACTTAATATATATTTACAAAGAAAAAGAATGATGTAAGCGTCCGAATCACGATGAACCTTATTCTATGTTTCGTAGGAAAAAAGAAAAAGAAACAGAAGAAGAAGTGCGTCTTGATATTTCATATGTTGGAAGAAGGGAAAACCGCTAATAAACCCACCGGCTACCTGAAACATTTGTGTTTGTGATGACGTTTACACTTTTTTGAGCTGCAAGTATAGCTTATTTCTAGTGGCTAACAGAAGCAAGCTTTTCATGAGATGCTTTTTGCTTATTGGGACAAAATGTCTTTGTTAGCACCTCCTCAAAAACAAGCAAATCATATGGTTTGATACAGGGAAGGGACAGTAAAACCTGAAAAAAATAATGAACAGATTATTGAACTGTTATCTTCTAGTTGCCTTCCCCCTTCCTCTGCATGTACTAGAAAAGCCAAAAAGCAGGCATGAGATAGAACAACTAACCTACCTGAGAGATGGGTGTCTATCACAGAGATGAATGAAGACTTAATGACAGAGCCCAACTAGATCAGCACTAATTATTGCGTTTTATTCAAGGGCTAAACCTTGAATAATGGAAGTAAAGAGATCTCTGATGTAGTATAATCCACAGTCGCAATATTATTACGATTAATATTGTAGTTGAAAGTAGGTACGTCAGTGACCTTAACAGTTGCCTAAAATTACCTCTCTAGTGAACTATTTAGTTATGTGATGCTAGATAGGAGAATAGGATTGTTGAAATTCATTATTAATATAAAAAATTTTAGCCGTAACATAAAATACGGAAGAATTTTCAAGACATAAGAACGTCAAAATATTGTGACATGTAGTGTATTATAAAATTTTAAAGCAAAAAAAAATGTAACATGAAAAAAGAATTATTGAATATGAATTGTAATGCAAAAGAAGAACTTTTTACAAGAAAATTGAGTATATTATGTTTTGGGACTTGAAAAAAAAAATCCTTTTTTACATTTTGTTTTATTTGTCATAAAAATTGATTACTTTATTTTTTAAATTCAAATTCTATTAATAAAAAATAAAATATAATGTAAAATAAGAATTTTAACATAATAAGTAAAAAAAATGAGTTCTTATTAGAAAATATAATAAAATATTAAAAGAAGAATTTTAATGTCAAATATTGAGCATATTATATTGAATATAAGACATTAAATATAATATTAAAAGTAAAATATAAAATATCAGAAAAATTAAATTCAACGTAAACGATGAATTGTAACGTAAAAATCCAACATATTTTATCTTTGAAAAATTCTTCTTTTACATAAAAACTAAAAAAAAATATAATGCGCTTTTTGAACAATTAAAAAAATCAAAAGCAATGTAAAAGAATGATTTTAACACAAATTTTAAATACTTAATTTTTATAAAAAAATTATGATATAAAAGAAATCTTGATAAAAAATAAAATTGAAAATACTTTTTATACAAATTAAAAAAAATAAAAGTTTACCCACTTTAACTATGAAAAAAAATTGAGAACGAAAAAGAATTAACATGGGAATCATTTTCCTATTAATCAAGGAAAATTTCATAGTGTAAAGGAATAGTTTTAACGTAAGAATTTCAGCACAATGAAATGAATCACTTAATAACCCACCACATTAGTGATCAGCAATAATATATGCATTGATAAGAGTTAGATAACTTTGTGTGATCATCTATCCAATGAATACTAGAATGATGCAACAACATTGTCGAGAGAGATAAAAACTGTCTATCAAAATGGGTTGGGAAGATGTCCATGTACTAAGTATACAAATGTGTTATTTTAGCATGTGGAAACCATGTTTGCACACATAATAGACCATACATTTGATCCATTTTACAAAAATTGGGTTTACCATTGTGAAACAACTACATCATCTAGGGTTTAGACACTTTTTAATATGTAAAAATTACCATGAGTGTCAAACAATATTCCATGTGTTCAAATAAATATTATTTATGTTTAATGGAAAATATTTATTCTCTTCCATGTCTATCAATATGTTTATTAATGATAATGAAACATTTAACTTTGATCTATTGTAATAAATGTTTGTTAATATGAGATAAAAATAATTGTTGATAGTTAGCTTTGCTATTGATGCTCACCATCATAGAGGAAATGGAGGGCATGATCTACCATAGGGCCTCACTCACATTCCTAATCAATGCAAATCAAGTAAAATTTGCTTATAATTACATTATTGATTTCTTCATATGTACATTCATGTATATTACAATCTATCTAAGTGATATTTTTTTAAAAAAAATTGTTATGCCTATTAATTAATGCTAAAAAAATAGAAACATTGACCTCAATAAAACATTAAAGAAAACTAACAGACCACTACCCCTTGCAATTCCAACCTTCCACTTAGTGTCTTGTGGGCTTAAACCATGAGAAATTACCACAACTGATAGGGATGTTTGTCTTATTAAATGATAACATTGGCCACATGAGTCAGGATGCATTGCGAGCCATTCCACAAGAATTACTTAGTAGTACACGAGGAATAGAGGGCTCATATCCTTAAGTCTTTCCATATAAGCTAGGATTTAAAAAACGGTCCGCGACCGTAATATTGCCCACAATATTGCATTTTTGGAGGAGACTGCATCCGTGATTTTCCGCAATTTTAGACCGTTATAGCCGCATTTTTCCGCATTCATCCGCATCGCAACGCGACCGTGATTGTGATCGCGACCGCAATTTAAATCCTTGCATATAAGTATCAACTTATTTTGTGTACTAAGTTATGATATGAAATGATAATCATTTAAATGGATTGTTTGTCATATATCTCTCAATGTAAGAATATTTTGGTTAGATAGACATTTCAAAAGGGGGGATGCAACACATCTATGATGTCATCCAGCATTGCATAATTAATCTCTATAGGTATTGGAACAAGATCATTATTGGGAGCATGAAGGATGATATCAAGTTTGATATTTAGCATGCCAAGTTGGTAGTATCAACATATATGCCTAAGAAACATTGGCTATGAGTCAACCACATGTTTGAGAGTCTAGAGTTCCTAGTAAGAAATTACTAGTAACTTTTCTAATGCTTGTTATGTGCTTTGAATTTGTAGGAGAAGATTAAGAGAAATGTGCAAAATAGGGCACAAAGAAAGTATAATGACTGAAATGGATAGAAATACATAGTAATGCATCGATATGACAAGGATACTAAGTAAACATCCATTATACATTTAGCATAGTACCATTTAATTTTCCTACTAATAATTTTCTTCTAAAACTAGCCTAAGGAAATAGAATAATAAGTTAGTTGCAGTCGATGATAGAGAACTTCATCAACCATCGTACTAAATTATTGAGGAAGTGAGTGTCAAAAAAGGCCCAAGGCAATTATATGCATATTATTTTCTTCATTTCTAATTTTTGTTAATTGTGATAACTTATATAATCATTCCAATAATTTATCTAAAAAAATATGTCAATGTGGATGCAGGAGTAAGCCACTTAGCTATAGATGCAATGTAGTTTGATAACCCTTTTATTGTTGAGAAGGTATTGAGCACTCATTGAGGGTACAAGGAAATGATTAGCCATGTACTTTGAGGGACACCCTATGGCAACACCCCACTAGCACCTTATCAACTGCAACATATCTTCCTCACTTGCAAGGTGATGTACCCTTGCTCACTAGTACATCTTTAAAAGTAAGATATGCTTGGAGTATCAATGGGAGCTTCTTTCTCACTAGCAACAAACCATGGACTAGTGATGGGGTATATGGTACTAGTTGTTAAGGCTACTATTTTGCCACCATCCCCTTCTACCATTTAGCCCATCCCTCCCTCAATCTTGTTGAGTAGGTTCACTTTGTAGCCACATGCACCTTAGCCCTAGCCCCAACCCTAAGACCACTAGTAGAACAATTATTATCGAACTTTTAACAAGTTAGAATGGTTTTATATATTTAATTTCTTCATTTTGACATTAGTTTATATTCTTTTATAAAAATACAATATTTAGTATTATACATCATTCCAACTTATTCATATATATATATATATATATATATATATATATATATATATATATATATATATATATTATTTTTCCTTGGTTTTAGTATTATAATATAGCATAAATAGTTAAATTTTAAACTATATTCAATTTAATAAATAAATGGCTAACAATATTTAACAAATTTCATAGTAAAAAATAATTTTAAAAAATTGAATTAAAAATATAAAAATTTATAGTGATAACATTGTTATCATATAGATATTTTCATTTTTAAAATTTTGAAAATATCTCAATATTCGATGACAACAAATGTCATCAATAAAATAATTGCCTTGTAAGTAAGATTTATAGCTAGCATCACACAACAACACTAGGATGGGATTCTATGATGACATTTGTCCTTGTAATAGGGCCACATGACCAATAGACTTGACTATATGACGATGACATGTTCTCGATGGCAATGTCATCAGTGTAGATATACGTTGATGACATTTCTACTTATTATGATGACAAATGTTGTCACAATAGGACCTATTCCTAGTAATGATATTCATTATAAACTCAAGTTTGAATTTAAATTTTTTAAATTTGATAATTTTTTTTGAATAAATAACATTTTGCTTAAATAAACTTATATAAATTCATTAAAACTTCTATTCAAATTGAGTTCAAGTTCAATTTATTCAAACTTGAGTAATTCAAGCTTGCACCCCTAAACAAGACAATGACTCTTAATATTGTCTCTTTTGCCTACTTAAGAAGAAATAATGATTCATAATTGTACGGTTTTGATTATGTGTTTTTTATTTAAATTATTTTTTAATAACTTGATATTTTATATTTCATATATCTAATAAAATTAAAAATATTTCTCAAGTAAGTTTTTTACTTTGCAAATAAAAAATGGTTGAAGCTTTGCATAAAACAAAATACAAATTTAAAATATAGGTAGTGTTGACATTTGCCTCTCGATTGATCACACTGGGTTAAGAAAAAAATAATTGGTACGTAAGATCTTGATTAATAATGCGAGAAATTTGTGACAAAAAGTAAAAGTTAAGTTCTTGCATGTACTAAACTTTTTATCTTCAACTTTTATATATATATATATATATATATATATAGGTAATGCGCTAGGTTAAATTATAAATTAATAAGTGTACATCCAAAATATGTAGTGTGACGATATCATACTGATAATGGTCAACTGACGTTTGTCTCTTTTTAGCTTGATTGACACGTAGTACGACTAACATTTATCATGGAAAACATGTAAAATACCTCTTCAATTTTAAGTGGTTGTATTTTTTCCTCTTGGGAATTTGCAAGTCTAACTCTTCAACAATAAAAACTCTTGCAATTATTATCCATCATTCACTTAATTAATCATTATATTAAATTATGTAATGTTTTGATTAACTCTTTAATAAAAATTACAACATTATTGCATTATTTTATTACATCATTTTTTACAAGTATTTATTTAAAATTCTATATTTCTAATTTACTTTTTATTAATTATATAATATAGAAATTATGCACAAAAAATGATGTAATAAGCTAACACACAATAATATTGCATTTTTACTTAAAAAACTTGTAATTTAATAATATGATCAATTAAATAAATAATAAATGTCAATTGCATGTTTTATGTAATTTGAGAATTTTACAAATTTTCAAAGTTTGTAGGGATAGAAGGAAAATACTACAAAATTAATGGGATAATTTGCATTTTTCTTTACTTATTAATTTTTTAACATTTTAATGGACTTTGCAGATGAATGCGGACCAATAATGGCGAATTGAGTGAAAATTGAGTTAGATCAGGCTAAATTTTATCGAAAAAAAGTTAGGTTTAAATAAAAAAAAAAATTGGTCTGACATAATGTATAAGCCTTTTGTAGACTTAAAATTTCGTTTGATCTGGTTTATAAGCAAAATTTTCAAGGCTTAGTCTAACTTGTCCGCCAAAACTGATTTAATAATAACTAATAAATATTTTTGAAAATATTATTAGTAATAGAATTAAATTAATCTCAGTTAAATTTTGATATTATTAAACATAATTAACATAAAAAGTTGTTCAATCAAACTTGAACTAATGATAATATTGTCATTTGAACTTGCTTTAACAAAAAATTATAAAATTCAAAGTTTGGCCAATTTTGAATCAACAAAAATTAATAAATGTTAAAAAATTAATAAATGTTAAAAAATTAAATAAGTTCAAAACACAATTCAAATTTGATTCAATCATAAAATAAACATAATTATCATAAAAATAATTATAAATGGATCATTTAATAATTATAATATTGTATTATAATATAAGTTAAAATTAAGAGAACGATGGTATGTTAAAATTTTTTATAACTTCTTAAAAATTTTCTTTCAAAATTTATATATATTTATATATTTTTAATTTTAATATATATAAAAATATGGATTAGTCTAATAACCTAATAGAATAGGCAAATAATATGTCTTAGTCTATTTTGTAGAATGACTGTTTTAACCTAAATCTATTCTATTTGACAAATAAAGTAGGCTAGGATATGCCAAAATTAGGTTAAGCTGCCATGGGCCTACAGGGAGGGTGATCTACTTCCATCTTTATTGAAATTAATGAGAATCATAATTATAATGATAATTATACAATAAGTTGTAGAAGCATATAAGAATAAACAATGTAAGATTATTCTTTCATACGCACTCAAAATGTTCTATCTATACATGTTTTTATAAATCATACGGAAAACTTAAATATATTTTGTAATTTTTTATTGGAAGGTATAACTTTTATTTAAAAAATATGAAATCTTTTGAACTGGTGATTTTAAATTATGAATTCACAATCTTTAATTTTGTGTATTTATTACATATAAAATTGATTCTAACTTATAATTTTTTTATAAAAATTATAATTTAATTTTATAACTTCTATGTTAAATTTTTAACAAATTTTGATGAATGTGGGGACACTCATAATGGATGATCTACATCATCATGATTTAAATTTTGAATTTAAATTTAAAGAAAATAAATAAGTTATTTTTGAATAACTGATAACAAAGTGGTGGGATCAAGATAACTACCCATATAATAAAGGGAGATAACCACCCACAAGAAAAGAGAGAGAACACATCAGAACACATTCCAGGAAAAAAATTTTAGAAAGCAAACCTTCTATCTTGAATTGTGTGATTTTTGGTGAGAGTTGTCATGGACAGAAGACAAGAGTTCTTGGTGATTCTTGGCTATTGTGTGGAATGCAACATCAAATCAAAGACAAAGAATAAGTATGTATATTTTTTTGCAATTGATTTAATTCATTAATTTTCCCAATATTGGTATCAAAGCCTGGTTGATCTGGTTTCTATAATTCCCTATGTGTATCAAATACAATTGAATGCAAAGTATGCATTATATGAGATGTACTGTACAGATTCGTTTTTTATTATATATATAACTGGTAATTTTTAGGTTAAAAGCATACTTCCTATTTTTGCTTTTATGGTATGGCATATAACCATTGGATGTAAAATTATTTTTTTATTTTACTGTTCCTGAAAAATAAATGTTAAAGATAAATTTTATATTGAGAAGAGTACATAAAACACTCCTAAATGGTAGAAAACAGCAAGAACACCAAAATAGTACCATAATGCCCATAGCCATAAAATAATGGGTCCCATAGATAATGAATTTTTTAGGCTATAAAATTAGTTTAGATTTCTAGGGCATAAATTCTGAGAAAATTGGCTTTTAAATTAAGTAAAACGGAGCTCTAGATCAAAAGTTATGGTCGAAAAACTATTTCAAGTAATACAAACCTAATTGGGTCGACCCAGTTGACCTGTCTAGATGTTAAAGATGACCTAAATGACAAATCATTTTGACCATAAGAGTAAACGACACGTCGTTTTGGGTCAGGGCCATTTGAACTAAAACCTAAAATGACATGTCATTTCACTTGTACAAAACTAAAAAAAAAAGTCCTGACTCTCAGGAAGAGGATGTGTGGGCCACCCCTTACCTTAAATGTTATGTGTTATATACCAATAGAAAGAGGAGAAAAAGTTCTTCCTAGTTGGCCATTTCTGATGATAGGAAAAGTCCCACACTGGCAGCATGTGGACGTCTCGCACTGACAATGAGAGTGGGATAGCTTCTTTTCCTAAATTTTTTTTTCTAGATTTTTGACATTGGATTGTTGTGGCAATGCATGTGGGTGTGTGAAGTGTCCTTTTGAGGCAAAGTTTGATTCAAAAAATTCCTAAATTCGAGATCTACACATTTGTATATAATTTGTATATTTTTAAAATTTTTACGACATTGTTTTTATTTAAAAAGTGGCAATAGTGAAGCATTTTGATCATATTTTATGTTCATTTTTAGTAAACAAACATGGAACAACGAATCATGGAGGAATATAATCTATATGGCTTTTATGGAAAGTGTAGAAGAAGACCTTAGATGAGTTAGATTGAATAGATACCCCTAAAGAACTTAAAGAAATGATGCACTTATTATATCAAAGAAATGCACATGCAGTATATCCCATAGAAGCCTTCTTACATGAAGTCAAAGCCTTAAAAGCAAACCTCAGCCATAGACGAAAATTATTTCCTAATCATTTATAGGTTCATACCCTATTGAAAGAAATTCTAGATGATAATTTTTGGACATCAATTAAAAAGACAATATGACAATACAAAGACTATAAGTTAGGAATTATCAAATATATTGACCTTGAAAAAATGCATGGAAGAACCTAGACTACAGGAAAGTCTGCTATGTCAAAGCGAATTGGAGCAAAATAATCCTATTGTCATAATTCCTAAACATAAAGAGTGCAAGATATTTTGAGCACAACACTCTAGAGAAGGGAACACACTTGAAGGGTCCAATCAAAACCATGAATATGCATAAATTTGGACTAGTTCACTCCATAAATCCACCTAAAATTATTCAAAAATTTTAAAGAGATGAAGACTCTGAATTCAGAATAAAAAGCTAGGATAGAAACATTAACTATTAAATTTATGAACTCTTCATATGTCTTTATATTTTTTTTTTGTTAAGATTGCTTTCAGAACTTGATATGATTTGTTGAATTTATTTATTACTTGGTGAATGTTTAATTTTCTTATTTCATATACAATTATCTTATGGAATCTTGCATTTGAGTGGGAGCTCTTAGACTGCAATTTTTTCTAATAGTGATATAACATATAATATTTGTATGAGAACTGATCTCGATAGGAAATAATGATAGTGTTTAGGAAAACATGTGATAGGGGTATGATAAATGTAAACTCCTAACCATGAACTTAGTTCATTAGTGTTCTATGTGAGAATTATGCAAATAAATAACATTGTATACTTATATGAAATGTTCATGTATCATGATTTAGTAAAATGGCTAACAAATATATAATTGTTGAACTAAACAAAGGTGACGAACTGAATAAGGATAATTGGGATATATGACATTCGAAAATATCTTATATCTTAGAAGAGTAAGATACTTTTGAGGCCTTGAACTATGTCATGATAGAACCAGATCATATGAACATAACCCAGCACAAAAAGGATGTTAAGGCATATACTATTTAGAAGACAAAGAATAGTATCGCTCGCATTACACTTTTAAATGCAATGGTAAATGACCTTATGTATGAGTATGAGAATTATTCAACTGCCCAGGGTATAAGGATTGCCCCTAAAAGAGAAATTTGGTGGTACTTCTGCTTCCAAACTGAGGAGACTTCCAATCAAATTTGACACTTATAAACTTCAACCTGATACATTGATGAAACAACATTTACATGAAATGTTAAATATGATTCATAAGCTAAAAGCTGCAAGACATGCACTTTTTGATGAACAGTAAGTGGAAGTTGTAATTAGGTCACTTCCTACAAGTTGGGAATATATAAAGGTCAACCTAACTCATAACAAAAGTATTGTTACTTTTGATGATGTGGCAAGACATATGGAACTTGAGGATGAATGTTTGGAAGCTTATAGGTCCTCTAAACAAGCATATATAGCAGAAGGAGCATGACCCTCCAATTCCAAGCCTAAATTCAACAAAGGCAAGAAGTTCCAGAAGAGAAAACCTGGGATCAATTTCAAGGGTAAGAAAACCTTTAAAAAGAAGGGAAAGCATGGCACAAAGAACTTTGACCTGAAGAAGATTAAATGTTATGCCTGCTAGAAAATGAGCCATTTTGCTTGAGATTACACTCAATAAAATGAATAGAACAAGGTATTATTAGACACTAAACTTATATATTTTTTATATGTTTCTAGTACTATTTTTCTAACAAAATCTTATCTTTTGTGGATTTTGGACTTAGGTGTTATAGACCATGTAAGCAAGGATCAAGGATCCTACATAGAATACCGTTGATTGTCATGTCGAAGCAAATGGCTTTACGTTAGAAACAATGCAAGGATTGAGTTTAAGGGCATTGGTACATGCAAATTGGATTTTCATAGCAGAAAAACCTTAATCTTACATGATGTACTTTATGTACTTGACATTCGACAAAATTTAGTTTCTATTTGTTCTCTACTTCATTTTGGATTTTCAATTAATTTTCATGACAATGTCACTAACATTTTTAAGGATAATGTACTTTATGATTCTGGTTTTATTTGTGATGGATTTTTCATTTAGGATATTATTGAAAATACTGCTTATTGCTTTACCGCCTCTACTTTCAACTTAAATAATGATATGAACATTTAGCATACTAGACTAGAACATATAAATCAAAATAGAATGATTAAACTAGCAAAAGAAGGATTGTGAGGTTCAATTTCAAAATTAGATATGTCCTTGTGTGAACATTGTCTAGCTAGTAAAGCAACTAGAAAATCAGTTTGGAAAAGGTACTAAGGCAGAAACTCCATTACAATTAATTTACTCTGATATATGTGGTCCTTTGAGTGTGAGGACAAGACATGGAGCTTGATACTTCTTCACTTTCATTGATGATTACTCACGATATAGTCATATCCATTTAATTTCATATAAGTCAAAATCATTAGAATACTTCAGACATTATTTAAGTGAAGTTGAAAATCAAATGATAAGAAGGTCAAAATGCTTGGAACTGATCATGGACATGAATATTTATTTGAACAATTTAAAGAGCTCTGTGAAGAAAATGGAATAGTAAGACAATTAAAAATCCTTGGCACTCCATAACAAAATGGAGTAGCTAAAAGAAGAAATAGAATACTTCTAGACATGGTTAGGTCGATAATGACACATCCCAATCTATCCATTTTCATATTGGGGAGATGCTATATTGATAGCCACTTTCATACTTAATCATGTGTCCTCAAAGTTTGTTACATCCACACTTTATGAACTGTGAATAAAATGTAAACTTGATTTAAGCATTCTTAGACTATGGGGGCTTACTACATATGGTCATGATGCTTCCCATAGATATAGAAAATTAGACCCAAAAGGGAAGAAATGTATCTTTATAAGATATTCAAAACTATCTATGGGATACATTTTCATTAGTGAAAATGAGGATGGAATAGTAACGGAACTTGGATCAAGAGATGCCACATTTTTAAAAAGTAAGTTTCCTAATAGAGGAGAAATTGATCACACTGTATCTTTTTATAGACTACAAGATCAAGTGGATAATATTGAATCTTATACACTTTATCCAAGTGGGAGCTCTCAAAGAATACTTGTCAATCTGAGTGGAAACTCCAAGAGAGTGAATAAGAACCTTGTATTTAGAGATGATGTAATATAGGGAACCCCACTATGAAAGAGTAAAAGAGGAAATATACCTAAAAGATACTTTTCAATTGAGGGATTAACTCTTATGGTTACTCCTTAAGATGAAGAAGAGTTAAGAACAGTTCAAAAGGCTCTAACTTGTCCTTCTAAGGAACATTGGAAGAAAGTGATGGAGGAAGAAATATACTTAATGAAAACTAATCAAGTTTGGGAGCTAGTTAACCTATCATTTGCTTGAAAGGCAATTGGAAACAAGTGGGTTCTTAAAATTAAAAGAAAGATAGATGGATCAATCAAAAGGTATAAGGCTGACTAGTTATAAAGGGGTATACACAACAAGAAGAAATAGATTATGAGGACACATTCTCACCTATTGTATGTTTCAATTCAATAAGATTGCTCCTAGCCATAATAGCATATCTGGATTTAGAATTACATTAAATAAATTTGAAAACCAATTTTCTCAATGCAAAATTGGATGAAAAAAATCTACGTGGAATAACCAGTAGGTTTCATACAAAAGGGAAAGGAAAAGAAAGTTTGTAAACTCCAAAGATCCATTTATGGGCTCAAACAATCATTCAAATAATGGTATTTAAGGTTTCACTGAGCTATAACCTCATATGACTTTCAAATGATTGAGGAAGACCATTGTGTTTACATTAAACAATATAAAGGTAATCTTGTGATATTATCTCTTTACATGGATAATATACTATTGGCTGGGAATAATTTGAATTCAATTATGGTTGTTAAGAAATGGCTATCCTTGAATTTCAAGATGAAAGACATGGGTGAAGTAGATTACATTCTTGGAGTTAAAATCTTTAGGGATTTCCCTAAGAAACTTTTTTCTCTTTCACAAGAAAGTTTTATATGCAGAATCCTTGAGAAATTCAATATGAAAGATTGCAAACCCATGGTACCCTTGTAAATAAGAGTGAATCGTTGAATCAAGAAATGTGCCCTCAAAATGAATCTGAGAAGAAATAAATGGAAAGAATCCCTTATGCTAGTGTGGTTGGTAGTCTAATGTATGCAATGATGTGTACTAGACTACCTATTTATCATGCAGTCAGACTCGTAAGTAGATACCAGTCAAACCCTGGATAAAAACATTAGAAAGTTATCAAGAGAATATTAAGATATTTAAAAGGCATAGTTGATTACATGCTATGCTATCAAGAAAATGACTTGTGCTTAGTAGAATATTTTGATGCGGATTGGATAGGAGACTTGGATGAACAAAAATCCACATTAGAATATTCATTCTTGCTAAACAATGGTGCCATATCATAATGTAGCAAGAAGAAAACATGCGTTGCATTGTCAACAATGGAAATGGAGTTTGTAGCATGTTCTGCAGCAGTATAAGAGGCTATATGGTTAAAAAGATTTATAGAACATTTGAGGATTTATGGTGAAAATTCAAATCCCATCTTGGTATATTGTAATAGTCAGTCAGTCATTGCTTATACAAAAGATTCAAAGTACCATAGCAAGACTAAGTATATTGATATAAAGTACCATTTTGTGAGAGAAGCTATAGTGAAAAAAAAAGTCACCATTAAACACATTCCTATGCAAAAGATGATAGTAGATCCTTTTACTAAACCTATACTTAGAGATGCATATATTGAACATGTAAAATCTTTTTAGTATGCATAGAATGTAATCAAACAATTTCAAAACTTGCAATGAATGAAGTATGTTTTATTCAATTACAAATGTCATAATATGTGTATGAGTATTCAAATGTCTAGTATATCGTACAGGTTGATAGTTATTTCTTTCACATGAACAATCGCCTTCGACACTCATGAGGTGTGGACAGAGATGAGATATGTGTTCACCGACATAACAATAAGAAATGTTATGTTTTTGGTAGAGAAGTAATATAAAATAAAATATGTTGCCTCAACAATGTAAAGTTAAAATAAGATCTAAGATACAAATATGGATCAACTTATGGATTCTCCCACCTTCCACAATACCTTGTAGCTAAACAATAAATACTTCACATACTGATGTCAAAAGGAATTGAATGATGTGAAAGACTTCAAGTTAGGTATTATATGTGTCTAAACAAAAGTTTGTATGATATTAATAAAAAAATTGACATACGCACTTGTGCTATAAGGGAAACACCATATCATGTAATTCATATTACATGTGCAAAAGAATCACAAATGACAAACAAGTGAAAGATCCTTGGTTCATTGCTGTATGAGTCTTAGAAAAGAAAATTCTTTTCATGGATACCCTTTGACTTTGATGATATCATGGAGAAATGATACAATATTCACTGCCTTAATATGTATCCTATGATCATGATATATACGGTTTAAGAGGTAAAATGCTAGGAAAGCAACTATTTCAAATCAAAGTGATATGTGGGCAAAAGGAATATTTCCTAACATATACACAATTATGCTAGTATCTAAAACATATCTTTTATAAATTTAATTTTGGTAACATCATAAGTGTGGATGCTACGCATATGTAAATGGCAATCTGAGCTTGTAATAAAGCTCGTGAGGGATCAAATTTGTAAATGAAAAGTGTATATGAAAAAACCTAAGGCATTTGAGGCATAATATAAATAAATAGAAGATGGGGTTGTTTTGTATTGATTTTGTGTAAGAATTTCTAGTACAAGAACACTCAAGATGGCATCATGCTCATGCGATCATAACAATGCATCGAGTATGAAAACCTATAGAGAGGTGAAGGTTATATGATGTGATTCATCCCATTATGTGCGAGTGGGAGATGATGAATGTGGAGACACCCATAATAGGTGATCCATATCATCATGATTTAAATTTTGAATTTAAAATTAAAGAATTTAAATTTAAAGAAAAACAAATCAATTATTTTTGAATAACTAATAACAAAGTGGTGAGGTCAAGATAACTACCCACTTAACAAAAGGGAGATAACCACCTACAAGAAAAGAGAGAGAACACATCAAATACATTTTGGAAAAAAAAATTTAGAGAGCAAAGCTTCTCTCCTGAAGTGTGTGGTTTTTTGTGAGAGTTGTTCTGGACAGAAGACAAGAGTTCCTAGTAATTCTTGACTACCGTGTGAATTATAACATCAAATCAAGGGACAAAAAACAAGTATGTATATTTTCCGCAATTGATTTAATTCATTAATTTTTCCAACAAATTCTATGCTCCATGTTTTATATTCAAGGTATAGCAACCGTTCATGATGCGGAAGTATTAGGATCATTGGTTTAATATATTAAAGATTAAGAATATACACATTGTAATTTTGACATGTTATTTGTGTAGTTGTTAATTTAAATTGTAATTTTAAGCTTAACAATCCATTAATATTTACAATAAAGTAACTAATTACCACAAACTTTTTTTAATTTTTTGTAATGTTTTTTCTTTTTGCTTTTCCTCCTAGTTTTCATTGGAGTAATTTGATCAAGTCACATCTTATATAATATGCTTGATATAGTTCGACAATGGATAGAGCATCCAAACCTATCCTCAAATACATAAATGGGTCTAAATTTATTTAATGAAAGTGAAGATTAAGCTTGTCTTTCTAGTTTAAAGAAATATTGTAACCATAGGATATGGACAATCGAGTTGACCATAATTGTATAGAGCCAAACATTATTTTATTATACAGTTAATATCACGAAATTACATAGTTACCCATTAAATATTTGTGTGTTTAGATTGGGACTTTCAACGGGGAATTTCAGTGTTTCCTACCATTTCAAATACTACCAAATCACAGATTACTTTGTTTGGATAATATGTGGCAGAATTTTACGAATGCTGAAGAATTCTGTTGGGATTTACCTAACTCTGAAATTCGTTATTTCAAATACACCATAAAGAAGTGAAATTTGACGATTCTCACTTCTATGAGTTCTACCTGCTTGGTTGCATTGAGTGATGGTTAAACTTACGCTATTTAATGTGCCATTGTGTTATATGAAATTTCTAAAATTATAACAAATCCAAACTGAGTGTTTGATCGATTCTGGAATTTAAATTTGATGCATTTTTGTATGTATTTTTTTAGCATTTATTTTTAGTTACATAATAATGTAAAATAAAACTACATGAATAAAAAATTAATTGTTAATGTTTCTAATATTTGTTGACAAATTAATGTTATGAGTAAAATAAAACTATTATCAATAATTTATTACCTAAAAAATATGAAATGAGTAGTATTTTTTTAAAAAAATTTGTAAATTCATCAACATAATCATAACAGGTTAATCTTTATAGGGAGAAAATTAAAATGAAGCCATTTCAAATCCTTTCCTTACAAATTCCTTGTGTTTTACAAATACTCCACCCAAGTCCAAACGTAACCTAAGAGTAATGTAATGTGATGTTTTTTTGATGTAATACAGTGCAATAAAAAAATACGAGGTGAGACATGAGTTGAAGAAGGGAGGCAAAAAGGCAAATTGGTAAGAAACAAGATTAGTTTTATTGGATCTTTGATTTGGTAAAAAGTTGCGCAAATATTTTTAAAGTTGAGATTAAAATAGTTAATTTAATTTTGTAATCTGCCCCTTCATTGATTAATTGCAATTACATAAATTGGAATACAAATAAATTGAACTATGCGCAAGTGATTCAAGCTTGACTTGAAGGAATTGGGATTCAAGTTGAATTTTAAATGAATCAAGTCTGAATAAGTTGAGCTCAATTAAATATACTATACTAGTTAAATTTAAGTTTCATATTACTCAACACAAATTATTTACAAGTTTAAATGAGCCTAATAATAAAAAAAAATATTTTTTATTATATATAAATACTATAATCTATAAAAAATTTAATTGTACTAGTAATTGTAGAAATTATATGAAAAAGTGTGATGTTTTCGTTGAATTAATTATATTTACTTTTTACAAAATGTAATTACCATTATTATGCGACAACTGTATCAATAATTTTAATAGATTTAATTATTATGCAAAATTTATGGTATTAAAATTTAAGTATATAGATATTTCACTTCACTTAGTTGACCTACGCCCCTAACATAAATCCTTAAAATGTATGATGTTGTCTTATTGATGATAGATTTGGGATAGTACAGCCCAAAATATAGGTTGGGTTGAAAAGAATCTCCCTAAATTTTATAAAAATTGGCAAAACTTTTAAATATTATATTGCACCACTCATAATCTAATTTGCTTTCGAAAATTCGTGTTGCATGGTTGCCATCTGTACCAAAAGCTATTACTCCATTGAATACTATGCGTAATCGGGCGAATAAAATTATAAATAAATTGCGTTAACCTTGGGTAAGATTTATAAAAATACATTTCTAAAAATATACATTGTGATTTCTTTATTTATGCATTTAAATCCATGTACATCTTCTTTGTAGCCAAAAAGTAAACAAGATGAATGTATTTTTTAAACAAATAAAAAGTGTAAATATAATTAAGATAAGTCTAAAAAACGCATATATAACTTGTCCTAAAATAAACAAGAATAGGATTAAATTGGGTAATGATATTTCCACAGAGCCATTTCAACGCTTGCACGGAAGTCTTGTCAAAACGACAACAATGTAATAATAGGCTTTATAATTGAATATTTTTATTATTCTTTCACTATATGTTGACATTCTTCCAGTTTAACATCTTACGGTTGTCGATACTTTTTCTTTTTAAAATCAGTCCTTGTATTAATTACCAAAAAAAAAATTGGTGCTGCTATTACTTTTTTTAATTGTTTTTCTTCGTTGCATTTTAATTTTAATTTTAATTCTTTAATTTAAATTAATTTAACTCAAATAAAATTTACTAAAATTATTAAATTAAAAGGTAAAAATTTTTTTTGACCTCCTAGATCCCCTTTTATCTCTTCATGGGTTAAATTGAATAATAAAAATAAAATTAATAACAAAATATTTTTCGGAATGAAAGTAAAAAAAATAGGTTTTACAAAACCGAAAAGAAGGTTCATTGTAAATTAAAACATACATTAATAATAAAAATACTATTTGAATAAATGAATATAAAAGTATTAATTTACATTTGAGTGATTTCTATTTGACTTAAAATAAAATTATTAAATACGAATAACGTACATACTCTTATTTGTGACTTGGCAGTTAATCACACGGTTCCCACCATATTTTTTTGTGGAATATTAGAATTTTTACGCCGTCAAATATTTGCCTACGACTATCTTTGTCTCTTGTTTTGTCTTTTTGGTTTGCACAGGATGGAGATAGCTTACTTCGATCTTAAGCTGTTGGAAGTATGAAACATTTGCAAAATTGACGCATTGAACCATTTGGTAAACTAAAAGAAGAGTTTGTCCTGGATAAATCATCTCATAATTTATATTAAAATATATAAGTTACCATTCAAACATAAATAAAATATATAGAAATTTCATAAAAATGGTTCCAGGGTCAAAGCATGGACTTACTTCCAAGTCCTAATTAATAATAAAATAAACAACTTTAAACGTAAACTCCGAACAATTTAAAACCTTTTGGTTCAACTGGAGCAGTTGAACTTATGTGTACTGTTTCGGGCTCTTGAGGTTTTATCTCATTTGCTTCTTTGCATGTGAAATCAATCATGAATATGTTGCTCTCTTCTCCTTCACCTGTGCAAGAGTAGAATGTGATCATGTCATCGGCCTTCAACGCATTCTCTTTCACAAACCTCCTCCACTCTTTTCTGAGTAAAAAGTTCCTGCCTGTATAGACATAACGGAAACTCCACTCGCTCATCAGCTTATCAACAAATTTCACAGTCACATCACTTGGCACGTGATTTTCTGCACATTGTTTTGCCATTCTAGAATGAGTAGGGAAATACTCCATGGCATCTTTCTTAGGGATGACTAGACAACAATCACTTCCCACGTCCCTTCGTGACAGTTTCTTCTGAAAAAGTTGCTTGCAGGACATCTGTCCCCTCATCAGCAACTTTGACAACTCTGCACCAGAAGATTTATGATTCGCAGATTGTTCCAATTCAGCATTAAAGGTGTTAGGTCCAATTTGAGGGAGATTATCACATTCTCGTTTGACATTCGCCAATGATTTGCTACCCACTAAGTCATTGTCACCATGTCGTTGTCGTTTGCATGAAGGAGTGGGATAAATAGCATCGCTTGACATGTTTTCTCCCATCATTGTTCTGTAGTAAAATTTTATTTCTAAGCTATCTAAGATGGATTTAACAACATAAAATATGCCTAAGAAAACTATCGTGTATGCAATTTGAACGCAATCAAATTTTCTAATTATTAGGAATGATAGCATCATTAAAATCACAACATCTTAAATTTGTCAAAATATCCCACTAAAAGCAAGAAGGCAGCTAGCACACAAAGGAGATATAGGTACCCATTACAAATTAGGAGATAGAAAACTCAACTAAAACAAATCAAGAAAACACCTTTCATGATTGATGATTGAGATAATGCGGGTAAAGAAAACAAAAATTCAGAAAATTAGAATGACAGATTCAAAGAAACTAACTGATGGATGAAGCAATTTAATAGAAGATGCATATACAACCAAAGCTGATTACAGTGGATATTAAGGTTATTTCTTCCAAAATAATGCACGAGTATAAAAATGCAGCTATATTTACTAGCGTTTTTGTGACAATGTAATAGACAATAAGATAGTTGAAACTTTGCAACTTGACAAGCAAGGCATCATCAAATAGTAATTTTCCTTCAGCGATTATAAGAAAAGAACAAGGTTGAATTAATTAAAAAAATATGCCCGAAAATTAAAGTTAATAGAAAATTGGATTTCAGCGTTTGAAAGTTTTTATTTTTCCTTTCCATGCTTATCTTTGCCTCACAATTATTAGATCTTTTTTAACATCATGATCTCTTATTTCTCTTAACAAGTTATGAAACCTATTTGAGAATTTTAAACATGACCTAAAATTGCAAGTTCTGAAATCTCAAGGCATAGATTTGAAGTTATATCCAATCGATTATCTACTTATGGCAACATGTTAAAATGTTTTATAACAGTCTTAATAAACTGATTGATACCAAGATCATAAACATCAAAATTATTCAATAAAAAAATAAATAAGCTAGTAAAATTACCTGAGGTTGATTATGGTGTTCCAATAGAGACGAAGCACTTCTTTCTTTACACTCTTGCGCTGCACAACTTTATAATAACAATATATATTTTCACAGGGATTACTGATAGTTAGGTACGTATTTAAATGGCTGAGCAAAAAGACAAAAGGAAAGATATTTACTTGGCCACGACGTAAGTTTCAAGTAAAAGGAAAAAAATATTTAAAATTTCGTTTATAAAGTAAATGTCTAATTTGTACATGTAGATTACATATTAAAATATATTAATTATGGTAGCAAATAACTACACATTTGACCATGCAAGGAAACAATGAATAATTTTTTTTATATTTTGCTGCTTGATTTATTATTTTAAAAGTTTCCTTTTTTTTCTCTAATGGAGCCTCCAAAATTTAGGAAAATTTCAACATAAAATTGAATCTCACTACAATATATTTTCCCCGTTTGATTCAAGGATATTCATCTTTGACATATGCTTGCTTTGACTAAAATTTTTGGAAATGATTCATTAGACCGCAAATACAATTAATACCAAATTTTATATAATATCCCATCCTTAAAATTTAGAAAGTTATAAAATTTCTTACATTATTTTGCTATATGTTGAACATTATCGCTATACTTGGGATACACATTACCAGCTATATTTTTTTTTTTGAGCATTTTAGCGGTTACCCATCTTCAGTTTAATTATTTAATTTGATTTTCTATATTTCTAAATAGTATTTTTAAATACTAAGGTTCTCTTGGTCATATCAGGAGGTTTGCAGATGTTAGGACGAGGATATGGTGTAGGATTTTTACTTGTTTCTTTCCAATATGTTTAACAAACAACAGTCAATCGATGATGTGATATCTTGATTCATAGGATGGATGCAGACTTCATCAGATATTGTGGAAATTGTTTCTATCAATAAATATCTTAATACAGCAGGCACCTACTGACTCCTTACAATGTTTCCAAATAATTTCCCTTTTTCTTTTTTCACATTAATCATTTCTGTGCAAACTTCATTTCTTTGAAAAAAAAATTAATGGGTATATGGAACCAATAAATCCTATTGGGATTCGGAGTAAAACTCAAAATACGTAGTAAGGTTTATAAAGCCAATAAAATATTAAATATTCATTGGAAGTTAAGAAGGTTTTCGACTTTGCTTTTTTAAATCATATTTATATTAATATTAATTAATTAAAATTAATTAGTTATATCGTTTGAAGTATTCAATATGATTTTTCCGTATCATCAGCATCACAATTAGATAAACTTTATTTTCAAATTGATTTAAATATATTAAATTGTAAAAAAATAATGTTAATTAAAATTTTTGAAAATTTAAAATTATTTAACACGCTTAAAAATAAAATGTGAGAGGATTTTTTGTCTGTCCGATAATTAATTAACTTTCCTGCGCTGCTTCCTGTATTCTTGTCAATTCACCCCCATTTATACCAACATGTCTTCGCCACATTTTTCTTTTCTTAATTAATTAGCAGAGTTTTACATATATATCGTAACTTTATGTCAGTCAACATCCAATTAGAAATACTACAGTATTATAATTCGATGTGAGCTTTTCACCCAAATGCAACTCCATATTTTTTTTAAGTTTTACATTTTTTTTCGCATTTCATGTTTAATCACGTGTATCTACATGTATTAAGTTTAGTGAATCAGTCACATTATTATTAGTACGAGAAATGTGAGTTGCATATTTAAAAAAAAAAAAAAGGGTAAATTATCACTTCCCTCTAATTGATAATGGGACTCACGACTATAAACTTTATGATTTATGAAAAAAAGAGTAAGGGAAGAATGAATGTAGAAAAGTGAAACTAATATTATTATATTAATAAAAAGTATTAATACATGTTACAGGTTACAAGTTGTATAATGGTAGTTTTTTGTCTTGTTGTATTCATCATTTTTATATTAAAATTAATTAATGAAAAACCACTGATAAACCCATTGCTTACCCGAAACATTTGTGATGACGTTTACACTTTTTTGAGCTGCAAGTGCTTTTATTTTATTTCCAGTGGCTAACAGAAGCAAGCTTTTCATGAGATGCTTCTGCTTATTGGGACTAGATGTCTTTGTTAGCACTTCCTCAAAGGCAAGCAAATCACACTAATTATTGAACCTAAAAAGAGTAATGAACAGATAATTGAACAGTTATCTTCTAGTTCCACGCATGAGATAGAACAACTATACTACCTGAGAGCCGGGCGTCTATCACAGAGATGAATGAAAACTTCATGGAAGAGTCCAACTAGATCACACTAATTACTTGCATTTGATTCAAGGGCTAAACCTTGAATAATGGAAGTAAAGATGAGTTCCATAGTATTTGTTGAAATAGTTAGAATTATCAACAGAGAACAGTAAGAAGGAGCTTTAGTCACTGCTTCACCATCTGTCAATATAAAAACTTCCAAACATAAACGTAAGGTACAAAAGGACCGCACCTCTGTTGTTCAGAAGGGAACTGCGCATAAATCAAAATTATGAGAGGAAAGAAGCTCTCAGAATGAATGACAATTAGCATAACAAGTGTAAAGCATACCCAGTCACAGGGCTCCGATCAAATGAATCCTAGCTTTTGTTGGGAAGATGAGGAATATGTTAAGAGAGAACTTAGATTTGCTTAAATCAAAACGCTAGATAAAAGGAAGAATATATAGTACTAGTGCATAAATGACATAAATAATGCTGCTAAATCTAGAAGCATAAATTTACATTGTCAGTGAATAAGTATACACAAAGATCTAGAACACATTGAAACATTAAAAGACTCATGAATTTAACCACTTTCAGAAATTTTCAAAATTAATATTCAACAAACCTGAATAAGCTCCAACTTTTTTGTGAAAAATATTAAAAATGATTAATAGAATTTCTATTGATTTTAGGGATTTATATTCTTAATTTGTATGGATTTGTGCTTTTTTTTAATTTTTGCTATTGGTTACACAGTTTGACTCTTTAAGTTTATTTTATTTCATAATTGGGTTTGGCTAATACTAAAAAGGTGAAATTTTTTTGATTGGTTTCATAAAATTTTCTTATTATAATTATCATAGAAATTTTTACTTTGATGAAGTTGCAATATTAAGTGATGGGTGCTTGGATTTATTTCATTTTTACTATATATGAGGAAGCTTAAAAATGGCATCTAAAGAAAGAATGTAAACTATAGCTCTATTTGTTTCATCGGAGAGTATTTTTTATAGAAAAATATTCATTTGCATATATATTAACAAATGAATGATATGCCATTTACACTAATGACTAAAAAAAATGATACCTAAAAGTTTAGAAATGGAGGAAGGCATATTCCTTTTTGGGAGAGGGGAAGTTACTTTTTCAAAATTCTTTATATTTAACATTAAACAAATAAAATACTTTTCATTCATTTTAACATCTTATAATCACATTTTATAAAAAATACTTTCTGATGAAATAAATAGAGCCTACAGTGTTAATTTATTTCTTTCACTAAAATCCAAAAGGAAAAAATTGATGTCATAAACTTTTTTCATAGTTGATTTATTACTAAAAATTGACGTGTTATGTAAAAATATTTCAACAAAAAAAATGAGAGAGAAGATATCATTGTTTTGTAAGTTGTTTCCATATTGGATAAAAATTAACGTGAAATGATCGAACATACAACATGACTCCGACATGCCGTTCGATTTTTATTAAACGAACATGATATGGTATTTTTGTTGCCATGGCATGCAATTTTAACTTTCCATAATTTTGATTTCAATGCAATAATAATGACATTGATCACAGAATGAGTTTCGGATAGTATGTTGGAACTTTGATTCAGATTTGCTTTTAAAAACATTAAACCTAAAAGAACTGATTTACAAAAAGAAAAACTACTTTGGAAGGAATGGCTGATATGTTTAGGATAATTAATTTAATATTAGACTTTATTTATGCATTAAAAATATTTATGTATTGAGATACTAAAAAATAACTTCAAAAAAATTTTCACCTTTCTTGTTTACCTTATCTCAATTTCTTTAGATTTCTCTCTCCGTGTCACAAGATAGCATGCATGAAAAAATAAGCTAACCACTTCCTAGCTAATTAATTTGTTGGGTTGGTTTATTAAGATTGCATGCATGAAAAAGACTTTGAACCCCTTAATTACAAAAGTTAAACGAGTCTTGCATGCAGTTGGAAACCCTCTTCTCCCCCCCTTGAGTTATGAAATTTGAATATACAAGAGTTTTATGATCAAATTTGTTGCAAATAAATTGCACTTTAGTGAAGAATTTGATTTGATGTCCAATGCAACAATATCATATACTTCTTATATGTTTTATTTTTAGTAATTATATCTTTTTACTACAAGAAATATTTTGTGAGATTCTAATATCATTACTACAAAAAAAAATTGATTGACATCACCTAGTTTAATGGATTTGATGGTGGTTTCGAATCAGTCATTTTATTGAGTATCATTGTAAATATTTTATGACATTAGCCAATTATAAAACTATAATGGAAAATAAAAATAACATTGGTTCCCATAATAAATAAATTGTCATCATTTCTTGTAAGACACACAACTTAGTAATCAGTGACATTTAAATATGTCAATTTTTATTAAGTAACCATTATTGAGAATTCAAATTAACATCAATTTATTTTATTAACCAACATGGAATGTGTCATATACCACATTAGTGATCCACATAATTGAATGTCATATTATCTTTCCCTTCTTAAAAAGAAAATCATTTCTCACACCCTCTCCATTTTGTATAGCATTTCAAAACACTTCCTAATACACTATATCCAACTTGAAGTACATCTAGAATCCTAAAAAATACAATACTCCAACATTATAATACAATTTGGATATGAGATTAGAAAATACCTTGTGATTTGCATTACTGAATGGCATATATCCAAAGTATTTTCATACTATAAGAGAATAAAATAAGCAAATGAAAATTGAAAATTTAAGTGTTACAAAAATTACAAATAAAAAGTTTATCATGGTGAAATAAAAATTACCTTCTAATTAGACACAAATATCCTATTCCTTGTAATTCCTACATCTTGATTAGATTAACATCTCCATCTTGATTTCAGCAATTTTAAGTTAGATAAGTTTGAAAATGGTGAAAGGTTACCTCAGTCAAAGATGAGTGATTGCAAATACCTATTGCTCTATATATGAGTTTAGCTCTCCCTAAAAATGTACTTTGGAATCCAATACCTATAAATGCAATGAGCAACATTTATTAAAATTACATATATAATATTATACCAAAGTGATAAAAGGGAAGAAGGAAATTAATTTTCTTACTTATACAAACTTATAAAAGTTACATCAAAATGAAAGGAAAAAAATATGGTGAATTATAAAATTAGAAACTAAATTGCAAAAATAAATTATATAATATAAAATAAATCCTATGTTTAAATTGTGTACTTTTTCAATGAGTGCTAAACCTCACATATTTAGTTATAGACTAATGGGGATTCAGTCTTATAAAATAGTTAGCGAGCACAGACACAATTAAAGAAAATGATTTTAAAGTTAAAAAGAGAGCATACCTCATTACAGAGATAATCATTTTAGGCTTTGTGATGAAATTTGCAAATAGTATCATAGTTTTATTTTTTTTATTTTCATCTCATGACTAGCTTTTCACACTTTTAAAATTTACACATCATTTATTAATAAATAACTAATGTTTATAATAAAACAATGTTGATCAATTATAAAATTTTAAATGTTCAATTAATAAATAAAACATTATGGCCATGCCTTTGCAATGAGCTTAAAAGGCCAAGCTTTCCATGTAAGAATGGCTACATTACATCTTCCCACTATAATTTCTCATCAATTTTCTCATTTTTACCTTTTCTCCTTAATCTTACTTCTTGAGATGGAACATGGACAACAAAAATGGCTTTGGAGAGTGTGATGGTTACTAACTAATGGCAAATTATAATGAAAAGAAGTAGTATGACAAGTTTTGTAATGAACTTAAATGGTCAAGCCTTCTAGTACAAGATTGGTTATATTACTTTTTTCCACTATAATTTCTCATCAATTTGTACATTATTGATAGGACATTTATAGATATTTCAAATAGAGAATGGGGATGGAATTTATAGGGATCAAGACAATGTTTTAGATGTCAATTGTTAATCAAAATAGATATATTATGTATAGCTTAACTATTGATATACCTTAAAATGTTGTAATATTTAGCAATTTCCCAATATACATTATTTCATAAATTTTAGTATTTAAAATTCATATTTTAATATCCTAATACAACACATATTGTAAATGTATCAATGGTGTATTGTTAAATATTTATTACATGTTAAATAAGCATTCATGTACCTTTAGACATTAATTATGTTAAAAAATAAATATGATATTACTTACAAACACTATCAATTTTAATAATAACCAATATTTATTAGCTATTTTTTTAATCATATATAACTCCTTCATCCAGACTTTTTTTAATAATGAAGCTATACAAAAAATGCACAAAATATATGCAATTTCTTTACCCTGACATTTTTCTAGCAATAATTGACATAAAAATTATGCTAGATTATCACACCTATTGATATTTCACATTAATGTGTGAAATGTGTAGGGGGTATTGGAGGAAAATTTAGCATTACAAGTAATGTTATATGAGTAACCTAAGTGGAAACATTATAGAGTTAAACTTGTTGCCAAGTTAAGCTATTTTCCACATAACTAAATATTTTTTAGAGATTAAGTTTCAAAGTTAAATAATTTAACTACTGAATTTATTATATTAATGATCTAATATAATAGTATACCAATGCACCTTTTGTCCATGATGTACCAGCATATATATTATTTAAAGTAATTTATAACTTGTCAATTTTTCAAATTAAAGAGAACTAAATGCACTACCAAACTTCACAAAACCCATAAGCCAAGTTCTGGTAGAGTCTTAAAATATACCTCACCATCCACCTATATTTATGAATACAAAGTCATTAGTATTGCACTTAACACAATTAATACAAACCAAAGGGTGGTTTTTGAGGTAATTTCCCATCTACAAAAACCAATAGTTTGAAACTTTATCCTTTTTAATTTAGTGGTTTAAGGAATTTGTAAGATCTAATTTTTTTTGTATTTTGTTTTGTTTTTATTATAATAATAATTAATTTGTTTATTTTTAATAATACTTTATTGATAAGATTTCTTGTTAAAATTTATGTTTAGTGAAGTAGTGCCCCCAAACATGCAATTTGGTAATATTTTGGACTATATAGTTAGGTAGGGTTGGCAATAAGTCTAAACTAGACTTAGTTTAGGGTCAATTTGAATCTAATTTTATCTATCTTATGAATCGATTTGAATCAAATTTTTTGTTCAAGTTCAACTCAAGTTTAGCTTATAGTTGGCTTGATTTAACTTGATAAACTAAAATTATTGTTCATAAAATCAATCTAGACCAAATGGTTCAAGCAAAAACTTGTGAACACTATTATAGAATTGCAACTCTACGATAGTTGATAGATGTTGATCATAGTAAAAATTGACATCTATAAAAATGTAGTGACAATTTTTAAATTATCGCAAAAAACTAAGATGGTGCTTTATAGTTAACCAATGCCATTTTTGACATTTGTAAGAAAATGTAAAATGATAGTTAATTAAACATGGACATGTAAAGTTAATGGGAATGGAACACAAAATTTCATCAAAAATTGCAATGTTAGTTATTTATGTAACAATCATTCAAAGGGAATTTCAAAGGTTGTCTAGAAAGATATTTAACATTTACATGTTGATTTTTTATAAGTTGAAGTTTAAAGGTATTCAAAAGTCTTCTTAGGTAAAGTAACTATCACTTATTTGAAAACCATGCAATTATAAGTTAATAACTGACATCCTTGGTTTTCTTTTTTAGTTTCCTACATATGCTGTTTTACCTATCCATTTGAAAGCATCCTGGTGATGCATTAGGCTCTGTTGTCTAATTCCATGGTTTGTTTAATTAGGAGAAAAACAAGTACCTCAACATTTCATCTAGTGCTTTTCCTTTCATTATTGAATTTGATTATTACTACTTTATCCATTATCATCTATATGTCTCAGATAAGATGCAGAGGGAATCATTTTCCTCTTGAATACATGCTAGAATTAGATAATTGAGTCTAAAGTATTGCTTACATCCATGATTTATTAGATTTGAAATAATATTAGATGATGATTAGAAAAATCAGCATTACGTTTGGTAGCAAGATTGGAAGATCAAAGTCATCTTTGTCCTTTTCTCTTTATGTAATATTGTTATGCATTTGAAGTTTGTTGATATAACGATATATAGAATGAATAACATGGCAAAATTATTTTTTATATTTATATATTCTTTCTCATATTTTTATATATTCAAGTTCAATGTGTCGATGTTTGTATATTTGTAAGAAAAATTTGTAAAAAAATATATAAACTATCATGAATTGCTAGTGTTTGATAAAATTACCAAAACATTTCCTTATTAATTTTGAAACTAACCTTTTTCTTCAAATTTTAAAAAATTAATGTCTTAAATTATAGTAAAACATCTCATATAAAATGACATTGGTTGTTTAAAAATAACCAATGCATGAAAATAACATGGTATTTTTTATATTACAATTGACATGGACATGCCATTTTTAATTAGAATGATATCAGTTTAATATAGAGATAGTTATTGTAACTAAATCAATGTCTAATAACCATGTTGTTTCAACATGAATCTATTTCCACATTGTTTGTCATTATGAACTAATGCAAAAAGTGATAAAAAAAATTACAAAAACACTAATAGGAGTACAAAATATAGACTATTTCACTCTAACACCATTTGTAAACTCAATATTCCTCTAACATAAAACCTTGTCTTATAAACTCCAATAGAATTGTGAACACAAGTTGATCCTCTACTCTTTTGTGCAAACAAGGTACACCCACCAAATATTATCATATTTTCATTTTCTATATCTTGACTTGATATTTTAATGCAAATATTTATGTTTACTTTTCTTGGGTCCATCTTTAAATATTCATATTAGAATGTTGAGTGTTAAGGTTATGATGCCTCACTAGAATATTTGTAATTCTTTATTAGCTTATAAACATACTTCATAACCTTAGGTACAAAATATATTTCACATATAATATTTCTTGTTTATGCATATGGAAATATTTTAACTTTACGTATGTATAATTCTAAGAGATGTTCTTTTCTACATGATATGGGTTGTGTTATGTAAATGTATGAATGTTTATATGTTTTGTGATTTATCTAAGAAATATGTGCAAATTTATGTGATATAGGATTTGGTTAATGCTTTTATATGTATTGTTCCTACTAGATTGGCTACTCATGGATTGATGATGGTGGGTGGTGATTGACTTAGCATTGAATACGAAAATGGGATTGCCAAATTCATCAAATTTGTTATTACTCATGAAAGGAATGAAGTTAATAATTGCCTTATATTTTTCCCTTATCTTAAATGTTGTAATATGGAAAGGGCAATAGTTATGCATGCATGAGATCATCTATTTCAATTTGGCAATGACAACAGTGTATAAGCAATGGACATGACATAGTAAAAGTAAATTAGGAAATACATCTATAATTTATGAAGATGATAGTTTCAATGATCATTTAGATGATATGATGCATAATACTATAAATAATTTTATTAAATGACCACAAGTTTTCAATATAAGAGAAGCACCATCCAAAAATAGTGGAGTGACTTTAGTGGCTTAAGTTTTACATATCTCTAGTGCCAAAAAGAAAATCTCCATCTATATTATGATGTCATATTATAGGTTCATTGAAAATATGTAAGAGCTCGACTATATCCAATTTAGGAATCCAGTCTTTTAATGTGAGTGGATGAAAAATAACAATGATTTCTAAGTGGATGAGATAGAATTTACATAAATGGATCTTAGTAAAGAGGTTCATAAGGGAAGATATTTATAATGGCATCCCAAGCAAAATAATTTTTATATATGTTAGATTTAGTTTACAACAAGTGGTTTGTAGTTCTTTAAAAGAATAGACAAAATTATTGGTAGTGATAATGAAGAAAATGTAGCCAGTAATGTTAAAGACATACCTCCTTTTTCATTAGGACGACCACTAATTATTTATGAAGGTAATTTAGGAGAGTTTTATATGCATCAATATTGTAGAGAAGGGATATATGGATTAATGATCTTTCCAAATAAATTTCCTATATGATAAGTTCAAGATACTAGTATTCTTTTTTTCTTTTAAAGTTATGCTTACATACATAAGTGCTTTTTAGTTTATATAGTATGTTAAAATATATATTTGGATGATGCAAATCCCATTTGAAAGATGCATAACAATGAATTAAATATACCTCGAAAGGATGATATCCGTGATAAAATCAAAGGTAATTTTTCTTTTATCATGATAAACCATTTCTTTGAAGTTGTTGTAATACAAATATTTTCATTTGCTTGCTTTATTCTATTGCAGTTTAATAATCTGAATGTATGCCATTCACTAGTGCAGCACATTAGGCATTCCTTGATCACATGTATTAGTGTATGGAATTAATGTAGATGAAAAATAAGGATATTCTATTTGTTATGAATTGCATATGTTGAATTTAAGATTATATACTATAATTAAGATGAAATGTACATTGCTTTTTGTTCAATATGGGGTTTGTATGCATTATAAAGTTTTAATATTGTTATTTTAAGGATTTTGGATGTATTTCAAGTAGGAATTAGTATATTAAGACATGTCATCAAATTTTGTACAAGATGGAGAGTGTGTAGAGAACTAGTTCTTCAATTTTTAGTTCAAGGGGAGAATGTAATATAATGTCAGTTATGTGAATCACAAAAATAATATATTAAACATTTCATATTAGTAAATAAAATAAACCAATGTTAAATTAGAATATTTAATGATGGTTATCAAGAGAAAATTGACTTTTTTAAATGACACCAACTATCAAGTGGTGTAATTTATAAAAAATGATGATGATTTATTTGTTAGGGAACCAAGATAATATTATTTTTCTATGACGGTTTTGCAACTTGTAACCAATGTTGCAAAACATTTACTATGATACTTGATAAAGTGATGGTACAAAACCAACATCAAATTTCCCAAACAACTAATATTAATTTGTGATTTTGTAGTAGTGAAATTGGACACATGTTTTGTTTGACCTATTATTACAATTGAAAGTTGTTAAAATTATTTAAAAAATTACTAATAATATTTGCATAAGAAAATTGTATGAAATGTCCACTATCTCATAGTTCCTTTTGCTTTTAAAATTTTACATTATTACTCCCATTTTTATAATAAGAATATTTATATCCACTCTTTATAATAGTCAAAATGAGTTTTCATTTGGAGAGTTTTCACACTTTCTCACCCCCTTTTAAATGTTGTTCTTAAATTTTATTTACCTTACCCACAAAACTAATTTCAACATGAGAATGACATTAGTAATGTCCATCATTAGCTCCATTTATTTTTCTATTTCAATTGTGATTTAAGTACAAATGTAAATGTTAAATTGCAATTATTATGATTATTAGTTTTTCCTTGTAAAAAGTATTTAATTTGGAATATATAATATAAAAGAATATATAATTAATATGTATATACATATATGAATATTAATTAATTTTAAATTATATATATTATTTAAGCTAGTAAATGATATAATCAAATCGAATATCTCTAAACTTGGCTCATCTAATAAATGAGTCAAATTGTTCAACTTGTGTCTCTTTTATTTAGTCCATCAGCTTAGCTTATCAATCTAAAAATAAAATCGAGCGTCTTGTGGTCCAAGTTGACTTACTACAACCATGTCTTTTCTTTTTGCTCAGGAAGAATATATTAACAATGTCATTAATATTTTAATTAGTCAAGTGCAAATCAAGATGTTCTTAACTGTCTATTGTGGTAATTAGGACACTATAACATCGAGGAAAATCCCTCTTGCTAATTTGGTTATGCTCATTAACAATACAATTATCCTTCCTTTTTTGCAAAATGTTAATTTTAATGCAATATATTCACTTTCATCTAAGAATGAATTTGGGATGATACCGACAACTTGATTAAATTACTTTTAAATAATTAAATCTAGAAGAATTGATTTTAGAAAAGAAAAACTACTTTCGAAAGAATGGTGATATGTTTGGTATCGATGGTTAATTTATTGGACATAGTATTTTGAGGAATAGAGTACTTCTCTTATAATTATGAGTAAACCATCAGCTCCAAAAAATCATACTGATTGTAGTAAATTTCCCTTAAAAGCTTGCTTTACATTATACACAAATATCTAATTTTTATATTAAATTGTTCCTAAAAGATAGGTACAGCTTAAATAAAAATTTCCTCTAAATTTTAGTTAGTTTATATAAAATAAGCATTTAAAAAAATTATGTAACTTGTATCTTTTAGAAGCTCATTTGGTGAATTACTTTATATTTATTTATGGGTTAAAAATATTTTTATATTGAGAAAGTACTAAAAGTATTTTTAAATAATTTACAGCCCCTCTCATTTACCTTAATATTTCACTTGATTTCTTTAGATATCTCTTCCCCATGTCACAAAGTTGTGTTAAGTAACCTAAACATTTCTCAATTGGTTTTTTGAGCTTTGATTCTTCATCAATACTACATGCACGGAGAAAGTTTTAAACCTTGTGTCGTAGAAAGTTACGGAAGCTAAACGAGTCCTGCATGTAGTTGGAAACCCATTTTTTCTTTTCATAAAACATGAAATTTGGATATATAAAGCTTTATAATCAAAATTTTGAAAATGAATTGTATTTTAATGAAGAATTTGATGTCAAATACAATAATATTATCATACTATATTGTATTTGTTATAGGTGGCTGACTATGGTTTTTCGACACAAGAAATGTTTTGTAGAATATGTTTTTTGTGATATTGGAGGAGAATCAAGAACTACTTATTATACAAAAATATACCTTTTAAATTTTTCTTTGAAAAAAGAGTCATAAAAAATAAACTCGATTTATTACTAAAAAGTAAAATTTGCCTTGTTCTGAGGCTGTCAAAGAAGGAAATTGAATGTGTAAGGAAGCCATGGCGAGATTGGCTTATAGAAAAATTGCTGGGCAAAAGAGTTAGCTTTCGTTTCCTTGAAAAGAAGTTAACTCAATTATGGAGAGGAGCAGGAGCATTTGACCTAGTTGATTTGGGATACAATTACCACTTGGTTAAGTTTGCCATAAGGAGTGAAAGAGACATAGCCTTAACTAGTGGCTCTTGGCTGATACTTGTGTAAGAATTTTATGATCCATAAAATATTTTAATACTTATACAACCATAAGTCTATAAAGAGGAGTATAAGAATTGCACAAATTAAAATAGAGAGTTTTTCGGATTACCTGAACCTCCTGTTGCATCCATGAGATTTGATTGAGAAATTGGCTGGATCACTGCCCACACGTCCTCAAGTGAGTCTCAGAGAGAATTCTGAATGACAAACTACAATTTGATAGGAGACTGTAGCTCACCTTATAAAGAGGTAGGTAGAGATCCAAACCCTAATTAAAACCCAAGTAGGATTAATTGGCCCATCACAATTAATCTAAAATTGGGGCATATACACACACTTTAGAGTTATGTTATAACACAAAATCCATGTATTATTATTATATTAGTGACATTGAATTATTATTTAATTCAAATATATATTAAAATATGTTAATCTACAAAATTTATTTTACAATCTCCCACTTGGACAATCACATTTTAATACATAATATTGAATTATAATATATGGCCACATTTAAACAATGTCATTAATACAATTCATACCATTACAACCATAAGTCAAATATGAGATTTCATTAAATGCATACCTGATCATCTAATAAGGTTAAAAAGATATACATATATAAAATACCCATTCCAAAAGACCAAACAAAACAATATAAAATATGTGCATAATCAAAATATACAAAATGATTCATGCATCTGCCTAAGATGCTTTACAATAGTTTGAGACAGGGTCTTAATGTCTCCTTATACTGCCACACTACAATAAGTGCACTTTATAATATAATAAAATGGCAATATTATAAAATCTCGAGATCAACACATTTTCAATTTCAAAATACACAAGTACTCCCACTAACCCAAAACATCAAAAGATTCAATAAGGCCCATATCTAATACATGTCTTTTAATATTCCTACAACTAAGCCTTTGGTTAATGGGTTTACAAGTATACAATTTATTGAAACATGTTCAATATGAGTAAAATGCTCACGTGTCTTCTCTCTCACAAACTGTATTTCACATTAAAGTGCTTTGTGCGAGTAGAAACTTTTATTATTTTGAGAGAAGCTAACAGTAGCAATATTGTCACAATAAATGGTTAAAGGTTTTGAAATGCTTTCAACTAAGCAAAATTTAGAGATAAAATTCCTTAACCATATAGCCTCTCGAGTGGCTTCATAGCAAGCAACATACTTTGCTTCCATAGTAGAGGTTGCTATTAAAGATTGTTTGACACTTTTCCATGATACAACTCCTCCTGCTATCATAAAGATGTATCTAGATGTTGATTTTTTATCATTTGAACAACCAGCAAAGTCAGAGTTTGAATAGCCTGTATAAATCAGGTCATTGGACCTTCTATAAGTCAACATATAATTCTTTGTACCTTATAGGTACCTCATGAATTTCTTGGCTGCTATCCAATGTCTTTGACAAAGATTACTTAAGTACCTCTCAAGCACACTAATTGCAAAAGCAATATCTAGGTGTGTACACACCTAGGCATACATCAGACTACCAACAGCGGAAGCATATGAAATCGTATTCATTCTAGATTTTTCATCATCATTTTGAGGACACTAGACTTTGGAAAACACTTCACCCTTTTGAATGGGTGTAACAGTATGTGAGCATGAAGCCATGTTAAATCTTTTAAGAACTTTATCTATATATGCTTTTTGAGACAAACCAAGCAAACTCTGAGATCTGTCATGATGGATCTCTATGCCAAGCACAAATAATGCATTGCTAAGATCCTTATATCAAAATTCTGTAACAGTGCCATTTTTATCTCGTTCAAAAGATTTACATCATTACTCACAAGGAAAATGTCATCAACATACAACACAAGGATCATAAAATTGCCCACAGTTATCATATAATAGATGCATTGATCCACTGTATTCTCCTTAAATCCAAGATAGGACACAATCTCATGAAATTTGAGATACCATTGCCTGGATGCTTGGTTCAGACCATATATTGACTTATTCAACTTACACATTAAGTGTTCTTTTCCATTCTCTTGGAAACCATCTGATTGTTTTATATAAACTATCTCTGATAGGTCACCATTAAGGAAGGTAGCCTTTACATCCATTTGATATAGCTCGAGATCAAAATGAGCTACCAAAGTCATTATAACTCGAAATGAGTCTTTAGTTGAGACTAGTGAGAAAGTCTCCTTATAATTAATTCCTTCCTTCTGCATGTAACCTTTAACTACTAATCTGGCCTTGTATCTTTCAATTTCACCTTTAATAACCCGTTTGGTCTTAAAATCTATTTGCATTCAATTGGTTTATATCCTTTGGTAGTTCTACCAAAATCCCATACATTATTCTTGTACATTAAATTTATTTCATCCTCTATGCCATGAATCCATTCTGAGGAATTAGAACTTGAAATAACTTCTGAGAAGCTAATAGGATCAGAATCATCATTCATATCAAACTCATGTTCTTGTAAATAAACCACATAATCACTTAAAATTGCCTAACGACGAGTTCTTTGTAATCTTCTCAGGGGAACTTCCTCAATTAGATCATTTGGTTCACTCACCAGTTAGATTGGTTCAATCACAGGTTGGACTGGATCAATTTGTAGTTCTATATGAGATGGTTCTTCATCAGGCACTATTAGTGAAATGACACTTTGTTTATCAGCTGTTTGGGAGACATTTCTTTGATCTTCTCCTAGGGAGATCTAAATTGATTTTCTCCCACTATTCAACTTATCTTTAAAGTAGATAGCACAATCTAACTTAATAACTTTTGATGAATAGGATGGACAATAAAACCTACTTCCCTTTGAACCAATGCAATAGCCTATGAAATATCCACTAATTGCTCTTGCTTCAAGCTTTTTAGTTTGTGGGTTATAAGGTCTAACTTCAGTTTGCAGCCCCAAAAATAAAAATGTTTTAAGCTAGGCCTCTTACCATACATTAGCTCATATGGAGTCTTTGGCACAGATTTGCTTGGAACTTGATTCAACACATATGTAGCAGTTCTTAGAGTATCACCCCATAAAAATTCTAATAAAGTAGAATAAAGTAAGCATGCATCGTACCATCTCCATGAGTGTTCTGCTCCTTCACTTTACAATTCCATTTTGCTCTGGTGTGCCAAGCATAATGTAACTAGCTTCAATTCCACACTCTTGCAAATATTTTACAAAAGGACCAGGATTTCTTCCAATTTTATCATATCTACCATAAGATTCACCACCTCTGTTTGAATGTACACCTTTGATTTGCTTTTCTAGTTTTAGTTCAATTGCCACTTTAAACCTTTTGAAGGCTTCTAATGCTCCAGACTTTTCAGAAAGAAGCTCCACCCATCCAAATTTCGAATAGTCGTCAATGAAGGTGATAAAATACTTGAAGCCTCCCATTGCATTGGGTGAGATAGGACCCACACACATCATTATGGATTAACTCTAGAATACCTTCTTTCCTAGTCCTCTTCCCTTTCTTAGCGCTAACTAGTTAGTTTTTCTTTGATGCAGTCCACACAGATGCTGAAATCTGAGAAGTCAAGTTTGGGTAAAACTCCTTCTTTTACTAATCGTTCCATTCTTTCTTCGGAGATGTGGCTTAATCTTCTATGCCAAAGTATTGAAGATGTTTCATTTAATCTTGGTCTTTTATTTCTAACAACTGGGTTAATGGAATTTTCAAAAACATTATCCAAATCAATTTTGTATAAGCAACTATTTAAAGTACCAATTCCAACCACATAGAAGTCATAATATAACTTAAAATTATTATTTCTAAATAAACATGAATATCCATCTTGGTCCAAACAAGTTATTGAAATTAAATTCCTTCTCATAGAAGGTACAAAAAATAATAACGTTTTTCAATTCTAAAACATGATCGGTGGATACATGTAAAGAAATGACTCCTATGTGTTCAACTTGTACTTTATCTCCATTTCCTAGTTTCAAAGTTATTTCACCCTTACTTGGCCTCCTTAGATTTCTCAATCCCTGCAAGTAATTAGTGACATGGATAGTGGCACCAGTATCCAACCACCAAGTGTTAGAAGGAACTTCAATACTATTGGATTCAAAACAAACTAGAGCTAAAGGGTTACCTTTCTTCTTCTTTTCAAGCCATTTTTTAAATTTGAAACAGTCTGTCCCCTTTGTGCCTATACTTCTTACAAAATTTACAATTTCCTTTAAACATAGCTTTCTTTGGCTTATGATGCTGCTCCCTCATATCATTTTTCTTCCTTTCATGATTAGATTTTCCTTTGTTATCCTTCTGGAAAGGCTTATTTATTTGTCCAGAATTTGAACCATGAAAGATAAAATTCACCACTTGCATCTTTATTTTCTTCATATCCTCTTCTACTTAAGTCACTATAGAGATCATTTCACTAATGGTCCATTCTCCTTTCTAGGTATTGTAAGATGTCTTTAGCACATCAAATTGAGGAGGAAGCAACTCCAAAGCTCGCCAAATTAAGTAACTATCTCCCAGATCGACATTCATACTCTTCAATCGATTGTAATAATGAATCAATTTCATTATATACTCCTAAACACCACTTACTCCATCATATACAGTATTTTCTAATAGAGACAGATAATGCCCCTTTTCAACTTTATTAAACTTAACATACTTTTTTACCACTGAATCCAGGAATGCTTTTGCCTTTTAACTATCAGGAATATTCTGGCTTATGGTCTTATTCATTGTGTACTTAATTACCATCAAACAGACTCTATTGGAATGTATCCATTTTTCATGTTGTGCCCTTTGAGCAGGAGTTGACTCCTCTTCGATTTTCAGTTCCTCTTCATGCAAAGCCAAATTAAAATTGGAGACCACTAGATACAGTTTTAAGGATTCCACCCAGTCCTCAAGATTGGTCCCATTTAAAGTTTTCATAAAGGTCAGTTGCATAGGAACAGAGGCTGATGAAAATTTATTAAAATTCATAAAATTAATCATAAATTACCAACATAGCATGTTTGAACAATAATCATGCTTAAATTTTCCTCAAAATTATGCAACTATTTACAATATAATACTATGATACTTAGTATCGATGGGATATAAGTAT
The DNA here is from genome assembly GCA_020226215.1 of Sindora glabra. Taxonomy (NCBI): domain Eukaryota; kingdom Viridiplantae; phylum Streptophyta; class Magnoliopsida; order Fabales; family Fabaceae; genus Sindora; species Sindora glabra. Next base: position 33,984,169 of record CM035229.1, read on the forward strand.
TATAACATAATACAAGAACTACATGCTAAATTTCTAAAACCTAACATCGATAGGGCATTTAAAATTTTAAAAAATTAATATATAATTCTAACACTCATGTTATCACTTACAAACTACACTAATAGAATTATACCGATAGGGTAAAATTTTCATTAATATAATATTCTCCTAATTTTTATTATTCTAAAATTTTAATTATCATAATAGTAATTTAATCAACACAATATATACATTAAATAAGACATTACAAGAATTTTATGCAATTAACCCATGATAGGTGAGTTTGATTATATAAAATTTAAAGGCATAACATGAGTAATTATAATCTTTGTATAAATTAAAAATTAATTACATATTAATGATAAAATTAAGAAAATATGCATATAGTATAAAAATTATCCAGAAAAGTTTTGCACAGTACACAATTATACAAAGATTATATAATAAAAAATTTTAGGTCAAAATTTAATTAAATTAATACTCAAAAATTAAAACAAAAAATTAATAAAAACATTTTATTTCCAAAAATTATGGATAAAATTACCAAAAATTAAGCTCGGAAAGTGGAGCACAACCGTGTATATATATATATAACATAAAACTCAGCCATATATATATATATATATATATATATATGAAACGTCATAAAGTGTATATATATATATATAACATAAAACATATGTCAAGAAAAGTCAAACTAAATTTTATATGTATATATATATATATAGAATCGCGTGCCACAATATATATATATATATGTCCAGAATGTTAAATCATCAGGAAAAGTCATATAGAAAACCATGAAGAAAAATTAAATATATATATATCCTGGTAATGAAACCATTATATATCCATAATATATTACCATGAAGGAAAAGTCAAATATATATATATGATTGTCAATAAACGAAACCCGAGGACAAAAAAAAATTTAACAAGTTCTTTCACAAATCCAAAAATTTTAAATGAAACCTGAGCCTCTATATTAGAAATTTAACAAGTTCTTCCTATTATTAGGACGGATTCGAAAAATTATTGTCATAATTTAACCTCAAATTAAACAAACAACATTCAAATTAAATAAAAATAAGAAACAATAAATTTAAAATAACATTGCATAATTTTATTTTGATTTATTATGGCTAAATCATACAAGAAATTTATACTAGGTAAAATATCAAAATATAATTTGTATAATTTGACTCATCAATATGAATTTTCTGGCTTTGATACTAATTGTAAGAATTTTATGATCCATAAAATATTTTAATGCTCATACAACCATAAATTCATAAAGAGGAGTACAAGAATTGCACAAATTAAAATAGAGAGTTTTTCAGATTACCTGGACCTCCTACTGCATCCATAAGATTTGATTGAGAAATTAACTGGATCACTGCTCACACATCCTCAGGTGAGTTTCAGAGAGAATTTTGAATGACAAACTGCAATTTGATAGGAGACTGCAACTCACCTTATAAGAAAGTGGGTAAGGATCCAAACTCTAATTAAAACCTAACTAGGATTAATTGGCCCATCACAATTAATCTAAAATTAAGGCATATGCACATATTTTAAAGTTATATTATAACACAAAGTCTAGGTATTATTATTATATTAATGATATTGAATTATTATTTAATTCAAATATATATTAAAATGTGTTAGTCCATAAAATTTATTTTACAACTTGATCATTATTGAATTGTTCAGGAATAGGTTCCCAATTTCAATCCTGCCACAGCCAATATTGGCATACTTATGGTTTGGGTTCATTTTCTGGAACTAGCGATGGAATATTATGACCATAAGTGTTTGCATGCTATTGGAGATAGAATTGGAAAAACCATCAAAATAGATTACATGACAGAAGAGAGAGTAAGGGGAAAATATGTTAGAGTTTGCATCTTAGCCAATCTTAATGAGCCTCTCCTCCCATAATTCCATATTGGCACAGAGAATATCAAAATCAAATATGAGGGGATTCATCTAATATTCTTTCATTATGGTAGATATGGTTATTATATGGAAAGATGTAAGAAAAAAGTAAATTCCCTTGACAATGGGCAGGGACATCTAGCAGCTCTTTCAAGTGTAGAACATCATATAATACCACTGCCACCTAATAATTCTCAACAAGGTAGGAGACAAAGACCCAGGTGAGGTGGAAGAGCAAAACCAGACTAAAAAATAGTTACAGAAAATAAGGTGATAGGATCACGATATGCTGCATTAGCTAACCCAATGTCTGATGTTGAGTCAGGGGCTTTATTCAAAGAATAGAAGGAGGGTTAGCAGATAAGGAGAATCTTAATCCAAGTGTCTCACCCTTTAGACAACCAAATATGAACAGAATAGAGACTAACTTGAATATGACTTTGGTACCAATTAGGAGCACATCAAATGCAGATAACATAAAAGTCGACCTTGATGTGAATTCTACCCATAGTCCTAGCCAGAATATTAGAAAGTTGTTGGCACCCATTACACATAATATATCCAAAGTTGATAATGGTAGGAAACCAGAGGAATATCAACACCTTCCGTTAACACCAAGCTTGGGATATAGAATGGAACTAGTAACAAAAGCTATGTACATCAACAACTTAGGCAAACCTTCTGACCTAATTGTTAATGACGGAATCTCTTTACCTAGGTTACAATGTGAATCAATAGTGGATGAGATGCAATATTTTAGCATTTCAACCATGCAATTGGATCATGATCATGCAGTGGACACAAATATGCACATGTATAGGGATGGAAACCAATGAGGTAACCTATTTATTCTAGTTGCCTAATGATGAATTTGTTATCATGGAACTATCAGGGTGTTGGCAACCTAACTTTTGTTGTACATTGCAACAACATTATTGCTAGACATAAACTAACCTTTATTTTTTTTCTTGAAACAAAAGTTAATTCTAGTAAGGCTCCTGAATTGTTTCAAGAACTTCATTTCTCTAATTTCTTTGTTCAAGAAGGGAGAGGGATGGCTGGAGCCATATGTATAAGTTGGAATAATGATAAAGTTAAAATTGAGATTCTTCATTCTACCTTCCAATTTGTTTATATTCGAATTCATGATGAAAATGATTCCTATTGCATTTTAACAGTAGTTTAAATGAACTCACAAGTTGACACACATAAGGAATGTTAAACTCAAATTTTAGTGTTGTCATAATCCATTATTAATCTTTGGGTCTTATTAGGGGACTTTGATGACATAGCTCATCCTATAGAGAAAAAAGGGGGTGCTCCCATCAATGATAGAAAATATGAATAATTCTCAAATTGGATAAGGAAATGTGGCCTTACTAGCCTAGGTTGGCAAGGTTCTCAATTTACATGGAGAGGTCTAATTCAAGATGGTAATGATTGTATCTTTGAATAACTTGATAAAAGCCTTTGTATTGCTGAGTGGAGATGTAAATTCAATGATGCAATCATTAAAATTCTACTAATAGTCTATTTTGATCATCACTCCTTACTTCCAGATACTTTAGGGGGAGAGAGTGAGAATCATAACAGGCCTTTTTGCTTTAAAGCTACTTGATTACTACATAATCAATTCCCTCATTTCTTGAATGAAAATTGGAACCATAGTAAGTCTTTCCTAGATAATATTCAAATTATACCAATTAAATTGGCTACTTGGAAAAAAGAGGTATTTGGTCATATCGAACAGAGGAAGAATAATTTACTAGCCTACATAAAAGGGTGCAGATAGCATTGGAAAGAAAATGGAACCCTTATTTAGATAAGCTTGAACAACAATGACAATGTAAATTGCTAAAGGTTCTCAAACAATAAGAAGTAGTATGGCACAAAAAATTTAGAATCATACGAGTTAGAGATGGAGATTGTAACACCAAATACTACCACAACAAGATAGTGATAAGGAGGTGGCGTAATAGGGTGTCCATGCTTCAAGACGCCAATAGGAATTGGATAGAAAATAAGGAACAACTTACTAATAGGATAGTGACATACTACAAAAACTTTTTTACTAAAGAAACTGATTAGTATGGTCCTCTAAACACTATTTGCTCCTTCCCTAACACGAAAAGGAAGGAAATCTGAAAGCTAAATACAAATGTTTCTTAATATGAAATCAAATGGGCAATTTTTGACATGGGAGCTTTTAAGGCATTAGGGCCTAATGGTTTCTAGCTAGTTTTTACTAGGCTAATTAAGATATAGTAAGCCCTAATCTTTCTGAGTTTATTAGATATATCTTTAAAGGAAGAAGTGAGGTTGCTTCTATAAACCACACTCTAATTACCCTAATACCTAAGGTCAATCAACCGGAGTTCATGAACCAATTTCATCCGATCTCCTTATGTAATTGCATTACTAAAATTATTGTCAGTCGGTTGAAACCCCTCTTGTTAGAGAGAATATCTCCTTTTTAGTCTAGTTTCCTTCTAAGGAGAAATATTCAGGATAACATTATCATAGCCAATGAAATGATCCATTCCATGTGGAAAAAGACAGGAAGAAAGGATTATATGGCTATTAAAATCGATCTTGAGAAGGCTTATGATAGACTTAGATAGTGTTACTTATCTGATGTTTTAAAAGAGGTTAGCATTCGTGAACGAATCATTTATCTGATTATGAATTGCATCTCTACTTCCAAGTTGAATGTCTTATGGAATGGGAATAAAACATCTAATTCCACACTAATAAGGGGAATTAAATAAAGGGACCCTATTTCCCCTTACTTATTTATCTTATGCATGGAAAAATTATCTCATCTCATTATGGATGAGGTCAATACCAGAAATTGGAAGCTAATAAGAGTTAGTAGATCTAGACCATATATTTCTCATCTAATATTTATAGATGAGTTAATATTGTTTGTAGAAGTTTTTTTAGATCAAATATCATGCATAATGAAATACTTATCATTATTTTGTGCAACATCCAGTTAAAAAGTAAATCATGACAAATCAAAAATATTTTTTTTTACAGAATATAATTCTTTTTGTAGTTTCTGATATTATGAATTGCAGTGGTTTCTGCCCAATCCAATGTTAGTGTATATGTACTAAAACCAATCATATTGATGATTGTAAATTTGAATTGTGTTATTTTTAATGGCAATTCTAATTATCATATTTATACATATATTGTTTACGTAATATATTTAATTGTGATAATAACTTTAGAATAATTGTATTCTTAAGTGCCCTTAGTCATATATCATTGTGGATTGGGTTGCTTTGATATGTTAAGACTAGCATGTATGGTGACTTATATGTGATATTAAATCTGCACATGAGTACAAGTTAAAGAACTTGTATACTACACCGACCCACCCTAAGAATACTACATGGATCATTGTATGAGTGTCATGAATGATTCTCATTGATTATTATTAATATAGTTCTTTGACCTGAGATCGTCAAGGTTCCCTATATATGAGTTTCATATTTTGATACTACTTTATGTTACTCATGGTTGAGTGAATGTAAGAGTAGTTATTGGATATGTTACATATCATGCGGAGGGATTTGTGTGATTAAGATGAAATTTTTCCCCTTTATATAACAAAAGTGACATTGTAGGTCCCTTGATTAAGTAAAGCTAAGAAAATACATAGTCATACTCAGATGGATTGACTTAAGATGTCAATTACATTTGCTTTAGTTAGCTTACTTAGGAATTAAGAAACCTTTGGGTTAAGCTATATGGGAATAAAACGGTCCATGTCTCGTGCTCAATCTAGATATTTAGAACAAAAGGACATTGATGATGATCACATATAAAGGTTCAATCGAATCACTGACTTTCTCATTAATTGGATAACAATGATGTGTTGCTAGATACCGCTTATTGTTTATGATCATTAATGTGATTTATAATCATTAACAATGTAATGAAAATCTATAAGGTCACACACTTAGAACGTAGTGGATTTGAAATTAATGAACTAAATTATTTGGGCTTAATATTTAGGAATTCCATATTATATTTATAAGGTTCAATAATAAGCTTATAATTATACATGGAATAAAATTCAATTAGTTAGGATTTTCTATACACCTATTTAAATAGGCTTGTTGGATAATAATATAGATTATTCATGTATCCCAAAGCATAAAAATCCTAGTAGCCCTCATTGACCATAACCCTTGAAAGGCATAGCTAGCATTATGAGATAAAATAGGAGAATTCCAATTAATGGTCATGGACATTTACTAGTGATCTGTTAGTTCGTGTGGATACTTCAGAGTTTTTAGCTGAAAGGAAGTCGAAAAGATGACTAAGTCCTTAAATCATTGGAAAGATATTAAATGAATTCTTATTCTAATCTAGCATTTTGCATGGATCCTTTGGCTAGGATCAGTTAATTTTTGCTACATTTATTTAGCTCTCGATCCTAACACATAAAACTTGGGGAAATATCTTGGTATTAATTTGCACTCCTCCCGATGGGACAGAAGAAGGTATGATGAACTTCTCACCAGAGCAACCAAAAGGTAATAGGTTGGCAAACATAAACTCTATCTATGGCTGGTCAAGTGACACTCACAAGCTCTGTTCTTTCTAGTATTCCTCTATATACCATGCAAGTAGAAAGATTACCTAACGGATATGTTTAGAGATTGAAAGATTACAAAGGAATTTCATATGGGGGCATGATAGAATTGTAAGGAAAACACAACCTATCAACTGTCATAAAATATGTTAACCAAAAGAATCAAGTGGTTTGGGTTTTAGAAAATTGGAAGTGATAAACATAGCTTGCTTAATGAAACTCTATTCTAAAATATGCATGGAAGAGAAAGCTTTATGGGTGAGGGTTCTTCAAGGTAAATATGGTTCTAAAGGACAATGGCCATGGATGCTTAAAGCTACTGTTGTCGATTCTTTTACTTGGAGAGATATCATTACTACTTAGGAAGCTACTTCATGAGGTTTCTCTTGGTAAATTAATAATAATGAAATAGTAAAGTTTGGGCTTGATAATTAGCTAAGACTGGACAAACCCCTATTGGATTTTGCTACTGCACTAGTGGAAAAAATAATTATATGTGTTAAGGACTTTTGTGGTTGCTAACATGGACTAGAATTGGGAAAAATTGAAAGACTTGCTTTTGGAACATATACTTAAAAGACTTCAATCTTATACACCCCCAACCTCTATTACCATATTAGATAGGAAAACTTGGAGATTTGCTCCCTCAGGCACATTATTAATCAAAAAGGCATACTAGTCCCTTATGTAGAACCAATGTTCCCCTCTTAACATCATTTGGAGACTTGTTTGGTGCACATAGCTTCCATAATGAATTAAATATTTCCTCTGGCAATTAGTCCATAATGGATTAGTAACAAATTCTCAAACTAACAGGTGGGGAAATGGGAGTCCATATTGCCAACGTTGTGATGCAAAACTAGAAATAGTCATCCATATCTTGAAAGATTGTCTAACAAGCCAAAGAAACTTAGCAATGTTTTATCCATCCTGCACATATCTCAATATTTTATGCTTGCCAACTAGGAGAATGGTATTGTCTCAATCTGGAAAATAATCTACATATAGATACAAGTTACCAAATGTAGTGGAGTACTATATGGGCAATTAGATGTTGGTTCCTTTGGCAATGGGGAAACAAATCTATCCACAAAGATAATTTTTGGCACTTAGTAAACCTAGCATTCATGATTTGCTGGTATGTAGAACAAGTCACTATAGCCTTTATCATAAACCACACCATAAAGAGTAGAGCACTAGGAACATTATCAATTTGCTAGAAATCACCTCTAGAAGGTTGGGTGAAAATTAATATGGATGGAATAGCCAAGCTAGACAACAAGCGAGCTAGATGTGGATATGTTATCTAAGACATGCATGGCAACTGGATCATTAGTTTTGCTCAACCTTTAGGAGTTTGCTCTGCTTTCATAGCAAAATGTTGGGGAGCTCTTTGTGGTCTCTAATTAGCTTAGAGTAACGGTTTTAGAAAGGTAATTCTTGAATGTGATTCCAAGGCCCTCTTTGGTTGTCTAACCAACCAGAATCATAGAGGAAGTCATTTGGTCTAGACAATTCATAATTTGATAAAGTAGAGTTGGGAAATCAGTATCCAACACACTTACAGAGAATGAAATGCTTGTGCTGGTGGAATGGCGAATTTAAGCATTCCTCTAGAACCAAGAACACACTTATACCATAAGCCTCCACCTAGAATTTCAATGCTACTATTAGTTGATATATTAGGAGTCTCTAAGATTTGTGAGGTACCTATTTGTTAGTTTTCTTTTGTTTTTTAGGTCTTTGACCCCTTTTCTTTACCCAAAAGAAAAAAAGATTGTTCACTAGAGTTTTTAAAGATTAACTTATCTAGGAAGATTGCATTTTTTTTAAGACTAAGGGACGAAACTAGAAAACTTGTATTGGAGGTGGGGGCCAAATTTACATAGATGTGAGTATGATAAAAAATCACATCAAAAATAAAATTATAAATTATAAATATATTTATAAAAAATAATTAAAATAATTTTATTTTAAATATTATGAACAGTTTTGTTTATTTGTTAATTGGATATTTATGCTTCAAATTTTTTAAGCAGAGTATATATATTAGTTGTCATGCTTAAAATTTTTAAATATAAGTATCTAGTTGAAAATTTTGTAAATTATAAGAATAACACAGTAATATAATTTAAATTTAATTTTTAAATAATAGAACTATTTATAGTAGATATAGTGTATTTAGAAATATTATTGTTCTTCATCTCACAGCAGTCAAAATTGCCGAGTTCAATGAGAATCTTCCTATTCATTTATTTATTTTTGCAAGTATAATTTGTTCTTATCATAATTATGTGTTATGATAAAGTGCATTAATTTTTTATATTTTTTTACTTAAAATGTATAATTGTATATAAGTTATATTAGTATTTTACAAAATAGAATAAGAAAATAATTTGTTCACTATTAAGCCCTCTCATACATATAAAATTAAGTATGCCATTTAGAAAATACATAATGTTTGAATCAGCAATGGAAAATTTTTGGGTGAGCCAATATTTTATTTTTCAAGGATTACTTAAATAATTTTTAGTGAAATATGTGACTCCAACCAGTTTCGCCCTTGATTATAGTAGTTGAACACAGTACATCCTTCCGGTGAGGACCATGTGTTAATAATTACAATAAAGAACCCTACGAAACGAACCCAATTGTATAAGACAATGGATAATGAGATGGATGAGGCAGAGGATTTTAGTTAATAATCCTCTATATATATATAATTTTTTCATAGTATAGGAAATTTACAGATAGGTTTCGATAAAATTAACAACAAAGAATCATTGTGCATAAAAATGATGAAACTTCATTCTCCCCCCACACTTGCAACAACGCATAAAGTCATGTTTACCATTTGGTGAATGGAGGAAAATGAGCATCTAGGAGTATCGGAATTGCCAAACATGGAAATAGTATCTAATTGTTTCATTTCTTACTTTTTTTTATCAATATTTTTTCACCATTATGTTATATTTACCACCACGATTTCAAAATAAAGTTATGGTATTAGAAATTTAAAAATTAAAATTTTATTCCTTTTTTAAATTTTTAATATTTCTTTAACTTTTGTAAGATAAATAATCATTTTTTAATGTTAAATTTTTTAAAATTAAAATTCATAAAATTATATGAAATAATTGTATTAAGGTTTATAGAAAAATTTATAGTTAAATTATATGTTTGAGAACTACATAACAAATTATTACATGTATTTAGCATCACTTCTAAAAATTTATCAAATTATTAATAAGCCAATAGGTATAATCGGTGGAATGACCCCAGGTGCAAGTATTATTTTCACTTTAATATAAAATTTGTCCATTATATTTTATAATTCTAATTAATATCTTTTTTATCACATTTGAAAATAATACTGTCAGAAAATTAGTAATAAAATTTTAATTAATTAAATCAAATTAAATTTGCCTTCATTTAATCAATGCTTTCTAACTTAGATTATTTAACCATTTTTTAAAGATTATTTTTATAATATTATTTTAAAATTTTAAATTTAATTCTTGCCTAATATAAAAATAAGATTACTACAAGTGGTTAGACTTGACTTGACTTTCTTTATATGAAAATCCTTATAATCACATATATAAAGATATTATAATAGTTTATTCAAGATATATAATTTTATGATATTTAAATTTATATTAAATAATTAATATATACTATTTAAATTAGTTACTAAGAAATTTTAATAAGATATTTTCTTTGTTATGATATTGATTTGTATAATTCATAAGTTAATTTTTTTTGTACGTCAAAATAGATAAATGATTATCTATGGATCCATCCATTTTGACCCTTATTTGATAGAATCAATAATGATCCAATCCATTTTAATCCTTAAATTAATATGTATGGGTCAAAACAATATCAAATATATATAAGTAGATAAATTGATATGAATTACAATCTTCAGACGAAAGAGGAAAGCACAAATTCTTATATCATCATAACAAGTAAAATGATTTTATATTTAAGTAAGAATATTAAAAAGAAAAATTATGATTGTACTTTCAATGTGTGTATAATTCTTCATTCTCTTAATAATTATAAAAGAGAGACTAACGGTGCACAATAACATGAAAAACTAATTCAAAGACTTTGAGAATTCACCGGTGTTCGCTATAAGCCTCCAATTACATAAGAATGTGAAGAGTTAAAAAAGGGTAAGGAGTAGGCTGATATTTCCTGTTATAATATTTAGTCAAATTAAAATTTAGGTAGAAAATTAAAGAATATAAAAGTTAAAACAGTTTGCCCCGTAAAAACTGGAATATGCAGATTTGCATGAAAAATCCTATATTATTAACTAACCTAAAAAAATGATTCTAATTAAAAGTACTATTCCTCGAAACTGTTATGAATGTTCATGTTGTCCAAACTCGCACTACATGCATATGCATCTTGAGTAATAAATTAGAAATATCAATCACATGAAAGTTGAAGTAATTGAAACTAGATCCTGTTTTGAAAAAAAAATCACTTTAAAGTATTAAATTGTTTTCAACACATATTTTCTGATTTCTTCTATTCTAAAACATAATAGAATATTATACAATTGCACGAAAGTGTAAAATATTTAATTATTATAAAAAATTGTGTAAATAACAACATTCAAGATAAATGTCGGAGGACCAACAAAAAACCTAATCATTGATATACTTCCAATTTATGAGATATCACCTAATTGAGCCATTGTGTCGCATTTCCTTGTGAACATGAGATGACCAAAATGAATACCAAATTAAGAACATGAAATTTCTAAACAGAGTGATCAATAATAGAATATTTTACAATTGCAAAAAATCTTAAAATATTCAATTATTAAAAGAATCGCGTTAATAATAACATTCAAGATAAATGTCAGAGAAAAACTATCCACAAGCACCAGGATCGCTGATACAAAACTCATCATCCATATACTTGAAATTTCAATATGAAATATTACCTAATTGAGTCGTTGTTTCTTGGATTTCATTGTGAATATGAGATGACCGAAAAGAACAATAAATTATGAACATAGAATTCCTAAACAGAGTCATCATGAGAAAAGATTATTTTTTTTTCCTTAGAAGGAAATAAAATAAAAAAAAGAGAAGTTAGGATAATTACTGGGATTATCCTCCAAGAGCAAGTCTTTCACCGCAACCTTACTTTCATCAAAGCACTAACAATCTTATAAGTTTTTTAATCCTTCCATTAATCGCAAATTGATGCCCTTATAAATTGAATCTTCGAACTCTAAAATAAAACAATAATCTAATACCGCTAGGTTGATGATCAGAAGTTTAATTCCCTATGTTAAGAGCTAATAGCTCCAACAAAGGTTCATGGGAAACTACTTTGGCAATTGAATTTTTGCATGGAGTTCCACGTGGATCCATAGGTTAAGGAACTTGCAAAGCACTTAGAGCTTTTAGATATTCCAAGGATAAGTAAAATAAGATACAGATTGACGCCGTGAGTATAAATATAGTATTTAACACTTCAACCAATTTTGCAGACTCCTATGATGAAACAAAAACAACAAAAGCAAAATATATATATATATATGGGGATATAGATATGTGAAATTTCTTAGCCAATCATGCTAGTACAAGTAATCTTTAAAAGATATTATACAATTGCACAAAAACGTAAAATATTCAATTCATACAAAAAAAATTGTGTTAATAATAAAATTCAAGATGAATGTTAAAGAAAAACTATCCGCAAGCGTTGGGATCACCGACACAATTAATCATTGATGTACTTCAAATTTCAATAGAAATATCACCTAATTGAGCCATTGTGCCTTGCGTTTCCTTGTGAATACGAGATGACCAAAAAGAACAATAAATTAAGATCATAGAATTCCCAAACAGTCATCTTTCTTCTCAGAAAAAAAGAAAGACCAGGCAATTGGTGTGGACTACCCTCCAAGAATGAGCTCTTCACTGCAATCTCATTATCTCCAAAGCGCAAACAATCTTATGAATTTTTTAACCCTTCCATTGATTATAAATTAATGTCCTAATAAATTGAACCTGTAACCTTTAAAATAAAATAATAACCCAATATCATTACATCAGTGAAAATTAAAAGTTTATTTTCTTATGTTAAGAGCTAATAGCTCAAACAAAAGTGCCTGTGAGACTACTTTGACAATTGAATTTTTGCATGGAGTTCCACAAGGATCCATAAGTTGAGGAACTTGCAGAGAACTTGGAGCTTTTAGATATTTCAAGGAGAAGTAAAATAAGATACAGATTGACATTGTCAATATAAATATAGTATTTAACACTTTAACCAATTTTGCAAACTCCTATGATGAAACCAAAACAACAAAAGCATTATATATATAGTGACAAGGATATGTGAAATTTCTTAGCCAATCATGCTCGTACAATTAATCTTTAAAAGAGGTAATACATCTAAAAGCCCATATTTGAAGGAAAAAGGATGGCATTACCCATTTCTTTAATGCTTAATATATTACACACTATTAATATCAAAAGACAAGGGTATAGGATCAATCATCAATGGGAATGTCATAGCGAACAATATAAAATCAAGCGCTAGTACGATCAGATAATGCGATCGGAGGATATTCCTTCACAATATTTTTACATGAAGAAACCTCGTTAATATAATTTACACTTAATAAATCCAAGCACTATACATCAGAGAAACCTTTGGCTTTGTTTTATTTAATGTTTTAGAATATCAGAGTAAGACAAATTACACGGGGGAAAATTTTTATATATACAACTAACATAGTCAACAACGACAAGTAGAGCCTAAATTTTTGCCATCAACTTCTCGCAAAGGGACGTGAACCAATAGTAGACAATATATAATACAGTGCCTATAAAAAAATTCAAAATTGCTCCATTTAAACTATATATCTTCCTAAGACTTCAAGATTCATGTCGCATTATCCAAAATCATAGCTCCCATGTAAAAATAGAAAGATATTCCTTGAGTTACAAGCACCAACCAAGAGTTTCTACTAATAAGGAGGACATTATGAATGATATTAAGTTCTTTAGTAAGCAGGGCAAGAAAAACAACAATATTAATAAAAAAGAAGCATTAGTCAAGAAGAACAAAAACAAAAACTTACAGAATTAAAAAAAAGAAGATGATCTATAAAAAGGAAAATCAAAATTATGTAATTTCATCAAAAGAATACGTTATTATTGATTATGGAGTTTTCTTGGAATCATTTGTTTTAGATTAAATAAAGCGAATTCAGAAAAGAGCCAGAAATTGAAGTCCTTAAAGGATTTAACCACCGCATCAAAGCCCCAATCAAACTCAATTGGCAATCAATAAAAATGATAATTTCAGATAAACACTAAATCTGCAAGCTATGTTGGATTCACAATAAAAAATGATAAATCACAAAGTTCTAAATCAAATATATACCAATGAGAGCGAGAGTGATTGAATTTAGAAATAAAAAATACCAGAATTTGCCTTTGAAATCGGTAGAAGGGAAGTGCAAGATATAGCCATGAAAACCGAAATCAAAAGCTTTCTAGAACTGAAAGGCTATGGCCGCAAATTGATGAAGACGATGCATAAGTTAGAATTTGAAAAAAAAATTATTTCTCAAACAAATGTTAAAAAATGAAAGACAATTATTGGAAGGTTTTTTTTTTTCTTTTCTTTTTTTTTAGTAATGATAAGAGTGGTAAAATCATTGGTCATACACAAACATAAAAATCATGGATTGAATTTTGAATGTAGTAGAAGGTACAAAGCTTTCAAGAAATATTAGATGCCACTTAAGTCAAAGATTCTTGATAATAAAAATTAAAAGCTTTGACCTTAAAGTAGTGGTGCCAAATGCATTTGTCTAGTTCCAATTGGACAAATCTATATAGACTTCAGTCCATATAAACTCACGTGAAATAGTTCAAATTTCAGTAGTTTGGTTTGGTCTATATCCATCTGGTCTATGAGCCCATAAACTTTAACTGTAAGCCTGACTCAAATTGATTTGTTTGAATTTTGCTTGGCATGAATTGATTTGTATGAGTTCTCAATTAAAATAAATCAAAATTTGAATAATCCAATCTACTCAAGTCCGTAGACTGAACTAGACCAATCCATAAATTGAGATTTGTTTGACAATCCGATAACGAGTCGCTTTGGTTGGCACCAGAGGGTATACAAAAGGTGATTGCGATGATATAAATTCTACTTTTGACGGCCCAATAATAATCCTCCTAGGAAGGATATTAGGCCCCATTAGTTAAAAATTTCTTTTCTTTAAGGTAAAAAATGACCGTCATAAAATATATGTCAAAAAAATAACATTTTGTTGTAATGTTTGAAAGCATATTCCTATGATTTCTTGTTATAATATAAAATTTTTATATTATTAATATATTATATGAATATTATATGTAGATGTTATAATTAGAAATAATAGGAATATGATCTCCCATGAAATATGATTTGATTTCAAGTCTCCTTGGGATTTGACAGAGAAATCAACAATTAACTGTGTTAATTTTGTAAAATGAAAATCATATGATCATTACCATTATTATTGTCATGACCACTCTAATGCATAAATTAGGTAGTACATTTTTTAGTATTTCATATAATAGGATCAAATTAAAAAAAACAAACATACATGAACACTAGAATAGGCATGAAATCCATTTAATTTCTTTGGATTTCTTTTCTATTCATGTCTTCAGGTAGTTACTTGCTTTTGAATATAATCGTGGCATCGTAGTCGATCATTATCTAATTGGTTTGTTGGATTGATTCTTCATCAATATCACATGCATGAAATAGGTTTAAAGCGCATGTAGTGAGATGCCTTTTTCCATGAGTCAAAGAATTTTGAATATACAAAACATTGTAACTGAATTTGTAAATAAGGTAAACTCGTGCATTATTGAGTAATTCCATATGAAGAACATTAATATCATGTTAGTATGCATGTGATATTTGGCTAATATTTGTTTAATATGACTCGCATTTTTTCAAAGTTAAGCTCAGATAAAATGAACTTAGTTCCTTAAAATTTTTAAATTTGTGTATTAGTATAATGTCTCTATATAAAAAATTTTAAAAAGTTTTTATTAAAATCATTTAATCCCATCAAAAAATTTTAACCCTAAAAATTATAGGTGAAGATCTGTCATTTTTTTATAAAATGTAGATGAGATCAGGGATTTAAATTGCGGTTGTGGTCGCGATCACGGTCGCGTCGCGATGCGGATGAATGCGGAAAAATGCGGCCATAACGGTCTAAAATTGCGAAAAATCGTGGATGCGGTCTGTCCTGAAAATGCAATATTGCGGTCGCGGACCGTTTTTTAAATCCTAGGATGAGATATTGGAGAAAAATTGGAAAATATACCATTTCCTAAACCATTGCGCCATGGAAAAGACGGGTTTGCTTTAAAAGCCAGGTGCATTCATATTTTGATACATCTGTGCACGCTAATGTAAAAGAATATCATAACTATAATTCCATCCTATTAAATGGATATCCTATTTCTTAATCATTACAGTGACTTAAAATTTCAAATGAGAGAAACAACTTCAGTATAAGTTAAATTGGTAAATTTTATGGTGTGAGGAATAGTTAATTCATCATTTATATCATTTTTTAAGGTAATATTTATAAAAAAAAAGAGTTGATTTGTTAAAATTAATAAAGTTGGGTATTTATAGTAATTAGTAATTTTAATATACTATTACGTACATAGATGAATAATTACTATAAAATTAATATTTTTGCAAGTGGTTGTAAGACCCTTTTTTCCATCAGATAAGAAATTTGGATATATAAGTTTATAATCGAATATGCAAATGAAGTAGATTTCATTAGTTAATTTCGTATGAAACGTTTTTATATTGTTTTATATACTATGTGTATTTGACTAATATTTTTCACTACATTTTTGTGGGATCATGAAAAATTGGAGGAAAAATTAGAAACTATATATTAGATTATAAGGTATTTTTTAAAATATTTTTCATTTTTAATTTATAAATTTAAGAAAAAAACAAGTTAAACAAGAAAATTTTTTTTAGCTAAACTAAAAACAACTCACTATCGAAACTCTACTAGCAAATTAGATGCCATTTTTTAATGGTGTTGATATTTGAGTTTTGCTTGATTGATCTATGTGAATTAAAAATGATTAAGCATTTGAAGGTAACTATTTACTAATACGAGCGAAAATGACACAACAATATATTTTAGATATTGATACACTAAACTATTTACGCTTAAATATTTACTGAGCCAACCTTTATTTTATATATATAAATATATTACAGTAATATGATTAAGAGTCATTCCAAATTCTGATTATAATTGATTCCTGATTACTTTTCAACTTAAGTTAACTTCTTTTCCTTCTTTTCTTTTCTTTTTTAACCATGAGTTATCTTTTTAACTATGTTTAGTTTTTCTAGACAAGAATTGTAACAATTTATTTAACAAGTCTTTTGATATATAGATATTTGTATTTATTGTGCAAAGTTTGGTAGATGTGAGGAAGTTCGTTTTTCTAAGCCCTTAAAATTTACTTTAGATTTTATGATAGTTTGTTGCAGAGTATAATTTAATAGAATTTGACGTTTTTTTTTTTCCTGAATTTCATGTTTGCATCTTTATGATAGGATAAGGGAGAGCGCGTGGGCAGAAAAGGAACTATACACGATAACTTCTACTGAAACGGTGAAACCCCATCATCTTATCTAATTTCTTATCTAATTTTATTGTGCTCGGGCTAGTATTATATCTAATTGGCCAATGGAAAGCCTGCACAAATTATGCATACAAGGTCACTTTTTTTTTAATTTAAAGAAAGAAAATTATATAAAAAATTCGTCCAATTAATCCAAATGTCACAGCTATATATTTATGGGTATATATCATATATGCTACATAGCCGTCGAAGATTTGAGTACGTAAAAGTTTTAGGTTCGAAAATTTTCATCAATAAAGTACTAAAACAAATATGATTATATTGTTATAATATTTTAAATAATATTAAAAAATCCAATGCATATAATATAAATTCTTTTATTTCAGATTATGTATAATTCATGTAAACGATATTAATTTTTTTTATTATTTAAAATCAAGTCATCATGCGCATGGTTAGGATCATAAACCCCTAAACCACTAAATTAAGTAAAGAAACATATGCGTGATATTCCAAATTCTTGCATTGCATGTTATCCACTTCTGTTTAAAGGCAAATTTATCAAATGCTTGTTATGGGAAAATGTTTTTCCTGGAAACAATAACTATCTTATGTTCGGTGGTGGTGATAGGAAAAACAAAAAGTAGACTCTATCCAATAAAATTAATATTGCGTTTGAAAGAAAATAATTTACTCTTTTATTTAAAAAATAATTTTCTAAATAACCTTACATTATATAATTTAATTTTCCTTTTTTATATTTCTTTTGCTTCTCTTTCCTTTCTCCGATCTTCTTTTCTTCCTTTCTAATCCTTTTCCTTCTTTCTATCCTCTCTTTTCCATCTTTAATTTTTCTTGCCCTTCTCTTTCTCATCTTTTTATGCTCTTCTCTCTCTCCCCCTCAATTTATTAACTTTCTATCCATTCCTTACCTCGTCATCCCTTTTATCTCTTTTCTTTCTTTCCTACAAATATATAAAAAATTATATTAAATAAAAGTAGATTATCACTACTACCATAAAAAATTATAATAAAAAAGTATTTAAATAATTACAAGGACTGACAAATATGATTACTAATTTTAGATAAAATTATATGAATATGAATTTATTTTATTAAAAATTGATAAAGATCAAAAGAATATTTAAATATTCTCCTTTGAAAGTGATCTTTGTTGAATTTGATCCAAATTTTAATTGTTGTTAATTTGCAAATGTTTTATACTATTGCTTATCTTTTTATTCAAGTTAAATTTGTATTGCAATATGATTGAGATTCTTTACCAAATAAATATTTTGATATTATAAATATTTGTATCAAAAAAGGGTTTGAACCCTTGAGGTATGAGAGGGATATAATGTATGTGTCTATGCAAATATTTTGATATTATAGAGATTGGAAGAGATGTAGAAATAATAGTTGGGAAATTGTGTAGTAATAGTTGAAAACTTCATACATATTATCTTATAATCTTTAATTATATAATTAATATTTTCTCATTAATGGTTTTTTCATTTAAATTTTGAAAATTTTCCATGTTAAATTTGTTTGTGCACTGTTACACTACTTTAGTTAATTTAATTATCTAATGCTTATTTGTTTGACGAGAAAAAATTTTCCCAAAAATTCTTTTGACAAAATGCACTAAATTTTTTATTTTTGCTATTAAAGATTTATTGACTTCTACCTTGATAACATTTTAACAATGAAATAATTATTTTATGGTTTAACATTAAAAGATAAAGTTTGTACGCATAATATTGCTTTTCAATAAAAAAAGTCGTTTTCCTTTGTGCATGAAACAAGAAAAATCTATATTCTGTTATATTGCCGTACAACAAAAATCGATTCATATTTTAGAAATTCAATTTTTTTTTCAGAGAAACACTTTCCATAACAATTCATTTTCGGATGAAATGAAGGAATGAAGCAATGATGTCCTCTTTTATTTAATTTATCCCACTATATATATATATTGGATTTTTGGATTACTTGCTTGATTGTCAATAAAACCATGCAATCAAATATCTTCGTTAATAAAGAATCTCTTGTACAATTTATTTAATAAATTGTCCGATCAAATGATGAAAAATTATTAAATATGCTCATTGATATTACATAAAATATTACTTGTTAATTAATGCACTTTTCACGGAATCGGCTTATGTTATTAACTCCACTCAAATACTAGTATGTGTAAGAATTTCTTTGCTGTCAATTTGTTAGAGTTCTAAATATTCCAAATAATTAATCTCTGATGGTACCATACATAGTGTTGGCTTGATTGCTTTTTCACCAATTTTGCATGGACCATGAAGGCTTAAAACTCATTTAATTGTAAATATCAAACCGAAATGAATTTTTGCATGTTCATAGCAACCATTTTTGCATTGCTCATAAAACTGAATACGTGTGTACACGTATATTGATCAACTTGAAAATCTATACATCATTGCGGATCTACTATGTGTGTATATATATATATATATATATATATATATATATATATATATATATATATATATATATATATATATATATATATATATATTTCTTCCACTTAGTATATATAAAAATATGTATTATATATGTAAATTTTGTATGAGATGTTGGAGGAAAACTATGTCAATTGTAAATTTATGAAAGCTCAACTGAAATGTATAAATTGAAATATTGTAAATTTCAAGAAAAAAATTTTAGAACTTTGTTTATAAAATAATCTCCAAGTTGTATATGTAGATTACATATTACAATATTTTAACTATGGTAGCAAAGAGCTACAAATTAGACCAAGAAAGGAAAGAAGAAATTTCTTTTTTTTTCATATTTCACTGCTTGGTTTATTGTTTTGAAAGTTTCCTCTTTTCTCTAATTGAATCTCAAATTTATGAAAATTTAAATATAGAATTGAATCTCTCTACAAGATATTTTCCACGTTTGATTTAAGGATATTTATATTTGACAAATGCTTGCTTTGTCTGAAAATTTTGGAAATGATTTTTTAGGCAAAAAATACTATCAATACAAAATTATATATAATATATCATCCTTAAAATTTAGAATATTTTAAAATATCTTACATTGTTTTGCTTTATGTTGAACAGTGTCGCTATACTTGGAATACACCTTATCCACTATTTTTTCCTTTTTTTATTTTCGCATTTTAGGGGTTGTCCATCTTCAGTTTAATTCTTTAATTTGATTTTCTATATTTTTAAATCGAATTTTGAAACACCAAGATTCTCTTTGATCAGATAAGGGGACTTCAAGATGTTTGAACGGGGATATGTGGTAAAAATTTTACTTGTTTCTTTCTAATATGTTTAACAAACAATAGTCAATTGATGATCGCGCGATGTCTTGATTTAGGGTATGGATGCGAACTTCATCAGATATTCTGGAAATTTTTTCTGTCAATAAATATCAACTCCTTACAATGTTTCCATTTTTTATTTTTTTAACATTGATCATCTCTGTGCAGCTGTGCTTTGCTTCGCCCGACTAAACTTCTTTAAATTGGTGTATTGTCAGATCTTTTTAAGTGATCAGCTCCTGTAAGTTATAAAGCAAGGTGGCTTAAGAACTTTCTGGTGTTACCCTTCATCAAACGCTTTTAATTTACAGAAGAGTTAAGGTAGGCATTTCATGAAAGCACCTTTCTAGCTGGGGTTCTCCTACAAAAGAAAACTTAATATATATTTACAAATAAAAAAAATGATACATGCATACGAATCGCGATGAACCTTACTTTATGTTTCGTACGGAAAAAAAGAAAAAGAAAGCCGTCTTGACATGGCAGCCATGCCCATCCATCATCAACTCTGAATTCGGTAGCATTCACTGAATTACCACGTTTCACTGAACTTCCAAAGAAGAAGTGAACAAAATATGTCCAGACACTAAACCTAAACTACTAAATACCAAATCAAACAGTAATTTCATAGGTTGGAGGAAGGAAAAACTAGTAATAAATCCATCGCTTACTTGAAACTTTTGTGATGACGTTTACACTTTTTTGAGCTGCAAGTGCTTTTAGATGTTCAGAAGGACCCCACTTTTGTTGTTCAAAAAGCAACTGTGCATAAATCAAAATTATGAGACGAAAGCAGCTTTCAGAATGAGTAACAATATGTAAAAATAAAGATGAAACAAATTACATAACAAGCGTAAAGCATACCCAACCACAGAGCTGCGATCAAATGAGTCCTAGGTTTTGTTAGGAAGATGAGGAACATGTTAAGAGAGAACTTAGATTTGCTTAAATCAAAATTCTAGTTATAGGGAAGAATATATAGTACTTACAAGGGATTCATAAGCACGGTTGCATAAATGTCATAAATAAATCTAGAACACATTGAAACATTAAAAGACTTGTGATTTTAGCCACTTTAAGAAATTTCTAAAATTAATATTCAACAGCTTTTTAGAGAAATGTCAAAACGACTAACATGCTTGGACTGTTCCAAAGAAAGGAATCCAGCATTAAGTGGAGGAGAAGGGATCCGAAGGAAAAGGGAACACATCTCACGTGTGAAACCCCAATGAAGCTTTTCTTCCATCACTTCTACTTTTAAGTCTGATCCGGAAAGAATGCCATGAACATCTGGTACCTTTGGTTTAACTTATTGTAGGAGAAGTCCATGAACAGCTGAGTGCTTGCTGAGCATGGACAAATAAGGGGTGCAGAAGATTTCCCAGCCAAATCTCCCACATATCCGAAGGATAATATTTAACGAATGGAATCACAAATGAATGAACCAGCTGTCTTACGTGCCTGAACTCCATTGACTGCGTGTTCTCCATTAGGGCAACAGCAACTGTGTGAACGTCCGAAAATTGGAAAAAATACACCTCCAATTGTCGTTGACAAGCCCAGTACATTATATCTAGTAATTTATAAACCTTAGATGTGGTGTCAAAATATTTACAACAAACAATGAAGATGTTATGGATACAAAATTCTCCTTTCAACCAAAAAGTTTATTTGATATTTTCAGAAACTTGAATGAACATAAATACAGTATTATAGGATAGATTTTACATAATTTGGACCAACCGGTTATAAATCAAACCAAAAGGAATAATCAGAAGCACGGATGCTTATCCACTGTCTCTGTTGCCTTTCAACCAATTTCATATATCAGGCTCATTTGGTTCTGCATATCTCCTTATTTGTGTCAAGCTGGGAACCTTCAGGGAAAGTCAACATACTTTTTGACAATTTTGGGTTTCCTCCGAGAAGGTTCCATTGCACAACATCACTCAAGGTTATTGCAGGTTTGATCACCTGAGCTAAACCTTGAAATAGGAAAGGTGACCAAAGGGAATGTATAGCACGAAGCAGCTGGAAGCTAAGAACATGCTACACATTATGCATAACCCAACCACTGCGTCTGACAAATACTTCAAAAAGGGACCGATTGCATCCAAATAGTGAACGGCTACTTCCACAACAGTAGGGTCCGTCCATTTCAAAGAAAATTTGCTAAAGCAAACTTTTAAGTCGAATTAACCAAAATTATTAAGGAAGTCCAACTATTACAAACTTACAGAAATTTAAATTCTAGTCCACGACCAATATTACGGTTGTGGACTACACGGCATCAGTGATTTTTCATAATTTTGCATTGTAATGACTATGTTTTTCTCTATTTTTATCGCAATTTTACTAATCTAGGAAAACCATAACTATAACTATAATTTAAAATTTTAAAACCTAGGAACAGAAATCACATATGGATAAAAAGAATACCTTCAAATGTTCTATACAAGGCAAGCTGAACTTCAGCATCTGCCTTGGCAAATTGACTGGATCCATTTAAAACATTGTTTGCTATTATTTTCTAAAGCCAACTGCATGCTTTCCATCACAGCTAAATCCTGGTATAAGAAAAATGGATCCAATAACAGACGGTTATAGTGAAGCTTGAAAAAAAGTTTAGAGGTTAGAATATCAACAATGAAATATTTCTTTGCGAAGTAAATACGGTGGGTATCAAAACTTTAGCTGGGACTGATAAAAGCAAGAGGTTCTTGGTAATTGCATCAACTTTCTTAGAAACTTTAGCAGCGGCTGTCAATGACTCGTAGGAAGCAACAAACCCAATAAGCTCCAACTGATTTGTGAAAAATATTAAAAATGGTTCATAAAATTTCTATTGATTTTAGGATCTATGTTCTTAGTTTTTAAGATTATGTGATTCTCGTTATTTTTGCTAGTGTTTACACGGTATGATTATTTAAGTTTATTTTATTGCATAATTGGATCTGGCTAATACTAAAAAATTGAACTTTTCTTGTAAGATTATAAATTTTTCTTCTTCTTCTTCTTCTTATTATTCTAGAAATTTTTACTTTGATGAAGTTGCAATATCAAGTGATGGCTTATGGATTTATTTTATTTTTACTATATAGGAGGAAGCTTAAAAACAGCATCTAAAAAAATTATACAAATATTACATGTTGATTTATTTTTTTGACTAAAATCTGATATGTTAAGTAAAAGAAAAAATTTGATGTCATAGCCTTTTTTTATGTTGATTTATTACTAAAAATTGATGTGTTATGTAAAAAAATGTTTAAAAAAATTAAGAGAAAAGATATTATTTTTCATAATTTTTTTCCTTGTTGGATAAAAATTAACGTGAAATGATCCTACTACAACATGACTCTGACATGCCTTTGATTTTTAAACCCACACGTTATGTTATTTTTGTTGCAATGGCATGCAGTTTTAACTTTCCAAAATTTTAATTTTAATGCAACAATAAGGGAATTGATCACAGAATGAGTTTCAGATCGTACGTTGCAACTTTAATTCAGATATACGTTTAACAACATTAAACCTAAAATAATTGATTTGGAAAAAGAAAAAACTACTTTGGAAGGAATGGTTGATATATCTAGGAAAATTAATTTAGTATTAGGCTTTATTTATGCATTAAAAATATTTATATATTGAGATACTAAAAAATAACTTACTTTCTTGTTTACCTTATCTCAACTTCTGTAGATTTCTCTCCCCGTGTCACAAGATAGCATGCATGAAAAAGTAAGCTAAACACTTCCTAGCTAATTGATTTGTTGGGCTGGTTCATTAAGATTGCATGCATGAAAAAGACTTCGAAAAGTTAAACGAGTCTAGCATGTAGTTGGAAACCCCCTCCTTTTTTCTTGAGTTATGAAATTCGAATATACAAGAGTTTATGATCAAATTTAGTTGCAGATAAATTATATTTTTGTGAAGAATTTGATTTGATTTGATGTCCAATGCAACGATACCATATACTATCTGTATGTTTTATTTTTGTAATTATATCCTTTTACTGTAGGAATATTTCGTGGGGTTCTGAGATCATTATTATAGAAAAACTAATTGACATCACTTGTTTAATGGATTTAATGTTAGTTCGAACCGTTGTTTATTGTAAATATTTTATGACATTTGTTAATTATAAAATTGCCATGGAAATAAAAATAACATCAATTTACATAACAAATAAACTATAATAAGAAAATGCATGCAGGAATCTTGTTGACAAAACACATTTTTATTTGCAAACAAGATACCAAACGCCAATCTTTGTTGCAGATAACACCTGTATCTTTGACTCTTCTTTTATCGGTAAATCTAGATATTTATAATGATAAATCAACATAAGTTTAATGGCACACTTATGTCCACCAGCCATATCTGAAAATGATAGGATCTGCCTATAAGCACTACCTCTATATTAAATGCTCAAGTTAGAGAGAAATTGTTTGATTAATTAATGCAGCAGGAACCAAGAAGGTATGGATCTTCGGACAGGTTTACAATTTCCCAAACAAAAAAAAAAGAGTGTGATTCATCGGGGCAAAAGTAACAAAACGTTGGACACCCACTATGTTTGATGGGAAACATAAATGCATGGTACTATATTACGCATAAATGGATAATAATAATAATAACATGTAATTTATGGGTGCTAATGACTCTCACAATTGGTGGGTTTATCTCTCGGAGCATGAATTTTTTTCATTGTAATATAACAAAAGTACGAGACATTCTATGTTTTTTTTAAAGTAAAAACATTATTTACTTCAATAGGAAAGAGATAGACTCATAAAAATGCGAAGTTTCACATTTATGGAATTTACATACTTCTATTTTCTAAATTTTGTCTACTTCTCTCCTTTTTTAAGCAAGAAAAATTTTTATTCAACAAATAAAATAGAAATGCCTACAAAATGACAGAAAGAATATGGAAAAATAGAAATGGCTGATAAGATGAGCAAAGCACATCTTAGAATCTAATGAAAACAAGATAAGTCTATTCTCATAGCAATAGATTACAGAGAGCAAGTCTCAATCTAAGATGATACTTTTAAAAAGAGCACCAGAACTCTACCAACTTTTCTCTACATTTACACTAATCAAATTACCATCAAATTCACACTTAATCAAAATGAAATAGTTAAAATTCTTTAATCTTGGTCAAGTACATATCGTAGGCTAACCCACATTATTAGGAAGAAAACTACCTCCTTTCTTTTTTAGTCTAACTAATCCCAGCCTTGCAATTACTGCGCATTCAGCTCCATGTGATTCTATCAATAGATTTTTGCATAAATATATGTATCGTTTAGATCTAGCATTACTTTTCTTTCAAATGCACTTTCCTTTAAATTATTGGAAACAAGTGCCAACTAGGATCCTTGGGCCTAGTGATCTTATACTAAATTGGACTAGGTTACTGAAAACTTAGCTTTGAAATAACACAAATATATATATTTTAGGAGAAAAAATATATTGTAGCAATCAAGTCATATATTATTATAAACTTGGTGACCTCAACTAGCAGTTAACTAGGTTGACAGTTGGCCAAGTATTTAATATTTTCTAAATGTTAAGTTAAGTATTTAAATGAAACATACAATGCAACTTATCAATTATATCTATCAGTGCCATAAATGTTGGTAATTGGTGGGTTTCACATATACTTGAGCACAACAGATTTAAAAAAAATTATGTTATGTGAAACCTTCCTAGAATCAACACATAGGGATATAGTTCAATAATTCAACATACAAGAATTAGAATTACCTCCTGAAGTGTAGATCATGAGTCACAAGCATAATCAAGTGATGATACCTCTACGATATCCGCATGAAGTGAATGATAAATTTTCAACCTCCATAAATCTACTAGAAAACATCTCTCTTATGAAATACTAAGGTCTGGTGTGGTTTTAGGTTTTGTGTGGTTTTTTTGGTGGCAATTTCATTTCTTTCTTGCATCAAAAAAATGATGCCTTCATGCCCCTTTATAAAGCTAAACGCATGCCACTTTGCTAATCTTACTAGGAAACCACCTTTAATTTTAATTCTAATCAACCACTAATACTTTATCCCTATCATGATGAAAGTGAGGAAAGATAGAGCTTATCCATTAGTTATCTAATATTACCTTAATATTAATAACTAAATATTATTAGATAATAATATTATCACATAATATAATTATTTGATATTACTTTAATGTCAGATAATATTACATAATATAATATAATATATATTATGTGAATAATATATATTATTACTTTGATAATATATATATACACATGCTAAATAACAAGCCCAATTAATACATTTCTAGTCTAATTAAAAATTACTTAATTATTGTCTCATTCTTACTCCTTTTATGTGACATTATAAGTTATTACTACATTAATAATGACCCATCAAGGGATCATAGACAATAAGAGGTATCTGGTAATACATCACTACTAGCTATACAGTAAAAATGTATGTGATTTATATCCATTTAATGTGTGAACAACACCTTGCAACACAATCCCTTTTGTAATGATATTTAAATCGAACTAGAGGCATGAAATGTGTCATCCTCATCAATGTTCAATTTACATTTCTTAATACCAAGTAGACTAGCTTAAACAAATTATCAATATCACATATTAATCCATTTGAGCATAGTCATGCTTTTCTTAGTCTCACTCAATCAAGGGGCCTAAGGATATCATTCCTTCTATACAAGAGGAAAGAAAGTCCTATCTATATCACTCACTTTTCTCTGCATGATTCGTGACACACCCAATTAACACTTTATGTGACATCTTGATTAAAGGTAACATAGGACAGCATTAATGTGTGTAACTCCTCATGTAGGGAACTGTAACGACTTTAGGTCAAAGGACTATGTGCAATGTGATCATATGAGAATAACTAATGATACATGACAATCCATGTAGTATTCTCATAGCAGGTTAGTCTAGTAGTTTTGTTCACTAACAATGTACCCATGTATTGACTTAATATCATATATCCATGATTTACAATCATCAGTTGTCATGCATGATAGTCTCGATATATTATTGCTATCCTTTTTGTAATAATACTTGACTATAAACACTTTAGGAATAGTAAAACTATTCTAGAGATAATTATTATATTAATTTATAAGTTACATAGAAATGAAACAAAATATGATAATTGTATTGCCTTAAATAAAACTTGATACATTGTGCATTATTATAATCATCTTATAATTGACTCTTAAGGCACACACACCAACAATAATAACAATCAAAGCAATTTGGTGAATAAAATAAAGGTACACACACTAACAATAATAACAATCAGAGCAATTTGGTGAATAAAATAACTTTTCCCTTCCATGTTGTGCCCAATAATTATTTGATAGTGCTCTTTATTTTCATGCATATCTATATCATTTGGGATAAATTTGTCTTATAAGCTAGTTTCCAAAACTTGGTGAAAAATGTCTCACAATAATGAGATTGTAGTTACTTTTTGTGTTCTACTTTTGAATTTGAGCTATATATAATTCAAGTTCTTTGTTAATTCATAACTATAATAGTTATTGGAAATATACAATAAGGCAAATTTGTCCCATATGATACAAACATGCATGCAAACAAAGAGCATTGTCAAAGAGTGTTATTGAACACAACATGGAAAGGAAAAGTTATTATATTCACTAAATTGCTTTAATTGTTATTATAGCACTAGTAGATATAATTGATAAGTTGCATTGTATATTTCATTTAAATACTTGTATGACTAATTATTTCATTTAAACATTGCATATTTCATTTAAATACTTTAATTAACTAGGTTGACAATTTACTTGTATGACTACACATCCTAGAAAGCAAATTTCATTGCTATGTTAAGTAATCTTGCTCTAAAATGAGATAACTTACAACTATGCAAGTTGAGTTATTATGAAATCCAGGTTTGTTCTTCTTATTATTTCTAGAGGTTGTTATCTTAGAACTTTAATAGCAAACTAGTTATGAATTTCTAATTCATGCACCTAAATTGAATCCAAAAGGTAGAAAAGGGAGTAACACAAATCTATGACAAGCAAAACCACAAGGAAATAGCTTAAGCATGATGTAAACTTTTATGGCACAAATGGTTAATTTTTGGATTTAATACATTTTTAGTTTTAACATGATAAGTCATTCAACAAAAGTATCTTTTAAATAGTATTGATCATCTTATAATTCCTTATTGCTCATGTAAAAAACTAATCAGTAGAAACTTTTCTTTCTCCTCTTTTTTTGTCTCTATAAAAACTCTACAATCTTTGTTTATTTTTAGGATCATTTAGAAAAGGTAGTTGATATCTCTATTTACACTACAAGGCTAGAATAGTCACTTGAACCTATTTGCTAAAAAGTTTTGTTTCAATTTCTTAGGAACTAATAAGAAGAAAGGACACAGTAGAAACTTATTATAAAAGATACAAACACAATGAAGTCCTATGTTGAATTTGTGTCTATGTATAACTTGTAGGTGGTGGCCCACCACCGAACACATAAAACATAATAGCAAACATATGCAGATGGACAAATGCAAGAACTTACTATAGCCATTAGATTTTATGGATTTTGAATTGTGAGAGCTTAATGACAAAGCAATGGCTGACAAGAAAGAAAGACAAAAAAGAAAGTTTAGTTTGCATATGACCTTATGTCTCTGTCCTTAACCTAACATTTGATAAAGAAAATGCACAGGCCAATGGCCCTGAGCAAAAGCAAGGGAGTTTTAGCATTCACATCGAATAACAAGGCAATCCACACACTAGAATAACTTAAAGGTAGAGAATTAAAAATTGGCTTTAGGGAAATTTATATTCATGTAATGATATATAATTGTTAATAATAGATTTCTAATTTGTTTCAATGTTTCTGTCTTTTCTATCTACACACAAACTTATTGAAAAAGAAAAACATGTTGCTAAATAGATCATAAAATAGTTTATCAAAGAAATTTGACAAACCTAATCCATAAAATTTATCATCAATAAAACATTGCATTAAAATAAATAAACAAATTGAAAACCTAAATCTAATAATAATACTCAAATTCTACTTTCCATTTCATACCTTAGCTTTTCTATTGTACACAAGTTTTGTAAGTTCCATTGGTCCTTCAACTCTCCAAAGTCGATGACACCAATTCCTCACCCCTCCAAAGATGATGTAGCTTGCACATGTCTACATTTTGTGTTTTAGGACTGATAGAAGCAAAAGGAGAGAGTAGTTATACTACAATTTTATGGGAAAAAAAGAGGAAACATGGTGTGCACTAAAACCTTGTTTAGCTATAGAGATACAACTATGATTTTTTAGTCATAATAAAATTAGTGAAATTTAAATGGGTTAGCCACAGTTAATGAACCCATAAAAATATGGCTAATTACTGCTTTGTTTTGTAGTGATATAACCAAGAGTGCATGGACATTTTGGATAAGACAAGATGCTTTTGCACATAACAAGGTTAGGAATGGTGTAAGAAGAAATATTTACAAAAGTATTGTCTAGCACATAATTCTTAAGCATTATCACTCAAATACTAGCAACTAAGAATGCATGGATCTATTTTGTCCAATAATCACTTAATTTTCTTACATTATAATTAGTAATAAATGATTGTTTATTTGTTATTTCTATTTTTGTCGAATAATCATAATTGATTACTAGACAAAATGGACTTATGCATTTTTAGTTGGTGGCATTTGAAAGGTAATGCTTAAAGGATGATGTGATAGGCAATAGTTACAAAGTATTTTTCACAATGTAGAATATATAGGGAGCGAATTAAGGATAAAGCTTATGTGTTTCATTAAGTGAGTTACACAATGCACCACAAAAAAGGCCTATACAAATGATAAAAGCCTTTTGTATAGACTTTTATTATCATTTATATAGTTATTATAGATGATATTATCATTTGTATTGAGTCATCCATATAGATTTGTATGTGTTTTGACATATGCAGATGACTTTTCATGTCATATATATAGGTTACATACATATGGATGGCAAAGTCATCTACATAAGGTAGGAAAATGGTCAACACTACCCAGCCTTTACAAATGACCTTGTCATCTACATAGGTTATACTTATACAAATGACAATTATTATCTGTACAAGTGCTTACCTTTACAGATGATAATCACCTATACAAATGACAATTGCCATCTGCATAGGTGCATGAACAATGAAAAAAATTTTCAATTCACATTAAATTTTTTTAACAATTTTAACAAATTTTTTTTATTATTTTTTTAACATATTTATTTCTAGTTTAAAGAATTTATTTGTAAATAAATGGAAAAAACTTTAATGCACACTAAAATATTTTTTATAATTATTAATAGTTATTTAGAAATATTATAATATTAATTGTAAAAACAAATAAAACAAAAACTAAGTCCTGATAATATATAATAAAAAAATTCCATATCCATACATAACAATATAAAATATCATGCAAAAAGTAAATGCATGATATATATTTATATATTTTATCCATTATTACTTATATTTTTAGTATTTTAAATTCTTAAATTATAAAAAAATCATAGAATTTTTTTTATTTTCATTTGTACACTAGTGGAATTATCATGCTCTTATTTTTCAAATACTTTAAGTCTTGTATAATATAATGACTTAATTATCATTTTATGACTTACTTATAATATTAAAGTATTATGTATTCTATTATCCATTACTACTTATGTTTTTAGTACTTTAAATTATTACTTAAAATTATAAAATATTTCTCATTGTAAAAAGTTTTTATATTCATTATTGTAATTGTCAAATTTTGAATTTATTTATTTTTATACAGTTTTATTTTTAATATAACTTAATAATTTAATTATTAAAATTATTACAAATTTTATTACTCTATTTTTTAATTAGATTCACTAGATTTTTAATGCAATAAATATACCTACTTTCATAAAATATTAGTTTTACCAACCTATACAATAAAGCATTAAAATAAATTCATATTTGACTATCATATCAATGTTATTGGATGTTTAAAATAATATTCATATCAAACTATACAAAATAATAATTTTTTCAAACTAAATATCATATTAAAATAATAATTCATGGTCATTATATGATTAAGGTAATAAATATACATGTCATTGTCCAAAGTAATAACTATATCAAATTGATTAATGAAGAAAATTTTATTTTTATATATTACATTAATACTATTAGTGTATGAATTTTTTTTATCATACATTAATAAAATACTAAAGCAACAATCAAAAATTTTAATAAAAAATATAGCAATATAATTTGATTATATAACAAAATAAATACAAGAATTAATAAATATAAAAAGATGGTAAAAAAAAGAGAGAACATACCCAAACTCTGGGGAAGAGCTCCACCATTTATAAACAAACTATACACAGACGATAAAAAGTTGTCTTCATAGATATCTTCAATCATTTCAATTTATCCAAAATGAGGGGTGTATGCATTATTTCACCTTTAAGCCTATTAAGAAGACAAAAAGTCATTTGTATATACAAAAAAATCATTTGTATTGCCTTTGAAATTTTAACCTACCACCTTTTGACTGGCCTTGAAAATTTCAACTCTTTATTATGTAGAGAAATTTTTTTAAATTAAAAAAACCTATATAGATGAGATTTTGTCATCTATATGGAGTTTTTTCTTTTTTTTAAAAAATGCATTAAACCTATACAGATGGCAAGAGTTATTTGTGTAGATTTTTTTTTAATTTTTTTGAATAAAATAATTTTGAAAAACTTATACAGATGGCCTTTATCATCTACATAGGTTTTTAAATTTAAAAAAAATTAAAAAATCATATAAATACAACAAAAGTCATCTATATAGGATTTTTAAAATTTTCTTTTTAGAAAAATTTGAAAAATCATATAGATGATGTTTTGTTGTCTATATAAAGTTTTAAAATTTTTTAATTAAAAATTTTGGAAAACTCTATACAGACGATAGATGTTATCTACACTTGGTCTTTAATTTTTTTTTCATTTTTGAAAAATTTGTCTATACAGATGACTTTTTATTGTTTGTATAGAGTTTTTCAATTTTTTTTAAAAAAAAGAGTTTGAAAAGCTATACACAAATAACAAAATTCATCAATATTATTTTTAAAAAAAATTTCTATTAAAAATATTTTAAAAAGTTATACAAAGGACTAGAATTATTTCATGTGTATAGGAATCGTCTATATATCACACAATTATTGTGGTGACGTTCAATTTGGAAGGCAAAGATGCTTAGAATTACATTGGCCAATATGGAAGTGCAAAACAATAATATAACTTATCCTACTACCACTTTATCAAAGTTAAAAATTTATAATCAATTTTCCTTACTCTTTGTATCTATGTGTGTGTCTACATGCATGTATACATACATACATATATATATATATATATATATATATATATATATATATATATATATATATATTATCTGATTATTGAAGAATTTAATACATCATTTTGTTTACATTTTACAAATGTGAAAATTTGGCGTATAAATGATGCAAACATCCCGGCAAGATTTACAACTAAATTATTGTTTATATAACAATAACAATATCCTGTTTAAAATATTATTTTGCATTGTTTATATTTGAATCAAGTTATGCCCACATTAATAACTAACGTTAAATTAAAGACTAAAAATCATAATTACTATAAAGAACTCCAACAAAACTCTATGTTGGCAATAGTCAGGAAAAATTACAAGATTATGTGATACTAATGACCAAATTATAATATTATTGTGCGATAGGAGAGTCATGTAATTAGTAATTTTATTACGAGATAAAGGCGAATCGCATTAATATTCTCTTCCATTAATTGTTAGTTTGTTGCCCAATTAAAATTCTATAAATTAATTAGAATTTTCCACACTTAATTTAACAAAGAAACTAGTACTTTGAACGTAATTTAGAAAATGGATCACCTCATTAATACACGGATGAATATTTTCGTTAAGTTTCTTTTGATTTTTATATGAAAAATTTTACATGTTTTTAAATTTTTAATTGAATGTTATAACTTCAACATAAAATTTAAAAAAAAAAGAAAAAAAAGTACAGTTTCTTGATACAAGTAAATATGATCAAAGTGTAAATTTTTGTATATTACATGTCACATGCATGCAAAGTCTATACGCATTTCTTACGTAGAGTAAAAAGTTTTGTAACTTGCATGCTAAATTTTTGTGAAAACTGGAAAAATTTTCAAATAAATCCCATAAGCATTACCTTATTATTAATTCATGAAACGAAACTGAAAATTATAACTTACACTGGCAATTAATGCTAGCACGCAATATAGATGAAATGTAATTCATATTAGTCCTTATAACGTTTAACAGCTGGTGATGGTTAGCATAGCAACAATGTATCTTTTCAAGAAATACAAACCGCGAGCAGAGTGAAATAATACATAGCAATTAACAATTGTAAAAGCACCAACGTTGCAAATAACAATTGCACTTAACAATTTGTGGCACACCAACATCGAAAACCCAGGCACAGTCCCCCAGCAGTACCCAATTGCTTGCAAATCTTCTGGCATTTCTCATCATCCACTCGACGGCAGATACCGGGATAATTTGCAGGTGGCCTAAAACAAATTCCTTGTAACATTGAAGTTGGTGTTCCACCAAGTTTTGGTTTCCGGCACTTGTTACAGAAACATGTCTGGTCTTGACAGAATCCCTCAGTCGCACCGGCAGCTCCTTTGCACAGGTTATTACAAGCTTCGTCATCAGAACAAGATCCATGAAATAATGCACTTGGTGCTTCACAGCGATCATCATCTCCTTTCACACTATGTTGATCATCTCCATATGCCAGAAAAGAAGTAGAAAAAATATTATTAGTTCTAATCGCTAAAGAAAATTACTAATATTACTACTATTGTTGTTTCTGCACTTACTGCAAAATTGTGGGCAAATATAAGAAAATGTCGGCATTATGATGCAAAATTGAGGAATATTGTAGTTGTGGTAAAGTGCTTGACAATTTTCAGGGTTAGGACCGTTCAATATTTAATGTTTTTCTTAATTTTGAAAATAATCTTTAATATTTGGGAATAAGCAAATTAAGTAGTAAGGGGTTAAGTTCAATCCTTAATGTTTTTTCTTGATTTCGATACATAGTGAGTACTTTTTCTTTTGGGGGGAAATTTTACTAATTACAACCACATCCATGACAATATTAATATAGAATAATTGCAAGATATGATTGTGCTCATCCTTCTAAACTTGAACTTTCTCTAATAATATTTATAATGGTATAAATTCTTGTGTGGTGGGTGGGGTGCTAGAGAGAGAGAGAGAGAGAGAGAGATCTTACCGAAGGAAAGAAGGCCAAGGCAAATGAAGACAAGGAAAATGGAAACTTTACAAATAGATGAAACCATGCTATTGAGTGAAGAAAAGCCTTCGTCGAAGTTGATGATTGCGGCCAAGAATTTGGTTTATATAGGGAGAGCACGCGATCGTGGGTGGACGGTAATTTCGACATGATCTTGTTGACAACTGGAATATTCCATGTACTACTATACAACCTATGATGGCTCTGGTCTTTTTCTTCTGTTGTTATGCTGCTTTCTTCGGATCCAGTTCGGTCATGTTCTCTGCCAGCATCATCTGTCTAATGTCCATCCAAAACAGTTTTAATTTTCCGATATGCTCTATTGTTGATTCACATTTTATTGTTTATATAAATTCATAGTGTGTCGGATATTATGTTCGGTTTTTTTAACATCAAAGACTGATTATATACAGTTTGATTCATATTACTATGGTTCTAAATTGTAATCACATTTATACTTTCGGTTAAGATATATATTTTGGAGTTATAAGTGTTGCAAAAGATGAATTGCAGCCACTATGACAGCGAGATTTTATTTTTTCCAAAAAATATAAAAAAATTATATTATATGTTACTAATTCTTTTGATTAACCATAGTATCATATTACACTAAATAGAATCAATCTTCAAGTAAAATATGAAGATTTTTAACTCATATTTTACTAAAAAATTTGTGATTGCAATTATTGTGGTTGCAATCGAGCACAAAAATTGTGATTGTTACAACAACTGCAATTCATTTATGTTTGCAACAAAGTAATTAAGGGTCATGTTTTTAAAACCACAGCCCAAAAGCTGTTGCACTAGCAAGCCTCAAAACTGTAATATTTCTATTTAAAAATTGAGAGGAACAACAACAATAAATTATTTCTATTTACCAAAAAAAATGTAAGAGGAACAACCACAATAATAATTTAGGACATAGCTAAGATGTGACATCATTAAGAAAGTCGAAAGATAATGGATTTAGAAGACGAAAATAGCATTACTCATTGATAAAACAAAATGAAAGGAAGATTAGTCTAGTTCTCAGATATTTTCTTGTGATTAAGAAAATCTCAATTATAGGTATGGGATAAATGGGTGTAAAGGTTGCCTGCTAGAGTTTTGGACCCATTGCTAATGGCCATTGCTAGTAGTTTGAATCCAAGGTGCAAACTCCATGTTCTTAATATAAGCTTTCCATTGATATATAGATCAAAGATTGAAGCTAAAATAAATGGCATTGCAAGATTTACATGATGATTGCTTAGAATTGTATAAAGAAGATTCATCCACTTGCGGTTAAACAAGTACTGGCAGAGGAGATAGCTCTTCCACTATTCCTAGATCTCAATATCCACTAACAACTAGATTTGGTGAAATCATGAAGATTATGTGCCAAAAGGAAGCAATTGCTTCATTGAAATCTAGCTAAAATCTTATCTTAAGGAAGGTGTCTATCCTCTTAATGATGGTTCTAAATCTTCCTTTAGTGCTTTACAATGGTGGAGGAATGTTATCTTGAAATATAAAGTTTTATCAAAGATGGAAGTTGATATAGTAGCTATTCACATTTCAACTATAGCCTTAGAGTTCACATTTAGTGTTGAAGGAAGAGTTATTGATGGGTATCATGCTAAGCTGAATAAAGAATCTATTGAAATTCTCATTTGTGGTAGGGACTGGCTACGCAATAAGTATGGTTTGAAAAGAAAGCATGAGGTATAACTCATATTTCTTGTTTCTTCTCTTTTTTTCTTTTTGGTTGGATTTTAATCGTTACATATTTCTTAATACATTCTCATTCTAAGAGGAGATTGAACTAGTAGATATAATCTTAAAGATTTGATAGTTAATGAAGTCTACATGTTAGGAAATATGTAAATTTATTTCTTGAAATGTTTCGTTAGTATGTTCTTATTATTTCTTGAAATATTTGATTGATTGATTGATTTTGTTCAACTTTAATCTAGCAATTACTAACAAGAAGAACCGGATGTTGGCAATGAGAAAAATGTGATGACCAACTCATCTACTGTTTTTTGAGTTGTTATTGGAACCTATTGCTAGTGGAACTAGTTAGGATTTGCTGTTAACTATATTGTGTTTGTTGATGGTAAACTAGTTTATTTTCTTAATGCTTGTGTCGATGTTTATGGTAAACAAGTTTGTATAGAATTAAAACTGCAAAATATTTTGATGGGAACATATGAGTCAAGAACATAATATCTCCAGAGCTTTAGTTTATTGTATAAAAATCCGAGAGTAAGAACCAAATATTGTTTGCTGATTTATACTTAATAGGTACTTTAGATGCTATTAGCACCCTAAAATATGTTATTGATACATAAAGGGAAAAACTAATTACAATATCAAAGAAAAGAATATATATATATATGTATATGTATGTAGTTGCCACCCTATGTCATTTTGGCTTCAAATGTTACATCGAGGAGCTCTTGTGATTGGAAGATATGAGCATTATGTTCCTATTCAATATTCAACACTGGTTTAGTATCGTGTGCTTCTTCTATTTTTTGGTAAGTTCAACAGTGGTTACTAAGATTTTCCTCAAGTGACCAATGGCTGGATTAATCCTGAATCAGTATGAACTGATTAAAATACTCTGTCTTAGTCTAATTTCATTGCAGTAAGAAACTTTATTGTTTGCTGAGTGTTGAGTCTGCTTTTGAAATCTGGATTTGTTTATACTGTATATATTTTTGAATATTTGATTTTGTTTTTATATCCTTAAACAACATTTAAATGTGATTATTTCAAGACATCAGTGGAAAGGGAGTGCAAAGATAGCAAGCCCTTGTTGGATGGCTATAAGAGCATTCTCGGTTCGAAAATATAGAAGAGTATTTGGTGGGGTAAAAATCATCTCTCTTTTCTCAATTCAAAAACTATGAGATTAATTTGTTGCTGGAATTTTCTCATTTTCAAGGGATATGCAATCATTAGGGAAACATACTTAAATTTGGAAGATGAACTTTTCATAGAATTATTCGAGTCATGATATCAACTGTATATTTGGTATTTGATGTTTCAGAATGCCTATGAAAATGTATCCCTATTTATGAGTTGATTATTTAATTTTTTATATATTTTTCTAGTGTTAAATTTAATTTTTTTAAACTTCTAATAATTTTGAGGCAGCATTCCCAGTAATTCTTTTGTGGGAATTTTTTTAATTTTAAAAAAAAATTGACATGATTGATATACTGCAGTAAATCCATGGGAAATATCTGCAACAAATGGTTTCGCACACCCCCCGTTTCCCATGGATTTGATTTTAGTGAGAAAATACATGGAAAATAAAAAATTGTATGAAATTAATGAAAAATCTTGGGATAATCGTGGGGAATCAATGGCAAATACCACCCTATATCCAAAACATTCTTGTGGTGTTGGTGAGAACCAATATATATATATATATGTATATATATATATGTATGTATGTATGTATGTATATTTGTACGAGTAATTTTGCCTTGGTATTTCCATTGGATAGTGTAATTGTGCAAGTGAATGTGCCTTAATGATAGATTTGTCATGATAATGTTTCTCTTGAAACATATATTAGTACCATTTTGGGATATAATTGTTTTCTTGATAAAATTAGTGTTATTTTAATAAAAATTATTGTTGTTGTCTTCATAAAATAATGGTTAGTTGAGATTTCATTATAAATTTAGTCCAACTACCTCTTTTAGAGATGTTAATTATTTTGTTAGAAATTTTGATCATCTTCTTAAGGAGATATAGTGATTTTTGTGAGAAAGATTACAATAAAGACCTTCACATAATACTATGGAAGAATTACTTGGTCATACTATGAGTGAAACTATACATTTAAATTCTTGTCATCATGTCAATGAGCTAATTGACTTGTATAATTATGAATGTACTATATTGTTACATAATACACCATCATCTATAGTTCCAAGTTTATTTTTTCATTGGACTCAATCAAGTTATGAGATGAATTTACTAAGTTATTATGTTTTGCAACCACTAAATTTATTATTGACCTAGGAGTCTTTTTCATTAAATTATTTCTAAAATCAATAAAACCCAATTATTATTGCCTACAAGGGAGAATGCAAGAATTTCCTTTTATTTTGGGCTGCTATTTATTAAATTTTCTAATTTTTATTAAAATCAGATTAATGCATAACTCAATTTAGTAACCTAAATTATTATCAAATGAAACATTGGGTTTTTATTTACCACTTGGGTATACATTGTATTAAAAATGTGATTGAGCCTATTAAGGAGAATTTGGCATAGAACTTGTTACAAAGCCTATGATGAGTGGACTTAGTTAGAATTTATTAATTTGAGGCTAAGCCTTCTCTCTACACATGGGATTATTGAGAGCTTATTCCATTGAAGCTGTTACGTGCCATCAAATGTGAAGGAGGGAAAGACCTGGATCTATCAGTATGCACTTACATACTAATAATTTCTTTTGAGGGTTATTATAAGTTGAGGTACATAATCTTGAATTTTCTTTTAGTTTTATTTATTTTTTAGTGGTTCTAAAACTAACATAAAGATCTTGTTAAATGTTAAACTTTATTACAAATTGGCATATAAAAAATGCATATATCTGAATTAGATTTAGAATAAATTATACTTTAAATAGCCAACATCATGTTTAAAATATATTTCTACATTATTTATATTGAGTTAACTCGAAGCACAAAATAAAAAACTAAACCTAGAAAATGAATCACTTTCTAGGACATTTGTCTTAAGATTGGTTATTAAGTTTCACAGTTGTAGAGACAAAGGCACATCATATCTTGGCACATTCCGCTAACTGCATCCTTTCCACCTTTGCAGAG
Source organism: Sindora glabra (assembly GCA_020226215.1). NCBI lineage: Eukaryota > Viridiplantae > Streptophyta > Magnoliopsida > Fabales > Fabaceae > Sindora > Sindora glabra. The sequence goes on from CM035229.1 coordinate 34,023,967, forward strand.
ATTTTTGCAAGCATCTTCGTCGAAGCAAGGACCATGAAATCTTGCACTAAGCTTTGCACAGAGTTCTTGTCTTTTGGGGCACTTTTTTATGCAGAGACACATAAAACTTCGATAGTACCCCGATTTTCCACCCTCAGCTTCCTTACACAGGTTATTGCATGCATCCTCATCAAAACAAGGTCCATGAAAAAATGCACTTGCTATTCCACAAGTTTCTTTTCCTTTCACAATATGTTCACCTGCACATGGTAGAATATATAGAAGAGGAAGAAAATTTTAGTTTAATGCCCTAAAGAAATGACGATTAGGTTAACATATGTTAGAAATATAATAGATAATCTTAAAGAAATAATAAAATTATTTAGAGATTGATTGCAAGAATTTAAATTGCAGTCCACGACAACAATATTACTATGACAAACTACTCTACATTCATGATTTTTTACAGTTTTGCACCATAACAACCATATTTTTCGGTGATTTTTGCTAATTAATATAAAAGCGCAACTGTAAGTTAGAATCTTGATTATTGGCATTTAATTGGAAAGAACAAAATGATTAAAATATTGTTCTACTTGCCGGAAATGATGTTGCGGAGGTCTAAAATTCTAATATGATATTCTCCCCATTCTTATCGATTAGAATGACATCATATTAAGGGAAAATATGAATCAATAAAAGTAATTATATTATATATTTACATAAGGGATCCATGTTAAATTTCAGACATGCACATTAGTATTTTTTGTCAAAAAAAGTTAGAAGCATATAACAAGGGATTCGATAGAACAAAACTGAACTTAAAGGGATTAGATCTAACATCAAATGATTCTCACACGAGAGTTATAATTTTAAATTGTAACCCATAACTACAACATTACTGTCATGTTAAGTTTCATAACGACAATTATTTCAATACTTCAATAATCAGATCTCTCTCTTTCTCTCTCTTTAACTCACCTTTTACTAGTTGCAACTGCAACTTCAGTTTGTAAAAGGATGTTTGTGAATATAATAAAAGGAACAACAATTTTTTTTTCTAAAACATAAAATTTTAGAATAAATTGTGACATTCGTAACAGCGTAATTATATGTGGGTGTGTGGTAGGTAGATGGGTATACGTGCACATTGGAGAGGGGGAAAATACTTATATAAGTCCACGTAGGAGCGGGACATATAAAAAAGCTTATATACTAAAGTTATAATACATGCCTTTATTTTTATTTAATAAAAAATTAGTTGTCAAATTTTCTATTTATATGTCAGTTTTATAAAATTCAAATAGATCAAACATTGTATTTTACCATTTTTTAAAATAATGTATGTTGTAATTGGTTTCATATATACTTTGTAAGATTAAAAATTTGTATTATGGTTAGAACATAGAAACAAAGGCCTATATTACTTACCTGAGCAAAAAAGGGAAAGGCAAAGAAAGCAATGAAAGTGGAATATTCAGAAAGAGAGTTAGCCATGTTATTTGGTGAAGAAGAAGTAGCTCTTCTTGAAGTTACAGGTTGAGACCCAAAGTTAGCTTAATATAGGAAAAGCATGACTGAAGGTGCCTTAAACTGGAGCAGTGGTCAAAATATTTCATCTGAGGGGCTTGACCTCTTGATTCTTAACTAACATATGATGGCCATGTTCTTCTTCTTATCTTTGTTATTTGTCTTTGTTGTTTTCCTGCTTGTGTGCTCCGGCAGCCATAGCATTATCATGGATAACAAGTTGCTTGCGTAGTGATCGAATATTCCTTAGGTTAGCCTAACATAGTAAGAAAATGATTGAGGGTACCTTTGAGTAAGGGTCGAAAGGACATAGTACGTTTGACCTCGTGATTTTCAACCTATTAAGGCCATGTTGTTTCTCTTATGTTTGTCATGTGTCTTTCCTTGGATACTTTCCGGCACCATAACAGCGTCCATTATCCATAAATTCAAAGTACAAGTTTGGTGGTACATATTTACATCTGATGTTATTTTAGGGTTTTATTCTTTATTATGCGAAAGGTTCAAGCTCAAGACTTTGTGTATGTGTGCATTAAGTCAATTATCACTCTTATTGTTATAACAAAAAGTATAGGTTCAACGCTTGTTACAACGGCAATGATGTTAAGTGTCACAAATGTTGCAACTGCATCACATCATAATTGTGATTTTTTAAAAGATTCACAACAACAAAATTGCAAAAATACGACCATGGATATATGTTGGTTTTCATTATCATTGATTCATATTTTTATGTGATGAAATTTTTTAAATTATATGTGAGCTTAAAGCGACAAATATTAACTATAGCCGATATTGATGTGGACGTGGTGGCAATTTTATAATTAGTGTCAAATTTACAACATCAATCTTAAACTTAAATCCACATCAAAGTTGTCCAATGAAAACTTATGATGTCCACTTCTTTTTACAAAACTATCATGGAAAAGGCATTTGAAGATGTTAGATCTTTACAAAATGGTTTTGGATGATAGCATTATTTAAAGGTTTGACTACTGGCTAAAGCCAACTTTTAAAATGGTGTAACATAGCGCATTGATTTTTTATGAACAACTGATATCTATTTATTTCCATATTACCTAAAAAAATTTCTGTCACTTCATTTTGTATTTAACTAGTATAAGAAGACAATATACCACTTTTTGCTACACATTTAGAACTGCTTTAGATTTTATGAAAACATCCCATCCAACCATAGTTACCTACTATAAGTAAATGTTTAAAAGTAGAAGATAATTATAGTTGGATGAAATGCTCATCACTTTTAGAACGTAACTAATTTGAATTGGCATTTCCTGCGCAACATTGTTTGTGAAAATCAATCAATGGGATATCAGGGTGTGGAAAAACCATTTCCTTACGTATTTTTCATGGAGGCATGCATTTCATGCGAGACGTTAGCCTCCGTAATTTTTTTTAAATTACAAAAATTATTTCCCATGGAAAGACTCAAGGAAAAGCAACCTCAAAATTATTAAAAACTTGAAAAAATAAATGTTGAAATTATCTAGCACTTATAAATTTTGTAAAAATACTAATTTAAAATTTTTTATAAAAAATCAAATGCTAAAATTATCTAATGCTTGAAAACAATTTAAAAATTACAAAATTAATTCACAAATCATTATGATGAAAAAAATGAAATAACACAATAAAAATTGCAAAATTAATATGTGAGTCTGAAGCAAATTCTCCCCATATGAATTCAATAGTTCAAAAGAGACATACTTGAACATGTTTAACTAAGATATAATGAAATTCTAGATATATAAATTTAATTGTAGTGTTAGGTGCTTGAGTAAAATACAAAAATGAGAGAAAAATTTATGACAAACTGAGAAGTGATGTGCCAATCATAACGTCAAGAAAAAAAATAAAAATGACTGTAAGATGATTATGATTCCTAACAAGCATTCACCTTTCAGAGGAATTAAATGTGAACAGGAAAATGATTATAGATCCCAAGAAGCAATGCAAAACTTTTTACATCAACACAAGTAGTCTAGAGAGCACATAACTTCAAATTAATTTTGTTTCGTAATATTTAAATGTCTATTAGTATAATAAAATCAAAAGTCATGCAATAAACAAACTAACATGCATAGCATAGAACCATTCATAATAGGAAATGTTTAGTGATATAGCCTTGACAAATCTATTATTATGAAGCATATCAACATGCAGATTATGTCATATCAACATGGTGAATAATGGGATGGAGTTCTCAATTTCCATCCATATTGAGTATTGACAATAATTCCATTTTAAAGATGTCGTAAGCAAGTTATTTGCAACAAACTTACTTCTAAATGCAAAAGATTGAGTCCATCCTCTAATGAACCCAACAAGCAAAAACTTACAAAATATGTACATCAAATCTTCAAATATATACATTAAAGAATATGCTGGATGAAACAACACATTTTAGAATATTTACCAGAGAATGTTTCTTTTATGTTATTCGATGCTTAATAATGTTAAGTGACATCATGGAACAAAACAAATCAAAGTTCTCATGAAAAATCAGTTAACTAATCATAGTTCTCAAATCATTGAGAAGCAAACCACTCTACATCTTTCCCCAGCCTAGTTGCACATGCATTCATTGGCATGCATGTTCTGCAATCCTCAAGTAGCTGGCCAGCCTTCTCAAAACTAGATTTGGCTCCTTTTAACTTTAATGAAGTACGTTAATTTTTTGTTGTGATAATAAAAGTGATAATTGACTTAATGCACACATACACAAAGTCTTGAGCCTGAACCTTTCACATAATAAAGAATAAAACCCTAAAATAACATCAGATTCAATATGTACAACCAATCTTGTACTTTGAATTTATGGATAATGGATGCTGTTATGGGTGCCGGAAAGTATCCAAGGAAAGATACGTGACAGACATAAGAGAAACAACATGGCCTTAATAGGTTGAAAATCACGAAAGCTACTCGTTATCCATGATAATGCTATGGCTGCCTGAGGACACAAGCAGGAAAACAACAAAGAAAAATAACAAAGATAAGACGAAGAACATGGCCATCATATATAAGTTGAAAATCAAGAGGTCAAACCCTCCTTAGATGAAATATTTTGACCACTGCTCTAGTCCAAGGCGCCTTCAGTCATGCTTTTCCTATATTAAGATAACTTTGGGTCTCAATCTGCAACTTCAATAAAAGCTACTTCTTCTTCACCAAATAACATGGCTAACTCTCTATCTTAACATTCCACTTTCATCGCTTTCGTTTGCCTTTCCCTTCTTTCCTCAAGTAAGTAATATAGGCCTTTGTTTCTATGTTCTAATCATAATACATATTTTTACTCTTACAAAGCATATATGAAGCCAATTATATCATACTGTATTTAAAAAAATGGTAAAATACAATGTTTGATCTATTTGAATTTTATAAAACTTACATATAAATAGAAAAATTGACAACTAATTTTTTTATTAAATAAAAATAAAGGCATGTATTATGACTTTAGTATATAAGCTTTCTTATATGTCCTGGTCCTACGTGGACTTGTATTTTTGTTGCGCCCACTCCAATGTGCACGTATACCCATCTACCCACCACACAACCACATATAATTACGCTGTTACGAATGTCACAATTTATTCTAAAATTTTATGTTTTAGAAAAAATTGTTGATCGTTATATTATATTCACAAACATCCTTTTACAAATTGAAGTTGCAGTTGCAACGAGTAAAATATGAGTTAGAGAGAGAGAGAGAGATCTTATTAATGAAGTTTTGAAATAGTTGTTGCCGTGAAACTTAACATAACCGTAATGTTGCAGTTATGGGTTACAATTTAAAATTATAACCCTCGTGTGAGAATCATTTGATGTTGGATCTAATCCCTTTAAGTTCAGTTTTGTTCAATCTAATCCCTCGTTTTATGCTTCTAACTTTCTTTGACAAAAAATACTAATGTGCATGTCTGAAATTTAATATGGAGCCCTCATGTAAACATATAATATAATTACTTTTATTGATTCATATTTTCCTTTAATAAGATGTCATTCTAATCGATAAGAATGGGGGAAATATCATATTAGAATTTTAGACCTCCGCAATATCATTTCCGGCAAGTAGAACAATATTTTAATCATTTTGTTCTGTCCAATTAAATGCCAATCAATCAAGATTCTAAATTACAGTTGCGCTTTTATATTAATTAGCAAAAATTATAGGAAAATATGGTTGTTATGGTGCAAAACTGTAAAAAATCATGAATGTAGAGTAGTTACTATTGCTGTCATAGACGGCAATTTAAATCCTTGCAATCAATATCTAAATAATTTTATTATTCCTTTAAAATTGTTTATTATATTTCTAACATATGTTAACCTAATCGTTATTTCTTTAGGGCATAAAATTTATATTTTCTTCCTCTTCTATATATTCTAGCTTGTGCAGGTGAACATATTGTGGAAGGAAAAAGAAGAAACTTGTGGAATAGCAAGTGCATTTTTTCATGGACCTTGTTTTGATGAGGATGCATGCAATAACCTGTGTATGGAAGCTGAGGTTGCAAATTCAGGATACTGTCTAAGTTTTATGTGTCTCTGCGTAAAAAAGTGCCTAAAAAAACAAGAACTGTGTGCAAAGCTCGGTGCAAGATTTCATGGTCCTTGCTTCGACGAAGATGCTTGCAAAAACCTCTGCAAAGGTGGAGAGGGTGCGGTTAGCGGAATGTGCCAGGATATGATGTGCTTTTGCCTCTACAATTGTGAAAATTAAACAACCAATCTTAAGACAAATGTTCTAGAAAGTGATTCATTTTCTAGGTTTAGCTTTTTATTATGTGCTTTGAGTTAACTCAATATAAATAATGTAGAAATATATTTTAAACTTAATATTGGCAATTTAAACTATAATTTATTCTAAATCTAATTCAGATGTATGATTTTTATATGCCAATTTGTAATAAAATTTAACATTTAACAAGATTTTTATATTAGTTTTAGAATCACTAAAAAAATAAATAAAACTAAAAGATAAGTCAAGATTATGTATCTCTGCTTACAATAACCCTCAAAAGAAATTAGTAGTATGTAAGTGCATACTGATCGATTCAGGTCTTTCTTTTCTTCACATTTAATAGCACATAATGGCTTCAATGAAACAAGTAATTAATAATCTCAAGTGTAGACTGGAGGCTTAGCCTCATATTAATAAATCAAAACTAAGTCCACCTATCATAGGCTTAGTAACAAGTCTATGCCAAATTCTCCTTAATAGGCTCAATCACATTTTTAATAGAATTGTATACCTAAGTGATAAATAAAAATCCAATGTATCATTTGATAATAATTTAGGTTACTAAATTGAGTTATGCATTAATCTAGTTTTAATAAAAATTAGAAAACCTAATTAATAACAGCCCAAAATAAAAGAAAATTCTTACATTCTAGCCTATGGGTAATAATAATTAGGTTTTATTGATTTTAGAGATAATTTAATGAAAATGACTCCTAGGTTAATAATAATTTTAGTGGTCGCAAAACATCATAACTTAATAAATTCATCTCATAACATGATCGGGTCCAATGAAAAAATAAACTTGGAACTATAGATGATGGTATATTATATAACAATATAGCACATTCATAATCATGCAAGTCATTTAGCTCATTGACATGACCACAAGAATTTGAATGTAAAGTTACACTCATAGTATGATCAAGTAATTCTTTCATAGCATTGTGTGAAGGTCTTTACTGTGATCTTTTTCACAAAAATTACTAATCTTCTTAAGAAGATGATCTAAATTTCTAACAATAATTTAATATCTCTAAAAGAGTAGTTGGAGCTAAATTTATAATGAAATCTCAACTAACCATTGTTTTATGGTGACAACAACAATAATTTTTATTAAAATAACACTAACTTTACCAAGAGAAGAATTATATCACAAGGTATGTCAAGGGTATCAATATGTTTCAAGAGAAACATTGTCATGATAAATCTATCATTAAGGCACATTCACTTGCATAATTACACTATCCAATGGAAGTACCAAGGCAAAATTACTCGTGCAAATATACATACATACATACATATATTGGTTCTCACAAACACCACAAGAATGTTTCGGATATGGGGTGGTATTTGCCATTGATTTCCCACGGTTATCCCATGAATTTTCATTGATTTCATGCAATTTTTTTATTTCCCATGAATTTTCTCAGTAAAATCAATTCCGTGGGAAACTGGGGTGTGCGAAACCATTTGTTGTAGATATTTCCCATGGATTTCCTATGGTATATCAATTGTGTCAATTTTTAAAAATTTTAAAAAAAATCCCACGAAAAAAATAGTGGGAATGCTACCTCAAAATTATTAGAAGTTTAAAAAAATTAAATGTTAAATTTATTTAATTATAAAAAAATTAAATAATCAACTCATAAATAGGGATACATTTTCATAGGCATTCTAAAACATCATATACCAAATATACGGTTGATATTATGTCTCCAATAATTCTATAAAAAGTTCAGCTTCCAAATTCAAGTATGTTTCCCTAGTGATTGCGTGTCCCTTGAAAATGATAAAATTCCAACAACAAATTAATCTTAGTTTTTGAATTGAGAAAAGACAGATGACTTTTACCCCACCAAATACTCTTCTGTATTTTTGAACCGAGAACGCTCTTATAGCCATCCAGCAAGTGCTTGCTATCTTTGCACTCCCCTTCCACTGATGTCTTGAAATAATCACATTTAAATGTTGTTTAAGGATATGAAAACAAAATCAAATATTCAAAAATATATACAGTATAAACTAATCCAGATTTCAAAAGCAGACTCAACACTCAGCAAACAATAAACTTTTTTACTGCAATGAAATTAGACTGAGACAAAGGGTTTTAATCAGTTCATACTGATTCAGGATTAATCCAGCGTGTGGTAGCTTGAGGAAAATCTTAGTAACTAGTGTTGAACATACCAAAAAATAGAAGAAGCACATGATACAAAACCAGTGTTGAATACTGAATAGGAACATAATCTTCATATCTTCCGATCACAAGAGCTCCTAGATGTAACATTTGTAGCCAAAATGACATAGGGTGACAACTACATACATATACATATATATATTCTTTTCTTTGGTATTGTAATTAGTTTTTCCCTTTAAGTATCCATAACATATTTTAGGGTGCTAATAGCATCTAAAGTACCTACCAAGTATAAATCAGCAAACAATATTTGTCCTTACTCTCGAATTTTTATACAATAAACTAAAGCTCTAGAGATATTATGTTCTTGACTTATATGTTCCCATCAAAATATTTTACGGTTTTAATTCTATACAAACTTGTTTATCATAAACATCGACACAAGAATTAAGAAAATAAATTAGTCTACCATCAACAAACACAATATAATTAACAGCAAATCCTAACTAGTTCCACTAACAATAGGTTCCAATAACAACTCAGAAAACAATGGGTGAGTTAGTCATCACTTTTATCTCATTGCCAACATCCAGTTCTTTTTGTTAGTAATTGCTAGATTAAAATTGAACAAAATTAGTCAATCAACCAAATCTTTCAAGAAATAATAAGAACATACTAACAAAACATTTCAAGAAATAAATTTACATACTTCCTAACATGTAGATTTCATTAACTATCAAATCTTTAAAATTACATTTGCTAGTTCAATCTCCTCTTATAATGAGAATGTATTAAGAAATATGTAGCGATTAAAATACAACAAAAAAAAGGAGAAGAGACAAAAAATATGAGTTATACCTCATGCTTTCTTTTCAAACAATACTTATTGCATAGCTAGTCCCTACCACAAATGAGAATTTCAATAGATTCTTTATTCAACTTTGCATGATACCCATCAATAACTCTTCCTTCAACACCAAATGTGAATTCTTAGGCTATAGTTGAAATGGGAATAGCTACTATATCAACTTCCATCTTTGATAAAACTTTCTATTTTAAGATATCATTTTGTTAGCCTTAAGGTTTCATGTGATAAGTTTTGATAATGACAAATAAATGTTACAACACCATTGTATGTCTTGTGCTAAAGAGATATATTGTATAAGCTTTAATAGACATACTATGTTGTAATTAATGCATATAGATGATATGATGATTATACCTATTCTTGTATATGCATGATGACAAGTAAATGTTATAATAGCATTGCATATCTTTGTACCAAAACACTATAAAACCTTCAATAGACATGCTAGATTATGATTGCAATAGCAATGCTTGATTATATGTTAAAAGAGCTAAATTGTAGACAATCATTACTAAGCATATGATTAATCAAGACATATGAAAGGATAATTATGCATATTCTTATGCTAATTTATTTTATATATAAATTATGCATCAATATCTTGATATATTAGATTGGGCTAACTATACAGTTTGCAAAGTTCATAAACTTGTATATAGGAAAGTTCAAGATGAAGAAGAGTGAGCACTAAAGCAAAGGAATGAAAAATCATATTATGCTCAACTCAAGAAAAAGGAAGAAAGACAAGAAAGAAGATATGATCCAAGTATTGAAGGATAAGAAGACTAAAGTGTTTAAAAGCTTGGAAGCATCAAGAAAAAGCCCAAGGACTTGATTGGTGTAGTTCTTTATCTTAAGGCTTAGAATTTCTTGTAAAATAGAGTATTTCATGATAAAGATCTCAAATATGTTTTTCATATGCTTAACTTGATCAAAATGTTTTAAAAGATAGCCCTTAATCATGTTTTTACAAGATAGCCTATGGGGACATTTCAAAAACCAATGGCATATGAGGTTTTAATATTTTCAATATTGACCTTTGGTCATTCTCTTAATCATATCTCATAAAGTACTCATGATTTGATTGTCAAACCTTTTCCATATGAAAATAGACTCAAAGAGCTTTTTATGGACATATCATTTGCTTAAAATGATGAATATATGAAGGAGTTATGATTCTTTCAAGATGAGTTTAGAAACTAGTTTTTTCCATTTCAATCATTTCCGATGTGTGCTCATTGTTTTAATCATATCTCAAAATTTACAAATGATATGAGCATGAAATTATTTTTAATAGTCTCAAATAGCTTTCCATTCATTGGTTATTTTCTCAAAATGACCAAGATATGAAAGAGTTATGGATTATACATTTTGAGTCTCAAAATCAAATTTTTACAGATTCATTGTTTTTTACCTTTGCTAATTATTTTGAACATATCTAAAAAATGACATTATATATGAGCATGAAACTAGTCCCATTTGAAAGTAGACTCAATTATCCTTTCAATGATAGGTCATTTGCTTAAAATGAACTTAAAATGAAAAGGTTATGACCTTTTAAAGTTGAGTCTGATTTCTATTTAGGTGAATCGATTCACCAATCAATTTTGGACATCCAAAAAGCACCCTAGACATCCTGAATCGATTCAATAATTGATTCCAGCTATTCTAGTGTGTGAATAACAGCTAATAATGGCTAATTTTCATATCTAACAACCTTAAATGGCTATATTACTTCATGGATTTCCTATATAAGCTAAGAAACATAAAATACAACCAAGAGAGAGCCTGAACTTCACTTCTTAACATCATTTTACACCTTTCATCAAATTATGATTTGAGCTCAAATTTATGAATTTCTTCTATTCTTAGTGCTTTAATTGTTTCATCCACTATTTAAGAGAGTATATTAGAGTTGATATTCATCTTGTATCACATTAGAATTGTAAAGAGAGAAGTATCCCTTAGAGAAACATTGAAAGGGTGAGGAATCCCTTGTAAAGAGAGATTTGCTCAAAGAAGAGTAAGGATTGTAATGCTTCTTCAAGTGTTAATTGAAACTTAAAGAGATAGTTGATTAATATACAAACTTGGAGAGCTTGGAGGGTGGACTACACCTTGCTGAGGATATTCATGGGAAGAACCACTATAAATCCTTGTGTTTGATCTCCTTACCCTATCTCTCTATTATTTCTACACTACACTTTGTTTCTTTGATTTTTGCTCTATTTTTCTTGTTGTATATGCTTTATTTTATTGCTGTCATTTTTTGATATATTGTGCTATAATACTTATGTTGTTGTTTGGATATTTGAATTATTAAAAGAGAAATTCATCTTTGTTTTGCTATTGTTGTTTGCTGAGATATTATGATGTATGTTCTATTCTTGTTGTTGATAATTGTTAAATACATTATGCATCAATATTGATCTTGATCTTTAAATAATTGAAAGGTTGAATTAAATAATTGAAAAAGAAATTCATCTATGCATGTGCTTTTTGATTATTCATCTCTGTATAGTTGAATGAGTGGCTTTGTACAAGAGTATTGAATTGCTATATGTTGTGTGCAAACCTCTTCATTGAATTATCTTCTTGATGCTTTGTTTATAGATAGTTAAATAAGTTAGTTTGCACTAATTCTTTAATTTATCATATCTTGAGTGCAACAAGCATCCTCATAAAACTTTCTTGGAATTATTTAAATCAAAATTATCCTCATGACTTCCTGAAATAAAAAGGCTTCTCAAAAAGAGTTTAAAAAGTGATAAGAGTTTTAAAACACTCAATTTGGGTGTGGGTTGCCAGGGCCAACACATTCCTCCACCATTGTAAAGCACTAAAGGATATTTAGAATCATCATTAGGAATATAGACACCTTCCTTAAGATAAGATTTTAACATTGATTTCAATGAAGCGATTGCTTCCTTTTGGCACATAATCTTCATGATTTCACCAAATCTAGTTGTTAGTGGATATTGAGATCTAGGAATAGTGGAAAGGCTATCTCCTCTGCTAGTACTTATTTAACCATAAGTGGATGAATCTTCTTTATACAATTCAAAGCAATCATCGTGTAAATATTGCAATGCCAGTTATTTTAGCTTCAATCTTTGATATATATATCAATGGAAAGCTTATATTAAGAATATGGAGTTTGCACCTTGGATCCAAACTACTAGCAATGGCCATTAGCAATGGATCCAAAACTCAAGTAGGCAAACTGTACACCCATTTATCCCATACCTAACATTGAGATTGTTCTTAATCACGAGTAAGTATCTGAGAACTAGACTAATCTTCCTTTCATTTTGTTTTATCAACGAGTAATGCTATTTTAGTCTTCTAAATACATTATCTTTCCACTTTCTTAATGATGTCACATCTTAGCTACGTCCTAAATTATTATTGTGGTTGTTCCTCTTATATGTTTTTGAGTAAATAGAAATAATTTATTGCTGTTGTTCCTCTCACAACTTTTAAACAGAAATATTACAGTTTTGAGCCCTGCTATTGCAACAGCAACTTTTGGGCTGTGGTTTTAAAAACATGACCCTTAATTACTTTGTTGCAAACATAAATGAATTGCGGTTGTTGTAACGATCACAAATTTTGCGTTCGATTGCAACCACAATAATCGCAATCACAATTTTTTTTGGCAAAATATAAGTTAAAAATCTTCATATTTTACTTGAAGATTGATTCTATTTAGCGTAATATGATACTATGGTTAATCAAAAGAATTAATAACAAATAATATGATTTTTTTTATAATTTTTGGAAGAAATAAAATCTCGCTGTCATAGTAACTGCAATTCATCTTTTGCAACACCTATAAATCCAAAATATATATCATATCCAAAAGTATAAATGTGATTACAATTTAGAACCATAGTAATATGAATCAAACTGTATATAATCAGTCTTTGATGTTAAAAAAACCGAACATAATGTCCGACTCACTATGAATTTACATGAACAATAAAATGCGAATCAACAATAGAGCATATCGGAAAATTAAAACTGTTTTGGATGGACATTGGACATATGATGCTGGCAGAGAACACAACAGAAGTGAATCCGAAGAAAGCAGCATAACAAGAGAAGAAAAAGACCCGAACCATCATAGGTTGCATAGTAGTACATGGAATATTCCAGTTGTCAACAGGATCATGTCGAAATTATCCTCCATCGTTCATCCACGATCGCATGCTCTCCCTATGTAAACCTAATTCTTGGTGGCAATCATCAACTTCGACAAAGGCTTTTCCTCACTCAATAGCATGGCTTCATCTATTTGTAAAGTTTCCATTTTTCCTTGCCTTCATTTGCCTTGGCCTTCTTTCCTTCGGTAAGATCTCTCTCTCTCTCTCTAGCACCCCACCCACCACACAAGAATTTATACCATTATAAATGTTATTAGAGAAAGTTCAGGTTTAGACGGATGAGCACAATCATATCTTGCAATTATTCTATATTAATATTGTCATGGATGTGGTTGTAATTAGTAAAATTTCCCCCCAAAAGAAAAAGTACTCACTATGTATCGAAATCAAGAAAAAACATTAAGGATTGAACTTAACCCCTTACTACTTAATTTGCTTATTCCCAAATATTAAGGATAATTTTCAAAATTAAGAAATTGAAGATTGAACCTAACCCCGATAGTAGTAGTTGTTGTAGTAATAATAATAATAATAATCTGGATATGTAGTAGTAGTAGTAATAATAATAATAATCTGGATATATTTCTCCCATATGTAAGTTATGTGTCTCTCAATTTTCTTCAGGGATTAAAACTAATAATATTTTTCTACTTCTTCTTTTCTGGCATATGGAGATGATCAATATAATGTGAAAGGAGATGTTGATCTCTGTGAAGCACCAAGTGCATTATTTCATGGATCTTATTCTGATGACGAAGCTGGTAATAGCCTGTGCAGAGGAGCTGTGGGTGCGACTGAGGGATTCTGTCAAGACCAGTCGTGTTTCTGCAACAAGTGCGAGGAACCAAAACTCGGTGGAACACTAGCTTCAATGTTACATGGAGCTTGTTTTAAGCGAGTTGCAAATTATCCCGGTGTTTGTCTTAAAGTGGATGATAAGAAATCCCAGACGATTTGCAAGCAATTGGGTACTGCTGGGGGACTCTGCCTGACTTTTCGACGTTGGTGTGCGACCAATTGTTAAATGCAATTGTTATTTGCAATGTTGGTGCCTTTTGCAATTGTTAATTGCTATGTATTATTTCACTCTGCTAGCAGTTTGTGTTTGTTGAAAAGATACATTTTTGTTATGCTAGCCATCACTAGCTGTTACACGTTTCAAGGACTAATATGAATTACATTTCATCTATATTACGTGGTAGCATTAATTGCCAGTGTAAGTTATAATTGTCAGTTTCGTTTCATGAATTAATAATAAGGTAATGCTTATATGATTTATTTGAAAATTTTTCCGGTTTTCACAAGAATTTAGCATGCAAGTTACAAAACTTTTAACTCTTTATGTAAGAAGTGCATATAGATTTTGCATGCATGTGACATGTAATATGCAAAAATTTACAATTTCATCATTTTAAGTTGTATCAAGAAACTGTACTATTTTTTTAATATTTTTTATGTTGATGTTATACCATTCGATTAAAAATTTAAAAACACGTAAGATTTTTCATATGAAAATCAAAAGAAACTTAACGAAAATATACATCCACGTATTGATGAAGTGGTCCATTTTCTAAAGGCTTAATTATAATTTTAACTCCTTAATATTTAAATTGATCACATTTGGTGGTCGAAATACAATATACCTTATGTTTTGGCCCCTGAAATATATAAATCAGAAGATATTAGGTTCAAAGTACTAGTTTCTTGGTTAAATTAAGTATGAAAAATCCTAATTATGATTTGTTGGAGTTCTCTATACTAATTATGATTTTTAGTCTTTAATTTAACATAAGTTATTAATGTGGGCATAACATGATTCAAATGTAAACAATGCAAAATAATATTTTAAACAGGATATTGTCATTGTTATTCAAACAATAATTTAGTTGTAAATTTTGCCGAGATATTCGCGTCATTCATATGCCAAATTTTCACATTTGTAAAATGTAAACAAAATGATGTATTAAATTCATCGATAATCAGATAATATATATATATACATACGCACACACGTATAGATACATAGAATAAGGAAAGTCGATTATAAATTTTTAACTTTGATAAAGTGGTATTGGATAAGTTATATTATTATTATGGGATAAAAAAACTAGATAACACACTTCCATATTGGCCAAAGTAATTCAAAGTATCATGGCCTTCCAAATTAACGTCACTAAAGTAATTGTGTAATATATAGACGATACCTATACAAATGACATAATTTTGATTGTTTGTATAGCTTTTCTAATTTTTTTAAATAGAAATATTTTTAAAAATTAATATTGATGACTTTTATTATTTGTATAGACTTTTTTTATTTTTTTTAAATTGCATGCAGATAATAAAAAGTCATATACATAAATTTTTAAAATTTTCTAAAGTTGAAAAAAATTAAAAACCTTATATAGATGACTTTTGTCATTTGTATATTGTTTTTCAAAAATTTACATTAAAAAATTTAAAAACTCTATATGAACTACAAAAAGTCGTCTATATGGTTTTTCAAATTTTTCTAAAAATAAAAATTTAAAAACCCTATATAGATGATATTTGTCATTTATATAGGGTTTTTTTAATTTTTTATAAAAATAAAAAAAAACCCCATGCAGACAATAAAAGCATTTGTATACGTTTTTCAAAATTTTTTATTCAAAAAATTAGAAAAAAAAACTCTACATAGACAAATCTTATCATTTGTATAGGTTTAAAGCATTTTTTAAAAAGTTTTAAAACTTTATACAAATGATATTTGGTCATTTATATAATGTTTTTAATTAAAAATATTTTCCCTAAAAAGATAATAAAAAGTCATTTATATAAAGTTAAAATTTTTTAAGGTGGCAAATAGTTGGTAGGTTAAAATTTCAAAGACAATTTTTTTTGGATATACAAATGATTTTTGTCATTTTAACAAATTTAAAAGTTGAAATAATGCATACACTTCTCATTTTAGATAAATTGAAATAATCAATGATATTTATAGAGATAACTTTTTGTCATTTATGTATAGTTTACTTATAATTGCCCACCCATGAGCCATTTCTTCCATTTTTTCCAGTGAAAGTGGAGTTCTTCTTTGGAATTCAAGTATATTCTCTTTTTTCACCATTTTTTTATATTTATTTATTAATTTTTATATTTATTTTTTTATATAATCAGATTGTATTATTGTATTGTTGATTAAAATTCCTAAATGTTACTTTAGTATTTTATTGATTATGATAAAAAAAATTCATACACTAGATTCTCTTAATAGTATAAATATAGTATATAAAAACAAGTTTTTTTCTTCATTAATTAGTTTAATATAATTATTACTTTGTACAATGACATGTATATTTATTACCTTAATCATATAATGAGTATGAATTATTATTTTGCAAATTGTAATATGATATTCATTTTGAAAAAACAATTATTATGTACAATTTGATATGATTATTATTTTAAACATATAATGATATTCATATGATAGTTGAATATGAATTTATTTTAATGTTTTATTGTATTAGATGGTAAAATTAATATTTTATAAAAGTTGATACATTTATTGCATTAATCATCTAGTAAGTTTGATAAAAAAATAAGACAATAAAATTTGTAATAATTTTGACAATTACATTAATTAAATTATCAAATTATATTAAAAATAAAAGTGTATAAATAAATAAATATAAAATCTCTAATGATGTAAAACATTTAGTAATTTAAGCAATTATTTAAATTACTAAAAAATAAATAATTTGAATATTTACAAAATTAGTTAATTAAATCTTTTTAAAAATTATTGAATAATAAGTGTTCAATACTTAATAAAAATATATCATAAAATAATAATGGTGAAGAAAATATGTAATAATTTAATATTAGAAGTAATTTAAAATATGTAATAATTAAACTATCTAATTATATTAAAAATAAAAGTGTATAAAAGGATAAATATAAAATTTGATAATTACATAAATGAAAATATAAAATCTCTAATGATGTAAAAGATTTAGTAATTTAAGCAATTATTTAAATTACTAAAAAATAAATAATTTGAATATTTACAAAATTAGTTAATTAAATCTTTTTAAAAATTATTGAATAACAAGTATTCAATACTTAATAAAAATATATCATAAAGTAATAATGGAGAATAAAATATATAATAATTTAGTATTAGAAGTAATTTGATTTTCATTAATTTTTAAATTATATAAAAATAAAAGTAATTAAAAAATGGTAACAACTAGTTTTGACAATCACAATAATGAATATAAAAAAATTTTTACAATTAGAAATATTTTATAATTTAAGTAACAATTTAATGAACTAAAAATAAAAAATATTAGTAATGGAAAATAGAATACATAATAATTTAATATTATAAGTAGGTCATATAATGATAATTAATTTATTATATTATATAAGAATAAAAGTGTTAGAAAAATAAAAGCTTGATAATTTCACAAGTGTACTAATAAAAATAAAAAAAAATCTATGATTTTTTTATTATTTAAGAATTTAAAATACTAAAAATATAAGTAATAATGGATAAGATATACAAATATATCATTCATTTACTTTTTGCATGATTGTTTTTATTGTTATGTATGGATATGGAATTTTTTTATTATATATTTTTGGGACTTAGTTTTTGTTTTATTTGTTTTTATAATTAATATTATGATATTTCTAAATAACTATTAATAATTATAAAAAATATTTTAGTGTACAATAAATTTTTTACCATTTATTTACAATTAAATTCTTTAAATTAAAAAATATGTTAAAAAATTAATAAAAAATCAAAATCATTAAAATTGTTAAAAAAAATTAATGTGAATTGAAACTTTTTTTAATTGTTCATGTATATACTGATGACAATTGCCATCTGTATAGGTGATTGTCATCTATAGAGACAAGCACCCATATTGATAGCAATTGTCATCTATACAAGTTTGACATATATAGGCAATAATTTTGATCATTTTTCTACCATATGTAGATGATTTTATTATTTTTATGTATGTAACCTATATAGATGACATGAAAAATTGTTTGCGTAGGTCAAAACACAAACCAATCCATATAGATGACTCAATACATATAATAATATTGTTAGTAAGAACTATACAAATGATAATAAAATTCTATAAAAACAACAAAAGTTATTTGTATGGACTTTTTTTTAGTGTGCTATGTAACTCACTCGATGCAACAAATAAGCTTTGTTCTTAATTCCCTCCCCATATATTCTACACCATGAGAAATACTTAGTAGCTATTGCCTACCATGTCATCCTCTAAGCATTACCTTTCAAATGCTACCTACTAAGAATGCGTGAGTCCATTTTGCCCAATACTCAATTGTGATTATTGGACAAAAATAGAAATAACAAATCAACAATCATTTATTACTAATTATAATATAAGAGAATTAAGTGATTATTGGACAAAATAGATCCATGCATTCTTAGTTGCTAGTATTTGAGTGGTAATGCTTAAGAATGATGCATTAGACAGTGCTTATGTAAATATTTCTTCCTACACCATTGCTAACCTTATTATGTGCAAAAACTTCTTGTCTTGTCCAAAATGTCCATGCACTCTTGGTTATATGGTGATAAACATGAATTTTTTAAAAATTTAACTGGTAATATTTCTCCATTGGCTTCTTATTTCAATTTTTGTCATTTATAACGGATTGTCATCCTCACTTTGTGGTGAATATTTTCGATAAATCATCTAATTTGTCTTAGGCATGTCATCTTCCATTTATAACTGATTATCATCATCACTTTGCGGCAAGGTCAGTTTAACAAATCCAAACGCATTTCATTTAAGTTAAAAGGAGCCAAATCAAGTTTTGAGAAGGCAGCCAACTACTTGAGGATCGCAAAACATGCATGCCAATGAATACATGTGCAAGTAGGTAGGAGAAAGATGTAGAGAGGTTGGTTTTCTCAATGACCTGAAAACTGTGATTAGTTAATAGATTTTTCATTAGAACTATGATTAGTTTGTTCCATGATGTCACTTAGCATTATTAAGCATTGGATAAAACAAAAGAAACATTTCCTAGCAAACATTCTAAAATATGTTGTTTCATTCGCAAGTTGTTTGAGTATATGCTTTAATGTATATATTTGGATATTTGATGTACATATTTTGTATGTTTTTTCTTGTTGGGATTATTAAAGGATGGACTCAATCTTCTGCGTATGGAAGTGTCTTGCAAATAACCACTACAAGAAAAAATAGTAACAACAATGACATTTTTAGCGACGACAAAAATTTAGTCATCATTAAAAGTATTGCCAATGACATAGTCGTCGGTGATGTCTAAATGACTTTTAGAGGGAGTCAAAAAAGCACGGTGAGAAAAAATAAGGCATTGGCGATAACATTTGTCATCATTAAAGAGATTGAAAAAATTTAGGCAGGAAGATTAACTCTTCAGCGATGACAATCATTGTTGAAAAGGTAGACCTTTTACTAACGATAGATGTCATCATTGAAGGTCTATCTCAGAAATTGGACCAAGCCTTTAGTGATAACAAAAGTCGTTGGTGAAAGTCCTAACTTCTAACGATGACATTATCATTGGAAGGTAGTCCTAACTTCCAAGACAAACCTTTAGTGACGACATCTATCATCGATAAAAGGTCTACCTTTCAACAATGATAAATGTCATCGCTGAAGGTTTGTCTCAGAAACAAATCAAGCCTTCAGCGATGACAATTTCATCGCTAAAAGTTAGGACTTTCACTGACAACTCTTCAGCGATGACTGAGATTTTTTGTCATCGCTAAAGAATCTATCTATATATATCCATCAGTGCCTCCTTTGAACTCTCATTCGCGCAGTTACAAAGAAGAAGCAATGGACCTGAGGTAAGTTTCTCTTATAAATTTTTTATAATTTAGTATATTTATTTTTTATATATGTTGATGTGTATTAATTTTTTATATTTGTAATTTTAATTTATTAGTTATTGTTAGCACTCATCATTGTTCGTGGGGAGTATTTAGAGTATATTTGATTAGTAGATTTTTGCCATTGAGGTATGTGAATTAAATTTTATAATATTTTTATTGTAAAATGTTATTTGTAGGATTAATAGTTTGCAATGAATTAATAGAGTTGATAGTATAATTAATTTAATGCGAAACTCCATGTTATTTAATTTTGCATGTTGTAAATATTAAATTTGTTTATATAAATTTGTCTTAGCATAAAATTTGTAAATATAAATTTTATTGTTATTATGTATCCCTTAAATTATAACTTTGTATTATATGATATATGTGTAGATTATTCAATTAGATTAATGTAAGATAGAGTTGTTATGATATTTTATCCACAAAATCTAAAATTTATAATGTAATTTAGGAAATTTCAAAATTATTAGTTTTGTTGAAATAATATAACATAGGAAATTAGAATAAGTATGTAAACATAGTTTAGAAAATAAGCGATTATAATAATATAATCTCTTTCTTAATTAAAATTGAAATTGAAATCTAACAATTCAAATTATACTATTTACACTACATAATAAGAAAAAGTCAATTAAACTTGAGATCATATGAAAATCAAACTCAACAATCCAAATTATACTATCTACACTACATAGAAAGAAAAAGTCAATTAAACTAGAAGTCACATGAAAACCACCCCTTATGGATAAATTAAATTTACTTTTTACTCTTAAAAATAATAAAATTTATAATTGACCAATTTTCAAAATTTATTTGTCAAAATAATTTTTTAAAGCTAAACCCTGAACATAATCAAAATAAATAACATTTATATATTTTTGAATTATATTTTGTTATTTTCAATGTCAATTTTGTAATTAAGTGAATTATTTTTTTATTTACAATTTCAATTGCTATGTAATCTGATTTTTTTCTTGGATTAAAAATTAATTTTCAAAATAAGGAATATAATTTCTGAAGATTACGAAATATTTCTTAATTATTTTAGAAAATATATGTTATGTACATAATTCTAATAGCTAAAATTAAAATAACATTACATTAATGAATAACTTATGAAATTAAAAATAAATGTACGGTGAAATATTTTTTAAGCCCAATCTACTAATGCTATAATCTCTTGGATATTAATTTGGTGTTATTTATTCTAAAGCTTTTTAAAATTTGCTAAAATTTTAATGAAAAAATATAATTATAAAATATTGAAATGATGAAAAATTATTTTATTTGTTTAGTGTTATATTAAAAGAAATATTGATAAACAATGGTTACCTATTTTATGAGTAGAAACTTACTTTCTTTCATTGCTATAATGATAAATGTTATTATTTAGTTATAATAACCTGTGATATATTACACTTGTATAAAAGTATATATAATATTTCTTATAAAAAGACTTCCTGACAAAATAACAAAAATGACTATATAATAATAAAAATTTGAAGATTTTGAACATTTGATCATTTACAAGTACTCATAAAATATACATCTCTCTAAAAAAGTTAAATTATACACCTTATAAATATAGTAGAGTAGGTTACACATTTGAATTCCCACAATTTTATTATGAAACATAACAATTGTTGTGGATATTTAATAAACTCAACAATCCAAGTAATAAGATATTTAAATAACAATACTGATACTTAAATAACGATATTCATAAAATGTCGTTTCTTTATTTTTAATTATTATAAACATATTTTTATAATAATTTTAAATAGAATTGTATTTGCATTATAAGCTTAGACTCATTCAAGAGTTGGTTAATCTTTATACATTAACCAACCCTTGAGTTGTCCTGAAAAGATGGACAGTTTGAAATATGTCATGTAGTTATTATTAACAATTTTATCTAACTCTTGTTTGATATTGCAGAAATAGCTTAGCATGCTAACTATTCTTCGGGTATAAACTATATAGACGTATAGTTTACACACTTGGAGAACCATGGCGAGATACTATCGAAATTTCGACACTAAACAAATGATGAACGTGGATAAATTGAAAAAAATCATAACTACAAAAATCTCTTGAATAGGATAGAACCTTACCCTTCAAAGTTGGAGTAATATGGTGTATTTAAGGTACATTTTAAATATTAATAACAACACTTTATTCCACCTAAAGCTATTTTCTTCTTGTTCAATGATACACTTAAAGCTATTTTCTTCTTGTTCAATGATACAATGCCTATAGATAAAAGTTGGATACATCTACCAAATCACTTATTGGATGAGTATTGGAATGGTGCAATGGCGTTTGTTCAAAAAGTTAAAAACTTTGGTAATGAATGGGGTTTAGTGAGATACCCATGCAAAAAGCATATTAATTTATTATTCCAAACATTACCAACGTTGGAGGCACATATTATAGATAATGAATTTCATTCATTATACATAAATTAGGTGCACCATGGTGAAGCAGATGTTTCGACTTCTATGGGAACTTGGGAGGTATCTCCTGACAATAGAGATGAGCTAGTGGATATTATATACGATTTCATCGGCCTTCATGTACCTGAAAGAGTAGTTCACAATGATGTGGAAAGGAGTGAGAATGCACCTAACGGAGACATTGGAATAAATTATAGTAGTTATGATAACCTGTTCAAGCAAGTAGAAATAAAATTGTATCCAAGATGCACATCATTTTCAACCTTGAACTTTCTGGTGAAACTCATGCACTTGAAGGTTCTGCATAAGTGAACAAATAAGTCATTTGATGCTTTTTTGAGGTTGTTAAAAGAGACAATTTCGAATGATAATAAAATTGTTCGAATCGTACAACGGTGCAAGGAAATGGCTCAATAAGTTAGGATTGAGGCATGAATCAATCCATGTGTGCAAACATAACTGTGCATTTTTTGGAAAGAACATGCTTCTGAGGATAATTGTCTAATTTGTGAGGAGAGTCGATGGGTAGATAAAAATACAAAAGGAAAGAAGGTGTCTTAAAAAATGGTTCAATACTTTCCATTAACTCCTTGGTTAAAGTGATTGTATGGGTTGAGACATACTGCGAAGAATATGATATGGCATCACATTGGAAAGTCAAAAAAGGAGGGGATAATGCAACATCCCATTGATGGAAAAGCCTAGCAAGAGTTCTATAAGAGGTATCCTAATTTCTTTGTTGACCCATAAAATGTTAGGATAGGTTTAAGTGCAAATGGATTTAATCTTTTTGGTGATAGGAACCTGTCTTACAGCATATGGCCAATGGTGATGACCACTTATAACTTGCCACTATAGATATGCATGAATCAGTCTTTTTTCATGTTGACCCTATTAATACCAAGTCCGTAATCACCAAGCAAGGATATTGATATCTTCTTACAATCGGTCATAGAAGAGTTGAGGCATCTTGGGAGAAGGGAGTTAAACCTTAAGATGCGAATACAAATACGATGTTCAACATGTGGGCAGCTTTGCTATGGACTATAAATGATTTTCCTACTCGAAGTAGTCTTTCTGGATGGAGTTGACAAGGATAATCTGGATACTTCATTAATTTAAGTTAGAGGAAAAGTAGCTTATGTTGATCATTGTCGTTGGCTTCCAAGAAGTCAAATATGGAGAAATAGGAAAGAATTCAATGGGAGGTTGGAGAGGAGAGCCCCTCCTTGTCCTCTTACCAATAACATTATCATGGATCAATTAGGAAAGGTGGCATAGAGACTTCCTAGAAAATATGATTAATTTAGTGGTGTAAAGTGAAAGAGGGGTGCCGATGAACTTAATTGAAGCAAGTGAAGTATATTTTTTTATCTCCCATATTAGCTGACAATGAACTTAAGACATAATATTGATGTGATGCATATTGAAAAGAATGTATGTGATAGTATTCTAGATATATTATTGGATATTGAGCACAAAACAAAAGATATAAATAATGCAAAATGAGATCTGGCAGACATGAAGATAAGGCCTAACTTACATCTATATGAGCAGAGGGGTCAACTTTTCATGCCGCATGCTGCATATATGCTTAACTAAGAAGAACGAAGACGATTTTGCCAATATATAAAGAATGTGAAATTTTCATATGGGTTTGTAGAGAGTCTCTAGAAGAATGTCATAGATTATGATATGAAGTTAAAGGGGCTGAAATCACATGATTGTCATATTACTATACAAAGATTGTTAGGACTAGGAATTCGAGCTTTTTTGCTAAAGGAATTATCATATCCACTTGTTGAGTTATGCAACTTCTTCAATCAAATATATGCTAGAACTCTTAACAGGAAGGATATTTTACAAGCCAAACAAGACATTATCATTATTTTGTGCAAGTTTGAGAGGATATACCCTCCAGCATTCTTTAACATAATGGTTCACTTGGTGATGCATTTGCTAGATGAAGCATTGGAAGGCAAACCCATTCATTTTTGGTGGATATACCTATACAAGAGATATATAAAAAAGCTAAAGGATTATGTACGAAATTGTGCTCGATCAAAGGGTTCAATTGCAAAAGGGTATATTGTTGAGGAGGCATTAACATTCTTCTCTATGTACTTGGAAGGAGTGGAAACAAGATTCAACTAGCCTGATAGAAATCAAGATGTAGCACCTAGTTAAACAAGAAGGGCATTGTCGATGTTTCGATCCTAGTGTCGACCAGTGGAGAAGAAGATTATTTCTCACTTCGATAGGAAGGATCGAGATGTTGCAATATGATACATCTTGAATAATTGTATTGATATTGAAAAGTATCTCTAGTAAGTTTCTATGCTCATTTGTGCTTTTCACCTAAATAATTATAATAAACTAAAATGCCTATGTTCTATAGTGAGCATCGACTGGAACCCGAACGAAGTGTTGCTAAAAACATTAACAACTTATAGAAAACCAAAATCCCCTCGTGGTGTAATCAAAAGTAAGGGTTTGTTCTTCTTAAATGCATTAAACCAATTTGCCAAATATTGTTCATTACTCTTACTAATCCTTAAATTTAATTCTTGAAAAAATTGCTATTTTCGTAAAGGTACCATTTACATAGGAACGGTTCTCCAGAAGCCACCGAAGAGCTACTATCATTAGCCTCGGGTCCCAGTTTTACTATCATAATATACTTTGTGTGTATTGCGAATGGAGTGCACTTTGTAATCAAAACTCGGGATACGAAGCATAAAATACAAAACAGTGACATTTTTGTTTTGGGTACTGATGGTAACATATTCTATAGAGTACTGGAAGAAATCATAGAGTTACCTTATTTAAATAAATACATTGTGACTTTATTTAAATACAAGTAGTATGACACTAATCCTACAAAGAAGAAATTTTTCATTGATAAGAATATCACAAGCATCTCCATTAATGGGCAATGGTACGGAAATGATCCTTACATACTTACTACCTAAGCAAAACAAGTATTTTACATTGATGATCTCCTTAATGGACTAAATTGGAGAGTCATCCATAATTTGGTGAATCGCAACATATGGGATCTACCTAGTGATGGAGAAAGTGCACAAGACTTTTTATTTATGTAGGATAGTTACTTATCCAATTTCAACCTCACAGTTAATCATGAAGATTTCCATCTAGGAGATCTAAGTAATCAAAGAAATGGTCTTTCAATTATTCCACCTTCCAGGAATGTTGGATCTGGCACTTATGGAGAAGATGCCTTCATCGATGATGACGGTAGTTTCGAAGACGAAATGATTAAGGATTATATGGAGGAGGAGCCTTTACAATCTGATAATGAAGGGAAAATCGATGACCATGAGTTTGTTAGGTTCACTAACACTGATTCAAACTAGGGAAAAAATAAGATATTTGAACTACAACTCATAATCGTATAAGCATAAATGTTTAAATAATCTATATGATTGTAAAAAGTTATACCCTTTAATCGTTCAATTTAACTTTGGATTTTCTATTAACTACTCGTATAATGTGTATTATTTTAGTCATGGCAAATGTCGAGGCACGACACCACAAAGGTGATGCTGGAGGGGATCCACCATAGCGACCCACCCATATTCCATTATAATATGAGGGATCAGGTATCTGTTCTTAATTGTGCATACTTGAGATTGATTAAATATCCTATTTATGGTATTGATATTTTCCTTTATCTATTGAAGTGGTAGCTACGAGAAAGAGGGGTGCCGAATAGGTCCCTCAGGCTGCACGAGAAGATAGGTAGGGGTGGGGGGAGACTGGTGCCTGTACAGTTCGATACAACTGATACATGCATGCGGTTGGTGAGAATGCTAGCCATCTCCTTTATGATATTGGCAGCATGATCTGAGCCTACATGCCACCTTATTATAAGTTATAGTGGGCTATACCTTACCAGACCTGAGATAGAGTTGTGCAGGAGATTTGTGTAAGTATCCATCTCTTCCATTTGATGAATTAATCCTTCTGAGATTGAAATTCCTAAATATATTACTCACAAATTTGTTAAATGTCTTCTAATGTAATCCCACTTCGAGTTTCAAGGCATCTCTAAGGGTGACTGGGATAGAGCAATCTCCAATTTGATACGGTCTACTATAGACCTATACAAAGATTCGAAGTACAGGTTGAACAAGCACTTTTTAGAGCATAGGAGCGATTGGGATCAGGATTATAATTTGGATCATGCTAGACATTATGTGCCCCAATCTGTCTCACCGCATACATGGCAGAGGTGCGTTGACTTTTTTTACAACGACAAGTACGAGATAAGTATGACATTTTATAAAATTAGGTCATTATTTCATATATTTAAATTGTAAACATAAAAATTTAATATTATTTTTTTTAATTTGCAGGAGTTGTCTAAGAGGAATGCAAATAATAAAGCGCATAAGGTTGTGAATGATTGACATGGGTCAAGTCTTTTGCTATATATCATTTTGATAAGGTAATTTAAATTTTTTGTTTATTTTTTAAATGTACATTTTGTTAGTTAGCTTATTGTTCATTGTTTATTTATTTTCATCCTTTTTTCCCTCTTACAAAAAATGAACAAAGAAATAGAGATACTGGTAAGCCGCAGTCAATTTTTGAGAATTTTAGGGATCGACACATGTATAGGTTGGGGGAATGGATGCATCCGATCCCTCAGGAGCAATATGTAAGTTAGTTGAATTTTATATTTTAAATAGAATTTTACAAATATATCTTGTAATATTTATTATTGAATTTTATTTTAATAATTTAAGGTGAGGATGACTAAGCTAGTGACTCAGCACACATAGTCTAATGTATCATCCACTAACTTGTCTAAGACTTCTATACAGATAAATAAGGCTACCATCACTGATGAGGTGCTTACCACTCATCGAGGGTACAGGAGGGCTGTTGGACATTTACTGGCTAGTTAGTCCTATCATTTGATGGGCACTTCTACCACTGGGGGGAGCTCACAATTCGTGTCTCAAGTCGGTGAGTTGTAGGAGCAGTTATAGCAGAGTCGAGACTAGTTTCAGCAGAGCCAACAGTTAATTCAGGAGCAACGGCAGCTGGATCATCAACAATAGCAGATTACTCAATAGTATCAGATGTAGCAACAGCTTGAGACTTACCTTACTAAGATCACCTTCACTCTTAGATAGCAGGGTATTGTCCTACCGCTGCCCTCATTTGTTACTACTACACTACCTGGGTCAAGTGGATTTGCAACTACACCTGTCGCTCAGCCACCTAGTCTTTCTCAGCCATCACCATCGTTTTATCATCCCTGTTGCCAAGATGATGATGATGATAATAGTGTTGGCATTAATGAGGATGCATCGACATACTTCTACCTCTCCTCCCCGTCGTATATTATGTATATATATATATATTTTTCATATGTATACATTTACATGAATTGTATATATATAATTTATTCATATAAATATTGTTTGTACAATTGCTTTATGAGTACTCATTCTTTTTATATTGGATCAAATTGTTATACATTATTATTAGTACTATTGATGTGTTGTAGTTGTATAATTTGTATTAAATTAAATTTTAAAAAATAAATATAATTCAAATGAATTCAAATAAAGAATATTTTAGATTATATTATTAAATATAATATATTATTTGAAATACACTTAATTATAATGATAGTTTTAATTTAATTTTTTAAAAAAAAATTTTAAAAATCTTTAGCAACGACATTGTCATAATTGAAGCTTGACTTTTAGCAATGACATTGTCATTGCTATAGGTGGAAATGTCATCACTGAAGCTCAACTTTCAGCGATGACATTGTTGTCACTAAAAGTTAACTTTTAGCGACGACATTTTCCACCTATAACAACGACAATGTCATCGCTGAAAATCAAATTTCAAAATTTTTTAAATTTTAAAAATATTTTCTACGATGACTTTGTTGTCATAGAAGGTTATACTTTTAATGATGACAAATTATCGTCAGTGTTGGTTGTTTCACCTACAAAGCTATACCAACGATATTTTCACCGATAACTTTTACATTTACCAATGATCGAGCTCTCTACACCAATGACAATTGTCATCACTAAAGGTCTTTTTTGTTGTAGTGAACTTCCTTTATAGTGACTTTAAAATGATATTATTGTCAATAATCAATATGGATGGAAATTGAGAACCCCATTCCATTATTCACCATGTTGATATGACATAATCTACATGTTGATATGCTTTATATCAATAGATGTGTCTTGGCTATAACATTAAACAAGTGCTATTATGAATGGTTTTTATGCTATGCAAGTTGGTTCGTTTATTACGTGACTTCTTATTAATAGACTTTTAAATGTTACAAAACTTAGTTAATTTGAAGTTATGTGCTCTCTAGAGTTGTGCTAATGTAAAAAGTTTTGCATTGCTTCTTGGGATCTATAATCATTTTCTTGTTCATATTTAATTCTTCTAAAAGGTGAACGCTTCTTGGGATCAATAATCATCTTATAGTCTTTATTTTTTTTTTCTTGACTATTATGGTTGACACATTGCTTCTCAACTTATCATAAATTAGGCGTCATTTTTGTATTTTATTCGAGCACCAGACTCTGCACAAATATATATATTTAGAACTTTATTATATGTTTGTTAAACATGTTAAAGTATGCTTCTTTTGAACTATTGAATTCTTTTGGAAAGAATTTGCTTCAAACTCACGAATTAATTTTGCAATTTTTATAGTATTAGTTCATTTTTTCATTATATTATATTGTGAATTGACTTTGTAATTTTTAAAATTTTTTCAAGCATTAGAAAATTTTAACATTTATTTTTCATAGAAATGTTAAAATTAGTATTTTTTACAAAATTTATAAATGCTAGATAATATCAACATTTAAATTTTTTAAGTTTTTAATAATTTTGAGGTTGGTATTCCATGAATTTTTCCATGGGAACTAATTTTTCTTTAAAAATTTAAAGAGGATAATATCTTGCAAGAAATCCATACCATGTTGATGAAAAATCCATAGGGAAATCGTTTCCTCTAGCTTGATGTCCTAAGGATTGACTTTGAAAAGAAATGTTGCGCAGGAAATGCTATTCCAAACCAATTACATTCTTGTAGTGATGGGCATCTCATCAACCACAATTATCTTCTACTTTAAAAGTATCAACCACAATTATCTTTTACTTTAAAAGTAGAATATAATTGTGGTTGGATGGGATATTTCCATAAGATCCAATGCATTTCTAGATGCATGGCAAAAAGTGGTATATTGTCCTCTTATGCCATCTAAACACAAAATGGAAAGAGAGAGAGAAAAAAATTTATGGGTAATGTGGAAAAAATAGTTTTGGTAATTCACAAAAAAC
Source organism: Sindora glabra (assembly GCA_020226215.1). Classification (NCBI taxonomy): domain Eukaryota; kingdom Viridiplantae; phylum Streptophyta; class Magnoliopsida; order Fabales; family Fabaceae; genus Sindora; species Sindora glabra. Next base: position 34,054,161 of record CM035229.1, read on the forward strand.
CAATGTTCTATGTTACACAATTTTAAAAGTAAGCTGAGGTCAAAAGTCAAACCTTTAAATGGTAGTGTCAACCAAAACTAATTTGTAAATATTTTACATCTCCTAATGAGATACTTCAAATGCTTTTTACAAGATGGTATTGTAAAAAAATATAGACATCATAAGTTTTCATAGGACAATTTTAGATGTGGGCTAAGTTTAGAATTGATGATGTAAATTTGACACTAATTTTGAAGGAGAAAACTTGAGTACCAACGGTAACCTTCTATCTTAATCATTTGGATAAATAATATTTTAGAGAAAATATTATCAAGAATTTATTATGTGATGATTGTTTAAATATATCAATACATATTTGATCTTTTATGATAAAATCTCTTTAAAAAAAGGACAGTAGCCATTCACTGAGTAATTTTTAATACTCATATTTGTGTGTGTTGCTTCTTTTGTCGATGTTGCTCATGGTTCTGATAAGACAAATTGAAATATATATTACATCATTTCCTTTCTTCGTAAAAGCCTATCAAAGGAATAGTTTATGAGATAATTTCATTTATTTGGCAAGGATTACTTCTCCTCAAAATGTTATGTATATATTAATAACAACATATTTTGTATATTTTCTAAACTTATGTATATATATTTCCTTATTACATATATCAATATAAATCAATTTTCTCTCACATCTACATGTTTCAATACTTGTATAACCACAAATATTTTTCCTACTCCATATATAATAGTGGAAGTGGTGAGAAATTTGTAGAGTGTCAAGGCTTGTAATGGTATTTAGTTAGTGGATCCACATTAATTAGATATCTTTATGCTAGTCACAATACTTGAGAATTAGGCCGTGACAACTCCTTTTTTTAAAGCAAAAGGTTTTCATTAACTGTGTTAGAAGATAATATCAAGTTGGTATTTATAATGAAAAGTGGTAAAATCATACTACTTCTTAATTACATAAATAAAAAATTTTAGAATCATGTACCTTAACTAAGTCCCATTAGGCTTACTAATTTATTGTAGTTAAAATTTGCAATAGAAAATCGACTTGTTTTTGTTAAGCAATTAGTTCTTTCCTATATGTTAGCGGTGTTTTGAATAAATATGTTGATGTAAGAGAAGCATTTAATAAAATATGAAATAAATGAATAAAGTACACAATTATGTAAATAATCACCAAAAGTACTTAAGAGTTCCCAAAAGGTGGCAATTCAAGGGTAATTCATAAAAAATCTTTACAGAGTTCTCAAGGATAAGTACATTAAAGACAAATGCAAGAGTTAGGCATAGGTTTGGAAATGCTATCCTACTTATTTGCACATTATGATTTGTAGTAGATTATACATAATTATAGTAAGAGTAAAGAAAAATGGCAGTAGAGTGCTACAAATTGGACATAGAGTGCATGATGTAGTTTTAGTGGTAAATTTTGCAAGAGGATTCTTTCTACCTCTATCTTTGCTTTGTTATACTATTAGTTTTCAATGTTGTTATTAGTTCAAATGGAAATTGCACATTTTTCAAGATTGGCACTAATCATCCATGTATCTTTCCATATGGTACATTTTTATTCTAAGACAAATGCTAAAAAATGGTCTAATATGGTCTAATTTAGCCAGATTTTCCATTCCTTCTAAGAAGGTTTTAATTGGATCTAATCACAACCAAATTGTTATAATCCATTTTTGGACCATTGTGGTCATTGTAAAGACATCAACTAAATATCTTTACAAGCCTTTCCAATTAAAACCATTTTACAAAACTTCAATTTTTTAAAAACATCAATATGCAAAAAATCCAAGTTTGGAAATTTTTGCCAATTTTTTTTTGGTTTCCTTTATATAGATATATAAATCTTTTTCCAAACCTTTTATTAGAAATAGTTTTTCCCATCTAGATGATATTATTTTATTTCTAAAAATAATTGCTAATTTCCTTAACAAAATCTTATTAATGTCATTAAGTTTAAATAGATAGATATTCTGAAAAGCTCCTTTAATAATATTAAATGTCTCACATGGTGAATGCCTTGTAGATGATAGTTATAGGAAACCAATGTGACAAAGTCTATCTAGAACAATTTGCCCAGGAGATAGATTAAGGGTGAGAAAACCTAATAGTTACACAAACAAGATGAAATGTTTACTTTATTTTAAGGCAATAATTTTTGCAAGCTTAAAGAGAAAGAATGTTAGTTTCAAAATTAATAAAGAATGTTTCTTTAATTTTAATTACTAAATATCATAAAATTGTGATAAGTTATATGTTCTTTTTACATATTTTTCTTACAACTCTGCAAAACATAAACACAATGAATATGAGTATACAAAAATATGAGAAAGAAGACATCAATATAAAAAAATTATTATGCAATTTTTCTCATTCTATATATTGTCATTACATTAACAAATGCAAATTTACAACAATATTACACAAGGGAAAAAATGGACTTTGGTCTTCCATTCTTGTTGTCAGCCTTGGTGCTGATTCTTGTAGCCATGAATTAAAAACCAATAAATTTTGATATTGGTAAATTATGTATCTAAGCAATACATTTGTCTTCATTACCAAATCTAATCTATATTTGAAGAGGAGGAAAATAGCTTCCCCACCATCCAATTTGACATATTTAGATGATATTAATTAGATTATATAATGTCTCTAAAGGTGTTAAATGAAATAGTAAGGGAGATATTTTCCTTCATTGTAAATGCATGCTAGAGTTAAATAATGGAGGATAAGGCATCACTAGATGTTTTGAAATGTAGAGTGCATGTGAAATATACAAAACTATTGGCATTGGATATTAACTAAAAATTGACATCATAGGCTTGGTCGGTGACATTGTCATTGCTTGAGGAGACTTTTGAAATGCTTTTACCTATTTATTAATAATAAAATCAACATATAAATATTTTTATCTTCTTCTATTTTTATCTTCTTGTTTGATCTATGAAATGCCTTTTGGATAATGATTTTCTAATTTAATTATCTATTTAAATTTTAAAAATTGCCACCGTTTAACTATAGATGTTGATTTTTCTACAATTGTCATCGAATGTCTCCCAATAATTTCAAAATGCCATCACATTTATATAGACATCAATTTAATTGATGAATGATGTTTATCAATTGACATAGAATTGCAATTCTATAGTAGGGGCTAGTATTTTCACCTACACTAGGAAGCTTTCACTAGATGATTCCAAGTGCCAAACCATCAACCCATGACACACCCACTATGTCATCTATTACCATCATCCACCTCTGCCATCTTTATCACCACTCAACCAATACCCACTACCACTAACACTAATATTGCCACCTCCACCTCTATTTGCGTTGTCATCCCCACCACCCATATTATTATTGTAGATGCCACTACCACCAACATAGGTATCATCATCATCTTTATCACCATCAATAACATTGCCATATTGTTGTCATCATTATCATCAATGTCATCACCACCATTGCTAACATTACCATTATCACTACCACTGCTATTGTTGCCACCAATGTCACTACCATTTTTACTACCATTGCCATCACTACCAAAATTAAAAAAATTATTATAGTTTTCATATGTTATTATAATTTCAATCTTTCAGATAAACCCAAAAAAAATGAAGTTAGAAATAGCACTATGTACATTAAATCAACCAAAGAATTCGAAAAAAAATTCCTTTCTTACTTGTGTAATTCGAGTCCATTTTTTTTCCACATGTTGAACCCAACGTAATGAAAAAGAAATATAGTTAGCTATCCAAATATTAAATTAAGCCTGGTTGATCTCCATCCAAGAAACCCTGAACTCAGTGTGGCCTCCGTGGATCTTTAAGTTTAGATTCTAAATGGAAAAATATTATTTATTAGTTAAAAAAGTAGAACTTTCTTGGTTAACATACTAATTAATAATTAGGTTGAAATATATTAAGTTTTTTTTTTATAAAAAAAAAGAAATATATATTTAGGATATTGTTACAGTATGCACTTAAAAATGGTAAATTTTATGAAATTTTAATGGAAAACAAAGTTATAAAACTTGCAAATTAATTTTATATAATCAACTTTACTTGCAACAGAATATATTAAAATTTACAATTTATCATTCAAACTTATAATAAGAGAAGATTTTAAAAAAAAATTTAGGTTTCAATAATGATGTTGCAAAATTTAATGAGAAAGTTGAAAGAGTAATATTTTTTATTTTTTTGAAAGCATATCAAAACATAACTCCTGAATTTAAATTTAATACTTGCACCAAAAATTCAAATGCATTTATAATTCTAAAATACGGCTATAATTCTAAAAATGAATCGCATCATTTTCCTGCAGTTTTACTTGTAGCAGTGTAATCACAATTACAATATTATATATAATATTATGGTTGCACTAATTTCCTCAACCATATATATAAACCAGCTGTGCATAGAAGATCAGTATCTTGCAAGCGCGACCTGTTTCTATTGTGTAAATCCAAAGCACCTTAATTAATCATCAAACCAAACAGCAGAAATAGATTGAGGCCTGAATGTTGAAAATTGCAAAGAACAAATTCAACCCCATGTATAAGGAACATCTACACCTTAATCAGCCTCAATTATCCATATATACATATACTTATCATCCACATAATTAGCCACCATCTATAGGAGTCAGTCCTAATCCACATGGCTGCTTCCGTATATAAATTGCGCACCTTTGTTACCCTTCGCTTCTGTACTCTTCTCCTGTTTTCCATCACAGGTCAACCTCCTGAGTCTTGAAAACTTTTTTCTTTCTTATATTCTGAATATAACACTATCTTTCTTTATTATGGTTTTAAATTGTGGTTATGGTTATAATTGCAATTTTGATGCAATTACCAAATTTGTGGATAAAGGAGGGAAAATGTATTCGTTGCAGTGCAAAATTGCAAAAAATGATAAATGGAGTACAATCTGTAGTAATAATATTATATCTACAAAGTGCAATTTAGAGCCTTGATCTTTACTCTTACCTAGTGTTTTAAATACATCGCAACTGTAGTAATGTTTTAAATCTTTAGATTCTTTTCTCAAGGATAAAAGAATAGCAACACATATGTACTAATTATATCAGTTATTTTTTTGTCATTAGAATTGTTTATATGGATGCTTTCGCTTATAAGTTAAAAGTGAAAAAAATTAAAACAAAGATAACAAAAAAAGTGAATTTTAACTTACGCTCACTGATGCATATAATGAAAAATATTGAAAACAAAAATAATATTTTTTTATTTAAGTATTTAATTTTTTTATGATGATTTAAACATTAATTTTCGTACGTGTATATATATTACCTCTGCAATCCAAATTTCAAGACAAAAGTTTGAATAACTAGAGGTGCCATAAAATTAAGAAATAAGGTAAATATATAACTCTAATAAGTAGTGGTTACATCTAATTCCTTCTGACAGGGTTTCAGGTTGAAGGATTTGTTTGTAAAAGACCTTGGTGGAAGATTTCAGAGGGCCTATTTCAACAGTGTAACATGCAGTAAGCTGTGTATGGGTGGAGAGCGTGCACAGGGAGTGGTTGTATCCTATGGAGTTGTTATTGCAGCTACAACTATTAAAAAAGGCTTATGTAATTGAACGTATCTCAATTAATAAAAAACACTTATTTATATTTTTAATCCTTTTTATTTGCATATTGCACACATTTGATTTCCTTAAATATTTTAAATTATAAATATCAAAGTGAACACATTAGTCCAAATGACCATATTCCATCAAATGAGAGATGGAGTTTCTTAGCAAATAGAACTATACTATTGGCAGACACACTCTTTCACCATGATACCAAGTTACACTATTAGTAGATAATATAATGGTGTTGTAGCAAAAATGCACCACTACTGTCACAAGCTAGCAGTTGTGATAGTTCAACAGACAAACATAGTTGGATTTAGATGAGACTTGGTGGAAAATCAAGCATGCATGTTATTGTGGACTTGTTGCTGAAATTTGGGATCAATTCAACTCTTGTACTATTTTTTCCAATTTTCTCATGTTTGGGGTATTTTGGAAAATTTGGCATGGTTCAAGAATTTAAATGAGTTCAAGAAGTCCATGTTTGTGATCCTCACATTTTTATCTTCATATTGGTACATTTTGGTGCAAATTGAGCACCTAGAACTTTGAGAAAAGGTCTTATGACAACATGGGAAAAATCTATCAACTCTTGGTAAAAGGACTTTTGCATAAAATACTCTTTAAGGAGGTGGAGTATTAGAAGGGTCAGTGGGGCACCTAGACAATGAGTCAAGGACTCCAGTGTATTAGCTTGTGACTATACCCTGCACACTCAAAACTATGGAATAAGGCATATATCAAGCGAATGAAATATTCCTCTCCCTATTTAATTATCCTTTTAATTTTGTTGTACCATGAGGTTTTATGTGTTTGGTATGCACGAGTGCTTCAATGACATTTAAATGTTGCTTACGGGCTTGTGAGTTCCATTATCTTTACCAAGAGTGTCATGGTTGGGTTTAAGTGGGAAGGTTGGCATGTCTACCAAGAGTGGTAAACATGTGCCATACAGTTTCAATTAGGGAGCTACCAGCTTGTAATATATGGTATTAAAACTCGGTTTATGCTAGAAGGCCAAGATTGGGTAGGCTACAATTGGATTGGATGCAGTTTGTCCAATGCTATATAAGAGATGTGGAAAATTTTCATTCTCAAACTCGAAGGCATCATTGCTAAAGACTTGACCAAAAAGTGTAGGAGATTGGATTGACTTGAGAAGCTAGTGTTCGGGAGCATGGTGTATTCAAGTTACTATGGATTAGTACATCAAGCTCAAACATTTATGCCAAAGGGCTATCTTACTTGTATATGCAAGCCATTGGTTATACACTTATTTATATTAGTGGCATTGAGGTATGTAAACCACCATTCAGAGGGATGAGTGAATTAAAGGCTAATCCAATGGGAGAAACCTTGATCTGACGAAAGGACTTGACTATTTCCTAAAGGATGGGTGGAGCCAAAAGGTAAAACCTTTGGTCATGCAAAAATGTATAACCATAGTTGAAAGGCATAAGTAGATTGCTTTAGAAGGAGTAGCCTAAAACCATGTCAAGGTAGTTCGAAAGGATCATTCATGTTGCTCAAGGAGTATAACTAAAGGCTTAGCAAAGATTTAGTGGAATCAATTCTATATGCATAATCTATAGGTTAGATAGAGAATATGCAATATTCTTATATGATTCTTTGACGTAGTCAGATAGGTAACATAGTTACTTTAGAGAGTTGCAATAATAACTTGGAGGAGTAATAGCACTACGTAGTTATAGGGTTAAGAGACTTTATCGCAATGATCATAGGTTCACATTTGCTCATGCATAGGCAAAGTGAGCTCAAACTAAAGTGAAGGATGCTCTTTGCACAATCCTCTTTAAGGTGTTGAAGTAAGGGAGCCATCATAAAATGTTCTTAAGGAAGTCATTAGAGGACACACTCAAGATAGGATTGTGAAAGCTTAGATATTGGTAAATGTCATTCATGCTAGGAGGGATCATTAAGATTGCAATGTTTAGAGAGCATCAACTCTAATAGTAGGCTGTGATGGCTAATAAGATGCCAAAAGGTATCAATTTAAAGAGGATTAGAGGATCCAATTAAGTGTAAAAGTGGCATTACGAAGTGTTATGAATTGACTAAAAGCAAACAAGTGAACTTGGGAGAAAAAGACCAAAGGATCCAATTAGATGCATGATAAGTAAAATATTTACATATTTATTTTTCCTTATATGATGCATTTTAGGATTTTATATAAGCTTTATTTAATAAATTTGGTTGTATTTTGTGAATGGGTCTTGATTTTGAATTGAAATTAAAATTTTTGAATAATGCTAGATTTCAACCTTATTTCAAGTTTTGGGGCATATTTGGAGCTCTGGATATCGGATTAGGTTATCCTTTATATGGATCAAAAGCTAAGAAAGAGCCTTTCAAGTTTCATGTTGCAGCTAAAGCCCATTCGATCCTTAAGTATTCTAAATTCTACTTAGAAGCTAAAATTTTAGTTTTGTTTAAATTTGAGCTTTGCTCACTTATTTAACCATAACTAGAGCTACAAATGTTAAAATTAGTGCTTCTTAAGTGCATTTTAAGGCTAAGATCTAACTTTACAACTTTCATGTTGATTAAAAAATAAGAATCTACCATTTTGATTGACAAAAATTGGCATCAATCTAGAAGTGTGGTTGTTGCAAGGTCAACATTGGTGGCTTAGTAAGTTGAAATCTTTGCACTCATTCATCTATAAATAGGAATGAGTAGAAGGCACAATGGGACAACATTCTTAGATAGCGTTTTAGACAACAATTTTAGATAATATCTAGAGTTTAGTTTTATGAATATTTAGTTCTTCTTGCATGCCTCATCAACGGAAAGCTAGGTAGTTCTCTTATATGGATAGTCTAGGTTGCCACCTATATGGATAGCTAGATTTTCTATTTTCATGCATTTATAATTGTATCTTTATGTTTTGATCATGAATAAATAAGTTTCATGTTGTGTTCATGATTTTTTTTCATTTTATTTTAAGTTTATTTTTAATTCTTTTATGAATTAAATCTTCATTTTCCTAGGATGATAATGTAAGTTAATAATAATGGATTGAATTCTAGTTTATTGAATCTAATTCCAATTTTATTTTCCATGATTGAGCTTTAATTATTGTTCTTAATGCTTTCAATTGATTAGCCACCTTTTGAATGATTTCAATATGCATGTTGAGATCAGAAGGAAATGCATGTGTGTTGGATCATATAATCAAAATCATAAACTAAATATGAAATAGGAATATATTCATATGGTTTATATGGTCTTAATGAGTTTCATAAATTACAATGCTTTATTAGTTGTTTTAATTCATATAGCAATATAGTGAATTAACAATTAATGATAGAATTACTTGACCTTAAAAAAGGTTAGTAATTAATTTAGGAAAACTCGATTATCAATCAAGAAGATTAAAATTAAATTAGAGCAGATAGATGATTCAATCCAAATTTGTTAAGTGAAGTCTAATCCCTATGGCTTTATTCATATTCACTTTTATTCCAATTGCATTGATTACTTTGCATAAATTTTTATTTAAATACTTTAATTCTTAACTAATCAATTGCTAAAAATGTTAAGATTATAAATTTTAGTACTTAGTGAAACAATCCCTATAAGAATGATACTCTACTCATCACTTTATTACTTGTTTATGATAGCGTACACTTGCATTAATTGATAAACCATTTCATACGTAACAATGCAAGATACTTGTTAGTAGGTAACTTAAAGTACTAAGCATTGCTCACAAGATATAGGGTTAAGACATACTTTTACTCTAGAGATGGCATCTACACAAGCTATAGAGGTAGTAAGCACAAAGTTGCAAATGCAACCACTTGTCAAACCGGTTATAGAGGTAACAAGTTCAGGAATACCAATCATTGCTCATGAGATATAGAGTTAGCATACATTTTTACTATAAAGATAGCATCTGTCTAAGTTGTAAAGGCAGTAAGCACAAAGTTGCAAAGGCAACTACCAATTAGATGTGTTACAAAGGTAATAAGCTTAGGAAAGCTAGTGGAAAAGTGACATTAGAGGGTGTCAAGGCACTTTAACAAGAGTTTACAAAGGTAGCTTTTTGAGAAATTTGTGGAGGAGGCATTTGGCGAAGAGAATATTAATATTATAGTGGTGACAGCCTAATTTTGAGATAGGAGAATTTTCATAGCTCTTAAAGAGACAAGCATGAATGGTTGAGATAGTGACTCAGAGGAATAGGCTAAAGACCACCTTAAAGTTTCAAAAGAGTAAGTAGATTCTTCACAGAGTCACATCAAATTAAGGCATCAATAAAGGCATTGATATTTAAAGTAAAGGAAAATATCATAAGCTGGTAGTTGTGTCAATTCAATAAGGAAACATGCTCATTTTTAGACAAGACTTAATGGAAAGATCAAGTATGTTATAGTGGACCTATGGCTAAAATTTGAGATCAATCTGGCTTGTGCATTATAAAATTTTGAGAGAGTAAGTAAATTTTTCATGGAGCTGTGTTAGGTTAAGGTGTCAATGAAGGTATTGACACTTGAAATAAGAAAGAATGTCACAAAATAATAGTTATGATAGTTTAAGAGGGAAAATATGCTCAATTTAAGATGACACTTGGTGGAAAAATTAAGCATATGATGTTGGAATCTAATGGTTAAAATTTTGAGATCAATCTAGCTAGTGTACTATTTTTTCTAATTTTCCCAAATTTGGGCCATGTTTTGATCATTTTGGCATGTTTAAGAATTTGAAGGAATTTAAAAAGCATGTCTCTATGATCCTCACATTTTTGTCTTCATGTTGATAGGTTTTTATGCTAGTTGAACACTCAGAGTTTTGAGAAAAAGGTTTATGATAGTTCAAAAAAGTTTGTTAACTCTTGCCAAGAGAGCTTTTACTCAAAAATGCTTTTTAAGAGGTGAAATGTAGGAACACTCAACAGATGCTTGGATAATAAGCTAGGGACTTGACTATGTAACTTGTGGTCATCCCCTACACATCAAAACTATGGAATAAGGTACATACAAAGCAAATAGAATGTCGCTCTCTCTATTTAATTGTTTCATTCAATCCATTATGCCTAGAGGATTTATTTGTGAGGTAATCATATGGTTTAATATGCATGGGTACTTTAATGACATTCAGTTGTGGCATATAGACTTGTGAGTTCCATCGTCTTTACCAAGCATGCCACGAGTATATTTTTTTGGGTAAGTTAACATGTTCATTAAGAGTGGTAAGTATGTGCTGCACAGTTTTGGCAAGAGAGTTACCGATCTATGATAATATGCAATAATGCAACCATTTTTTCACAAACACTGTAGATTGTTTTATTGTTTTATTTGTTTTAATAATTTATT